>JANCRC010000017.1:9051000-10469500 GCA_024362995.1 Heteromeles arbutifolia | reverse complement strand
CAAAACAAAAATCAAGTAAAAGGGGCAACAGAAGACTAATCCTTGCGACCTTAGTGTGATCTTGAACTGCAGTTATTTCTGTAATTTGAGTACTGCTTCAGACAGGCTGGATGCCGTTTCCATTTACTTTGGTATCCGACTTTCCCTTTTCTGCATTTCTTGTACAGAATTTTTCAGCGCTCCAGATACGTTCTGAAGATTTGACTGGCAATTAACAATTACAATGAGTCAACTTACTAATTCAATGAAACAACCTATGAATAATCATGATACTAAACAATCAAACTCAACTCCATCTAGCAAAAGTTTGTACTGACGAAACAAGCACGAAAACCAGATTCAAGCCTGGATTAAGCATGCAAAAGACCTCTAAAAAGTCAAGGCAAGTATATCCCATGCATGCCTAACTTATAATAATTGTACTTGCAGGAATAATAACAACGAACAGGAAACGCTAAAATGCTTTCTCCCCCTTAATTCATGCACACAGTTCAAAGTTTAAATATGCAGAGGGGTAGGTTTTTCTAAAGATGTAAGTAACAATTCCATGGGTTAATTAACACTACTGAAACGGCCCTCACGAATATAATTTAGATATAGAGAACCAACAACTTCAGATGCGTGTGCAAATTTGCTTACTTTGTCATACAAAGATTTGGCCTCCGCGTACTGTTTCTTGATTTCTTGGTTGTGACGCTCCAACCTCAGGGCAAACTCAGCATCTGCAGTTGGCTATATTCATTACATCAGACAGATCAAAATTACAATATCAGAAAAGAAACCATATATGATACAATATCAGGAAACAAAGTCATTGTTTGGTTTTAAACCAACCCTCAAAAGATTCTTTAAGCTTTCCAAGTTCTTTTCTTGCCGTTGCACGTCGTGAATACGCTTTTAAATAACGACCATCCAAATTCAAGGCCTCTGTGCAGTCATCCTCAGCTTCCTGAAATCTAAAGAACAAGATGAAAATACACATGCTTCAGGTCATTCGTGAGAAAAAGCACATGGCTTGCCTACATATGAAAACTGCGAACATTTACTGAAATCAAAAGTTTAAAACTCGCATTTTGTATTAGTGCAGAAATTGAATGCTCTTTTCGTAAACTCATGTTACAGTTAGTCGTTTATGTGTACTGTTGGTCAACAGTTATAAAGAATGGATAACCGCAATTATTTATCGATACCCATTTAAATTAATATTTGTACAACCGTTTATCCGTTGGGTAGGGATTTTGGAAATTATTATGAGAGGGTGCCTTTAGTAGCTTGACAGTAGGAAAAGTCTAGAGGCCAAACCGCAGCTATTGAATCAACTAGTCTTCACAGAATCCATTGACAGCGGCATAAATGACTGGATTTTTCTTTTCAATTGAAAGTGGTGCATATTGTGGTTCTAAACGGGTATTATCTATATGCCCATAATTGTTAATAAATGAATAACTCTATTATCGTAACCGCATACCCGTTTATTCGTCTATTAAATTCTAGAATTTTGTTTCTTTTTTAAAATAAAGCATAACTCATGGATCAACATATTTTTCCGCTAAATCAACTACATCAACACTTTCCTAGAAGATTTTCTCTAGAACCAAACACAGCATAGCTTATCCTACCATACGACAGAAATCATATACGAGGAAAACTTGACCAGAGACACGGTTTGTGGTGGCGAGCAAACATGGAACCTTACAACTTTGTATAGAATAGGCGGGCTGTTTTATCTATGGTTTGTGCATATAAGTTTCATCTACATATACAGTAGTACATCACCATGTATTGAACTAAATTACATGAAGTGCTGCAGGACCATCCTGCAACGCCAGTTTCGGCGAATCAGCAGGCAGATAGAGGAGCCATCTTTTCATGTATTGCCTTGTACCACTGGAGACTGCACAGAGGGAGCTTCGACTGCGAATCCCGGTACTTGTATGGATTTGTACAATATGGTCCGGCACACTTTTCACGGGGAGGAGGGTAACTGAAATCGGAATAAAACATAAAAACAAAACTAATAATTATCAGATAAACTTCACGATATATATTTTTTTTAAATGGAGAGAGGTGCTTGAAAACCAGGTTTGAGACGTAATGATCTCCATAAATTTCACATTTAAGGGGGAAAAAGGTGAGCATCCGAAGCCTAATTTTATAACCAGCTGCTTGTCGTCAGAAATTTGAGAAAGCTCAAACGGCTATGAAAAGCCTCCTCCAACAGTCGTGGAGGCTGGATATTAAGGGTTGGTTCAGAAATAAGCACGATGATATAGAATTGTTCGAGACCGAAGAGACGCATAGAAGCTGTATCTAGATTTGGGGAAAAAATTACATATAAGCGTAGAAATACGTATCTAGAATTTTCAAATGCTCTTACCTGCAAGGCTTGGAGTCGAATATAGCTGGCAAGCCCATTTCATTGGGGAAAGTTACAACCGATCCTGATGGACCCATCACCCATCGGACAGAATCTGGCGGAAGTATAAAGGCATTTGCTGCCCTCTCCTGCAAAAGAAATGAATTTACCGTAAATCAAGAAATCGCATGATACACAAACAGAGGATGCTATTATGCGCTATCTCTTACCTGTGCCATATCTTCTTGCCGTTTCTTTATCTTGTCTTCTCGTTTCTTCCTACTGGAATCTTGGCCCAGAATTTTTCTGATTGCCTCAGCCTAAGGCTCAGCCAAATTTGAAAGAAAATGATAAGTACTTCTTTCCAACACATGTATATCACAAGTAAAACAAGAAGCAAACAGACAAGCCAAACCTCAGATTCTCTAGTCGCCTTCTCTACTTGCATCCTCCGTCTCTCCGCCGCCTCAGATTTCTTGATTTGCTGCTCCAGTGCACCGGGTTTCTCCTTTTGCTCTATCAGTAAAAACAACAATTACGATCATGAGAGAAGTCAATGTGTATTCAAGACAAGATACTTACGATAAAAGGAAAAAAAATTCACTTACTTTTTGGTGGAGCCGGGGGCAAACCATTGGGGAACTCAATTACACTTGCACCTAAGCTGGAAGAGAAGTTTTTGGCAGTTTTAAGAGCCCTTTGACGAGTAGTGACTGTCATCTCCTTATTATATGAGGATGATTCAACAAACTCCTTTCTCACTTTTTTTATTTTAGTATTAGGCTCGCCATCAGAAACAGGTTCTTCTTCCTCTTCAACATAATCAGTATCATCAGAAACGCTTCCTACTCTGGACTTCTTACCGTCCTTGCCTGATCTTGGTATGCCATAATCGGCCAAATCTACACTTGGTCCAATACCACTCCCCTTCATCACCGTTGAAATCTTCCTTTCTTTTCTGGTTTTCCTTTCCTCATCCTCATTGTACTCTGCAGTATAATCTGATGTGACCTTAGATGTTTTGAGTTTTTCAAGGTATCGAACTTCCATGTCATCATCATCATCAACTGCATCCAGGAAGCGTCTCTTAGGGACCCGTTTACTCTTGCGAACAAGTTCTTCAGCTTTCCCAACATGAGCAACACTTTTAGATGTATCCTTCCGTGGGACTCCTCGTAACCCACTTTCTTTATCAGGAACTAAGGGAAGGATTGTCATCTGAGTCTTCCTGCAACAGTGATAGATTTCAATATTGTCTTAATAATTCTTAATCTATATATGACCTTATTAATTAAACAACTAAACCATTTTGTGTAAAAGAAAGTTAGAGAACCTAGGAAACCAAAGAACTCACGGAATTTGATTGCATAAGCCGAAAAGAAGTAACTAAAAACGAAGGATTTCCAAGGAATTAGAAGAGAAAACGACAACCTAGCAATCAAATATCTAATAAATTTTGAAAATTTTAAGTTATGAATCTTTCCATCTTATTATCTAATTTTCGTAAGCATTTTCTGTAAATGCAGTCCATATTAATATGCTACCCAGTTCAATGTGTCTGCCTGGCCTATGTGGATGTTGCAATACCATGGAAATCACATCCAGATTTGTGTCACACAGTGCTTGTCAAATTGAGTGAGTCTGGAAGAATATTACAAGGCAGACTAACCTGAAGAATCAACTTCTGCCGTGGTCGAGGGGTATCTGAAATGCGAGACGATTTTACAGAAGATGGCCCAACAGCAGATGCACCATCAGATGAAGACTTGGCCTGAAGTGTGCGTGTAACACCACCAACTTTAAGCTTAACCATTTTCACTTTATTCTCATTCTCTGAGCAATTGGAAACAACTCCAAAAGGTCCAACCTTGTTGGAGCTTTTCCAATTAGCAGAGGCAAGGGCACCCTTGCAGGACCTTTTGGTTTCAATCCCCCTATGCCTATGCTCGTCACTGCCTCGAAAAGAACCATCATTCGAAGATTCATCAGATTCTCCGGATCCTCCCCCCTCACCTTTATCCATATTCTGGACAGTCTCAGCCTCCAAAATGTTACTAAATGAAGCCCTTGCGCTGCATAAGTTCAAATCAATATCTTTCTTTCGAGTAATTGAACCGCCATTGTTATTCTCATCACTTTTGCTTACATCTTCTGAAGGAGTTGATGACACGTTATCACGACAATCCAAAGGTAGCTGTGACTCATTCCGAGGACGACGACATGTGTTACTCCTTTTCCTTCTCACAGCACTGCTTACATCACTGAATCCCAAACCTCCAAAACCCTCCATCGTAATAGCAGAGGTGAAACAAATCGTTTTCCCATAATGGTAGCTGAGATAGTCATGAGCAAAGTATTAAATATCGGTAATATGGGAAATATCGGTAATCCGAAAACACGAAAATATCGATGGAAATATCGGGATAATATCGATATCGATAAAAATTATATGGAAACCACGGAAATTGTAAGAAAAACTTGGAAATTTTTATTGAAACTTTGCAGGATATTTATTTAGTCAATTATCTATTAGTTTATCACAAAAAATTGGAAGGAAATGCATTGCATGATGGATTTAACTGATTTAAGTTGATTATATAGCGAGCTGGCAAACATTGTGAGTGTAGAAAATACGTAGTAATTAATGAAAAAAGTTTAAACACACCATAATCATTTATATATAATGAATTAGTACAATATTTTACACTGCATACATTGCATGGTAACATACATGAGTGACTTAGTACCACATAGAGTTCTTATGATGTTCAAATCTCTATGTGTAAAGTAAGTGTATTGTGAAAAGTAGTCAAAATGATAAATTCTTAAAATAATTTTGTATGTAATTGTTAACATGCGTTAGTAATATCTGTTATTTTCTCATTCTTTTCTTTATTTCTTTTTCCAAAAAAAAAAAAAAAACCACAGAGAATCCAAAGCAATATTTCCCAGCTTTCTGTCATTTTCTCCATCTCTTCTCAGTCCTGTCATTTCCTTTCTCTTCTCTGCGGACGAACCCAAATCCCTTCTTCCCCACCCCCCACCCTTCTCTCCCAGATTCCTTTCTTCCCCCATCACCCTTTCTCTCCTCCGCGGACGAAACCAGATCCCTTCTTGCCCCCGCCTTTCTTCGATTCCCAGATCCCCTTCTTCGCCCCCCTTGCCCCCCCCCCCCCACCTTTCTCCGATTCCCTTTACCTGCACCCCCCACCTTTGTCCGCTTCCTAGGTTCCCTTTACCCCCACACACCCCCCCCCGCCCCTCCTCCAACTCCAACCCCCACTCCCACTCCCCCACTAATTATCTAATCACCCTCGGCCTCGGCTATGGCATCGCCATTTCTCTCGGCTTCCTCGTCCTCTTCTCCACCCTCCTCCTCACCTCCTACATCTGCCGCCGCGTCTCCCGCCACCGCCACCGCCACCGCCCGCCTCAACCCCAGAACCCGAATCCGAGCCCCGAAGGCGTCATCCTCCCCCGCATCATCTTCGTCGCCGAAGACGACAACGAGCAGCAGCAGCAGGATGATGATGAGAACGCCGTCGTCGGGCTCCACCGGAGCGTCATCAATTCCTACCCCAAGTTCCCGTTTTCCAAGGAGGCGTCGACCCCCGATTCGTCCACGTGCTCCATCTGCCTCTGCGACTACAAGGACGCCGTGATGCTCCGGATGACCCCCCCGGAATCTCTTCCATCCCCCACTTTTTTTGTTTCAGATTCAAAAATCGCGATAATATCGAAAATATCGCGATATTTTGACGAAAATCAGTTGGATAGTAATTAAAATATCGGTACCATGAAAAACCGATAATATCTCCTATCATACGGTGTTGGGCACACAGCATAAGAATAACGATGGACACTAAAGGATATTCGCTTTACATCTTGAATCTTGCAAACATTGTAACCGAAATAAGACAGTAAGAAATTAAAGAATCCCTTCTCAATCTTCAATTAGTAGTCAACAAAACATAAATAGTTCAGAACAATTTATTCTGCGTGTGTAGCTAAGAACATGTTAGTTACAAAAACCAAAACGTCAACCTTAACTTAGCCGAATGGTTGCAGAATAATTGTAGTTTCCTAAAACTAAACCATGATCATAAATTCATTACAAAAATAGATCATCAGAAACTGTTAGGACTCAAGCCCAAGGGAAGAGCCCAACCCAAAAGACTAGCCTGATAGGTGAGAGTACCTCAAGGACTTAAGTACCACTACACCATTTCTGGTGTAGCCGATGTGGGATCATAACATCACACCACCCTTCGGAAGACCTGATGCCCACGGCGGCCCTTACTCTGGTGGCTTTCACTCTTAACGGCGGCGCACTCTCTGGTCGTTCCATTAAGGTAGCCCTTCCCAGGTCGCCCCCTCCGCAGGGTCGAGACCTGACGCCCACGGTGGCACTTACTTTGGTGGCTTTCACTCTTAACTGTGGCACACCCTCTGGTCGTCCCGTTAAAGTAGCCCTTCCCAAGTCGACCCCTCCGCAGGGTCGGGACCCAACGCCCACGGCGGCCCTTACTCTGGTGGCTTTCACTCTTAACAGCGGCGCACCCTCTGGTCGTCCCGTTAAGGTAGCCCCTCCCAAGTCGCCCCCTTCGCAGGGTCGGGAACCTGGCTCTGATACCAATGTTAGGACTCAAGCCTAAGGGAAGAGTCCAATCCAAAAGACTAGCCTGATAGGTGGGAGGACCCCAATGACTTAAGTACCACTACACCATTTCTGGTGTAGCCGATGTGGGATCGTAACAGAAACCATCTTTGCGCAAACGAACAACAATGCTTCCACTGAAAACACAGCCATGGAAATGCAGTATCAAGGTAGATTTCGGAAACCTATCTCGAGAAACCAAAATTCAGCAGAAATCAATCATCCAAAATTCTCAAAAGGGAGAATTATATTAACATATTGAATTCCCCATCAAAATTCAGAACAAACACAAATTAGAAACGCCCACTGTTGCATTAACCAATCTAAAAAACACCCACAATTACATCAACCAATCTACCAAAACACAATCCATAGAAATTCACATAAAAGAACCCCATAACTGAACAAAAACCAAATAACATAAAACCACACAAATCACAGAAAAATTAATAATTTGAAGCAATATATTAGCGATCGAAATACCCAGATGAGAAAATCAAATAAAATCAACAAAAACTCAACAGAAAGACCAAATAAATCGAAAAGATTTTACCTTTAAATTGGGAAACAAAAATCCTCAGAGAACCTTGGGACAAGATTGCTCTGATCGAACCAGAATTAAAAGAATACGAATTGGGTTTTGGTGAATAGGTGGCGTAATGTGATTGGAGGACGAGAGGTGTGGAGGAGGAGGAGGAGGAGAGCTGGGTGAAAGTTAGGGTTTTTGTTGCAGGGGAGGGGACCATAGTTTTCACCATCGTTAGTAAATTGAATAGTGCTGGGTTTTTGCTGGGTTTTTTTTTACCGCCTTGTACGTTAACCTGTACGCGCTGTCGAGTTCTCCAATCGGACCGTTGGGTTTGGACCAGGGAGTGCGTAGGTTAGTAACCGACGCACCCTGTTGCATATTAGCTGTGTTCATTTTAAGGTTTTCTTTTCTTTTTCCTCTTATTTTTCCTTGCTATTTTTCACAAGTAAAATAACTATTTGTTCTACTTTTCCAGCCTGTTTGAGAGTTAAATAATGAATATTTACAAGGGATTTATCGAAACATATGGTAACTGTAAAATTAATAACGATGAGTTCAATTTTACTGCCACAAAAGAGACTCAAAGATTATAGAGAAAACGAACAAGATTTATAGACAATTTTTATAAAATATGAGCGATACTGAAAAAGTGAAGGATTATTTGTTGTTTGGTTTAGAACTTGAACACTAGAATGACATTTTCTATTTGGAAATAGCCTTACTTGGTCAATTTTATGTTCACTTAGTCATATGATAAAGAATGCATGAGTTATGTTAGGATCAGTCGTTCACGTGCAAATGAGAAATTTTTCATTATATATTAGTGTGAAACTCACTTTTAAACAACGAATGCTCAATCCTTGAGCAACTGAACTTAACAAACAATAAAGAGAAATAAGAAAACTAGTTTCCGTAATTTTGTTGTGCAAAACTATGTTATTAAAATGTATAGTAAATTCTTACACTAGCCTCATTGGCAAAACACCATTTCTTAAAGTCACTTATTATTTCTTACAAATGTTGGTTGGAATAATTGATGAAAGTGTACTTCTTATTACACTCAAGTTCGAATCACTTCAATATTCATTATAATTAAGAGAATTGTCTTCTAGCCGCTTTCTGTTTAAAAGAAATTTTAATGGTTTTACAGCTCATTGAAAGCTTAAAGTCTATGAGTTCTACTTCCATGCTACGAGCAATTGATGATCTGACTTTACAGAACCACAAGAAACACAACAAATCAAATCAATTCGAGTCATTCAACGTTTGTAACATTTAATACTATAGAACATAGAAGAATTTTTCTAAATCTACATTAATAATCCAAAAATGCTACTAGCTCAAACGTCTAACGGATTAAAATAGTCATAGATACTGTGTTGTCATAAAAAAACATCTACGATTAGTTAGATTTAGTGTTTTTTTTTTTTCTCTACAAACGATAGTATTTTTTATTTAAGTTGTTAGTTGTAAGAAAAGAAGAAGATTGGTAGGGATTGAATCCGCATCATAATACATAGACTTAATTACTTACCACCACTGCGATAAACGCTATTTGCAGATAAATTTCGAGTTGGACATTAGATTTCTTTTCATCTTCTACTCAATATTTTTTTAGGAAAATTAATAAAAATGATTTGAAAACTTTGAGTTTTAACGATAAGGATAAAATGAACGGTAAAGTTAATAGTACAAATATTGACTTTTTAATATAAACATGTGATTTTTCGTTAAAATTCTCTACTTTTTTTCGCTTGAATAAAATGAAAATTTTATCAAGTTAGTTGGACTACAGTCAGACAGCAATCTTCTCATCTTGTCCAATCCTAGTTGACACGTACGTTCCAAAGAGTGGCCCCACGTTTGCTGGTCTCGTGGGACCCACCCAATGAACTGGAAGTGGAAGTGTTGTTGAGTTAAGACCGTCCCGTGAAAAATGAGGAAATTGGGCATCTGAAACAGACAAGTCAAGAGGGAGAAAACCGACGTGGCTGACGCAGCCACCGCCTGTGACGGGGCAGAGGTACGTGTCTGGTTGACAAGACCGGTGACGTTAGAGTGACCGCTCTGACGACCATTACCAACGATCAATCAGTCAGTCACAAAAGGACCTCGGTGGGGTGACGTGGATGACGGATCCGACGGTTGACAGCGACTGTGGGGCCCCTCTTTTCCTAGACATCACATACACGACAGTAGCGCGCGATGCGCGGGTGCTCGCATTCCTCCTTTTGTGCGCCCAATTTTGTCATATCAAATGCTCTCTTCGAATATTTACCTTTTTCTTTTCACTTTGCCTAATTAATTTTGGATCAGGATCCTCTCTTGAGTAAATGGTGAGGATCCTCCTGATCAGGCCCATCATTCCATTCAAATTTTATCCAACGGCTACAATTATTATAACTTTTAGAGAGGCTCTCTTGTTTGTAACTGTTGGATAAAATTTTAACAGGCCGATGTGCCTGATCATGAAGATCCTCACCATTTGCTCAGGAGAGGATCCTGATCCATTAATTTTTTTCTTTTTTCTTTTAATTCTTTAGGTCCGATTTGATGGACTGGATGAGATATGTTATAATCATTTAAAATGAACTTTAGTCAAGTCTGTTATTTGTTATGTCAAAATGTGAAATGAACATAATTAAACAAGATGAGTTATAAATCCACAATATAATATGTTTTCTAACATATCCTTATACATAAGTTACAAATTTGTCTTTCAAGTCTCTGCCAATCTAATCCTGTTCCTAAAGCCTAATCTCATTTAGCACACCAAACATGCTCATAAATAACGAAATTGGATCCTCAACAGATCTAATTCCTGGGGATCCTAGGGATCAACCCACGTGGACCGTTGATAAAAAATCATGCGGTCACAATTAAATACTTTTTATATTTTTAAAAGTAAAGTAATCTCGTTTTACGTAAAAAATATATAAAAAAAAAATTATGACCACACGATTTTTGATCAACGGTCCACGTGAGTTGATCTTTAGGATCCCCAGGGATTAGATCCGGCTGGGATCCAATTCCATAAAGAACTACATGGGAAAATTTGGATTGGTGCTTAAACTTTAATTTAATTGAAGCTTTTAGTCTTTGAACTATAAATTTGTAATTGGTTCCTTTTTTCATATATTTTTCAAGAAATATTGTGCAAATAAGCTTTGAAGATAGTATGAATCGTTTGGAAATGTTTTTAAAATGACAAAAAACGTCTTTGGAGAAAATATTTTTGAAACCAATTTTGAGTAAAAATGCAATTGAATCCTAAAAAAAAGCACGTTCAAACGAGTCTAATCTTGACACAACCATAATCATAATGCTCATTTACTAATATACAAAATCATAACTAGCTAAACTCATAATATTACATTGACTCCAGACACCATACCAGCAGATCATCATTTGACACAAGAATTAACGTGTGACCAACTAGTATGTGCCTACATCACCTATCTAAAATTACAGAATCTTAGAAGACCAAGTTAACATGGAAATTTATGCCTATATATATGTGGTTGTCTCTAATAAGATCCACCAGGTAAACTTCCTGGTCCTCCAAGTGTTAAAAACACACCAGGAAGATCACTTCTTTCCTTGGCTACAGATGGATTGGCTCGAACGGGCGAAAATGGTCGAGTCACCTGAGGTCGCCTGAGGCCTAGGCCGGACCCCGGCATGGAATTCCTCATTGGCTGCTCGGATAGCTTCAAGGGTGGCTCCAAATGATTCGAGTTTGGAAATGGTTTTGCCTCAGAAATGGGAATTTGGTTTGTTGAAGCGAAATTTGGCCGTCTTGAGGTGATCTCGGGTCCCTGGTTTTGGCACATTCAATTGCATAAACAAGTTAACGTTGATTTGCAAGCACGTTAGTGAATGGGAAGTGTGATTTTCGGACAATTTTTTTCTCCCCC
The DNA here is from genome assembly GCA_024362995.1 of Heteromeles arbutifolia. Taxonomy (NCBI): domain Eukaryota; kingdom Viridiplantae; phylum Streptophyta; class Magnoliopsida; order Rosales; family Rosaceae; genus Heteromeles; species Heteromeles arbutifolia. The sequence goes on along the minus strand of JANCRC010000017.1, from coordinate 10,458,041 downwards.
TGCACACCTTTGTTGACGAAAATAAAAATACATGTGTAGAAGGAGAAAAGGGGCGTGCATAAATCACTTCTCTAATCATTATGTGTTGGTTTTACAACGTAGTTGAAATAGGGAAGCTTACTGGTGCAAATAAGACTCCTCTATAAAGCCTTCCATTAACCATCGCCGTCATTAGGAAACCCGAGTCGAATGCTCCATCAACTTTGCCTTGAACCTCAGCACCCATCTAAGAAGACACAAAACCCCAATCAAAAGCCGAGCATGGTAAAAAGTAGAGTTTCTGTCAATTACCGAAGGAAAGTGAAATTAAAGGAATGCATACCATGTTCTGAATAGGCCCTGCCTCAAAGTGTTTCGATTCTGCCGCTTGAAATTGCACACTTGTTCTACCAAAGTTGGCATGAAGATACGGTTCTCGCTTTGGTTCAGTTTGATGCTGCTCTCCTAACAAGTTAAGGTCTGCAGATCTTTGTGCAGAATTTCTAATATCTTTATGATTGCTTGTGACATTGGGAGATTGGCTATTGCTCGGACTATGATTGAATTTCTTAAACAGATGAAAACCTCGAGAACCTGGGGAGGAATCAACAACTTTAGGATTCGGGATCTGTTCTTGATCCGAGTGTGATGGTGACGAATGCTGGGAGAGTGATAGAGAATGCTCCTCTTGCTCTGATTCGAGGTCTATTGATTTTGTACTTGTGGTTCTTCTCCTCTTTGGATGTAAAGTATCTACATTTATGTTTGCGAATGAATACTCGGTAACAATGATTTCGTGTATACCTAATAGAAAGAGTATGAATTTTATACTATAAGATTTCATGTATACCTGATTTGAACCGGAGAGATTGTTTGGGTTCTGATTCTGGTTCGTGTGTTGTCTCTCGTACGGCTACATGATTCCTCATTAGCATAGTTTTCTGCTTTAAGCATTTACAAAAACACTCCTCGTCATTATCAAAACATAAAGGATGCACTAAAGTACTGCACTATTACAACTTTTGTACCGAGTTAAAATCTGCTCCTTTTGAGATCCTCCGCCTCTCTTGGTTCCAACGGCTTCCAAAAGTTTTGCACATGGAAACATTGTAACGACCGTTGGGATGTTCTGCTCCAAGATGCAACACCAACAACTCATTCAGAGGGCGCTCGTCCTCCCCACACCTACAAGTTGAAACCAGAAAATTAAGATGGAACCGAACTATATGGACATGGCCAAACTTAAGCTGTAAAATTCACATGGCTAATTACCCTCCATAGACGGCAATGTCAGAATCTGTAACAACAGCAGTATGAGAGAATCGCCCTTGGGGCTGTTGGCCGCATGTTTCAAGTTGAGTCCACGAACAAGTAATCACATCTAGGACCCAAACATCGTTGTAATAATGTTTGTCTCCAACCCCTCCAATGACGTAAACCTGCAATTTTTCCTGTAGGTCAATTGCTTTCTCTTCTGAGAATAAATGTTACAAGGTGATACTTCAACTTTGCCAAATATGAAATCGGTCATTTACTTTGATTCAAAGATGCATAATTACCAAACTAGCGCTAAATATTTTTATCTTTTTCTGAAAAGATATATAAATTTACTTGCCTTTGTCCCGATACTAACAGCTGCATGACCTGCCCTGGCACCCGGTGAAGATCCTTGAACAGCCAACTGTTGCAAAACCACCACCACAACCTCCATTAGACTCGATTTATACAAAAACTTGTAAGAACTGTACATTATTCATATACTAAACAAACATCGAAATCCTGAGAATAAACGGAAACCATACCCTTGACCAAGTCAGTGTGTTCATGTCAAGCATATCTACGCCACCATAATACCTATCACCACGGTCCCCGCCATACACAAGAAGCTTCTTCCCCATCGCAATTGTGCTATGACTGTCTCGAGGAACAGGAATATCGCCCTTCACCTCAGGGGAAGTCCATCTCATGGTATTGAGATCTAGGACATGAAGATCATTCAAGTAATTTCCTTTACCTTCTCCGCTACCCCCGAATATCAGTAATTTATCGTCACCAACAAGGGTGGCAGTGTGACTTTCGCGGGGTGAAGGTGGAGTACCTGTACATTCTGGCCGTGTCCATTCTTTGGTCACAAGATTCAGTATATGAAGATCATTTACCTTCTTGGAGCCATTTGTTCCCCCGAAAACTATCATCTTGTGCCCTAGAACAACGGCACTATGGCTGTCTCTAGGACCAGGCCCTTGACCAGTTGACACAAGAGTGTTCCTTACCATTTTCTCAAGATCAAGCACAAGAACATCGCTGAAATGCATGCCGCCGCAACATCCCTAAATTGGACAAACTAGAAGGATGAGATCAAGATATAGCAAAGCATCACATGATTGTCATCTAATAACGCCGATTTCAACATATGGAATGTAGGATTTCACGGTCTGCTATAAGAGCCAAGCAATTATCGATGTTTGATGACGTCTAATATCTAAGAAATAGGCCTAAAAAAGGTTCAGAATTAGTAAAACAAAATCTGAATTATGAAACTTCTTCGACTCAGAAAAATGCATACTACGAGCCAAGTACAAATACTTTTGCTTCAAATTTATTTCTTTAATTTCCTCTTAATAAAGTCCATAAATTAAATTTTCCAAACAAATATTAATGCAGGAAAAGGAAAAAATAATTTTTTTATATTTAAAAATAAAGGAAGAATGAAAAATGAAATATGGTAATTACGACATCAAGAAACGCAGGAAGACAAGTATCAGCTTCCGCATAAGTGTCCTTACTAATAAGAGAAATACACAGGAATCAAGGAAAAAGCATTCTACCATTGTCAAAAGAATTAAAATAGGAGGAGAAACAAGGAAACCACAACACCCAGTTCAAAAAAGCAAGTCTGTCATCATCCAACTATAGCCATATTCCAGATAACAGGAACAAAATAAAAATATTACTTTGAGTTTTGACCAAAACATGCATCAAGGAAATCGATTTTTCTGAAGAAATAACATTTCTGCATTATGTCAAACTTGAAAAACAGAAGAATTAATACACGTACATGCATACATATAATATATATATATATAAGCACATAGATAAATATCATGCAGTGGAAAATTATTAGAAACGAAGAAAAAGGAGCAAGAGTTAATTTTCATGGAAGAAGATTTAAGCATACCCCAAAAATATACAAAAGCCCATGAGAATAGCAGGCAGAGTGCCCCCATCTTTCAGAAGGATTAAATCCCATGATCTTTGGATACAGCCACATTGCCTTCTTCCTTGCAGCTTCACCTCCCAAAGACCCCATTTTCTCTCTCCTCTCTCTCTCTCTAGCTTCTTCTCTCTTATCTCTCTCTCTCTCTCTCAAGGCTTAAACTTGAGTATATGTATTACTTGAACAATGATGTAGAAATAGAGAGGGGGAGAGAGAGATGATAAAAGGGGTAAAGAAAATAAAGGACATGAACAAGGCAAAGTGATGTATCAACTATCAGTATCAAAAGACATGAAAAGATGGGCGCTTTCAAGTCCAAAACACTGTGGCAACCAACAAGCAACCAACAGAAGCTCGTGGTGAAAGAAAGATCATTTCTTTTTCCCCTCCAGCTAAGTAAGGTTTGTTATAGGCTATTTCAAACTAATCAAACGCTTGTTTTAATTTTCATATGTGACACAATTTTATAATATATTTGAGATGTTGCTAAGTGATGTTTCCAAGTCAATCATACATTGTTGTTTGTTTAGTACTTCAAAATTTTCATTTTACACTCCTTATAAGTGTATTTTTCTTTCTAATTATAGAAATTTTGGAGTGCAAAATGAGATTTTTAGAGTGCCAATAACAATTCCCAACTTTTATATGTGTAGATATTGCTATAGTGACGTTTTCAAACTAAACAAACACTGCTCTTTGTTTGAACTTTTTTCATATGACACAATTTTATTAGTTTGAAATATCACTATAACGTCTTTGCTATTTATTAAATTTTTTTACGTGATGTGGTTTTATTATTTTTATATACTGTTATAATGGCTTTTCAAACTAATCAAACACTACTATTTGTTTGAACTCTTTCGACACATTTTTATTAATTTGGGATATTCTCACAGTGACAGCCTAAGTTGTAAGATTCTCTACCTAATTGCGTGCTAATTAGTCAATTAATCTTGCTTTCATGTTATTCTCTACAACAAGTACATATATATTGAAATGAATGGAGGATATTTTGTTGGTCGAATGGAGGATAAGTCTATATGCTTGGATGGAATTTCCTACAAGTGATGTAAAATCATGGAAATGTGACTGTATGGTTGTAACTTTTTTGTTTGTTTTCCCTTATAGTAATTATCTATGAGAAATGGTAAGAAGAGCCTCTCAAGGTGAACTTTTCATAAACGTTATAAAACTTCACAGTTTAACGTCAATGTCTATGTTAACATTATAAAATATTGTATAAAAAATACCAGATAGCAGAAAATATATAAAGAATTATAGTTAAGAAAAATTTTCCTTATCATTTCTCATTATCTAATGTACAAGTCAGTCTCGTCCACTTTTCACGCTTGTCAAAGCGAAAATGATGGGTTTTGTGGGGGGCAGTGGGTTGTGGGGAATGATGAACAATTTAGTTCAGGTAATCTGGAGAGCATGGGTCATGGAGAAGGAGAAGGTAAGTGCTTTTTTTGGGTGAGAAGAAGGTAGCTGCTTTACTTTCTACTTTTATAAACGATAATGTTAGAGATATAATTTTTTTTAAAGTAAATTTACAAATTAAATGATATAATTATTGATAATTGAATTATTACGTAAGCATTATTAAAGTGTTTATTTTTTGTTGATAATACTTCATTTAATTTGTTTTTTTTTTTTTGATAAAAGAATAAATACCTCGTTTAATTTACAAATTTAATTTTAAAATTTGATCTCTTTAATACTATTCTTTTATAAACTTACAATGGTATTTTAAAAATATATTTTATCTATTATTTTTTTCCCTAGTGTGATATGATATTGGGATTGATGGGAGTGGATCTCTCTTTCTCCCTCCTCTCCCTCCCTCATAAATTTTTATTTTTCAATTTCAAGGTGCGTGGGTTTTGAAGTTATTGATATCCTGCATCTAGAAATGTGTCTTGTTTCAAAGGGTTTTTGGGAGAAGTGTTGGTGTGTTGCGTTTTTGTGTTTATGGGAATTCTTTTTTAGTTTTGGGGAAATGGGATTGGTGTTGGTTTTAGCTCAGAAAGGTTCGGTGTTTTCTTGAACCCAACAGGATCCTGTTCGCATACTTTTGTTGAGGATTATGAAAATTCGTGAATTGTATTCGTTCTTCGTAAATAATATGATCAGTTTTTATCAAATGTTTAATTTTAAATAAAAATATTTAAAATGATTTTTGACCGAACGATGTACGATGAATTGATACGATTTACGAATTCTCTGGATTCTCACAAAGAGGATCCAGCTTCTTCTTGAACATTGATCTCTATTTTTCTGAGAGAAATGACAGCGAGACTCTCCCAAAAGTCGAAATTTTCATTCTACACCTCATTTTTTAGGTATAATAATATATTTAATATTATACGGTAAGACGATGGTTAGTACATGAAAAATTTTCTTTTGGAAGAGTACCTTAACATTCCTCTTTTCTGAAAGTTGCAGTTTCTCCACATATGAGAGAGAGATTCTTAGTTTTTTTTTTTTTTTTCTCAGATGAAAACTGAGATTGCAGCTTCACTGTTCACTGTTAATTTCAGCCCAGACCTGCCTAGAACCAATGTAACCAATGTCTCGTGATTTGAACCAAACTTTTGACTTTTTTCACAAGAAGTGAAAAAGAATTTGATTCATCTTATCCAACGAAAACGCAAAAGAATTGATTCCAAAAGTAGGAGAAGCATTAGATGAGTAGGTTAAAATATAATTTTCTCTACAATTTACACATTTAGAGCCGTTAGATCAAACACTTGGGTTGAATCTAACGGATTGAAGTAATGGAGTATGTCGTAGGTAGACTCTCAAGTTAAATGTGCAAAGAAATAACAGTTTTTTAATTTACCTGTTATTTGAAAATGATTGTACGTATTGAAACTGTACTTTTAATTTTCTCGTATATAAGAAAGAAATGAGTTTTAGAACTCTGTCTTGTTATAATGGAAGAGAACCGAATACTAATCAGGTAACCTTTTAAATTTTTATCATTGTATTGTATTTCAAATGTGTTGTAAATAAATTTTTGTTATAATAGAAAATAATCGATCTCTTAACCTAATCTAATAATTCTAACCCATATTCCACCCAAACTAACCAGTTAACTTGATTGAGAAGTACAAACTAGACGGTTCTTAGCAACTTTTAAAATATAGACAAAAGATCACTAATCCAAACAGGAGATTCTTCAAGAAAACAAAAGTTCAAATCAAGGTTGTAGTTCTAACTGCCTAGACAGTTTGCAGTAAAATTCTCCTCTCTCTAAATATGCTTGAGTTAAGAGTATTTAAATTACTACTTTTGTGCATTCTATATACTGAAATTTTTAATCGTTAATCTTAATTATTGAATCAGAGTTAAATTGCAAAAAACCTAGATAACTCTTTTCATTATTTCATCAAAGGAAAAGCAACGACAGGACATAAGAGCAACTCCAGCGTTGCTGGTTGCTCGGGGGACAGTGGAGAGGGAAGGGCCCGAGGCCCTGTGAACTGCTGCCAACCCGAGAGCCCGATGGGTGTGATGCCAGCGCTGGCGTCAGCCTGGCGTCTGCCCCTTTTTTTATTTTTTTCTGTCAGGCGCGTGCACCCCACTCGTGCGTGGGGGCGCGTCGCCCGACCAAAAATCAGAAAAGTCAGCCCACTTTTCAGATTCAAATGTTACCGTTGGGAAGCCACGTGGCTTCCCACGGTCCGTTCGATCCCAACGGCTCTTTAATACGAACCGTCCGATTTCCAACGTTAATAAAAAAAAAAGCTGATTTAATATCAACCGTTCGATCTGAGATCAACGGTTGATGTTAATCTGCTTTATAAATTAAAAAAAAAAAAAGAAAAAATAGTTTTAAAATTAAGAAAAGTTACCGTTGTGACACGTGGCACAATCTCGAGTGTTGGAATTCAATTTTTTTAAAATCCAACGGCAGAGATTAATTATTTGAATAAAAAAAATTTAAAAATTGTAAAAAATCCGAAAAAAAATCTGAAAAATTTTAAAAAAAATTTGTTTCTACTTTTCTATAAATACCTTCTCATTATCATCTACCTTACACCACAATTTCATATTTTCTCAATTACTTTCAACCACATTCCTATATTTCTCTCAAAGTTTCAATCCAAAATTTTTCAACAAAATGACTACTGCTGCAGGTACGAATTGGACGCTTCTTGAAGATGTTGCGTTGTGTAGTTGTTGGGTTGAAGTTACTCATAGTTCGCTTACGGGTAATGAGATGCAGTTGCGAGAAATGTGGAGTCTTATTCATACCAAGTATCTTGAGAAAATGGGTGGGGAAAGAACCAAAGAATCGATGTCCAGCCGTTGGAAATTACTTAGCCAATCGTTTGGTTTGTGGAGAGACGCCTTGGCACAAGCTAGTAATAATCTTCGAAGTGGGGAAAATTACACGGATCAGGTAACAATATATTATTTATTTGTTTGTACTATACCCAAATTTACATTGTAATTATTTGTTTGTATTATTTATTTGTTACCTCCTTTAAATATAATTATTTGTTTGTATTATTTATTTGTTACCTACTTTGATTAATTATTTCTTCTCCCCCATTGTGTAGCTAATTCAAGCACAAGCTTGGTATGGTGCCAAAACCAAAAGCAAAAATAAATCATTCAACCGGTGGGAATGTTGGAATATTGTCAAAGATTGTCCTAAATTCAGAGTTGTGCCTGTCGGTTCAGAAGTTGTCATGAACAGCACCTCTCTACACTCTACACCTGATATTGGCTCGCATGATGATGATACAGAAGAAGTGCCCGAAACGCCTATCCCTAAACAAGCGTCGGGTTCGACCCGTTATCCAATTAGGCCTCAAGGTAAGAAGGCTTCAAAGAGAAAATGAAGTGCTTCCAAGCATGATTATGCAAAGTACATGGAAGAACTTACTCGCCATAGTGAATTGACTTTGGCGCGGCAAATGGCGAAATTTGAGGCTGATAAGGCTAGAGAATAGGCAAAAGCTGCAACTGTTGAGAGAGAATTTCAAGCAAATGAGAGAGAAAGAGAGCTACTTAGGCAAGAAAGGGAACTAGTTAGAGAAGAAAGAATGGCTCAACGAGATCGTGAGATTATGAAGGAGCCTTTAGAAGGAAGTCTCCAAACTCTAAATTTTTTTTGGAAGTCGGAGAAAGCGGAAGTGGTGCGAAGGAGGCTTGCAAGAGAAGCGAGAGCAAGAGGAGATGGTCCTAGCACGAGAAGAGAAGATCTTCCTACCACCACAGATTTTATAAGTGATAGTGAATAGAGTATTTGTTTGTAATCGGAGCCCATAGTTTTCCAATCACCTTGGGTTGTAATTTATTATTTATTGAATAGAGTATTTTATGTTGTTTCCAATTTATTGAATTTAGTACTTTATTTAAAGTAAGAGTAAATTTATTTAATATGGTAATATATTTATACTATAAGAGAATCTTTATTCAAACTTCCATAAACACACCAAATAAAAAACTCACGAAATGAACTAAAATAAAACTCACCAAATAAAATTACATAAACATACCAAATAATAAAAAAACACACTAAATGAACTAAAATAAAACACACCAAATAAAATTACATAAACATACCAAATAATAAAAAACACACTAAATGAACTAAAATAAAACACACCAAATTAAATTACATAAACATACCAAATAATAAAAAACACACTAAATGAACTTAATTATCTTTAGCTTGTTTCAATGCCCACTGGTGCTCTATCAAGTCTTTTTGCCAGGCATTGTGCATTTATGGCCTTTGAAATGCAGTATATCGTTGAATGACCCTTTCATTGTAACGTCCATCCCTTTCTAATGGCTCATGTTGCACGGGCTCATCGGTGGCGTCATGAGCACAATATATACGTGTTCTTGAATTGTTCATTGTGTCTGGCTCATATTCATCAACGCCTTCATAATCGTACTCATCTTCCACAATCATGTTGTGAAGAATGATGCACGTCATCATGATGGAGCGAAGCGACTCTACATCAAACAATCTGGCAGCACCCCTAACGATCGCCCAACGAGCTTGGAGGATACCGAAACAACGCTCCACATCCTTCCTGCACCCCTCTTGACAGCTTGCAAAATGTTTTTCCTTTGCACTTCGCAGACGTGGCACTGTTTTGACAAATGTTGACCACCTTGGGTAAATGCCTTCAGCTAGGTAGTATGACCCATCGTACATACATCCGTTCACCTCATACGTGACTTTTGGTGCCTTTCCTTGCAGGACATCGTTGAACACTGGGGATTGGGCAAGGACGTTGAGGTCATTTTGAGCTTCCAGAACCCCGAAAAAGGCGTGCCAAATCCATGTATCAAAAGATGCCACCGCCTCCAAAATAATACTTTTTGCTCCTTTTCTGTCTCCATAAGCGCCTTGCCATGCACTTGGACAATTTTTCCACGTCCAATGCATACAATCAATGTTCCCAATCATCCCAGGAAAACCTCGCATCTCAGCCTTCTTCAGAAGCCTTTCCAAGTCCATGTGAGTAGGTTGCCGGAGGTACTCTGCGGTGTAGATAGATTCAATTGCTCCGCAAAACCTCATCAGGGACTCAAGAATGGTTGATTTCCCCATCCTCGCTATCTCATCCACTTGGTCTGCAGATGCTCCATACACAAGCATCCGCAGCGCAGCAGTAAGTTTTTGCTGGGGAAGAATACCCATAACACCACAAGCATCCTTCTTTTGCACAAAGTAAGAATCATGGTTGCAAACATCAGTCATGATTCTGTTAAACAAATGTCGTTCCATTCTAAAACGATGTCTGAAGTACGTATCAGGTAATGCACTGTTATGGACAAAGTAATCGTCCAACAGCTCTTCACCCCGTCGTTGCCTGCTTCTATCAAGGTTTCTGGAACGGCTGGGCATGCAGATCTGACCCACAGCTTGGATGACTCGACGGGAATGTGAGGCTCTGGCAATTCTTGCTTCGTCATCTCTCCTTTTACGCTTGTCATCCTCTTCCCTCTCATTTCGGGCCACTTGGAGATTGAACATTCTTTCAGATTGGTTAAAAAATTCTTCCTCTTGCTGATCGATTTCCCACGTCATCCTTGATGATGATGAAGACATTGTAAAAAGGAAGCAGAAACTATGAATAATTATACAGATTTTGGTGATGAAAGAAGCAGAAACTATGAATAATGATAGAGATCTTGAGAAAATTGGTGTGAGATTTGTGAGGCTGGATGGTGGATTATATGGACGATTCAGAAATGATTGGCTTGTAGATAGGGCCACGTGGCATGCCGTCATTCGTTAAAAATCTGATCGAAATCTATCCTCAAAGATTATGAAAAGATAACGACATGTGGCACGATGACATTGGATAAAAATCTTATCGAAATCGATCTCCAATAATTATCTTTTCGGATAATGACACGTGGCGCAACGAGAACGATTTAAAATCTGATTGAAATCTATCGTCAAAGATTCTGAAAAGATAACGACACGTAGCACAATGACATTGGATAAAAATCTTATCGAAATCCATCACTAAATTTTTTTTTTTTATAAAATGACACGTAGCGCAACGAGAACGATTTAAAAAATCTTATCCGCAATTACAAATAATTTTATTTTGTATTATTTAAACAAACAAAAAAAAGTAATATTTTATTGCCTATTGCCAGGGAGAGGGCTCCAAGGGTAGAGATGCAAATGATAATTACTGTTTATTAATGACAGTTACTATTCATTAAAGGCAGTTACTGTTCAATAGGGTGAATTGAATAGTGGATTGCCAGGGAGGAGGACTCCAAGGGTGGAGTTGCTCTAACAACAAAAGAAGAACAGTAAATTAATATTAAATTTCGTAATGCATAGCGTGCAAATATATAAAATTATAAATAGTTATGAGAAGTGAAATATCGCCAGCAGAAGGAAAGCACCCTTACCAACGTAACGTTGACAGCAGCAAGCGGAGGAAACACGTAGAATTCACGCGACAAACACGGGGACGCAATATATTAGCACTCTGTTAAAAAAACCTTCTCAAACACCGCCGTGTGCTATGTGTTGGTGGTATAAAATTAAGAAAATTTTAATGAAAAAATTCAGGTATTGTTCACTTTAACGAAAAATTATATTTTTATATTAAAAAATCAATCATAATACTATTTACTTTACCTTTTATTTTATTTTTATCGTTAAAACTCAAAGTTTTCAAACTATTTTCATTAGTTTTTTTAGTTCAGACTGACGATCTCCAACCAATACCACTTTTAGCTCGAATTTGTGCAGGTTCGTTTCCAATCAAGGGCAAAAAAAGTAGTTAAACAGAATCAGTCAAGGCAGAGTAGATATAGCAAGCTCCCAAGCTCCGTGGTGGATTCTAATATGTACATTTCAAGCCAATATGGAGAGATATAGCTATGTCTAGTAAGAGATGAAAAAAAATTAATTCTACGGTATTCTTTATAATATTAATTTTTAAAGAACTAAAATATAATCGAAGACTACATTTAACCTTTCATAATCTGAGATAATTGATATTTAAAAGATGAATAAAAAATAAACTTTGAATTATCGTGTAACATTATCCACGATGAGAGTCAAGAAGATAAAATGGACATCTTTCAAATGAAAACAGTTCAAGCATTTTATTTATTTATTCTTTTTATAAAATAAAAATAAAAAAGTAAAACACGTGAAGTATGTGTAGGTAGATTAATTAAGCGGAAGTGATATTGAAATGAAATCATGAATGACAACTATCTTATCAGAAGGCAAGCATTTAGTTTCTCTTAATTTTGAAAAACTAATGATTATTAGTCAAAAATCAAAACCTTTCACTTTCTAATGACATATAATTTTGTTGAGAAATGTTAAACGAGCTCTCAAAATAAGATTTTCTATAAACTTTTAAACTTTTTATGTGACAGCCCGTCCCTGATTTTATAATTGTATAAAAATTTTAATAAGTGATTTTACGAAATTGCCCTTCGAGACTCATGTGTTGACTGAGGTTAATTACGGTGTCGTGTCACCTAAGTTTTGTTTTCTTCGCATATCCTCGTAGTACTCGTTACTACGGACGCGTGGGCACAAGCGGTTCGTGATTTAGAGCTATATCAAAGAAAATATTAATGTTTGAAGTTTGGGACATTTTAGTAATTTAATTATTTTTTTGAGAGTTTCAGATTTTGTGAAGAAATCTGGGGTGCCACATGTGTGGCCCAGATTTAAAGAAAATGGGATGGATGGTGGAGAGGAAAGGAAAAGAAAAGAAGAAGAAGAAGAAGAGAAGGGAGGAGAGCTGCCGGATGGCAACGAAAGAGAGGGAAAGAAAGAAGATGGGCACAGCCCAATCGAAAAGAAGAGAGGGAGGTGAAGAGTGAATCAGGGAGACATCAGGGAGGGAAAGGAGAAAGGTGAGTGACACCCAACCATAACCTCCTTCCCCTTGACCCGTTTTCGACCCGCAACCTTCGACTCGTTTCCACCATAATTTCCGATGGTTTTCCATCGGATTTTCCACGAAATGGACCCAGCTACTACTCCCAAACATCATCTGGCCCTTCCTTCTTCCTATTACACCTCAAATTTCAAGAGATTTGGACTTGAAATTGGGAAAAATCGCACCGGCGGGTGCGACGGTTCTTGCTCGAGATTTACCAAATTTTGAAATGATTTCTTCCAATTACCACCACCCATAGCATCCTCTTGAGGTCTGGAACAAAGCCCAAACAAGTTTGGAGGCGGTGGAGTTGTTTTGGAGACGGATCGAACACACCCAAATTCAAGGGTTTCGTACGGATTTGGAGGATTTGAGACTTTTCTCGGCTGAATTGGCCTTGGTCACAGGTATGAAATTTGTTCCTTTCATTGAGATCTTCAATTCTGCAAATTTTGAGAATTTTTGGAGAAAGTTGAATTTTCATGCGAGCCGGGGCGGCCGACCGCCACCCATGGCGGCGCGAGGCCAGTGGGCCGTCAATGTTATTTTTAGGCTATGTTTGATATCCTGAATTCATTTTTTATAGTAGTTTGACATAAGTGGATCATTGAGCCAGATTCTTTACGATTCGTCGTTAGGTGAAAATACGAATTGGCTATCCAACTGTTGGATCGTCACCAAATTTCGATACTTTGTAGTACTTAATATTTGAAGAATGTAGAAACTTACGAATTGGGAATCCGATGTATGAATCTTCCCAAATTGGATTTGTAAGTTCATAAAATAAAAGGTTAATCACCACTCGGTTTTGGAAATTTGCGGAGATCCAACCGTTGGATCATAACGAAACTTTAGTATATTGTTCTATAAGCATAATGTGAATCATGAGAAGTTACAGATGTGAAATCTGATGTGCGGATCTTCCAGATTGAATTATGTAGGGTTGTGGACTCTATCGTCGATCTTTGATCGACGGTTGACTTATGGTCAATGAGTTTTAAATCACTCTTAAATGCCATTGAGGATGTGTTTTATGTGAGTTATGTGTTCTATCGACAAGTATTCTGAGATGTGATTTAATAATTGTTCTAGGCACCGATCGTTCGGGACGCCTCGGTACTCGTTCTAGGGAGTTATAGCGTGGACTCCAGATGAGTGGGCAGTTGTTTTTGTTATATACCTATATACTTACTGATTTTCGTAGAAATCAAATTTGAATGAAAGTATGTTTTCAAATGCCATGCAAAGAATTGATATGAAATGTATGAATTGGTATATGATGCATATGTATGAAATGGTGCGGTTGACGCACTGGTAAGTATCAGGTGAGTTATACTGTGCTGATGATGTGAATTGTGTTGAGAGCTCATAATCTGCACCCCAGTGTTAGTGCTTATGTTGATATTCACCTCCCGCACCGCACGCTCCCTTGGATCCAAGTAGGTGTAAGTCCTGTCATACAGACCACTTATGCTCTGACAACGCGTGTGAAATGGGTCCATACTCACTGACAGCGCACTCTGATAGTTAAGCACATTTAGGTTTAAATCTATTCGCATTCTTCCATATCATCACTTTTTAGCTTCGTCACCTTCCAGGTGTCGGTCAGCATAGCTCGATTCGGAGTTCTAGTGGACATTCCGGGTCGGGGTATGTTATTTTATCACCTCATAATTTAACGTTAATTTATGTGTCAATATTATAAAACATTGGAGAAAAAAATAAGATGGTAGAGAGTCAATAAGGAGTTTCACTTTTAAGAGAATTTCCTTAACATTTTTCAAGTTGATAAATTAATTATACGTGTTCAAATCCTTTGCAATGAAAAAAGGTAGTGGCCTCTCTAAAAACGTGACACTTATCCAATCACAAACAAACCCCAATTAGGTTAACTTCTAGAAATTAATTATACAAGTTCAAATCTTCTGCAAAAATGTTGTGACTCTCTAAAAATGTGACATTTATCCAATCACAAACAAACTAGGTTGACTTCTGTTATCTCCGAAGTTCGGAAAAAAAAAAAAAGAAATCAAATCACAAACAAACCTTGACTAGGTTAACTTCTGTTATCTCCAAAGTTTGTAAAAAATAAAAAAATAAATCAAACGTGTCAAGTTTTTAGAGAGGTCAAAGAGAGACCACAACCTTTTTTTTTTATTTAGAAAAACTAATGAAAATGTCTTGAAAACTTTGAGTTTTAACGATAATGACAAAATAAATGATAAAGTGAATTGCACCAGAATTGACTTTTTAGTATAAAAATATGATTTTTTGTTAAAGTTTCGTTTTTTTTAGTGAAAAATTTTGAACACGAAGATGGTCAAATTCTACAACATTTCATATTTTCAACGAGGGCTACTAGTCTACTATGACCTGATGCCTAATTGGTTACAAGGACTTTTATTACCTGATGAGCAATTGGTCTTAGCGATTTTATACGGTGATTCTGAGTATTTTAGATTTTAGATTTTTTAACAGTTAGATCATTGATGAAAAATATTAAAGTCTGACGATTAAAACACTCAAGAGTATCTTATATCTTGAAGTACAATATAATTTTTGTTAGTCCAAACCTTAAATACTGTTGTAGAAAATATTATTAATGTTCTTACTATGATGTATTTGGCGATTGTGATATGCACAACACAAGTTTAGTTTCTGATAATTGCAAAATCAAATTAAAAATGTATTGTTTAACCAATTATTTATCCTGTTCTTTGTATCTAACACGTCATAAGATCATGTCACGTAATTTAAGAGATAGAAATTACGATACATAACTGAACATACTCCATATTTTACCCTAGATTCAGAGGTGCTGAAATCAATAGTCTTTTAATCAATAAATTCAATTAAAGTGTTAATATTGGCACAAATACTAACATGGGAGTTTGACAGTTACAGTTTTATTTATGTGTTCTTGGAAGAAGAGGTGAAGCAAGCGTGACGGGTACGTGCTGTTACTGTTAGTAAATTGGAAACCCGATGCCCGCAGATGTATAGCAACAACATAATCCAGTTTTCTAAACTCGCATCCTCCCAAGAAAAAGAGAAGAGTTTTGTATTTGTATATAGTACGAGGGAGATGCCATAATGCAATCTGGCAAATTTCTATGTCCACTGTCAGGACTCAGGCTCTCACTGCCTTGCATGCATTATTGTTATCGAAGTTTTTGGCAAAACATTAAACGAAGATATTTTTTAGTGTCATCGAAACACGAAACACGAGAAGTGTCATGGTATAACTGAATGGATACTTCAAAATATTTTCTTTCCACTTATATCATCACACGTGATATATCGACTTGTGTTTTGAGTACATAGAAAGATCTCTCCATTAAACAATACCAGCAGTCATCAATAATACAATAAAGGGTGACTTTGGATGCGGTCCCTATTTATCAAAATTTTTTGATTGAAACCTTGTTAGTTTTCAGTTTTTTATTGGGGTCCCTGAAATTAATACAATACTGCATTTTTATGTAGGTTATTATAATTTTAAATTAAATTTGATATTCTAATTACTTATATTAATGAGATTTTAAATAAAATCCATGATTTGTTAGGTTGAAAATATTAAAAATTAAATTATACTTGTATAAAAAGTATAATTTATCTTAATGACATGATTCGTCATCAAGATAAATTATATTTAAATAAAACTCATTATTTGTCATTACTTATATGAATGACATTTTACATACAAAAAATTGGTAATTTTTATATGATACAATTTACATACAAAAAGTTGGTATATTTTATACAAAAAATGTAACATCCCACATCGCCCAGGAGAGTGATCTTTAAATGTATATTCTCATCCCTACCTAGCACGAGGCCTTTTGGGAGCTCACTGGCTTCGGGTTCCGTAGGAACTCCGAAGTTAAGTGAGAAGGGGGCTAGAGCACTTCCAGGATGGGTGACCCACTAGGAAGTTGCTCGTGAGTTTCCAAAAACAAAACAGTGAGGGAATGGTAAGCCCAAAGCGGATAATATCGTGCTACGGTGGTGGAGTGGGATTGGGAAGTGATCCGTCCCGGGCCGGGATGTGACAAAAAAGGCGGTACGTTTTAGATGAAAAAATTGATACATATTATATACAAAACAATGGGTATATTTTATATAATAAAACAATGGGTACATTTTGGATTAAAAAAATAAATACATCTTACATTAAAAAATGGGTACATTTTGCATAAAAAAAGGGTACTTACAAAAGCAAAATTGGTATATTTTACATATAACAAAATGGAACATTTTTAAAGACAAATGGGTACATTACCAATAAATTATTGGTACAAAAAAAAGGTTAAAAAAATGTGTCAAAATAAAAGTTTGAAAAATATGGATACAAAAATAAATTAATATATGGGTACAAACTAAAATTGAAAAGAAAATTGGTACAATTTAAAAAAAGGGCTGCAAATTAAAATGGGTACAAATTAAACATAAAAATATATGATACAAATTTAAAAGTAAAAAATTTAGTTATTTTGACATGTAAAATATTTTATTATGGAAATAATTAATGATGTTTATTAAAATCAAGGAACCTTAATCAAAAATTGAAAATGAATAATTTTTTAATCAATAGAGTTGAAAAAAGAGAGATGAGAACCTAATTTCTCCTATAATAAAACTATTTACCACCTTAAATTCATGCAGGCACTCACATCGACCGTGCACTCAATTTTTCGAAGCTAAACCTCCAGAATTTAAGAATTTGGCGTGGATTTAGGAGAACCAAGGATTGCTTCGATGGGTTATAGAAACGGTTTTCTGGAGAAACACGCGTCACATGCTTCGTTAAAAAGTACTTGGACTCTTAATAAAATTTTGACGTGTTTCTATATAAGTGAGATGTTTTAGGTTCGATTATCGTCAAAGGCGAATTTGAACCATATTATTGTTAGCACATTGTGAGGTTAAACCTACACCCTCCCCTTTAATGTAGATAATATCGTTTGTTAAAAAAAAAAAAAAAAAAAAAAAAAAAAAAAAAAAAAAAAAAGGTAATCATCAACAAGCCCTAGTGGGAATAATTTACATCAACAAAAGTCAAGCTCATTTGTGTGTTTTTTTAAAGCATCTCTAATCCAAGGACTCAAATATTTAAGTCCAAATATAATGCAAAATATCTTAAATGCACATGAGACTTAAAACTTATATTTTGCTTTTGAGGTAAAGAGGGACCAAAATTTAGATTTCAATATGAGATTTGAGTTCAATGTGAAGCCCATATCAACTAGAAAAAATATTAATCAACCAAGAAAAATGAGATTCGAGTATTGAGTCTAATCATCTCCAATGTACATAACCCAAATTGTTTCAATGTTTTCTCCTCCAACGCAAAGATTCAAATCTTAAAACTCAAAATGAGTCTTAAGATTTAAGTCTTTACATTGGAGAAGAAAACTACAATACGTAAATCCGCTACCTTTTTGAGACCCATATATGAGAGTATAGGTCTAGAATTTAAGTCTTAGCATTAGAAATGCTCTGAAAGGATGGAGTTTACAAACGGTCAGTCGATGGGCAAAATCTTGAGTGTAGCCGGAATATGTTCCCTCTCTCATCATATGATATGTAAAATCCATCCCTCCAATCACAAGTCTCTGCAAACAAGGGAAAAAGATGGATGCAAGGAATCTAGAAGCTGGTTTTGGTACACAACACAGCAGCCCAAACCAATTGCCGCTACCCGTTTGAAACTATTGATGCAAAATACCACAGCTTTTCATCTCTGTGTACACGTACCAAAAGGATCGCTAATGTCTCAACTTTTGGTGCTTTTTCCTCTGCTTTTTCACTGCATTCATGGCTTTAATGACAAAGCCATGACGCACCGGGGGGAACAAGATGTAAAGTTTCCATGAACGAGGAAGCCTCCGGAGGAATATCGGAATACGATTCACCACGATATTTTGGCAACCCTGTGACAGCATTCAGTTCGCACTTCGAATAAAGCGTGATTGCCGGGGAACAACGATTTTGAATAAAATCAAATGCTTTGCAAATGTTTCAAAATGTATGTACAAAGTTGAGCCTGTTGAAGCTAATCCGTATCTATATGAGATATTATACAAAGGCGTGCTACAGATTCTAGCCAGGAAAACGTATGAACTGTGACCATGAGGGACAAAATATACCTCACCGTACTATCGATAGAAAAACGTCGGCATCGTAAAAGGTCTTGCTATCATATCTTGGTTCTGATTACGTATATAACAGCCCTTGCACCAGGGCCATGGAAGGTAAAACTGCAGATAGTGCAAGTTCATTCAGACTTGGCTGACATGTAAAGTTTATAAGAATTAATAGCCTCAATCATGTAAAAAAGACAACTTACATCAAGTTATTGACACCGAGCATCAAAAGAGAAGAGACTTCTTTGTTCGTCTGATGGATTCAACAACCACCCACAGAACATCCACGCTGCCCCAACCACTGATAGGAGCGATAGCACTGCTAGAAAGCCAAAATGTGAAATGTCATTGGCAATTATTGCAATTCCCCACATTGTAAACTCTGCCAGACTAGCAACAGCAACTTCTGTTGTGCCAATAATATTTGCTTTGGATGATGGAATCCCAGTTTGAAGAATCTGTGCTGCCACAACATCGTATGACATGTGCCCCAGCCTTGATAATACCTGCATACACAAAGGTACACGAAAATAAAGATAACAACAAAATGTCTAAAAAGCAACAAAAAGCACCTGTTATCCAATATTCTCTCTAGTACATATAACTGCAAGTGGAGCATCTGCCACTACAATCGAAACGTTTGCTTTGATGACTAGCCGACGCAGGCAGAAGCCTCAACATTATCTAAATTATGTACAGATTTAGCAGAGCAGTCTAAGAATCCCCAATTCTGAAAAGAATTCCTCATCATGCTCTCAGATCTAACCTAATATCATAAGTCCCATTCCCAATCGATTCACTACTTGATTTTCTTAGCAGCTCATACGTAACTATCATCCGAATCCCAAATCTTGTTTCTTAACTATTAAGTCCTTTCTTCATAAGCTTTTGTATTTCAGTTCACATTTAGTCTCTTATCTCATATAGGAAAAAAGAATGATAAATAAAAATTCTTACAATCAAACACAAGAAGAATAGAAGGGGGGTCTGCTGGGAGGAAGATCCACTACAATAAACAGCAACAGCAACGGTGAGAAGTGAAGCTTGAAATATTAATCCCGCTGCTCCTGCCTGGATAAGAAGCTCCATCAGCTATAGACAGACTATAATGTGACAATGGACTGTAACATGATAACAATGCAAATTAGCCAACCTTTAAGATGCCAAGTCGCCTGACCAGGCTTGCCGACACAAATGTCGCTGCAACACCCATAAAAGCACAGAATCCACTAAAACCCCCAATAATAGATGGATTTAGACCTGTTGTCACAATACCTTGGAGTTAGAATGGGGCTCACAACGAAGCCAACGAAAAGGTTTACATAACCACAGCAGAAGAGGCGTATAAATATGTCTATAATTGAAAATCGATGATGAAGTCATATTCACACTAGAGCACGATTTAAGTTATCTCCTTTTTTTGCCTACACTGTGGATGTAATAAACAATATGCATGAATCAGTAGGGTTATTGACTTCTAGATGTTGTGCTGAAGAGCTTTTTCTCATCACAAATGAAATTTATTGTTATTAACACGTGCATTAATTGGGTATATTTCAGGGTGGCGTGCTATTGGGTCCGACTCTCTTGGCCGAACTTCCTTATTTTTCCTTCCATGTATTCCTCCTCCCCCCGCGCAATGAATGGTGTTTACTCCTAAATGCATGTTGATAAGAGCCTGTTCTAACCGAGCTATTCGGTGCTTTCAGAACCTGGGCCTTGAATTAATTGCAAAATAATGAAGGTCTTTCATAAAATGCATGTAAAAGGCGACAAATTTCCGACCAAAAAATATAAGGCTAAAAGGCATGACAAGTACCATTCTGCGTCAGAAATGCTGTCATCAAACTGCCTGGAGTGAGTACAACATTAAAATAGAGCAGCACATAGGCTAGGCTAGCAGGAAGAACTGGTTGCTGCATGTACTCCTTCCATCCAAGTTTAATAGCTGCCACACCTTTATCCACTGATTCCAGAAAACAGAACCAGTTGGGAACTTAGGACAGTATCAGAAGTATCTTTCGATTACAAAAGAGGTGGTCAGACTTCCTTATATAAAAGATAGAAGTATAAATTTACCTATATCGTTGGTATCAAACAGAGATACTTCTGTAGATGTTCTACAACAAGTTTGTGAACATTTTGGGCGGTCAAGAACCCCACTCGAAAGCTTGTTGGTCAAACATGTGAGAACAATCTGAGAAATGGAAATTCTTAAGTCAATAATAAAAGTGACAATTTTCAAGCAAAATATTGAAACTGAGCAAGGAGAAGAGAAATTACCGCAAAAGGCAACGACCACACCATCAAACCTCCAGAAAATTTCAAGCATGTTACTGGGTCATACTTTGATAGAAGAATGCCAAATAGTGATGCTCCGGCAATCTGTAAATACAAAGTTATAAATCTCCTCAAGCTTCCCAAAAAAATATCATCTTTTTTCTTTAAGTTCTAACCTAAAGTAGCATCTACTGGAATTAGCCTAAATATTATCTAGAATAACCATAACCATGTGCCTAGAATTTGTTTTTTTTTTTGAAAACTGCCTAGAATTTGTTTAACTCTAAGGAATATTTGCATATTAAATTTCAAATAAAAGGGCAAATATTTCACCATTAACCACATATGAAAAATCCATGGAGGTATTGTTAAAGAATAAATGATCACAAGATTAGAAAATACCTCACAGAGAAGATCAATTCGATTAAGAACAGCATTTGCTTGGGCAAGCGCAATAGGCCTGTTCACTCCTGCCAACTGTTTACATGGGAATGTTTAAGCCAAAGAAAACCTGGAAGGATAAAACTATGTGCGTGCATGTGTATGAGTATCCTAACGAAACAAAGAAATGTCAAAATAGCAGTACCAGCACCACCCAATCACGCTCCATAGCAACCCCCAATGCTA
The DNA here is from genome assembly GCA_024362995.1 of Heteromeles arbutifolia. NCBI lineage: Eukaryota > Viridiplantae > Streptophyta > Magnoliopsida > Rosales > Rosaceae > Heteromeles > Heteromeles arbutifolia. Next base: position 10,436,382 of record JANCRC010000017.1, on the reverse strand, counting down.
CACCAGATAGCCTCTCCACAGCCCCAGCTAGTACAAGTACAATGAACCAAGGGCGGTGAAGAAGGGATGACACAGAAGGAGGAACAGAATGCGCATAGATTATCAGCGCTGCAGATAACAACTGAGCAGCTGCCTGAACGAAAGAAAACAGTTAGAACACAAAAGTTTGAATATTCGTCCTGCATACATCTTTGGGTGCAGTGCAAACCAAACTACTCACCTGGATAATATTAAGACAGTTATACGCAGGTACTCTGGGGAAATGATCCATAAGTGTGCCAACTAAGGGGCCTCCAGCAATTATTGCAAGCTGTTTAAAATGAATTTGAGCTAGTTAGGAAGTAATGTTTCCTACCGCTTTTTCCTATATACTTAATTTATCTCAATAGCAACCTTACTAAAGAAACCCATAAACGCCACTGGTAGAAGGCTTGGATATATCAATGCGATAGCAGAGGGCCAAGAAAAATTCCAAAATTGCTCCACTAAATTTCCAGCTAGACAACTAGCATAGAGAGCTGAAAAATTATGCCCGTTGGATCAGAAATCACCTCAAGGATTCCAAATCATTCACATTAACTATTTTATTATTTAAATGACACATCAAAGACAGCTTCGGAAAGATACATCACCATGCTTTACTTGGACTATTGAAGGAAGGCTCTTACCATATAATCCCATTGGATGGGCCGGAGTAGCTGCAAGTGTATGTTGCTCCTCTTTTGATAAAACCTAAGCCAAGGAAAAAAATGACATGATAAATCTGACAAGACCTAACAGTAATGCAGTACTGAAATGGTAATGAAAAAGAAAAAGAAAAGGTTCATAGACAATCTTGTAACTTACAGGCAGTGTCGTCAAGAGACAATCTACATAAGTATCTTTAGTTAGTAAACTCAAAGATTCGGTCTCAAGCATATCAACAATTGGGACTGAGCAACCAGAGCAACCAGGCTCTGCAACAGATGATTCCTCCTGGACCTCATTGTCAGTAGCCACGTGGTTGAAGTGTACATCGGTGTTGGTTATCGAACACCTTGAACTAAAACTGTCGAATCTGTTATCCAAGGCACAGGAAAAGCAACACTGTTAATAAACACAAGATTCGTAGTGTTTTTTCGATTACAATGTTGCTATTGCTTTAAAAATTTTGAACTCAACTCTTGAAAGGGTGTCCATCTATTTATTTTATACAAACTTAAAAAAAAAACCTTGATAGATACCATTAAGTACAAGTCCCACTAAGATATAACAATCCAAATTCAAACTTTCTGCCCTTCTAGTTTCTCTTATTTTCCCTTCGCATCCCATTCTCCTTCACTTTTCATCAAGCTTATCATAAACTTGATTACATCTTTGATTACCAAACCAATTGAAGTAAAACATTTCAAAATTCCATAACTTTCTTCCATTTTCTTTCACTATCACAAGCAAACCAAATGACATACAAACAAAAAGCACAAAGCTTACCTCTGAGAACCCACAGAAAGGTGTCTCAAGCCCAACCATCTGCCAGAATCAATTCGATAGCGAATTCGAGAGGAAGGCCGTGGCTGCCTCGATGAAACAGAAGCTCGGCGAGCAGGGAATAAACTAGTAGATGAATTAAAGGAGAGAGAATACTGTGAGAGAGTAACCCCAAAACCGCTACCCGAAGCCATTGATTCTGTTGGCTCCAGAGCTTCAAATCCCAGTTGGGTTCTTGCCCACTCATGCAGCGCCTCCACAACTAAGCTACCGTTTTGCTCAGTTTCTCAAGTTTTCTCAGAAAATCACAGAGGGCACCTCGCAAAGCTTAAAAAGAAGCTTAAAGTATGGTCTTTTGGGGTTAATTTTTTGTGGATTGTAATTCAAAAGATAGGAACTTGGTTCAGATAAATCAAGATTTTTCTGATGTTTTGGGTTTGCCTTGCAGAATTGTAGCCAATAACAGATGGGTTCCTCTCAGACTCCATGAAATACGAAGAAAAAATGGGTTTTTTGGGGGTGGAATTTATGTGGGCAAATTGAAAGAGAGGGATTTGGTGCTAAAAAGTTGATCACTTGAATAATTTCATGGGGGCATATTTTTTTGTGGGTTTTAGCTTGGTTTCATGGACTTATCCATGCCTGGTGTTTCCTGAGTCCGCCGGTTAGCGGAGAGTTCAAAGTGATCTTATTTGTTTGGATGCTTTTTAAAATGTGGAAAATGTTTTTAGAATCAATTTTTAGTAAATATGCAAGTAAAAGTACTTAAAGTGTTGTCTGGAAAAAAGTACATAATTGGTGGTTCTTATAGAAAGTACCTTTGAAATCCAAAAATATTTTCTCTAAAAACGTTTTTAGTCATTTTAAAAGAATAACCAAACGAGCCCTATGTCTTATTGTTTGTGGCTCTAAAATTTCATGGGTGAAAAGAGTTTGAAGGTGTGGGGTTGGGGTTATGGGCCATGAGCGTGGACCCATATATGGCCACCTTGCACTATGAATAATCCAGTTTTATACGTAAGCTTTCGGAATATGAGTCGGGTCATCAACCCACTGTTAACACAAAAGGACATTTATAACGCTAACAAAGATGTAACATGTTTAAAGTTTACCATGATCGACATTTTAAAAGTACGTGCAACTAGGAGCGGATGGAAATGCAGACCACCTGAGTTCAGAAAATATACGTGGGAAGGTTTTTCGAGGACCCTTCAAATGTTTGGTACGGGTTCTTTTTGTTCTTACTAAATGTTTGATGTAATGCATGCTAGACATATCTCGACATGTTACATCGACAATACTAGACAAATTCTCTTTAAATCACTCATCAGACTGTTTCGGCAAATGCTGATATCTGTTGACATGTGCACAACAAACCCAATAAGTGAATGAATTGATTTTTTTATGCGTGCTTTGCACTTTGTTCCTATCTAAAAAACTTGTATTTAACATTGGGACTCCCAAAGTTCAAATATTGGATACGCTACTGCATGCAACGACCTATTATATACTATTGTACTAATGCATTTTACCACTTTTTAGCATAGCACATTTTGATTTTCATCACGAAGAAGGTGTAGGGTTGCATTTGGTACATGGAATGCGGAAGAATTTCGTGTTTCTCGTTGGGTTAGGAAAAAAATTCAACGAATAACGCTATCGTTTAAAAAGAAAAAGAAAAAGAAAAAGAAAAAACCAAATGAAACATAACAATGTAACAGCATAGTTTATTTAATTTAATTTGCACATAGTCATATAACACTAACAAGATGTCACATAATTTAAAGTAACATCTAAAAGAAATTCAGATAACATTCCATAAACCACATAATAATACATGTATTTTTTTTATGTGGTTCAGAAGATTGAAGTAATGAGACATAACAAGAATTGAATCATTCTTGATACAAAGGGCCTTTAATTTTAATTTGCTTGAAGCCATTTTATGCAAGGGCCTTTAAAAGTGCTCATTTTAGACAATGTTTGTGTTTCTTATGGGAAGATTACTTGTCATTCGCTTATTATTAATATGTTTTTACCGTACGAACATTATAAACAAATCGTTCATACTTTTTATCATCATCTAAAAATCATATTTGTAAAAAATATTTCAATTTAGAGATCGTTTAGACATTCATATACATAAAACAAATGAACGGTTCATCATAAGTATGCTACTTGTAACTTGTAACCAAAACCATCGACTACTTTGACATGCATGAATAACTAAACGATCTCTTATTTAAACAGTTTTTAAAATGTAATCTTTAAATAATGTTAAAAACATAAAGCCGTTCTAATTACAATTTCGTATGCTAAAAACATGTTAATCATAAATAAAAAAACATATAAATTCCCGACACAAGCAGTTTATTAAAAAATTTCCATTCCGAAGCTATAATTGAGTTGTGGCTCTTAACTGGGGTGGAAAAGAAGATTAGTTTGAGATAGAAAAGGCTCTGGTCAAAGGTGGTAGTTTCAATTTTCATGGGGTTACCGATTACGTGCATATACATACATACACAAGTTAAGGAGGCAGATTCTCTGCTCTCCACTTTTTATATATTTTTATCTCCTCCTGTTTTGTGCAGTTACTATTAAGTCACGTTAACAATTTATATTAATTTTTTTATAAAGATAATAGGAAGAAAAAAATAATAATATAAAATATTAATATGACTTAACTGTGATAATACAAATCGAAAGAGATACGAGTGTATAAGAAGTAGGAGGGCTTCCTCCCGAGTGAATATCTCTTGCAGCAGCATATGTATAATCTGCATGTCTATATGTCGACATCTGGCTTCTCATTTCGGGAAATGTACAACTGGAGTTGAGTGGAAGCCATTAAAAGTAAAGCCTTAGAGTTGAGTGGAAGCCATTAAAGTAAAGCTCTCTCTCTCCTCTCTCCCTCTCTCTCTAAACATGGAAACAAGTGAGAGCGAGAAACAGACCATGAATTCCAGTGTGACAGTTTCTGAGTCTGATGGGAAGAGCTTGCTGGAGAACTCGAAGATTGACTGCTTCTATCAGAGACTCAATAAGCTACATACTTCATCTGGGCTCAACCTTGCGTGAGTTTTGCTATTTTTAAAAAAAATATTTGGGTAAATTTTATCCTTTTAGGTCTAGGATCGATTTTAATTTTTTACAACATTTTAAAATATTTCAATTTCATACATTTATTTATTATTTTATTTCACATTTGTGCGGCCTAGCTAAACACTTAATAAAATATTAAAATAATTAATTAAAGAAAAGTTAAAAAAAAAAAAAAACCCAAAACCAGATCGTCTTCCCCACCCGAGCCCACCCCCAAATCACACTCCCTCTCTCTCTCTAATCCCTAAACCCAGAAACCTATCTTCACATTCCCCTCGTGCCTCCTTCGCTGCAAAATCAGAATTCCAAATCCACATCCAAAGATGACTCATCCCGCTCGAGTACCAGTTCTAGCGGTGGCGGTGGATTCAGTAGGCAGAGTCCAAGAGCTCGACTGGCGCGACTACGAAGAAGTCGTCTGTGTCCGCATCGGGGGCGGCGGAGCCGGTAGCTTCGGTGTCTCCCATTCTGGCTTCGTCGCTGGGGTTGAATAGGATAAAGGCGAGATCGGGGCCGTTGCCGCAGGAGATCCTTTTTGGGTTTACGGAAAGGTGGTTTGGGTGTTGGGAAATTGAAGAACGTTGGGGCGGCGGTGGTGGACAGGTTGAAGAAAATGGGTATTTGCAGAAGGGTGGAGGAAGTGGAGGTGCAGATAGAAGAAGAATGAATGAAAGGTTCAGATCTGAAATAGTTGAAATCTTTCTGTGTTTTAGGTTGTGTTTAATTAGGGTTTACTTGGTGCCTCAAAATGAAATAGTTGAAATCTTGAATCTCTAAACCAGAGAATTAAAAGAAATTAGAGAGAGAGAGAGAGAGGGGGAGGGAGTGTGATTTGGGTTTTTTTTTTTTAATTAATTATTTAAATATTTTATTAAATGTTTAGCCACGCGACACAAATGTGACAGCCACGTCATTACAAATGGAGATCCTTTATTCGCTATATCATCACTTACTGATTAACTTAACAGATTTTTTAACTGAGGTAAGAAATTGAAATAAAATTATAAGTAAATGTATGAAATTGAAATGTTTTAAAGATATTGTAAAGTATTGAAATTGATCTCAAACCTGAGGGGGTAAAATGTAATTTATCTTCTTTTTTTTTTTAAATTTTTTTTTTTAGCTTTGGGCTTCTAAGTTTTCTTTGTTTTTCTCTGTTTTTCTTAAATTATTTGCTCAAGTGGGTTCAAGCAAGGATTTTTATGATGGGTTTTGTTCACACAAACACACAGATATGCATATATGTGCATGTATGTATGCATGCATGCATGCCATGTTTGGTATTTGAGAAACTTGTGGGGAAGAAAAAAGCAAAAGTTAGAATCTTTGTTCGCAAGAAGCAAAGTTGGAACTTTCTAATTCCGAAATCAGAAGCTGCATATCAAACCTCCTTTTACTTACTTATGCATGTGGAATATTTGGGGAGCTTATGTGATTGGAATGGTGAATACTGGTTCAGTTAATTTAACCTGTTTCCAGTTGGCGATATCTGATTGGTTGCATTGTGCAGTTTTGATCTCAGACAATCAATGCTGGACTTGCATTTGTGTTACAAAGAGGTTACTGCAAGAGGAGGGTTTCTTCAGGTAGTTTGTTTCCAATCATTTGATGATTATTTCGTACTTATGTAGTGAAAACCAAAAAGAGAGTCCATTACCTCGTTCGTGTTTTATCGATTGTTCCAAGAGGGACTAATAATTTGTTTACTTTGATTGTGTTGATTTTGAGTCATGGAATGATAAGTTTTCTGAAGTTCTGAACTTCCAGATTTGGGATTATCTAGTTTGAAATTACAATGTCTTGGTTGTTTAGGAGAGAACATGAATTGTTGAAGTGCTTAACAGCGCGTTCCTATGCAGTTACGGAATCATTTATTAGATGAAGTGGTTTTCAACTTTTCGCCTTAAAATTTGAAGGGATGACGTTGCAGCACAAGATATTAACTAGACCTATAACGGCTACTTTCCAGGTTACCGCTGATGAGAGATGGGGCGAAGTTGCACTCGCCTTAAAATTGGATTGTGACAGTCTGCAGGATTCTCAACCTCTCTTAAACCTTTACGCACTCGTTCTCTACCAGTATGAAAAACTTTACTACTACAGGGAACCTCATGCAAAAGCTGCTTCTACTCTAGGTAGAGTAGCTACTCTTAGCCAATTGTTCTCGAGCCTATTTTTATATTAGACAGGCTCTAGAGAAATGCATGTTTTCAATATGTTTGTATTACCTTTGTTTTTCTGATTAGGATAAAAATATCAGGTCATGCTTTTTATAATATTGGGGATGTCTCAGCAATGGAAGGGCAGTGTAGGGATAATTCATCTCAGATGTTACCGAATCTTGAAAATTCTCATGTGGAGAAGACGACGCCCAAAGAGAATTGTGAACCAATAGGTATGTCACCGTTTCTTACTTGGTTGATTGAATTCAGCAAACTAAAAACATTACATGCTGCAGTTGTACATTTAGTGGTTATCAAACTTCTGAAGGAACAGAGAAGGTCGTGGGGCCGATTGTTTTCTTTGTGATGCAAAATTGTGAATTCAGCAAACTAAAACATTACATGTTGGAAATTTGATTAGGTTCTACATCTGCAGAACAGAAGCAGTTCCCCCAGCTGCACTCCCAGAAAAAAGAGATGAAAAAACGTGGCGGTTTTCCACGAGGGACACAAAGTGCTTATACTATCTTCCTCAGGAAAGAATGTGAGCGGTTGAAAAGTTCTGCTCCGGAGCAACTTAAGGGTCGAAGGGTCTTAGACTTGGCCGTCAGTGCATGGAGGTGCCTCTCTGAGAGTGAGAAACAGGTAGAGTTACTCAGCTTTTACATAGTCTACGTTAATGTTCAGCCACTTGGTTGCATTCGTTTTTACATGCTTCGTGGTATGCTATTTTATTCCCTTGAAGCTTTCAAACTGTGCAATCAGTATCTTTTATGATCTACTTATGTTCGGGTCCAGTGTAATCGGAAAGTTTATTTGCTTAAACTGAGTCTGGAAGCAAAGTTAACAAGAACTTATGCATTTGATTCCCAAAATTTTATATTAAACTAGTCCTCATACAACTGATAGTGTTGAAATTTTAAAAACATATTTTTCCTAACACCGCGCTTCAAGGACGATCAGTAATTTATCAAGTGGACAATGTTCAGCGGCATGACTATTTAAACACAGGCTGATTATTCCTCTCTTTCTGCAACTAATGTCCTTCCTCTGAGTGTCGGTATGTGTAATTGTGTTTATTTTTTTCCCTTGCAGCCATATATTGAGGCAAGTAAGAGGGTTAATGAAAAAAGAGTGGCTCAAGAAAAGACGGGTGATGAGGAAAACCAGGGCATGCAAAATGCAGAAAGAGGAAAGAAGCCTTCACGTTCACGGAATGGGAACTGCCGCGCGGCTTTGCAATCTGATAGAGAAAAATCCTGTGTTCAAAATCTATCAGTGAACTTTCAAGAAAGTCTCCTGGAAGGGATTGACTGGAGTAAGTAATGTTGTAGTTCACCTAAGGACTCAAGAATTTCAGGTGGGATTGTTTTTGAAATCGGAGACTTTATATTCCGGGGAAGGTAGGTCTTGTACATTTCTTATATACGTTACAATCTTGTCGGTCTTTTCGTGTATATTTTGGAATCCGTCCCCCCTGGATGGAAATGTGGTAGCCTAGCCTTTATATTTTTGGTGGTGAGCGGCTGCGAACAGGGTTCGAAAACGTATCCTTCAGACCCTTCCCTTAGCTTAAAGTAAGGTTTTTTGCTATATCATCTTTTGTTTCAACTGCTACTTTCTTGCATGATATTTCTAAACAATCTCTCACTGAAGAGAATCTTCTCTTCTTAGAGGCATGGAAAATGATGGGACTGTGTTGATAAATGTTTCAAATGACCGATGAATGCATGAGAAGCGAGCCTACCCTCGAATTTTGAAACTTTGGTTACTTCAAAATTCTGGTTACAGGTTACGGCTATGTATGTAAGGGTGAATCTTTGTCTAAAATGTCTTGAAACTAAATGGAAAACAACGAAACTCATAGCTTTCAGACGGAAAACGCTCCAGTCTCGGCAATAATTTCGCCTATCACTTCTGCCTATCACAATTGGGCCTAGATGTTAATGAGATTTTTTCATGTATCAATTTATTACGTGTTAATCATTTATTAGATGAATAGTGCACTGTTTAAACACGTTTGTAAGCATTTAATAGACGATGATAGTACTCAAAACAAATCTCAGTTACATGAGAGAATTTCTAGTAAACCCATAAGTTAATTAATCCATTTTACATCAACATGCGCATAATCTGCATGTTTGTATGAAGGCATTTGGCTTTAGTTTTGGGGATTACAAATGTTGAAGGAAAGCAGAGTCATTGAAGTGAAAGCTCTCTCTCTGTGCAAACATGAAGGCTGAGACCGAGACACAGATCATGGATTCCAATGCGACGATTTCTTGGGGCTGATGGGAAGAGCTTCCTGTAGAACTCTGTGAGTGAAAGCTTCTATCAGAGACTCAACAAGTTGCATAACTCGTCTGGCCTGAACCTCCTATGAGTTTTCTCAAATTTTGAGGATTTTTGGCTTCTGGGGTTTCCTTGTTTCTCTGTTTTTCTCCCTATTTGATTTCGAAATGTGTCAGAAAACAATGATTCTTATGATGTGTTTTGTTCATATCATATAGGTTGTGTTTGGTTTTGATAAACTTGGGGGAAAGAAAAGCAAAGTGGGAACCTTGTAATTCAAAAATGCGAAGTTGCATGTGGATATATAAGCAGCTTATATATACAAACATATATATACACACACATAAATTAATGTATCATATTATTTTAGAAATGAAAGGGTCAGCATGTTGATTCATTTTGCTAATAAGCCGTTATCTTCTGGCAGCTTTCAGAGCCATCAGGAATCGTTGGTGCGAAAAAGGGTGATGCTTTTTCTAGAATTGCATATGCCACTTAGAATCTGCATCACTTGAAATTACATTTGTTGTACCGTATATTAGGCTTCAATACTGGGACCTCACTAATTAGCCATGTAAGAGCGGAAGGAAATATTGAGGTCCCACTACTTAGCCCATGATGTATGTAAGAGGGGAAGGAAACCCTTATTCTATAAAAGGATCCTTCACCCTCACTTTAGGAGGAGGGCAAAGAGAGCAAATCCTAGCCTCTGTAGCCTCCATGTACATTGTAACCCTCAATTTAAACAGTGAAACCGGATCGACAGCAGTGTGAACGTAGCCCCAACTTAGGGTGAACCACGATATATCTTTGTATTCTTGTGCATTTGTGTGATTTACGGTCGGATTTACGTTGTTCCAAAGTCTCACTGATTTTGTGCATCAACAACATTATAATCTTGTAAATACCATGGAAAATCAGAAAGTGAGACTCGATTTTATTCCTTATCAGTAACAAGCTTCGATTTAAAGTTCTCTCTCTTTATTTGTACAAGAAGAATTTTCATAGCTGATACAAACAACAGTCCTATCAGATATCTAGACAAGGAAGAAGCTGAACTTCTTACTTTGGAGCTGAAAGGGGTTCGGCCTCCCGTAGCAAAACACAAATCTTTGAAGCACCTCAAAAGACGATCATCAGCTGTTGAGAGTTGTCCCACATCGGTGAGGGATAAGGTTTGCTATGTGCTTATATGATCTTGGGCTAATCCCCATATTGCCAATTGGTTTTATGGTGTAACCTCAATTTCATCATCAGCTGACACACAGACCGTTACAGTTGATGGCTGTTCATATCCAACGAGGGCAACCTGTCTATTAAAATATCAGTACCCGAAGGGTATCATTTTTCAAAGGTTTCCAACCCTCTCTTCATTTCAAAGAACTTATACTTGTAGCTTTCAACTTACTACCACTGTTTCGCAGTGGTTTCTCATCCTATTTGTCAAATTTTCTGGTGTTGCATGGCATTTTCCGTATTTGTCACGTAAAGATTCTAAATGCAGGAAGCTCGCAGTAAGTTTAGCGTCGAAACTGAGCCTGAAACCACGGTTTCCATTGATCCCGTGGATGGATATCTTAGTCCAGAAGGATCAGCAATTCTTCATTTCAAGAGACCCTCTCCCTCAGCTTCAACGGGGAGAATAAATTGCAAGGTATCGCTTATTTTCGCGTACAAACCAATTAGGTCTGCCAAAACAATCGAATTGCACGAGCTGTTTCAACAAATGTGAATTGAATCAAACTTTGCTTGTCTTGCAGATTTACTATTGCAAGGAAGATGAGGTCTGGTTGTATCAATCGTTATTATTCCAAGTACCCTTTCGAGAGGAAATTCCAGGATCCAACCCGGAAGAAAGCACACTGCATGTTGTTGCATCAAAACATATAAATGTTGACTAATCTGACTAACATGGAACTTGGTAATACGTTGTAAAGCCAAAAACTTCAACAAGCAGCTTACAGCTACCGGATGCGCGCTGACATATCTCCTACAATTATTTGTTCACCGTGAAAATTGGATACCAAATTACACATAGCAGCTATGGTTACTAAAAAGTATAGAACAGTTTTGCCCTAACTAAAGCATGAGATTTCCTAATTGTGTTTCTTCTTTTACATCATTATCATTATTGTTAAAGAGTTTTGCTTCTAACTAAACAACCGTCCATGTGACTGACCATCCACGAGCATGTGGCCCGTGTGACCGGATTATCATCCGTTGATGCATGTGAACGCTATTATCGACCCAAGCCTTTGCTTAGTTGTTATTTGTTGTCCTTAGTTTAACATAAAACACCATGATTATGGTTCTTGGGACAAGCAATGGATGGATTGCTCACCAAGACACAAACACTCGTGCGCACTTGTCTCCATTTGATCAAATGATGAAAGTGTGATCACTAATGAGGTTAGGCACCTAATTAGGGCACCCGGAAAAATAAATATAATTATTTAGATTAGAATCAATCTTTGACAAAAGCTCTTAAGACTTAATTAACCAAATCATGTGAATATGGACCATGCTTGTTTAATTAAATTAGATTAAATGAGTCCTAATCACTCACGTTATAATATTAGAAGATGACAGCTTAAAACGTGCTTCTGCCACCAAATTCCATGTTTATCTTCTTCCCAACATTATTGTCTGAGTGTTGAATATTAACTCCATTGCACTACTAATTGGCACCCACTTGTACTAATTTCATCCTAATTTAGTTGTTCAAACATTTGAACTTAATTTTTAATTCCGTTTAGAAGATGTGACTATGAGACGGAGGCTTATAGCAAATGAGATAGAGAAAGACCTAGAAAGACTTTAAAAGAGATTTTAAGAAAGGATATGGAGTACTTGAAGCTAACTGAAGTCATGGCGCAAAACCGAGCGCAACGCCATTCGAGGATTCATACGGTCGACCTCACTTAGTGGAATAAGACTTAGTTGTTGTTGTACTTCAAATTAGGGTTGTTCACAAAATAAGCATCTCAAAACTTCTAGTCGTGTCACAAGCACTTACAATGCAATTTTGAAGAAAAAAGAAAAACTCATGATGGACTCAACTGTTGTTACACCTAACAATTGATAACTGGGGATGAACAAGAGCTGCTAGACTCAATAAACAATGACTGAAGTAACAAGACTAAAGATGTGATAGTTTTTTTACAACAGTTAATTCTTAAAGTGTCTCTCTTACTAATTAATCTATAAGAGTTGAAGTCTTCAACTTTCATGATTTTCCCCAGGACAATTGATAGTTTTAGGATACCAAATGGAGTCTTGACCAGCAAGTTTGATTCAGATTGGAAATGCTGCTACATTGTATCAAAGTCAAAAACCTAACAATTTAGAAAAACATCCCCCCGTGACAGAGGAAACCAAAGAGATATAGAGTTTGCTTGTCAAATTTAAACATCATAATTATCGATTAATGAGAAAAAATATAATTAAAAAAACTGAATGACAAACATTTTTAATAATAAATTGAAGAAAACCCATGTTAGGGAGCAAGGCTGCACCAAAACCAATCAAGGGTTTCTTGTCTTATGCGGTCACAACTCACAGGTCTTTTGGTTCATCTTTGTGATTCAGTTATTTAGTCCCAACCAAATTATTTTATTTAGCGGGGAACACCAAATGAAACCACATTGGCTATTTTTTCAATTAGTTTAGAGAAGGGATAAGTAAGAATATTGTGGAGGATGCAAAGGAAATTGTATAGTGAATTAGCAAGAAGAAATTTGTAGCTTAAGTCGTTAAAAACAGTTAATTCTGTAATTGAATTTCTATATTCGATGCTCGAATAATTATTGTTCCTTGAATAACTCGAGAAGACATTATCTCACCATAGTCAAGGTTGAATCTTTTACCTCATACGACAATTGTCACTGATTATGGACTCGAACATGAGTAGTTTGGGTGAAACTAAGTGGAGGTCCAAACTGATTGATGTTGAAGAATCAGCGGATGACTTATGGTTAGGGTTAAAATGCCACTTGAACCCAAAACTAACCGGTTCTCCCCAAAATGCGTTGATGCACATCAGTTGGCTGGACATCTAGGGGTAAAACACTGTTTCTATGCAGGCTGCGAGAGCGATACCAAATCAAGACAAACTTTGAATACAAAATATGACCTCAAAATAATAGAGATCAAAGTCGGCCAATGAGACGATAGTAAATAAATTTCATCGTAAAATTCAACGGTAAGTATCATTTTATACCTTAAGAGGAACAAATGAACCCGTCTCATCACAGAGTTACACCTGTTGATGTATAGCGTGCATTATTTTATGCTAGAAATTCCGGTCCAAGTGTTTTGCACTGAATTAAATAAACACTAATTTTAATTAAACCCAACTTTCTGGTAATGAGGTCTGTCTCACACAAGGAGACAAGCTTTCTGGCATGTAATTAGTTGGAGGATCTGATTTTTTTTAGATTGTTTATATCTTCCAATTTGTGAAATCAGGCCCCTTAATGTGCTTACATTACACATGTTCTAGGGTTTAAGATAATCTAATCAATCAAATGTTGCCTAATTGATAAGATTAAGTGGAAGAATTATTGTTATTAATTAGTAGATGAGATATTTAAATAAATAAATTTAGCAGTGGAAATCAGAGAGGCCGAGCTTTGGCACAATGGAAATATTGTTCCTGTGCGACCAAAGATCACGAGTTCGGCCTCTTTACAAAGTAAGGATAAGATTGTGTACGATAAATCCCTCAACCCTCGTAAAAGAAAAAACTTTGTTAACCTGGGATCGCTCATTTTAGCGAGGAAACCAGAAAAACAAAAGGAAAAGAGCATGTTGGAAGATGAAGAAGTGAGGCAGGCAATGTGGATCGAACCCGGCCACATCCTTAAATTAGGAGGTCTGTCCAAACTCCAAAGCCGCTGATAGAAAATTACAAAATAATGGCCCAGATGATTGAAAGCGCCATCAAAACAACCACATGCCTTCTCTCTCTCTCTCTCTCTCTCTCTCTCTCTCTCTCTCTCTCTCTCTCTCTCTCTCTCTCTCTCTCTCTCTCTCTCTCTCTCTCAATTTCTATTTGGGCATTACCCACTAATCATTGCTAAGCTAAAAGACAAATTCCATTGGTCCCCAAAGCCAATTGATGGAAGCCAACACATTTGGGTTTTTTAAAATCCGCTATTTACACATCATCAATCCACCAAAAATAAAAACCGAATATATTTTCTCAAGTATCATCTATGAATATTTCTTTTTCGTTTTGCAAGCGATATTAGAGAATGAAGAGTTGAACTTAAAATCTTAGCAAATAGAGTGAATGCATTTAACCGGATGAGCAATACGCGTTGTGTATTATCTCAAGGTTTTTAATATTATTTCATTTAACACATAATTAAACAATTTCTCAATTGACAAAAATATATGATAGTCACTTTCTAGTTGCTAACAAATTGATATTCATACAGATTAGAAAGTTGTATTGTATTCAATTTTAACCGTTGTACCCGTGTCGTTATCGTATCTACCTTGAATTAATCAATACGTAAAACGATATAAAAATAATGATACATTAACTCATATTTATTTATCGCCAAAATCAGAACAGTAGTATTATAAATATAATATTAGTTGAACGATATTAATCATGTCTAATCATGTACACAACAAATTATATATCTATATCCATATGGATTTCAAGTTATACCGTATAATGTTCGAGATTGTCACCCCAAATAAACTACTATACTATATCAGTCAAGACATGGAACTATTTAAGATTTTATTGATTTAACACATTCGAAATTTTAAAACCCTAAGTAAAAAAAATAAAATAAGTGGATTTAGTGGAAGATTGCAAATATTATAATAAAAGAAGACGTACCGGCCTTGCAAGACAAGAATCACGACGACCAGACAGACCCATGTTTTTTTTTTTCTTCCATATTTTCCGGTGACACGTTGCCCTAGCAATCGTTTAATTTGGACCGTGGATTGAAGCTTTCACTCTATGATTTGGTAAATTTCAAAGTGCATTTATAATATAAGGCGACCTCAGGTCGAAGGTAAAACATCTATCGTACTCGACATTATTCTTATTTTACAAATAGAATGTTTCCATAACTAAAATTCGTGATCATTCAATCACTAAAAAATAAATTTTTCGTTGTGCCAAAACTCACCCCACAAAGTGAATATAACATATTTGGTAAAAAAACTTAGAGAATTTTAACGAAAAACCTGCGGTACTGTTCACTTTAACGAAAAACCACATTTTTACATTAAAAAGTCAATCTTGGTACTATTTATTTTATCGTTATCGTTAAAACTCAAAGTTTTCAAATTATTATATTTAGTTTTCCTAAAAAATTATTGGAATTCAATGCGGCACATTTGAAATGCATTTTATCTTTTCGTCTTTTTTTTTTTGGAAGTATTTATCTTTTCTTAAGAGACGTGAGGATATGTTCCACCCGCCGGGGTGACGTACAACTCAACATTTATATCACGAAACACATTCCCAACTCTCTTTAGACAGAAAAATATTTTGGTGTACCGAAAATACAACTTGACACATTAAGTGTTATTTAATACAATTGGACGGAAACTTAAAAAAAACAATTCTAACCAATTGCAGTATTAGATTGGTGTACAGAGCCATGATCTCGGCGCAATGAAAGTTTATCTGCTTTAGTTGCATCTAACGAAGGTTTACCTGCTGTAGTTGACCTAATTAATTTTTTAGTTTTCTCATTTCTCATTTTTTTTATACATAAGCAATATCAGAAAAGAGAGAACGCATGACAGAATTCGAATGCATGAGCAAATACTTTCAACGATTTAGAATCGGTTTGAGATTGCTTATGTAGAAAGTTTTTTTTATTTTTATAATAAGGACGTTAAAAGTTTTATAGCACTTGGAATTGCGCTATCAAACAACGTTTTTACGATTCACAAGCACTTTTAAGCATTCATGTCAAACATAGTTACACAAACACAACTGCACTATATTTGTAAGAGTGGGGAGACCAAAATATAAATACTTATACAAAACTACATCATTGCTTTCGGTTG
Source organism: Heteromeles arbutifolia (assembly GCA_024362995.1). Lineage (NCBI taxonomy): Eukaryota > Viridiplantae > Streptophyta > Magnoliopsida > Rosales > Rosaceae > Heteromeles > Heteromeles arbutifolia. Next base: position 10,420,312 of record JANCRC010000017.1, on the reverse strand, counting down.
TTAAGAAGCATTTTTAGCTATTTCAAAAACAATCTCGAAAGGATTCTTAAACTACAAACCCATTAACTTTGTTTTAATCGTTTTATGTATCTTTGTTCGTAAGGCTCTATGATCCAATCAACGAACATTAATATGTGAATTTTGTGAATCACACGCAAAGAAATGTCGCATTCATTTAATTGAAAATGAAACAACCAACATTCAATATTAGAAAAACAAAATTAAAGGAGCCCACAAAACGCTGTCGGATTGATGAAGATTGCACATGTTCCCAATCACTAGCATGTTCAACGGGGAGGGTCTCTTTTGTTCTTTACTACTAGTGCTCTATTATTTTTCCAATCAAACTTCAGCGTTACGCTGCTAATTCATCCCAACGTCTTTTTCTTTTTTTAAATTTAATATTATTAAGAGGAGGGATAAGACTCGACTCGACTCGACTTTATTATAATAATTAAGGGAATGAGAGAATTTCGAACCCGGAACACATGAATGAAAACACAATACGCTATCCAGTATGATATTGAACCATATGCACATCATCCCCATGTCTCATAACTTCCCATGTACCAATTTATTTGTTTATTGTTCTTAATATTATTAAAACAGATTAAATCCCAATAAACATCTGGAAATATTTCTTTCAAATATGAAAATGAATTAAAAGAGAAACAGAAAATTGCGAAGGCTAATGCTCTAAACGTAGCCTTACCACATTCTAGTCGGGCACTCTCACAAAAGCATAAAACTCTAATATATTTTAATCTCATTTGACCCCGTGTCGTTCTCAGTTCTCACCCTGTTTGAGAGATATTCTGGTGAGGAACAATAAAAGACGGAAATTTAACTTCTGTTACATTAGTCATTAAATAATTAAACTTTGTTTTATAATATGAGAGGTGACTCAGGAAAGTCCTGATGTCACGTATGAATACGAAATCATTGAAATAAAAAAAAAATTAACATAACAGGTGAATAAGATGTTGAGGTTCTACCCGAGTTCGAAATTCTTTTCTTCAAATTATTATATTAACTTTGTACCATTCTCCCTTAATAATAATAAATATTTTTTTTTTAAAAAAAATACCCAAAAAAAATATTCTTAATGAAAAGGAGAAAAAAAAAGAGAGAAAATAATAGAAGAGTAATGTTATTCATACTATGTTTTTGTACCATATTTTTATATCATCTTAAGTGACATTTGATATAGACAACCACAGTATTTGAATTAATCCGATTTTTAAATTTAGTTCATTATTTAATAAATTAATAATTAAGAAAAATGAATTAATTAAATAATAATGGTAATATACGAGAAATTATATGTCACCTAAGATGATATATAAATATAGTATAAAAATATCAGAATAAAAAGGTGGAGGGAAAAAGGAGGAAGAGAGCGGCAATAAATGTGATTAAGGAAACGCCGCGTGGTTCCCGTGAACTGCTTTTATATTCACTCTCAACCCCTCCCCAGTCTCTCCCATTCCCATTTCTCCTCTCTCTCTCCTCCCCCTCTATCTCTCTCTAAAAACCTCCACCCAAACAACAAACAACTCAAACTCCGCTCTCTTTTTATCACTTATCAGGTATATAGATGCAATCCTATATGTGTGTATACATATATATATATATATATATGTGTGTGTGATTTGTTCATCTTCTTGTTTTCATCATCGTAATAACAATCTTTTGTATGATTATATATTTGCAGGTGTGTGTATATATACATATATCGGTGATTGTTGAATTGCACTCTCAACATATTTCAATACCTTCTTCCATGGCGGCGTCGATGATGTCGAACCTTGACGGAAGCCTGGACGCGTTGTCGATGGAGTCGAGCCGAAAAAAGCGGAGAAAAACCGGAGTCGTTGAAGAGGATCAGAATCGGAGCTCAGAAACCGGAGTCCGATGGAGATCCGAGATGGAGCAGCGGATCTACTCGACAAAACTCGCGGAGGCGCTTCGGCAGGTGCGACAGAGATCGTCTACGTCGTCGGCGGCGGCGGCGAGGGTAGCGGGAGGCGGGAGAGACGTGAAGGAAACGGCGGACCGCGTTCTGGCGACGGCGGCGAAGGGGACGACTCGGTGGAGCAGGGCGATTCTAACGGCTCGTCTCAGGATAAGCAAAACGCTTCACAAGCGGAGAAAGGCGAGGGTGACCGGGGACAACAGGTTGAAGAAAACGGAGGTTAGGAGAGAGAGGATAGTGTTACCAGTTGTGCAGAAAAAAGTTCGGGTTCTGAGCCGGTTGGTTCCCGGTTGCCGAAAGACGTCGCTGCCAAACCTTCTAGAAGAAACGACCGATTACATAGCGGCTTTGAAGATGCAGGTCAGAGCCATGGCGGCTCTCGCCGAGTTACTTTCTGGTTCGCCGGTGAACCGTCCCGGTTCGAGTGTCAACAGTTGACGCTAAGAGCCGACCGCCTCGGCTTATTGTGCCAGGTGTTTTTTCCCATTTTGTAATATTTATAAATATTTTAATCTTATGAAAATTTTATTTTCTTGTATTTTATTGTATACGTAGCCTTTTCTTTTCTTCATTGCCCCGCTATCATTTTTTTTCTTTTTATTTTTTAACCGTTAATTTATTAAGTTGATGGAGTATGCCACCTAATTTATTCTCATTTATCAACAAACACGGCTAATTAAACAGCGTGCTTACGGCTTTTAATTTTTGTTGTTTGCTTTTAAAATTGTTATTAGCGTTTGAAAATATTCGTGTTATATTTTTATTTTCTTTTTTAAATTGAAAAAAAAGAAATTTTACCATTTTCCTTAGATATGTGCAGTTTTCAAAATATGGGCGTCGGTGGAATTATATATATGCAAATTTGTGAAAATATCAATGGATATATCGATATTAATTTCGATATCGGTTGCTTTCAATGAAAATGATGAAAATTTAAAACAAAACTTTAGGGAATGTCAAGCACTCGTTTTGATGAAATAGAAGATAATAAGAGTTTCTCCGATATTTAATTGATATGTCAGAAATATTAACGAAATTTGTCGATTTTAACCAAAATTTAAGAGTTTCTTTGGTATGTAGTGAAGTTTAGACTTCAGCCTTTCTATATCTTTCTTTGATTTTAAGATATTTTCATGGAAATATCGACTATATCGAAGAAATTTCGAACATTGAATACATGGGGATAATGCTTCATTTTACTAAACTTTAAATAATTAGTCTTCTTTAATTTAAATTAGTGTAGAATATTGTTTATGTATAAAAAAATTCGAACAGGTTATCAACAGAAGAAGTGTGGTTAGTCTTGCGTTTAAATCTCACCTAAACCAAATCTATTGTTTTCTATGCAGAAACAAAAGCCAAAAGGGAAAGTGATTAGCCCCTAAGTGCGATGAAGACTTATGATGCTACGATTATATTCTCTACTTTACTTTGAAGCTAGGCAAATAATATAAGGGCTAATTTTGCGTACTTAGAGCAGTGTGGTGCAATTATAAGTCGAATTTTCTTCTATGTAGTTTAAATTAGTTCGGATAAAAGGAAACGACATCAAGGTCTAATTCATTTCGGGTCAATCTTTCCCAAAATGAGAAACTAACCAACATTTTTTTTATTCATTTAGTTTTAAATCAAAGTTGAAAGCAGATTTAAATTTAGTTAAGTTGATTGGAGTAACTTGCTCTTCTTTTGTACTCATGTTCGGATCTCTCATTTAGTTTAGTTTAATGCCAACCATCGCTTATTTAAAAAGTCAAAGTTGAAACCCAAAATATTATACAAAATTTACCTTACTTTTGATTTCAATGAAAGTTTGCAAAATGGTAAGTTTGGCATGTTTGAAGTAAAAAATTGGTCTTCTATTAAGTTTGTAATCAAATGATGAACTGAAATCGGTTCACCCGACTCCTGATTTTGGAATATAGAAAATAGAATGTGGAATGTAGAAAATAGAATGTATCTCACAATGTAGTCTAATATCCTAGTCGATAGGGTGTTGGAGTTCCAGCTATGTGTCTTGGGTTTGAAACTCCCTCATCCCTTAATTTATTGTTATGGTTTGGAACTCCCCCCTCCTTTGAATAATAATATGAGGGAGTTTCGAACCCTCCCCCCTCTTATATTAGAGTTTTTTTTTTTTTTTTTTGAATAAACAATATTATCTACACTAAGAAGGTGAGAGAGTGGACTAAGCCTCAAAAAGGGTTAGCAACAGTGTGATTCAAATTCGTCTTTGGAGAGAATCGAACCTAAAACATCTCACTTATAAGAGAAGAGGAATACACTAGACCGTAGTACAAAATAATAACTCTTATATTAGAGTTAAGTACAATGAACTCTCTTACTATTGTGGTCAATTATGTCTTTCCCTTAAGGCCCACCAGATGAATGATGGAGATTAGAGACCATGTATGCTTAATCTCTTCCAAACCTTTCTCCTTTTTACAAAAATGGACCTTCAGCTTAATAGCTTTTCGCTTGTATTGATTTCTGTTTGTCTCATATTCACCAATAAAATCCTTCACTTCAAGCAAGAATAATGCTCCACGTACCACATTTACTGATTACCTTGCTAATCACTTCTTTAATACACGTGAACTCTATTTGTATACATGAAACTCACATGTATTAGAGAGGTGATCAGAAATGTGATCCAAATAGCTGCACTATTCAAAGCAAATAATTTGCAGCTTGGTTAGTAGTAGTAGTCTTTCATGTACCACACGATTATGCATTCGTCTCCTTTCTATCCTAATATCGCTTGTATAGACACCGTCCTTTCTAATAATTTAGAAGATAAAGTGAAACTAACTTCAGAAGAAATTAGGAGGGGGGGGGGGGGGGGGGGGGGGGGGGGGGGGGGGGGGGGGGGGGTGGGCCCGGGGCGTGGAAGGGGGATTCTCTTCCAATTTTGGATATTTCTGAAATAAGAAATCGCGTATAAGGAGGAGGTGGTCGGAAAAAAAAAATTAGCCCCACTTCGACAAAATTGTAGGCCAACTTGGTCTTACAAGATACAGCCGCACATCATGTGCCTCAGGGACCCTACAATTCCAAGGGCACTGACCCTCCAACAAGTCCAAACCCTAATTTCAAAAAGCATGCATGTGCGTGTAAAACAAACCGTCACATGCTATTTGAAGCAAATGGGATATGCCCTATAACGAAAGGGCACTCAAAAGTATTGCTCCACAAGCATTCAAATGTTTAGTGTGGGGGAATATTTATACAAACATTTTGGTCCAAAACAAGGTTTTATAGGGCATGTCCTACCACCAAAATGTCACTCTTAGACATTTCATATTCCTATTATTGGGAGGGGTTAGCAAGTCTGGCCATGGCTTGGGACACGTGTCGCGTTGCGAATGGAGACGGGACGGAGGCTAGGACCATCCCTATCAAGTTGTACGTGTAGAGATCGAAAGGGTTTTTCGAATCAAGGACCACATATTTTGTGTTCTTGTTGGCTTTGCCAATGCATGCTCTGTCTGTTTTATCGAATCACATCATTTGTGTGCCTTTCTTTCCTCCATTTATTTCTTCATTTCAAACACGCACACCATATACTCACATGCTTCCATGTGCGTTCTTTTAAAACCTATCTTTTTCTTTCCTTTACTTTTGTTTTTTAATTATTATTTTGAGTCGTATGGGTCTACCATACGAGAAATACTTACCTGCGTTATGAGGAAGAGACAATAAAAAATGCAACGAGAGTAACTTAGGTACCGTTTGGTACGTGGGACGGGACGGAACGCAGTGGGATGAGGTGTTCTGTCCGACGTTTGGTGCGCCAAAAACAGTGGAACGCGCTGTCCCATGGAACCAAATTTGGTTACTTTTTCATTCCACCTTACCCCCTGGAACGACTTGTTCCACGCATGTGGAACACAAAATTATAATTTTTTTGGACAACAATACCCCTCTTCTTTTTCATTAATTCCATTGTCTCTCTCCCGTAGCCTTCCCTCTCTTCTGTAGCCTCCTCCTCCTCCACCACAAACCCAGCTGCATCTTCCTCGACCTCAATGCTCCCTCATCCGCCCACTGGGCTTCCCACTACGGCCGCCTCGTCACTACAATTTTTGCCTCCCAAACCCTGCTTCTCTTCTCTCCCAAACCCTGCTTCATCTTTCTCACTCTTAGAGGGGTACTCCCGAGTTCAGTTCGAGCAACGAATTTCCGGCGAGTCGATTGTTGCCAGTGACCGACAACGGTAATGTATTCGACGGCGATTTTGGCTTTGAACCCAGATTTATCAACTCTGAATTGCAGTTGGGTTCTTAGTGTATATATATATGGTTTTTTTTTTCTGGGGAATGAGTAAAAAATCTTGCAACCCAGAAAACAAAATCTCAACCTGCAGGGCAAAAAGATCTTTGCTTATTTGCTGTTGGGTTTGAAAACCTTAGTGAGATAGCGATTTTGGGAAACTTTTGTTTTGATGGGGGTTTGCTAGAGCAACAAAATCAAGATTGAAATATTTAAGTTTTAAGTTTTAATGGGGAAGAAGACGGGGTAAGGAAGAAGAAGATGAACAGTTCATCTTCTTCTTTTTATTTTTTATTTTTTAAGTTTTAATTATATAAAAATAAAAAATATTTTTTTATTATTAAATATTTTAAATCCACATGAAAATATTTAATTAGATTTGTGGGAAACTGTTCCGTTTTGTTCCACGCATAAACATTGTACCAAACAACTGGTGCGGAACAGGAGTAAGTTAGTCATTTAATCTTTTGGTTCCGTGCCGTCATGCGCTTACCAAACACAGAACGAAACAATTGTCCCGTTCCGTCCTGGGCGTACCAAACATAAGGTTCCGTTCCATTCCGTCCCGTCCTGTCTCGTCCCATCCCATTCCGTCACGTCCCGTCTGCGTACCAAACGGTACCCTAGGGACTGTCTAATAATAATTTCGTTTTCACTTTTTTTAAGAAACAAATGAATAAAAATTAAGAACTTATTTGGTAACTGTTAGGGTTTACAAAATTTGGCTTGGTTTTCATTTCTACTTAGACTATTTTAAAAAACGAAAACTGAAATAGTTATCAAATAGACTATTAGCTTATAACTCTAGTGTAGATTAATTAGCACCACTTACAATTTTGAACTCTCGTACATCATCTTGGTTTCGTAAATTTAAAAGTGAAACTTAGAGGTGTACTTTATGAAACGAATACAACCCTCCGAAGCAGACAATGACGTAGTCACATTGACTAGAACATATGTGCTATTTTTTACTCTCATGAGTTTAAATCCTCCTCTTTGCACTTTATAGTAATTTAAAGTAAAATACCGTTTGTATCAAAATTTCAAAATTTTCCTCTTCCTCTGGCTAGCTAGTTTGCATCGCCACCATTCATCAAGACTTTAAGATAAATCTTATCCAGATTTTGCAAGCATACAATTAAAGGACTAATAAAGAATGTATGAACAATGGAAAATCGTACTATTCATAGAGATATAATATCAATATCATGTAAGTTCATGATAGCTGGTCGCTCAAATGGTCCAAACAATTTGAGCTCAGGAGGGTATGGAGGTCGAAGACATAGCCTTCAAGTTCGGTTTTACCATTTAAATTGCAACACCTGTTCCAACTTGGCATGCAACGTGTCGTTTTCTGGATGGGTACCTGATTCTGACATGGATAGTGAATGTGCCAAGTTAGCCTGCGCTTGCTCACTTGCAGCCAAGTGACATGTCGCCATCGGACCAAACCATCAAATAATGCCCGCATATTCTTCTGCATTATTTTTCTCATATTCTTTCATCATCCTGGTTTCCATCGATCGACAGACCTTGATCCGGTCACATATGCAAACAGTTGCACCAATTTTGGCTTATGCCTATATATATATCACATCACTTTCAATTCTAATATTTGACATACCTCTCAAGTTCAATTCAGTTGTATTTTTCGTACGCCAATATTTTTGTGAATGTCTTTGTGAATTTGTACATTTAACGTTTAAGATTAGGTTGTCGTCGTAAGTTTGTTTTCTTTGTAAAAGGAACTAACACTTAAATATTTCATGCACAATGTATAAAACAAAATATTATGCATATTTTTCATTGGTAAGAACGGTTCCATTATTCTTTTGTCTTTGTGTTGATTCATTAATCCTCTTGTGCTTCTTGGTTCATATGACGTTCAAAACAATTTGTTTATTGAATTTGAGCGCATGACTAAAACCACACATTTGATCTATTTAGTTTTATATATTTTTTAATACAAGTGATGTTCTGTTTTTAATTAAACTAACTACAATTTGAACTCGAATATACTGCACATGCTTTAGTAAATGTGACGACGCGCATCCCTTAAGTTAAAAGATTCAAGTTTGGATACGGATTTCAGTTAAACCAATTTTGATTGAACCTAATTGCAATGTGTACCTCTACATTCCACACGAGAAATATGTGAGGGCAGCAGTAAACTACAAAATAGAGGAAGCACTTCAGAGTTGTCAAAGTCCACAACCACCCTATAAAGGAAGGCCCCAACAACATTGGACGCACTTGGAGTTGGCCCCCAAAGCCAACGTAAGAGGACAAAATGTGTGTCAAACAAGCCTTTTTTGGCTGGGGACCCTGCAGCAGCAGGTGCACTGCAGACACTTTGTTTTGTGGTGCCCTCCATAAAATTAGATAATTGGCAACTCGTGGCACAACCTATGAGCACACACATGCATTATCCATCTCTAATCTTCTGATTCTTTGTCTTGTGACAAAGTTGACCATTAATATCACATTACCAAAGTTTTTGGGGACCCTATTGTTATTTTGCCGCACGTGGCTTCTTGGTGGCAAAAGAAAAGGACCTCTAGGGTTTTGCTGTGCTCTGCTGCTTCACTTGTTCCCAACCATTATTTGCTGATGGAGGTCTTGGTTGGCATTTCAGATAGAATAACTCTTGGTTGGGATAAGGATTCAAAAGTTAAATGTTATTCAAACTATTGTCGGTGGCGGATCCAAGAAACTTTTCTGTTAGGAAAGATGTTCAAACGCCACTTTCTTCATTCCTGCCAAACAATCTTAATAACTCACGCAACTTAGCCCTTCTTTTTGAACTACTTAACCTTCTTAAGATTTTTGTAAAACAGCTTGCCCTCATGGCAAGTGCAATTAAAGTGAGCTTCCATGAAATTTCTGGAACATCATAGGTAGCAAAAAGGGGTAGTAACGGCTATTGTCAATTAGTAGCTTTTTACTCGCCCTAATGTAGTTCCACCACTAATTGTTGTTGTGATTGTTTATAACAAACCGTACTACCAAACAAAGAAAGTAGTAGTATAGAAATACTGAAGATTGTCTTTAAATTCTTAACTTTAGAGAACTAAACAAGTTGTCCCAATGAAACCTTTTGACATTAACGCTAAACTTTCGATATTATAAACATAAATACATCTGAATGATTTTGTTTTTATCTTGAAAGGAAATGGAAGCATTGAAAACCCTCGTGTTTTTCTCCAACTTTATCGTCACTTCCTCTAAGTTTTGGGGTGAGCAACTTATATCAACTATCTCCATTAGACCACAATGAAATGAAAGCATTCGCCAAGAAAAAGCAGCAGTTCCGCAAGTTTCAAACAGTCTAAACTCTGGGAATTTCAATTTTCAAAATCAGAGAGACTTGTTTGCCAGATCAAATTGGACGAAATCGAAAATTAAACGGAGTCTACCTAACAATTCAAACACATGTATTTCCTGTTCCTCGATTAATTAGGCCTGCTTTTCTCTTCCTCTTAACATCCTCCAAATTGTGGGGTGAGCAAAATATGACAACTTTCTTCAGTTTTTGAGCAGAGACTCGATTAATTTGGCCCGTTTGGGAGCTCTAGCTAGGGTAAACTTATTCAGTTCTTGAAATATAAACGAAATCAAATAATGGTATTTCCAATTTGACATAGTATCCAATGTCCTATATCGATCAAATAATGATATTTGCAATTTGGCATAGATTGCTAGAATCCCAGCCAGTCATCTCACGTTTCGTTGAGGAGTGAAACCAAAGAACTAAATCACTGCCCAGGTGGGAAATTAATGAACGCAATAACGCTTGTGAGAAATGAAACACCATCCATGCTACCACGTATAGAGATCTAAACAAGATTGACAAGTTGTCCAGATGGATCTGTCAACATTCACGTTAAGGTTTTGATATAACCATAAATAACTTCTGAAATATACCAAAACATAGCGCTAATGAATTCGTTCGCATTTTTCCTTGAAAGAAAATGGAAGCATGGGAAAATACTCTTGCTTTTGTCTGATACCATCTTAAGGTTCGCCAAGTTTTGGTGTGAGCAAATAATGACAGTTCCTCAGTTGCTAATTCAATTCCCCTGAAGTTGTTTGACAGTTCCACGATGGTAAATGTCTTCAGCTTCTTAACAAAAGCAAAATTTTGCGGGTTCCAGTATTCTATATCGAATCCCGATATCTGGAAAGGCAGAAAAGAGACAAGCAAAGTAATCGAAGTCTCCAAAATGAAAAAGTTTAAAAAGCACTATATTCTCCTGAATCCAGACATGATAATAAAAAGAGAAGTCAAGAAGAGGAAGACAAGTAAATAGCAACATAAACTTCAACTTACATAAAAAGTAAAATTCAGGGTAAATAGATATGCTTATAGCAAATTTTGCGGGTTCCATTCCTCTTAAAAGAGAAAACATTGCCCGGACTATCACAATAGTGATCACAATATCCATATACAAATTACGAATAAGATCTAATGGAACTGGCATGGATCCTTCCTTGTCGATGACCCGCAATTGTAAAGAAAAATCGGTTCAAATCGCAAAAGAAAATATGTTTGCGGATTGCAAAAAGAAAGAGGGTATAAGGTTATGATTTTCTACCTCAATGGCAACTTCGTTCAGAATAAGACTTTTAACCATGCACAAAGTGCCGAAAAACTTACAAACCGTGTTAAAATCGAAATGTTCTAAAGGATTGAAATGAATCTCGGTTTTTTCTAAACATTCAAACTTTCCAAGATTTGGGTTATTCATCAAATTCCCAATCCACACCGAGGAATTCAGATTTGGAGCAAAAATATTCAACACTTCGATGATGCTATTTTGAACAAAATTTCCAGGTGATATATAGGTTTTCAAGTTTGTCACCAGAGATGTTTAAGTGTGTCAAGCAGATGGTCAGGCTCAGTACTCAGTAAGCCAAAATCTTTCCAGAGACAAGCTTTCGATGGTGAGATTTTTATCCCATGAAGTTGTTCGAGAACGTAATTCCTGAATGCATTTGCAGGAACAGGAGATCCATTTGATGAACCACTCGTCTTCTATAGTAATACCAATCAAGCTCAAGCATTTGAGATTTGAGCAAAAAGAAAGGCGATATAAAATGTTCAGAGGTGATTTCAAATTGATCCTAACATTTTAAAGCATTCCAAATAACTACCTAACGTTTTGAAAATTAGATATATGTTAAGTTTACTAGCGTTAAGTGATGAAATGGATAAAGCGAGTTATAACCCTTAAGTCATTTATGGACCTTTGAATCTTCAAATCGAACCATTTAGCTGATCAAATTTACGATTTAGCTTGGCTTAAATGGATTAATTTGTAGAACTAGAGCTCCAAAGACGACAATCAATGAAACCAACTTTAGTATTTGTCCACATTATCATTTAATGCTACTACTGTTATCACTTAATGTTGGTAAAGTCCACTTAACCATTAATTTTAAGTCTTTACCTAATAACCACATCTCTCTCCATATGTAAAATGAAATTCTTTTGATTTCTCAAAGAAAAATTCAAACTACCCAAACTTGGCAGTGCAAACTGTAATTAACCCTAGAGCTGGTTTGGAAGTGTTTTTAAAATGACTAAAAGCGCTTTTGGTGAAAATATTTTTGGAACCGATCCTTAGTAAAAATGTAAGTGAATCCTGGAAAAATATTTGAAGTGCTTCTTGAAAAATGCTGTAGTTAGAAGCACTTCAAGTGCTTTTGGAATCCAAAAATATATTCTCTAAAGGTGCTTTCAGTAAATTTAAAAGCAATTCCAAACAAGCTAACATAAAAGCAAATGCCTTTCCATTGCCTACCATAAATAAATTACCAAGAGGAGTAGCGTGGTATCACATAATCATCAAAATTTGTGTGATTAAGTTAAACCAATACATTCGTCTAGCTACCACGTAACTTTCATGTGAAATGAATTCCAATAAATTAATTCCCGAAACTCAGCCGCTATATATATGTGAACATGTGTATTTGCCTACCTTTCAAATATATCATCGAGATTTATAAGAGAAGAATTATTTGGAATTTGTCAGCATGTTACCTTAGAATTAGTTGGGTAATTTTAAAGTTACAGTTCATGGTGTTACAGTAAGCGTAAGTGTAGTAGAGGAGTCTTGTTTCCTTCCTACGAAATTATCACATTTCAGGTCACTTCTAAGCACTGGTTTAAAGGATAGGCTTCTTGTTGGAGTTGATATTAAGAGTAAATCTGCCAGTGCCAAAGCATTGATTCTTTGTTATCGCAGTTGTTGCGTGGTGATCCGAAATCTTCGGCACTTGAATCTTCAGGATCTTTTTGGTAGCTCATGTACTGGAAGTAAAGAGCTCAAAGGGCTTCTTGCTGATTCAGCAGTCTGTTTTGTGGGTATGGGAATGAAATCAAAACTCAGTCACCTAGAAGCGAATAGATCAAATGGCATGATTTGCAGTACAGTTGTCGAGTTGGGCTATTTGGCTGCTAGGATTTTGAACAAACCCAATGTGCAAAATTATGGATCAGTAGAAGAATTGGGAGCCGAAGTTGGCATGGATATCAAGCCAAAGTCATCGACAGCTCCAGGGGGAAGCGGTACGTCTCAGGAGCCGGACTGGGATGCCGAAATTCTCAGAGAGGAGGAGATCAAGCATGTCATTCATGACACCTGTGCTTACTATCTTATTGGGGACAAGCTGTTGGGCATGCTTGCTTGAAATTCAGCACTGGCTTTAGGGTTACCTACCATACATGATGATAATATGTATGGGATTTTTTGTTTCAATGCTTTTGGTTTGGTAGTGACATTGTACTAGTTAATTTACGCAGTTACTTTATTTTACGTCTTGGTGCATCTTAATTCCTTCTTATTTTGAAGTTTGAAAAACATGTTTACAAGATTTTGTACTGTTTCTCAAACTTGTTTCTTCCTGCATTTGTTTTCGTTCTTTTTGGCGACCATGCATGACCATAAACACCATTAACCTTGGATAAACAATGGCTAATTCTCATCGGCCTTCCAAAGGCTAGTTCCTAGCGTTCTTCTTGAAATTTCATTCATATCCATTTATTGAACAAAGGCAGAATAAACACAAAAACTACCGGGGATCCCTCTTAACTATTTGAGTAACTTCTACATGGAATTGTTTTGATTTCCGCATGGCATTAGCAAGTTTTCAGAAAAGAATGGGAGCATCTCCAATGTGGATAATGCAGAAAATCACTTTAACATTCCCATTTACATTTTAGGAAATGTAAGGGCATCTCCAATGAGATGTAAATTCTTGTCATTGCTTCGCTTCAAGCCCATCCCTTCAAAGATATTGGGCTTTCCTAGGTTGGGTTACTAGGTTGGCCACCGGATGGAGGTGACTCACCTCACGTGGCAACACTATTTTCATGCGTTAGTAACACTATTTTCATTGTGTGCTGTCTGCCTCAATTGCATGTTCTATCCCCCTTAAAACCTGTTCGTCGCTTAGAGCCATTTCAGGAACATACTTAGTCAATATAACGTTAGCAGTCAAAAAGACAATTAACGTTCCACATGCATTGGGAAGTATCCTCGATTAATACTTAGTTAGCCCAACAGACTCGTCTAAATACCATGTTACAAACATGTAATTGAATCCCTACTTAAATTTAGCAAATTGGTCCAGTTATTATACATCTGCCTATATTTAGCTGATGTAAATATGAGAAGTTTCAGTCTTTCCATGCTCATCTCATCATAGCCTATATATAACGGGGTTATTAGTAAGAAGGAAATATAAACAAACCGATTGATTAGTTCTCTATCTTTCATCATGTTGCCTGTCCCGCACCTCTCAAAATTGGGTAACTATGAAGTTGAAGTTCATGGCGTTAAAGTGAAAGTGAGTGTGGTTGAAGATGGTCGGTTGATTCGTGAAAAAATATCAGAACTACGGGGTTTCTTGAAATCCCAAGTCCCTGTTATGGGACTTGACGTTAAGCCAGGATCTTCCTATGCCCAAATGGTGCTTGTTTGTGCCGGATGTCGTTGCTTGATCGTCCCAGGGCTAAAAGAAGCACGTAAGTATATTCCTGGGCAGGGTGATGTAGCTGAACGTAGAGTACAAGAACTTGAGCCGCTTCTCGCTGATGACACTCTAGGTTTTGTGGGCATGCGATTGAAATTAAAACTCTCCCAGACTCTTCATTATAGAAAGTTTAAGATAGGTGCAGACCTGGGTGATTTGGCAGCCAGGTACTGAAGAAACCCAGTCTCGCAACATGTGGATTAGCGGAGTTGGCAAGTGAAGTTGGTTTTGATATCAAGCCAGTTGTAGGCACATCCTTAGGTGGAAGATGTGTTGTTCCTGATTGGAATGCCACAGTGTTCTCTGATGAACAGATCAAGTATGCAATTCATGATGTTTATGCTTCCTACCTTATTGGCAAGAAGCTTTTGGGCATGCTTTAAATCCGCTCGCTTTTGGAGCTTTTGGGAATGATAATAAGTATTTATGTTTCTTGTATTTGGTTTCGTCAATGATTTTGAAGGCCTTCGTTTGTGAGGAGGGCCTCTTTCTTTTCCAACAAAACTACAATGACATTGATATCAAATATTCTATTTTCTCTGCTTCACTTTTTCTTCCGACGTTTCAATGTTTTACTTCTGATTTTTCATGTAAATTTATAGCAAGTTCTAGACAAATAACTAAAGGTCACGTTAAAATGAAAAATCATGTACGCAATTCAAAAAAAAAAAAATGGCAGATCAGCAACAAATTGGTGCGTATTGTGCCATAATTTGCCCGGCAAAATTAGAGCTCGTTGACTCAAGGAACTTTGCCCGACGGCAGATTTCAACGGGCCCAAGTGTGTAAGCTGTTGGGCAAATTAAAGTCAATGACTAGGATTCTCTTCCCTTCTATTTCTATCATCTTCTCTCCCCTCCTCTCACACTCTCCATTTTGTTTGTCTCTGTCTCTCTCTATAAAAAATTAATATACGATGTTGACCTAGATTAATTGTGATCATTCAAATAGGAAGGAGAGGGAAAAAAAAAGGGAGAGAATCTTACTCCGACATGAAAAACCACCAACACAACTTTTGCTCGATGACTTTCTTATATGTGCCTAACGAACTGGTCCATTGGGCAAAATGGGACGACCAAATGAGATAGCATCATTACCGGAGGCATAATGGGATGGTCAAGCATATATCAACTAGTTAATATGACTAAATTATATGAAAACAGGCACAATGTACAAAGAGTGGAATCAAGTTGCACTATAGAAGTTGTGACCAACATTTGAAAAAAGAACAACAATGTTGCTAAAGGTTTAGAGAACATTCAACGTCCCACTAGTAATAAACAACAATATTGTTCCCAACTTAATTACATGTGCAGATCAATATGTGCGAGGTTATACAAGCGATTTAATACATCAACTTTCTAATGTGAAACTTTGCAATTTACGAAACAAATGTCCTGTCAAATAAGCAAAAGTTAATGAGGATGAGTTAACAAACTGGAGTAACGTGCGATAATAAATAACAAAAGTCGAGGAAATTTTCTTTTGTAAAAGCAGGAGTAAAATGATACTTAGCTATATTGTTTGGGGCATTCTGATAAATAAGTCTGAAAAAAAAAAACCAAAACAACAAAAACCCTTTTCCAAACAAAAGAGAATCTCTCTTAAAACACATAACCGGGAAAAATAGAAAACCCAAAACAGATGCAATCACCTCTCTCTCTCTCTCTCTCTCTCTCTCTCTCTCTCAATATCCTTCCTCCCCATCTCGGTCTTGGACGCGACCAAGTTAAATCAGTCACCGAACTGATTTATTTAATTAATTACCAAATGGAAAATAACCTAGATGCCACGGCGGAGCTGGAGATGGAGGTGGTGAAGACGGAGGAAAGGCAATCGTACTCGGTGTGGGCAATCCCACCGGACGACGTATCCTGCAGGATCAAAAAGCTATCGATCTGACCTATGTTTGCGTGCGTTTGTTGCTAAAGTCGATTTCGTGGTTACTAGGGTTTCCTATTACCATCCTGTTGCCCTCGTTTTTCATCTGCCCGAAGAGGTAAATATACACTATTTTCCAGATTTATTTTTATTTTTTATTTACATTATTTGTAGTAGTGGACCTAGTGGTAATTATATGAATCAAATTTATTTACAGCATGTGTGAAAATTTATGTTCTCAGGTCGAGATGGAAACTGGTGTGGACTTCAATCTGTGGAATCGTAAGTTGCTGGCATAGTAGGAGAGCTCGTTAATTATTAATGTTTTTATTTTGTATTTTAATCTATCTGTTTTTATGTGGATTGAGAGATAAATTACTGATTCATTTGCATGCTTGTGCAAGAGAAATAATTTGTCCTGTGATTTTACTGTAATTGTTTTGCAGCTCCATTGCCAAAGATGAGTCTCCTCTATGGGCATCTGACAGAAGAAGAGAGGAAAAAAGCGCAAGAAAAAGTTTATATTTTGGATGAGAGCATTACTAGCTTGAGCCTCCCAGTTACTCACATTGCATTGAACCAAACTAATTACAAAGATAAAACTCTCAGATCTTGGGAGAAGATTGCTGAATACCGACTCCATTTCAATAATTAGATGTATGGATTATATGCTTAAGTTGTGGCTTGTATTTATATGACTATACCAGCAGACTTATTTGTATAACTTGCACACCCTTCCTTGTGGTCTTATGCCTTTATTTATACTAGAGTGAAGTAGGTTTTTCTTGCCTTACAAGTAATACAACAAGTCATAAAGAGATTAGATCTCCCAAATTCTATTGGAATCCTACTTCTAGATTTACAGAATTACACTCCTAAATAATAATAGAACTCCTTTAAGTGTGTAAAACTTAAGAAGTAGTTGCATCAGGTATTCTTGGATGATTACTGAAGTCTTCAATCAACATATATAGGCAATACACATACGAATCTAGATTTGGGTTGCATTAAGGAAACATAAACTAACAAAAACATGACAATGATAAAACCTAAAGCAGGACAAAACCCAAAGTATCAGAGAAAAAGGTGAGAAGTGCAAAGTCGAAGCTTAAAGAAACAAGCGGCAATGAATGCTCACATCGGGGTATGACCAGTCCAAGATAGGTGCCTCATTAAAACCTCGTCAAGTTAGCAAACTCAGTGGGACAAATGCTCTTGAACTAAGGTAAAAAGAAAACATTAAGGTCAACTCGGTATCCTCTATATATTCCCTCTGAGTTCGACAAAACTCCATAATTAGACTTTTATCGGTGTAAATCGGACAGTTTACACATTCCAATTCCGCAAACAAGCTTCTGAAAATTGAATTTTAGCAATGACTTAGGTGAAGAGATCGACGAGATCTTCTGGATCTTGTAATGCTCTTGTTTCTGATGTGAAAAGAAGAACTTCGATGTAATACACTTGGTATGGTCTCCTTTGATGCATCCGTTTTAAATTCGGTATATACATGCGAAATTATTCTTAAATATCGTTGTTGGGACATCAATGATAGATGACAATCCACAATTGCTTCGCATATGCTTGGCAACGGCTCTCAGCTATGTAGACTCACGAGCTGTCTCTTAGGATGAGAGTATTCAGCATGGTTCGAAGACGTAACAACTAAGTTTACTTGGTAAACCTTCAAGAAATTGCAGTCTCACCAATGGTAAAGACATAAACCACCTAGGATCTTATCATGTGTGTCTCGGATAAATATCTAGCGCCAACATAACCAACAAGGCAAGAATCAACGTTGGGATCAAGGAGGTGGCGGCAACACTCGTAGTTGAGTAGGGTACCTTATTAAGATGTCATAGATTGTCTTTAACACCTTTCAGTGTATGCGTGTAGGCGCATGACTGTGTCTTGCTATGAGTTTCACATAGAAGGATATGTCTAGCCTTGTACACTGAGACAAGTACAACAAAGCGCCAATTGCACTTAAATATGGAACTTTAGGCTTCAAAACCTCTTCATCTTCCATCTTTGGACAATGTGAGTCTCGTTATGCACCAAGTGTACGAACGACCATGGGACTACTCGAGGATAACGTTATATCCTCGTTAAAGCGGCGTAGCACTTTCTTGGTGTAGTTCGACTAGTGGACCAGAATATCGTTAAAACAATGCTCAATCTCAAGACTAAGACAATAACGTGTTTTCAGAAGATCATTCATCTCAAATTCTGGCTTAAGGTGCGTGATAATTTTCGTTCCTCAAAGTCCCACTGAGATTCATGTCATCAACATAGATTGCAACAATTGCAGATCCAGAACTAAACTTCTTAATAAAGACGTATGGGTATAGTTCATTATTCACATATCTCTGACTAGTCAAATACTCGCATAAACGATTATACTAAATTTGTCTGGTTTGTTTCAACCCATATGAATACGCAGTTACCACACCCATAAGCTACATTTCAAGTCTTTCAGAAACTGTTGGACTTACAAGGTAATGGAACATTATCACATCCATAACGAGTGAATGCGTATCTTTATAGTCAATCACAGGGCGTTGAGAGAAACCCTGTGTCACAAGGCATATGCTTATATCTCACTGTTTCATTTTTCTCATTACACTTCCTTACTAAAACTCACTTGTAACTAACCGGTTTCACATTGAATGAAGGATGAAGAAGACTGGTTTTGAAGAATTGTTGGGTGGACTGAAGGTGGCAATGAGGAGATATGAGATGGGATGAACAACGAGTAGTGTGAAGGGCGGCTTCTAGTTCCCCCCCTGAATTAATCTTATTTCAGGTTTTTTATTCTTAATTTAAAGCCCTTTGCTTGAGAACAGAGAATTTGAGTCAAACTGAGCAAAACGGGCACCATATGAGCAAATATCAAGCTTGGATATATGTGATCTTAGAGATATGATGGGATAAGGTTTGACTTCCATATGCTTTGGGTGATCCCCAAAAATTCCATGTGGGTTATGTTGTTGGAAGAAATTATAAGGGTCTAGAGTGACTTTGTGAAATCTGGAACACGTGACGGAATAGAAGGCTTAGTGGTGGCCGACGTGGCATTGCTCGTCAAAGTGGGAGGCTTAACTACAACCGAGATTTTATAGTTTTCATCTCCAACACAACTACCATTCTCTGCGAATCTGAAGATCTTTCCGGCTACCAAAATTAAGTTATGCTCTGAATTTTTCAAGCCCATGTACCATTTTTACTGCAGAGAAAAGCGAGCTAAGGTCCTATGAGGGAAGCTCGTCGAGCTTGTCTATGACGGCCTTGGCATAGAGGAGGAGGATGAGAAGGATGGGGAGAAAAGGTCCCACCATGGAAGATCATTGTCTTTTCTTAGTTTTGACATTTATATAATTAAATTGTTGTAAAATCGACGATATGCGTGCAGTGAAACATAAAGTAAATAAGACACAATATTTATGAGGTTCGGCAAGTGTGCTTACGTCCTTGGGGCAGCAATAGTACTTTCTTTCATTACGTGAAATAATAGGAGTACAAAAATAATTCTCAATATTTTCTCTCTTCTCTTAGCCCAGCTCACTGGTATTTTATTATGTATCTCTCTTCTTTCTCTTCTTCATCTTCTCTCTCTTCCTTTCTTTTCTCTTATTTCCTTCCTCCGTATGCTCTCATTTTATAGGCAAAAGATTACCGTAGCAATACTATTTGCTTTACAAACTTTCTTCATATGAATAATAACTCATCTGACTTTTCATTGGATGAATAGTAAAGAACTATTCATGTGGGCCATCCACATATTACATTACAACACTCCCCCTTGGATGGCTATATGTCAATTTTTGTTGCCTCGTTAAAACCTTGATCTGTTTTGGATGCTCCCCCTGATTTCGAATTCTTCAATATGGCTAATTACTAAGTTGATGTAATCTAATATCATACATGATAGTTGGAGTGTTTTCTTTTGAAGCTGGTTTACAAGCCCTCCGAATTTTAATGGGCCGCAAGTATTAGCCAGTAAATTCATGACTAGCTTCATAGATATATGTATTTATGAGAGATATGAAGACGCAACAATGAATCCTTGCTTCCTTGATCGTTGCAGAGAAGATATATTTCCATATGTAAATATAAATCCTTTCTGAGAGCAATTTGTATGCAGGCTAGAGAGGTATTCAAATTTTGCTTGCTCAATAAGACCATGGCTATTAGTGAGTTCTTTGGAATAGAACAAGCACATGTCTATAATTTCCTGGAGTTATCAATAAATAAACTTTATTTCATTGCAATACCCATTTGTTGGTATTATGCTCCACATGAAGTGTAACATCTTAGTTGCTAAATACAGTAAGGCACATACTTCATTAAGATATGGTACTCATGGACCAAATATCAATTCATCATTTCCTTCACGAGGATGAATGATTTTTCTTAATGTCTAAATATTGGTTAATCATTTGAGTATTCAACTCATAATCTTCAATCCATATGTTTTTTTTTTAATACCATAAACATTTTGGATAAGATTTGTGTTGGAATATTATTCGATCTGCACCTCGAGACAATATTCTTCTCAACGCTTTATAATCTTTCTAGACTCTTCAGGAATCCTATTATAATATTATCAACTCTTGCAAGAGATTTAGTATGTTGCAACAACATCATAAAGATAGTACTCACTAAGGCAATTTATACCATCTATTGATATTGAGTACATAATTTATGCTTTACCTTTCCAGGGCTTTCTTCAAGCAGTCTGAATCATTTAGGGATTTTCTACATTTCATAACACATTCTCCTTTGGAATTTATATAGAGCCACTTGCGTTCATATATACTTGAGGGATTTACTTATGAAGATATGCTTCAAGCATTTCATAAAGCTTCGTGTAATATATAACATTCCATTTAAATGAACAAGTTTCACAATGGGAAATCATGTTTACAGAAGTACATCACAATTTCAGGTTTCAACTAGGAACCTTGTGTCATATCATGTTGAGTGTAGTTCAGTGTATTACAAATGCCCATATGTAACCTTTTGGGTTCGACATCATTTGGTAATTTGTACAATAGGTCCATTTTTCCACGTTCTTAATAAATAAGGATGGCAATTTTAACCGTTAAACCCGATAACCGTGGATAACACGAATGGATTGGATTTGGATATGAAAATTCGGGTATGGTATGGATATAGGGAAAAATCGTGAACTTTATTCGGTTATGGTTTTGGATATAGTTATAGGGGACAACAATCCGTATCCGTCCCTGAATATTATATATATATATATATATATATATATATATATATATAATATAATTTATTCAATTTACTGAACCCTCCCTATACTAATTCATTATGCATGCATCAAACCCTATACTATCTTTATTATGCACCAAACATCATGCATAGGGCATACCAACAACCTCATCAATTCAATACTCTTATTGTTATACTCAACCAAATTAATTCATTGAACCATTTTATATATTAATTATCAAATGTTCCAAGTTTATCAGATTCATCTCTCTTCAAGAGTCTCATTGTCAAGAAATTAATTTATTGAATCAATTTGTTTTGTCTTCCTTTCGTATTTGCTTTTGTCCTCTTTCTCTTTTTTATTGGACCAATTTATCATATTGGCTTATCATGAACAACTTCAAATATATTGTTATGTTTTTTGTAATTGGATGTTGCTATTTAATGATTAAATTAGTATCTACTAAAATTTAAAGTGCGTCAATTGGATGAATATAATTTTTTTTTTGTTTTTTGACGAAGATGGATATAACCGATAACCGATTGAAAATCCAGTACCCGATGGATATGGTTATGGATAATCCCCCGATGGTTAATTTGCGGTTATGGATATGGTTAATTTCGTGGTTATGGGGATGAATATAATATTTCCGTCCCCAAACTGAACCATTGTCATCCCTATTACTAAATTGTAATGGAATTGCCTTCCTCCATTTTGGCCAATAATTTTGCTTTTTGTTGACGAACAAAAGAACGTAGCTTAATATCAACACAACTCTTTGATGAATTTAGTAACTACTGTAAAACCAAAATTAACATTGGTAATCATCAATTTGTGATCTCATAATTCTCATGTGTATGTGCATGTATATTTATAAGCATTTCATTATTTTGGATATCCTTGCCTCTTCAGGGGCTTTACATTGTCTCTTCTAGGGCAGTCATCACTTATTAGATGAATTGTTTGAGAATTTGGATTATAACCTCCTCTAGAGCATTATAGAGCTTGAATTTTTAATCTCCATTTCTGGGGGAGTTGAATCATTGGAACCTACACATCAATCATGCTTTAGGCATGCGATATATTAAAATTGCCATGTCCATCGATTAACCTTTTGGAACTTGAATCCATGCGGCGACTGTTATGCTTCGGGCATGCAACAGTTTAGTAGTGCCAAGTCTATGGATAGTCTGACTGAGACTTCAATTCGTGTGGCATCTTTGTAATTTATAATCAATTAGTAATTTTCATTACTTTTTTGTACATCACGTGTATTATATAAACTAGTAGTGTTTGTTGGGGTTGTGAGTAAAATTCCCATCATTGAACTTTGGTCTTCCATTCACTCAGTCAAATAACAATTTTCTCCCTTTGGACTTCTATGGGCTCATCGTTGATCCCTCTGCTTCAATCTCTTGCACAACAGAAGTGGTGCACAACCTTTGCCCTTGAATGGCCCTTTAAAGCATCACTTCTTGGTGACTCATCCGCACTTGGCAGCTTCAGTGTAAAAAGCCAACATTGTACCAACTGTCATGCGACATTGGTGACTTGAAACCCAGCTCCAACAACAATTGAAGATGACTACTTGAGAGCAATGCAAGGTACGTAACCATGCAAAGGTTCCAGGCAATCAGTTCTAGACCGGAAGTTTGGTTTCAGGTTCTGACTGATTGTTTTCTTTCTCATTGTCTTGCAGGTAAGAGCAAGAGCAAAGGAAAAAAATAGGGAAATAACATGATATGAAATACTTTTACTCTTGACCCTGATGATATGAGATACTTTTCCTCTTGAATGAAAACAGTAGAAGGATTTGATGATGATGTAAAGCTTCTCGATCAAAAATATTTCTTGCTGAGAAAATGAGTTTGGCATTTTGAGGGACTTGATTTAAGAGGTATTCTCAAAGAGAAAGAAGACTGAATATGTTGAGAGGTTTAGTTGTAGATGTATCCTTGGCAAGGAAGATGAGTTAGGCATTTTGGAGGTGTGTCTTGCCATAGAGGACGAAGGTCGACATATATAGGGATTTCTCAATAGCAGGTAGTGGTGCAGATGTGGCCTTGTCACCCACGCTTGTCGGCAATAGTGGTGTAGTTGGAATAATGAATTTTACGCGTTTCAACTTTGTTAGAGACATTTTGACATATTTGTCCTTGATATGCAGAAAGGTGAGATTGTGTCTGAGAAAATGTTAGCGAACTTTATGCAGGAAAATCCAGCTTTTGAAATTCGGAGAGCATTGTCTTTTCGATTTTTGAACAAGTGGCTTTGTTGCCTCTCATTTTATAGAGGTATCCATTGTATCCAAAATGCACGCTTTGAAGATTGCCCGCCTGTGAAAATTGTCTATGTTGTATTTATGAGATTTCACTCTATCCAACTCTTGTCTTTCATCATTTATGAAAATGGCTTGCTCATATAACATTTGTTTAGATTTGAGTCTCGGGGGAGATGCACACGTCCTACTCCAGGATAATATATGGCGTATGTCATTCTTATCTTCTAATGACCCTTTTAAGATTGGAGACTCTGTGATGAAGGATGATATAACGGCCACAGTAGTAGTTAGGAACCTTCTCAATCCTAGAGATAAAAGAATACTTTCAAACCGTTCTGATGAATTGGTTGTTCAAGACTCTTTGGCTTTTAGTGTGCATTGTGCTAGTTTTGTATCCAACATAAGCCAACGCCTACTTGCTTGAACTCGCCAAGTCGAAACATTAATGGATGAGGTGGCAAGTCTTAGACAATAGATAAGAGGGCTCAAGCACGAGAATAAAGAGTTACACAAACTTGCAAATATTTACTCAACAAGCATGAAAAGAAAGCTCGACCAGCTGCAAGAATCCAAAAGTTGGATTCAAAGTGATCACCAAAGATTTGTAGCTAGATTTCGAAGGCAACTGGTGTCTTCCCATTCTGGTGTTTTACCAAGTACTGGGGCGTCACATGATCAATCTCCAGTGGCTTTCCCTTATGTGGTATTGCCAAGTACTGAGACTTCACATGAGCAACCTTTGTGAAGGCCCCCCTATTTGTTTGTTTTTGTAGTTGTAACTCATGTGTATGCACCTTTAGCAGCAGAGTCCACCTTATCTCTCTTTATATTAGTAAGCATCTTCAAAGATGAACCAGACTTAGCTCCCAACGAACGCCTTGGCACTGGTTTCGGCACTAGGGGCACGATAGAGCCTCTACACTGAGCAATCCTATCAGTAATCGAACTAGCCATATTTGGCATAACAAGCGTCACTGGCTCAAATCTAGCAGCCCCATCTTTCATCCCCTTGGAATAAGTCTTTTGTTTTTTCTCAGCCGGCACCTCTTGAGCAGGCGGGGAAGATCTCTTTTTCTCACATTCATCCGCAGCAGGCTCCACTACAGCGATCAGACGAGCCAATGCCTCCGCCTTGATTCGCTTTATCTCCTCTCTCGAGGGCAGCCCAATTTTCTCCCAGCAAAGAGGACTAAGCAGCTAACGCCGTTCACGGTACTCAGCAGGGAAGTTCAACCTATGATGGCTTTTCCCTCATTTTTTTCTCTCGGACCAGCAGGCAGGAGGCATGCATACCCATCATTCCAGTAGCCCATAAGGCCCACGACCTTATCATTTCTCTCAATCACGGGCCTAGCCCATCTTAGGTCCTAGAGCCCAAAGGACATGAGCCATGCGACTCGCCAAGCACTACGCCTCAGCGCCACAATCCGCGACCCTAGCGCCACAATCCGTGGCCTCAGCCGTACAGCTGCCCTTGGCTTTAGCCAAACTAAGCAGCCCAAGCAGTGGTCCCTACCACAACACATCATCGGCCCATGCAGAGCCAACTCATGGCCCCTGCCAGCCGACATGCCGCACCATCCTGACGGCTGCCCCGCGGTAGCACCATCCAAGAAGAAGACAAGGAAAATTAATTTTTTTCTTACCTCGGTGCGGCACAGAGAAGACGAATAAAGCAACGAAAGACGGTCCTTTGCACTGGCAAGTGTAGAAGATTGCTAGGGGAGGGGGAACAAATATCTTCTAGTTTTCTCTTTCTTGTAGGGTAGAATGGATTGCTCTCTAAAGTTGATTTAATCATCTACTTAAGGTAGACTTAAATAGACTTTAGAAGTGATTTATTTCCATTCCTAGAAAGATCTAATTTCCAATTAAAGAGGGAATCTACATCAAAATAGGAAACAATCTTATGTTTCCTAAAGTAAGAATATCTCTACACCTGCTGCTCTTTCCTATGAGCAGCCCAACATGTGTGGGGGCATTCGTGGAGCCAAAAATAATCAAGAAGAATATGGAGATGACACGTGGATTCTAGGGTAAAAAGGACAAAACCACCCTCGAGGAATACCAGAACTCCTACGTGCGAGCAGTGGACAACCATCCCTCAATCAAGTCAAAAGTGCCCAAAATAGGTATTTATTTAAAACTTATTTCATCCATCCACATCAAATATTCTCCACAAGGTAACCCCCAAATCTTTCATTTCAAATTATATTAATTAGCTAATTAATTGATTTATTATTCAATTAAGTTACTAATTAGCGACAAATCAAGAACCTAACCCAAAAAGCCATCCAAGTGGCCGGTCCCTCTCCTCCTAAGGGGGTCAGTCACAACCCTATATAAACACCCTCATTCTCTCCAAAATCCAAGTTCTACACTCTTGCAAAGGTGTTATTTGTTTTGTAGGTGCAATTTTGTCCATGAACAAAGAGGAAGAAATTTGCATCCACAACAAGCCAACTACCTACATTAATGATAGAGATGTCTTTGTGTGAACAAAATTGAATTCACGCAACACTTAGCTTTAGCACTTTCCCACATGAAGATGAGACTCATATAAGTCAATATTTTAGTGCACTTGAGGTGACAAGCCAACTACCTACATTAATGATAGGATAATACTTGGGTCCTGACCGGTCAGGACCCATTTTTGAGATGGACCAATAATATCGAAACACTTCGTACTTTGAGTGGACCAATAATAATAAAAAATTACTTAAAGTGCCAAGTGTTTCAATATTATTGGTCCACCTCAAAAATGAGTCCTGACCAGTCATGACCCAAGTATTATCCTTAATGATATACACACCAAGAAATGTCTTTGTGTGAACAAAATTTGAATTCACGCAACACTTGGCTTTAGCACTTTCCCACATGAAGAGGAGACTCATATAAGTCAATATTTTAGTGCACGCGAGGTGACAAGCCAACTACCTACATTAATGATATACACACCAAGAGATGTCTTTGTGTGAACAAAATTTGAATTCACACAACACTTGGTTTTATCACTTTCCCACATGAAGAGGAGACTCTTTTTGGATGTTATACCTAATATTTTGAGTTTTTCAATCTTTGTTTAAAATCACAAAAAATAAGATTTAACGATAAAAATATTCAAAGTATTGAGTATTCTGAAGTACTCAATTTTTTTTGCATGTAGGTATATATACAACAAGAGGTGTCCTGGTTCTTTGTCAAATTCTTATTTCAACGACAGTAATGCTAGGGAGACTAATTTCTTTTACTATTTAAGTAATTAGTTATAAGAGTAAATTTTTCAATTTATTAGCAAAATTTTTTTACTTAAGGGTTATGTAAAAGTGAATTAAAACCTGAGGAAGTATTAGTGTAATGTCTTAAATGTGAGAGGTTTTTGTGAAAGGTCTATAAACCTCAAATCTTGCTAGTGTAATCAACCCAATGAATATGCTAGTATTACATATTGAGGAGCATTTTAGGATTTTAAAATATCTACTTTTAGTTAAAAGCAAATTAATGCAAACAAATTTTCATGCATGTAAGTTAATTGTGACATTAAAATGCACGTGGGTTACTACATTTGCTAACTGCAACCACCCACAAAGTCGAGAAATTTTTCATTATACTCGGAATACGAGTGATACATCACATGTTATTATCATTGTACTCGGAATACAAGTGATACATCATATTGCACGCTTGTTGACAGATGCCAACAACTTTTTGCGATCATGTCGACTGATGTCGGTAGCTTTTGAGCAAGCATGCAGATAGATGCTAACATATGCCTAGTGAGCCTATCGCCATATGCCCATAGCACATACTAAGGCATAAGGCTAGCAGCTACTCACTCAGTGTCCACATAGGCAATTCGTCGAGCAATTGTGTGAGGGTCAACTTTTAAGGGCATATCAGATTTTCGAAGGGCAGCACCAAGCTCTTCCATGAAAGATTTCTGAGCTTTGGAGGGTTAGCTGACCCACCTTGCCCCAAGGTAGATCCACCCCTAGTGACATGTGATGCATCATCCTGTGTCCAAGCACACTAAAAAATCTCTTCCCTAATTGATGAATTGTTGATGATGATAATTTGACAGACAATCATTTTCATCATGCATTAATTAGTCTGTTCACGTATTAGTAGAGTATCATGCATGCATATGGGTATAAATAGTGGACGAACATGTCAATATAGGGTTGTAGTAAAACACTGATCGATAACTAAATCAGTCCGCTTAATATCATCGATCATGTCATCACTATTGTTCCATTTATACATACTCCTTGCAATATTAGTATTATACAATTTATACACACTCATTACAATATTTCGTCTTCCAGTTTCCTCCGACTTCCCCACTCAAACTTTGGGTGCCACACCATACGAGTTTCTCATGTTCACACAGCAGTGGCCGAAAGCTGTGCACAATCGTAGCCGATTGACCAATTTTACAATCCACGGCCTGTGGCCGTCAAATTTTTCCGGAGCAGTGTTGCATTGCAAAGGAAAAAAATTTGATAGAAAGAAGGTAAATTCTTTTTCAGCTACATATCAGGAGTACTCTGTCATAAATAAGGGTTAAATTACTTCAAATGTGTTTTACTCATCAATGAAATGTGTTTCCATATTTTTTACTTAGATAAACCGTCACCTAGAAGGGAAACTCAATCGCTCTTGGCCGGATGTCGAAAGGGGAACGAATTGGGGCTTTTGGAGACACGAGTACAATAAGCACGGTACGTGTTCCGAAGATACCTTCTCCCAGACCGATTACTTTGAGCGCGCCAACAAGATGTGGGGAAAATTGGACATAGCTCAAATGCTTAAAAACAGGAACATCGTTCCAGGTAAAAATTATACCACATCTGAATTTGTGGCTGCCATTAGGAAAGAAAATCAGAATAAATCACCCTTCATTCGTTGTAAAAATGGATCAACAGAGTTAGAGGTATTATTGCTTGAGGTGGTTGTATGTTACGACCACGATGGAAAAATAGTGATCAACTGCAATCGTACGATAAGCCTCAGCTGCTGGTCTCATAATATATCATACGTGAAGTAAAGTAAGATCACACACACACATGTGTGTGCTAATAATGAAATAAGATGGATATCCCACATTTAAATATGTACTATTATTAAATAGGGTAAATTACGTTTTATCTCTTCAAGTTTGGATGTAATTACAACCTCATATAATATTTTTAAAACATTTCTATCTCATACACAAACTTATATTTTGTTGCAATTTCATACATTCATTAGTCAAACTGTTAATTTAACCGTTAAGTTATGACGTGGCAAAAGCATGGGCCACATATTTTGATGATGTGGCATATAAAAAACAATTAATTATAAAAAAAACCCCAGAAATTTCATGGATTTCGAAATTTTATTTCCCAAAATTCAAAACCATTATCTTTTCCGCGTCAACCTACCTGCAAATCTGAAAAGATCCCTCCCAAGTTTCCTCTTATCTTGCGCAGCACTTACTTGAACCAGCGTGATAACTGTCATGCCCCGAACCTGGGGTCGGTGGGACCCCACGCCTGGCGTGCGAGTAAAAGTAAAAACGAAAAATAAAAACTTCTTTTAAACCAGTAATTATTACAAAATTCTTACAGAGTGTACAAAAATAAGAAAAAACTCTTAAATCCCTTATTTAACACAACCTCAGCCCGTCTAGCACCTGTATTGTCAAATAACTCATCTGTAAAATCAAAGGGTGAGGGGTGAGCAACAACCAACGTCGCTCAATGAGTAGAATATGTAATATGTCAATCAAATGATGTCATTTTAGTCACTATGAAAAATATAATAATAATATCAAATCATTATGCACGTTGTGCCATATCACATCATCCTTTTACGTGTTCATTATATCCTTCATAAATAGTAACTCACTACGTGACTCCTATGAACCATTCTACCCTAATGTCCCCATGTGCAGTTTACATAATATAATGAAATGTAGACTATCACTCCGTGTTCCTACGTTGTTACATTTTAATATATACCCCCTCCATAACCACGTTGTCATACTTAAAAACTATAATTGAATAGATGAAGGGCTAGTTTGGTATTGTTGTGCTTTAAAAAAAAAAGACTTATGCTATACCTCGAGAATAAACAGCTATAAAAAAATTAAAAAAAAAAATGTTAAGTGTTTGGTAAATTTTTTTGTAGAAGTGCATTAAAAAAAACAAAACAAAAAAAACCATGCAAATCAAAAGATGATGAATGAATTATAATTAGAAAAACATATAAGCATTTTTATTGCAGGCGGCCTGAGGCTCTTATTACAGCAATATAGGTTTATCGCCAGCAACCTTACAATTTGATAGAGATGGGTGACAGGGTATCACGTTCGTTCCGGCTTTATCAAAACAAATTCTCACTACATGCATCGGAGGATAGGGTCGTGACCAGTCACTTGTATAATGACAATGGCGATGGTAGTGAGTGTATACGACTTCCCTTGAACGATCTTAGGTTTAGCATTACGAAACATACCGGTTACATTGTACATGGACCATATCTTGTTGGCCTGCACCAAGTAGGGTAACTGGGGAAGGTTTGATCGGAACTTACACCATGATTGTTGTACTTGTGCTCCCAAAATTTGAGATTTGAAGCGTTTTTCATAATAGTTGGCCAAGATGCCTTCAGTGTTTTAAGCAATAGAATCTGTTAAAAACTGTTTTTTATAACAATAATTAAAGACTGTTTAAAAATGAAGAAAATAAACTACAAAATACATCAATGGCCGTGAACTTGTCCTCCCATTTAGTGGCGAAGCCAGGATTTCTCAAGGGGAGGGGCGAACTTAAAAGAATAAAAATGGCAACAATTAAATCTTTTAATATAGTAATGTCTTCCATAATTAATCAATATACAAAGACATTATTCACCATTAATTCCTGGTTCAGCCCCAATTTCACTGCCAAACTATGAATCATCATCCCCATATTTACTTCTCCATTCCCAGCACGCAAAGGCAATACAGTCACCAACGTAGCAACATCCGGTACTCAAACAAAAAGATACTATAATTACAACTAAAAGGCGAACCAACCTTGGGTGGTATCTGTGCAGCCTGCCGAGAAGATTGCAAGAATGCCAACAAGGGCTTCATCTCTTTTGAAAGCTCTTTCAACGAACCATCAGCTGCTTTCCGAGCAGCTTTACAAGCTTGGAATTCCCCTGTCCGGGAAAGATCACGTAATGATGCTTCCAGCTTATCATGTATCAGGAGGCATCGGTTGATGATATTTTGGATCTTCTGAATTGCTGCTTGCACCTAGAACAAGACAGTAATTACTGTTTTCTTATTGTAAATTATTTAAGAAAGAAAAATACAAGACAAAAACTTACTTCATCCCACTGCAGTTTGGCCAAATAAGACGGAGAAGACTTGGAGATTGACATGTCCACATGCATGTATACAATGCCAGCAATGAAAAGAAAGAAAAATCCAGAAATCAACATCAAGGGTTCAGTAAGCATTACGAGGCTGTTGAATTTGTAATAGACCTGCAAAGGATGGATAATCAAGTTGAGAGAAAATTGAGGACAAAGTCTTAACACAAGGACAAACTGTAACTCTCATCATCGAATCCATTCTCTGACAACCCGCATATCATCGAATTCCAACAAACCAAATTCTTCTCAGGCATTATCTCGAACACTTTAGCTGCATCCTCAACCGACCCCCATTTCCTATACATTGCAATCAACGCATTGCCTACAAACACATCCGAAATCAGTCCCATCTTCACAGCCATCCCATGAACAACTTGTCCCAAACCCACGTCCGAAATCCCCCCACAGGCCTTAAAAACACAGGGAAAAGTAAAATTATCGGGTTTAAACTCCTTAACGTTGATCAACTCCACAAACACATCAATGGCATCAACAAAAAGCTCGTTTCTTGCATATCCACTAACAAGCGCATTCCACTTGAACAAGTTCTTCCTCTTCAGCCCATCGAAAACTGAGCGGGAATCCGAAGGAGAACAGATCGCCTGGATTTAGAAATAAATAAAAAATAGCAATCTGCTGCTGCTACGCGCAGCAGAACAGATCGCCCAGCAAACAGAGGAGATGAACCAGTGGGTTTTCCGGCCAGGGGAGTGGCGGTCGCCACTCCTCGCCCTCACCTGGCTTCGCCACTGCTCCCATTTCATTTTTGTCTCTGAACTTTTCTTTTTGGATAATAAAATTTTCTTTTTTGTTTTCTTAGGAGCAAATAGGACTGTTTGCAGAAAAATTAATAAAACAAAACATAACAGAATTCATAATTTTTCTTAAAGCTCCTACAATGTGGTGGATGATGATATCCCCTGGCCTCCCAATATATTTTTATTTTTAATTTTGTTTCATCATCTTCATTCTTATGTTATTGCTTTACTTGGGATGTATGGAATTTGAGGGATTTTTATTTTTTGTACAAGTCTTTGACTTTAATTAAGATTTTAAGTGATTCTTCTCTGAAAATCTAAACGTATTTAATTAGGATTTTAAGAGAGTTTATTAAAATCTACATAAAATCTCTATAAATCCATTAAGATTTTAAGTAATTCTTCTCTGTAAATATTTTACATAAAATCTCTATAAATCTATTACAATTTCTCAAATTCTCAATTAAATACATCCAAAATTTTCCCTGAATATATCCGAAAAATATATAGAGTTAATGAAAAGAATCAAAATGTCACTTGAGAGTGAGTTTTATTTTTGGTAAAACTTGAGAGTGAGTTTGATGATGATTACAAATGGATAAGAGGACGAAACGAAACAAGATGAGTTCGGAGACTATTACTACAACAAACCCTAAATAAAGACGTTTATGTAATCCGATTGTGTTAAAATTTGGACCGGTACCATTGCAATTCAGTTGAATATTCTATTTTTTCTAGCAAGTACTTTTCTTTTGGGGTCATATTCCGATTGTAATCTTTAGCCCATTTCATAAATATAAATATGGAAGTCCAAGAGATCCACTGTAATTTTTGAAGGTGTTTTTTATTTTTTATTTTTATTTTTTTATTACTTTAATCTTTCAACAAGATTAAAATTTAATAAAAATCTGGTGTTATATTGAATATTGATTTTAGTCCCTTAATCTGTACTTAATTCAAATTTATATTATATTTTTGTTTTTATATATAATGGATAACTTATTTAATGTTATCATTAAATTTTAAATTTATTATTATACACATTTTAATTCATTAATTTTATTTAACTTTCTCTAATTAGTGTACCTAAACATCCATATTATAATATATTTTACTAAATTAGTATATTGAAATGCATGTACTTAAATATATTGTAATGAATTAGTGACACTAAGAAAATATGTAAAAACATAAGTGTACCGAAAATTCCGCACCTAACTATATGATACTAAACTAGTGTACTAAAATATTGGTACCTAAATATATTTTACTAAACTAGTGTACCGAAATGTCCGTACCTAAACATATTATACTAACACAGTGTACCGAAATGTTCGTACCTAAATATATTGTAATGAATTAGTGGCAGATAAGAAAATATGCAAAAACATAAGTGTATCGAAAAATCTCTACAAAAATATTTTCTTATATAAGATGCTTACCATAATGAGAATTAAAATTTATAATATTTTCACAAAATTTAAATTCATAAAATTATAAATACAAAAAGAGACATTGAATACATATGTTGGCATTAAATAGAGTCTAGTAACTAAAATCAATTTTTAATCTTGTATAAGACATTTTTCTAAATTTCATTTTACTTAAGAATTAAAATCTAGGGTTTTTTTTTTTTTCCTACCTTTTCCACTTGCCCAGCCCAGCCCAGTTTTTTTTTTTTTTTTTGCTCTTTCAGCCCACTTTAGGGCTTTCAAGCCACTTTAGGTTTAGGGTTTAGGAACTTTTTTGGTCCCAGCCTTTTTTTTTTCTTGGACGTTTTTTATTTATTTTTAATTTCTAATTTTTTCCTACACCATTTCTCACATATTTTTCACCATTCCATACTGTCTTACCTTATTTTATTTCAATTCTTCACGTTTCATACTATAGCCATTTGGCCCTCGGTTGGAGATGGTTTTTTGTGACAGGGCTAAGGTATGGTTTGGAGTTGAGGTGATTTTAAAAAAGCTGCTATGAAAAAAGCTGGGAGAGTTTTTGGTGTTTGGTAAACATCCCAAACCAGCTTTATTTCAAAGTTTCAGATGAAAAGAAGCTAAAAAGTGGAAGCTGCAAAAAGCAGCTTCAAAAAGTGGCTTATTGTGAAAAACACGGAGCTACAGTAACTTTGTTAATGAATTTTTCAATTTGCCAATATTGCCCTCCTTTCTCCTTTCTCATTTCTCCTGATTCCTCACACTTTCAGACTATTCTCTCTCCAAGCTCTCTCGCAAAACACTTTCTCTGCACGCCCTCTTCCTTCTGTTGCCTGCTGCTGCATCCCTTCCTCCCCCTCATTTTCCTCTCTCTCCGTCAGTCTCGCTTCGTCATCCAGGTACTCGATTTGCTTGAATATATTTGCTGTAATTAATTAATTTAATTTAGTTAGGTTAGGGTTTGGCCGCTCACTCAGTTTGCTTCTATTTTTGTAGTTTAATTTTAATTTAGGGTTTTAATTTAAGGTTTGGTTCTAGCAGCTAACATGGATGATGAACCGATTTTTTGGGGGTTTTCTAAAATAGGGTTTATTGGCAACCAACAAACGAGTGAAGGCGAACACAGGCTCGATCTCATCGATTAGGTAAACATAACTCTCTCTCTCTCTCTTCCATCGTTGAAGCAATTTTAGTTTTGGTGTTTGAATTAATGTTCTAATTTTCAGTTTTGGGGTTTGAATTAATTCTCTAAATTTTAGTTTTGGAGTTTGAATTAAGGTTCTAATTATTATCATGAGATCCATGAAGCAATTTTAGTTCTTAGGGTTTGATTGGCAATGATGGTGTTGCTCTAAATATATGTCTGGATTATATATTTAGGATTATGTTGCTCTAAATCTAAGTAGTTTAATTGTTTGGATTATATATTTAGGAACCCAATAAAGTTGCTGCTTTCGTGGTTCCAACTTCCAAGACACTTCCTTCTCCTCCCACCATTTAGCTCATATACAGCACAAACATCCGAACTGCTATCTCCCAGTCTCAATCTCAATCTTTTGCTGTCACTCTACTCTGCTCTGGTGAACTGTAAGAACCCCAATACAGCACAAACTATCTCTCAGTCTCAATCTCAATCTGTTGCTGTCTCTCTACTCTGCTCATATATAGCACAAACATCCAAACTGGTATCTCTTGTCTTCTAACTTATTTGCAAACTATAAGTGTAGGTTAACGGTTTTCTTCTATGTTATTATTTTAGGATTGTATTGGTGCCATAGATGGAGTACATGTTGAGGCTTCAATACCACATCCGGATCAAGTTCCATACATTGGTAGGAAAGGAATACCGACTCAAAATGTTATGGCTGCATGTAATTTTGACATTCAATTCACATTTGCTTGTGCCGGATGGAAAGGCACTGCACATGATACAAGGGCTTTTCTATTCGTGCTACGGAATCCAAATTTAAACTTTTCTAAGCCTCCAAATGGTAATCTTCATACTTATTATAACATTTTACATATTTGCTTTGTTATTACGATAAAAAACAAAATTTTCAATTGTCAGGAAAATATTACTTGGTAGATGCGGGGTACCCACAAATGAGAGGTTATTTGGGACCATATAAAGGTGAAAGATATCATCTCCCGGACTTTCGTAGGGGTGCCGAACCAACGAGTCATAAAGAGGTATTCAACCATATGCATTCTTCTCTTAGGAGCATCATTGAACGAACTTTTGGGGTATGGAAGAAAAGATGGGCAATTTTAAGGGATATGCCTAATTACCCGTTCAATAAGCAAATGAAGATTGTCATTGCTACAATGGCTCTTCATAACTACATACGGAGGTATTCTGAACGTGATCGTCATTTCGATGACCCCATGGACTTTTGTGAAGAGAGCGATAGTAGTGATGATGATGATGAAGAATACCAAAATTATCAAGTTGAAGGTCACACGAGATAGAGGCATTAAGAAATAGAATAGCGGCAAGTTTGATGAATGCATCTAATTAGACTACTTTCAAGTACATTAACAATATTGTACTAATGAATCCTAGCTATTCAGTCTAAAATATTTCAATTGAAATAGTTTGTCATACTAATTCATATTTAAGATAAAGTTTATAAATATTTTTCTTTTAAAAATAAAATATATTTAGTAATTCACCTTTATTTGTTAAGAAAATTAAATTAATAGCACATATAGTATTATACCCTTTTTGGTCATTTCACACGGTCACAATTGTTTTACATAAAAGTTTACCAAACACTATCATAGTGCTTTTTTTTCCAAAAGCACTTTTACAAAAAAGTTTACCAAACACTCTGTTGCTTTATTTCACAGCTAATTATTCTCACAGCATAGCATAAGCAATTTTTTTTCAAAGCACAACAATATCAAACTAGCCCTAAAACGAGCCATTTGGTCCTTTGGCCCTCGGTTGAAGATGGAGGCAAATATAGTCATGTACTGTTCATTAAATATTACTATCTTGGAGGGCTAGAAAGCTAAACGAGCCATCTGACCAGCCTTCGGTTGGAGATGACCTTACATCCTCAGCTAAAATTAAATAGAAATTCTGGCCACCACCATCTTGTCACAACCATCACTACCACCACTTCCACCACCTTTTCACATCCATCACTACTACAACTTTCACCGGCATCCCCACCATCATGACGTACCATGTCGCCGCCATCACCACCTCCTCCCATCACCTTGAGATATACAGTGGAAATGCACATGACACAGATCACTACCATTTCAAATATTAAAAATTTGCAACCAGTGGAAATGCACGTTAAACGGACCTCTACAAAGTTCATGAGAATCCATTGAAATTTATAATAACAAGTCTCACGAACTTCATTAAATTGCATACACGATTCATTGAAAGTCCACGTGTAGCCGTACACGATTCACTAATTGACTTTTAATTAACTTCTTATGAGCTAATTAAGTCGTTTTAACTTAATTTCTTTTTGAACGATTAGCTCTCGAGGACACCAACGAGAATGCCAATGATTGTCACGTGCTCTTCCTCTTTCTTCTACTAACAAACAAAAAAGAAAATACAAAATACAAAATTTTCACGAAACTCACGTGACACACAAGTC
Organism: Heteromeles arbutifolia; assembly: GCA_024362995.1. Taxonomy (NCBI): domain Eukaryota; kingdom Viridiplantae; phylum Streptophyta; class Magnoliopsida; order Rosales; family Rosaceae; genus Heteromeles; species Heteromeles arbutifolia. The sequence continues at coordinate 10,383,406 of JANCRC010000017.1, read as the reverse complement.
ACGTGCTCAACGCTTCTCCAAAGTTTGAGCATCGGCACCTCCGCCTCTGAAAATCTCGCCACTCCAGCCTCCAGCCCCTTCGCAGCTGAAGTCACGCACGTAGGGACGAGCAGGAGAGGAATTCGGTTCAGACGGTGCAGCCGCAGAAGACGAAGAAGAAGAAGAGCATGGAGACCAAGGCCACGGACTCGAACGCCGTCACCAGCGGCCAAACGACGTCGTCCACGATCGACAGGCTCAGCTCCGGGAACCACTCCAGAAGCCTCCGGGACCGGAATGCTGACGTGGACCACCACCAAGACATTCTCTCTTGCAGGCTGTGTTTGTGAATAGAGACAGAGAGTCTGAGAGTGCGTGAAGGCGGGGGATTTATACACGGAGGAGGAAGAGGGTACAACGGTAATTTGATAGTTCTAGAGGGTGATCTGGTGAGTCGCGGAGTGGGGTCTACTGAGTTTTGGACGGTCCTGATTTAGGACGAGACAGCTGTTTCGGAGGAATTCTTGGGAATAAGACAAATATGAAGTTATTTGAAATTAAGTTGGGAGGGAAAATTTAAAAAGCAGAGCAAGATTGAATTATTTGTTTTTGACTAGCGGCGTTGTTTTATTGGTTGGATAATACTCTCTCTCTCTCTCTCTCTCTCTCTCTCTCTCTCTCTCGTTGCAAATAACGTATTTTAACGGTAGAAATTTCATAATTCAAACTGTTCAATTTATTTAAACATCACTTTCACAAAAGATTATTTTAATAAAAAATTATGTAGTCATTTAAATGTATAGACAAATCGACGATATATGTACCAATTACTAAGTAATATATATTCATGTGTGGTTTATGTAAGTATTTTTTGATGATTTGATTCGTTTGATTCATTTGATTAAACACTCTCTAATTCAAATAATTTTTTTATAAATAAATATTAATAAATTAAATAGTTTCGATTCATTTGTATTCAGTCAAGATACAGTATTCGATCAAGATAAATTAAAACTTGATATTTGAAACTGATCTAGTTGAGTAAACAAATTAAGCATTTGTCAATCATCAACATCAAATTCAAAATCCAATTCTGATACAAAAAATTTCAAAACTCAGTCATATCAATCACTTGATAATTGAATTTGTTTTGGTTTTTTGAATAGTTGATAATTGACTCTAAAAAAGAAAATAAAATCATTAATTATGCGGGGAGTCCATGTGAATTTAGACATTTCGTCAACACGTGTCAACGTTTGATTTCTTAAACTAGGCGGCATGCAATGGACGGTCAAGATTTTTCATATCGTTTGAATTGCAAGTTGTTATTTCCCAGGTGGACCGTTGATTCCGTATGCGCGTCGTATATAGATACATACGACATACATACGATCTCGGCCAAACCCCAGACCCGAATCCGTTTTTGCTTCGCTGTGGCCGTCTCTGAGTAATTTCGTCCAACACTCCGCTGGCGCAATTTCACAGAGACCTAGAAGGGAAGCGAAACTCGCGAATCGGGAAGGACAATGTCTCTGCGGCCGGGCACGCGCACCGATGTGCGGAAGAAATCGTACAAAACGGGGGTGGACGCGGAGGAGGCGCGGCGGAGGAGGGAGGACAACTTGGTGGAGATCAGGAAGAACAAGCGGGAGGATAGTTTGCTCAAGAAGAGGAGGGAAGGGTTGAGTCAGTCCCAGCAGCAGGTGCTTGATGGCTCCCAATCCGCCGTCGTTTTGGAGAAGAGGGTACTGCTTCGTTTTTTGCTGCTTTTGTATTTGAAAGTTATTAGCTTTAATTTGTGTTTTGGGGTTCTTGAACTCGAGGATTAGGGGATTTTCTGGTTGTGGGATTTTAGTTAGTTTATCTGGGTATGTTTGGTTGCTAAGAAAGTGAAGGAAAGGGGAAGAAATTGAAATGGGAATTACTGTTTTATAAGAAATTGATTGTAAAGGGGTGTTGAATCGTTGTATGTATGCGCGTTTCAGATTTTGTTGGATTTGTTTTCCTGTTCTGCTTGAGTACAGAGGAAATGTGAGCAAGTGAAAGGAAGTAAAAGTTGTTTTTTAGTTTGAAGTTTTAACTGTTTTTTGTTCTTTTGAATTATTGAGCATTGTGCTCCTAACGTTTTTAAAGAGTAGTACAACTAGTTTGGGAAGTGCTGAATGATACATAATATCTTAAGTTTCTTTTGGCTTATGAAGATTTGAGTAAAACATGGCTCGAAATTGTAATAGTGTTGAGAAGATTACCGGAAGCAGCAAGTTAGTAGTTCATTGTTTCTATGTTAAAGTGAATTTTTTTTACATTTAACGCATCAGATAATGCCCCTCTTTATTCGGAGTAAGTTCTGTAATTGGGTTTCTCTTTGTTTAAGTCCAGGAAAAGGAGAATCATGAATGAGAAAAAAGCTGACTCTTTATGTTTCCTCTTCTTGCTATCTGATCTTATATTAAAAAATTGGGTCTTAATTGACGTTGGTGTTGTTTAACAGTTGGAAAGTATCCCCTCACTGGTGCAAGGAGTTTGGTCTAATGATCCCGCACTGCAATTGGAGGCTACCACTCAATTTAGGAAGCTATTATCAATTGGTATGGGGGCAGATCAAATGCTTGAAGTTCGTTTTCTTTCTTATTTAGGTGGAATATCTGTGTGAGGTTGTTGACCTTTGTTTTTCATTTTGTGTAGAGCGCAGCCCTCCTATTGATGAGGTTATAAAAGCAGGTGCTGTCCCTCGGTTTGTTGAGTTTCTTGGAAGACATGATTTGCCCCAACTGCAAGTACGGAAAATTTGTTTCTTGAAATTGTCCTTAAAGGTGTGATGAGCAGACACTGAGGTTGACTTACATCTTTATATGCAGTTTGAAGCCGCTTGGGCTTTGACCAATGTTGCATCTGGAACATCAGAGCATACACGAGTCGTTATTGAGCATGGTGCGGTCCCAATGTTTGTGCAGCTTCTTAGTGCTGGCAGTGACGATGTCAGAGAGCAGGTTCCTTCTCCCTACCTTTCACACTTTTCATTGACCCGAGATTGAGAGCGTTGCTCAAAAAAGGCTTTGCACTTTCTGAATTATTCTGAGTCATGAATATCATTAACTTTCCAATTCAATGTACAAGTTAATAGTAAGGTTCAGAAATTTCATTGACTTCAGTGTGCTGTGGAAAAAGTCTCTGGACGTTCTGAATAATTCCGAGGCATGCAGATCTGGAAATCTTTCCAACGTCTATAAGCTTCATAAATTATCGTGCTCATTATTGTAGTATATGTTTTTTTTGTGGTCCAAGTGTTACTGGTTCTATGATTCATAGTTGCTCTTCCTTACTGTCAGATATTTCTACTTGTTTGGCTTACTGGGTGATGATCCTTGCTTTCTTGTTTCCTAAACAGGCAGTATGGGCTCTAGGCAACGTTGCTGGTGACTCACCAAATTGCAGGGATCTTGTTCTTGGACAAGGTGCACTCATGCCATTGCTAACTCAATTAAATGAAAATTCAAAGTTATCCATGCTGAGGAATGCTACTTGGACTCTATCTAACTTTTGTCGCGGAAAACCATCAACCCCGTTTGATCAGGTTCAAGCTCATTTTGAGAATTTTTTTGGTTAAAACTTTACAGATGCTGCAGTAATGTGTTAAATGTCAGCTGGTATCCCTTCGTAGAATAATTTGGGTCAATGCCTTATCATAACTGTAATTAGTACCCTTTCTGCTTGCCTATTGGCATGTTCTCTTACAGGTGAAGCCTGCCTTGCCATTTTTAAAGCATCTTATTCACTTGAATGATGAAGAAGTCTTGGCAGACGCTTGCTGGGCCCTATCCTATCTCTCAGATGGTTCAAATGACAAAATTCAGGCTGTGATTGACGCAGGTGTCTGTCCACGACTTGTGGAGCTTCTGCTGTAAGTTTCTAAACCCATTACAAACTATTCACATGTGGAATTGGTCTTCAATGGTTTGATATACTTTAGAATAGTTGTTTAGCATATTCAACTTGTGTGTGTTTTTGATGACTACAATTTGTTTATGCCAGTCATCCATCACCTACGGTTCTTATACCTGCTCTTCGGACAGTGGGTAATATTGTCACTGGTGATGATTCCCAGACGCAGGTATTAGCACTAATATATAGTTATATACCCTTTAGAGCCTAATGTCATCTGAAACCTGCCCTTCTTGCTGGATAGGAGTCTTATTTAAATTTTTATTTCTCACATAACGCCTCAATTTTCCTTCGCTATATATAGCAACAAAGTGACCCCATTATATTTTCCAGTATGCTATTGACAACCAAGTTCTCAGTTGCCTCAATCAACTTCTCGCACAAAGTCAGAAAAAGAGCATCAAGAAAGAAGCTTGTTGGACGATTTCAAATGTCACAGCCGGGAATAGAGGTCAAATACAGGTATAAAATTCTTCGAAATTACATTTCAGAGATGTATGTGTAATTGAAATTAGGGATTTGGATTTGAATACTTAGTTTAAATTGTATGCATCTACTATTAAAAGAAAAAACATGAAAAGAATTTTTGATACTCATTCTTCATGAACTGAGAAGAGAACATGAAAGAAAATATATTTCTTGAGCATTTCAAGTTCATCCAGATACTGTATTTAACATGTGGATTGTATTCATATAAAAACTAATACTTAGATAATAATAAACTGGGAAGTCATTCAAATCTTTTTTTCTGAAAAGCACCAATCCAAACCCAACATAATTAATGCTTATTTCATGCATTTGATCAATGCATGGCACCTATTAAATCCACTATACTAAACTACTAAAGTGTTTGTGTTTTGGGTGGATGTCTGGTCTGGTGTTGCATAATAGTCTTTACAAGTAGAATGATGTGCGGCATAACTCTTTTATTTAGTGGAAGATAGGCTGGGGGATCGTTAGGTAAGATCCCCACACTCTATACAGTATTCATAGCTAGTTGTCACAAGTAAAGAGATTTTTTTAATAAGTTATTTGGTAACACTTACTTTGCTTTGACGTATTTTGTTTCCTGCAAGTTTTATCATTACTTTGCAAAGAAAATGCTTAAGTTTTGTGTGGCCTCTGCAAATGTATATGTGCTTAATACCCTTTGATGCAATGAAGTTTACTTGATCCCATAGTTTCTCTCAGAATTAATTTGATCTGGACGATGTTTCTTGATACACCCTTTACATTTTATTGTATATCGGTTACTATTTAACAGGCTGTGATAGATGCTGGTATCATCATCCCACTTGTGCAACTTCTCCAAAATGCAGAGTTCGACATAAAAAAGGAGGCTGCATGGGCCATCTCAAATGCCACTTCTGGAGGATCCCATGAGCAAATTCAGTATGCTCTATGCGAGATTCATTATGCGATTGTGCATATGTTGTATTTTTCTGATATCTTACAACCATGATTGTTCTTGCAGATTCTTGGTGGCCCAAGGTTGTATTAAACCGCTTTGCGATCTTCTAATTTGCCCAGATCCAAGGATTGTAACAGTGTGCCTTGAAGGTCTTGAGAACATTCTGAAGGTGGGTGAGGCTGACAAAGAAATGGGAATGAATGGCGGGATCAATCTTTATGCACAACTCATCGATGAATGCGAGGGGTCGGATAAGATTGAGAATCTGCAGACACATGATAACCATGAAATTTACGAGAAGGCTGTCAAGCTCTTGGAGAGATATTGGACCGAGGAAGATGAGGAAGTCCAGGAGAATGGGAATGGAACTCAACAAGGTTTTACTTTCGGAACAAACCAGCCCAACCCTCCCCCAGGTGGCTTCAATTTTGGATGAACAAATGTGGTTTAGGTTTCTAGCAGGGTAGGTTTTTCACCTCCTTTCGATGAATTGCCAAACCTCATTCAGATTTTCCCTCACTGCCAAGGGCCAGGGTTTTTGGTTTGGCACATAGGCTCGTCTATCGAATTTGATAGAAGCTGTCGTCCATTTTATTTTGCGTTTCAAGACTTGTAGTAGTAAAAATTGTGACTCGTGTTTACACGGAATTAGAACTAAAATGATGGCTTCTGCTTATATGTTTGTTCCTGTGTTATTTCATTACTTGTTAGAATCCTGGATTATCGATCTTTATTTTGTGTATATTTTTTCCAAATTATTTTAAGGTTTAAATGGAACGTTTATGAAAAGAAAAGAAATTTTCCTCCCCTGCGCACATTTGTTTGTTTCTAGCTTCTTGATTGAATGAATCGATGGAGAATCAAAGGACAAAAAAAAGACTAAGGTGGGTAGAAAGATAAACGGAGTCGGGGTGGGTTGCGAGTTATTGAATCCAACCTTAGTCATCGTTGTTACGCTTAAAATAAAATGTTTCACATGAACTCCCACTTTGTGGTGCGGGGAAAAGGTCGACAGCGGAGCCACGCTAGGACTGATAAGGGATTGACTACGGTTGAAAGTCATGGGATTGAAAGCCAAATTATAATTTAGACATCGATCAGGCGCATATTGTTTGAGCATTGGAAGGAAAAAGATGGCCAAGTTCGACTTCATTGCTAATTTCCGACTACCATGCAGTTCTATGAATTGGTGATGACAATGATTAGAGCAAGTTTTGGATACAAATTCCACCCAGAAACCAAGACAATACTTTAGGTTGTTGCTTAATTAGTACAAGGCATTTTGAGCGAGCTCAACCGACCAGAGAGAGTGAGTGTTTCATGGGTTTGAGAGAGAGAGAGAGAGATACGGGACGAGTTTGTTCAAACTATGGATTTGTTAGATTAGAGATTGCACAAGATGAGTTCGTGATTGACTAAAAATATACATATAGTTTTGCTCACTGTGATTGATGATGCTCACCCACCTTAAATGATCAACGTTGGATGAGTTTGATTTAATCTAATTACTATATACATTTCAAAATTTAAACTAATTTAACGGTGATTAATATGATGGTGAGCAAAAATGCACTAAAAATGTCTATTTCGTGTGTCACTTTGCCTCATACCGTTAAATTTTGTAAAAATTACCATCACACTATGTCTGGTTTGGTTGATTAATATGATGGTAATCTGAGCAAAACCAGAAGAGTTTGGTTTTGAAATTTGCTACCGCTACCAATGCTTGGTAGTTCAAATGGTAAGGAGCTTGTTCCCCTTAAGCAAGGTCTCAAGTTCGAGCCTTGTGAATGGAGCAGCCATCATTGGAAGAGTTTGCCCCCGAATAGGATCCGACCCGGCTCGAGGGATTAGTCCTCGCCTACGTGCGGGGATACCCTGGATTCATCCAAAACAAAATTTGCTACAGCTCGAGGACAGAGCTCTATGGGTTCAATTAGTCAGACCGGCAGGGCCTCGACCCAGCCCAGCCCAAATTTTTGCGGTCTGCTCCTTCATGTCAATTAAACCCTGCAACGTCAAGCTGAGAGCTGCCGAAGCTTTCAACAATGGAACACAAGGAGGAAATAGAAGGGGAAGAAGACGAATATGGGGTTCTTCTATATTACAAGTACACCCAAATCCCAGACATCGACGACCTCTTCGCCTTCTACAACTCCAGCTGCAGCTCCCTCTCTCTCCTCGGCCGTGTCCGTCTCTCTCCTCTGGGCGTCAACGTCACCGTAAGTAAAGTCTCTCACTTTCTTCGTTTTTCCGATTTGGACCTTTCACGATTGCCCCCAAATTCAAAAATAATTTCATATGCATCGAATCAGGGAAATGGGTTTTGTTTTCTGTAGAATTTTCGTTCTGGGTTTTTTGTGGTTGATGGTTTGGGATTGTTTTTTAGGTTGGCGGGAAGTTATCTGCGTTGAGGAAGCACATTGCGCAGGTTGAGTCGAATAGTTTGTTCCATGGAACTGACTTCAAGCTTGCGACTTGTGGCCGCCCGTTGAATGACAAGGTTGCTGAAGAATGTGGGTTCACTTCTCTCTCGGTTCGCATTGTCAAGGTGATTGCTTGCCATTAAAGTTTTGATTTATTGGATTTAATTTGGAGTGTGTGTTATCGTATATTTGGGTAATTAGAGAGATTTGGATAATCAAAAGGGTTAAATTCTTCTAGTTATCGGCAGTTAATTAGGTCTAGTTGGTGCAGAGGTACTGAGATTTTCAGTTATAGTTGAGCACTGTGCTTGTTGCTAATTTTTATATATGGTTTAGGTATTTACTTATTTTTATTTTGGACTCAGGAATTGGTTACCCTTAGTTCTAATCCTCTGCTAAAATCACCAGACATTTCGGATGCTGGAAAGCATCTCTCTGCAGTTGAGTTTCATTCAGTTCTAGAAAGAGCTGGTTAGTTACTCCCACCGCCTGAAGTTCTTCATTCCTTACTATGTCTTGTGATTCAATCTTTTGCAAAATAGTATTTGTATAAGTCAGTTTCACTCATTTAGACAAAATTCCATGAACCACGATGCACATTTTTCAAAGTTATCTGTTATTGGATACTTTACTTTTGACGAAAAGTTGAGAGTTTGCAGGTATAAGGGTATCAAATAATTTTGTGTATATTTTTCCAGGACAATTTGACAAAGAGAGTATAGATACCAACAGAGAACTTGTTCTGTTGGATGCAAGGAACTTATATGAGACCAGAATTGGGAAATTCAACACACCCAATGTGGCAACTTTGGATCCAGGCATTAGGCAGTACAGTGATCTGCCGTCGTGGATAGATGATAACTGTGATCAATTGCAAGGGAAATCTGTCCTCATGTAAGTGCTTATTCTTTCTGGGCTTTTGGTGTCATATCTTTTCTTATGTTTGATATACCTTGTCTTGATAATATCTTGCAGATTACTTTATGTTATTAGTTTCTCAGAGAAACAGTTCCAAGGGATTTAGGTACCTTTTCTTGTTGCATAATCAGTCGGTGTTACATTGCTGCTCACTTCATATGTTGGTTTGTTACAGGTATTGTACTGGAGGAATCAGGTGTGAAATGGCATCAGCCTATATTAGGTCAAAAGGTGCTGGATTTGAGAACGTGTTTCAGGTATGCTCTTGTATAGAAGTCTTTTTCATAGAGTAAGATTCATACTTGATGATGTTCATGACATCCTCTCTTGCTATCTGAATTTGTATGCAGTTATATGGTGGAATACAGCGTTACTTGGAACAATTTCCAGATGGTGGTTTTTTCAAAGGAAAGAACTTTGTTTTCGATCATCGGTATGATTCTTTAGGCAAAGAATGCCTCTCATTGTCATTATTTGTATTCCATTTTATTGTTCGAGTTGGATTGCCAATTGGAGGCACGACTTTCCCTATTTGTGTTTGGCTTGCCAGTATTGATATGTATATCTATATCTATATGTTTCAAGAAAATTAATACTAGCTATTGAATGAGATCCTTTTCTTTTGTAATATATATCTTATTGAAAATGTGAACGGAACTTTGGGTGATATGGAAATGAAAAAGGTTTGGATACTTATTTTCATTGTGACTGTAGGATTTCCGTTGGGAGTTCAGATGCAAATATTCTGGGCACCTGCCTTCTCTGTGGCTTGTCGTTTGATGATTATTCTTCACGCCTCCGTTGCAGTTATTGTAGAATGCTTGTCTTAGTTTGTGAGAGTTGCCAGGTATGCTGTGTAACTTAATCCTTTGTGTGCAACTGTCTACCTGAGTTATTGTAGTACTTCTCTAGATTCATGTACCTTGAATCCTTGTTCCTGAACTTTTGAATTAATCTTGGCAGAGGAAGGGCTCTGTATATGTATGTGAGCTTTGCCAGAATCATCACAAGGGTGTTCGGTTGATTTCTTCCACTGAAAATGGAAGATTAAGTTCAACTCCACAACAAATTGAGACTGAAACTGTCTCTTCCGATGCTAAGCCCTCGCCTCAGCTGCCTTGGAGACAGGGTAAGGTTTGTAATCTTAATCTATGTTGAGCATAAATCTTGCATTTGCACTTGGATTCTGAAAAGTTGAAGTAGAGGTTGATATTTATATATTCACCATTTTCATTGTTTTGTTCCTAATATTGTAATAACTGTTGTGCCACAGATGTTGATTCTCCTCCAAGAAAACTAAGAATCTTATGCCTACATGGGTTTCGTCAGAATGCCTCGAGTTTTAAGGGAAGAACGGCATCGTTAGCGAAGAAACTCAAAAGCATTGCTGAGCTCGTGTTTGTGGATGCACCTCACGAATTACCATTCATATACCAATCCTCAACCTTCGCAGAGTCGCATCACAATTGTAATTCACCAACTTCGTCACTACTACAACAAAGTCGCCCACCACCACCCTTGGAGCATTGCAAGAAAAAATTTGCATGGTTTGTAGCACCCGATTTTATAGAAAAGAATGAAGGGGGGGAATGGAAAATGGAAGAGAGTCCATTTGATCCTCTTCAGTACCAGCAGCAAACAGCCGGGTTTGATGAATCGTTAGCATATATCAAAACAGTGTATGCTGAGGAGGGCCCCTTTGACGGACTCTTGGGATTTTCTCAGGGAGCGGCCATGGCAGCTGCTTTAGTCTGTGCCCAACAAACACGAAGGAGATCATTAACCGCCGGCGGAATGGAGTTTAGGTTTGTGATTCTGTGCTCCGGGTTCGGGCTTACGAAACTAATGCAGTCCGAGGAGGAGCAAGAGAGAGTTCCGATGTTGAAATGCCCGTCGCTTCACGTATTTGGCAGTGAGCATGGCAAAGACAGGCAGATTGCAAACCAAGCAAGCAGAGATCTTGCTTCTTTATTTGATGATGGTTGTTCTCTAACCATTGAACACGACTCGGGTCATATCATTCCCACTCGTCCTCCTTACATTGATCGGATTAAGGACTTTCTTGGCCGGTTTCTCTAAACCCACCGGTGCAAGGCAAACGATCATTTTTACTTTCTTCGTCACCGAGTCTGAGATTTTCGTTAGGCTTGTAATTGGGAAGTTTTAACGAAACTTTTAACGAAAAACCACATTTTTACTTTTTCCTGGTACTATTCACTGCACCTTTATTTGTCATTTTTCATTAAAACTAAAGTTTTTATAGATTTTTCGTTAGTTTTCATTTGTAATTGTTCTTCACCGTAAACATTCCGTGAAAGTTAAATTTCGTTTACTCCAGTACCCTAAATCAAATGAAGTAGAATAATACGATACATATATTAACACATACAATATTAGAGAACAATGACCGTCTGACTAGAACCACAAATGGTAGCTGAGAACTTTGATAGAATTGAACTCTCTTTATTTCTAGCCGTGTTTCGGGTTCAAATCCTCCATCTTTCTAGTAGTTTAGATAAATTTAGTATACCATAGATCATATTGTTTGTCAAATTACAATAAATTTTATTTGAACACATCAATTTTATAATTTAGACGCACAAACAAAATTTATCCTCAACTCCAAACTTTCAATTTTGCTCTTAAATTACCATGAAAATTACAGTAGAACCTAAAAACCACCAAACGCATCAATAATACTATTATTTTAATAGCGCAAATGATAATCATTTAATATTACAGTAATTTTTTTTTTTCATTTTTAAATAAAAAGTTTTTAAGTTTGAATATCATGAACGATAAATACGCAAATATTTTATCTGTCTACTATTTTAATGTAAATATATAATTGTATCACACATTATTTTCAAGCTCTCGTGCACTCTCGTTCTCGGTTAATTTTTTTCAATTTAACGTTTAAAGTTAAAAAAAAAATGTAAAATCTAAAATGTTCCTCCAAATGCTTTGAATTATATTTTTTTAGAAAATGTAATTTCTGAACCCACGTTTTTCTGGTCAACACTTGTATATATATTTGTGGCATTGGACTAAATAAACAAATAAAAAAAGACCGCAGAAGTATGCGTAAGGAGATAGTCTTCCTTTTGTTTATTTTATATATTTTTGTCATTCAGATCGAATATGAAATTCAAACTTAGACTCAAATGTACGAGTCTTACACCTCATTTGACAATGCTTATAAAATAATTGAAAGAACTTTTTTGAAACTAATATTTCAATAAAAAATGCAAGTGAATCATGAAGTGTTTTTTATAAAAAAAACACATAACAAATGCTTATTAAGAGAAACGTTTCAGGTGCTTTTAGCACTCAAATACACTTTCTCTAAAATAGCTTTTAATTATTTTAAAAACATTATCAAACGAACCCTTAGCTAATTCAGTTTCATGTTTTTAACAGATAGGTTCCGCGATTGATTCTCTAATTTTTTTCATCTGGTAAAATTTGATTTCTTCCTGCTTTTTGTATTTCCTTTTACCAAAAAAAATAAAAATAAATAAACTAATGAAAAAAGCATCTATTTTTGGATTTATATGGAAAGTCAAAGTCAGTGTCTGTCAATTACTACTGACAGAAAGTAAAGGAATCATAGTTTTTGAAAAATAAAATCGAAAAAATAAAAATTTAAAAAAAATCGGTAAGCGAGCTTACGCGTTAAATCCGTCAGCATGACGCGGCTGCACCGTCACTCTCACTAGATAGAGAGATTCTCTACTCTGAGACATTTTTAGCTGTGACATGAACACGGATGGTACATCACGTTTTTTTATGTAAATGATGTAAAATTTTAATTTTTTGAGTTATTAACATTTTTAACACACATATTCCACATTTATATAGAAACATGTGGTGTACACCTCGTGTGACGGTCACACTCGGAAATCTCTCCTCTACTCTCTCTCTCTCACTATCTTACCGCTTGAAATTTGGCATCCAATGGGAAATCCAATGGGAAGTCGCCACCTTTACTACTGACCAGTCAACCCACAACCATGGTTGAGTTATTAGCTGCTACGGTTTGCCTAAGTTTATTTAATGATTAGGGTTTTTTCTATTTGCCCCTTGAGCGTTTGGATTTTTCCACTTTGGTCGTTATCAAAGTAGATAAATTAGCACGTTACTATGTTTTGAGGAAAATTTTGATAGCTCAACTACTTGATCAAGTATGTTTTTTATTTTCTTTTAAAAAGAGGACCTGCTGGTGGCTTCGTAACGACAATCCTCCTTTCGAGGTTGAAAAGACTCACAAAGACATTTCAGCCTTTCCTGGCCACCATCGAGTGATTTATAGCGGCGGGAATTGAACTAAGATGTGTCATATGAAATACGGTTTTGAAAATTGTCTCCAACCACTGAACCACCCCGTATTGGTTCTTGATCAAATATGTATATTAACACTCGACCGCTTTAGTTTGTACATTTATGCTAAAAGCTAACTAATATGAATAACCAACTTAATTGGTCGATTTGGTTTGGAACTACTATTTTTTTATGGTCGTTGATACTAAAACTAATCAAATACTATGATTGAAACAAGCGACATGAACAAATAATATGATTGAAACATCAATACACTATTTCGGTGTTACATTAGTTCACAAACTCATTATCAAGTATCAACCTAAAAAACATAGTTCTTTTCTTCTACCGACAAACACAACATACAACATTCTTCTTTTATCTAATTTCTTTATAGTTCGTAGAATCTATGTTTATTTTTAAAAGTAAAAGAACAAAAATGACAATATCACTAAAGTTGAGGGAGCAAATTTGAAATGAAGTCATATAATTATTATTCAATTATAGTGAGCAACAGCAGCTTACTTAGATATTAGAAAAATGCGTACGGAAAAGACGACGCGTGTCCCCGCGAACAACGCGTTTTCTTCTTCTTTTTAATTCTCCCACACCGCCCTATTTATGCACATCGTCTTCTTCCTCGCTACTCCTCTCAATCGACCACCACCTCAACTCTCTCTCTCTCTCTCTCTCTCTCCCCTCTGCTTATTTAATCAACGATAAGAACCCCCAAGTCTTTCCATTCGGTCAATCCTCACCGTACGCTTAACTTTCCTTTAACAACGATAAGAACCCCCAAGTCTTTCCATTCAGTCAATCCTCACAGTACGCTTCACTTTCCTCCCCTTTCATCCCGTACAGAAACCCCATTTTCTCAATTCCGATTTCTCAAAGCGAAACAAATGATCTGAAATCCGATTGATTTCACAAAAACCCAGTTGCCAAAATTCAATTTTTCATTAAATTTACAATTTTTAGTTGATTGAGCCGCTTAATGGCGTCGTCGGAGAACGTGGCGAGCATGATGGAGCCGTGGGCCTTCAGGCCCAACACCTTCGCCGACTCCTGGATCTCCGACGCCTTTTCCCGCGACACCAAAACCCTCACCATGGCGCTCCAGAAGTCCCTCTCCGGAAACAACCCGGAGCCGCTCGATTCTTGCTCCGCCGATTTTTTCATGCCTTTTCTCAACACCATCGTTCAAACACCCGAAACGGCCCCCACCCCCACCGTTTCGGGACTCTCCGGCTCGGACGATTTGGATTCGGCTGCCGCTCCGCTTAAACGCCAGCAGAGAAACGCGATTCCGGTGGCGAATGGTAGCGGTAAGGTTTCGAAACGCAAGTCTCGCGCGTCGAAACGGTCCCAGACGACTTTCATCACGGCGGACCCGAGCAACTTCCGACAGATGGTGCAGCAGGTGACCGGCGTAAGATTCGGTAACGGACAAGTCACTATGCCGTCGGTTCTGAAGCCGGAGCCACAGAGACCCGGTAGCCGGTTGGCCGGTGCTGTCGGCCTCTGCATGCCGACCCTCGATACGTCTGCGTATCTTCTGGATCAGCCCAATCAAGAGCCGCAGCTGACGGGCCCCATTTCAACTAGGATAGCTACTGGGCCTGGGCCTGGGCCCAACACGACGTCGACCGGGTCCGGCCCAGTGTCATTCGGGGCGACGGGTGGCGTCGACATCGCTCCTGGCGGTGGCGTTGCGTCTGGGGGATTAGGTTTTGAGTCGTTCTCGAGCTTTCCGACTTTGGAGTCGTGGAAGGTCATGTGAGTGTGAGGAGAGTTCCGTTTGTCTTTGACGAACCATCATGTGACACGTGGATGATGATGATGTGTTTGATGATGTGTTCGATGATGTATTTCTGTCCATACGACTTAATATGAATATGTTTTTTTAATTAATTTTGGTTGTTAGTGTTCTGTTTTGTTCCCTTATTATAATTTCTTTTGATTAGCAATGGAGTTATGGTGTATTGACCCTTCATTAGTTCAGCTTAATGAATTAGAGTTTTTTTCATTTTAAATTTTGCATCGGTTTACTCTTTTGCCATTTATTTTTGTAAATCTCTAAATGTGCGACAAGAAAATGTTAGAGAGGTCAAATTTGATATAGTACATAATGTGTATATGTCATATGTGTTGCGTGATTTAGTACATCAAACACCCCATTTTCCAAGTTCGATGAATGAACGAACTGGTTATTGGTATATTGGTATTTATTTTCTTAATATTAAAAGATACTAAACTCACATTCTTATGGTATTTGTCTTCTTATCTCAATTTTGAAATAGACCTCAAACTCGAGGAATGAATGTGACTTTAACGTGGAGTTGAGCAAGTCAAGGAAAAATAAAGAAATGCAAAGTTGAGCTAGACTTGACCTCAAAAGATAACTAATGACATATTAGGTCTTTAATTAATCCAATTAGAGCTACTAACTATGCGCTTTGTGCCCTAAGTATAACTAAAAATAAAAGAAAAGTGCACTTCGGGCAATTAAGATAAGATTATGCCTTAAATATCTTCTATTAAACAAAAGCAAAGCATCTTTTCTCTCTCATTGCATATATTGTTGTCCCTACTTAGATCCTAAAGTCAATCCTTCTAGTAAGTTTCATTGTCATTTTTTATAATTAATTTTTCTTTCTTTTTTACTTTTATTGAAGACTAAATTTCATAAAGAGTTTTTATTTATTTATTTTTTATTCTAAATATAAAAAAATTAAAGTGCACAATTATATTTTTTCGCGGAGTGACATATTTTATTTTCATCTTTATTAAAAGAGAAATCATTTTTGTACTCTTTTTTTCTCTGTACATTTTTATTTATTTATTTTATTATATTAAACGAGTCACTTTGGATGCGGTTTCTAACTACCAGTGTTCTTTAACTAAAACCCTTGTGGTTTTTAGTTTTTTATCGAAGTCCCTGACATAAATGTAATAATGTATCTCTATGTTGGTTATTATATTTTTAAATTAAAAATGAAATTTGTAGTTATTTATATTAATGAGATTTTAAATAAAACTCATAATTTATGGGATTAAAAATATTAAAGATGAATTATACTCTCCAACAAATATATATATATATATATATTTATATATGGGTACGTTCATCAAAACTAACCAAAAAATTATTGTACAAAAACATGGGTACATTTTTAAAAAACAAAAAAGATATAAGGCTTAATAACATTATTAAATTTCTTCTATTAAACTTGACATGGATACGTTGTGACAGCTCATTCCGAGATTTCTATCTGGAAATGTGAAGTGTCGAAAAGGCCCTTGGACGTTTTGTGTGGATTAAATTTTAATTGGGCCAATTTAAGGATTTTCCTAAGTTTTTGGGACCAATGACAACTTAACTTAGGTTAGTTGTGATTGACATGCATTTTGGACCACACATATTTCCCTTCTCTCTCTTCTCTCACTCCCGTACTCCCTCTTTCTCTCTCTCTCTCGAAATCACTCTCTCTCTCTTCTCTCTTGTATAGACGAGACCCAAAACCCTTGCAAACGTGACGGATCGAAGTGGAAAATGGTACCTTTGTGTTCGTGAAGACCTTACGAGTTCAACCATACCAATTGTAGGTAAGGAATCCTCTGATTTCACGTTGAATCATGAACCACTGATTTTGTCATTATTCATGCATACGTGAAATATTGATTTTCAGGGAATTTGAAGCTTATAGGAAGCTTAGTGAGGTCCTTACGAAGCTCGGAGTAGTTCGTTTGAGGGTTTTAATCGTCGGGATCGTGAGTTTCAAGCTTGGCCGGTTTTCCTAGAAATTTCACGGCGAGATCTCGTGAGTTTTGGGTCCCAAAACAGGTATAACGTTGTTCTACTCATCTCCAGCTTTCCATTGATGTAAATTTCATGCAATTTGGGGTTAAAAACGAAGAAGTTAGGACGAAAATACGAAATCCCCAGTTTTCAGCGACAGCGACGGTCGCCGGAGTTCGGAGGTTGAAGATGACGGAATATTCTGTCAATTCTGATGGAATATTTCAACGCCGTCAGTCATCTTTAACGGTTACCATTAGGTTTTAACGGAATATTCCTGACGGTGTTAACTGACGCCGTCAGTGTGCCTGGCACCTGGCCGTGCGTAGGGGCGCGTAGGGCCGTGCCCTTACCGACGCATGGCGGCGTGTGGGACGTCGGAAAATTATTTTAAAAATATGGGGATGTTCCTGAGATTGAGTAGATCATTGTGGTATATTCATATACCCAAATTGAGCTATATATGAGAAGTTATTACATAGTTTTGTATATGTGCTTTAAGTGACGTTTTTATAGCTATTTCTCATATAGACGAGACCTATCCGGAGGATGAGCATAGCCAGGCTAGGCACGGGGGTTACGACCCGTCTACATATCAGTGAGTAGGCTTTTGTTTTCAGTATATATACTTGACATTTTTCCCAGAAAACGTACTTTAAAGGAAATGTGAGTTAAATGCCATGTCATACTTGCCTCATATTTTAGTATATGCATTATCACGATTATGCATATTGTTGCATGGTGCTGCGAAAGCCCAGGTAAGCCCCAGGTAAGTATATTATGCTGTGAATGGTTATGAGATTGATGATGATGTTGAGATGTATATTAAGCACATCAACCTACACCCCGATGTTAGTGCTCCCGCCCAGGGCCAGGGCACAATCCTTCACATGATGTTCACCTCCCGCACCGTACACTCGCCTTGGATCCAAGTTAGGTACACAGTCCTGTCGTACAGACCACTATAGGTGGTTCCGACTCGTAGGTGACCCGTGATTAGCTCACAGTCACTAGAGCGTATTTATTTACACCAAGTCCTGTGGTACAGACCACTACAGGTGGTTCCGACTCGTGTGCAGGTATATTGCCGTACAGGTCACTTTAGGTGACTCCGGCTAGAGGGATTGATGAGCTATAAAAGTCAACCGTACAAGCCACTGCAGGGCTCCGGTTGATATGTTATTTTTATGAGATTACTTCACCTAGCTTACAGTTGTTATATTGTGATATTGGACATGGCATTTGCATGGCATACTTATGTGGATTTGGATATATTGAGCATGGTTTTGAGATATATACGTATGTATACTATTTTCTGGGAAATTATACAGGTTTTACAGCAAGGGGTTAGAGCTTTTGAGAATGACATGATTTTTGTAAAACCTTTGTTTTTGCCCACTCACGTTTTTGTTTTGCGCCCCTCCAGGTATTAGGTGAAAGTGTTGTTGGTGGCTTACGAGGATACAGCGGAGGTTCTGACAGACCATCATTCATGTAGGACCACCTTCGGGTGTTGTTTAATTAGTACTTTTATGCTTGACTGCACTTAGGCTAGTTAATCTTTGGCTGTGTAATTCACACTTATTCTCGCACTAGTATGCTATCTTAACTAGGATTGCTAGTTGCTCAGTTTTAATTTGTTCGTATTTCCCTTATTAATCTTGATTCCGCACCGTGCTTATGGTTATGTCACGCTCACGTGATGGCCAACACGCCTCGATCTCGGTCGGGGTGTGTCATACGTTCTCAAATCAACGAAATAGAATGTAACCTTATAAGTTTAAAAATGGATTAGAGAAAAGATTGAGAGAATATAAAAAATGGGTACATTTTATATTAAAAAAGGGTACAGTTTTCATATAACATATATTTAAGAATGGGTACATATAATTTAATGGTTACAAACTTATTCTAATTTTATTTTTTATATTTTGGAAATGTTTGAATTGAAAATTAATTTGGAGTTTAATAAGGGTGTGAGTATTAAAACTCTAAATCAATTACTAATTCTTATTATAAAAATTATATAACTTACATTAATTTATTAGTATGTTAATGATAAAGACTTTGATCAAAATCTAAAAACTGATAAGATCTTAATCAATAAACAATATAAACTACAGATCGGATATTAATTTTTCCAAAAAAATAGGTGCACAAAAAATTGAAAATGATTCTTTCTCTGAAAACCTCAATCAAAAGGCCGAAATGGTCCATACTCCATAGAACAAATAAGGCCCAAATGGTAGGGAAAGATGAATCCCTAAAAAACAGCGGTATTTAGTAATTTCATGTTTTCTCTAAAACACCAAGCTTCTCTGAAAATCTTAAACCCTAGGCAGAGAGATTCTGAATTCTGAAGCACTAGGACTTGTGCATGGCGAAGTTGCGGGAGCTAGTGCAGCACTGGAAGTATTCAAGGCAGATACAGGATATCCAATGAGCAGATTACGGCAGGATTACTAGGATTTTTGCAAGGGATAGTTGCGGGAGTTAGTGCAGCTACTGGAATTCCTTCATCATGCATGGTATCATTATATATACGTTGCCTTATCTTTTACTGACTGCGATCGTGCCAGAGTTTATGAAGGGATCGTCCCAATTGTTCCACAATTTGCAGAAGGCTGCACCAACATATACGGAACCGGATCCGTTTCAGAAAACCAGCTCTCTGGAAAAGTGAAGGATGCTTCGGTTGTCACCCATGAGTTACGGTTGATAAAGTTGATCAATGGCGGAGCTCAAGTTAATGAGAGTCTGCGTCTGTTGCTTGCGAAGTACTTCCGGATCTGTTGTATTGCTATTCATTTCATCAGCCAATATCTCCTACAGTATCTTATATCATTGCACAATCCTATATATGAACTTTGTTGGGGTATTACAGTTGGAATCGGTGTTTAAAAGTTCTATTTGTAACATCGTGTCGTAGCTTTTGAACAAGTTCACAATCGTTTGATATCTCTGAATAAGGTTAAAGTTGGCTTCTTCCCTGACTTATATTAAACGATGTAAATACAGGCTTTAACTGCAGACAATGTTTCACTCAAAGACACATCCTTATGAGGGTAGGCTATCAGCTAAGATTAAATATGAATGCAAAATGAAGGGCGCCCGGAGAATGGCGTAAGCTTTTTCCCGTTCTGGATGATCGGATATGAAAAATGCAATTTATTGATCTTATCCACTTTACATATGCTCTTTTACACTTGAAAATGTGTGGTGGAATGGCAGGAATTGGTTTTTTATGCTATTTTTTTGTTAGACATTCTGTTTTCAAATTTCTGTAAGGATTTACGAATTTCTTTCTCCGTTACCAGATTCAATCCTGTGGTTTGTGGCGGGTCCAATGCTAGTGTAATACATTATGTTCTGAATGATCAGAAAGTGAGCTAATTATCAAGTCTACCATTTCTGCTTACAAAGGTTTATGTACATTATTCGCAGATAAAAGATGGGGATCTTGTCTTGGAGGATGTTGGTTGCGAGCTTCGTGGTTATGTCAGTGATCTTACTCGCACCTGGCCATCCTATGGCAGCTTCTTGTCAGCTCAAGTAAGGATGATTGAATGTTTCTTAAGGATGATTGAATGTTTCTTCACCTTTACAACATATTTCAAAAGCTGAAAGAATGATTTATCTGCCTTGTTTTTGCCAGAACATTTTATTAAATCTGTTAATGCTGTTACAAATCTTGTTTCATTTGAACGACGTGTGTCT
The DNA here is from genome assembly GCA_024362995.1 of Heteromeles arbutifolia. Classification (NCBI taxonomy): domain Eukaryota; kingdom Viridiplantae; phylum Streptophyta; class Magnoliopsida; order Rosales; family Rosaceae; genus Heteromeles; species Heteromeles arbutifolia. Next base: position 10,362,894 of record JANCRC010000017.1, on the reverse strand, counting down.
ATATTTTGACAAACAAACAAGACATCTGTGGAGCTTTGCGAACCTGGTGCTAACATTCGAGAAATACACAACTTTTCAGTATGATTCTTTGTCCCCGAGATATTTCTCGTTTGTCAAAATCACTTTGAGAATTTAACCATTTTCTGCATCCTCTCAGAGTCAATGAATCAATGAGAACCTTATCTTATCCCGATCACTCTCTCCTGCAGGTTGAAATGCTTCACAAAGGACTCAAGGAGATCGGAATTCTGAAGGATTCTAGAAGCAGTTCCTACCATCAGCTGAATCCAACTTCCATAGGTTTCTCTGTTCATTCCTTGACAAAAATTTCAGTATTTTGTTTTTCCAATATAATACGGCATCAGTCAGACTATGTTCTTCGTTTGTCTAAGTCTGACTTGGCTTATCAAGATGTCCAGTACTACTAACTTTGCTTGGTATCTGATATTATTATATGTATCCCAAGTTCCTAACAAAGACATTTCAAATACTTCATTTTTTCAAAGTTTGAGTTGGTTAATCAAAAGATGATATGAGCCACCGAAATATTTTGTGGTTGATAAATTTTCTCCAGTTGTGCAGGTCACTATCTAGGAACCGATGTCCACGATTGTTCTACGGTTGGTTATGACTGTCCTTTGAAGCCAGGCGTTGTAAGATGTCTCCCTCATGTACCAAACGTGAATTTTACTACCTTGATGGTTTTTCAAAACTTATTTGCGTGTTAAAAATCGGTTGCTGTTATATTTACTTCTGTAATCTTTCGTGTAAGCTTGCATGCAAAAACTGAGCGCGAGAGTTGTTGTTTTGCATTTTCTAGCGGGATCGATGAGTCGTAGGATTCACAGAGCCCTTTGGTTTTCTGCCAGCTTCCGACTTATTTTCCTTCGGTATTTGCCATAACCATCTGTGGAGTGTAGCACCGTAGTTGGAAACGGAGATTTCAAAGCTCTATGATGGGCTTTATATCATAGGGTTTAAATAGAATGCAAACGCATCAGGCATATTGTTGCAAGTCCATCCCGGAAACCATTGTCTTCGGACTGGAAAGAGGTTTAGCTGACCAGTCCATCCCAGAAAAAAGTTATCCAATGCAATAAGCGGACTGCACAAGGTTGAGTGACAACCACCAACCATAATATAGTTTGGGCTTTAGGCTTTTAGGCTCTATTTATGAAATAGTTGCAATACGTGTTTTTTAGAAGTGAGATTTTTCATAAATTCTTTGTTACTTCATGTTTTTGGCACAATTTTCATGTCAACATTATAAAATATTGTGCAAAAAATATGAGGTGGAGGAGAACCCAAGAAGGAGAGTCTCATTTTGAAAGAGTTTCCTTAGCGTTTCTCTTTTATTTATTCAAAATTTTGAGGCATGGGTAGAGAGGATAAGACTTGAATATAGGTGGACGGGCCGTCTGCTACTCTTTAACTAATTTGGCTACACTCAAAACTTACAAGCAATTCTTATTATTTATTGGAATGTTATTGCATTTATAGATGATGAGTGCTAATTTATGTTGTTAGGCCATGCTGATACACAATCATTAAAATTTTACTTCTCTATTGTACTTATTTTGCAAGCAAAGTTTTATAAATATTCCATTCTTTTAAACAACATATTAGCCGGTAGCTTCGGTACGACAATCTACCATTTCAACCTCTTCTGTCACCATCGTGTATGTGATTCACCAGCATCGGAAATCGAACCCAAGACGTATAAATTATATGTCACATTCCGGCCCAGGCCCCCACCACATCCTGGGCTCGACTCCGCCGTAGCACGATATTGTCTGTTTTGGGTCCCGACCACGCCCTCACAGTTTTGTTTCTGGGAACCCACACGAGAACTTCCCAGTGGGTCACCCATCATGGGAGCTCTCACGCGCTACTTGCTTAACTTTGGAGTTCCTACAGAACCCGAAGCTAGTGAGCTCCCAAAAGGCCTCGTGCTAGGAAGAGGTGGGAATGTACTTATAAGGCTTACAGGATCCACTCCCTTGGGCGATGTGGGATCTCACAATCCACCCCCCTTAGGGGCCCGACGTCCTCGTCGGCACACATGCGGCCAGGGTTAGGCTCTGATACCTCACTCTCGGCCGGATATTTTGAGGCATTTTTTGGCAACCTCTGTCCACTTTTTGGACTCCAAACGGGTATATGGCCATTCTACACTTCATGAGCTTCAAATCCATATAAAGTAGGTTAAAAATGGATGAGAAATGAAGAAGTTATGCTCGTTTGAAAAATTTTCCAGAAAATCGACGAGATTCAAGTTGCAGACGGCGGCGACGGCGAGGCTTGCCGGAGAAGGTGACGGAATATTCCGTCAAAGTTGACAGAATATTCCTGACGGCGTCAGGTAACGCCGTTAATCTCTGTTAGCTTTTAACGGAATATTCCTAACGGCGTCAGTCACCCTGACAGCACGTTCCTGCCCGTGGGGCGCGTCTGGCCGTGCCATCCCTGGCTCGTGGGGGCGTGTGAGTGGTCCAAAATTAATTCTAAAAATTTGGGGACTTTCGTGACATCGAGTATGTCACGTTGGTATATTTAAACCCTAGGTTTGAGCAAACTATGTGGGTTTTATTTAGGTTTCCATCTATGTGCTTTAATTAATGCCATTTTAGTTATTTCACATATAGGGGAAATGTATCCCAAGGATTTACGAGGCCAGGCTAGGCTAGGGGGCTACGACCCGATGACGTACTTGTGAGTTGGTAGTTTGTTTTTATACCTATACATATTTATAGTTTCCCTAAATGCGTAGTTACTTCACTTTTACGCTTATATTGTCAAGTATTCGATATTGTGATATTAATTGTGATAAATGCTGCTATACGGTTGAGATATTACTGTCATGACATTCATACATATTTGTACATGCTCATCTGCTGCACCCCGGTGTTAACACTCCGCCCAGGGCCAGGGCCAGTCCTTCACGTGTATGTTCACATCCGCACCATTCACTCACCTTGGATCCAAGTTAGGTGCCAACCTGTTGGGTAGATTGCATTAGGCAATCCGACTTGTATGTGACCGTGCTTCTGCACCAGCTTCACGTGATCGTCGTACTAGAGCGTTTTGATTACACCCAGCCTGTCGGGTAGAATTGCATTAGGCGATTCCGACTTGTGTGCTAGCTTAGATTGATGAGCCATTGATTATAATTGATTATCACATGATTATATTACTGTGGCATTGATATATCATGACTTGGCATATTTATGATTATATTGTTGTTGTATTATTGTTTACATACTTACATAGTATGATTTGAGGAAACTGTACTTATTTTACGGCGAGGGGTTAGTATATTCAAAAGAAAATAAGGTTTTCGTATAAGCTTGTTTTGCTGACCCACTCAACTTTGTTTTTTGCCCCTCCAGGACCTAGATAGCTGTTTCTTCGTGGCACTCGAGGAACCTTTGGCAGTTCTGACATTATCTTCGGTTTAGACGTACGAACTTATCACTGTTGTGTAATAAGTGTACTTTGTTGCCTTGACTACCTTTAGCAGTCGTACTGTCTTTAAGCTCTGAATAATTTGTAGTGGGTTATTCCCACAAATCGCGCACTCTTTCACTGTTAAATCTTGTTTAGTTCTAGTTAGTGTTAATTTGTTCGCTTTCTCACGTCATTTACCCTCTATGGTTACGTTACCTCACGGTGAGGGCCAACATGCTTCAACCTTCCCGGGTCGGGATGTGTCATTATAGTTATTCAATTTGATGTATAAATGTTTTGAAAAAAAAAATGCCATCTTTACTAGACTATCCTCCGTGTATGATGATAAGATTTTCTTGGTGTGATTTTAACTCATGCCCTTCATGAAATTTATATGAGTAGGTTCATGGATCCAAAATGATTGAATTATAAAATAATAACTAAGTTAGTAAAATAAAATTTTAATTTCTTTTTGTCAATCGACTTTCGTGGACCCAACTTTTTCGTCAACAGATTTGTAGTTAACTACGATATCATTTACACTTCATAGTCAAGCGGAAAACAAAATTTGTTTGTTCGTTTGTTTTTGCTCGAACAATTGGTGTCTTTCAAATTTGAACTGACTCCTATCATTGGAGAGATTTTTCAGTGTGATCACCACACGAGGTGGTACACTACGTGTCACTATATAAATAGTGGGATATGTGTGTAAAAAGATTAATAACTTTAAAATTAAAAATTTTTCACTACTTACATAAAAACACGTAGTGTACTATCTGTGTTCCCATCACAACTAATTTTTTTCCATATTATTGTAATGAAAAATAAGTAACTTCAAACCAAATGGTAACGTGAAACGGATCCAAAATAACAAAAAATGCCAAAACTTCCGGGAAAAAAAAAAAATCTTACAAATTAAGAAAACTTAACACATCATCCTAGACTTTATGAATACATGCACTTAAAGAAAATATCTTGGAGACTAGGAAAATATATAGAGATGGGGCATTTTATCCTTTTGGGTAAACCAAGTTTACAAGCTTGTCCCATACTTTTGTTTACGTAATACTTTTTGCAAAATGGGCGAATTTGTAGACCTTTTTCTCTTGGAATAGATTGTGAACTTCAATTTTTAAGTTGCCCAACTTTTGTATCGTAATCGACTAACTCTTAATCTAGTGTCAAACGTGAGCGTGTCCATACTGATTATAATTAATGTGCTATATCATCAGACATCTGAATTTGAATTTTTTTTTCAACAAACATTTAGACTTTTAAAATTCATCTTCCAATAGTGAAAAAACGTCTAATTTCGAATTCTCCCCCTAGAGTGTAACATCATTTTCTAAAGGGTTTTTTTTTAATTTAATTTAATTTTTTATTTTTATATAATCACAAATGGTCTCTGAAATTGACCATATCAATGTAGTCTCTGAAAATAGGTGTCGCAAATCAATGTGGTCATTCCGTCACAATTCTGTTAAAAATTCCGTTAAGTGCTCATGTGGCACATAAACGGGCCCCACAAGATTTATTAGTTTTTATCACAAATGGTCCCTAAAATTGACCCACACCATCAAGATAGTCCCTGAAATTGACCCACACTGTTAAGATGATCCCTAAAATTGAAAATTGATGAATGTAGTCCTTGAAAATAGATGTCGCAAATCAATATGATCATTCTGCCACAATTCTGTAAAAAAAATTGTTATGTGTTGATATGGGTTTAATAATTAATCAAAAAAGTTGTCTAAATACTTTTTTGGACAATAGAATTTTTTTTTTCCTTATAGTAGGGCCTACTTCGAAAAGAGATCTCTTCCATAAATTCTCAAAGGCACAAGACTTAACCAAGGCCTAATAGGGGGTTTGAAAATAGTTTTCAACCAACAATAGACGCACCTCGTTTATAAGCTCATTATCTCAAGGCAGAACTCGCCGTTCTTTGAGTCACCAGACCATCAGGGAAGCGCCAAACAAGCTCTTCAAGATTAAGGTTGTGAGGATGTTGATTGCCTAAATGTTAACTGTGATGTTCTAAAAGTCGTTGTCAATTGGCCAAGTCGTCACCAAAGGTGATCTTGATCCAGGTTCAATTCGGTGAAGCATGTCGAAGTTTGTAAAGATGGGTGTATTGAGAATTTTTTTTTAGAGAATAGACAGCGAAGCAGGTAGAGGAATGTGGACTGGGATCGGAGGTGAATGCAGGATTGGGTTTTTGGGTTGACAACTTTTTATTAACTATTAAATTATTAAACCCATTTGTAATATTTTTAGTTTAATTAGACTTGTGCGACTCATTTATGTGTCACATCAGCACATAACAAAATTTTTGATAGAATTGTGATGTAAGAACTACATTGATTTGGAACACTTACTTGTGGGATTACATTGATCAATTTTCAATTTAAGGGACCATTTTGATGTCGCGGGTCAATTTCAAGGACCATTTGTGAGGAAAAAAAAACATATGGGACCTATTTATGTGCCACATTAGCACTTAACAAATTTTTAACAGAATTGTGACAGAAGACCCACATTGATTTGCGATACCTATTTTTAAGGACTCTATTGATTGATTTTCAATTTCCGGGACCATCTTGATGATGCAGGTCAATTTCAGGGACCATTTGTGATATAAAAATAATAATAAAAAAACCCTTTTTTGAAAGCTTATATTTTCATTTTAGCCCTCGTAGTATGCAACGTTAGCAAATTTAGTCCGAAACTGATTTTTCTGTTAAATGTCCGGATAAAAATGTAATTTGACCCATACACCTTCCTCTTTTCTCTCTCTGTAATTTCACTTTCTTCCATTTCGGGATGCCGTATTTTGCATCTTGCATATCAGCAAGCACATGGATTTCTTCAATTGGACCAGCACGTGGATTCCTTCATTGAAACGGCCAAGCTCCGTCCTCACTAATCAAAACCCACCTCCCCATTTCTCCGTAGAAAACTCAAAACCAAACTCCCCTTCGAACTCTAGCAACCTAGTTCATCAAGAATCACAATCTCAAATTCCAAAACGCTGCTGGTGGTCGCGTCCGGCGACGGCGAGTTGATCCACGGCCTCCACGACATGTTTCTGGGTGTGGGATTGGGGCTGCTGTGCACGGTGATGGAGTGCGGCGACATCACATACAAAAGCACTAGTCCCCAAATCCGATGGCTTGATGCTCATGGCCCCCGGTGCTATTCTGGTTCTGAGCGTCCTACCGTATTTTTGTTTAAATTATGGATTTTGATTGAAATTCTGAAGTAGGTTTTATGTTGATATTTGTGGGTTTGGTAATGGTAAGAATACCAAAATTTTAAATTAAATCTGCAAATCAAATGATGTGTCAGTAATAGAAAATAAATACGTTAATCAAGACTTAAGTAATAATTTAATCATCAACAACCATATCATTTGATTTGTAAATTTGATTTAAAAAATTTAGCTTCTTTAACATTATCGGGTTTGCAGGATATTTTGTTTTGGGGAAAAAGTTGGGGTGAAGGTGCTTTTTGGAGTTGTCTACAGAGTTTCATTGGCTAACAAGAAGTCTTCTTCCAAGGTAATAAACTAATGGGAAATTTTACATGAACCCATATAACTTCTTTCTACACTCAACTTACTATTTACACTCATATTATTTTTAATTAAAGAATCAATTTCTCTTTAAACCCAAATTTTCTATCAAAACTACCCTCGCAAACTCAATTCAATATATAAAAATTCATCTTTACACCCATTTAGAAAATAAAATCCCAAATGAGTGAATGAAGAATTAAGATTTTGTCATGGCAACCAATTGTTATAGATGAATTGATCAACAGCATCAATATGTTTTTTAAACTTTTGCAACGTCGGTTTGGAGTGCAAGGTTGTTAGGAAATGATCTTCGCCAAGCTCTTAATAGAGTAGTCCAAGTAGCTAGCCTGAATGTGATTCGTGGAACTAAGTGATGAATTTGTAATTCAAGATTAAACAGTTCAGTAGCTGCTAGGCAAGCAGTTGAACTAGTACTTTTGGAATTTGAATCACGTAAAGTTATGCGGACACCTTAGTGAAAGTAAATTTCAGTAGAACGTCTCATCACGTTTTCTTGAAGGATCTTGACAACAATTTTCATTTGAGCGATATATGCTGCTTTTACAGGCATACATAGTTGAATTGGAAGCAGAACTGAACAAATAACAAGAAGATGACTCACACTTTAAACATGCACTCGTAATGAATGGAAAACATTTCGATGTGTTGAAAGCTTTCTGACTCTTTTGTTTCTTATGGTGATATTGCTTGTAATTATTGCTGTTGCTAATCGAGTTAACATGAAGCTAGAGAGGAAATGAAAAGCAACCGGATTTGATTATTAGGTGATCGTAGGGTTTTATGGCAGCTCTTCGAAATTTAGTCAGAATGAATGTAAGATAAAGATTATGTGATAGTAGAACTTGATTATTAAGTATGAGTTTATTGATAAATTTTAGTTTTATTCTTATTTTTATCTTGTACTTGATGGTAATTATGCAATACGATAAAATAGACAATTCACATTTAGAATTTAAGTTAAGTGTAGAAAGAGGTTAAATGGGTTCAAATAAAATTTCTCTAAACTAATTTATCAATACATTCTCTATACATATTTTTGAACCATTTTTTGCTTAATTTGTTTGTGCAAACGTGTCGTTTTTTTTTTTTGTTACAAGAAGGTGACTACTTGGTGTTGAAAAAGATGGCCGAATATGGTGCGGTAGAGATTTGGATGAACGAGCGTGTACGAATAGTTGTCTGTTAGCAGGAAGAAGAAGGTGTACACACGTTAGAGTACTTTTTTATTCCTCATTTAACGGAAAAATTATTTTTGGATTAAATTTGTTAAATGACTACACCGCGAGAGTTAAATCTTACCATGGGAACTATCTTCCAATTATTTTATCACTACGCTGACTGTTTATCCGATTAGGCTAATTTTAAAGTGTTAAAGCACATTGAAAATTTGAGAAACAATAATATAATGGATGTTCATCTAAATATTCAACAATTCTCAATTTATTGAAAAAATAAAATCAAAATGAAAGTGACATATTTTTCGTCTAAGTGAGAGTTGTGATCTAGACGGATTAAATGAGCGTCTAAGTATGTCTATACACCCTGGCCTACCACCTAGCTATCCTAAGCGGAACCTACCACGTTGGACGAAAACTTGTAGAACACTGGCAACAATGGGAGATCAGTATGAACTACATTTTTCTTTCTCATTGTATTTTTCTGTAAATAGTAATCTTTAAATGTCAAATAGGGAATTGGTTGGATGGGAGGTAGCAGCAAAATTGAAGTAAAAGGAGGGACTAGATTTGAATTATTTATTGTTGCATGCATGTACTAAAATCTTAAAAAAGAATAATTAAAGAGGAATTAGGTGAGGCGAGAGGATTTTTTTTTTTTTTTTTTTTGGTCAAAAGGTAGAACTTTATTGAATTAAATACGAATGGTTACATTTGCATCATTTGTTAAAATATTAAAAATAAATTATAGACCTAACTCATCACAGCCAAATTTTCCGCCATACTTAACAACGTGCGTCGCCACTGAGTGAGCTGCACGATTGCATTGCCAAGGGATGAAGCAAAACTTCACCAACTGGAGCAAGCTCGCCATCCTCCAAATATCTTGGAGATACACCTTCATAGCCACATCAGTCGAGACCTCCTGATTGAGCATCTGAATCAAACCTTTTGAGTCTGATTCCACCACCAAACGAACACCAGGGACCATCACCGCACTACCAAGTACCATTTCCATTCCCTCCCTATTTGACTTCGTCTCTGCCATGATCACAGCCTCAAACTTCCCTCATCCCATCCTTCCTGCAAACTTTGGGATACCTGCAAAATCACGTAGCACCCACCCCACCCACCCACCTTCGAATTACTTAGCCAGGCAGCATCGCAATTCAGTTTCAAAGTTCCAAATGAGGGTTTCTCCCAATGCATCTCCGCCCTCCCCTCTCCTCTCCTGAGCACAAGCTCATGAGCCTCCTGACCAGCACACGTGAGTCGTTGGATTTCGATCCAACGGCTACAATTATTATAACTTTAGAGGGATCCCCTGTTTGTAGCCGTTGGATCGAAATCCAACGGCTCACGTGTGCTGGTCAGGAGGCTTCTAAGCTTGTGCTCAGGAGAGGATCCAATTCTGAGGCAAGAGGACGTCATTTTGTTTCCTGGTTCTTCTCCCATCTGATTAATTTTGGAACCGGATCCCCTCCGGACTCAAATAAATTAAGTCTCCTGAACAAAGAATACGGGCCGTTGAAATTTGATCCAACGGTTACAAACATGAGGTCCCTTTAAAAGTTATAATAATTGTAGCCGTTATATTAAATTTCAACGGTCTGGATCCTTTGATTCTTAGGCTCTGCTTATTTTAGGGGTGGGCACGGGCCGGGCCAGGCCCAAATTTGGAGGGACCAGATCGGACTTGCTTAAAAAGAAAACGGGCCAGGCCGGGCCGAATATTACAAATCTGATCACTAGAACAGGACCTAACCCATTCCGTTTCAAACGGGCCGGTTCAGGACGGGTCCACGAGTCCTTTTTTTTTTTTTTTTTTTTTGTTTGGAATGGATCGCCTCCCGACTCGCTCTGTTGGTCATCCTCCAGATCCTTGACATCTCCGGAGCTTACCAGATTCTGCAGAGAAGATGTAGAAATTGTCCAGGGTTAGAATCAGATATATTCCTTCCCCAAATTAAATCAAAACCCTCCATAAATGATGGAAATATTCAGAGGTTAAGAATAGAAATATAAATAAATCTGAAACGAAAGCACATGCATGTGTTAGATCTCGATCTATTTCAGCTCAACACATAAATCTGAAACAAAAGAACAAAAAAAATTAACACACATGGATGAGGGATTTACCTTCATGCATCTCAGTTTTCATGCTTACTCCACCACGGCTGGATTATAGAGACACAGAGGTGTGTATGTTGCTGGGCTTCAGGTTGCAAACAAGAATGAAGAGCTACGAGAAAGAGTGGAGCTGCTATGAAATGAATGGGTTGTAAGAAGGTTGGAGAAATGAGAGCATTTTTTGATATTAAAGAGAGAGAAGGCTGAAATACATCTCTCAAATTCTATAAAGAGAGAGTGGTTGAAGGTTTGAAGGAGTAATAGACATGATGACTTGTTATATTGGGAATCTTAATTATTATTTTTCTTACACGGGTTGGTTTGAAAATGAGAGAGGGAGAGCCGTTCGGCTTTGGGCTTGAGGAGATGAAGAGAGCCGTTTGGCTCTGGGCTAAGGCAATTGAGAAGGGGATCTAATGTTGAACGGCTCTAGGCTCGAGGAGATGAAGAGAGCCGTTTGGTTCTGGGCTAAGGCAATTGAGAAGAGGATCTAATGTTATTTCAACACATGCTAGAAACGGGCCGGGTCGGGGGCTCGTCCACTTCTATTTTAAGAACCACCCCGCCGTGCTAAATTTGTATCCCCGCCCCGTTTTGTGTTCTGAAATTTTGGACCCGCCCCAAATTACAAGTACCCGCCCGGACCCGCGGGTCGTGGACCCGTTTGCCCGCCCCTAGTTTATTTGGGTCCAGATGAGATCCGGTTCCATTAATTTTACCCAATTTAAGCCCCATATATGGGTTACAGCTCCCTAACTACAGGCTCGTTTGGATGTGCTTTTAAAATGGCTGAAAGCACTTTTAGAAAAAATATTTTTGGGTTCCAAAAATACTTTAAGTGCTTTCTGCAAGAAGCACCAGTTATATGCTTCTTCTGGTAAGCACTTTAAGTGCTTTTCGAGGATTTACTTGCATTTTTACTAAGGATTGGTTCCAAAAATATTTTCACCAAAAGCGCTATCAATTATTTTAAAAGCACATCTAAACGAGCTCTACAATACACGTAGAGCTATATGAGTGGCTACATCTTAACCCTCCTCTTCCCAACCTAATTTCGCCATTACTCTTCCCAACTGCCCAATAAATGTGGGATTAATGTGTCCTAAATACCCCTACTCTTCACCATAATTACACGGTGCCCATGTTTATGGATTATGTTGCCTGGGCTTCAACTCAAATCAATTACCAATTAGCTTCTGGTTCGGAGCTGGAGAAATTTGTACACCGAGTGTATGATGATTTTTTTAACGTGTCATCCGTTGTCTTCATTGAGTTGAATGAATTTCACGTTCCATTTACATGAATGTGAGGATGGTAAATAGGATTTTTTTTTATTTTTAAAAGAGACCAACGGATGGTTTTACCATATCAGTCTACTCTTTCGGGACCGAAAATGCTCATAAAGGCATTTCAGCTTCTATCAGCGCTAGGAATCTAACACAGAATGTACCGTGTGAAATACGAACTTGAAATTCGTCCTCAACCACTCAACCATTTTGTGGTTGTTGAGGATAATAAATACCTAAAGTATGCTTACTTACGTGAAACTAAGAAAGTCAATATGAATCTAAATAATACATGATTGTTGATGCATAAAATAAACACCTTGGTGATTTGATATTTGATTGTTTCTGCATGCGATAATTGAATTTTATGTGAGTCCATGTATTTTGTGATTCCTTATGTTTTAGTAAATGCAAGATTTGTCAAAAATAAAAAATGATACTCACACTTAACATATTTGACTTCCACGATCAAATTCTTAATCCACATTTTCAAAGGCGAATTTAAATTATATTATTATTAAGCTATTGTAAGACTAAGCGCACCTACTTTTCGTTAGCATAATATCGTTTGTTCCAAAAAAAAAAAAAAAAACCAAATGACACATCTTGCAATTCTTTTAGACATACAAGGGCAAAACTCCAATGGCATTTTGGTGATTTAGACAAACTACAAGGGCAAAGTACTATCTCCACACCTACATAAACCCCACCACTTTCCACTACAAACATCCCAACCCCAAAATTACTCAACACCTTCACAAAATCTTGAACAATCCTCAACAAAATTAGAAAAAGACCAAAATGTCCTCTCGCATCACAGCAGAGATCAAGTCCAAGGCAGATGAGCTCTACCATGGAGATGAAATCTGCCAACAAAAAGCAAAGCAGCTTCTCTCAGAAATCACCCTCCCCAATGGCCTCTTGCCCCTCAAGGACGTTGAGGAGTGTGGGATTATCAGAGAAACTGGCTTTGTGTGGCTCAAGCAGAAGAAGAGCTACACCCACAAGTTTGAGAAAATTGGGAAGTTGGTCAGTTATGCCCCTGAGGTCACAGCCATTGTTGAGAAGGGCAAGATCAAGAAGCTGACAGGGGTGAAGACCAAGGAGCTTCTGGTGTGGGTGCAGCTCAGTGACATTTACATTGATGACCCTCCAACTGGGAAGATCACCTTCAAGACCCCTGCTGGGTTGTTTAGGACTTTTCCTGCAAGTGCTTTTGAGGTTGAGGAAAGTGCTTGTGGGAAGGATGGGAAGGGGAAGGAGGTGAAGGAGGAGGCCAAGGGAGTTGTGGAGGTTTGAGGGATGAGGTGAAGGGCCTTTGGGTCTTTGGGATTTGTAGGGTTTCTTGCTTCCCTTTGTTGTTCTTATGTTGTTCTTTCTTGGTATGAAAGTACTTTATAATCAAATAAAATTTGAAGTTCTTTTTTATGAACAATTTCTTTGTTCTATTAAGTTTCTCTTAGATTGTGGCTTTTCTAGGACGATATTTTAAACTGTTCTAATTTATCGAGATTATGCTTTGAGTTAGAGAGCAACGACATACTGTTTTAGTCAATTGAACAACGTATCTTAATCCACTAACTACCTAGATTAATATATTATCCTAATCAACTGACTCGACGGAGTACGTGCTTGTTTTTTCGTGTTGGTATTGCCCTTAAGGCGTTACGGTAGCTGGTTTTGAAAGAGCTTTATCCAAATTGATCTGCAGCGGTGGAAGAAGACAACAAATGCTACGTCCCTTTTTGATATTTTGGTCCAAGAGTGTTTGTTTTAAAGGAAAACTAATGAAAAAAACTTGAAAATTTTAAGTTTAATTGATAAGGATAGAATAAAGGGTAAATTGAATAGTACAATAATTAATTTTTTAGTGTAAAAATATGATTTTTCGTTAAAGTGAACAATACTATAAACTTTTCACTTTTCTTATTTGAACAGAGCAGTTATTAAATTGCAGTCTTTGGTAAAAAAATAAAGGAAAAGGATCGTCGCCGGATCCCTTTTCTAGGGATTCCGTGATCTTACCCGTTCATTATATATCGTACGGTCATTTTTCATTAGGTACTATTCATATTTAATTTTAAATTTTAAATTTTGAAATGATTTCTGACCGTACGATATATGATGAACGAGTGAGATCACGGGATCCCTAGAAAAAGATCGGACGAGGATCCTTTCCCAAAAATAAATTGAAATAAATTGCAGTAACTGAATGAGGGGTATCCCTTTGCCTTGTTAAGTAAGAAAGATGATTTGCTTATTGATTAGCATTAATCCCCGTGACATTCAAATTAATGGTTAACAACCATTAATGTGAAATTTTGAATTTTGGACCAAAGAATGGCACAAAATAAGAAACATTTTGCATATAAGAAATACAAGCTAATTGCACTGAATGGTTTCATTACTTGTTCAAAAGACTAACCTCCGCTACCAAAATAGACCATTACTTGAACTATATTTTGTAGACCACTTGATGCGACAATTTATGGTTGAATTCCTTGTTTAAATCATTAACGAATGTATCCAACTATCAACCGCCACATTATTTGGTCTACAAATATGGTCTAAAAACATGGGTGCATTCTTGCTCATCACTCCCAAGTAGTGGTAATGCTCACCACCTTATTTAGTACCACTGGATGGATTTAAATTTTGAAATTTATGTCTATCCACTACACAGATCTCGAAGTTCAAACTCATCCAATGATGATAAATAAAATGGTGAACAACAACATCACTTGAGGATGGTGCAGAAAACTGAGGACTAAATGTATTGATTTGAGAAGTTTACTTTTAGCTGGTTACCCCATTCAATGCTTGGTACCAAATTGCTGAAACCATTGCGGTTCAATAAATTCAAAAACGGACATGCATGTAAGTATGTAACCACAATAAAAAGGAAAGTTTTTAAGTTCTAACCAACTGAACAGTCAACACTTGCCACAAAGTGAAAGACAAGGAGGCAACAGCAAGCCCTTCTCATATGCAGAAACAAAGCTAGAACAAATGATCCAGTAAATGGAAATTACAGTCTACCAAATTCCGATAGCCGGTAAAAAAATAAGAATTACATCTCCAGCTACAAGTTCAAGGTTTTTTAGATTAGATGGCCAAGTTTTAAGTTATTTTTTAGGCTAATTCATCACTAGATAATACTAATGTTTAGGCATAAGACAGGAAACTTAGCCTCCACTACCATATATAACAAGTCAAGGTGAACTCCCACTATCATTTCGTAGCTGATTCTCCAAGTAGTCTTAGGAAATCATTCGTTTTCCACCCATAATCAGTGATTAGCCATTACTAATCACAACTTTAAAGCCTGTCAAGAACACACAATCAGCCAACAATTAGTCAAAGCTCAAATCAAATACATATATCTTTGAAAGAACGAAATGTTTGACCGTGCTCATAGTCAGCCATTACTATCATCAGCATTTGGCGCTGAAACCGCACACAAGAAGATGGAGTAGTTTTCAGCTGGCAGGTGGAGCTGCATCTCTTAAATCTTTATTCATATATAAACAAAAAAATTCAGCTGGTCGTATTTAAAAGAACCTCTCCATTTAATTGTATCGACATTTAGGCAAAGGGCTCCAAGTTTAGCTCAAATGCGGATCCATATGCTATACGTAATGGAAACAGGGATGTGATGCATCACTTAGCTCGAAACATTGAATGATGGGGTAAGTTTGAACCTACTTTCATACACCCTTATAGAAGTTAGCTTTTAAGTTTTGGTTTCAGGTTTGGACCAAAACTTGAGACCTGGACCACAGTTTGTTTACCCAAAAATGTAGTGTGGTAATTTTGAACAAGTCCCTTCTCATTTTATTCAAATTTTCGTTCATTTTCTTATATTTTGCAAGTTGGCAAGTGTTTTTGGAAGATGCTACAAAGTAGAACTCAACCATTTTCCCAACTCTCGAACTGTTTCACATAAACTACCTACACCTGGGATGCCACGGTGGTAGTTTCCCAACCCAATCACTGAGGAGTAGATCTTCCATGCAATGGTGATGCTACTAAGGTGGTATCTCAAGCCAATCATGCACTGTCATGTAGGAAGGTTAAAACGGGTGGCAGTGCTGATTGGTTTCGAATACCTCCACAGTAGAATCCTCAGTGATAAAAGTAGGTCGGTTTCTCTCAGAAATAAAAGCATTGGCTGAAATTAGATAGGTATAAGTTCATACCCGCGAAGGCATAACCCATTTGCCACCAATCCAGTCCTGATGAAGCCTCAACTCAGATTGTTGAAATTCAATTTCTTCGTAAGTGCTCCTGAAGTAGACTATATACCTTGAGCCGCTAAGAACTTTTGAGATCACACCCACCCACCAGCCATCATTGTACAAAGCATCAACCTCTTGAAGCAAACTGAAATGCTCAACAGCATTTTCTGGAGGATTAGGTCGTATGTGCAGGGTATCAATCTCCTCTCTCAGAAATGCCGAATCATCTTCTGTCCTCAGGCTCTGGTACTCGATAAGGAACTTGTCACCACCCACTGCTTCCACTATGGTTGCAGCAAACCAAGCACCGTGGAAACCATCTTCGTCACTGCAAACCTCAACCGGTGTTCCCTTGGTAAAGTTCTCTTGAGTTACAATCAGCACTTTCTGCAATTTAGAAAATTTGGGCTTGTGAAATGTGAAACTAAACATAAATGTGATAAAAATTCCAACAGTAAAAAGAAAACAATGTGTCCCGAAAAATCTGGAAGGAGGATATTTTAAACTACTCTAATCCACGAAGGAGGATTCAAACTCGGGTCCTACTCTACTGATTTTCAATCACTGTATTTATATCAGTGATCCCACGTTCCCAATTCAAGAAATCCCTTGCAAACTTTTACCCAAATTACATTTGATCAAACTAGAGCTCAAGAACAGGAATTCCCACTTATTTCTAGCTATATAAACATACATTCTGCTTAAAGTTTCCACCTTTCACTTTTTACAATGGATCGTTAAAAAAACTGAAAAATCATATATGCTCAAACTTCAAGATATATTGAAAAAAGGGAAAAAAGTTTGAGTCCTCACTCCTCAGTCAATTTCCAAGAAAATGAAAGAAAAATACATTCTTTGGGCTATTTTCTTTCAAACCAAACAGATGATACCAGCATGCAGCATAGCCTAGAAAATAATTCTACAGACAAAAAAAAATAAAAAAACCAAGCAATCAGAAATTAAAGGATTTTATTACCTCTCCTCCATTTTCTTCCAGAGGAGCTGCCCGTTTCTTGCCGGGGGATCGGGTGTCGAAATGCGGGTCGGGTTTGTTTCTGCGTTTCGGAGGCATTCTGGGGTTCTTTGGGTTGATGCTTAATTTCAGAGTCGGAAAAAGTTCACTGTTTAGTTGGCCCTTCACTTTTAGCTTTTTCTGTCGCCTTCTCACTTTCTGCTTCCTACATAATGACACCAATTTTTTTAAAATAATTTTTTACATACATTTTTTTTTTTTAGATTTACTTCGTAATGTATTTTAACTAGACAGATTTAAAATCATTAAAACATTTATTTGTAGTGAATAAAATGGACGATTACGCTTCCACAAAAAAACCTCAAACCTTTAATCCAACAATCATCTGATTTCAGATTTGAGTGATTTTTGGTAATCATGATCTTTGAAGGAATATTTAAAAGACAGACGTTTCAGATCGTTAAAATACATTACGAAATGGACCCCACAAAAACGTGTGCCAAAAATTGTTTATAGAAAGTGGTATCGTATTCGTCCCCTAACTTGTGTGATACGAGTACATAACCTATTATAACGATGTACATGTGCCATTGTTAATAGTAAAAATAAAAAAACGCTGTTTTTGTATAAGTCTTACTAGTTTGCCCGGATCGGAATTGAAACAAGTTTGATTAAGTAGAAATAATGTTGATTTCATAGAAGTCTTTTACTAGTTCGCAACCATTGAATCAAGTTTGATTACTAAACTGGACGTGTCAATATTTAAATGGATGAAGATTGGCGGGATTGAAGAAAAGGAGACGGAAAAGTATATTTTCTGCCTCCTGTTATGGTGCCCTCCTCGTCTTCTTTTATTTATACGGTCACGGTTAAGTCACGTTAATATTTTATATTCTTATTATTTTTTATCTTATTATTTTTATAAAAAAAAATAATATAAAATGTTGATATGACTTAACCGTGACCGCATAAAATAAGAGAGAATGGATATGGCACCATAAGAAGAAGTGTCACACTAGGGTCATTCTTCAAACTTTTTTCTTCCCCTTATGAATTTATCCAAATTAAAGCCGCTAACTTTAGCCGCGAAATCGACTTTGAATCCCAAACCCATGTCGAAACCAAGCATAAATCTGTCAATCTTAGAAACCCATTTGCCGAAATGCCGAAATCTCAAGCAGTTCAATCCAATCCTCTCTCAGATGATCCTTACCGGCTTCATCAATGACACATATGCCGCAAGCAGAATCCTCAAGTTCTGCACCGATTCACACTTCGTCCACGTCGATTTCTCCCTGAAAATCTTCGATCGAATCGACGACGCAAATGGGTTTATTTGGAACACCATGATGAGAGCTTACGTACAGAGAAACCGTCCTCAAAAGACTTTGAAGCTTTATAAACTGATGCTGGAGAAGAATGCCGGTCCTGACCATTACACTTACCCGCTTTTAGTGCAAGCCTGCGCTATTCGGGTTTCGGGTTTTGAAGGAAAACAGATACATGGTCATGTTTTCAAGACGGGTTTTGATTCGGATGTTTATGTTCAGATCACGTTGATCAATATGTATGCTGTTTGTGAGAACATGGGGGACGCACATAAGTTGTTTGATGAAATTCCTGTGTTGAATTCGGTGGCTTGGAATTCGATTCTGGCGGGGTATGTGAGGGCGGGGGATGTGGAGAAGGCGAAGTTTGTATATGATCAGATGCCGGAGAGGAACACCATTGCTTCGAATTCTATGATCGTGTTGTTTGGCAGGACAGGTTGCGTGAATGAGGCTTGCCGGTTGTTTGAGGAAATGCCCGAGAAAGATATGGTTTCATGGAGCGCGTTGATTTCTTGTTATGAGCAGAATGAGATGTATGAGGAGGCTTTGGCTAAGTTTCTGGAAATGGTTGCCAATGGAGTTATGGTGGATGAGGTTGTGGTTGTCACCGTTCTTTTGGCATGTGCAAACTTGTTAGCTGTCCAGACAGGGAAATTGATCCATGGATTCGTAGTGAAAATTGGAATTGAAACTTATGTCAATCTTCAGAATGCGTTTATTCACATGTATTCGAGTTGTGGGGAAATAATGGCTGCGCAAAAACTGTTCAATGCAGCCTACAACTTGGATCAGATATCTTGGAACTCAATGATATCGGGCTACTTGAAATGTGGTTTAGTTGAAAACGCTAGGACTTTATTTGATTCCATGCCCGAGAAGGATATTGTTACGTGGAGTGCAATGATATCAGGTTATGCTCAACAAGACCGGTTCTCAGAAACTTTGGCATTGTTTCAGGAGATGCAGCTTCTTGGAATCAGGCCTGATGAGACCACTTTGGTGAGTGTTGTATCAGCTTGCACTCAATTGGCCGCTCTTGACCTAGGCCAGTGGATTCATGCTTACATAAGGAAAAATGGTCATAAGATTAATGTCTTTCTGGGCACAACCCTTATAAACATGTACATGAAATGTGGGTGCGTGGAAAACGCATTGGAGGTTTTTGAAGGGACTTCAGAAAAGGGAGTTTCTTCTTGGAACGCTCTTATTCTTGGGTTGGCAATGAATGGCTTGGTGGAGAAGTCACTTGAAACATTTTCAGAGATGAAGAAATGTGGTGTGACTCCTAATGAGATAACCTTTATGGGAGTTCTTGGAGCTTGTCGACACATGGGGTTAGTAGATGAGGGGCGTCGACATTTTGATTCCATGGTCCAAGAACACAAGATAGAACGCAATGTTAAGCATTACGGATGCATGGTTGATCTTTTGGGACGTGCGGGTATGCTCAAGGAGGCAGAGGAACTCATTGAGAGTATGCCTATGATGCCGGATGTTGCTACTTGGGGTGCCTTACTAGGGGCCTGTAAGAAGCACGGAGACCATGATAGGGGCGAGAGGATAGGAAGAAAGCTCATTGAGCTTGAGCCTGACCATGATGGGTTCCACGTATTGTTGTCCAATATATGTGCTTCAAAAGGTAACTGGGATTATGTTCATGAGATTAGGGGAATAATGATGCAACATGGGGTGGTAAAGACCCCGGGTTGTAGCATGATTGAAGCAGACGGAGTAGTTCATGAATTTCTAGCAGGAGATAAGAAACACCCTCGAATAAAAGAGATTGACGCTATGTTGGATGAAATAGCTAAGAGATTGAAGAAGGAAGGTTACGCACCAGATACGAATGAGGTTTCCTTTGACATTGATGAAGAAGAGAAGGAAACCACTCTGTCCAGGCATAGTGAGAAACTTGCAATTGCCTTTGGTCTTATCGCTGTCAGTCCACCATCACCTATACGAATAATGAAGAATTTGCGAATATGTAATGATTGTCACATGGCAGCAAAGTTGATCTCAAAAGCTTTTGATCGTGATATAGTGGTGAGGGATCGGCACCGCTTTCACCACTTTAAGCAGGGATCTTGCTCTTGCAATGATTTCTGGTAGCTGAATGTATGACAGACCGAAGTTGGTTAGAAGAACTCCATTTCTACCTAGAACTGCAAAGACATGGGGTGACACCCAACATTCTGTTTTTTCATTCAAGCTAAGTGCGGAGACAACACACTATAGCTCATCGGCAAAGAGAATCTATGGAGATACTAGCTCTAAGCCTCCAAGAGGTGAAGGATGGCAGCAGTGCACGCGCATATGATGTTGGACAAAAGGATGAACACTGGGTGTTCGAAAAACACATCACAAATGAAATGATCGGGCGTAGCACCAAAAGGCAAAGTTACTCACTGCTACAATACAAGTGGAAAATGCAACTGAACTGGTATTTAACATTTATCAGCAAAACTTTGACTTGATGATTTTACCTGCAACATGCTAGAGATTGCAAACAAATCAATGTAATGATGAGCAACATTTACCTTTAGAAACTTGTGAGCGTTGCTTTTAAGAGACCTCGTACTTCAGTGAGATAACAAAGCAATTCTTTACAGTAGATGTTAAAAAGTTGTTTGTTTATTCTTTCAGATTTATTGCTGCTAATGTTCATTCTGCTCTTATAACATTGCAGGTTTGCCATAGCTCAGTGAAGAACTCTCCATTCTTTTTGTTCAGATGGCAGCCGAAGTCCTAATTGGTACCAGAAATTGCATATTTTACATCTCCACTTATACAAAGCTATCAACTTTATTGAACAATGAATTCTTCCTTTTCTTAACAATTCCTGTTGCTTCTATTGCCTTTAAATAAGCAAAGCTAGTCTCCTCTTTGCAAGAAAGGCCTTGAACTGACTTTGTGCTTTTGGGCTTTCAGCAGCTATCCGCTCCACACTTGGCTACCCAGCGTTTACTCTGGGCACAATAATTTGTACACCAGGTTTGCGTCCTTCCCGGTCCTCCCTAGGCTGTCCAGTATCATGTTCGTTGACTAGAATCTTAGGACATTCAAATAATATCCTTCTGTTTTTGTCGGAAACGTGTTTCAACTCCTTGACTTCAGCTTCTGTTCAAGTTCCATCATCTAGGTCATGTATAGAGCAATCTAAATCATTTATGTGCTCTGCCGCTTTCAAATGCGAAATCAGAACTTCCAAAACTCCGTACACCGAGTTTATATGAGAACCCACCTTATCTCCCACAGCAAAACTATAAACCCGGTTTCTTACCTCAATCCAACTCTGTCCTGCCTCTTTCTTATTCCCCATACCTCTCATCATCTTCCTCGTATTTGCAAATTCCCCCCATTTGCCTTCAGCTGCATAAATATTTGACAGCATCACATACGTGCCAACCATATTCGGTGTCAACTCTAATAACCTCTGAGCAGCCACTTTTCGCAAATGTGGAAGCTCGTGTGCTTTACAAGCTCCGAGAAGTGCTCCCCAAACAGACTCATCCGGCTTAAATGGCATACTCTCAATTAGTTCATAAGCCTCCTCAACTCTTCCGGCACGACCTAGCAAATCCACCACACACCCATAAATGTCCTGATCTGGAGTAACTTTGTAATCACTTATCATTGATTCGAAATATCTCAAGCCTTCGTCAACGAGGCCAGCATGACTGCAAGCACTCAGAACTGCCATAAACACGATTTGATCGGGTCTTATGCCTGATTTGACCATCTTATCAAACATTTCAACAGCATCCCTTCCATATCCATGAGCCCCATATCCGATCATCATGGAAGTCCAGGAGACTAAGTTTCTATCAGACATTTCATTAAAAGTTTTGTGCGAGTTTGATATGCTTCCACACTTGGCATACATGTCGATAAGTGCATTAGCCAACGCCAAATTCTTATCAAGGCCTCTCCGAATAATTCCTCCATGAACTTGTTGGCCACAGTTCAAAACTGCTAGGTTAGCACATGCCGATATAACGCTGCTGTATGTGAAGCAATTCGGACTAAAGCCTTCTGAGTCCATATGCGAAAATATACGCAGGGACTCTCTAGGATCCAATCTTTCGTATCCGGAAATTAAGGTGTTCCATGTAATCAAATCTCTTTCGCTTATTTCATGGAAGCACTGATATGCCTCTGATAAACAACCAAATCTGCAATACATGTCCAGTATCGAATTCATGACAGGAAGGTTGGACTCGAATCCATGTTTAATCACTGCTGAATGTATCTGCTTTCCAAAAGAATGTGAGCCAATCGAAGCGCAAGCTCTAACCGCAATTGAAAAGCTAAACGGATTCAGCTCTGCTTCCTCCTGTTTTGCCAATGCATTCAAACATTTCACGTACATTACAAACAGTTATGTACATTCTTCGAAAACCCAATTCATTTAATGAACTGCAAGGATGAAGCATCCACTTACCAGCAACATTTGTTGGAAAACTCGAAGCCCGCCATATCCATCACCTCTGTGAGTGAAGCCAGTGATCAAAGTAGTCCACGACACATCATTCTTTTCACGAATATCATCGAACACAATGCACGCATCCTCCATGCTTGCACAACAAGTAGCATACATGTCCATGAGTGCATTTTCGACATAGATGGAGCCTTGCATTCCACGCTTCACAGCCGACCCATGAACCAATGCGCCACACAAAAGAGCTCCGATGCCTTTGCAAGCCTTGAGCACACTGGAAAAAGTGAAAGCATTTGGTTCCATCTCATTCCTCACCATCTCACAAAACATCGCCCATGCGTGGTTGTGGTGACTGCAAGACGTGTACCCGGCGATCATAGCAGTCCATGCTATCACGTCTCTCTCAGGCATTTCATCGAACACCTGGCGTGCTTCTTTGATTAAGCCCTTGTCGAAGTGTGACTTGATTAAGTTTGTGGCCAAAATGTTGGGGGTTTTTGGTGAAAATGGTGGGGTTGATTGGGTGGTGAAGTCCTGGGCCCACTGAAGTGAGTTTCTGATTGTGGGTGGTATGGGATGAAAAAGAGTTATGGGTAGTACTAGTATTCTTTTTGTGCCCATTTGTGTTGCACTTGAACATGATCAAGTCTTCTTTCAACTCAAATTTATGGTTTTGCACTCACTATCACTAAATTGGGTGATATTCTCCTTCATTTGAGTGACATGTTTGAGGTTCAACTAACTTGGATGGCGAGTTTGTTATCTAATTATTATAGACTGGTTTTTTACTGTTTAGTTTATATTATTTTAAGATAAAATATCATTTGTTGAAAATAAAAATAAAAAATATATATGAAAGAGACTTAAGTAAGGCCGTAGGAATAGAGTGGGACCAGATTTTAGTTGGGTGAAATTAAAATCCAAAGAGTCTCATATTTTTGTGATAGGTACATAATCGATGACATGGTCGGAAACCAATTATTAATTTTTTTTGGATTTTTTAGACTAACCTTAATTTTTCAAGTTTAATTATATAGGGCAATTAAATCATACTTTGACCTTTAGTTGCTAAAACAATCAAAATCAAATATCGATGACATAGGATCACATATCAGCGACAAAATAATGAAATAACGACGACATTATAAAAAGAAATTATTTCAGTAACCAAATGTCAAAATGATTATTTCAGGTACAACCCCAATTAAGTAATGGGATCAAAAGTCCATTAAATAATATTTCATAAGATGGGCTAAAGGCTCAAGATTCTAAATTTTTGTTTGTCTAAGTGAATATTTAGTTAGTACTTTAGTAGATTGTGTAGGGCCACACCAAACAACGTTTTAATTTATTATTTTGTGTAATGCTAAGGAAAGTAAATTTGTAAACAAATTTTTGAAAACTAAAGGATATGGAAGTTGATGATTAGTTTATTATTTACACGTTAATAAACATGTTTATTCTTATTGGTAACACATCATTTAGTTTACAAATTTAATCTCAAAATTTAGTTTCCTTAGCATTACCCTATTATTTTAGAGAGCTTTAATGAAAATGGTTTGGGCCAACAAATATTTAACCAAAAACCATTCCAAAATGTTATTTAAGCAAAAGTGCTCAAAGTTTAATAAAAAAATCATCCAAAACTATTGTCCACTGGTCAAACTTACAAGCTCAACCTGCTACAAATCTACATTTCAGTAAATACCCCTAAATGATTTGATATTGTCCTGACTCTTCACCAACCTCAACCCAGCACGAAACCGCCATAATAACTCCATGTCTTCCTATCAAATCAAATTCCCCCATTTCAAAAACAACCAAATCAAAGTTGAAAAAGGAAGCATTCATCGGAACAAAGCCGCCGAAACAAGTTCAAAGAAGTTTAATAGCATAAACCGGCAAAAGAAAAAAAAAAGAACCAAAACATAAAACTGTTTCTAGAGAACCCAAAACATAACACTGTTTCTGGAAAAAAAATCAGATACAGTGTTTATTTTGTCTGTGCACAAACAAACACTGTATTTGGAAAAAAAAAAAAGCCAAAATTCAGAAACAGTAACTTAAATTTCATAAACAGTGACTTAAATTTCAGAAACAATGACTTACATTCCAGAAACAGTGACTTATATTCCATAAACAGTCTATGTTTTAAGTTTAACCTTTGACTGTTTCTTTTCTTTCATGCATCAGTTGATTATATTTAAGAAACATTGTGCTTATTTTGCTTTGAATCCAAATACAATGAATTTCACTATTTCTTTTCTAGCTTACATTTAAGAAATAATGTGTCTATTTCATTTGCATCCATAAACAATGACTTATATTCCAGAAACAGTGACTTAGATTCCAGAACAGTAACTTAGATTTCATAAATAGTGACTTAGATTCCAGAAATAGTGTTACTTAAAATCTAGAAACAATTTATTTTTACAGTCTAGAAATAGTGACCCGTCGTTATTATTGAACAACATGTAGATTTTAAATTTATTTTCTGGAGAAACAAACGATGAACTCCACTGATGAAGAAAAATTGAAAAACAGTACCTCGCATACACTATGAATAATAACGACGATCACATTTCAACGAAATAATACAAAATATAAATTAAATAGCATGAGGATCTATATTTTTGCTTCAAAGACTCAAGCAAAGGGCATATAATTTAGAGACTCCAAAGCAAAGACTTGAATGATTAGGCGGTTTTTTCAATTTCAACATTCTTTCGTGAGGATACAATTCGAAATTAAAAATTTCAAGAAACTTATTTTCTTCCAATAAGTAGATTCGGAATTAAAAAAAGGAATGACAAATATGAAAATAAGGGCCTCCGTTCGTAAAATTTGTGAAGGTCTGCAAAACAACGATGAACTCATTAACGTCGAAAATCTGGAACTCAACCTAAAAAAGTTAGGGGTAAAATTGACAAATAATAATTTATTATAGTTGGGCCATTTTGAGTTGGACTATTTTAATATGGGTCTTGTACTAATCATTAAATAAAACTTATAATATGATTTTTTATTAAAACTAAAATTTTTCAAATCATTTTAATTAGTTTTCCAATTATTTTAGGCTGCAAATTACCCTGTTTTCCCACTATTTCTAGTTATATATGAACCAAACCTCCTGGTCCTATATATTCGCCACACTCGTAGAGTGGTGCAACTTCGTACGTGCCGCCTGGAGGAGAATGCACGCACAGAACAGCTACACGAAGGCATCACTTTCTCACCACTTTCCCGCACTCTCTCGGCTGCCAAACATGAAACATGCCGTGATGTGCCCGACTTAGTCCTGCCCATTTGCTGCTGCTGAACCAAAATTTGTTTGGTTTCTCAGGAATTTTGTTCTCTCAGCCCCCTCTGATCATAAAGGTAGCATCTTTTTCCTTCCCTTTAATTTTGTCAGCAAACCAAAACAAGGGTTAATGTGGGTTTTTAGTTCTTGAACTGTGCTGGAATCAAAGGTTGTAGACTTTTAACCCCTGCATGCAATTCTCTTTTTATGTTGTGGTTTTGTGCATAATGAGACCTTGAGAAATTTGGTTTATTTTCTCTGTTTTTGTTTTTCTACCGTCAGTGATATCAATGTCTTGAGAAATTTGGAAAGCTAACCTGTTTTGCAAACAAATTGAGGACTTTTATCCTCTCTTTTTAGTTTGCTGAAGATATAGAAATATAGGAATGCCCTTCGGGTGCTCTCGAGTGCACGAAACCCCTTCGAGTGGTTAAAGTTCTAAAATCCGAAAGAAGGTGGCTGAATTTCTCTCTGTAATGTTAGTAGGTGAATTTCGGAAACTGTTAGTGCTAGAAATTAGATGGAATTGTGATTATAGTTTGGGAAGTCTTGACTTCTGTAAGCACTTGGAAAGTCTTGTTTGTCTATTTCCTTATCAGTTGAATGAGGTAGAATTCGTGGACGATTGTTTAATAACTTATGAGAGAAGAGCATGAATGCATAAGTTGGCTAAAAGTGTTCAACAAGTCCCAAAGTTGGCTACCTTCATAATTTCCCCGATTTCTTGTCCGAGAAAATATTTTTATTTTTATTTTTGCAATTTGTTCTTACATCCATGCAATTATTGATGTTGTTTTTGTTTTCTCCTTCTGCTGATGTTGTCTTTGAAATATTCGTTTGGCGAACTGAGAAAACCGTTTTGCTAGCAACTTAGGTGGCATTTTGATTAGCATGTCGGAAAACCTTGACTTTAGTATATATTGAAGGGCCATTCGGATTTGGAATCCTCGAAGAGAGTAAATTATGTGCAAAGTGAATTAATCTCGAAGGAGAAACTAGTATCTGTTTGTCATGTTTGCCACTTTCCTTATCAGTTGAATGAGGTGGGATTCGTGGGACGATTTTGTTAATAAATTATGAGAGAAAAGAGAATGTAGAATGTATTCGATAATCTGCGTATTGTTCTTTTCTGAGAAAGTCTAGGTTAGTCTCATAAAGATTTTTGTTCTGATTAACCACGTAGTGAGATAACGGTTGCATTGTTAACCTGCTTTCTACCTCTCTTTCTTATGGTGCGTGCGCACGCGCTTGTGCATGTATATACAGTGTGCGTATGAGTTTTTGATCAATGCTTAAACTGGTAAGATATATCCTTAAAGTGCAAATTATGGAATTGCTAAGATGTTTCAAATTGTTTGCGTAACGGCATTGTTATGACCATTTCGTAAATGAAAGAATAAAGGATTCGTATTTATGTGCACGATATTTTTACTGAATATCTTCTTTCAGTGTGATGTCAACTTCACTTGCATTGCTATCATAGACTTTGAGAAAGATTCTGCGTGCCACTCTAATACTGCGATAAGTTGGTTTTCCTAGACGGGCATAGATTACCATCATCAATTGTAACTCGAATACGATTATTATTTGGCAGTTTATTTTCTTGTTCTTATGTTATATTAGTGAAACATCTCCCAAGTATATGCTAATCTTTCTTCTTGTGGCTGAACTAGTTGCTCTTACAACCAATTGAGGAGAGACATCTGTAGCAGAGACACCGACAACGGGGATGTCAGACTTAGAATTGGAAAGTGACCTCCTTGAGGCCGCAGGAAGAACTAGTTCAGCTGGGAAAAAGCGGGACCGGCTTCCATCTTCTAGAAAGCAACATGGAGGTTCCTATTCTGATGATGGAAGTAACTCCATGGATGAAGATGATGATCATGGAAGCAAGAAGCCCTCTCAAGTACCTCTGAAGAAGAGGTTTGAACCTACTGAAGGGGGCAGTGACAAAGAACATGATTCTAGCGATGATGGTTCTGATCATGAGGGTGAAAGTAGTGATGAATCTGATATTGGCCCCGATCTTTACAAGAATGATGCTGACAGGAAACGGCTTGCAGCAATGAGTGAACTTGAAAGAGAGATGATTTTGACAAGTCGAGCAGAGAAGAAAGGCGGCAAGGATTTCATGGAAAAGTTGAGATCAAAAAGAGGCAATGCTAAATCTACACAATCAAGGAAAGAGGATCCTCTTCCATTCTCTCGCGGTGTACGCTCATCAGCCAGGGCTGCTGACAAGTCAGCCACTATGGATGATGCATTGAATAAATTACGAGCAAAACGTCTGAAGCAACAAGACTCAAAGGATCACCATAAGTTGAGGGACGCGTCAAAAGGAGGTGCAGATAGCCAGGATATATCACCAAGCAAGCGTAATATGAGTCGCTCCAGTCAAATCGAGACTCTAAACAGGTTGCCTACTGAAGAGGAAGCATTAAATGCGGATGATGAATTCTTTGACAGCAATGAGGAACGTTCAGAGGCACCCACATTTCAGGACATAAGGGATATTACCATACCAAGGTCAAAACTTGGAAAATGGGTCATGGAACCATTTTTTGAGGAGTTAATCGAGGGCTGCTTTGTTAGGGTTGGATGCGGCAGATCATCAGAAGGTCCTGTCTACAGGCTCTGCATGGTTCAGAATGTGGATGCCACAAATCCTGGCCGGGAGTACAAGCTAGAGGATAAAGTCACACATAAATATTTGAATTGTGTTTTTGGCAGCGAAAGTTCTGCTTCCAAATGGCCGATGGCTAATGTCTCAGATTCTCCTCCGCTGGAGAACGAGTTTGAACAGTGGTTTAAGGAAGTGCGGCGTACCGCTGGCCAAATGCCAAGTAAACAGGAGGTATTAGAAAAGAAGGAGGCCCTTCAGAAATCAAATACATTTGTTTACTCGGCAACTACTGTGAAGCAAATGTTGCAGGAGAAAAAGACCTCAGCAAGGCCCGTTAACGTTGCAGTTGAGAAGGAACGATTGAGGAGGCAGTTGGATGTTTCAGAAAGTAAAGGCGACAAGGAAGAAGCTAAGAGGATCAAGACAAGGCTCCAGGAATTAGAAGCATCCAGGCAAACTCAGGGGAAAGATAGCAAAGCTATTCGATTAGCTGAAATGAACAGGAAGAACAGGTTCGAGAATTTTAAAAATGCTTCAAGGTTGAAACCAGTGAATATGAATCTGAAAGCAGGGGAGGCTGGTTATGATCCATTCTCGAGAAGATGGACTCAATCGAGAAATTATTATGTTGCAAGGCCTGGAGGAGGCGATGGAGCTGCTGCTGAACGAGGCGATGAAGCTGCTGAGGCAACAGATGGAACTACTGGTATGGGCAGCAACAGGGAAAAGGCAAATGTAGCAGGACAGCTTGGTATGCAAGCAACAGAGGCAGCATGGGAAGCAGCAGCCGGTGCAGGGAAGTTGGTTGATACAAGTGCCCCTGTGGACAAAGGGACGGAAACAAATATGCTGCACAACTTCGAGCTGCCATTCTCGTTGGCTCCACTTCAGAAGTACGGTGGACCTCAGGGCGCTGGGATTGCATACATGGAGAGGAAACAAAGGATCGAAGCAACAGTTGGGCGTCGAGTGCTGGATGAAGGGAGGAGGCATGCTTCGACCTTGTCCATTAAGGACTATATGAGACTGCAGGAGATGAACCGCCCTCGCCCTGATTCGTAAGCTCTGCTTGTTTAGATTGGGGGAAGTCGCTTTTGTGGGGTTAGACTTGTTTTGACGAACAAAACTATAAATATTAGTAGACTGCATAGTTTGTTGTACAAATCTGCGCCTATGTGTGTGTGAGGGAGGAGGGAGACCGAGGGAGAGAGGAGACCCCTTTCATTCGAACCTTAATTCATAACAATCAACACACCTAGTTTCAAACCACAACCGAACCACAGTGGCTTAAAACTATAAATATAGGTAACTAGCGCTAAGTGATGTCGTGGAAAACAAAATAAAGCGGGTTTTCACTCTCACATCATTTATGTAACGTGACTCGAACAAATCTTAGACTAAAGCTCAATTCTCCATGCCCTAATATCGCTTGTATAAAAAATGTAAAAAAGAAAAACAACAACTCGAGTAAAAATATCAATAAACAATAACCAAAACGTAATGTATAAGATAGAGTCATGTAACTGTTATACAAGTAGACTTGTGGTAATTGTTACTAAGTACATATTTCTCACTGTAAATGTGTATTCCGATCAACTTAGACCGATTAATCGGACGACCAAACAAATAATAAGTATCAGATGCATGAAAAAAATTCAACCTTCATGCTATATTTTGAATCGGAGTACTCTGCGCTATCCAACTTCTTCGTACGGTATCCTAAACGTGTCGCTGTACAGTACAAAGGCCAAACTTTTTGCCCTTGAAAGAATGGGACTCGTTATACAAGAATCTGAGACTTAGCGGCACCTCTGGAGCATTTTTTCCGGCCACTCTTGCTAAGTGCACAAACACAGATCTCAAGAAGTTCGTAGTCCTCGTCCCAGAATAGCAAGGCTGCCTTCTCTGGATTCTCCAACAGCATTTTAGTTGTAAGGAACCCAGCAATGGTCCATGTTTGGTAAAGCCGCGCTTGCTTTCCAATAAACTTCCCTGTTCTTGTATCATAGTATTCAGGCCAGCGGTCAGAACGAAGCCTCTTCTCAGCAAAAGCAGCTGCTTTCTGAGCTAGTTCGATTCTGCCCATCTTGATGCATGCCAACGTGAACTGAAATAGGATAGAAAAAGCATGTTAGACGGAAAACCAAGAACAAAAATCTCAACGTAAACTGTAACAGCTTCTGACCCAATAACAGAGGGGGCCGATGATAGTATCATGACATCTAATTCCATAAAAAGTCATTATTCTTGAGCATTACACAAAATATTTATAGTGTTATTGAAGCAAGGGTTACCTGCCACAGAAGCGTCGGCCAGGATCCGCCATTATGATATGACCATGGGCTGTAGAAGTCAAGACAAACATATTTCAGTGATCAACTGATCATGAACAAATTAGATGCTAGAACAAGACAACCAGCAAATATAAACGGGCAGCTAACTCACGTATTCTTTGGGTCGCTGCCAGTGATTATACGCCATTCTTCAAACTCCAAGGCAGGGTAGGATATCTTAAGTGGCATATGGCCCACAAGATCATCCCATTTGGCTTCAATCAAATTCAATACAGCATCATTTTGCTTCGGAGTACCCAATGATGAAACAATGGACCAAAGATTTCCAAGAGTGAAAAACCTAAAGTCCATGTGGGCTGGTTGTAGATTGCCAATAAAATACCCGCCTTCTTCTGGAATCCAGTCCATTAACCATAGAGGAATTTGGTCAGGGTAGATATTGAACTTGTTGGTAGCCTCCGTAGAGTACTCTTCTGTCTTATATCGATATATCTCATTCATCTTTTTCATATCCACCCAATAATATTCTCTGATGTGGAATGACAAAGCGCTGAGTCTGTTGTTGATGGCCCTTACCAAATTCTTGGATCCATCATTTACAGCAAGCATCTCACGGGAGCATCGAAGAGCCGAGTAAAATAAGGCCTGAAGAATCATTCAGCATAATGATATTAGCCAAACACTGGGTGCCATAAACAAACTTTATTACGGAGCGTTAAAATTCGTAATACAAGGCTAAAATAAGAATAAAAATGACCATAAAACTGGTGTAATATCATACAAAAGGGCACGGGCAGGACACAGCCCAGTATTCTTAAAAAGTCTAGTTTTAACAATTTTCAGAATTCATGTTCAAGAAGGTTACACTTACGGTAATAAAACCAAGCAACGTAGCCTCTTACTTTGCAGAATACAGAAAGAACATAAAGTGATGAATGCATCCTTAAGAAATATTCAAAGTAGCCTTGTAACTCACTTGGATCTCAAGGGGATGACCATGGATACCCATCCGCCGGTCTATCATGCAGGAGCCATCAGTGACTAAAAGAGATGGAAACATATCAAACCCATCAGTTAAGCACAAGTTCAGAATCATTTTCAAGCCTGTTTGAACATCCACCCTCTCCTGTAATCCATAGTCACCAGTTATCTTTCCGTAAGCCCTCAACAGAATAATCCACCATAATCCTGTCAGAGAAGTTACACAACCAACAAACCATTACCCATTAGATGCCATAACTTTGGAAGGTCATTTGAAAAAAATTGCTTTTAAGAAGAGTTACGAAATGCACAGGATCAGCAGCCAATCACACCTGGATGGCAACAACAGCAGACCGTGTGCACCATCCAATAAAGAATCACATTTGTTATTGGTAGAATCAATATAGTTATAATGTACTTACCAGAATCTACAGGTGCAACACGTCCAATAGCTGATTCACCAAAATCTGGATCTAAAACTTCTTCAGTCTTATTTCCATCGAGAGGTACAGTTCTAACTTTAAAACTTGCAGGCATCAATCCCTGTCCTGGGCTATAGCAATCCACAGTTTTCTCCCAACTCTACAATATTAGAAACACACAATCAGGAATTCCAGAAACCTTCATTAATTCAAGGTACATTACACAAAACCAGGGTCGACATGAAAACTTAGTCAAGGTCTGCCAAAACCAATGGGAATCTTCGTTTTGGAAGAAAGTAAAAGGAATCGTGTCAAGTCGGGAACTCCAAATGAGCAAGGTTTAAACGACCTCAAAAGGAAATTTTGATTATTTGAAAACTAGTTAATTGATAAACTATATATAAGTGAGGTTTGAAACTTTCCATTCATGATATCATGTATTAAAAACCAAAAAGCCGGCACAATTAATGCTCGAAAAGAAAGGAACCAAGATAAGTGGTGCAAACCATTACCTGCAATTGCAATGTATGGAGGAGGAAGTTCCTCACAATCTCCCCTTCTCCCTTAAGCAAGAAAGCAAGCGCCGATGGAACAAAATCACGGATAAAGACCTGATCATAATTCAGCAGTTGCTTGTCACCGGGATCATTTGCAGCCACAGTCCCCACAGGGTTCCCACAATACGTCACAACCGAATCCCTCAATAGCCTCCACGCCTCCTTCTCAATATCCGAATACTCTCTCTCCGGACTCACAACCGTAGCTTCATTCAAGCTTTCCGCTTTCTTTTCATCACCAACTTCTATCCTCGATTCTTCCTTTCCCACAATGTTCTCATCCTTATCAATCCTCTCGACCAAAGGCTTCACATTTACACCACCCTGAACATATATCTTCTCGAAATTGTTATCATTCACACGGGTCTCAATTGACGTTGAAAGGTTCCGAAACCTGGATGCCAAACTAGCAATCACAGAAACACCCCTACTAGCTGTGCCAATGCCAGCACTAGAAGACCTAGATATTATCCCAGATTGGCCAAAACTCCAACTGGGAACCTGAGAGGCTTTTCGGGCATCATCGAAAACACCTCCAGAGCCCGAAATACGAAAAGGGTTGGCGTGATATTGGCAGTTTTGCTCAAAATTGACACAAAAACTGGACGAATTTCCAGTCTTTGTCAAACCATGCAGCCATGTTGCAGGCTGTGGGAACCCGAAAAACGCCGAGTTTCGACATCTATTGAGGATTCTACAGGTGGGTTTCATTGTTGCGTGACAAAGAAGACTCAGGGAATTCATATCAAAGATTTTAAGCAGAATAATTGCTCAGCAAAATCAAATCTTCAAACGATACAGAATGCAAAATTGGAACTATATCAAACTGCATATACAGATATACAACTATCCTAATCCTCCGAAGATTGAGGTGCAGATTACGGAGTTGGGATTCTCGTCAAACTTACAGAGAGAGAAGGCGTTCATCGACGGAGGAGAGAGAGACTGGAGAAGAAAATGGTGTCCGAAATTGTTTTGGATTGCAGATTGGTTCAGAAAAGTAAATAGGGAAGGTAGCATTTTATACATGGACGGTGCCGCCTTGAAGACGGCGGAGAAAAGGGTTCGCTCGGCAAAGAAAATTGGGAGATTTTTTCTTAATTGAGTCTATTAATTACTTAAGCACTCTAAGATTTTTTATAATTAATTGCAAAATAGTAAAGTCACAAGAATTCTAAGATACTAAATTAGACCAATTTGATTAATGAAACCATTTTTTGCTGGTATTTGAATCTATCGTTTGCAAACTATTTATGCTAAGATGATTTATAAGTAGATATCTAAATAAAAAAAACATGGGGTCGATTGATAAGTTTATGCACGGTTCGTTTGAGATGGTTTTTATAAGAAGCATTTTAAACTTAGGTTTTGTTTTCATTCAAAATAGTTTATAAGATTAGCATAACTTTTCACTTTTGTCTCTGAAATTTAAAATCAATAGGAATGGTCCTTAGATTGTCCGCTGTCAATCATTTTGATCATTGTGTGAGAAATCCATTTTAAATCGAGTGTATTTTTGTCAAATCAACTCCTCTCTTTGAACTTGTTGTTTTTATAATTTAATGGAGAAGAATCATTTTTATCAATTTTAAATCTCATGAACATAAATAAAAAGTTATGATAATCTAAGGAACCATCGTAACCAAAAAAGTTTTAAACTTATTGTTCGAAACGAATATAAACATTTTAAATTGTAAAAAAATGTTTTTAGATTTTTTTTTTTTTTTTTAAAGTGTCAAATAAGTTTGTAGTTAGTTTTCATAATAGAAAGTGCAGCAATAGATATGAAGAATTGTAGATGGTTTATATTTTCTCCAAAACGTGTCAAGAATCGCGGGCTTTTCCATGTTACACGGTAACTCTAATTAAGTTGGTGATTAGGTAGCTAATTTGAATAGATTACATAGCTTTGTTAATTTTTACTTTTTAATTTGGTAATATTAGGAATGTCAAACTTTTAAACTAAATTGTGCGAATCAAATGATGTGCTTGTTGATAATTAGGTGATTATTTAATGTGAATTAATGTACTTATTTTAATTTGTGACACATTATTTGATTACAAATTTCATTTAAATATTTAATTTTTTTAGTATTATTCTTTTTAATTTTCTCGATCAGTGCTTAAAAATTAAGAGAGGTGGTAGAAAATAAAAATGATTGTGTAGATAATGCGACGCTTTCCTAAATTATCCAACTATTATTTAAAGATTTGATTTGTGGATGTAATGCTCTGGAACCAACATGATTCTCTCCGGTGACGAGGATCCTGGAAATTCGTGAATCGTGTTTGTTCATCGAAAGTTGTGCGGTCAGTTTTTGTCAAATACAGTTTGTGTTTAATTTTAAATAAAAATAATAAAAATAATTTCTGACTGCACGATGTACGATAAACGGACACGATTCACAAATCCCCGGATCCTCTCAATTCCTCTAGAACCATAACATTTTTGCAAAGTGTATAGAGACGTTGGACATAAAGAGGGATAAGTGTTGGTGACGTGTCCCATGATTGTTATCCACTAATTTTCAATGTTTTCATATGCCAATTTGCTTTGACGAACGGCAAATGTCGTACACCACTAATATCATGCCTACTTCTTTTCGGCCGATATATGTTCAAAACAAATGAATTGTTATTCACATTTCAAATAGATGATTTTGTATTTTCATTTTGGAAACGTAAATCAAGAAATTGTATTTTGAGAAATGCACAAGTTTTGCTCAAACTCGAGTTTTAAATAGGTGAAAATCGACCAAAGAAAGAAAAAATATTAATAGTGTATTTTGACGAAGGATTACCAAATAGAAATGATGTTCACATGCCAATTTTCTGCTCATTCACACTCATGTTATTTTTCGCATTCAAATTAGATAAAACAAAAGAGAATCAATGGATGAAAATAAATAGAGGCGTGTATGATTTCCCCATGCCAAAACTTGATTACGAGTCAAATGGGCGTGGAGATAAGGTCCATTCTTTGTTGGCCTGTCTTGGTTATTGGGCCTTAAAGTCATGTTTTTCATTTTACATTGCTTGATTTGGGGGTGTGCCTGAATGGTAGAAGTCAAGTAAATAAGTTGACGAGAATATGAGATGGAGAAATTTTTTGATGTGTTGAGAATACAGCTCACGACTCAAATGTAATAATAAAAGTTGCTGTATTTTTTTAAATTTTGTTAATAATTGTAGTATTATATTTGATGTACAAAATCGTGTTTCCGATCTACTGAAAAATCTCAATGAGATGATATGAATGATTGATAGATAGGCTGTGTGGATATAACCAACAAAAACCAAGAAAAGGAAAGCAGGAGGAGTGGATAGGGAAACATGGCAAGGTTGGTGGTGGTGCAGCAGCAGAGACAGCCTTCTCTCTCTCCTCTCCCCTCTTCTTTCTCTCACTTCAATGGCACCAGACTCCACGCTCCTCAACTCCAGGTTCTGCTTCTGCAATTTTTGTTCTACTTTTTCTTCCATGGTTCACAATGTT
Source organism: Heteromeles arbutifolia (assembly GCA_024362995.1). Classification (NCBI taxonomy): domain Eukaryota; kingdom Viridiplantae; phylum Streptophyta; class Magnoliopsida; order Rosales; family Rosaceae; genus Heteromeles; species Heteromeles arbutifolia. The sequence continues at coordinate 10,326,607 of JANCRC010000017.1, read as the reverse complement.
GTGAATCTCTCAATTTAACTGACTTTCATTATACCTGTACTAGCTTTTGTTGATTTTCCTACAACATAGAGTAGACTGTAGATGTAGATAAGGCTAGTTGGCCAAAGGAGTGTGCCTGCCTTGTTGCACCTGAGTTAAACTGTTAAAATTCACCTCTCTGTAAGTTAGAGTAATTTAGAATATCGCTTTGTAAACAAAACAACAAAGTCGAACTAATATGTCATTTCCATAATGTTAAGATTCATGATGATATACCATATGTGGAAGGTGATTTCGTGGAACTCCAACACTTGGGAGTCTAATAAATGGATAAGTTGTTCATATGATCATAGAAATTCATTTGACTTTGTACTAGCTTTGCAGTCGTAAGTTAGGCCAGTTGGCTCGGATACTTTGCCTTCCCCCTTGCATCCAAACCTGAGTCCCCATTTCCCTAAATTAGAGAAGTTTAGAATATCGTCCCGTAAAAACATAAACTGCCTACTGGCTTTGATGGTTTCCGTCTCTGAGCTTGGATGCTAATTCATGTGGTTTTGCTTTTAACATCGATGCATCATTAATCAACTGCAGTTTAGGAGAAAGGTTTCACAGCAAGAAACATTACATGTTGCAGCATCAAACGCAAAGGAAATTTCCAAAGAGCGTAGTCAGGTATTTACTATATTCTTTCAAAATTTGATCCTTTTGCATATCTCATACACTTGACTTTGAGTTTGTTTTAGCAGATGAGTTTGTTTAGCAGACTGAACACACCGGTTTCCGAGCACTTTCGACGTGAATCAGATAGGGATTGTGTTGAATCTTCCTCAAAGGTATGCTGAGAGTCACACATTAGTGAAATTGACATGAAATTTACAGACTTCCACAATGTTGTGTTCTTACCATATATTTCTAATATATAATCAGACTAAAGATTTTGCAGTTCTTAGGAGGAATGCAATGGCCTTAATCTTGTCAGCTTACATCTTCGCCGGAGGCGGTTTTGGGAGTGCTGCATTTGCTCAGCAGTCTCTTGTAGGGTTAAGAGAATACATAGATACTTTTGATGGATATTCGTTCAAGTACCCTAAGAACTGGATCCAAGTGAAAGGCGCCGGGGCAGACATATTCTTCAGAGACCCTTACATTCTTGATGAAAATATCTCCGTGGAGTTTTCATCCCCATCATCTTCCAACTACAAGAGCATCGAAGATCTTGGCCCGCCTGAACTAGCCGGAAAGAAAGTGCTTAAGCAGTACCTGACGGAGTTCATGTCTACCAGACTTGGCGTGAGGCGCGAATCCAAAATTCTTTCCACTTCTTCGAGAGTTGCTGATGATGGGAAGCTTTACTATCAAATTGAGGTCAGTTCTATGCAATTTTAGAAGCACTATTTAGATAAGACATAATCTGCATTATCAATTAGAAAGTGTGTTTTGACATGGATTTTGTAGGTGAACATAAAATCATATGCAAACAACAACGAGTTGGCTGTTATGCCGGAGGATCGATTAGTTCGTTTGGAATGGGACAGGCGGTACCTTTCGGTTCTGGGAGTCGAAAACAACCAGTTATACGAGTTGAGATTACAGACACCGGAAAATGTGTTTGTGGAGGAAGAAAGTGATCTTCGCCGGGTTATGGAGTCTTTCAGAGTGAACAAGATTGCTGTTTAGGTACCGTAAGATTGTACAAAATTTTGTCATCCAAGGTTCTTATTCCTTTGCTTCAAATGCCAATTGCAGTCTAGTTCTGTAAAACACTTTGTAATTTTCAATCCTTCAGTAAAACAGAAAATTTGTTACAAGTTAATTTCAGCTAAAATCGAAGGCACTCTCAAGACCGAGATGCAATGTTACAAAAAGAAAATATACAAACGACACATTGCAGCACACAATTAATCTCATTCCGAGCAATCTTCACAAACAGGGTTTCATATCGGTGCATTATGACCTGACTTCAAATTCCCCTGCTCGAGTGAGAGCTCGAAAACCCTTATATGGTGGTTTTGGTAGATTCTTCAAATCCAGTTTATCTATTTTCAAGCCAGAGAGAGCAACGCCCATGATCCTAAAACCCACTTGAAATGTCGGAAAAACGTGAAGGCGCTCTAATCCTGTTTCAAGCACTAATGTCCCAGACATTGCAGGGGCTTTGTCTTTAGGAATCTTCCCAATCGTCCATGAACAAGTCTACAAGAAGAAGAAGTGTTCGTTATATAAAACCCAAAACCGACCAGAAGAACTACGCATTCTCATCCTTTAAAACTGCAGAAACTACAACCACAAACAGTGAAGAATAATTGTTAAGGAAAAACAGACCTGAACTTCCATTTCATCTACGTACGTATCACAATTGATAATTGAAATTCAAGGCTAGTCATCATGCCAAGGGTATGAGTGATATGAAAATCCTATGTTCTTACCTTGTTAGCAAGAATGTTCACAGTTCCATAATTCGAGTTCAGATCAGCTGATAAAACGCAGGAAGGAAGTTGGAACTGCACAGTTATTGAATCAATTGTCTTTCCAGGATCATTTCGTATTCCAACCAACACACTAACACGACATATCCCAGCATCTGAGGTTAGCTGGGGCTTTACATAGATTGGAGAGCTCTTCAACTTTCTAACCCTGCATAAAAGAAGCGTAGAATTATTTAGAAAATAAAACAAGGACATAGATACCGAAATACTGCACATAAGTAAGCTTCGAATTCCAGTGTCCCTTTAACACCACTGACCTGTAACTCATTAACTTAAACTGTCCGTCAGGGGGCACAAAAGACAGAATTTGATGGGCTTCCCATGGGCGAAACCGAACACACGGATGAAATCTTACATCATCAAGAACAGCAGGGTTTGCAAATGAAAGAGTCAAATCGGGAACACCAGAGAGATGGGAGTTTACTTGAACTTCACCATATATCTCACATTTCACCAGGACCCCATCCCTGAGCAGCATGCAGAAATATTTAGTACAAAAAATTGAGATATAATTCATTCAATTATAACTACAAAATCTGCAAATTTCGTACAATAATCATCACCATCCATAAATGATAACGTCTTATAAAATTTCGAGCGGTTAAACTGTTAAAGGTAAACACCAATTGACTTGTATAACATGAAGAAGTGATATTAGAATCAGCTTCTAAGACTCCGAACTTTTAATCTCGTAGAAAAGAATAAAAGATAGACCTGTTTATAATTGCATCCATTTCTTCAACAAGATCAACATAAACTTCATTGTTAGCATATTTCAGGTTTGTTGTTCTCCATGGAATGCAAGATGACGTTGCACCTGGAAGTATGTCGCTCACGTTAGAACTGTTGCCAGTGACCACACTCAACATCTTGTTTGCTATATTTGGTGGAGCAATCATCTCTCTCAGAATATTTGGTTCTGTCGTGAGAGGGAAGCCATTGTCAATCATCTCATCCAGAAGCTGCAAACAGCAATAAAGATTTTAGTAAATTCAATCGAAGCAAAAATCAACATCGAATACAGTAGATGATGACTAATTAGCGGCCAGGTTCTAGTCAGTAAACAATCACAGTCACGGAGGTAAAATTTTGAACTTGTTCATGTTGTTTTTGAGATTTTATTTCTACGCTATAAGTGGTTTACACAACAATCACAGATACGAAGGCAAACGTTTGTACGCACAACAGACACATTCTATAAGAAATGATAAAATGACAAAGTATAATCAAGACAATTACCTCATAAACAATGACAAAGTTATCTTTAATCAAGTCTTCATTCAAGCTGCCGAGATAATCTGTCAGGACATCAGCCACCCTGCACAGAAACTATAAGTCAAACGGTTAAAGTTCAATCTTGTTCAATGCATACACAAACAAATCATACAATCTAACGCACATTCCGCTATGATATTCACCTCGATGCCCATCAAAGGCGGCATTTCAACTTGGGTACAAGCTAAAAACGTTATCCCCTCGCGAAGAACTTGGAAAAGATAATGCGTTGGCGAAGCAATTACCGGTTGCAGCTAATAACAAAATCACACATAGGGTGTAAGAAATGGAATGACAAACACACAACCATCTACATATCAACTTAACTGTATACATAAATAAAGAGAAAAGGGAACAACTACATACAAGATAACAAGCCCAATTTGAAAGATTCATAAATGTATGAGAAAACCAGATATGCAAATTTTGGAATGAAGCTAACAGACACAAAGTCTTTTAATTCGGGCGATATTCTACTTTAAACTAATCTAAAGTAAGGGAGGGAGATTCGTGCATAGAGAGCACATCCGGTCCTCTCTGGCCAATGTGACTACGCCCCTGCCTAAAAATGTACAATTTGGCAAAAAAATCAAAAATTTCAATGGCTACCTTGGGGGAATCACCTTGAGAAACCGTATGCTCCCAGAACCATGTGCATATCGAACGGTCCACACGCTGCCCAGTAAGTTGTTTCTCCAGCATTACCTCACTGAAAAGTCCCATAATTTAACAACAAAAAATCGAAATTTGCTTTACCTACTAAAATTCGTCAATTAAATTTTTAGATCAAGTGGGAAAAAAAAAAAAATCAAAGATTGGTGACTTACCCAGAATCCGATAGCAGAAATATGCACTGCAACATCTCTCTCTCTCTCAAAAATAATTAGAATAAATTCCAAATCCAAAAAAATAAAATCGAAATTTAGAAGCTTTAGCTCTTCAACCCTGCGACTGCATAAGCTTTCTTCTTCGTATCCTTGTCCTTCTCAGATTCAGATTTTGGAGATTTTGCAGAACACAAAAAAGCCCAAAACCCAAAACTTGACCCAACTCAAAAGCCCAAACCCAACTTACAAATGGGCATTTGGCGCTTTAAGGGGCGAAAGTTTAGACCTTTACGGCGTCGTTTTAGGGAGGTTGAGGGTGGTGGAATGAGAGGCCGAGGAGTGACTGGACTGTGGATATGGGCAAACCGAAAAGGAGTGGTGGTGGGTCATACCCTCTTATCCTGTGGCTGAACGTTCGACTGAGAGATCGCCAAGAGAAAGAGGAAGAAGACGACGACGACATGACATATTTCAAGAATTTCAGAAAACCCAACACTCAGAGAGAGAGAGAGAGAGAGAGAGAGAGAGAGGGAGGAAGAAGAAGAAGAAGAAGATTGGATAGAGAATTGTGGAATAGAAGAGAGAAATGGCAAGGTTGGTAGCTGTGCAACCGCAGCAGAGAAACCCATCTTTCTCTCTCCTCCCTCCTTCCTCTCTCTCTGACTTCAATGGCACCAAACTCCTCCACTCCCAACTTCAGGTCCCCTCTCTCTCTAAAATATGCGTTCTTATGATGCTTTTTTTTTAAAAGGGTACAATCTAATTTTCCTTTTTGTTGAATCAAATCAACCTAATTGCCGGAAAGTTTATAACTTTACTTGCATGTCATTGTTTTCAACTTAGAAGTTAGAACCCCATGTGTTAATTGTTGCAGTGTAAAAGAAGGGCATCGCAGCCAAGAGGAGGGTCACTGCAAGTTTCAGCATCGAGTGCAAAGAAGATTCTTATAATGGGGGGAACCCGATTCATCGGCGTCTTCTTGTCAAGACTCCTTGTTAAAGAGGGTCATCAGGTATCCTCATTCTCTTTCTAAATTTCCAAGTTTTCGATTTTTTCATCGTTTTCCTACTATGATTTTGCTTTCATAATTATGAGTTTGGTGTAACTGTCCCGCTGCTACGTGAAATCACTCACTAATCCCGTCATGGAATTAGTGAGAGTGCGTGAATTAGTAATGTCACGTAGCAGTGTGACAGTCACACTTTTCCTTTTGATATGTCGATAAGTTATGAAATTGAGTTTACTTTTGCAGGTGACTCTGTTTACCAGAGGAAAAGCACCCATTACTCAGCAGTTGCCAGGAGAATCTGATGCGGATTACACAGATTTCGCTTCAAAGGTATATAACAGTGTCGCTTGGCTTTGAAAGTCCATTATTAACTTCTAATGCTTTCCCAGATTTTCATTTTCTAATGATCATGTTTGCTAGATTTTGCACTTGAAAGGAGACAGAAAGGACTATGACTTTGTGAAATCCAGTCTTTCAGCTGAAGGCTATGATATTGTTTACGATATAAATGGTGCGCGTAGTCTTACATTTAGCCTCTGCAATTTGAATTTGCCACACTAGAAGAAAATTCTTGTTTAATATAGCTTACAGTTCTGCTTCATAATCTGTACTTGGAAATTTTCAGGACGAGAGGCAGAAGAAGTTGTGCCGATAATTGAGGGACTACCGAAGTTAGAACAGTAAGAACAGCCTACTGATGAAATTGCTTATCTTAATAGTAAAGCAACTGAAATTATTTCACCTTTATTTTGTGGGGGTTCTCCAGTATCAGGTCATCTTCTCCTGGATATGGTTTGTGATTAGGACTGTTTGTAGAAGTAAACTCTAAATTAGCAAGCATGTGATGCTTCGTATAAAATATTGGCTTTTTACATCAAAATTAATGGTTAAACAAAACAAGTACCTTTGACTGCAGCTTGCCATTTTATATCTCAGACGATAATAAACCCGCGTTTCGTTAAATATGTTGTAAATGAGAAAAAGCAGCTGACATTATTGAGGTGTACAGAAGACCAATGGTAACACTGTAGTTAGAGCGAGCTGATGCTTATAGTTCGTTTGAAAACATTCTAAGACTTAATCGAACACTAACATGGTAGACCTAATGTTTGATGCAGAAAAGATTTAAAAAGTGCACTTCTTTCCAACTTTCCATACATATATATAATGGAAATTTTTTGAAGGTCTAAGAATTCCACTGAAATCTCAGGTACATATACTGCTCTTCAGCCGGTGTCTATCTCAAATCTGATCAGCTACCTCACTTTGAGGTATGTTTGATGTTACAAATGGCTTACTTTTTCATTTTTTGGTCCTACTCTTGTACTGTGGTTCAAATCACTCTTGTCATGGCATTGTGGAAATTCGAGCTTAATTCCTAACTTGTTTTTCCTCTATATTACTTTTTATCCTTTTTATTTCATTCTCTATGTCTTTTGATAATTCTAAACTTGACAAATCCTGGTGGTAGACCGATGCAGTTGATCCAAAGAGCAGGCACAAGGGAAAGCTCGAGACAGAGAGCTTGCTCGAATCAAAGGGTGTTAACTGGACTTCAATAAGGCCAGTCTACATCTATGGACCATTGAACTATAACCCTGTTGAAGAGTGGTTCTTCCACCGGTTGAAAGCTGGCCGCCCAATCCCAGTTCCAAACTCGGGGATACAAATTACACAGCTTGGTCATGTCAAGGTTAGTGAAGTGTCAGTCATATTGTACCTCTTTAGATTTCTATATTGCAGCATATGAGGGCAATTTTTTTATGTGAATTCATTTTGCAGGACTTAGCGACAGCCTTCATTAAGGTTCTTGGTAACGAGAAGGCCAGCAAACAAGTATTCAACATCTCGGGAGACAAATATGTCACCTTTGACGGACTAGCGAAAGCATGCGCAAAGGTAATTGCTTGCTGAATAAGTTTATAGACAGACAAATATTCATAATCTCCTCAAACTAGAGTTTCTCATATGTTTTCACATTTGTTAGGCTGCTGGTTTTCCAGAGCCTGAGATCGTTCACTTCAACCCTAAAGAGTTCGATTTTGGCAAGAAGAAGGCCTTTCCATTCCGTGACCAGGTAAACATGGTCTTAGGGATGTTTTAAGAATTCGATAAGAAGCTAAACAAAACTTGTTCTATTACTTTCATGAAGCCGGAACCTGATTAACCAACTTCGATCATGTAATGCAGCATTTCTTTGCATCGATCGACAAAGCAAAGAGCGTGCTCGGATGGAAGCCCGAATATGGCCTGGTGGAAGGTCTTGCAGACTCGTACAACCTAGACTTTGGGAGAGGAACATTCAGAAAAGCAGCTGATTTCTCAACAGATGACATCATTCTTGGCAAAAGTCTTGTCCTCACCTAAATCTCTAAACGTAAATGTATTTGGTTGGTATTTTAGTCCAAAGTCCACAAACATGTTATTTGAAAATTAAACCCTGTGACTAATCTTTCGTTGAATCTGTTCCAATTGGGGTAAGGACATTTCTATATTTTTCTAAATGCAAAGATGAACAAGTTCAAGCAAATCAAACAGCCAGATTCAACAGCGTTGCTGAATCGGTTTCAACAGCGACACTGGAGCAAAAGTAACGGCCGCAAGAGAGAAACTTACATGTCATGACTATACGTTTCCTCCTCTCTCGAATCTCGAATCCTCGATCTCTCTCGTCGATGCCTGACTAAAAAAAAATGCCCACACTCAGCCCACATATACTTTCTGGGCCACTTGCAAATATGGGCAGTCTTGTAGATACACTTTGGGCTATTTTTGGTGTGACAAAGTGTGTGTTTTAAGTTTTGAGCCTACCCCAACGATCAACTGGATTGCCGAAGCCTTTTCTTGTTCTTTTGTATTCTAGATTTTTGGTCAGTCGAGAGAATTGAACCTTAAACCTATTATGCCCTAATTGAATTCTAGGCCTGAAGACAACTCCAAGTCAAGAAGGCTCACTGCTTTGAGAGAATTCTGAAGAAAAGAACTTCTATCGTAGGTAGTTTCACACGAGTCGAATTCTAGACCTATGATATCCTAATTTCTATTCTCGGTTGATGAGAATGGACATTCCATATGGTCCCCAATTTTCCATACAAAGACACCTAATACATTCAAGGAAGGTTCCTACATTCAAAGGGAAAAAGTGCCAAATAAGGGTACTCAAAAATCAGTGGCTCAAAATCAGGACATTAAACAAATAGAATCTTGACCGTTAAATCAGAGATCCCAAAATTCTTTCAGGAATAGAAGATTCTCCAAAGAATATCTAACCGAATATTCCTCAAATTTAAAAACATTTTTCGTAATTTCTTTTTCCTATTTTATTACGAAGTGGGCCAAAATAGTGTAGTAGTGGACACTCAAAAGAACATTATCTTATAACGTTGTTCACTACAAAGTCCAAAATATTATCCAAAGATTTGGTCGGTAAACGTTATCCTATAAACTAAAGGGCCCACCGTCTTAAACTGCCACACCAAATTGGTATCTACGTGCTAATGAGCGTTAAACGCGTTTTAATTTGGACCAACTAACATAACTAGAAACAGAGAAACAGAGTGTGACCCAACTCTCTGAAAAATTAGTGGTGCCTCGTTGCTTCTCCGAACGTCCTCTGCCACGCGGCGCCGCCACACGGCACCTCCCCATGCGGATGCGGGACACGTAAGCGATTCAATGGGGGCCCCAGTTCTATAGAATATCCTAAAAGTGTAAAAGCTGGGGTGAAAAGGTAATTCGGTTTAGTAGGTGGACCCCGCGTTAGTAAATCCAGGCGACTGTGAGAGCGCCACGTATCTATGTTTTTCCACGTGGCGAGGAGGTGGGACTTTCGTGTGATGAGATTAGAGGTTGGTATTCTTCGTTTGGTGAGAGTCTCTGTCGGTGGAAAGTGGACATGCAAAACCTTACGTATAGTTTATTGTGTATTTACCGTTTTATCCCTGTTGTTATCAAAACAAATGGGTTAATAATAGTTTATTTTTAATCAAATAAATAAATAAATCATTTTTTCTCTTTTGTACGCCCCAATATTCTTATTCTTTGCAATTTTGCGGATGTCTAATTCATGCACGTAGCTTGTTTAAGTGATATAATCTTACTTTTTCAACGCGATTAGTAAAATATGATTTATCAAAATGACTTCATCTCTTACTAATTTTTTATATGTTTACTAAACATATAAAAATCAGAAAAGTATGAATATTTCTATAAAAAATCATGAAGAACTTATTGAACATATGTCTGAGAATTGAGAAAATAAAACATAACACATAACAATAGAAAATTAAGTTGAGACTATAAAGATATGGTTAGGAGTGGGTGGATGGTCCGTCTTTCTGAGTATCTGATATAGAACGATAGTGGGTTTGATTGTGGGTATGTGTCATGCACGCGTTACTGGGTTTAATGTAATACCATGCTTCTACGCTTAATGTGCGATGTGACATTGGTGCACGTGTGGTCCATTATGTTGTGGTCCCACGTGAGATGACGTATTGAATATAAGTCCCACATCAAGGAATTGAGAAAATAAAAAACAATATATAAGTGTATGGTTTCATTCTTAATAATATCGAGATTTTTGTAATAAAACGCAACACTTAACAATAGATTGATTAACGGTTATAATATCGGTGTAATTAGGAGTAGACCAGTGACCCGTCTCTCTGAATATTTGATAAACTGTAACACTTACTATAGTTGTGTGAGTTTAATACATATGAGGACCATCTATTTCCTAATATATTATTGATTATTCTCAGTTTACTCTTCCACGAGGGGAGTTTGATTTTTGTAAAATTGAAATCAAACTGAAATTTTCAGCCTAATAAGAAAGGACTCTAATTCTAAGCTGTTTGACTTCTTCTTTATTTTCCTTTTTATTAAATACAGCATGGAGTAGCAATATCACATGTAATAAAAATATATTTATTTCATTTAAAAAATGTATTTCTTTTGGTAAAATATGTCTTTCATTTGTTTCGTTTCACCATATATTTTGAGATCCATGTACATAATGTAGAAGATTTTCCTAGATCGAAATGGTGATTAAAGTTCCGGATAATATGAAATTTAAAAGAATAAATACCTCTAATTATACTTTCCAAAATTTGTGTGGCACCTAATATGGAAAATGATGATTGACTAAGACATTTTTTTTTATGTGTTTTATCTTTAAAAGAAATATGATCCCACAAATACAAACAAGCATGAAACATAGGCTTGCGTATTCGTCCATAAGTCAAATTGGATATGTAATTATTGGAATAATTGTTGGAGACTTAAATTGTGGATATGCATGGTATAACTTATATGATTTTCTATATTTTTATTGACCAATCAGAATTGTTTCCTAGGGTCTATAGTTGCCTCAAAAGGTCCAATAATATATTGGACCTTTTGAATAACAGTCAAGAAGATCTTATGAAAATTAAACATTTTCGCACAGAAGATGTCAAACATATATTGAACATTCTAAAAATAAAAAAAACAATAATTGGAGACAAGAGGTTCATACAAAAAAACATAAGTAAACGGGTCTTCGCTTGAGCCTCCAAAGATAAAATAAATTATATATGTTTCCACAAGAAATACGATCCCTTCAATCCCTATAAGCACGTCTACTCCCATAATAAATAAATAAAAGTGCGTCGACGTCCACTACTCTGAATGAAATAGTTGTGTAAAAAATGAGAAATAAAAAGGTTATTATCGTCTATGAAATTTAAAATGGTCGGCCTGCAGGATCAAAATTTATTCGTTAATTAATTTGGAGCTTATGTCATGCTTCATCAAAGGCCATAATCCTCTCTAAAAACTGCCCAATTAATTCCCTACATTTATTTGATGTTGATACTAATTAGATAACGTCTCTTCAAGATCTTTGAACAATATTGTAAAATGACCAACGGGCCCAATGGGAAAACCAGACTTTCCACCTTAGACCACAAGGCAACATTAAAGTACTTACCCTAATCTCACATTTTTACCGTAATTTGACCAACCGACCCCAATTATCCCATCCAAAAAATGAATTAAAAAAAAAATTGGAAATTACCCCCTCCCCAATTCTATATAAACCCACCACCCACTACCCCAACTCATCAACCAAAACATTGAGTTCTAAACCTTCTTGAAGCAAGAAAACACAACCTTTTCTTCCAAACAAATACCAAGAGCCTTAATCTTCTCACCATTTTCCTACTCAAAACCCTTTTGTAACCAAACCCAATTCAGCCTAACCACCATGGCTCCTGATAGCACCACCCCCACCGCCACCGTCGCTGCCACCAAACCACCCACCGGGCGCAATAGGGCCTACGTCACCTTCTTGGCCGGTGCTGGCGACTACTGGAAAGGAGTGGTTGGCTTGGCCAAGGGCCTAAGAAAAGTGAAGAGCAAGTACCCGCTTGTTGTGGCCATGCTGCCCGACGTCCCCGAAGAGCACCGCCGGATTCTGACCTCTCAGGGCTGTGTACTCAGAGAGATCGAGCCTGTGTACCCTCCTCCTAACCAGACCCAGTTCGCCATGGCCTACTACGTCATCAACTACTCCAAGCTTCGCATTTGGGAGGTAACGTTTTCAACTCTTTTGGTGCTTTCATGCCGTTTTTAACACGTATATCTTGGTTGAAGGTTAACTGGTTTTGACGCGTGTCCTTTTTGTCGGTTAGGTTATCAGAAGTTTTTTATCCTAATTTTTCATTGCAATTTTCGCAGTTTGTGGAGTACAGCAAGATGATCTATTTGGACGGAGATATTCAAGTTTTTGAGAACATCGATCACCTCTTTGACTACCCGGACAACTACTTCTATGCTGTGATGGACTGCTTCTGTGAGCCAACTTGGAGTAGTAGCCCACAGTACAAGATAGGGTACTGCCAGCAGTGCCCTAACAAGGTCCGGTGGGACCCCAAGTTGGGCCCTAGGCCTCCTCTCTATTTCAATGCTGGCATGTTTGTGTATGAACCAAGCTTGCCTGTCTACCATGACCTCCTCAAAACCCTCCAGATTTCTCCCACCACATCTTTTGCCGAGCAGGTAAAATATTACTCTTCGACCGACAGAAAACTTTGGTTTAAAAAATATTACTTAATTGTTTTATAATTATTTATAAGTTTGTAATTTCGTTTTTTCCTGCAGGACTTCTTGAACGTGTATTTCAGGGACAAATACAAGCCCATCCCTTCAAATTACAACCTTGTCTTGGCCATGTTATGGCGTCACCCAGAGAACATTCAACTTGACCAAGTCAAAGTTGTTCACTATTGTGCCAACGTGAGTACTAGTTAAAATACAAATTCATTTCTGACAATATTGATGCACGTCCCTTCTTGCTTAAACATCTGCCTACGATTTATAAAATCGTAACCCCTTTTACTTTTTGTTCAGGGGTCTAAGCCATGGAGATACACTGGGAAGGAGGAGAACATGGAGAGGGAAGACATTAAGATGCTGGTGAAGAAATGGTGGGATATTTACGACGATGAGTCATTGGACTACAAGAATACCGTGGTTTCAACTGAGGCTGATGTGCAGCCATTCAAGGAAGCGGCACTGTCGGAGGCTGGCGTTCCCGACTTCGCTACCGCCGCCCCATCTGCCGCTTAATTGATGCCTGCGGTTGCCCTGAAGAGAAATTCAAGTTTATAGAAGTAAATAGGGCGTTGTTTTTTTGTTTAATAATAGTATTGGGGTTGTTTTTGTTGCCTCCCTGGATTATTTGACCTGGACGTGGGAGGCACTTTTTTTTTTTTTCCAGAGAGGAGCTTTTTTAAGTCCTCCTGTTATGTTTATTAGTTTTACCTCCAAATGTTAAGTTGGTGGACAAAAGGTTAGAAATATATTAATTATTGAATTTATATATCTTATTCTGTCACCTTGCACTCTTTATTTTGTTTAAATCTTGGAAAAATTTGTATTCAATCTCTAGTTACTAATGTTCATTGATTGAGACCTTATAAGTTTTCAGATTTTGATCAAAGTCTCTAGCATTAATGTATATACTAATGAATTTATTACATGATTTTAAAATAAAAAATAGTAATTGATTTAGATTTTTAATACTCAACCCTTATTAAACTCCTAATTAGTTTTCGATTAAAAAATTGCCAAAATAAAAAAAAAATAGAATAAGTTTGTACCCATTATTTTTTTTGCAAATTAGATTTTCAATTTTTTTTAAAAATTTTAAATGTACTCATTCATATCATTTTTCATTTTTCTAACCTTAAATGTACCTATTCATAAATATACCAATTTGTTATATGTAAAATGTACTTTTTTTAATATTAAATGTACTCATATTTTATATAAAATCAATTCAATTTTTTTTCAAATCTATTTTTTAAATTATATGGGTACATTCTATTTCGTTGATTTGTGAATGTATCTATGTCAAGTTTAATCGAAGAAATTTATGTTGGAAAATATTAGTATTTGTGTATTTGGATTTTCCTTGTTAGTTTAGGAATTAGGCCTATCCTATCTGAGTTAGGGTTTCTTAGGTTTAGTTCTCTATAAATATTGCTTGTAATTGAGTTTGAGAAACAAGTTAGTCACAATGTAGCCTCTTAGGGTTATGTAGCCGTTTTGGCATTTTCATTTGTTTAATAATATTTCTATTAGTTTGTAGTCTTACTTATTGCTCACTCTGATATTCAACTTGGCATCAGAGCATGTTAAATCCTTCGAGAATTAATCTGTTTTGGGGTTGATATCGATTTGTTTGTTTGTTCAGTATCAGTTTTGTTTTAATTAGGGTTTTGTTGTTTGAAAACAAAGAAAAAAGTTAAATCTGTTTGCTTGGGACTTGGGAGGCACACCGCGCTGAACCCAGAACCCCAAACCTGCATCAAACCCGCCGGTCTGACTGATCCACCACACCACTGCTACACCTCTGTCTCGCACTGCTGCTGCCATCCCTGCCTCCAGATGCTTCGTTCCCTAACCTGTTGCTACATATCTGCTGTTATGCCGACCAAGCCCGCCTGACCAGATTTGCAGAACCCACCAACCCGTATTGTACCGGCACAGACCCGATTCTCACCGCTGTACCAGAATCCCATCGCCATCACACAATGTCGTCACCTTGCCCCTACAACCAAAAGTCGCGCCCATCGAAATGTTTGCAACTACTGTTGGTAATTCTTGTATTTACTGTTTTTGTTGTTGATCTGAGGATTGTATTGGAGTTCCTATGTATTATGAGGATTGTTGCACTTGTTTGGAGAAAACCAAAAAAGAAAAAAAAAAAAAGGAACGCAAAGAAACAAAAAATAGGAAGATGGAGAAAAGAGAAGGAAAAAAAAGAATTAAAAAAAGAAGAAATGAAAGAAACAATAAAAGGAAAGAGAAAAGGTTGGAGGTTTTGAGGCCCACACGGGCAAAAGAAAAAATGGGTTGTTTGGTCTTTTTTGGTTTAAAGTTCGAGGCCCACTAGTTGTTGGCCTGTTTGGGATTGTTATGTGACCACTCGAGTACTTGGACCTGTGATCACTCGAGTGATAGGATTTTGTTTTGTTCGTTCGTTGTTACAATTGAGATATGAAAATTTCGTCCGTTTAGTGACATGTTCTTTCCATACTCTCAATACTAGCCAGTCTGAGTCGGAATCAGTTTGCCAGCCAGAATAAGCTTGCCAGCAAGAATCAGTTCACCAAGTTCGCCAATCAAGTCAAGTTAAGTTAAGTTCGCAAGTTCGCTTGTCAAGTCAAGTCAAGTCAAGTCCAGTCAAGTCAAGTCTGCATGCCTGCCAGTTCGCCTAACCGAGCCAGTCCGCATGTTCTTGTTTGCAAACTCATGTCGTATACCGCCATGAGTTTGATGAAGGGTGTTGGAAAATATTAGTATTTATGCATTTGGTTTTTCCTTGTTAGTTTAGGAATTGGGCCTAGCCCATCTGAGTTAGGGTTTATTAGGTTTAGTTCTTTATAAATATTGCTTGTAATTTAGTTTGAGAAACAAGTTAGTTACAATGTAGCATCTTAGGGTTATGTAGCCGTTTCGGCATTTTCATTTGTTTAATAATATTTCTATTAGTTTGTAGTCTTACTTATCACTGACACACCTCAACCAAGATCGAGGCATGCTGGCCGTCACGTGATAGTGACGTAACCATGTGCACAGTGCGGAAGCAATATAAATAGAAATTACGAATGAACAAAAACCGAAACACTAGCTAAGGCAAATACTAGCGTGAAAATAAGTGTGAACACATAATCAGAGCACTAATAGCCTAAGTGCAGTCAAGCATAGGAATTACTAATTAAATAACACTCGAAGGTAATCCTACATGAGTGATGGTCTGTCAGAACTTCCGCTGGAAACCTTGTGAGCCACCCACAAATGCTACCTAATACCTGGATGGGCGCAAAACAAAAGCGTGAGTGGGCAAAAACAAAGCTTTTCCAAAACCATTTCATTATCAAACTTCTAACCCTTCGTCGTAAAACCTGTATAATTTTCCCAGAAAATAGTATATACATATACTAAATCTCAACAGAATTCATCATCAAAATATGCATTCAAATCATGAATATGCCATGCCACATTATCAATTATCCAGGTAAGTAATCTAAAAGCGATGATAACTGCAATTATCTCATCAACTGTACTCTAGCTCATAGATCATGCCTGCACACAAGTCGAACCCACCTATAGTGGTCTATACGACAGGCTGGGTGTATAATAAATAATTACGCTCAAGTGCTACGATCACGTGAAGGCTGTGCGAATGATCGCGGGTCACCTACAAGTCAAACCCACTAAAAGTGGTCTATACGACAGGCTGTGCACCTAACTTGGATCCAAGATGAGCGTGTGGTGCAGGAGGTGAACGATCACGTGAAGGCTAGGCCCTAACTCTGGCGGGAGCACTAACATCGGGGTGCAGGTTTATGAGCTAACAATGCATCTCAACAATCATCATAATGTAACACATAGCTTACCTGAATTTACCTGAGCACTGCTGGCATCGAATCCCAATATGTGTATATAAATATATATCACAATGCATACATATAGCATAACATATTTGGCATGACAATTCATTTCACAAAATTGCTTAAAACGTATTTCTGGGAAAAATACTCATTATATAGGTATATACGGAAAACAAAAGCCCACTCACTGGTATGTCGAAGAATCGTATCCCCCGAGCCTTGATTGATTACGCTCGTCCTGAGGGTAGGTCTCACCTATATGAGAAATAACTATATAAACGTTATTTTAAAGCACATAAACGAAACTTGGTAATAACTTCTCATATATTGCTTAAATTGGGTATATGAATATACCACAGTGACCTACTCAACCTCAGAAACATCCCCAAAATTTTAAAATATTTTTCTTACCACCCACGCGCCGGCCAAGGCATGGCAACACGTGTGGCCACGCGCAGGGAATCCTGACAGAATAGTAACGGCAGTTATGAATATTCCATTAAAACTAACGGTGTTACCTGACGCTGTTAGGAATATTCTGTCAACTCTGATGGAATATTCTCCTTTCTTCTCCGATGGACCTCGCTGGTCGCCGCCATCCGCCGCCGTCTGAACTTCGAATTTTCGCTGGTTTCTGGAAAAATTTTCAAATTTTCAAATCTTCCTCATTTCTTAACCAAATATCATGAAACTTGAACCAAAATGAAGCTTATGAAGAGTAGAACCAATTCTTACCACTTCCAAGCCCTGAAATCCACGGAATCTCACCGGAGAAGCCTCGATAATTCCGGCCAAAATTCAAACTCTTCAATCTCGACTTCCCGACGTCCAAATCACTCCATTTTTCTTCTCCGAGCTTCGTGAAGACAATCTAAAGCTCACTACAAGCTTAGAATGCTTTGAAACCTTCACATTTATGTGTGCATGAACAGTGCACAAAATATGGGGTTAGTGTTCCCGGGGTTTTCGAAGGTTTCAAGTCTCAAAAATGGTATATATGAACTCAAAAACTTGCAAGGAGTTCGAATCTTACCTTTTTGACGTCGATCCGTGCGTGAAAGGTTGGTCTTGATGTTCGTCCGTACGAGAGAGAAGGAGAGAGTGAGTCTGAGAGAGAGAGAGCACGAGAGAGAAGAGAGAGAAATGAGTGTCTTGTGTGTGTGTGGTCCAAAATGCACACTAACACCTCACCAAAACCACAACCACAACCAAACAAAAATATCTAAGGGCAATTTCGTCCTTTCACACCTTCGAGAATAATTTTCCGGGACGGGCTGTCACAACCGCGCACTCTGATATTCAACTATTTAATGATGTTATTAAGCTTAATATTTATTTTTATTTTTTTATTTTTTATTTTTTGTAGTTTTGAACAATGTACCCATGTTTTGGTACAATGATTTTTTGGTTAATTTTGATGAATGTACCCATGCTTACACGCACACGCACACACACACACACACACAATATATTGGAGAGTAAAATTGATCCTTTAATTCAATCTCACAAATTATGAGTTTTATTTAAAATCTCATTAATATAAATAACTACAAATTTCAATTTTTAATTTAAAAATATAAAACCTACATTGAAAACATTATTACATTAATGTCATGGAATATTAATAGTTATCAAAAAATGAAAACTAACAAGGTTTCAATCAAAGAATATTAATAGTTAGGGACAGCATCCAAAGTCTCCTTTAAATCTTATACCAATTTTGCATCTGAATGATTATCTTGCAAATAAAACAAGCCTGCTACTACTAAACAGAGCAACCTAGTCGATCCCGATATGGTTAAAACCAAGAACCGAATGAAGAAAACATTGTTAAAATCTGGAGTTAATAAAAGCCTCTGAACTTCTCATTTCAAACAAGTCTGATGAAATCTGAGAGAATTTAAATACGTAATTTTCTAGAATATGTGAACTTTATTTATTTATTTTTTTCCGATGCCTAAAAGGGACCAAAAAAAAAAAAAAGGTTCAGAGTCATTTCATTTCAAACAATTATAAAGTTCAGAGGCACTTCATTCAAACAATTATAAAGTTCAGAGTCATTTTTTTGTGAACTTTAACATAATCTATGTTTTTTTAAGAGACGATATTTACCAATAGTATATTTGAGCATTGAGCAGCAAAGTATTACCATTTTTGTGGATCTATAGTCTACATTACAATTGTTAATGTAGTGGGAAGCATCTCTTATCCTAGTGCAATATGACGGGTGTTATGACAATTGCTTTAGGGATTCTTTTTCTTCAAACATCATTTGGGAAATGCCCCTTTAAGTCCTATCGAATCATTGCATGAGTTTAGCTTTAGGAAAAACTAGGTTTCGCATGCGCTTAGCAGGAGCCTTGATTCATCTTAAACATGTGACTCCCCCTTTGTACGGAAATTTAGTTAACTTGGCTTCTCAAAAAATGATCCTCATCAAAATACTTTTTCACAAAGTTTACAAAATTTCATGCTTATGATAAAAACCATTAACGTTATAAATTACTTTGTAAATAACAAAACATGAATTAAAAACAAGGTCGTTTAGTCAATCAATTGTAGCAAATAGATTGACGGTTCGTTATGCTTTTATAAAATCCGTTCATTTGTTTTTACATAGTTTGATGACCAAAAACGATCTCATTTATTAACTTTTTTGCAAAGATGATATTTACAAAATTATTTATAACATTAACTCTTCGACATAAGCATGAAGTTCGGTTAGTTGGTGACGAAACATATTGAGAAGGAATTGCTCCTCTCATTTTTAAGTAACCAAACATACTTCTCCGAAAGATAATTTTTAGGTGTTCTGCTTTTGTAACAAAAATGATTTTTGCACACTAATTGTTGCTATACTTTTGTTTATTTTCGTTTCACTATAATGACAATGACAATCACCACCGTATAAACAGTTAAATTTCTGAAATATTATATACTTCTTCATTTATCGGTGTCAATTTTTTTTCAGTAACAAAAATTGGAAAATTGAAAAAAGAGGTGGGGGGATGTCCATGTTGTAATATAGGTTTAAAGAAAAACCCAGTAATCTGGGTGCCCATATTATAATCCATTTATGAATACAAATTCTTTTTGATTTTAATCTTGCTAAAATTTCATCTGTTTTGGGTCTTTGATACTGCTGGCTGCTATGTTCTTGCTCTGCTCCTTCAACGCTTTGGAGGGAAGAGCCAAAAGCTGCGTAAATTCAAACATCAGTACAAAGCTGCCAAAAAGGTAAACAGTTAAATTAGTACAAAGGCTTATTTTTAGTTACGCTATTTAGAATATGATTTTAATCTTACTTTATTCTATGTAACTTAAAAGTTGTTACTTTACTTTTTAAACTCAAAATTCACTCAACTTTGCCATTTGGAACTCGATTTGATCCTATTTTGTCCCCTGAAACTCGAAAGTCGTCTTTATAAAACTCAAAATTTACTCATATTGCCTTAGATGTCACATCCCGGCCCGGGGTGGATCACTTCCCGGACCCGCTCCACCACCATAGCACGATATTGTTCGCTTTGGGCTTACCAAGCTGCCAAAAAGGTAAATAGTTAAATTAGTACAAAGACTTATTTTTAGTTACGCTCTTTAGAATATGATTTTAATCTTACTTTACTCTATGTAACTCAAAAGTTGTCACTTTACTTTTTAAACTCAAAATTCACTTAACTTTGCCATTTGGAACTCGATTTGATCATATTTTGTCCCCTGAAACTCGAAAGTCGTCTTTATAAAACTCAAAATTTACTCACATTGCCTTAGATGTCACATCCCGACCCGGGGTGGATCACTTCCCGGGCCCGCTCCACCACCATAGCACGATATTGTCCGTTTTGGGCTTACCATTCCCTCACGGTTTTTGTTTCTGGGAACTTACGAGCAACTTCCCAGTGGGTCACCCATCATGGGAGTGCTCTAACCCCCTTCTCGCTTAACTTCGGAGTTCCTACGGAACCCGAAGCCAGTGAGCTCCCAAAAGGCTTCGTGCTAGGTAGGGATGAGAATATACATTTAAGGATCACTCACTTGGGCGATGTGGGATGTCACAATCCACCCCTCTTAGGGGCCCGACGTCCTCGTCGGCACACTTCCGGCCAGGGATAGGCTCTGATACCAATTGTCACATCCCGGCCCGGGGTGGATCACTTCCCGGGCCCGCTCCACCACTGTAGCACGATATTGTCCGCTTTGGACTTACCATTCCCTCCAGGTTTTTGTTTTTGGGAACTCACGAGCAACTTTCCAGTGGATCACCACTCATGGGAGTGCTCTAGCCCCCTTCTCGCTTAACTTTGGAGTTCCTACGGAACCCGAAGCCAGTGAGCTCCCAAAAGGCCTTGTGCTAGGTAGGGATGAAAATATACATTCAAGGATCACTCCCCTGGGTGATGTGGGATGTCACATTAGATCTATTAGTTTCTTATGTGGTTTGATTTGGGTGCGCTAGGCTAACCAATTTCTTTTTTATTTTTTTTATCTCTTCAATTTTTTTTTAAAACTTAATATTCTCTTATTGTTGAAAGTTAATGCAGAATGGAGATTTATAATCATTTTTCTGCACACGTGCATAGTCTTATTGTTTCACATATGTTTTAGGAGGCGACCTATAAGTTTCAGGAAGAAAAGAGAGTCCACAAGTTAAAATGGAACAAATTTTGAGTTTCAAGTTTTAAATTGGTGACTTTTGAGCTACAGGGCAAAGTGAGAAGGAGCCAAATGAAACCAAAGTTTCATGTTTTTGCCATATTTTATCATCTCATAATTTGGTGTAACAACTTGAGCCGGATGAGAGGAAATAAAATAATTCATAATCATCCGGTTAAGAAATCCACCATGCGCGGGTTCAAAATCCAAATAAAGTTCCTAAAAACGTAACTAAAAATAAGCCTAGTAAAAATAATTGGATTAAAATGAAATGGAATCCTCTTTATGAAATATAAAGAATGGAAATATAAATTTTCAATGCTTCCGTTATGTTTCATTCATTAACTTACCGATTATACAAATATACCCTAGATTGTAAACAAAATTATGGAAAATTCAACAGTTCGGTTCGATACGGTTCTGCTTAAATTTATTACTAAAATCGTACGGTTCGGTTCATGCTGGTTTACGGTTCTAACCAAAATTATATATATGTTTTGTCTAATTTTCTACTTCTAATATCAAACACATATTTCAACCACAAATTCAAATAAATTTGAGTTTCCACTACTAGATCTACAAGATTTGTGACCGGAAGATAGAAAGTGTGCATAGAAATATAAATCAAAAGATAGAAAGACTCATATCAAGACCAAAGTGTAGATCTTAAACTAAAACTAAAATGTAAATAATGCATAATCTACTGGAAAAGAATGGAGAAAAATAATGTAGGGGAGAAAAGTGAAGAAAAATATTGGGCTTATGCACATGGTCTTTTTGGAAAAATGTCTTATTTATATAAAAATAATAATAAAACAATAATTTATATTAAAAGCGGTTCAGTCCGATTCCTCCGGTTCTTAATATTTCCAAACCGGAACCGGAATCGTTTGAAACGGTTTGGTTCGGTTTTTGTTCCGTTTTGACTTTTTTGGTCAACATGATTTTTTACGATTTTTTTGTCACGGTTCGATTCGATTTTTTTTTGTCACGATTCGATTCGATTTTTTGATTTGACGATTTTTATGCCCATCCCTACACCAAATAACCATAGATCGCTCTGTAGACAATGCCACTCAAACACACAGCTTCATCAGGCAACTGCTTGAAAACACAACCGACCCATCACTCAAAAGCGCTCTGGAATCATGAGAGTATAGTTACCAAATATTGATGGAGGCGTTCGGCTGCGGTGGCGTTTTCCCAGAAGGATTACGACATCGTGTCATGGCTTTGAATGCTGTGCATGAACTAAAGGGAACAAAGCAGCACAATTCTAGAAGCAACCATTTATTGGTTTTCAAATTTCATAATTGTTTTTTTAAAGACATAATCGTTGTTCTTTGACATTAGTTTGATCGAAGAGAAATAACACCATACTACACATTGTTGCTCTCTTTAACATGTTCTTGCTTTCTATGTTTGTGTTTGACAATTAATTTACTTATTTGTTCTGCGGTAAGAGATTAGGGATATGAGTTTTCGTTTTTGCTTATTTAATTAGGTTAGACTTTTATGTATCTATTTCCTCCCAATATATTTAGGTTGTTTTATTTTCTTATGTGTTGGCTGTAACCTTCTTTCGGATTAATGAAATTTACTTTTTAGGCTAAAAAAAAGAAAAAAAGAAACTCACACACTAGGTGTGTGTGAATATAAAAATTTTAAAACCACGAAAATATATGACAAAGAGACGTTTGAGAGAAATGTGAGTTAGTTTTACATGTGGACGAGGTTTAAAAAAAAGATTTTAATTTGCGTGAAATTACATTACTCCTCGTGATTTTATTTTGTGATGTAGTACTAAATTGTTTTTTTACTCTCTTTTGGTTTAACTAGAACGCAGAAACACATAACAGCCGTTGTATTGTTTAACTGGAAATGAATACACGACGATTTGGGATTAAAACTTGAGTTAGTCAATGCCTATATCTGATTGATTATGAACACCAAAGTCAAGGTAGCTCAAACCATACAAAAGATATCGACCGTAAACTCCAGATACCATACAAGTTCTCAGGCAGATCATCGGGCCAACAGCCACACAGGAACAAATTCAAAGGCAAATTATCGGGTCAACAATGCAACACGATCCTTCTGTACTGCCTATGTTAAGTTGATATCAAAGAACTCGCATCGTACAGGCATCTCCATCTCGTAGAAGGGATTCTTCAAGACATAATCCGTGTACAACTCATAGATATGTTTCAAGAGACCATCCATGTGCTGTGTCCCGGACTCAGAGACAACAAATAACTTTGTCCCTGCAAATAGTGAAAATATATATCATCACTTTCACAATCCAAGACCTCTTAAAAGTTTCCGGTAAAAATTTTCTTTTCCCAGGATAAATTGAACAGCCACAGGAAATTAGAAATTGAAACCAACAACCTGCTCGTTAAGAATGTCTAAATTCAAATGGAAAAAAGGCCAAGCCTAACGTAACGGAGACCCAATTACTCTAAAAACTTAAAACAGAAACAATAAAACTCGTCAACGCTGAAACAACTAGTAACTTCGTGCTGAACAAATTCCAAACCAGGCAGATGGATCCAAGTCGACATCCAGGATACTAAGCCAACTCATTCGCCTTATGAAATTCAAGTATAGTGGTTTTCAAGATGTGTAATATGTACGGTGTTGGCATCTAGCATATAGAAACTAGAACGAGCAAAACAAAAAGTTTCACCCTTTCTATAACCAGAACAAAGAAGATCCTAGTTATGTGGAAATCGATAACATCACACAAGATTACGTACAGAAAACTCGTGTCCATAGCCCATCTTCATAATACAGAACCGCAAGATAGATGATGTTGTTGACACCAAATGGCTTACGAAAGCACCACGATTAGTTAGTTGTGTCAGTTAACAGATCAACTCCCTCAATCCCAATATTTAGCAGCCACCTCACTTGCAAACACTCGTTGTGCAACTGTTTACCAAATTACAGAGCCGCAAGATATAAGTCCTACATCTTACACTAAATGGCTTACAAGAACACTGCCATTAGCTGTGTCAGACATTAAACAAATCAACTTGCGATGACTTAGCATTCACCTGGGTTATGAATTTATATCCCCGCCCCCCGTAATAACTATCATCCGCTAGATTACAACCTATGGTAATGCACACCATAATTCACAAGTAGAACTAGCAACAGATATATAGATAGCCAAATTATTATGCGATACAAAATCTTCAATCCTTGGAACACAACTTAAGCACACCCAATTCAAAGCCTCACTAACTTTACCATCTACATTCTATACAAAACTTACAATCTGCAAAATTGAAATCAATTAAATTTAAGTGAGACTTGAAAATTTCAGTTGCAAATTAGTCCTAAACAAAAATCTTTCACAAATTCACCAAATTTTGCCAATGCGACCTAAACCCATTAAATTACACTACAAATTCTAGAAATAGAGAAAAGGGTCAAAACTTTGAAATGTACCAGTGAGTGATTGGAAGCAATTAAGATCGAAAGTGTCAGCTTGGAGGAGTTCGATTCCGAAACAGCCCGATACCGGCGACAGCTGCTGAGAAATGGCGTGCATCGAGTGCCACAAGCTCGCAACCCTCAAGGTGTCGTTAGTGTCCATCCTCCCCGCCGATCCATAATCCTAATTTTGTTAAAAAAAAAAACTATCAAAATTCGTTAACTTTCGTGCTTGGTTGCTGAGAAAACAGAGGAAAATAAATGAGAAAATTGAAATCTCTTAGGGTTTTGTTACGTTGTAGTAGATCAAGCCGCCTGATTTGTTGATGATGTAGAGACTGTAAATTGCTGCCATTTCCAAGGGCTCCTCCACTGAGTCGACTTCCAAACTCGTCCCATCGCAGAAAGCTTTAAAGAATCCGTCACGTTCATGTCGGCTGCCGACAGTCGGCACACACACTTTCTCTCTCCTAATCTCATCTCTCTCTCTAAAAATCACCGACAATGGGTGTGAAGCTAAACTCCGAGCCAATGATCGAGATCAGCGGCTTAAAATTCACCTACCCAGGAATTAATGGCCACCCGCCGCCTGGCTCCAAGCCGCTGATCGAGGACTTCAGTCTCACACTCAACGCCGGCGACCGATGCCTCCTCGTGGGATCTAACGGCGCGGGGAAAACCACGATCTTGAAGATCCTGGGCGGCAAGCACATGGTGGAGCCCCACATGGTTCGCGTGCTCGGAAGGTCGGCGTTTCACGACACCGCCTTGAGCGGCTCCGGCGACCTCTCGTATCTCGGCGGAGAGTGGCGGCGAGATGTAGCGTTCGCCGGGTTTGATGTCCCGATTCAAATGGACGTTTCGGCCGATAAGTTGATCAATAGCGTGGCGGGGATAGACCCACAAAGGAGAGCAGAGCTGATAAAGGTTTTGGATATTGATCTTTCATGGCGGTTGCACAAGGTGTCCGATGGTCGGAGAAGACGAGTGCAGATCTGTATGGGTCTCCTCAAGCCATGCAAGGTACTCAATTTCCATGTTTCACAGTTTTGATGGTGTATTTTTTATGCACGCTAAGTGTTTGATGATTTGTTTCTGAATCCAAAGAGGTTCTTCTGCTAGACGAGATAACGGTGGACCTCAATGTCCTAGCAAGAGCTGACCTTCTCAAGTTCTTGAGGAAGGAATGCGAAGAGCGAGGTGCCACGATCATATACGCCACGCACATATTTGACGGGTTGGAAGATTGGCCCTCGCATATTGCTTATGTTGCGAAGGGGAAGTTGGAGCTAGGAATGCCAACGGAGAAAGTTAGGGAGATTAGTTGTCACTAATGGTGCGTTAAAAGGGTAATTTAAATTGGGGTAAATATCAGTTTACTAACTTTAAGTTTCGTGGTTTTCAACATTTAGTACATGAAGTTTTTTTCATCCCAGAGTCATACCTAAAGTGTTAATTTTGGGATAGTCTCATACATCCGTTAGTCTGGCTGTTAAGTCTCCCGTTAACTGATGACGTAGCGCCCATGTAGACAATGATTGGGTGCCACGTGTCAGTAAAAATATTAAAATAATTAATTAAATAAAAGAATTAAAATAAAAAAAAAACCCAGAACCCCCTTCGTCTTCCCCACCCGACACCCATCCATCCCTTCCACCCCCTCCAACCCTCCACAAAGATCAATGACCTAACCACAAGATAATTATGATGCCTCAGGCCAAAGGACTATTTTGCATTATCCTAACCATGAGTTCTCATGTAACATGAGTATGAGAACTCCTCGTTGATCGCGTTCAGTTAACTCATTCTCTATTGAGCACCTACATACTTGTCTTGGTGTCCGTCACAACAATGACTCGAGACCAGTCACTCTCTCTAAGAGAGGAAATAGCACATACTGATCTTAACAGATTGTCAATGCCCAATTGGCAATCCTCTGATTAGGAACGTTTAGGGTATGTATACGAAAGAGAATGGTCTCATGAATCTAACTTCTTTAGATCACATTCTCCCAATTACATATTCCTTGGACTTATCGTTTAAGCATATAACATTTATATGAGACAGCTTTAAACAATAATCTTTGCCCTTTATATTAAACTAGATTAGTTTAACATGTGAAATGTTTGTAAAGTATCATCATATGATTGGTTTAGGGCACATTTCCATTAATCTCTCACTTGCACTAGAGCCAATCAGCTTGGTCATCAGTGATGATACCTCTTCTGAATTCATTTCAAATATGGCTGAGTAGTAGGCCTAGACAATGAATATCTATATGTTATCCATAGAAGCAACCTTGAGAATAATGATGTCACCATTATACATGATTTTCAATCATATGGTTCAGTCTTTCCTTTGAGTTCAAATCTTGATGAGACCTTGATTCCCTGGCTTGAGCTATCACCACATTAGTGTCGTAGTGTCGGCACACTAGAGACACTTTCTGGTTGGAACCGAATGAAGAGTTCATAAATGAACTTTCCCATCCAAACAACAATGTTGTTAGTTTCTATATGGCAATATATTTTGCATGTATGATGGAACACACTAAAGTCATTACTTATAACGTTTCCACCAAAATATCTCTTTAGTCATAATAAAGAGATATCCAATTATCTCTTTATTCATAATGAAGAGATATCTAATGATGGATACGATATTAGATTCATAATCTAATACATTTACGCTTCCATTGCGTTACTTTAATTCTTCCTCATTCTTGAGGAATCTATCCTTTAGTATTTGTTAAATACTTAAGGACTCACTTGACAGTTGCCATGGTTCTGATCCTGGGCTTGCACTGATATCGTTTTGTACCAATTTTGGTACAACTCATATCATCATTTTTCATACAATATGAAATATGTAAATCATCTTTCTGCGTATGCATAAAGGATTCTATTTACGCATTACGCTTCTTTGGGAGTCAAAGTGTACATTCCCTTTTAGAAGAGCAACTTCCTAGTCTAACTGGAATTGTCCTTTTTCATTAGAAGTTTATCATTCGAGAAACTTCCTACATCTATCGTCTATCAATAGGGATTGAGATAATCCAATTATATCTTGAAATCTGTCATTATAGATTTCCATCCCATGTATATAGACTATGTCTCCCATATACATTCTATCATTATAAAACGTTTAAAGTCATAACTTTAAGAAGAAGAATTCCTTTCATTTCCAAAATTAATATATCATATATATGTTCAAATTTAGGAATATGATTAACTCCCACTAATCTTTTGTAAACCTAGTAAACAAAATATTCATTTACATCTTTATGAGAAATCAAACGATTTGATCTTTCTCTCATAAGACGCTTGTAGCTCCCACTAGCTTGCTAAGATTCATGATGAATGGATCTCTACAACTTACATGTCATGTGATTCCTAGCCTTAGACATATATTATCAAGACTATCTTGATAATGGTTTTGGAAACCCATATTATGTCCAAACATTGAATCACTGTTTAGTTGTATAGCTAGCAATCTTCGAATTAATTGAAACCAAGACTACATCAAAGATGGTTTCTTCCAAGTCAACCAATCTCGTTGATTGTAGTCACCTTAAGCTACCAATTAGCTTTGGAGGTTTCACTATTTCGAGTCAAATGGTATTATACCATTTCCTTGAGTATATGTTGTATATACACTCAATCTAGTCATAAAGATTTTTCATTCTTATTTCTTTCGAATTAAGAGGTGTAACTCCATAACATAGTCATAAAGTTCAAACCATTCAACTGAGACGGTTTATAGATCTTTCTCGACTACCTTGGAGCTAGTGGTGTAGGAACTAGGTTGTTATATTTGTTGATTATCATCTTGTCTCTCAAAGAACCCATTCTTTGAGTTCTATCTCTCGTTCATTTGCTCTATCTTAGGCAAATCCTATTGTAGGATTACAATGAACTACCCAACTAATAACATTTTTAGTTGGTTTATAGAAGTGATATCCAAAGGTTAATTTAAGGATATCCCACAAAATTGTTCTCAAACAAATATTGCTTATTAGCACACAACCCCAAATCTTAACACGATTAAGATTTGTCTTTCTTTCCAACTACATCCTATGAAGTCATGAAACATTTTGGAAGATCTTCTAATTGACAATCATATTGTCTTAGAAGTATATATATCCTATATATGGGTAATTGATAACATCCAACGAACTACATCTTATTCGAGTTCGTTCTTCTCCCAATGGAGAAATCCATTATCTTATGATGCTACTTTCCTTGATATCTTTCAAGGAAACTCTTCTAAAGTGTTCTTTTTTCCTTGGATCAAATCTAAGGAGGTAAATACTTTAGATGTCTTACTCATCAACTTACATTCTTGAATTCTTTGAAACCTTTTGCAAAGTATACGGACTTGTGTTTATTCAAAATAAATGATAGTCCAACCGAGAGCAATCTTCTGTAAATGTCATACAACATGAGTAGTATTATGTTGTGGACAAGTGCCATTAACATCTAAGTGAATTAACCTCAACAACTTTGTGATTCTTTCTTCTTTTCCAAAGAATAAAGATTCGAACATTTCGCCTCTATACAATTTTAACCATAAGGCATTGGATCTGGATCTAACGATCCAAAGCATCCATCTATGACCAACTTGTAATTTATGTTTTAGAGGTGTCACAACTCAGTGAGATTAGTCACTACCTTGCAACCTTTTTGGGTTTTAAGCATCGTTATATTCTAAACAGTTAACACTACCACATCATCTCTACTATAGAGACAATCAATCAAATTGCAATAATCCAATCATTCATTAATAAAGAACAATGTTTTGTCAAACAAAACATTCATCCATCTCTTAAAATTATAGTGACGGAATTAAGTTCTTTATTCAAATTGGAATGTAAAGACAAATTTTGTTTTTCCAATTTCTTTGGTAGTTCATATGAGGAAGCAAGTACTATTTGTTTTCGCAGAGATCTATATCTTATTCACGTTCCGAATGTGAAGTACTTTCTCTTCTCTCATTAATCTTCTACTTCTTATTAGCCACACTTTTACATCGACTGTAAAACATAGTTACTAATACGGAATCAAGCATTCAAGTAGAAGAACCAACTGTTTTGAACTATTGAAGAACAATTTACAACACCTTCAAAATGTGTGTTCTTGACACTTGCAAGACATTTCTTGCAAATACCCCTTCCAATGTCCATCATTTCATAAAGAAAGTTTGTTCCCCTTGAGTTATTTCTCCTTCTTCATTTGACTTCTCCATTGACTACAATAGTCATGGTCCCTAAACTCCTACTATCTCTCTTGAAACTTATTTCAATTGTGTTATACACATCAAACGATTTGGAGAGCGTGCAGTTATTGTTCATTATATAGTTTATAATAAACTTAGTGAACCATTTGGATAGGGACACAAAGGTGAAGTCCTTGCCTAGTTTCCGTCTCCTAAAGTGGTTTAACACTTTAACACTCTATAATTCAAAATCATCATAAGTCCATGTTGATGGATTTTGTCAATCAACCATTATGTCCTAAACATGATTACAAACTTTCAAGAGTTGTTCAAGGCAACTCTCATTTCTTTGTACAACAATTTGTAAGTGAAGAATCATGGCACATAAAGTGTCCATGCCCTTGTGCTTACTTCTCAAGTTCCTTGTTTATTTAACAAAGAAACAAGCACTAGTGTTTGCGTTAACTAAGAGTTGTTCAAAGCAACTCTTATTTCTTCATACAACTATTTGTAAGTGAAGAATTATGACACTAAAAGTGTCCATGTCTTTGTGCTAATCTTCTCAAGTTCCTTTGTTCATACAACAAAGGAATAAGCACTTGTTGTTTGTGTTGTCCTCTTTATGATAGACTTATCTAACATGTTCTTCCAATGATACATTATCTATAGGAAGATTGTGAGGATGAGACAACTTAGGTACATATACAATCTATTCAAGACAATCTATGGGATTGATGTACCAAGTCCGGAAACTAAAGCCTTCGGCTTTTCTTTGTCAAGTTTTGGATAGCGTTTGCAAATATATTGGTAAACAAATACATAACGAATATAAATTGATTGATTTTAAGCTATTTGATCTGGGTCTTTAAATCAAATAGCACCACCCACTATTTTTGGCAAATTCCATGTCCTTCATTGGAATTCAAGAGTTTTGGAGAAAACTCTAGTGGGGTATGGGAAGGCTCACTATTACCAAGCCCACCTCACAATGATATAATGTTGGCTAACATCAATAATAATGAGAGAGTACGCTTACTCATTTACATTTCATGTAAGCACCCATCTTATTTGGCCTCTAGAGAATGATGCCTCACAATGATACGATGTTGGCTCCATTGCACTTAGTTAAGTCATTCCCACCATGCAAGTTCGGGTAGGGGTTCAAGAACAACCTCACAATGATATGATGTTGATCATTCTCTTTGCCTACCTTCATAACATTATGTATGCGTATAGAACTCCTCATGAGTGTAAGCACATACTTTGTACTCCCTATGATAGGGTGAAGTCGGTGTATGAGTCACAAACGATCGGAGCCTACCACAGTGGAAGGCCACGAAAGAGTGTCCAAAGTACTATCACGCTTGTCAACTTAATAATGGTTTGGTTGAGGGTTTTTAGGTCTCATCACATAATAGCATGCATTTTAATTTCATTAAAACAATTTGGTCCTATTACAACTATTGGTCCATGTGAATAATTTAGTAGTATATGATACTCCCACTATGCTTGTAAAACGATTTTTAAAGCAAGAGTATATGGTACTACTAACATAAGCTTTGCATTCATTGATGGACTATATAGTTGCCTTAGGGCCTTAGGAGGACTGTGAACCTTTGATTCGATCCAACACGAGCCTAGTGTTGGATCTCAGTCTAGGGATGGTGATTGATTTTAGTTACGTGTTTAATCACATTAAGGCGTGTTTTCTTATTAGGCGTTGGACCCAACTACTCCAATTTCATGCATATCAAATAAAACAAGAAAAGAGTACTTCAAAGTAAAGAAGAGCTTATGCTCTTTTACAACATTTGATCAAAACAAATTACTTTAAAGTAAAGAAGAGCTTTTGCTCTTTTACAACACTGGATCATATCAAATTACAACCAAAATCTAATCTACACATTCTCATGGTTCAAACAAATTTGAGAGACGGCCTTTCACATAGCTCAATTATCGTAGGTTTAGGTTCATAATCACCATTTCTTTAATTAATTAACGCTTTAACTAATTAAACTTAAATGCAACATTGTCATTTGGTTCTTGTATCCATAGAATTGATTTAAATGGAGCTAAATGAAATGAAAATCCAATTCTCATTTAAAGAGACAACTATTTTGCTCTCAACCTAATTTGAGCCAAAATGCAATAACCTCAACTTTTGGTCTATATTGCAAAACACAAACTTTTGGGGTCACTTTGCAAAAACACAAAAGTCCACTACTTCATATAATTACAACTAGAACCCAAAAATTTCAACAAATACAAAACTTCATTAAAGGAGCAAAACAATTTGTCCTTTAGTGATTTTGGGCCTTTACATAAAAAAGTAAACTTTCGGGTCAAAGTGCAAATACACAAAAGTATTAAAACTTTATGTAATTGCATAAAAGCCCTAAAAGTACCCCCATTATAGGGGTGGCCGATCATGGTGAGTAATGTGAGTGATGTGTGAGTTGATTTGCAGGTTTGAAAGGTGATTGAAAGTTGTAAGTGATTAGTATGGTGTGAATAGTAAAAAAGGTATGAGTGTTGTTTGAAAAACAAACCATCCATCACTAACAAAAAAACAAGTAAACAACCAAACACCTTTTTGAATCAAAACAACAAACTTTTTGTTCTTGGCAAGAACATCAAGAACAAAGCAATAATATTGAAGAACATCCATGAAAACCCATAAGAGCTCCATGAATGTTTTCACTCAATAAAACTCAAAATTTCACTACTCAAAAGAGGGTTAACATCCTAGGGTACTTAGGGGTTCCAAAAATCACTTTAAAACACTTTTAACAAGACAAACATGAACCAAAAATTCCACCGTTTGGATTTGGCCGAATTTTCCCTTAAACATGGCACCAAATTTTAGCTCAAAAATTCATGCTTAAATGAACTACATCTACAACTTTTGAGATGACAAATTTTCTACCAAAATTTACATTCAAAGAAGCAAGAATAAAGCTTGTAACCATTACAACATTCAAATCAAAGACTATGAACTACAAAACCCAAAAGGATTCACCAACTACTAGACCTAGGCTCTGATACCACTTGAAGGAAAAATTGTGAAAAACTAGTTCATTTGAGCAACATCTATGCATGCAATTAACAATTAAAAGGTGGAATCATGCTTGTATGCACTTAAAAACAAAACTTTACCCATGAAATTCAAGGCTTAGTAATTGTGGTGAACCAAGACTCAACTCAAGAACAAAGTGAGTTGAGAAATGTTATACCTTTGTTGAATCCTCTTTGCATAAGCAAAGGCTAATCACCCAAGAGAAGGGACCTTCATTCTTTACTTCTTAGCTCCATGGATTTCTTGGAGGAAGATGGATGAATAGATTCTCTAAGTTCCCAAGAAAGGGAACCTCTAAGTTTCCACACCAAGGAGGGACTTGAAGAAGATATGAGTGACCTTGGAGGAGGATTCATACTAGTAAATCCCTCCAAGGGGGCCGGCCTCCTAGAGAGAAAAGAAGAGCTTTTGTTCTATCCAATTTCCTCAAGAGAGAACCCTAATGAATTTTGGCTATAAAGTCCTTTATATAGTCACTTCAATTAAGTGACAAAAGAACCAAAAACCTTTCATCTATACTATGGCCGGCCTTTTAAAGGCTTTGGGCTGTTTGGGCCCTTTTGAGTCTTTAGTCATTAAGTTGTCATACAACTTAAGTTAATGGGCTTGACGGTTCTAAGCCCAATGAGCCTTGAGGTCCAATAATTACTCAAAAGCTAAAACGAACTTATTCGTTTGATTAATTAACATATTAATTAATCCTAGCCATAAATAATTAAACCATTTAATTATCCTTACTCATCTCCGTTGTTTCTTCAATCTCTACCTTACACGGTGTACGATCCATTAGGTTCCTTTTAGCGAGGCAGTGGGCGATTAGAACTCTTCAAATTGATTGTGAATTGAAACATACTTTCAATTCTCCCTTTAGTGATTATACACCTTTAGGGCTTCCACAAACCATGAGTGACACCTAGTAGTATGTCATGGTTACCCAAGCTAATCAGAAGAGGTGGAGAACCTATTCTGTTTAGGATTACAATGCAATACGGTCTTTCTCTAATACAATACTCTTGACCACATTGTTTGGTTTGATAGTTTATTCATGTCTACTATCCAATGTGATTCCCTTACTTATATGATTACCTTAAACGTGATTTGGAACGACTTCCTAAATCTCATTCATACTCTGGCCAGAGATTCTTAATCATATCATAAAGTATTCTTCCTCCAACGGTTTGAAGGTTAGAGATCCCTTGTTGTGCATTCACTTACCTCCATGGCTAAGTGTCTTAACCTCAACTATGCCGTCGACACCCTTTGACGAAATGACTTTGACATAGTCAAAGATCAATGACCTAACCACAAGACAACTATGATGCCTCAGGTTAAAGAACTACTTTGCATTATCCCAACCATGAGTTCTCATGTGACATGAGTATGAGAACTCCTTGTTGATCGCGTTCAGTGGACTCATTTTCTATTGAGCACCTACATGCTTGTCTTGGTGTCAGTCACACCAATGACTCGAGACCATTCACTCTCTCTAAGAGAAGACATAGCATGTACTGATCTTAACGGACAGTCAATGCCCAATTGGCAACCCTATGATCAGGAATATTTAGGGTATGTATACGAAAGAGAATGGTCTCATGAATCTAACTTCTTTATATCACATTCTCCCAATTACATATTCCTTGGACTTATCGTTTAAGCATATAACATTTATATGAGACGGCTTTGAACAATAATCTTTGCCCTTTATATTAAACTAGATTAGTTTAACATGTGAAATGTCCGTAAAGTATCATCATATGATTGGTTTTAGGGTACATTTCCAACACCTTATACAATTGAATTGATGGCGGCAACAGAAGGTCTCTACTGGGCTATGCAACGGAATATGCAGTGCATTATTCTAGAGAATGATGCCTTGCAGGTTGTTCAAGGGGTTGGGAGTTTGGAGCGTGGGTCCACCTCTTCGGATTTATTGTTGGATGATGTACGGGAGTGCCTGAGAGGTTTTGGGTCCTCCAAAATTTGTCATGTTAGTCGTTCCGCTAATGATGCAGCCCATAGAATGGCCAAGTTGGCCTTAGAATTTTCTTCTAGTTTCCATTGGTTCAAGGAACCTCCGGAATTAATCCAGAGTATCCTCTTGGATGATTGTATGTCGTATTCTTAATAAAAATAAAACCACTATCGTTTAAATTCAAAAAACAAAAAATAAAAAAAATCTAACACTACGTTTTTATTAAATTTCAATCTTTTTCAAGAATTAAAGTTAAAAAACTCCTTTTAAATTATCATGCGGTTGGATAGGTAGCTTCCATAGCAATGCCACATAGACCTTCCTTGGCGGGCACGTCTCTTTGTAATCTAATGTATCCACTCTCCCCCCACTCTTTGCCCCAAGAATTCTTGAGCAGCCAATACTTAGTCCCATCATTACTAGTACCGTACCCAACTGCAGTCACTTCATGGCTGAAGTTTGTACCACATGGTCCAGTGTACACGCCACTCGAATAATACTTGAATTCCTCTGCGTTAATATCAATGGCAACAGAAACCGGCTGGTTCGCAACAGCCTTCAACAATGCATCTTCTTCGTTTGCTGGCACATTCTCGTAGCTGGTTATGGTTATGGCACCAGATGCAGGAGCAACAGCAGTAGTTCTGCAAATTCCTCCATCTTTAGCCTGGTAAGGGTAATTATCTTCAGTTGCAAGGCTTTTGTTGCGTTTGATCATGTAGTCATACGCAACCTTTGAATTACCTCCATCGCAGCCGTGATCGTAACTGCTCGTGTCACAATCAACTAGCTCTTGTTCTGAGAGTGAAATTAGGTTTCCTGTTTTGAGTTTGTTAAGCCCTTCTACGGTTGCCACCGATGCGAACGCCCAACAACATCCTGTAAGTATCATTGAGTTAGATAAATTGTTTAAAAACTTCATTTTAATCCCTAAAAAGACCAAGTTTTTAATAGTAACGTATGTAAGATGAAAAACTAACAATAGTCATTTGACTCGTGTCCATATCAGCTTATATATTTCATGTCAGAATTAATTACTTTTTTATGAATTTATTGTATTTTTAGTTTGCCTATATTACCCTTTTAAGGGATTCAAACATACAAAAAAATTGAAAAGCATTTTGTAAATCATAACTAATGTATAGGGCCTATGCAGAAATTATCGGACCTAAAGGACTAAACATAAAAAATACAAACCGTGCCAAATTGGCCTGACCTAATGGACTAAAACATAAAAAATACAAACTGTGCCAAATTGATCATATTGAATCTATCAGACCTAATGAACTAAAACATAAAAAATACAAACCATACCAAATTGATCGTACTGAATCTATCGGACCTACTGAACTAAAACATAAAAATACAAATTGGAACCAAATTGACTATACCAAATCTATCAGAACTAAACTCTATAACGTACCTAATTTATCAAACCTAGTGAACTAAAACATAAAAAATACTAGTCGTACCAAATTGACCGTACCGAATCTATCATACCTAAACTATATAACGTACCTAATTGACTATACCGAAACTATCGGAGAATCTATCATACCTAAACTATATAACGTACCTAATTGACTATACCGAAACTATCGGACCTAAATTAGTGCATTCTTAACCCAATATCAAATTTTGTATAAACATAAAAATAAACAAAATAAATAAAAAGAAGTAGGTAGTTATAGACAATAAATATAGCATTTTTTAGACAATGAGGATGGAGGTTATGAGTGATAATGAATCTACGGTTACATTTTCAAACTTTGATGGTGGAGGTTACATTGTAGACAATAAATATGGCATTCTTGTTAATAGTAGTAAAACCTATGGTTTTATTATAAGTGACATGTCATAGTGCATTAGAATAAAAATCCGTTTTAGATATTGAACACCGTCTAGGTTATATTCTAAAAATAATCTTTGACAAACCCTTATCTCTAAAAACCCCTTAAATTGAAAATCTGGCAACATAACATAACCATCTTACACTGTCTTAATATAATCAGTATAAGAAGAAAAAAAAATTACATTACATGCATGTATTATCTCGTGCAAATGACTAGATATTGCTTAATAATGCATGCATACCACAGTCATAACCTTGGCTTTTGACCGGGGCCATATCGACTATAAACGTATTAATTATTGGTTGAATGCGCTATCCAGATTCAGATTTTGGAAACATAAGCATCGTGTGTTTTCAAACAATCAAACAAGAACACATATTACATGATCTATGAAATTAAAACCTCATAGAGATAGCTTAATCTTGCATGCTTACCACATTGCCCTTGGTATTTGACCGTGGTCACAGCGCCAATTGAAAAATAATCCTTAGATTTTGGCCCATCGGTGACATTTTCATATCGAAAATTGTTATTTGGAGCTGCTTTGGAAGAGTTGGATATGATCTCCGGGAGGTGTATCCTCTTGTAGCCTTTACTCGTCGGCTGAAATTCCTCGTTAGTTAGGTCTGCAAACTTATTGATGTTGAGACTGTACTTGTTTTCGCTCTTCTTGTTAAAACCTTCTATAAACTCCACACTGGACTTGAATGTGTTGTAACGCCCGTCCTTCTCTTTGCATCCTTGTAAACACGTCCATGTTGAGCCATCCACTCCTTGTGCCTCTCCAACATGATTTTTTCGTCATCAGAAAGTTGACGACTACAAAAAGCATGGGAGGAGCAGAAGCCCAAAACGAGAACCAGAAATAAGGCTAGGGATTGGCCTTGGTTTGTGATGAGTAGAGCCATCATATTGGTAAGCACTTTGGAGTACTTTAGATGAGTTATCTTGGTATACAACACATTCAGCATGGCGTGGGATTTTATACACAAAATTTTACATGCAAAGCAAAATGGCCGAGAATTTTCTACACGTGCAATAAACTCCCCCATCTTTATTTTAGGGTGTAAAATGGGTTTAATTTCAAAAATAAAAACAAAAACTTGTTCATCACAAAAACTTGTTTATTTTCTATACTCACTCATCATTTAGTGTACATAATCATAATATTGTATGTATTAAAAATATAGCTCATTTATCTCCTACTATTTATGATGTTTTTTTATTTGTAAGACCCTTCTTTTATGATCTTTACATCTTGCACTATAATTGTATTAGATTTTAGGGGAAACTTGAAATAGGTCCAATTTTATAGCCCAACATTAGGATTAGTCCAATTTTTAGTTGCTTTTGACTTAGCTATAATGATTAGGATTCCATGTCAGCATTTTTTCTGATTAGGTTGATTTTTTTGCATTGTTATTACTATTTTACTCTTATATAGCTTTTGTACGTTCTCTATATATTTCCCACGTTTTAAATTTTTACCAGCATTCAAATTCATTGTTCAATAGTTTTCTTCATCTTTCTCCCTGATTTCTTGATAACAATTTTTGAATTTGAAATTTTTATCAATCTATTTTTAAGGAAGGCTTAATCACTTTTAACTTTCTATACAAATTAGATGTGTTTTATACATGCAGATTTCTTCAGGAGACCTATTCTCCAGGTACAATTTTATGATCATGTTTTTCCTTCATGGTTTGGTGATACTCAACCTTCTTCGTCTATCAAAGGACTAAAACACAGCAAATTGAATGCCATTTAATGTTCAAGTCAAGTATATTATAATTGTTTTCTCCTTTATTGTTGTTTGATGTGCGAATTTTTACCTGAAGACTTTATCCTAATCCCCCTAATCCCTTTTTATCATCTCTCATTGATATGCTTCTTTCTCTTTTTATTCAAAAAAACCAATGCACATAAGGTGTTTGATGTTATGTCTCTTTGAAAATTGTACTTTTTAATTTCCCGTAATCCATATATTCATGACTTTCATAGTTATATCTTTGGAAGAATGTATAACGTTTGCGGGGTTGTAATCCTGGATTTGGCAGACGAGATAGATTTAACATGGTAATGGTGTGTGACTTGTACGAGCAAAGGCTTGACATGGAATTTCCCACCTTCTGCATATCCTGCATCACACACTATATCCAGGACATAGGATATAGTAGAATTCAGTATATAATTGCAAATTGTACTAGTGTTTGCGGGTGTTGCTCCTCGAGTATAGTTTGAACCCTCTGCATATAGTTAGATCCCCATAATCCCTTTCTGTCATCTCTCATTGATATGCTTCTTTCTCTTTTTATTCAAAAAAAAAAAAACCAATGCATAGAAAGTGTTTGATGTTATGCCTCTTTGAAAAATGTACTCTTTAATTTCCAGTAATCCATATATTCATGACTTTCATAGTTATATCTTTTTCAACCGATTACATTTATGTTTTTTTTCCTGTGTTTTATAATTGTTTAGTTATGGAAGGAGCTATCATTGCGAAGTGCTCTTTTGAGAGCACGACCCTTTTAATTCCAATATTTTATCATATTAAGTTTAAGGACATTGCTGAAAAAATTTGTTCTTGATTTGTGGGATTAAGTCCTGAAGTCATGGAGTTGACGTACTCTCTAGGAGATCACCAATCTTGTTTGCTACAATCCGACATGGATATGAGTGTAATGAAATTTTCATGTTGTGCTGAAAACATACCATCTATTCCTATCAGTATTTCCATGGTTGAACCAGTTGAGCAACTTGATCCCATTTCTTCCCCACGTGATAAACAGATTTTTACATATGAAGGCATAAAACCCTTAGATGATCATGCAAATTTAGGGAAGTTTGGCACTCCTCATGGGAAGACATATTTGTCCCATGCGTGGAGAAACTACATATTTTGGTCAAGAATTTCCAGGTGGTGTCAAGGAGTTCAGACAAAGATTGATGAAGTATGCAGTTAAAAAGGGTTTCAGGTATGTCTATGCAAGAAATGATAGTGAACGTGTTACTGCTGAATGCTTCAATAAAGATGATGAGGGTTGTGTTTGGCGTGTGCATGCTATTTTGAATCGTCCTAGCAGGTTATTCTACATTAAAAGTCTGAATAATGTACATATATGTAAAGCTAGGTTTCGTGATAAAAAAAGCATCAAGATAGGTTCCAAAATTGTGGTGTCGGTCATTGTTGACGAGATTCGAACGAATCCAATTGTAAGACCAATCGATGTTGTTAGAGATTTCAAGAAAAAAACTATGGTATAGCTATTTCTTACTATAATGCTTGGTATGGTAAAGAGTTAGCAAAGATGAAGGTCCATGGTGATGATACACAGTCATACAGACAACTATTATGGTATGCAGAAGCAGTGCTAGCAACCAACCCAGGCTCCCATGTCCGGCTTGAATATAATGACAGTTCATGTCGGTTCGAGCGTTTATTCATTTCATATATTGCTAGTATTGAAGGGTTCAAATTCTGCAGACCTTTCTTGTGGCTCGATGGAACTTTTATAAAAAAATAAGTATAAAGGTCATTTGTTGGTAGCCATTGGAAAAAATGGTAATCAAGGTATGATTTAGACATCTACTTATATTTTAGGCTGCATGAAAGCTAATAATTTTTTTTCCACATTGATAGGTAGTTTAAATGTTTATCCTTACATGTTGACAAAATTGATCATTTTGTTAATTTTGCCCATGTTAGGCAGTTTAATAGGGTCCCAAACAGTAATATATGAGAAAGTATTGTTTTATAACTTATACATGTTGTGTCCATCCCTTAATTGTTCTAGCATGCTCTCGTTTGATAGGGGGTATCAAATATTGTATGCTTTGATATGTCCCAAATAGTATTATATGAAATTTAATTGACATGAGAATTTAATTATCTACAATGCTGGCAGTTTATGTTATATAACTTGTTCTTATGTAGTATGAAGGGAAAGAAGGATTCCCTTGTTCTACAAGTTGATAAAAGTTGTGCACAAGCTATCCTAGTAAAACTTGAATATTGTACCAATTTGATAATATGTTAAATCATTTAAGAGAATACCCCTTTGGAAACCTGGATAATAAATCCGACTTACATGTAGTGAATATGGTGGTCTTGTTCAGAAAGTTCAGAGACATATACTTTACCTCGAGTGTTGTTCTGAGGTGTTGAATGAAAACATTTGGGACTGAATCCTTCTTAAGTTTATAGAAATATTCACCTCTTTTCAGCTATCAGTTTTTCTTAAAATAATTTCTTCTGCAACTTACCAAGCTGTCGCAAATGTTGCATGCATTCGAAGAAATTTTATGGATGTATAAATTACATATTGTGACTGTCGTTAGAAGCAGTACAGAAAAACATAATGAAAGAGATGGTATGTATGTGGAAATAGTGCTTACAAAACAGAAACTTTATTATAACTTGTTCTTATGTATTCATTCTTATCAGATTTTTCTCTAACATGTTCTTCTTCCTCAACACACGGCTCAGGGTTTTTCCAGCTAGCTTTTGGCATTGTGGACTCTGAAAATGAAAACAATTTGAACATGGTTTCTGAAAAATTTAGCAGAGATATTGCTTCCTCAAGGTTGTACGGTTACATTCATATCAGA
This sequence comes from Heteromeles arbutifolia, assembly GCA_024362995.1. Classification (NCBI taxonomy): domain Eukaryota; kingdom Viridiplantae; phylum Streptophyta; class Magnoliopsida; order Rosales; family Rosaceae; genus Heteromeles; species Heteromeles arbutifolia. Next base: position 10,285,271 of record JANCRC010000017.1, on the reverse strand, counting down.
CCGCAACAGAGGTTTACTTGAAGCTATTTCCACCGTTTTTCCAGAAGCACCACATGCATTTTGTATGTTTCATTTGAAATTGAATATATAAAGTAAATATCCAAAGCAGATGGGTTCTGGTAATGGTGAAGTCATTGCTAACCTATTCCAAAAATGTTGTTACGCTCCATCCCAACTTGTGTTCGATCAGAAAATGAAAACTCTCATCAAGGATGGTGGTACAATAATTCAGAAATTTTTGCAAAACACACCCAAAGAAAACTGGTCCAATGCCTACTTCAGAGGAAAAAAAATATGGTGAGATGTGCTATAATATTGCAGAATCCTTCAATTCTTGGATTTTGGATGAACGCAAGATGCCAACTTACCAAATGATTGATAACATACATGTGAAGTTGATGGAGATGAGTTCTGATAGGCAACGTGAAGCCGAAAGATGGACCTCACCAATACGCCCAACAATGGATGACGAAATGATGAAAATGGTTGAAGTTGGAAGACATTGGAATGTGTGTCGTTCAAGTGAACATATTTTTGAAGTCAGAGATGAGTATTCTGTCATGGTGGACTTACAAAGTCATACTTGTTCTTGTTATCAGTGGCATATTAAAGGGTTCCCTTGTGCGCATGCTTTGGCAGCTATTTTGAAAGGTGGAGGTAACCCATATGATTATGTCGAAGATTATTTCACAACAGATTTCTATAAGTCTTCTTATTCATATCCTATCATTCTTGTACCTGATATTGAAAAGGATGAACAATCTATGAGTCAGGAGTTTGTGATAGAACCCACATTGACAAAGAGGCCCCCAGGTAGACCAAAAGTTAAAAGACTAAAATCTATTGGGGAAGAAACACGCCCCAACAAGTGCAGTCGGTGTGGTGATGCTACATGCCACAACCGGAAAACTTGCAACGCCCCTATTTGACATACATCTCCGTTGCCATTTGAATTTTTTCTTCAAGTATATGAACACATGCTTTTTTTTTTATCAATGTAATAAAATGATGCCTTCGACTTTTTAGTTTACTCATATTCTTCTTTTTCCCATTATGTACTTACATGTCATATGGCTTATGCAATCTGTGAAGACTATATATTTATTATGATATCATTACTAAACCTTCCAAATCAAACCTATATATAACAAGCAGCCATTAGTTGTTAAATTTTATCCTACCTATCAATTTGGCTTACAATATAAACTACCTATCCTTGTAGAATATGTTTTTTACATTCATAATTAGTTGTACATGTACACTACTTTTTGGGACGGTTTTAAACTACCTAACATGTAGGAAAATTACCAACAACCATTTTTTATCAACAAGTATGTGGTAAAATTTTAACCAACATATCTGTGTAGACATTCACAATTAGTTGTACAGGTACATTACTTTTGGGACGGTCTTAAACCACCTAACATGTAGGAAAATTATCAACAACCATTTTTTATCAACAAGTATGTGGTAAAATTTTAACCAACATATCTGTGTAGAATATGGATTAGATGTACAAAGAAATGGTTCTATAGAGATCTTCAAAACTTAAAATAGCCTCAGACTTAAAATAAACTCAAAACTCATAACAAAATTAAGTTTTTTTAAACTACCTATCCTTATACAATTCGAAAGTACACCAGACGAACTATGTCCAGATAATGACAAAATAACATTATCTGAGATTACAAACAAATCTTATTGTGCAATCAATAAAGGAAAACATGAAGAATATCCCCTTTCAATTGAAATTTAAATTCAAAAATAGATATGACAAAGCATATCTCAGTTCACATAACAACCAAACTTATCTAGCAGAAAATGAATTCGGATGGGTTGGAGTCCCATCATTTTATTATAGTGAAACACTTAAATGAAACAAAAACTCAAATTTCGCATAACATCTTTATCCTACTCTTCCTTTTCCCAGCTACCATCTCCCTCATTTATGAATCTGCAAAGGACATGTGCTCTCATATTCTTCATCGCCTCTACCGAAAAGACACCTTCGACTAATTCTCCATCAGCTTTTTTTTGTGCAATATACATCACAATAACTCCACAGTCATAACTGTTTAACAAAAAAAAGGGGTATGAATTTAAATATTACATTCTATCACCAAGAAACCAACAAATAGACATACTACAGATGAAATTAACACTTACATGTTAGGAAATTGTTGTGAGCATGATATGTTTGCTTTCAGTGGATACTCAACATTAGTTTGCCTTGGCCACATGAGAAATTCTCTGTCATCATGGCTAAGCGTGTACAACAACGTATGTACCTTATCACCTTTCATGATATGTTTGCAAATAGAGTTCTCATTGAGCTTTCTTGAAGCACTATCTTTCATGTGCTTAAAGTAGTCAGAAATTTTCACATGCTACAAAAAAAATAAAAAAAATAAAAAAAGAACACATTACAAAGTTAGTGTGTGAAATAAAATTCGAAGGATAAGAGGTATAGTATATAGTTATCAACTTACCAATTTTTTAGCCTCCTCGAAATAGGGATCCACATACATATTCAACTTGGTTTGTAATGTGTTGTAATGTTCCCACCATCCACTTTGTTTGTTGAACACAAGCAAAGTATAATGCATTCCTTTGAAATGGTTAATCGGAAAGAAAAATAGTCGTTCTCCCGCACCTTTTTCAATAGAAGTTCAAGATAAATATATATTCTCACTACAGAATTCAATTCATCCACAATATCCTACAAGCCAACACGGATTAGAAGCACAGTGGCCAAAAAGTAATATACTTGTACAACTAATTATGATGTAAAAATCATATTCTACAAGGACAGGTAGAAGATTCTCTAGAGTAATGCTAGAAGATCAGAATAAAAATGGATTACTGTGTTACAAGGGCAGGTAGTTTATATTTACCACATATACTAATAAAAATGGATTAGAATAAAATAATAAAAATCAACATTTGACAATTACACTACTCATCACTAAATAGCATTGGTTGTTCTAATTCCTTAGTTATGGACGGTATTAAACTAGCTAGAATGGAGGAAAATTAACTGCAATGTTTGAAGTGTAAAGATGGCTCCAATGGCAGACTCTAAGAGAAATAAGATTGTATCTGTAAAATGCTTTCTGTTTTCTTTGATTGCATATGATTTACATCGCTCACTTATATATGTGTTTTGATACAAGACTTTTAGAGCAAGTAATTCGTTTTAACCAACCTCCTTATACCAACCAACTCCTTCTAACCAAATTATCCAAAACCACCAGATTCCAACTAACTAACTATATGTATAACACCTTATTTAATCTCTTGACAAGTGGCTTTGTTTTGACCATTGATAATCTCCTCACTCGGATCACACTTCTGATGAACTTCATCCTTCTTACATGAAGAACTAAACTTTAAGCACCCACGCAAATGTCAGCATAAACCCAAATTTCAGCTGATCTTTTGGAATCCAAATTTGGTCGTCATTCAAAATTTCGAAAAAAGAATCAACTACCTACAGAAAGAACCAAAACATCTTATGAATCATTTGTAAACCTTTCATCCAAATATATTAGTATTTGTTGCTATGTAAGTCAAATAATTATAAAAATTACAAATACCTGTCAACTAACACCTCCCTCATTCAAGAGTGCGAAGATATCATCACGGATCACTGCACAATGCTCTCCTTTCCACATTGAAACCCTATATATATATATATATATATATATATATATATATATATATATAGTTCAAACAACATAATCAACAGTTTGACAACTAACAGGTAAAAAAATGTAAAATAGAATAAGGATGAAAAATTATACACTACCTATCATCATTCAAATTCAAAAATTGTTTCAGCTTCTCTGCGTACGGCATTGGAAGACACTTGTAGCCTACGCACAGCTATTGTCTTCACCGGTGCCATTATTTTTGTGTTCCCATATTCATGCATTTGAATTGCTCGTGAACCAACACAATTTTTATCCATATGAACTACCATTTTTTTATTAACACAAGCATCATACTTGTAATCTGGCATCAACAAGGGCTTCCTTTGTTTTGATTTCACCCGCAAAACCATTGAGTTTTGTTTTGGAGATTTGTCTTTCACTATGTAATTTTCCTTACATTTCAGCTCCTCCTTCAGATTCTCGTTTTCAATAGTAAGCTTCATAATTTCTGAACGGTAGTCCTCTACCAAAAGACTCATCTCTTGTAATTTCCTCTCCAAGTCATTAAGGTCCACCTTACTGTTGGAAGGCTCTCCCAAGTTGTTTTCCATAAATTCTGATGGCAGTATATCAAACATTGGGAGAAATTCTTCATGTGACACTTTGTGAGGCTCCACATGTATCCCCCCACCATGTGAACACAGTTGTATGATTTTCTTCTCTTTTTCAGGTGTTGTTGGACTGCCCCCACCTACCTGTACAACTTCCTGTAACATAAACACACCATGTTTAATTTTATTAAAGTACACAAGACTTTAGTTACATAATCTGTTCAAAAAATAACATACCTACTCCAACATGGATTAGAAGCACAGTAGCTCACTAAGGAATTCGATTAGAATGGGAAATCCAAAAACGAACCAACTCATAGTCTAGATACCTCATGGATTAGATTAAAATGGGAAATCCAAAAACGAGCCAACCCAGATTAGAATATAAGCACAGTAGCCAAAAAGTAGTATACTTGTACAACTAATTATGATGTAAAAATCACATTCTACATGGGTAGGTACCACATGCGTGTTGACAAAAATGGTTTCAAGTAATTTTCTGACCATGGTATGTACAACTAATTGTCATGTAAAAATCATATTTTACAACGGTAGGTAGTCTAATACTTTTTTCAGTAGAAGTTCAATAAAAATGATTGTGGGTAATTTTCCTACATGAAATGTAGTTTAATACCGTTGCGCTTAATCATACATGTACAACTAATTATCATATGTAAAAGTCATATTCTACAATGATAGGTAGTTTATATTTTTAAACCAAATGGATGTGTAGGATAAACATACCTCCAACTTATGGATTTTCATAATTTCCATCTTTGCATACAATTCCGACAAATTCCACTTAACAACCTTAAGAGGCATATTTTCCCTTCCCCTGATTGGATTGATCAAATGAGTACGCTCACAAAACCAGAACTGCATCAGTAAGATATTAATGTGTTATTTCATTTGAACATAGATAGAATAAAATGAAATAAAATGTAGATTAACATACCAATAATCCAATTACACAACTAGTTACACTTTCGTAACGTTCACCCATATTATCAATTGTGCCCAACAACCAATTCTTTACTGCTACAACCCACACATAATCCTTCATATTGGTAATATCCTCAACGTACCCAACCATGTACAAACTAGTATTATTTCCACTCGTACTGAAAAACAGTGTCAAGCAAAAATATAAACAAACCAGTCGCACAAAATCACCCTCATGCACGCTACCATGCAACTTAACCACTCTCAAAATCCTTTCTTCCAATATATTCTTACTTATAACTTTGCCGTCTGCAAGACATCTCTCATAAAAACCTGTAAACGCACTTTTTCTTTTCCTACTATTCAAGTTGATCTCTTCCCCTTCATCAGGCAACCCGAAAATCTCAACTATATCTTTGGTAGTTATTGTTGCAGTTATTCCACCAAAAACAAATGCTTTTTGTACTGGGTCGTAGCACTTCAATATAGACACAATATTCGCATCACATTTCCTGCAAACACCATCAATGATCAAATTCTCGTGGTACACTTTGAACAACCTCCCGAACGGTGTACGATTCATTAACTCAAGATGCACATTTGTCACACTAATTAGTCTCATTTCTTCCATAACACGACAAAACTTCAAAAGGTCAGACTTGTACTCCAGGCTTATCCTCTTTTTTTTCTCTCCATGCAAAACATCTTCGGCTACAAGTAATACAAAGTCTGCTATAAACATGATTATTCCAAAACATACTAAATAACACCCAAATGATAACATATCAAGCCAAACTACATATCATATTTATATAAGTAAAAGACTAATTTAACAATCTGAACTAATTATTCTAAAAGTAACTCTACAAGATAAACAACGTATCAATTTAAACTACCAATTATTAAAGTTCCAAATACTAAAACACCAATTATTAAACATGAACTATAGTACCTGTAATCTAGGTATCAAACACCACAAAAGTAAAAAGCCAAAGCAGCATACCAAAATACTAGAGAAACAAATTGAACCAATCATCATCCCATATTTCACATGCATAAGCAGCACCCTGTTTTTCGTATACTGATCCAACTCAAACCCATTACTAATAATGTAATTATAAACCCTCTTAACCCCCCTAATCGATTTCAAACTAGTGCAAGCCTTCACTAACGCGTCGTAAACACTGGCCACCAATTCATACTCGTCGTCAAACTCTAAAATCTAGAACAATTGAAGTGAAAAAAAAGAGAAGAAATTTAGAGCAAAGATACAGTAGCACCTGTTATCAAATACTGGTGTTGAAATCGAGGGAGTGTAATACCTGTTATCCAGGTAACGAACACTGCAAAAACAAAGCCCAAATCACCAAACCAAAAAATTAGAAAAACAAAACCAGATGACCATGTATGAAATTGAAATCTTCCGAGAAGTTACAATACTTGTTCTCCAGGTATACTAGGAAACTCGAATAAGATATTCGCCTATTCTGTTTTCATCATATACTGGGAGAAAATTTATAGCTTTCATAGCTTCATACGGATTTAAGATTCAAAACAAGGTTTCCACTAGATATGGACGCAAACCAATTTGAAAGATAGGAGGATAAGGTTTTGAATAAACAATGAGATAAATCTGCAAGAGACTTGATAAACCATCTAATGACAATTGTTGTAATTTTGTTGGTAAATTATGTGCATTTTAATTGCTGACATGGATGATTGTTGTACTTACCAGCCCCCACTTATGCTTATGTAATATAAGTGGATTCCATTCAAAACAGGCTTATAAAATTGGACCCATATCAAAAGACCCCTAGATTTTATATTAAATTTTTTATGTAGTATTTGATTTGATAGTTTACTTCATCCTCATTGTGTTTATTTGACTCGAACATTTTTTTGTTATGGATATTTTTCTGGGAACGTTTTTTTTTCATGGTGATAAATGGTATTTGACTGGAAACATTAAAATCAAAGAATCAAGCAAAATAAAGTTCATGTCACCAAACGGAATGTCCACATTTCATTTTACGTACACAATTTCAGGTTCTAAATTTCATGACGGTTTTGGATTAATTGAGGTATTTGAGAGATAATGGAAATACCAACATGAATGTAATTCAAAGCAATTATTATCCATTAATTTATATACAACAGCACTTTACAACCGATGAACAAGAAACATAAAGAAAATAATAAATCAGCTAATTTAATTAAACCATCACACTTATCACAAATTAGCAGCACGCGGATGTTGCAGGTGGTTTAAGTTATTATGCGGTTGGATAAGTAGCTTCCATAGCAATGCCACATAACCCTTCCTTGGCGGGCACGTCTCTTTGTAATCTCATGTATCCACCCTCTCCCCAATCTTTGCCCCAAGAATTCTTGAGCAGCCAATATTTGGTCCCATCATTACTAGTACCGTACCCAACTGCAGTCACTTCATGGCTTAAGTTTGTACCACATGGTCCAGTGTACATGCCACCCGAATAATACTTGAATTCCTCCGCATCAATATCAATGGCAACAGAAACCGGCTGGTTCGCAACAGTGTTCATCAATGCATATTCGTTGTTTGCAATTGCAGGCACATTCTCGCAGCCGGTTATGGTTATGGCACCAGATGCAGGAGCAGCACTAGCAGTTTTGCAAATTCCTCCATCTTTAGCCTGGTAAGGGTAATTATCTTCAGTTGCAAGGCTCCTGTTGCGGTTGATCATGTAGTCATACGCAACCTTTGAATTACCGCCATTGCATCCGTGATTTTAACTGCTCGTGTCACAATCAACTAGCTCTTGTTCTGATAGTGAAATTAGGTTTCTTGTTTTGAGTTTGTTAAGTCCTTCTACGGTTGCTACTGATGTGAATGCCCAACAACACCCTGTAAACATCATTGAATTAGATAAATTGTTATCTTGTCATTGTTATACAACGTAACATCATTGAATTAGAAAAATTGTCATTGAATTAAGACCATTGACTAAATTGAAAATCTGGCAACGTAAACATCTTACGTTGTCTGCATATAATCAGTATATATAAGAAGAAAAAAATTACATTATACGCGTGTATAATCTCGTGTAGATAACTAGATATTAGGTAAGGATTCATGCATACCACACTCATATCCTTGGTTCTTGACCGCGGTCACAGCGCCAGACAATCTCCAATCCACAGAAGATGGCACATTACTGACATTTCCATATCGAAAAGGAGATGCTATCGAATTAGATAAACAAAGAACGATATAAATACATTGATCAAGTTGTATTTATGTCGTTGTAGTTAGTCGCCATTTTCTTCAGCACAAGAGCCGCCGACAAATTAGATAAACAAAGAACGATATAAATACATTGATCAAGTTGTAGTCGATATGTCTAGTTGGTGGTTTCAGATTCCAACCTTTTGCTTTGGAGAAATTAGGTTCACATTCTTCATTTTGCTACTTCATTGATTAAAATCCTATTCATTTTCAATTTTTGATCAAGGTCCTTGGGTATTAATAACATCATTAATTATTTGAATAATACAATATTTTTATTTTTAAATATATTCCTTTAGTGTTAAAAATGTTACAATTAGTATATTTATATTTATGGCTAAATTTTTTATCATATATTTTTATTTTTAGTTTGTACCTATTTTTAATTTGCAAATATTTTTTAATTTGTACCAATTTTCTTTTCATTTTTAATTTGTACCGATATATTAGTTTCTTTTTGTGCCCATATTTTTTAAAATTTTATTTGTGTTTGTACCCATGTGTATACGTCACGTGACATTGTATATTTAATGAATGATAGAAAAATTACATATGATATATTTATGTTTTATGCCTAAACTTTGTATCATATATTTATATTTTTAGTTTGTACCCACTTTTAAGTTGCAACATTTTTTTTTTTAAATTTATAGTATTTTCTTTTTAGTTTTATTTTGTACCCATGTATTAATTTCTTTTAGCGCCTATATTTTTTAAGAAGTCATTTGTACTCATCATTTTTAATCTTTTATCTATACCCTAATTTATTTATAATGTACCCATTTTACTTTATTAATGTACCACTTTGTTATATGTGAAATGTACCAATTTTTTTAACACTATGGATACATTCTTTTGCCATTTCTTATTTCTTATTTTTACATAGTTTTTATCCATTTATTCAATCAAAATGTTCGAATTTTTTTATTGTAACCGTTTCTAATAGTATTATAATGAGGGATTTTAAATTTATAGGATTATAAATCTCATAAAATATCAAACAATTAATGTGAAAACTATAAAAATAGTAATAGTAATAGTAATATAATGAGGTGTACAAAATCAAGAGACTTTGATCAAACTTTGAATACCATTAAGGTTTTAATCAAAGAATGTTAAGGATTAGGGACCGCATCCAAAGTATCCATTTTGCTTTCTGTTTAGGTTCTTTCAGTCGGAACCGGATCCCATCTGGATCCATATATACTGAGCCTGCTGGGCAGGCAATCCGAGCCGTTGAAATTTGATCAAACGGCTACAATTATTATAACTTTTAGAGGGCCCTCTGTTTGTAGCCGTTGGATCAAATTTCAACGGTCCGAATCGCCTACTTAGCAGGCTTAGTTTTATTAGATCCGGAAGGGATCCGGTTCCCTTTCAGTCCATCCTTTACATTGAATAATATGCATAATATTTCTTTGTTGTTTGATCTTCTGGTTTTCACTGCATTATATTTCGTCAGTTAGCGTTATCCTATCAACTGCTAATTGAGCTAAACGCCTTTTAGGGGTCGTTTGGGGTTGAGGTGATTTAAAAAAAAGCTACTGTGAAAAAAAACTGAGGGTCATTTTTGTGTTTGGTAAACTTCCAGCTTTAGCTTTTTTCCACAGTTTTGGGTGAAAAAAAAGCCAAAAAACAGAAGCAGCAAAATTCAGCTTTGAAAAGCTGGCTTTTCAGCTTCTGCGCAAACCTCTAAAACACGGGTGAACAGTGACCCCTTAATGAAAATTTCTGGCAATCCTACCCTGAGCACCCTCTTCCGCCTCCACACTCCTCCGTCAAACCCACCACTCTCCCACACCTCTCCGCACCCCCTCCACCTCTCCTACTCATTCAAACCATCTCACCTCAGCTCTCTCTCTACGCAAACCTCTAAAACGCGGGTGAATTTCTGGCAATCCTACCCTTCTTCAGACCAGCAGGGCCTATTAGAAGAGATGGCCTAACAAACACACACACACAGAGCAAATCATTTCCAACTGGTGGTGCCTCCACCAAATTAAAGCAATCAGTCAAGAAACCTAAATCGATGGTCTAATCCACCGAAATCATACATACAAAGCAATCAGTCAAGAAAATCACACACACACACAGAGGAAATCATTTCCAAATCAAAGCAATCAGTCAAAGAACCCCAAGTCACTCTGCAACCCCGACCAAATCACACACACAGAGCAAAATTAGCAAATCCCCAACACAGCTATTTCACAATCCTGAATTCGCCTCCTCGGCCTTCACGTTCTGTGCTGCAGCTTCATCATCCTACCTTGTTGTAGTCGTTTGCGGCGATGGATGCGGCATCGTGGTGGTCGCCGTTTGCGATTGATTCAAAAGCTGCAGCGTGATTTTCTTCCATGATTTGGTTGTTGGTGTTGAATTTTCTCAAGAAAATTGAAAGAGAGACAGAGACAGGAAGCGGAATTGGGAAAATTGAGAGAGAGAGAGAGAGAGAGAGAAAGAGGATGGTGGTGCGGTGTGTAATGAGGAGAATGAGAGAAAGACAGATAGAGAGAGACTTGCAGAGAAGTGAGGTGAGGGAGAGAGCACGGAAACAAGAGAAAGGTGCTTGGGGAAGGGAGAAGCACGGAGCACAAAAATGGGACTTTTGATAGTCTCAAGACTTTTGCATGTGTGGGTACGCGTGTATGTGTGTGTGGTGCTCAAGATTTTTGCATCTAATCAGACTACTTTCAAGTACATTAACAATATTGTACTAATGAATCCTAGCTATTCAATCTAAAATATTTCAATTGAAGTAGTTTGTCATAGTAATTAATATTTAAGATAAAGTTTATAAATATTTTTCTTTTAAAAATAAAGTATATTTAGTAATTCACCTTTATTTGTTAAGAAAATTAAATTAATAGCACATCTAATATTATACCCTTTTTTGTCATTTTACACAGTCACAGCTGTTTTACATAAAAGTTTACCAAACACTGTCATACTGCTTTTTTTTCCAAAAGCACTTTTACAAAAAAGTTTACCAAACACTCTACTGCTTTATTTCATAGCCGCTTATTCTCACAGCATAACAAAAGTAGCTTTTTTTCAAAGCATAGCAATACCAAACCAGCCATTAATTTGGACCAACTAACATTACTAGAGACAAAGTTTGACCAAGATTCAAAAAAATTAGTGGTGCCTTGCCAAAAAAAAAAAAAAAAATGGTGCCCGTTGCTTCGCGGAACGTTCCTGGCACGTGACGCGGCCACATGGCAACTCTCCATGCTACCATTTACCTTTGGGGGTTTTATTTTGGTTTATAACTTGCAATAAACAAAAGTATTTCGAGTCTTTGTGAAATGAAATGGTGGCATGGAGATACAATGTAACAGATTGTGAGCTTTCGGATCTGGTGTTGTAATCTGTTGTCTTGATCGATCTCCTCTCTCTATTCCAAAACGCCACGGTTGCTTTCCGAATACCCTTGCAGCTGCAGCTCCAAGTCGTTTTTCTCATAAGCCTTGGCCTGATCTGTCATATTTGTCATGCCTGTTGCTTTTGTTGGCTTCTCATCCTTCGTCTCCTTATTCTTCCCCCACAGAATCAGATAGAGCCCGGCAACAATCAAAACCGACCCTACAGCACTAAATCAAGTAAACACCGACACGTAAAGAGGCGCAAGGGACTAAACACCGACACGTAAAGAGGGCCTTTTCGCTGAATACCCCATGAAGAGAGGAAGAATGCTAGTGCAGAACCCATAATTCCCTGTAAATATTAGTTATTATGCTCATGAATTAGTTAGTATTAATTAATTAGCTAATCTAATGATTAATAATTGAATAAGTATAAGCAAGAGAAGAGTTAGTGCATACAGCATAGAGGGATGCAATAAGCCTCATGGGATCTTTTAGCGACCATGAAGCCACTTTGTGATCAGCAATTACAGCAATGATCCCGCACTCAAAGCTGGCCATCAAACACATCATTGTGGTGCTTGTATAAGGAGCTGGAAAGCTTTCCCCAACTCTAGCCTGAAATTATATTGGAGGACGGGAACAGCTAATATTCGATTTCAACAACGATAAAACAATTCCCAATATATATTAGCGTCTATAGCTAGCACTAATTTAGAGTCTATTTTTGTTCGTCACCCGTAAATGGTGACAATGCTCATCACAACATTGATTGTCATCAGACGAGTACATATCATTCCTATTTCTATACATGCCGAAACTAATAAAACACGAAAATGCAAGAGGGTGATGACAGTTACTTACTTGGATTATGAACCAGAATGCCCAACCTAAGGTGCTTAAGATGACAAATAGAGGGCCTATAAAGGAGCTTGATTTGGTGCTGGAATTTGCCTCTCCCATTCTCTGAGCATATGTCCAGTGAATTTTGGACTCACCTAGACCAATGATGTGTCCATGGTAAAATGAAATTAACATAGCTCCAGATACACACACAATTGTTCCCATCACCTTAGACAGCCCTGCTTTGCTCTTGAGCTTTGCAGATTCTTGTCTGCAAAATTGAATTAAACATTCCATTAGTGTTAAACAAAACTAATAACTAATTAAGCTAAAAGATAACATATTAATTAGTACGTAATCTATATATAGTACCTGAAAATGACTGCAAGGATAAACGTCATAGCTGGAAGTGTGTTTGTCAATGCGCATGCAATCGTTGCGGTCGAAGACTTTAAACCGAGAAAATAAAAAACCTGATTTGCTGTGGCCCTGCATTTTAATTCATGTTAACACACTTAATTAAGTGAATTAACTGTTCTGCAATGATGCACATGTGCATAATATATTTCATATTATTAAATTAAGAACAAATTAACACACTTACCCAGTTAATGAGCACAGAAAAGTCTGGAAAAGAATAGGCAATGTGATCTTGGGTCTTGTTTTCCTATTAGAAATTAAGAAGGAACGTATAAAACATGATGTGTGTAAAGAAACTTTTTGTAATGAGAAATTTAAAGAAACTGGTATATATTATGAATTATCATATATCCTTCTTCTTCTTTTTTTCCTTTTATATTATTGTTAAGAAAATACTTGCACACCACCTTATTCACTCTTTTGCGACCAACGTATTTACCAGTAAAGATTCATAATGGAGACCATTTTTTTTTTTTTTAATATGATCCATCTATAGATCATCTCTATAAAGTATTAATTAAGAGAACTGTTATTAGCACTCCAAAAATCTCATTCTACACTCCTCACAAGTGTATTTTTCTTTCTAATTATAAAAAATTTGGAATGCCAAATGAGATTTTTCAAGTCATTTTCATTAGTTTTCTTTTAATTAATCCCCCAAAAAGGACACGTTGCAAAAGAAAGTTGACACACTTTCCATGCATATGGCTGGCTTTCTGCGTTTATTGCGTGCCTAGGAGGAGATTTTTCAGTGTGACCGGAACACAGGGTGGTATACTATGTGTCATTATACAAATTGTGGGATATGTGTATTAAAAAGTTAATAAGTTAAAAAATAAAACTTCCCACCACTTATATACACATAGTGTACTACTTGTGTTCCGGTCACAATAAAAAATTTATCCATGCCTAGCTCAATGCCAAAATCAGACCTAATTAAATACATTCCCCAGAGTTTTTCAGTCTTCGGATTTTCCAATAACCACTTTTAAATTAAAAAGTTAAGTGCTTTTTATTTGAGTAAAATTAAAATCCACAAGTAATGAAATTAGATCGAAAGTTGGGAGAAAAAGTAGTGAAAGAAGGAAAGAAAGGCTTAGGCACTTTAACACTTTTTTAGCCTAAGCTAAAATTATCCAATAATGAAATCAATCCTCATGTGTGCAGAGAAAGTATCAAACCATTTTAGTTTAAAGTGCAAATAATAATTAAAAATGAGTGCAAAAATGGCTACTCGAGAAAAAAACAATTTCTATATCATTTCAAAAGCTAAATTTCTATTTGTTAATAGCAAAAACTAAAAGAAGATAAAAATCTGATCATTCTATTCTCTCCTCTTTTCTTCTACTTTTTTTCAGTGAACATAGACAAACCGAACATAAAAAATTAGTTGTTTATATATAACAAAAATTATTCTTTTAAGAATAATAGAAAAATCCAGGCCAAGACTTATCATATATATTGAAAATTAGAGACTATTTGACTCAAATAAAATTAAGCAACTTACATGCAGGAGACAAAAAAATTCCATTAAAACTTGCGTTCGACCACAAAAACCAGAAAGAAAACAAAATTTTTGAAAGGGCCGCTGGTGCGTGAAATCAAACTCAAACCCTAAGAGAATTTAGTGACGTGTAACAAGACTAACAGATGTTGACTTTACCACTCTAACAAATAAGCTAAGGGAGCAATGGCAACGACCGCGAAAACTTGACAATAAGCAACAAGAACAAGAGGGTCCATGTCAGATTCAATAGCAAGCTTTGAAATAATGTTCATTCCTGCATAGCTCGCTTGGACCAACACCATAGCCATGAATGGCATGTAGGCGCTAAAGCCAGCCATTTCTGTAGAACCCTAGCTACTTGTAATTTGTACTACAGAGAGAGGGAGAAATCGAGAGAGAGAGAGATCTCCCTCTCCTACCGTCGAGGTTTTTCTGAAGTAAATAAGACACACACAGAGACAGAGAGAGAATGTGGAGAGCAATATATATAGAGCTAGAGAAAAGATTCGAAACGGAAAGTAGAAAGTTTTGCGTGGAATTTTGGGATCATCCCGAAAGTCGAAATTTCAAGAATAGAAGCTTCTCCAAAAATATCTAACCGAATATTCTCAAATTTAAAAACATTTTTCGTAATTTCATTTTCCTATTTTATTACGAAGTGGGTCAAAATAGTGTAGTAGTGAACACTCGACGGCAATGCCGCAATGGCCAAGCACACGAACGTAAGTAAAGAACTGCTTTCTGGAAAGTGAGGGAAAGACCTAATCTGTTATCAGGTCAGGCTATCAGGCATAAGGATCTTTTTTAAACGCGTTTTAATTTGGACCAACTAACTCTGTGATTTTCCACGTGGCGAGGAGGGTGTGACTGTCGTGTGATGATGAGATTAGAGGTTGGTATTCTTCGTTTGGTGAGAGTCTTAGAAACTTCTGTCGGTGGAAAGTGGACATGCAATACGTTTCGTATTGTCCCTGCTTGTTATAAAAAGAAATGGGATAATAGTAGTTTATTTTAACAAAATAAATAAATTAATCATTTTTTGTCTTTTGTACGCACCAATATTCTTATTCTTTGCAATTTTGAGGATGTCTACTTCATGCGCGTAGCTTGTTTAAGTGATATAATCTTACTCTTTGATTATTAAAATGTGATTTATCAAAATGACTCATCTCTTATTAATTTTTATATGTTTACTAAACATATAAAATCAGAAAAGTATGAATATTTCTATAAAAAATCATGAAGAACTTATTGAACATAAGTATGAGAATTGAGAAAATAAAACATAGGGTAAATTACACTTTCATACCTCAAATTTGAGGTTTATTTCAATTCCTTACAACATCTTCAAAACATTTCACTTTCATACCTTAAGTACTATTTTATTTCAAAATAATACATCCGTTACATTTTCCATCCATTGATCCGTTAAATGCTAACGTGGCTGCCAAATGTCTGCCACGTGGCAAAAATAAAAATAAAAAAACCTGAATTTTTACCAAAAAAAAAAAAAAAAATTGAAACTACCCCCCCCCAACAGCAACCCACATCTGCAAGAAGAAGAAGAAAAAAAAAACCCCAAGCCCATAGCCCTTCCCCCACTCCCGGCCGACGACCCCCACCTCGACCAGCTCCCTCCCCCTCCCCCGCGACCCTCCTCCCTCCACGATCTGGTGATTTTCAGTGAAGAAGAAGAAGAAGAAGAAGAGGAAGAAAGAAAAAAAAAAACCCCAAGACCAGAACCCTTCCCCCCACCCCCGCCCCGCGACTCTCTTCCCTTACCCCACCCACCCCCCCCCCCCCCCCCCCCCCCCCCCCCCCGGCGACCCTCCTCCCTCCGCAATCTGGTGATTTTCAGTGTGGGTGAGTTTTGAAAATATTTTGAGTTTGAGATGATTTTTGGACTGGTTTTGTGGTAGATCCACCTAATCTTGGGTGGGATTTTTGGGGGTGGGTGATAGAGGGAGGGGTGGCTCGGGTGGGATTTTGGGGTTTTTTTCTTTCTTTCTTCTTCTTGTTCTTATTGCAGATGTGGGTCGCTGGGGGGGGGGAGGGCAGGGATTGTGGGTTTCAATTTTTATTTTTATTTTTGGAGAAAATTCAGGTTTTTTTAAAATTATTTTTTTGCCACGTGGCAGGCATTTGACAGTCACGTGGCATATATGTGGCAGCTACGTCAACATTTAACGGATCCATGGATGGAAAATGTAACGGAGGTATTATTTTGAAATAAAATAGTACTTAAGGTATGAAAGTGAAATGTTTTAAAGATGTTGTAATGAATTGAAATAGACCCCAAACCTAAGGTATGAAAGTGTAATTTACCCTGAAACATAACACATAACAATAGGGAATTAAGTTGAGACAATACAGATATGGTTAGGAGTGGGTGGATGGCCCGTCTTTCTGAATATCTGATATAGAACCATAGTGGGTTTGATCGTGGGTATGTATTGTGGCCGCATTATCGGGTTTAATGTAACACCATGCTTCTACGCTTAATGTGCGATGTGGGATTGGTGCACGTGTGGTCCATTATGTTGTGGTCCCACGTGAGATGGCATGTTGAATATAAATCTCACATCGAGGAATTGAGAAGTGTATGGTTTCATTCTTAATAATATCGAGTTTTTTTGTAATAAAACGCAACACCTAACAATAGATTGATTAACGGTTATAATATGTGTAATTAGGAGTGGGCCAGTGACCCGTCTCTCTGAATATTTGATAAAACTGTAACACTTACTATAGTTGTGTGAGTTTAATACATATGAGGACCATCTATTTCCTAATATATTATTGATTATTCTCATTTTACTCTTCCACGAGGGGAGTTTTATTTTTGTAAAATTGAAATCAAACTCAAATTTTCAGCCTAATATGAAAGGACTCTAACTTTCTCTCTACCTTCGCGGGCTAGCTATGAACTTGATGATATTATCATGATGTCAGTCAATTTAATCATTCCATGTACTTAAGCTTTCAATTTGCTTTGAGAACTATTAAATGTAATGAACTTTGTTATTGCCTTTGTTCACTTAATCTGTATATTACTTTTGTTTCCTATATCTTCTCTGCAACCTATTGGAGTCTAAGTGAGAAATGACTCATTTCTTACGTTTTATCACATGGCAGCTCATTTAGAACAAAGAGAGTGTGCTTTACCACAAGGATATTTGTCTTGCAAAGTAATACTTTCCCATCCAAAAGTTTGGTATGTCCTGGAGTCCTCTCATGTTTTCAATTGCTTTAATTTATTATTACTGAGTTATATTTTCCTCCAAATTGCTAGTGCTTTGCTTTCTCATGTTTCTTGCTTCGAACATTACTAGTGAACAACGACTGATTCCTGAACATTCTTCAACTATCAAGGGGAGTGCTTAAGAGGGTTTGACATGTAGGTGTATATATATGTGGTTGAGAGATATATGTGGTTTGACATGTAGGTGTAGATTTTTTGTCCCCAAGTGTATCTTTGCTTTATCTATCTTTTTGAGAAGAACTTGTTGCTTTTCAATGACCTGGTATTGTGATTGATGATTACACCTCGACCTCATGCCATCACAATCACATGGATCATTCCACATGATTCATTTACTAGAACACTATGATTTTCTTTGTGTATGTATGAATGCAAAGACCTAGAATATTACTTTGTATTGATTGAATCGAATACCCATTTGTATTTTTTTTTTCTTTTCTGAAACGTGTTTTTATCTTTAATTAATTTGGAGCTTATGTCACGCTTCATCAAGGGCCATAATCCTCTCTAAAACTGCCCAATTAATTCCCTACATTTATTTGATGTTGATACTAATTAGATAACGTCTTCAAGATCTTTGAATAATATTGTAAAATGACCAATGGGCCCAATGGGAAAACGTGACTTTCCACCTTAGACCACAAGCAACATTCAAGTACTTACCCTAATCTCACATTTTTACCATAATTTGGCCAACCGACCCTATTTATCCCCTCTATTTCAATGCTGGCATGTTTGTGTCGACCAATCTAAGAGTAATATGTGCAAGAACTCTGATCCTAAACCTGAAAGGAACAAAATTACGATATGCAACCTGACTAGACATTTAGGCTTTTAACAATAAGCGAGATTATGAGGCAGTGATTATCAGACTGAAATTTGATTAACATTTAAAAGTGAAAAAATCGAATGTCTAAAGATTGCCTACTAATGGTCAGTTAATAAATGACATGGGATGAGAAAAGGGGGCAATCGAAAGTTGGAAAAGACATCCAGTATATCCCTGGAGAAGATAAATGTCTTTTCAACTAATTGCAATGACTTTAGTAAGTAAGTATGTCTTGAATCTCTTTCTTTACGACTGCCTTTGAATCTTTGGAGGAAAATGACAATGGTATGAGTAGACTACTGTCATCTTTTGACAATTCTGTCATTTATCCATTGTGTTTCTTCCCAAAATCCTCTAAACCAGTATGGATGTATCCATTTTTCTTATAACGTGATCTTCACACTATTATTATTTACGTACGGGATGGTGTTTGAAATTTGAGTGCCAATAAGGTGAGCACGCTACCCTAACTAATTAGTATAACTAACATTAGGTGTAATTGTATACTACGAATAAACAATACTCTCTAATCCGAAGAGCAAAAGTATGTGAATTTTAAGTTGGAGTAGCAAACAGAAATACAAGTTAGTGCTCATTTTTTTTTAATTTATTTCAAATTAATGCATTTAACTGAGAATTGTTCTTGGTAGCGCTTTTGAAAAAGTAAACAAAAATGCATGAATGAGCATATTAGTGTTATAGAGGGATTCCTCAAAGAAACTAATGAAGCAACATGCTGGATGGATCCGGTTATTAAATATCTTGAAAGATGAATGGAGCCAAAGTACAGTCAACCATTATGTATCACCAACTCTGAAACAAACCAAAATCTTCTCAACTTAAGCTCATCCAATTCAAAGGCTCACTAACTTTACCTTCTACATTATATACAAAACTTACAATCTGCAAATTTGAAATCAATTAAATTTAGGGTAAATTACATTTTACCCCCACAGGTTTAGGGTCGATTTCAATTTCTTACAACATCTTTAAAACATTTCAATTTCATACCTCATCTACTATTTTATTTCAATTTCATACATCTGTTAAAAAATCTGTTAGGTAAACCGTTAAGTGATGACATGGCAAATAAGGGGTCCCCATTTGTGCTGACGTGGCTGCCACATTTGTGCCACGTGGCTAAACACTTAATAAAAAATTAAAATTAATTAATTAAAAAAAAAACACAACAAAACAAAAAAAAAATGCCAAAACCCAGTTCGTCTTCCCCCACTTCTCCCCACCTGAGCACAACCCCAACCCAGAATCCCCCTCACATTCACACTCTTCACCGCCGGCGCCTTCCTCCTCGCACTCACACTCCTCACCACCCTCACCGAAGCTCACAACATCACACGCCGACCCTCTTCCACTCTCTCTCGAACCCCAAAATCCCCAGATCCAAAATCCCCAGTTCTCTACCTTCAACCACTACGTCACCCTCACCCACCTTGCCGCCGACATCATGACCACACCACCATCACCGTCGACAACTGGGGAATGTTGACCCTTATCTCCAAGCAACGGTGGATTTTTTTTTTGGGGTTGCGGAGAGGTCGGGGAGGTAGGGGTGGGGTGGGATGGGGGATTTGGGTTGCAGGGAAGGGGTGGGTTTTTTGGATGGGAGAGGAGGTGAAGAGATTGGAGGAGAGGGATAAGGGCCGGGGAATATGGTTTCAGGTTTTTTTTTTTTTTTAAGGGTAAATTATTATAATATTTTAAATGCATAAAAAAATATTTTTTTGTCACGTGGCATAAATTTGGCAGGCATGTCAGCTTTTAACGGGCTAATGGATGGAAAATGTAACGGATGTATGAAATTGAAATAAAATATTACTTGAGGTATGAAAGTGAAATGTTTTAAAGATGTTGTAAGGAATTGAAATCGGCCTCAAACATGAGGGAGTAAAATGTAATTTACCCTTAAATTTAAGTGAGACTTCAAAATTTCAATTGCAAATTAGTCCTAAACACAACAATCGAAATTCGTTAACTTTCGTGTTTGGTTGCTGAGAAAACAGAGGAAAATAAATGAGAAAATTGAAATCTCTAGGGTTTTGTTACCGTGTAGTAGATCAAGCCGCCTGATTTGTTGATGATGTAGAGACTGTAAATTGCTGCCATTTCCAAGGGCTATTTTGGAATCCAAGAAAAATACCTTCGGTCCAGATTCAAGAGTATAGGAGAGAAGACTCGTAACCTAGAAGTTAGGTCCGCCCCTAACCCGGTGACCGGATTCGGAGCCTCCAAGTTAGTTGGCGCCAAACCCATATTTGCTTGTGTGAGTAGCAGCAACGTGTCTGTTTTGCATTGGATGACATGGCAAACTACCAACTACTAACTACTGAGTTCGTAGCTTCCGAGTTCCGAGTTTGTGACTGGGAACTATCCACGCCTCCTCCATTGAGTC
This sequence comes from Heteromeles arbutifolia, assembly GCA_024362995.1. Taxonomy (NCBI): domain Eukaryota; kingdom Viridiplantae; phylum Streptophyta; class Magnoliopsida; order Rosales; family Rosaceae; genus Heteromeles; species Heteromeles arbutifolia. The sequence goes on along the minus strand of JANCRC010000017.1, from coordinate 10,264,167 downwards.
GACAACCAAACTCGTCCATCGCCGAAAGCTTTAACGACTCTTTCATGTCGGCACACACACTTGCTCTCTCCTAATCTCATCTCTCTCTCTCTAAAAATTCATCGACAATGGGTGTGAAGCTAAACTCCTAGCCATTGATCGAGTCTCGGTTCGAACCGAAACTAAAAACCGAAAAAACCGAACCGAACAAAAAAATTGAACCGAATTGAAAAAATCGAACCGAACCGAATTCTTTTGGTTCGGTTTCGGTTTCAGTGGTCTAGAAACCGAACCAAACCGAATTAATTAAATTAAATTTTTTTATTTTTTTAATTTAATTATCTGTTTTGGGTATTATTTTCTAAACCCAATTTGTAAGCCCAAATGAAAATATTATTTTGCATTGGATATGTATTTCTCTATGTATAGCAAACCTGGAGCAAATAACAATCATTAGGATGATAATAGGCATATATTCCTTTCCCAGCTCATTGATCTCCTATGCAATATATAACCTACCCACCCACGGATACTGCAACGAAAACCATAAGCTTCTGGGAGAGAACTTATAAATCACAGGTTGATGAGTGTTCTCCGCTTGGATGGACGCCATGTCATGATGATGGTTTTTCTTGCATACACGGAATAAGAGCCTACTGTTCCAGGTAGTCATGAAAACAACTTGATTTGATATTCATTTATTCTAGTAGCTAGGTTTCAGTAATATAGTTTGTCACCCTATTTTATCAAGTTTAAGGTCTAAACGTTATTATGTTTTTGGGAATGATTTTAGGGCAGCTAAATAACATGCCAATATCCAGATTAAAAAAAAAAACAATTTTCATGGAAAAACCGAACCAAATCGAAATCTGAAAGAAAAATCGAACCCAAAAAAAAAAAAAAAAAAAACCAAACCGAACCCAACCCTAAGATCAATGGCTTAAAACTCACCTACCCAGGAATTAACGGCCACCCGCTGCCGGGATCTAAGCCGCTGATCGAGGACTTCAGTCTCACCCTCAACGCCGGTGACCGATACCTCCTCGTCGGATCCAACGGCGCGGGGAAAACCACTGTCTTGAAGATCCTGGGCGGCAAGCACTTGGTCGAGCCCCACATGGTTCGCGTGCTCGGAAGGTCGGCGTTTCACGACACCGCCTTGACCGGCTCCGGTGACCTCTCGTATCTCGGTGGAGAGTGGCGGCGAGATGTAGCGTTCGCCGGGTTTGATGTCCCGATTCAAATGGACGTTTCGGCCGATAAGTTGATCAATGGGGTGGCGGGGATCGACCCACAAAGGAGAGCAGAGCTGATAAAGGTTTTGGATATTGATCTTTCATGGCGGTTGCACAAGGTGTCCGATGGTCAGAGAAGACGAGTGCAAATCTGTATTGGTCTGCTCAAGCCATACAAGGTAGTCAATGTCCATTTTTAACAGTTTTGTTGGTGCGTTTTTTTTTTTACGCACGCTAAGTGTTTGATGATTTGTTTCTGAATCCAAATAGGTTCTTCTGCTAGACGAGATAACGGTGGACCTCGATGTCCTAGCAAGAGCTGACCTTCTCAAGTTCTTGAGGAAGGAATGCGAAGAACGAGGCGCCACGATCATTTACGCTACGCATATATTTGACGGGTTGGAGGATTGGCCCTCGCATATCGCTTATGTTGCGAATGGGAAGTTGCAGCTAGCAATGCCAATGGAGAAAGTTAGGGAGATCTCCAAGTTGTCACTAACGGTGAGTCAAAAGGGTAATTTAAATTTTTTTTTGTAACCGTATGATTCGATTTACTGAGATTGGATTTGGGTTTGGTTTGCAGAGGACAGTCGAGAGTTGGCTGAGGAAGGAGCGCGAGGAGGAGAGGAAGAAAAGGAAGGACAGAAGGGCGAAGGGTCTTCCGGAGTTTGAGCAACCAAATGAGGGAAGAATTGATGTTCGCTCAGTGAACAATGGTTGGGCAGCCGGACGCCTGAATTCCACCATTGCCCGAGAAGAGAACTTTATCTTCAGCTCAAACAGAGTTCTCAGGCAATAACAGATGCTTAGTGACTCAAAACCATTGTGATGGTATACTCATTCTGAGTCTCGGTGTTCTTCGTTCTTCTGGGCGCGGGTGACAACAGAATTAGATTAGAAGATGCATCCAGTGGGTTGTGACGTTTTGGGATTGTATTTATTTGAGGTGTGTGAATATGTGAGGACATGCCATGAGTTTGGCTTCTCCTCCATTTATATAATTGGATTATTTGCTTGTAATGGAGGTCAATTCACAGAGCTCTGGGTCTTGAATCCTCCATCTTTCAATGTGTTTGTAGTTTGTATTCAATTCTAACATGCATACAATCATAATATAACTTCTCTACGCTACTTAGCCAATCAAGAAAGTCCTCAGGGTGCAATCGCCCATGGAAATCGAGTGTCTAGGGTTGGGCCAGGAGGGTCTTTAACGCTTTCTTTTTTCTTTTCGTCGGAGTTATTATATATTTTGTTGTAAACATTTAGATAAACTAATTTTTGTCAAACAATATATTTTGATATACTTTGTCTTCTTCATTTAGGTTCATTCATTTCGGTGCATACATTTCAGTACACACATTTCGGTACAAACATTTCGATACATTAATTCAATATAATATATTTTGGTGCATACATTTCGGTACACACGTTTAGGTACATTAATTCGATATAATACCTTTTGGTGCATACATTTTGGTACATTAATTCAATATAATACGTTTCGGTACAAACATTTTGGTACATTAATTCAATACAATACATGTTGGTACATACATTTTCGATACACATTTTGATACATTAATTCAATATAATACGTTTCGGTATGAACATTTAGGTACATTAATTTAGTATAATACATTTCGGTACTAACATTTAGGTACATTAATCGCCACTTACTATTACGGTCTAGTGGTATTCCTCTTTACTTGTAAGTGAGAGATCTTAGGTTCGATTCTTACCAAAGGCGAATTCGAATCACATTATTGATAAGGCTAAGCCGACCCCCTCCTCCTAGTGTAGATAGTATCGTTTGTTAAAAAAAAACACATTTAAGTACATTAATTGAGTTATTCAAGTTTAAAGAATATTAAATAAAAGAGTAAATTGTACGAATGGTCCCTCAACTTTAATCAAATTGGAGCAATGGTCCCTCAACTAAAAATCCATTACCATTAGTCCCTCAACTTATCAAAATGTGTAGCTATAGTCCTTTTCATAAATTTTGTCAAAATTTTGTCAAAATAAGTTATATTGGAATGACCATTTATACAATTAGGGTCCCTCAACTCATCAAAGTGTATAATTATGGTTCTTTTTGTCAACTATGTCAAAATTTTTGTCAAAACGAGTTACATTGGAAGGATCATTGCTACAATTGGGTTAAAAGTTAAGGGACCATTTCTCCAGTTGAATTAAAGTTGAGGGACCAATGGTAATGGATTTTTAGTTGAGGGACCATAGCTGCACGTTTTGATAAGTTGAGGGACCAATGGTAATGGATTTTTAGTTGAGGGACCATTGCTCCAATTGAGTTAAAGTTAAGGGACCATAGCTACAATTTACTCTAAATAAAATTAAAAAAATAAAAAAATTTGATCAAAAAAAAAAATTAAAATGTGTATGTTAATAAATTCAAATATTTAATAGGAGACATTAAATAAAATACACATTAATTAATTTGTATTAAGAACATATCAAATACTATAATCTAACACTATGTTTTTATTAAATTTCAATCTTTTTCAAGAATTAAAGTTAAAAAACTCCTTTTAAGTTATCATGCGGTTGGATAGGTAGCTTCCATAGCAATGCCACATAGACCTTCCTTGGCGGGCACGTCTCTTTGTAATCTAATGTATCCACTCTCCCCCCACTCTTTGCCCCAAGAATTCTTGAGCAGCCAATACTTAGTCCCATCATTACTAGTACCATACCCAACTGCAGTCACTTCATGGCTTAAGTTAGTACCACATGGTCCAGTGTACACGCCACTCGAATAATACTTGAATTCCTCTGCGTTAATATCAATGGCAACAGAAACCGGCTGGTTCGCAACAGCCTTCAACAATGCATCTTCTTCGTTTGCTGGCACATTCTCGTAGCTGGTTATGGTTATGGCACCAGATGCAGGAGCAACAGCAGTAGTTCTGCAAATTCCTCCATCTTTAGCCTGGTAAGGGTAATTATCTTCAGTTGCAAGGCTTTTGTTGCGTTTGATCATGTAGTCATACGCAACCTTTGAATTACCTCCATCGCAGCCGTGATCGTAACTGCTCGTGTCACAATCAACTAGCTCTTGTTCTGAGAGTGAAATTAGGTTTCCTGTTTTGAGTTTGTTAAGCCCTTCTACGGTTGCCACTGATGCGAACGCCCAACAACATCCTGTAAATATCATTGAGTTATATAAATTGTTTACAAACTTCATTTTAATCCCTAAAAAAGATCAAGTTTTTAATAGTACCGTATGTAAGATGAAAAACTAACAATAGTCATTTGACTCATGTCCATGTCAGCTAGATTTCATGTCAGAATTAATTACTTTTTTATGAATTTATTGTACTTTTAGTTTGCCTATATTACCCTTTTAAGGGATTCAAACATACAAAAAAATTGAAAAGCATTTTGTAAATCATAACTAATGTATAGGGCCTATGCAGAAATTATCGGACCTAAAGGACTAAACATAAAAGATACAAACCATACCAAATTGGCCTGACCTAATGGACTAAAACATAAAAAATACAAACTGTGCCAAATTGATCATATTGAATCTATCAGACCTAACGACCTAAAACATAAAAAATACAAACCATACCAAATTGATCGTATTGAATCTATCGGACCTACTGAACTAAAACATAAAAATACAAATTGGAACCAAATTGACTGTACCAAATCTATCAGAACTAAGCTATATAACGTACCTAATTTATCAAACCTAGTGAACTAAAACATAAAAAATACTAATCGTACCAAATTGACCATACCGAATCTATCATACCTAAACTATATAACATACCTAATTGACTATACCGAAACTATCGGACCTAAATTAGTGCATTCTTCACCCAATATCAAATTTTGTATAAACATAAAAATAAACAAAATAAATAAAAAGAAGTAGGTAGTTATAGACAATAAAGATAGCATTTTTTAGACAATGAAGATGGAGGTTATGAGTGATAATGAATATACGGTTACATTTTCAAACTTTGATGGTGGAGGTTACATTGTAGACAATAAATATGGCATTCTTGTTAATAGCAGTAAAACCTGTGGTTTTATTATAAGTGACATGTCATAGTGCATTAGAATAAAAATCCGTTTTAGATATTGAAAACCTTCTAGGTTATATTCTAAAAATAATCTTTAACAAACCCTTATCTTTAAAAGCCCCTTAAATTGAAAATTTGACAACATAACATAAACATCTTACACTGTCTTAATATAATCAGTATAAGAAAAATAAATTACATTTCATGCATGTATTATCTCGTGCAAATGACTAGATATTGCTTAATAATGCATGCATACCACAGTCATAACCTTGGCTTTTGACCGGGGCCATATCGACTATAAACATATTAATTATATGCGCTATCCAGATTCAGATTTTGGAAACATAAGCGTCGTGTGTTTTCAAACAATCAAACAAGAACACATGTTACATGATCTATGAAAGTAAAACCTCATAGAGATAGCTTAATCTTGCATGCTTACCACATTGCCCTTGGTATTTGGCCGTGGTCACAGCGCCAATTGAAAAATAATCCTTAGATTTTGGCACATCGGTGACATTTTCATATCGAAAATTGTTATTTGGAGCTGCTTTGGAAGAGTTGGACATGATCTCCGGGAGGTGTATCCTCTTGTAGCCTTGACTTGTCTCCTGAAATTCCTCGTTAGTTAGGTCCGCAAACTTATTGATGTCGAGCCTGTACTTGTTTTCGCTCTTCTTGTTAAAACCTTCTATAAACTCCACGCTGGACTTGAATGTGTTGTAACGCCTGTCCTTCTCTTGTGCATCCTTGTAAACACGTCCATGTCGAGCCATCCACTCCTTGTGCCTCTCCAACATGATTTTTTCGTCACCAGAAAGTTGACGACTACAAAAAGCTTGGGAGGAGCAGAAGCCCAAAACGAGAACCAGAAATAAGGCGAGGGATTGGCCTTGGTTTGTGATGAGTAGAGCCATGATATTGGTAAGCACTTGGAGTACTTTAGGTAAGTTATCTTGGTATACAACACATTCAGCATGGCGTGGGATTTTATACACAAAATTTTACATGCACAGCAAAATGGCCAAGAATTTTCTACACGTGCAATATACTCCCCCATCTTTATTTTAGGGTATTAAATGGGTTTAATTTCAAAAATAAAAACAAAAACTTGTTTATTTTCTATACTCACTCATCAGTTAGTGTAAATAATCATAATGATGTTTTTTTATTTGTAAGACCCTGCTTTTGTGATCTTTACATCTTGCACTACAATTGTATTAGATTTATATTAATTTTTTTATGCAGTATTTGATTTGATAGTTTACTTCATCCTCATTGTGTTTATTTGACTCGAACATTTTTGTGTTATGGATATTTTTTTGGGAACCTTTTTTTCATGGCGAAACGGTATTTGACTGGAAACATTAAAATCAAAGAATCAAGCAAAATAAAGTTCATGTCACCAAACGGAATGTCCACATTTCACGTACACAATTTCAGGTTCTAAATTTCATGACGGTTTTGGATTAATTGAGGTTTTTGAGAGATAATGGATATACAAACATGAATGTAATTCAAAGCAATTATTATCCATTAATTTATAAACAACAGTACTTTACAACCGATGAACAAGAAACATAAAGAAAATAATAAATCAGCTAATTTAATTAAACCATCACACTTATCACAAATTAGCAACATGCTGATGTTGCAGGTGGTTTAAGTTATTTTGCGGTTGGATAAGTAGCTTCCATAGCAATGCCACATAACCCTTCCTTGGCGGGCACGTCTCTTTGTAATCTCATGTATCCACCCTCTCCCCAATCTTTGCCCCAAGAATTCTTGAGCAGCCAATACTTGGTCCCATCATTACTAGTACCGTATCCAACTGTAGTCACTTCATGGCTTAAGTTTGTACCACATGGTCCAGTGTACACGCCACCCGAATAATACTTGAATTCCTCCGCATCAATATCAATGGCAACAGAAACCGGCTGGTTCGCAACAGCCTTCAACAATGCACCTTCGCTTTTTGCAGGCACATTCTCGTAGCCGGTTATGGTTTTGGCACCAGATGCAGGAGCAGCACTAGCAGTTTTGCAAATTCCTCCATCTTTAGCCTGGTAAGGGTAATTATCTTCAGTTACAAGGCTCCTGTTGCGGTTGATCATGTAGTCATACGCAACCTTTGAATTACCGCCATTACATCCGTGATTGTAACTGCTCGTGTCACAATCAACTAGCTCTTGTTCTGATAGTGAAATTAGGTTTCTTGTTTTGAGTTTGTTAAGTCCTTCTATGGTTGCTACTGTTGCGAACGCCCAACAACACCCTGTAAATATCATTGAATTAGATAAATTGTTATCGTGTCATTGTTATACAACGTAACATCATTGAATTAAGACATCATTGAACTAGATAAATTGTCATTGAATTAAGACCATTGATTAAATTGAAAATCTGGGAACGTAAACATCTTACGTTGTCTGCATATAATCAGTATATATAAGAAGAAAAAAATTACATTATACGTATGTATAATCTCGTGTAGATAACTAGATATTAGGTAAGAATTCATGCATACCACACTCATATCCTTGGTTCTTGACCGCGGTCACAGCGCCAGACAATCTCCAATCCACAGAAGATGGCACATTACTGACATTTCCATATCGAAAAGGAGATGCTATCAAAGAGTCAGACATGAACCCTGAACGTTGCTTTCTCTTGTAGCCATTGCGCATTGGCCGAATTTCCTCGTTAGTTTTGTCCGCAAACTTATTGATACCAAGCGTGTACTTTTTTCCTTTCTTGTTTTTGTTAAAAGCTTGTACAAATTCCACATTGTTCTTGAATATGTTATGGCGCATCTCCTTCTCTTGTGCATCATTATAAGTGCGTCCATGTTGAGCCATCCACTCCTCATGCCTGACAACCGTGATTTTGTTGTCGCCATAAAGTTGGCGACTACAAAATGCTTTCGAGTAGCATAAGGCCAAAATTAGCATGAGAAATGAGGCCAAACGGAGGGATTGGCCTTGGTTTGTGATGAGAAGACCCATGATGGTAAGCACGTAGTTGGAGTATAAAGGATATATCTTAGTGTGCTAAAGAATTTGCCCTAGGAATGGTATCTGCATGGGATTTTATAGACCAAAACTTTTACATGCAAAAAACGGACATGGGATTTTCTACGCGTGCAATAATAACACTACTCACCAAATGCATCCTATTTTTAGCGTGAAAATAACTCCCTAAGCGATCAAACGCGTCGGATCATACCTTCACACCAGCACAGAGCCTTGCTGCTCCATCAATATTGCCTTGTCGCACCAATCTTCCAATGGGTTTGTTGGTTTTGAAGTTAGTCATGATTCTGCTTTCTCCAGGCAACCGCCCAATTACAATTAGCAAAACCATTAACTGAAGAAATCAAAATCAACAAGCCACTAATTGGATTGCCATTGCGGTGTTGGTGCGACAGAGCTGCGGTGCCGTGGCAGGTGGTGGAGCAGCAAGGCATGGTGCTGGGTAGCGACGGCAAGCTTGGTCATTTTAATGCCGTAAATTTGTTTTAGAATGTCTTTTGAGAAAATTTTTATTCAAGGCTCATGCTCCTTAAATCTCAAGATTGGAATTTTAACTTGTGATGGGAAATAATCCTTTGAATTTGACGCATAGTTTAGTAACCACTGTGATCACAGGGTTTAGGGTTTATACCCGCTCATAGTATACCTATGGATTTAGAGAAAGGTCTACAGTAAGTGAGGATTCTTGTTTCGATGTCAAGACGGACTTCATTGTCTATCTCCATCTGTTGGTCGACTTTTGGAATTGGATCCTCCGTTGGCTTCAACTTGTCTCTCTGCTTAGTTGCGAAGTCGGTGATGCTAGTATTCGTCCTGGCAATCCTGGTTGTTGATTTTACTTTTTTTTTGTTGGGAAGTGATTTCAACACCTTTTTTCTCTCGTTACACGCCCCGGAGATTGAATGATAGACAGTCACAAAAAGAGAAAAACAGAAGTCGAACGACACTGTCGATTTTGGATGTAACTTATTGTGATATCGCATAGAATCTAGGGATTTGAGAGTAAGGGTTACTGAAGCCGGAAGGTGGTGGTTGGGCTCATCAAAATACTCGGGGTTAGGGTTTTAGCGAATAAACAAAAGAAACAAAGATCGGATGATAAGGAATGGCCGCCTAATTCTTATTTTGATGATTGATTCATCTCTGATAAAATAGAAATACCCTGGTTGTATTTCATCTCTCAATGAGCATAACGGCCTGCCTATATTTCATCTCCTCTATGCATTCGTCTCCGTGCAGTGAAAAGAGTTTGATTCAATATTTTTTTACCACAAGAGGTCACATTGCCACCACATGAATAATTGGTGGAATTTGTATCGTACAAGAACAAACAATAACTAGTCAATGACGTCTGTAACCCTATTTCATAAAGCTTGATGCCTAACAGCTTGTGTTAATCTGATACGAGCTTAAAACAAAAAACTGAAAAATTGCCACATCTTTGTAACACTAAGATGCAGTTTATGATGACCATAAAAATGAATAACAGTTAGGTCATTGGGGTTCATTAGCTCAGTGGTAATGTTCGAAACCCTCAAATGTAACCAAAAAAAAAAGAATGAACGAAGATTACGGACGTGCGTATGACAATTCTATCTAGCAACATTTGTCTCCATGACATCTCTGCCACATTGAGTAGTCCGTAGGCATATTCCAACAACTTGCAACAAAGCTGCACTTACATGGTGGCACCCTTTCTTTGTCCTCAAACCGGTGCTTGCCACAAGTATTTTACATTGGAGGAGGATTCTCTCCCTTCCTAATCTCTCTCCCCTTCCCTTCCCTTCTATTTGAACGGTTACGGTTAAGCCACATTGACATCTTATATTGATTTTTTTATAGAGACAATAAGACAAAAAACAATGCGTGAGAGGAGGGAAGGGAAGGGGATAGAAATAGGAGGGGAGAGAATCCTACTCTTTTTACATTTCCATGTTCATGAGAACCGAGGAAAATAGAAGAATAGTGGAATAAAAGACCGTAAGAGTTGGAAGTGCCTTTTGGGAGAGAATGGAGAGCTTTTTATAGGTGAATGGCCGGTCTCTTTAGGTGAGAGAGGACCGGCCACCTAGCTCCTTTTGTGGGATAGGTTCTTGATTTAGGTTGATTTGGGAGTTATGAGAATAATTGGCTAATTAATTAGCAAATATAATTATTGCCAATTTAACTAGCTAATTAATATGATAAAAGGGGTAAATATTTTGGTGGTTATGGAATGAATAAAATAAATAGCTAATTGATTAGCTAATAAAGGGAAAACGAGGTAAAAAATATATGGAATGAAATAGGTTTTGGGAGTTACCTTGTAAAAGGGATTTGATAAGATGGTTTTTGAATTGTTACTTTTTTGGGCACTTTTGACTTGGTTGAGGGATAATTGCTTGCTGTTCGCACGTAGGAATCCCGATATGCCTCAAGGGTATTTTTGTCCTCTTGTATTTAAATTCCACGTGTCGTCTTGTGATTATTTTTAGCTCCACACACAGTGTGTGGGTATTTTTTAATTTATTTATAATGAAAATCTTACTGTGACATTATCTCAAATTGATCATCCATTGTATTAATTTTTAAGATTTCCTCAGTCCAACAATTGAATTAATTAAAGTCAGACGGATAGTAAAATGAAACTTGTTGATGTGTGTGCATGTATAATGTGACACCTACAAACAGAATATAGTTTGAATAGATGATGGTGCAAATCCTGTTAAGATTGTGACCTAAATCTTTAACCTGATTCAAATGCATAACCAAAGACGTTGCAAAATTTAATCAATAGCCCTAACTTTGTAACCAAGCATCTAATTTCAATTTCCATGCACGGCAACAACAACGACATTATCCTTTGCAAGCGGACTATCTTCAAGGACACCTACACTAAGGACGAAAAGGAACTCAAAGGCATCATCCACAACCCCTACAACGACAAGAGTGAAATTTTACTCTGAACACTTGATAAGATATGGACAACGAGACGATGGTCATTCGTTGTTGAGGACATTCGTGTTCCACCTCCTATGAGTCACTTGAGTCTACAAGTTGCGGTGTTTAATCGTTCAAAGTAACATAAATGATTGACATGAGATGAGATTAGGGTTCATTAAAGTTCATCACAGAAACTTCCAAATGCATGATGCATGGCTTGATACCATATATTACCATGCTATATATTGTGATGAGAGGACTCTTCATGGACCGACTTGATGGAAATGAAATGGTGGCATAGAGATACAATGTAACAAATTGTGAGCTTTCGGATCTGGTGTTGTAATCTGTTGTCTTGATCGATCTCCTCTCTCTATTCCATAACGTCACGGTTGCTTTCCGAATGCCGTTGCAGCTGCAGCTCCAAGTCGTTTTTCTCATGCGCCTTGGCCTGATCTGTCGTCTTTGTCATGCCTGTTGCTTTTGTTGGCTTCTCATCCGTAGTCTCCTTATTCTTCCCCCACAGAACAAGATAGAGCCCGGCAACAATCAAAACCGACCCTACAGCACTAAATCAAGTAAAATATGAACCAAGCTAATTAGTATTTTAATATGAGATTATCCAAGTCAATTAATTAATAGGAAATTTGGTTTAGGGCATTGCAAAAAAAATGAAACCGAATAACTGTATGTATACATACGTTCCAACGTATAATTTCTCCTCAAGCAAAGCCCAGCTTGCAATGGCAACAATAATGAGGAGCAAGGGACTAAACACCGACACGTAAAGAGGGCCTTTTCGCTGAATACTCCATGAAGATAGGAAGAATGCTAGTGCAGAACCCATAATTCCCTGTAAATATTAGTTATTATGTTCATGAATTAGTTAGTATAAATTAATTAGCTAATCTAATGATCAATAATTGAAGAATAAGTTTAAGCAAGAGAAGAGTTAGTTCATACAGCATAGAGGGATGCAATAAGCCTCATGGGATCTTTTAGTGACCATGAAGCCGCTTTCTGATCAGCAATTACAGCAATGATCCCGCACTCAAAGCTGGCCATCACACACATCAATGTGGTGCTTGTATAAGGAGCTGGAAAACTTTCCCCCACTCTAGCCTGAAATTATATTGGAGGACGGGAACAGCTAATATTCGAGTACAACAACGTTAAGACAACTCTCAGTATGTATTAGAGTCTATAGCTACAATTTAGCCAAATAAAAATTTTAGCAGTAATTTTGGAGTCCATTTTTAATTTGTTCATCACATGTAAATGATGGCGATGCTCATCACAACATTGATTCTCATTAGACGAGTACATGTCATTAGTATTTCTATACACGCCGAAACTAATAAAAGCACGAAAATGCAAGAGGGTGATGATGATCAGTTACTTACTTGGATTATGAACCAGAATGCCCAACCTAAGGTGCTTAAGATGACAAAAAGGGGGCCTATAAAGGAGCTTGATTTGGTGCTGGAACTTGCCTCTCCCATTCTCTGAGCATATGTCCAGTGAATTTTGGACTCACCTAGACCAATGATGTGTCCATGGTAAAATGAAAGTAACATGGCTCCAGATACACATACAATTGTTCCCATCACCTTAGATAGCCCTGCTTTGCTTTTGAGCTTTGCATATTCTTGTCTGCAAATTTAAATTAATTTAAACATTCCATTCGTGTTAAACATAATTTATTAACTAATTAAGCTAAAAAAATAACATATAAATTAGTGCAATGCAATACTATATATAGTACCTGAAAATGACTGCAAGGATAAATGTCATGGCGGGAACTGTGTTTGTCAATGCGCATGTAATCGTTGCGGTCGAAGACTTCAAACCGAGAAAATAAAAAACCTGATTTGCAGTGGCCCTGAATTTTAAATTCAGGTTAATATATTTAATTAAGTCAAGTGAATTAATTGATTTCCAAAGATGCACATATGCAAAAAATATTTAATGTTATTAAATTAAGAACAAATTAACACACTTACCCAGTTAATGAGCACAGAAAGGTCTGGAAAAGAATAGGCATTGTGATCTTGGGTCTTGTTTTCCTGTTAGAAAGAGAGAAGGAACATAGAAAACATGATAAATATGAAGGAACCTTCTCTAAATTGTAATAAGAAAACTAAATAAACTGGTATTAATAATTATCATATCCTTCTTTTTCTCCTTTTATATTATTGTTAGGAAAATACTTGCACACCACTTTGTTCACTCTTTCGGCCAACGTATTCAATTACCGGTTAAAATTTCATAACTGGGATCATTTTTTTTTAATATCCATCTATATATTATCCTAGTTAGTCCCTAACACTTTTCTTCAGAAAATTTCTATTAATTAATGAAACATTCTTTGTGAATCAAAAGAGGGTGAAAATACTATTTAGTCTTCTATCATACAAAAAAAAAATGATGGACAATAATATAATTTTACATGTCCAAATTTTACAATTTTTTATTGAAACCTCATATACAGGTAATGTTAAAATATCTCCAATATTTAAAATTAAAAAAAAAAAAAACCAAAAACAAAAACCTCCCACTCCCCCCACGTTCTCTCTCTCCCTCTCTCCTTCTCATTTTTCTAAAAAAATGTGTTCCTACACACAAAGTGTGTAGGCAAATGCTAGTTATATATTAATAATACACTTATTGTCAACCAAAATTTTATTAAATTATCAGTTTATTTTTTAAAATAAAACTGAACATGAATAAGAAATATGGGCAGAAACGTAATTTCACAAAACAAAAATTTTGTTATTTTTTTTGAAGTCTCACATACATGTAATTCTAACATATCTCTAATTAAAAACTAATATAAATATAAAAAATAAATCTCTCTTCCCACCTCGCATTCTCTATCACTCTCTTCCTCTCTCCTTCTATTTCAAAAACAAAAATAAAAAATTTTCACACATTGTGTGTGGCCATATGCTAGTAATTATATAAAAAAAAAGCATAAAAAGTTAAGTTAAATATAACCATCGAACCCAGATTCTCGTCCCGAGTCTCCGACCTTCACCCCACCCCGCACCCATCTCTCCCTACCCTCGCCGTCACTCTCTCTCTCTCTCTCTCTCTCTCTCTCTCTCCCCCAATTTTTCATTCTGCTCCTCCCTTACGCCGGAGAAAGATCCTAGAAACTGTCAGCGACATCCCTTGAACTTCGGTCGGAGGTCGGCGACATCTAATTTGAAGGTCTGATTTGTCGTCGATCATTCTCGGGTACCATGTCGAGGGAAGAATGGAAGAGGAGAAAGGAAAAAGTAGGAAGCGAGAGAATTAGATAGGGTCTCCAGTGAAAATATCAGCATCGATTGGGGTGGGTGATTGTCATGGGTGAGTTCTTGGCGGTGCCGGGTGGGTGGTGCTGAGGGTGATTATTCTCAATTTTTGTTAGGGTTTTGGGGTAAACTAGAAATTTTGGTTGACAAAAAAATAAAAAGAAGGCTAGTTTGACATTTTCTAAATTAAAACTTGGATAATTCCGTATCAAGCTTCTATTCACTAGGAACACCAACTCAACTGGACCAGTTACGAGTGGTACGTTAAATCAAGACCCCAAAAAAGACAGACTGCAAAAGGAAGTTGACACACTTTCCATGCATGGCTTTGGCTGGCTTTGTGTGTTTATTGCGTGCCTAGCTCAATGCCAACATCAGACCTAATTGAATTCGTTCACCAGAGTTTACCAGTCTTCCGGGTTTCCAAGAACATCCTCAAGCAATGAAATCAAATCGAGAGTTGGGTGAACAAGTAGTGAAAGAAGGAAAATAATGGCTTACTCACTTTAACATTTTTTTAACGTAGCTAAAATCTTGAAATAATGAAATCAATCCTCATGTGTGCAAAGAAAGTATCAAAATATTTTTGTTTAAAGTGAAAATAACAATTAAAAAAGAGTGCAAAAATCACTACTCGAACGGAAAAACAATTTCTATATCATTTCAAAAACTAAATTTCTATTTGTTAATGGCTAAAAGTAAAAGAAGATAAAAATCTGATCATTCTATTCTCTCCTCTCCTCTTTTCTTCTACATTTTTGTTTTTTTTTGTTTTCCATTGACCGTAGACAAACATATAACACAAATTTTCTTTTTAAGAATAACAGATAAATCCAGGCCAAGATTTATTATACATATTGAAAATTTGAGACTATTTGACTCAAATTAAGCAACTTACATGCAGGACACGAAAATTCCATTAAAACTTCCGTTCGATAGAAGGAAAACATTCGACCACAAAAACCCGAAAGAAAACAAAATTTTTTGAAAGAGCCGTTGGTGCATGAAATCAAACTCAAACCCTAGGAGAATTTAGTGACATGCAGCAAGACTAACAGATTTTCACTTTACCATTCCAACAAATAAGCAAAGGGAGCAATGGCAGCGGTGGCGAAAACTTGACGATAAGCAACAAGAACAAGAGGGTCCATGTTATATTCGATAGCAAGCTTTGAAATAATGCTCATTCCTGCATAGCTTGCTTGGACCAACACCATAGCCATGAATGGAATGTAGTCGCTAAAGTCAGCCATTTCTGAAGAAAATAAGACACAGAGAAAGACAGAGAGAGAGGCCAAAGTATTGAAGAGAGAATGAGAGAGATCGGAGAATGAGAATCGTGGAGGCCAATATAGAGCTAGAGAAAAGATATGAAACATGACGTGGAAAGTGAAGTTGGTAGTACCCAACTATATAGAATAATCCTAAAAAAAAGTAAAAGTTGAGGTGATTTGACCTGGTGTTGCAATTTGAATTGATGCTGCGTTTTGAACTGATGCTGCACTTTGAACTAATGCTACACTTTGAACTCATGTTACACTTTGAACTGATACTGCCCTTTGAACTAATGTTGCCCTTTGTACTGATGTTGCACTTTGTAAATTAATTCTGGTTCTACGTACTTTTTGTCAAGGTTCTAAAAAACATTAGGCGCTAGTCGGGGGGCGGGATGGGGCCTAGCGCCTAGATGGGATCTAGGCGGGCGCCTAAGCGGTCTAGGAGGATTTAAGTTAATTTATTGTATATCTTGTAAATAAGTTTCTATTTACACTTAAAAAAATATATACTTGTAGTAAGAACAAAATAATAGTAAATTTAAAAATAAAAGTAGAAGAATACATATATTAGAATACATAAATTACAAGTATTCAACAAATTTAGAGTTTAAAAAACACATTAATATAATCATATATTATTTTGGGCCAAAAAAAATAACATATTATAATCATAAAGGGCTGGAGCCCAAAATGCTCCCTAATCCCACCAAAACCCTATTTACTTTTGTATTTATTTATCCTATGGAGCCCAAAATGCCCCCTAGACCCACCAAAACCCTATTTACTTTTGCATTCATTTCTCTTTCTCCTCTTACCTTCGTCAGCCGCTTATGTGAAACCCGAAGAACCAGAATTCCAGAAATGGTCAGATGCATCAAGAACCCAAAGAAAGCCAAAAGAAGGGTCAAGGTTAGCTCCAAATTTCACTACATTCTCAATTGATTGTTTAATTATTTTAATAAAAATAGGATTTTGTCTTAAATTTTTGTTTAGGGCTCAAAGAAAGGAGGTGGATCTCCTTCCTCTTCGGGACCATCAATGCCAGCGAAGGTATGATAACCACCTAGTGGGCCGCCTAGAATCGCCTAGACCACCTAGCACTGCCTAGCGGCTGCTTAGGCGCCCACCTAAGCCATCACCGATTTTCTCTAACGTTTCGCTCCAAATCGCCTTAGAAGCCTAGCGCCTAGGCTGCGTTTTAGAACACTGCTTTCTGTTTGTAAATTGGTCATGCACATAAATATGTTGTAGAAAAATAAAAAAGGAATATGCATCAAACTTGTGTTAAAACAATTATGCATCTACATTGTGCGTTAACAAACCCAATTATGCATCTACCTTGTTTTGCTAATTGATGATGCATCTACTTGTGCGCTAAGTGATGCTGCATCTACTTGCAAATTGGTTATGCACCTTGTACTGATGTTGCACTTTGTAAATTAATTCTGGTTCTACTTTCTGTTTGTAAATTGGTTCTGCACATAAATATGTTGTAGAAAAATAAAAAAGGAATATGCATCAAGCTTGTGTTAAAACAATTATGCATCTACATTGTGCGTTAACAAACCCAATTCTGCATCTAGCTTGTTTTGTTAATTGATGCTGCATCTACTTGTAAATTGTGTCTCCACTTTGTACTGATGCTGCACTTTGTAAATTAATTATGGTTTTTCTTTCTGTTTGTAAATTGGTTCTGCACATAAATATGTTGTAGAAAAATAAAAAAGGAATATGCATCAAGCTTGTGTTAAAAAAAAAAAAAAAAAGTTAAACTAATGCTGCACAAAAATAATTCAGCACGATGCTGTGTCACATCCCGGCCCGGGACGGATCATTTCCCGGGCCCGCTCCACCACCGTAGCACAATATTGTCCGCTTTGGGCTTACCATTCCCTTACGGTTTTGTTTCTGGGAACTCACGAGCAACTTCCCAGTGGGTCACCCATCCTGGGAATGCTCTGACCCCCTTCTCGCTTAACTTCGAAGTTCCGATGGAACCCGAAGCCAGTGAGCTCCCAAAAGACCTCGTGCTAGGTAAGGATGAGAATATAAATTTAAGGATCACTCCCATGGGCGATGTGGGATGTCACAATCCACCCCCCTTAGGGGCCTGACGTCCTCGTCGGCACACTTCCGGCCTGGGATTGTCTCTGATACCAATTGTCACATCCCGGCCCAGGGCGGATCACTTCCCGGGCCCGCTCCACCACCGTAGCACAATATTGTTCGCTTTGGGCTTACCATTCCCTCACGGTTTTATTTCTGGGAACTCACGAGCAACTTCCTAGTGGGTCACTCATCCTGGGAATGCTCTGGCCCCCTTCTCGCTTAACTTCGAAGTTCTGATGGAACCCAAAGCTAGTGAGCTCCCAAAAGGCCTCGTGCTAGGTAGGGATGAGAATATAAATTTAAGGATCACTCCCATGGGCGATGTGGGATGTCATAATCCACCCCCCTTAGGGGCCCGACGTCCTCGTCGACACACTTCCGGCCAGGGATTGGCTCTGATACCAATTGTCACATTCCGGCCCGAGGCGGACCACTTCCCGGACCCGCTCCACCACCGTAGCACGATATTGTCCGCTTTGGGCTTACCATTCCCTTACGGTTTTGTTTCTGGGAACTCACGAGCAACTTCCCAGTGGGTCACCCATCCTGGGAGTGCTCTGGCCCCCTTCTCGCTTAACTTCGGAGTTCCTACGAAATTCGAAGCCAGTGAGCTCCCAAAAGGCCTCGTGCTAGGTAGGGATGAGAATATAAATTTAAGGATCACTCCCATGGGCGATGTGGGATGTCACATGCTGCACACCGATGCTGCACACTTATGCTGCACAAGTATTACGGTGAAAATTATTAAATGTTTATCGTGCAAAATCAGCTCATAGAATACTGCACAAGTATTACGTTGAAATTTAATGTTTATATAAGATTGATGTTGCACGCTGATGCTGCACACTTATGCGGCACATGCATTATGTTGAAAATTATTAAATTTTTATAGGGGGTTCCCCCAAAACACCCCCCCCCCCCCCAAAAACTTATGCCAGCTGATTTTGCACGATTCTATTAACTGATACTGCATAAATATTAATATCATTTGCCAAATACTAAACTAACTCATAATACATTCCAATTCTAACAAATATATATGATAACTATACTGCAGAAAAAACAAAAGGAATTTCAATGAAAAACAAATAAGGTCAAACTAAATCAAAATCTTCAAAACTAACAGCCGTGACTGCAAAAAACAAAAACAATCCAAAAAAACTCAATGCGACCAATAAAAAACTGAAAAATCAGAGACGTTTTCAAAATCAAAACCAAAATAAATTAAAAAACACACAACATTTCGAAAATCTAAATCGGAACACATAAAATTCAAAGAGATAAACGTGAGAGAAACACTTACCTTCGAAGAAAACTTGAATGATTCGAATAGAAATTATGGCAAAAGATAATTGAGGGAGATGACGAAATATAAATCCGAACAGATAAACTTCAGAGAGAAAGAAAAATAGTAGAGAAACGAAAATATAATTCGAATGATTCGATTCACCGCCGATCGCTATATAACAGAATACGGGAACTCCGTTTCTAACGGAAAAACCAGACATGACGTCATTCTTTCGTGGGTTTTAAAAATGTCATTTCTTGAAATGTTTAAAAAATGTTGTCTCAATATATAATTAAGTATTGAAAGTATACTCTAAGTGTAATTTTTCCTTTTTTTTTTTTTTCATATTCTAAATTTTAGGTCAGTCACGAATATCGAATCTTGGACCTATCATGCTCTAATCAAATTCTAGACCTTAGGGTAACCAGCAAGAAGTCTCCTGCTTTACGATGGTAAGACAACGTTTTCACTGTTCACACTGCGCACGCCCGGGCCCACCTGGACCAATTGTTGGAATTGGATTCTCTCCTGAGCACAAGCGCATGAGCCTGCTGACCAAAGCACGTGGGCCGTTGGATTTTGATCCAACGTCTACAATTATTATAACTTTTAGAGGGATCCCCTGTTTGTAGTTGTTTGATCAAAAACCAACGGCCCTGGTGCGCTAGTTAGGAGGCTCCTGAGCTTGTGCTCAGGAGAGGATCCAATTCCCCAATTGTTTACACTGCGCACGCCAAATTAGGATCTTTGACATTTAAAAGCTAGTAATTACTTACTATTTTTTCTTTTTGAATAAATAATTACTTACTGTTAGAAAACCTAAAACCGGTTTTGAATTGAAGTTGGAATTTACTCTTTGGAATCTATGAACCGTATGGGTTTGGGACTAATTAAAATAATGTCAATAAATATATTGTATAACCAACTTCGCCATAATATGGCAAGCATTATTTCATCAATCACGTGGAAAAAAAAATAGAATCTTGGTATCTAAACCAAAGATCTAAAATTTCCTTTTAACTTTAGGTTCGAGAATGTCCCCCGAATTTCCTAATCTCTTTTTCTTTCTCTTTTTTTTAGTTGAACAATTTTGATTAAATCACGGTAATATTTTATATTAATTTTTTATAAAGACAATAAGACAAAAAATAAATTATGAGCGAAAATGAGAAAATGAGATGAAAATAGTATAAGATATTGCAGTCCTATTAGATTAGCAATGTGATTATGTAAATCCTAGTAGATCTTGAAATATCTTTTATATTCCTATTAGGAGTTGATTACCTATTAAGAGTTGTAATCCTAAAAAAGTAAGGAATTAAGATTCCCTACTACTATAAATAAAGGCACAATGGGGTGGAATAGAACACACCCACAATTACACATCTCTCTCTTCTCTCTACTATTGCCGCACCTTTCTCTCTCTCTATAGCCTCCATAATTATTCAGTAAATTATGTCTACAACACGCTATCAGCACACTCTTAACGCTGTGCTAAAGAGAGTTTGATCGTCAATCAGAGGAGTATTACGTTTTAATCATTCTTTTCATGATTAATTTAATTATTTTATCGAATTGATCTACATGCTATTGATTCAATTTAATTTTTCTGTGTTGAACGTGACACAACGCATTGGAGATGCAATTCCAGCTTTCCGTGAAGGATCTTCTACAAATTCAAAGGCTTTTATTGTTTTCTGCCAATCAGGTACGCTTAAAATAAAATAAGATATTTGAAACGACCTTGAAGCATGAAAACATTCCCCATGATGCATGAACCCCCTTATGTTTATATTTTCCTTCCGATATATATATATATATATATATATATATATATATATATTATTGTATATGTTCATATATTTGTCAATATATATTTGTTTCTTGCATTACGCAATTAAATTGTTATGTGAAATTTGTGAGTCAAAGAATCGAAATAAAATAGAAGCAATTAGGGTCTTTCAAACCCTAGATTTTGAAGGGAAAAAAAAAAGGAAAATCGTTGGGCCGCGCCTAAGCTGGCCTGAAGACAAGCCAAGACAGCAGCACCCTTTTTTGGGCGTCTTTCTATGCACGGAACAAAAGCCCACATGCTGGGCTTTTCTTACCTGACAACCTGCAGCCCACGGCCCGCATATCACAAGCCTGCTGCTTTTGATTTTTTTTCCTTTTGTTTTGGCCCCCATACCAGCCCTGGGTTACACAACCATCAGCATTTTTTCCCGGCCATCTTTGCCCTATTGGGCTTCTTTGGCAACCTGTCCGAGCCCAACCCGCGGCCTGAGGGTACAAAAACTTGTCTAAAGCAGCAGCCAGCAATCTAATGTTGGGCTGCCCCCTTTTCTCGGCCCAAAGCCATTTTTGGCTTCTTTTTTTTTCTCAACCCGTACCCATATTTTTCGTGCCATACTCACGGCACCCAAACCCAATGTTGTTGGGCTATGACTTTTTGAATCCAATGCTAATTTTTTGGCATTCTAAATAATTTTAACCCGAATGTTATAATTATTTTTGCTTCTACGATCGACCCCGAATGGTCATAATCTATTGAATTAATTAAAAGTGACCAGCAGTCCAGTAATCTGATAATTAATCCAAAATTATTGACCAGAAAATCATTTTTGGACATTATCGATTCAATAATTTATTTCTATTCTTTGAACCGTTGACATACTTTCATAGTAACGAAGCTCTCACACTTGAGTTCCTGAAGAACCTCAAATCCACTACATTTAAATCAGCATATTACATTATGTGTTCTTGCAGGAACCTCTCTTTTATGAACTAAATGTTTATAAACTAAATTGAACCTGTAGTTTCAAATTTAGTGCCTTTGAAACCCGAAGTTTTCATAAAACAATACACCCATGAAAACCCGACGTTTTTCATGAAAACCATGTCTTAGAACTCGAATGTTCTAACTTTGATGCTTATGGATGATTCATTCCTATATCACTAATCACAATCTTGTTCCTTCCAATTCAGTGAATTGTCGAACCGTCACAAGATTGATTTTCTTGATTTGGACGCTTTATATTAGAAATCACTTTATGTGGGGTACAAGACGTGAATCTCCACTTTACTATCAAAAAGCTAAGAAACCATTGTAGCCAACAATGGCATGGAAGAGCTGAATAAGCTTCTGCTATGATCTTTATTTGAAGACTTATGCCCGAAGCATTACCAACGGAAGTACCTCCTGAACAAGGATTCCATGGCTTTTTGGCTCGCTCATATGGACCGTCTAATTATGAAAGACTTTGCCTGAAGCACACCATGATTACGTCCATGACTGAGTACAATTCTGAAGTTTATAAATCCGATCGAATTTTGACTAGAGAATACTTTTCTCGTCCTTCCTTGTTTCTAACTCGCTCTTGAAGCAACAAATGTAGAAAGCAGAAGTTTACCAAATTCTCAGATCTGATTACTACCATAAACATATGATAGAATCAAGGTCTGCCAAGGTGTGACATCATGCCTGAAGCGTGATCATTGGTACCTAAGACCTAAAACTTCAAGAATAAGGGATAATATTTCCAAACCTCAACCCTGTAGAATCTACTTCCGTCTTGATGAAATAGATCATTGGTTATGCACATGTTCGTGCCTCTACCAATGTCGTTGAGGAGTACCATTCTCATAGTCAATATGTGAGATTAATTTTGCTCCACTAAACATCGTTGGAAGAGTTGAATTTTGACATGCATGGCCTTGTTGGCCGAATCCACCCTAGTAACTTTGGTTTACTTTGTGAACATTTTTCCATGTTCTTGGATTCAAGTTTGGTGTACGTTTTACTTATGGATAATCTTATTGATATTGTCCTCGAATATGAGTTAATTGAATCATGTTTCTTGTATACATGTGACCAAATTCAATTAAACACGTGATTAGATAGGAATGTGGGGAAGCTAGTTGTCTGGATGCAATATTACGCACACTAACTTTACACCTAAATCACATCTCTAACAACGACTTCAGGTATATCCAACCTGATTAAGAGCATTGGCATGCTCCTCATTGTATGAATGGTACTGAATTACCATTTAAGGGGCCTTAAATTCTCCCTGTCGTTGGGTTTTTAAGGATATTTGAGAGAACAATGATCATCAATGAAACCACTGAAGAAAATTGAGTGAAATATCTTTGCACCACCTCTAAAAATGAGCCTGAAACTTTGATTTGGGGCCAATGAGTTGTCTCCTAACTGGGAATACACCACATGTGGCCAGCCTGGAGCTTGGTGATTGAGTAGTTTACTTGCTTTGGCACGACCTTTTGGGACACTTAGGTCGAACAATGATGCTACGATGCATCTCCTTACCCGAAGTAAGGATCTTATGCCTCCAAGCACACTTTGTCAAGCCTGCTCATTAGGGAAATTGATTTTCTATATCATTCCTCACAAAGATATGAAATCACACATTTTTCACAATGGATTCAAGGGAATATATGTGGATTAATCTAACCAAAATGCGGACCATATAAATACTTATGGTTTTGGTTGATGAATCAACAAACTTGTCACATGTTTGTCCACACACATTGCTGCTAAATCTCCTGGCCGATTAAGGGTTCACCACCCTAATTATCCCTTAAGGTCTGAGAGACTGGATAATGCTGGAAAGTTTGTATCGACGGTTTTTGATAAAGTATTGCATGTATTTTGGCTTTATAATTGAACATCGAATTTCCATGTTCACCCCAAATAGCCTCGCCTAGTGATCATAAAACGCAATTTAAATGATCGCCCAGATTTTGGTAAACGTACCAAGTTTTCGATTTCTACCTAGGGCTATGCAATCTTGTACGCAGCTATGTTGGTCCGCCTTGAGGCCCATTGCCACCAAACCTATTGACGTTACAGTTGGTTACTAGGTACGAACCTGACGATTTTCATATTTACGCATTTGGGTGCACTGACGCAACGTACCAACATGGGTTCTCAAAGAAGGATGTGAATCTTTGTCGATTATGATTCTCCTTCACCTTCGTTTTCTTAGAGCCCTTGCACGCGATCTCTTTACCGCTCATTTGCTGGTTGTCACTTTAATGAGACAGTCTTCCCGCCGTTAAGGGAAGATAAGAACATCAACGTTCCTCTAGAACGACGTGAAGTTACGTGGATGTTGCCTACTATGTCTCATCTCGATCCCCGTACCACACGAGTGTGATAAGTAAGTGCGATAAATTCTAGCTTTCAGAATGTTGCTCCAGACGCATTCCTCTGATCTAGCTAAAGTGACGAGATCATATACCAGCTGCAAACATGTCTGTAAGGATAGACGTACTTAACGGACATCGAGTCAACATCCCCGATAAGTGTGCCACCCCTGTTGGACGGTTTGGACGCCCCTGTTGGACGGTCTGGTACATCAACGGATAACCAATCAATCTGTCTTGGCCTGGAGCACAACTTATCACTCGGTTGGTATGATTCACTTCCCTAGAAGAGGAAGACACGGCACAATAATGAATCCATACTTGATCGATGTCTTAAATCATTTCCATCTCATGAGGTTAATCCGGATTACTCCCAAGACTTGAAGTTCTTTGTCCAGTATACTAGTTTGGATGAGCTAAATGAAATTGAAATGAGATTACCATCGATGATGTTTTCACTTATATGGTAACTATTGACATAAATGAAAAGCGACGATATCGAACCGTGTTTCATTGATTAAGTGACAACGTAGAACTCATTGGACAACCAAAATTACAATCCAGGTCAAATTCCTTACCACAGTGTGTTTTGGACCTCTCGTTCTTACATTGCCCAAGGTAAACCTGTTGTGTTACAAGTGGGAAATGAAGCGTTATGAGATGAATGAAATAGTGCGATATGATGCACACCTTACAGCGCAAGGTTTCTCTCAAACGTCATGTGATTGATAGCAGCATTATGAAATGTGGTTAGTGTTTTCTCTATGGGGATATGGATACGGAGATTTACATGTAAGTTTCCAAAGAATTACATAGACTGGTTCAAATAGTTCCAAACCACGGAACACATTCTTAACTAGTTTGAGGCGTTCACTTAGAATCCAACGGATGTGGTATACCCATCTAAGTGATTATTTGATCAGTCAGGGATGAATTATGCCCTTGTGTGTTAAACTATGAAGTCTTATTCCGAATTGCTAGAGTGACAGTTTATGTCGTTGACACGAATCTCACTAAGACTCCGGAATAGCTTGAGAAAACTGCCTCGTACCTAAAGATGGAATTTGAGATGAAAGATCTTAGAAAAACTTGTTTATGCCTTGACCTGAAGTTCAAGCGTTGTTCTGACAGTACCTTGGTTTACTAGTCGAACTACACCCCGAATGTGTCACCTTTGAGTATACCTTTGATCGTCCATACGTTATATGCAAATGAGACCCTTGAAGAGGTTATGGAATCCGAAATTCCATATCTAAAGTTCAACTTTGCGTTTCATTGTACTTAGCTCATTGTATTAAGACAGGACACCTCATTCGCTATTGATCTATTGGTAAAAATGCAGCACCGCGCCTACACCCATCCACTGAATTGGTATTAAAGACGTACCCTGAAGGTACTACGATGGCAAATCCCATCGCATCTTGAGTGGATCCAACCCCTTGATCCTAGGAATAATGCTTGCTTTGTTTGTTATGCTGACGTTGGTTACTTATCAAACCCGCACAAGGCAAAATCCCAAAATGGTTATGGCTTTACTGTTAGGGATATCGCAAAATCTTGGAGGTCCACAATATGACCTTAGTTGCGAAATCTTCGAATCGTTCCAAGACTCACCTTACTTCACTATGCCACACGTGAGACATGGTTAGGAGTTCTTGTTGAGCATATTCGAAGTACTTGCTATGTTTTTCATCCATCGTTGAGTCCCAACGACGATCCATGAAAACTATGCCGCACGTATCCACTCGACCTAGCCATGATACATCAACAAAGTCAACGCCAAGACATATTGCGTCTACATCTACATCAGCAAATTATCAGGAGATTAAAGTCATGCAAACCGATCCCAGACAACCTTACCGACCTTTACACGAGGTCACTGCCGAAGTCAACCTTCCTGAAGCTTGTCCGAGGAATTAGTATGCCTAACTATTCATATGCAATGCTTGTAGTTCTCATTTGGAAGTTCTGTCAAACTTAGGGGGAGTATCCAGAAGTATACTCGCTTGATCTTAATGTACTCTTTTTCCCTATGATTAGGAGCATTTTTCTCACTAGGTTTTTGCTACCTGACTAGGTTTTAACGAGACACCCATCCTGGACTGATCATACCCTTGTGAGCTCTTCTACTTACGTCCAAAAGACGTATAGTTTTGACTTAATGCAACTTCTCACTTTTCTCCTTAGACTATGGGTTTTTGCCCACCTTACTATAGCGAGGTTTTGTAAGTTTTACCTTTTTATGCATTCTTCCATTGATATGAGACTTGCATTCGCTCATTGTGTTGACGACTTCATCAACTTTACTTACTTCATCACTGAAGACCTGATGCGCCATTTACTTGAGTATTTACACACTCAAGGGGGAGTGTTGCAGTCCTATTAGATTAGGAATGTGATTGTGTAAATCCTAGTAGATC
Organism: Heteromeles arbutifolia; assembly: GCA_024362995.1. Taxonomy (NCBI): domain Eukaryota; kingdom Viridiplantae; phylum Streptophyta; class Magnoliopsida; order Rosales; family Rosaceae; genus Heteromeles; species Heteromeles arbutifolia. The sequence goes on along the minus strand of JANCRC010000017.1, from coordinate 10,237,382 downwards.
TTGGAATATCTATTATATTCCTATTAAGAGTTGATTACCTATTAAGAGTTGTAATCCTAAAAGAGTAAGAAATTAACCTTTCATATTACAATAAATAAAGGCACACTGAGATGGAATAGAACACACCTACAATTACACATCTCTCTCTTCTCTCTACTATTGCCATACCTTTCTCTCTATAACCTCCATAATTGTTCAGTAAATTATGTCTAACATAAGAGAAAATCTTACTCCCACTCAGAAAACATTATCTTATAACGTTTTCACTTTTCACCATAATCCTTAGGTCGGTTAGCATTATCCTATTAAGTTATGGGCCCACCCGCGCCCACGGTTTACAATGCGCACAACAAATTAGTATCTTTGTGAATTAGAGCTAAACACGTTTTAATTTGCTTCTCGAAACGTTTTCACCCGTCACTACCGCATGGCATCTCACCACACGGTTGCGGAAAACGTACGGTATTTAAATGGTCCACAATTCATTAGAATGTTCTAAAAGACTACAAGTGAAAGATTTCCCCTTGTCGAGGAGGCTGTAACTTTCCTTACACGATAATAGAAAGAATGAACGATTTTAATTATGATGTTCAGACAGTAAAGATTCGTTAATCGTAAGTGGAATAACATAAGCATTAATTATCCTTGTTTTATTGGAACTGGACATTATGTTGGTGGTGAACCCGTTTTACGTGAGTTCTTCTCGTTTATTAAGGGAACTATATCAATGATAGGATCGGTGTCTAGTCAGGGTGGGACAAACTACAAGATGTCTTTTAAGAGGTGTCTATAGATGACATAGTTTGTGTACCTACCCAAGTTTTTTTCCTTTAAAAATCCCTCGGGATGTTATTGGATGTCACTAGTTATAATAATCGTTTGTATCTCACGATTAGTCATATGATGAAAAATAACTTTATACAACTAGTTATTTTCCACTTCATTTAACTGAAGATAAATTTTATCTTAATATCTTTGAATCCAAGCACATAGCTAAAATTGGTTAACTTTAGACATGAAAAAAAATCACAACAATATCATTTTTAGATTCTAGAAACGGGCCAATGGTCCACAACCAATCACATTGATATTGTCTCAATTTAATCACACACACAACTCAGAATGTGTTAAATCTTATCACAAGACCTTGGTGTTAGATAGTAAAACCGTTCACTTATGAGTAATAATATATAATATCAAATTTCCAAAATGAGATTGCATTGTTCAATATTTTCATCATCATTTCCTCTTTATTTATCTCCACACAGTCATTTAACTCGAAGAATTTTTATCATATCGTTGAATCCAAGCACATAACTAAAAGTGGTTGACTTTAAACATGACACTATAATTCAAATTCTCACCATGTGATTAACATACTCCTGTTTCCATCCATCGCTCTTCGTCCTACCAAAACATAAAATGAAGAAACAAAGGGGTCAAAGACAAGTTGTTGGAATTCATGGTGGAATGCTTGGAAGCATTAGGTTTACATGACAAGCAACTTCATTAACCTAAGCTGCTTGTGTCCAAAGTTTGACAGATGCATGTTGTAAATGCACACCTCACACGTGTTGGCACGCATGTAAACTGCACAAACAGAAAATCAAATGTTCGGAAAAATTTAGATGCGCAAAACACAGAAAAATGAACGTATGAAAAAGAAACGAATTCCAAGAAAAGATTCAAATCCTAAAATCGAGATTCCCTCTAAATCTCTGTGTCCGGAGCACTCAGAGATTTGGACCACTCATTTTAAAATCTACAGGCTCCATTAGTTATCTCATTAGCCCACCTCACACAAATAAAGGGTCTAAATCTCTCTTCTCCTTTTTTGAACGATCCGAATTTCTTAGTCCGTCAACACAAGCAAAGACATCTGAAGAGGATTTGAATTCTCAATCCCCAAAGTAAGCCCCAGTTTGGGGTTAAGGTGATTTAAAAAAAAAAGCTGCTATGAACAAAAGCTGTGAGAGTTTTTGGTGTTTGGTAAACATTCAGCTTCAGCTTTTTTTCACAGTTTTCGGTGAAAAAAAGCCAAAAACAAGAAGCTGCAAAACCTAACTTTGAAAAATCGGCTTTTTTCACATCTGTTTTACATAAAAGCTTACCAAACACTATAATACTGCTTTTTTTTTTCAAAAGCACTTTTACAAAAAAGTTTACCAAACACTCTGCTGCTTTATTTCAAAGCTGCTTATTCTCACAGCACAGCAGAAGCAGATTTTTTTTTAAGCACAACAATACCAAACCAGCCCTAAGTATGGTCATAGTCATACACACTCGGATTGCTTTTTCACTTTAGGCCTCGTTTGGCAGCTCAGACTGTATTGATTATTTCAGTCGGATAGGATAATCTGCCACTGGATAGTAATGACTAAATTAGTCTAGCGTTTGGTGCAGTATCGGACTAAAAACCGACTATTTTGTCCTGTGTTGCTATCATACCGGATAAGAAGTTTTCCAAATTGTTGTTATTTTTTGTTCATAAGAATTAGAGAGTTTTAACGAAAAGCCTGCGATACTGTTCACTTTAACGAAAAATCACATTTTTACACTAAAAAGTCAAACCTCATTTTACCATTTATTTTGTCTTTATCGTTAAAACTCAAAGTTTTCAAATCCTTTTCATTAATTTTCCTTAAGAATTAATGTTGATATTATTTAGTTGAATGATTACAAAATTGGGGATTTAGAAAGGCCCTCACAACCGCCAATTTTTTACCTAGACATGCCAACGCCAACATTTGGGAGGAAACTGATTAGAAATTATAATCCAACAAGCAGCAAGCCAATCCAACAACCACCAGTTTGTCCTTTTCTTTTTTCCAAATTCAAAGTTTCATTCCACGCAAACTTAGCCTAAAGGCGAGAAATCATAAAACCCACACACCAACAAAAGCAAAAGCTGTTGATAACAGAGGAGAAATCACAACAAAACTAGACTCCGCAATCCAAGGGCTAATTGAGAAAATGAGAAAATTGATATAAGTCCAATTTTTTGAGCTAATAGTAGGAATAGTTCAATTTATTAAAATAAGTCCAATTTGTTATATTTAATTATTTAATTATCAATAGTTATCTATTCAATGATAAGATTTATTATAAAAATCAAATTTCTTCCCAATTATCTCTTTGCTTATTTCTTTTTATTTATCATTTTGTTATTTCTTGTTCTTCCTCCTGCTTTAAACCCAATTTATAGATTTTATTTTTAATTTTTATAATCAACCTATATCACAGGTTAATTATATTTATCTATGTATATGACATATTCTTTTTTTATAATCAACCTATCACAGATTAATGTGTCTTGCTTGTAGGTATGTTATGTTTTTTTCTACCTTTTAATTAGGTTTCATATCTCATGTATAGGTATAATATACATTCATATATTTGTTACTTGAGTTAGGGTAGAATGTTTTGCAGATAAATTTATGTTAGTATATTAGTTTTTTTTTTGTTATAAAATATTAAATATATTTTTTGGAGTTGGAAAATGCATAATATTAGAAGATTTTAATTGATTTTTAATATTTTTAGAAAATATAAAATGAGTTTAAAAGAAATAAAAACATATAATTAAATAACTGGACTTACTCTTAAAAACACTATGTTTTTGGACCTGGATCTAAAAGCCCTTGAGAAAATCGCAGCAAATAGTAAACCTAATTTAAATTCGTTAAGCGGGCGACTATTTAAGACAGATCGGATAGTTAAGCGGACGACTATTTAAGACGTAAGTGCATCAAACAACAAGCTCCGTACTATTAGTCATATCCGATACTTAATGCAGTGTGCCAAACTAGACCTTAGACTTCAAATCACGACTGAAGGCCCTCACTTTTGTCCCCCTTCCTTTGTTCTCGTATCCCAATCCTTTAAACATCCCCACGGGAAGCAACCCTCTTCCTCCCCTTGCTAACCTGTGTCTCAAATATTCCCTCCCTTTGTCCATTGAACTTTGAAGTCACACAGAATACATACACAGAAGTTAACTCCGCTAGAAAAATTCTTGCAAAGTTCATATTCACGTGCTACTTTGCATAATATAATAAAATCCGAGACATTTATCTTGTGTCATGGTGGATACAAAAAATATCTCCCATGATGCTCTTAACTCGTGATGCCTTGTAGGTTTTGTTTTTTCCAAAGAAAAGAATAGAGATGAGAGTTCGAAACTACTACAATAATTTAGAAAGGGAGAATTTTGAACCAGAGACGCATAAATAAAAACTTAACATCCTATCCACTAGAATATTGGACCATATGCAGTAATTGAGTTCTTTTTCTTCAATGAATAGAAGTAGAAAAACGCTCCAAAGTAATAGTTGAGTAAGAGGGTTTGGGCCAGTTGATTTAAGACAAAATAAAATTACCGAAAGGCAAACAGACACAAGAATGCCCACAGCCCCAAACAAGAAACAAAGCCCATATTACACCCACGTCTTCCAGACTTGAGGTTGGACATCATATGCGACGTCATCTCCAGTATGCTTATGATTTTTAGAAAACTAATGCAAATGATTTAAAAATTTTGAATTTTAACGATAAAGATAAAATAAAAGGTAAAGTGAATAGTATCATGATTGACTTTTTAGTGTAAAAATGTGGTTTTTCGTTAAAGTGAACAGTACCGCAGGTTTTTCGTTAAAACTTCCCGATGATTTTTTTTGGGTAAATTACATAAAACTACCTCAACTATTGGTCTCATGACACTTTCATACCTCATCTTTTAAAATTGACAATGTCATACCTCATCTTTAGAATTTGGTCAATTTTATACCTTCCGTTAGCTTGACCGTTAATTTGTCAGTTAAATCCTGATGTAGCTTGATTCGGGCCCACTTTCTATTAAAAAATCATTAAAAAACTAAAAAAAATATTTAATATTTATAAAAAAAAAAAAAAAACAACTCTATTCGTCCTTCAACCTCCCTATCTTCCTGCAACCCAGAAAGAAGAAGAAGAACAAAAAACAAAAAAAAAAAAACCTCTGTTCGTCCCTCTCCTCCCCATCTTCCTGCAACCCAGAAAGAAGGAGGAGGAAGAAGAGAAAAAAAAAAAAAACTCTGTTCATCCCTGCAACCCAGAAAGAAGGAGGAGGAGGAGGAAGAAGAAAACCCATCATATTCGATTACCCTCCCCACCCCCACCCCCTCCCCTCTTTCTCCTTCCCTCATGTTCATGTTCTTCCCCAGATCCCCATTCCTGCAACCCGGAAAAAAGAAAAAAAAAGATCCAGTTCGTCTCCCCCCCCCGCACTCGCACCCACCCTCCATCCCCCCTTCTCCTTCCCCCATGTTCATCTTCTTCCCCGGAAACCCCTTCCTGCAACCCAAAAAATAATAATAATAATAATAATAATAAACCCAGTTCATCTTCTCCCCTCCTCCCCCATCTTCTTCCCCTGCTACCCAGAAACGAAACGAAAAAAAAAAAAAAAACTAAAAATCAAAACCCAGTTCGTCCCTACCCGAGACTTAGGCTCGCCCACCCATGGCTCGCCGGACCTGGGTTGGGTGTCCTCTGAGTGCCCCGGAGCTTCATAGAGACGAAAAGAGAGAGGGTTGACGCCAATGATGGTTTTGGTACCGTCGTCGGTGGGTGTGCGCGTGTAAATGGATGCGTGAGTGTAGATCTGGGAGAGAGGTATAGTCTGTGCGAGAGAGAGAAGGAGAAAGAGTGAGTGAGCTGAGAGAGAGGGACATGTTGGCATGGGTGGGGAAGGGTGGGGGATTGCACGGAAGGGGAACGGGAAGGGGTCGGGGTGGGGGGAGGGGGGAGATGGGAATGGGTTCTGGGATGCAGAGAAGAGAGAGAGGCGAGAGAGCGGGAGAGAGAGAAGAGAGAGAGAGATTTAATATAAAAATAATTTTTTTTTAAATTTTTAAATTTTAATTATTAAAAATATATTTAATAATGTTTTAATCCAATTGGATTAGTTAGTAGACCCCGCATGTTACGTCAGCACTTAACAGAAAAATTAACAGAAAAACTGACGGAGGTATGACATTGGCACAAATTCGTAAGATGAGGTATAACATTGTCAATTTTAAAAAATGAGATATGAAAGTGTCGTGACACCAATAGTTGAGGTAGTTTTTTGTCATTTACCCTTTTTTTTTTCATGCTCAAACCGAGCACAGTTAATGCACCATGACATATCATTTATAGGTCGACAAGAACTCCATCAAGAACAGCTTGCCGCCAACTCTTGCATACACTGAACCGAAAGCGATCATGAAACGAGATACGTTGAGCCACTAGGCTTAAGATTTCAATGCAGAGATGAGACCACATGGATGATCTAGGTCTTGCCATTACGCATCTGTTCAGTGTTATCGATGTATATATACAGGGCTTCCAAACTTTGACCGTATAATCATCTTATTCTTATATGCGAAATACAAATAGATGTAGGGAATAATCACGTTAAAGTATGTAAGATAACCACAAATGATAACACATGAACACAGAGAAATATTGGTGAGAGCCACTAGGAAAATCCAATTGAAAACACAACATTCGATTTCCCAAGGTTTCAATGTTCCCCTCCTTTGCTCTCGTACATTTAGACTTCCCCAAGCACTTATTTTCCTTCTTATGCTAACTTGTGTGTCAGAGATTCTCTCCCTTTGTTATGAACTTTGAATCTTCACACAAGTCAACAAATACAAACACAATACACATTAGGAAGTCTACGAGGCAAGATAAAAATTCATGTCACGTGAAACGGGTATATCATTCATAGTTACGTGTTGGTCACATAGCAAATATAAAATATTCGTTTCACGCACCACTTGTAGGAATTATCTCCCATGAGATCATTCAAGTAATAAAACAACTACTACATTTTTTTCTTCAATAGATTTCAACAATGCTGCAAAATAGAAGTAGAAAGAGGCTCCAAACTAAATTATTTATTGATAAGAGGGTTAGGGCCAACTGATCTAAGCGAAAATAAAAAGGAAAACTAATAAAAAGTTCAAAAAAACTTATCTTTCAACGAAATACCATTTTTAAAGGTATAGTGAATAGTGTCAGGTAAATGTAAAAAAATGATTTTTCGTTAAAAGTGAACAGTACCGGAAGTGTTTCGTTAAAACTCTCAAAATAAAATGACTTTAAAAAGAAAAACAGAGGGAGAAACCCTTTCTACACAGATGATAGTAATTAGTATATTGCTTGTCGCAAATAAAATAAAACAAAGAAGTTAAATCTTCATTTGTAATACGCAATCAAATCTGAAAGTTGAATGGTTGATCTTAGCAAATTAACATATTTTCCTGTTATTTGGGAGATAACTCAGACTAGAAGGATTAACACTGTCAAGTAGGATTAAGTGAATCTAAGAATGGTTAGATGTCAAAATTTGAGCGAGGTGGCAGATGCCACACACAAAATTAATGCGAAGTCCTGTTCAACTCCATTAGAAGGAATGGACGAGAATGAGATAAAATAACTCAAGATTTACAAAGTAGGAAAAAATTGTAACAAATCGAGTTTTAGGTGCTTAAAGTGAGATTAAGTGACAATTTCAAGGACATTTCAATAAAATAAGAAAAGAAAAGAAAAGAATAACTCTCCGTGCAAAGCGTGCACCTTTCTCCTCCTTCTCTCTCTCAAACTCAGTCTGAACAGCCATGGCGAAGCTTGTAGTCATGGTGAAGACGGAAAATTGAGGAAGCATATCGCTAGCCTGCTCGTCAATTTAGGTACCCTTTTCTTTAATCTGTCAATTCCGTTGGATTTAAATGTTTGATTAATTTGATCAACGTAATCAGGTTCTTGCGGTTGAGTGAGTGAGTGATCGGTCGATTTGATGGGTTTATTATTTTGTGTCTGAATTCCACTTCCGAATAAGTTTTTGATTGTTGGGTTTGCCAATTTTATAAATTTTCTGTATAATTAAGAAATGCATTTAAATGTGTTGAATGGTTTGAAGTTGGTTTTGTTGGAATTTACTGACTGGTATCAGTTTTAATATATGGGATTTCTGTTTCAAATGTATTTGATTATCATATACTCACCAATTTGTTTTCGGATAATAATTTTATTATCTCAATTCCTAGTTCCTCAGTTGTTTTTATTGTGATTGTGTTTCTTGCTGCTTGTGATTGGCTATAGGGTTAAGTAGTTCATGATTTTCAGAAACTGACGAGGTTTTAGAAGGGAGATTCTGAGGTTAATGTGAAGGCTCACAAGACAGTTTTTGTTACTGTTGGAACTACAAGTTTCGACGCTCTTGTTAGAGCGGTGGATACACATGAGGTTAAAGAAGATTTGTCCAAAAGAGGGTATACTCGGCTTCTAATTCAAATGGGGCGCGGATCTTATATTCCAAAAAAGGTATTTTTGATTTTTCGGGTTGCAGGAATTATGCGATTAGTAGTTGTTCTTCACAATCTAATTTAAAGTAACAAACTTTAGGGGCAAAAATTGGATGTTCAAAGAATGTATTATCCCGTTTGCCATTTGAGATTTCGGTTCAAGTTGCTCCACCTCAGTAAAAGCATGGGAAGTTGTAGTGTTGATAGTCAATTCCTATGTGGATAGAGGTTAAAAGTTTGTCTGTGCTTCAGTGAATTTAGAACTATCCCGAAGCTGAAGAAATTAAGCTTCTCATAAGCTATTGGAAACTCAGCAAGATAACTGATATTCGTTATTTAGAATAGATGCCGTGGTCATAGTCTACTAGAGTAGTATAGGTTGGTTGCTTATGTCAGTTAATGTTAATGTACTAGTGAAATGGAAAAATCATGATCGTTGTTAAGCTTTTTATACTTTCTTGTGTAAGACATACAGGTATCTCATTCTTAAAAAAAATAAAAAAATAAACTTTGCTATTGATCCATGCTTTTTTCGTTTTCTTTCTTTCGCCCTCAACATATGATGCACGCCGAAGGAGGAGATGAGCCCCTTGCTGTTGACTACTTCACTTTTTCTTCAAGCATTGCGGACCACCTGAGAGCAGCATCTCTTGTGATCAGTCATGCAGGTAAAATTCTGAGAGCGTATTCTTATCCTTCTGCATTTTTTACCATTTAGATAAGGTGTTTTCTAAAAAGCACATATTTTCAGCTAAAAGACTTGCAGCGCTAATCTGTCATGTTAGAATCTTAGACAATTGCAAGGAAGCAAATGTGAAAGAGATCCTCATGAGGACTCAGTAACTGTAATGTATTAGTTTCATCTTCTTTTCCTATTGTAAATGTGACACTCATCTAGAATTTGTAATTTTAGTTGAGTGCTTTTAATTCTGCAGAAAATTTGTATTTGTCCCCTTAAGTTTTTGAATTCATCAATTTTCAAAGAATTTTTGTCAAAATCGTATGAAGTTAAAGTACAGACGAAGTGAAAAATTTTTGTTGGTCGTGAGCCATTTTTATTAACTTTGATGCTTCAGATATTTTCTTGGCCTTGATGTTTTATGTGAATATAAATTACCGTGGTGCAGGGTCAGGGAGCATATTTGAGACATTGCGGCTCGGTAAGCCCTTAATTGTTGTGGTGAATGAAGATCTGATGGACAACCATCAAAGTGAGTTGGCAGAAGAACTAGCAGTCATGAAGCATTTGTACCATGCTCGTCCACAGACACTTCATCACGTTATAGCAGATATGAATTCGGATTCCCTCGTTCCATACCATCCAGGTGATGCGACACCAGTTGCCAAGCTTATCAACAGGTTTCTTGGTTTTGCAGATGATTGACAGAATTGTAAAATTTTGTTACTTTTACCGAATGCATCCATGATATAGTCTTTTGCATATTATCGATCAAGATGCATGTTCGGTTGGCTAGGATCTCAAATACTTTTGGGTATCAGATTGGGAAGACTTAATTTCGTTTGCGTAGTTGAGACTCTTTAACATGTTATGCACCAGCTAACTTGTACCAAATGTAAGGACCACATGTTACTCTCACACAAAAAGAGCAATTTAGTTCTCTCTTGGTATGAAACTGATCGTTCTTTATAATCCTCGAAGGACTTATCTGTCACGGGATATATTTCTCATGTCTCTATGACACCCTCACGCAATGCCTCAATCTCCCATCTCACGTAACTTTGTGACTTATCGCGTGAGGGTGAGACTAAGTTGGAAGAACCTGTAGTATGTAATGTATCCGAGCATTTTGTTTCAACTTTTCTCCTTGTCTTCTGGGTTTGCAGCTGCTATTTTACTGTTTTTTTATTCGTTTTTGTGGCAATTATGGTTGGCACATTTGCCAAGTTCACAACTGGTGAAAAAAGTCATTATCCACATGTCTGCAAGTCATATAAGCATGCAGATAATACGTAATTTTCGGAAGCTGTGGATTTTTGTATAAATAGGTAATAATTATTGGGGATTTTTTTTTATGAATGTTAATGTTATCCACATACTTATTTTTATTTCACATACCTGTTTTAATTTCCGGCTATCGGATCGAATGAATTGAAGAAGATTAATGGGGAAATATTAACAAGAGTTTGTGGGAGGTAAGAAAATGAGTAAATAGCACTCATTTTTCAGTATGTTCTGCGGTATTTTATACCATGGTTTTTTTTTTTTGTCATTAGATCTTTGATCAAAATCTCGACAGTCAGAAATATCGGTGTATATATTTATACATAAGAACATAACAAAATTGGTTGATGGGGCTTTACAATGTTAATACTACGAGTGTTTTAATTGTTAGATTTGATTTTCACAACTACCGTAAAATATTGAATGATTGGAGTGGAGAATAAACCTCCAAGACTGTCTGAAAGACGGACAATTCCTTTAGAAAATACAAAAGAAGAGACGAAGAAAGTACACAAAACTAGCTATTCACGAGGCAGAGATAGATTCTAATGAATTGGGGATTCTCCCCGCTTGTGAAATGGATAATAGTAGTTTACTTTTTAACAAAATAAATAAATGAAAGAAAATTTTATTTGAACTCATGTAATCTATTTTTACACTCAACTTAAATATGAAGTGTTTTTTTTCTTACTCTGTTACATAATTATTGTTACATAATTATTATTAAGTACAAGATGAAATTAACAATACAACTAATATTTATTAATAAGAAAAACTAATGAAAAGGGTTTGAAAACTTTGAGTTTTAACGATAAGGATAAAATAAAGGATAAAGTGAATAGTACTAGGATTGACTTTTTAGTGTAAAAATGTGGTTTTTCGTTAAAGAGAACATTACCGGAAGTTTTTGGTTAAAATTCCCTTATTAATAAGCTCACACTCAATAACTTACCATCACGCAATCTTAAGATCAAACCCTAAGACTTGAGATAAAACAAAAAGTGAACTGAAATTAATGAATTGTGTTTCTGAGGATTGGAAGTATATACTGTCAATCTCATGAGCTTGAAATTAATGAAGTTGGGATGGGTCTTGCTGGTGAATTAAGACAACCTTCTTGCCCTACTCAGAAGCTAATTAACTTGGCGATCTCGTGAGCTTGGAGAGTTTCAGTGCTATAGGTAGGAGGGAATTCGTTTACTTGCTAATACTTGAATTTCTGCCTATGCCTAAATGAGGATGAACTAGCGACCATCTTTGCTACTTCAATATTGAATTCGGCATGTGCCTGAATGAGGATGAAATAGTTCCAGTGCTATGCCAAAGCATACTTCCAATCCTCAAAAACACAATTTCATTAATTTTCGCATACTTCCAATAAATTTTAGGGTAAATGACAAAAAACTACCTCAACTATTGGTGTCACGACACTTTCATACCTCATTTTTTAAAATTGACAATGTCATACCTCATCTTACGAATTTGTGCCAATGTCATACCTCCGTCAGTTTTTCTGTTAATTTTTCTGTTAAGTGCTGACGTGGCTACATACGGGGTCCACTAACTAATTCAACTGGATTAAAAAAATTATTAAATATAATTTTTAATAATTAAAAATTAAAAAAATTAATTTTTTATAATATTAAATCTCCCTTCCTCTCTCCCCCACCTCTCACGCCTCTCTCTTCTCTGCATCCCTAGAACCCCTTCCCCCAACCTTCCTCCATCACCCTCCACAAAAACCCAGATACCTGTGTCCCCCCTTCTCCCATTGACGAATTAGGAATCAAGGGGGGGAAAAGAAGAGGAAAAAAAAGAGGAAGTTTTCCTTCTCTCCCGTCGGCACTTGCACCCGCACGCCATTTTTTCCGTCGAATCACCATCCAACACCCACAACCTCTTCCACATCATCCCCTCTACGATCTCCACCCAAATTTGGGGATTTTTAAGCACAGCAAGTGATGCAGAAGCTTTTCGTTTTTTTTTCTTCTTCTTTTTGAAATTGGCAAATTCAAATTTTAGGGTTAGGGTTTGGGTGGAATTGGGATATTTACAGGGATTAATTTGGTGAGGGTGATGGGTGTGTTAGAAGAGAGGGTGGCCGCGCGACGCAGAGGGGGGGGCGCTGGTGGGTGGTGGTGGAATAAGGGATTAATGGCAGGAGGGTGGAATAAGGGGTTAATGTCAGGAGGGGGATGGGGCGCGGGGGGAAGAGGGGGGGAGGGGAGGCCGTGGGTGTGTGGTGGAATAAGGGTGCTATGGTGGGTGGTGGTGGGATAAGGGATTACTGGGGTGGAATGGATTAATGTCAGGAGGGGGAAGGGGGGGTGGGGTGGGGGGTGCGGGCTGCTGCTGGGTTACTGGAGCACGGGGCTAAATGGCGGGGGGGCTGCTGGATGTAAGGAATTGCAGAAGGCTCGTTGGGGGGGGTGTGTGGGGGACGGGTGGGAGGAGCATGGGTGGGAAAGGTTTTTAAGAATGCAGAGAGGAGAGAGAGGAGAGAGGGGTGGGGGAGAGAGAGAGATGGAAATTTAATATTATAAAAAAAATTAAAACAAAATTAATTTCTTTAATTTTTAATCATTAAAAATATATTTAATAATTTTTTTATCCAGTTGGATTAGTGAGTGGGACCCGAATGTAGCCACATCAGCACTTAACAGAAAAATTAACAGAAAAACTGACGGAGGTATGACATTGGCACAAATTCGTAAGATGAGGTATGACATTGTCAACTTTAAAAAATGAGGTATGAAAGTGTCGTGACACCTATAGTTGAGGTAGTTTTTTGTAATTTACCCTAAATTTTATTGCAGTATACTTTCAATCCTCAAAAAACACAGTTTCTTGCAGTATACTTTTAATAAAACCATTCATTTCATATTTCAAGGTCAGAAGTTGTAAAACATTCACTAATACTGATTTTTGGTTTTTTATTTTCTAAATGGGTGTAAAGATAAATTTATATATTGAGCTAGATTTGTGAGGGTAGTTTAGGTAGTAAATTTAGGTTTAAAGAGATATTGATAATTTAATTAAAAATAATATGAGTGTAGAGAGTAAATTGAGTGTAGAAAGAGATTGTTTAAAAAAAAAATTCCCATAAATAAATCATTTTTCTCTTTTGTACGCACCAATATTTTTTTTCTTTGCAATTTTGAGGATGTTTATTTCATGCACGTAGTTTGTTCAAGTAGATAAAATATTACTCTTTCAATGCGTTTATTAACATATTATCAAAATCACTTCATCTCTTATTAATTTTTTTTTTTTTATGTTTATACTAAACATATAAAATCAGAAAATCATGAAGAACTTAGTGAATACAAGTATCGAGGGTTTTTGTGATAAAATTCAAAACTAACCATAGGCAGTTAAGTCGGAATAATATTGATATATAGAAAGTGTATGTTTTCACTCCTAATAACATCGAGTGTGGTTTAAGTAGGCCAATGATCTGTCTCTCAGAATATCTGATAGAATTGTAACACAACTACTGTGTGAGTTTAATAAATATGAGGACCATCTCTTTCCTAATATGCTATTATTATTCTCACATGTAAACCATAATTTGACCAACCTACCCTATATTTTCCCATCCATAAAATGAATTAAAAAAAAAATAGAAATTACCCCTCCCCAATCCTATATAAACCCACCACCCCACTACCCCAACTCATCAACCAAAACATTGAGTTCTAAACCTTCAGAAAACACAACATTTTCTTCCAAAAAAACACCAAAAGCCTTAATCTTCCTCTCCGTTTTCCCACTTAAAACCTTTTTGCAACCAAATCCAATTCAGCCGACTATATTATCAAGGACACCGACACTAAGAACGATAAGGAACTCAAAGCCATCATCCACAACCCCTACAACGACAAGAGTGAAATTTTACTCTCAACACTTGATATGGACAACGAGACAATGGTCATTTCGCTGTTGAGGACATTCGTGTTCCGCCACCTCCGAGTCACTTGAGTACAAGTTGCCGGTGCTTAATAGTTCAAAGTAACATAAATGATTGACATGAGATGAGATTAGGGTTCATTAAAGTTCATTACAAAAACTTCCAAATGCATGATGCATGGCTTGATAAATTAATGTCTATATATATTATGCTGAGAGGACTCTTCATGGACCGACTTCTAGATGGAAATGAAATGGCGGCATAGAGATTCAATGTAACAGGTTGTGAACTTTCGGATCTGGTGTTGTAATCTATTGCCTTGATCGATCTCCTCTCTCTATTCCATAACGTCACGGTTGCTTTCCGAATGCACTTGCAGCTGCAACTCCAAGTCGTTTTTCTCATGCGCCTTGGCCTGATCTGTCGTCTTTGTCATGCCTGTTGCTTTTGTTGGCTTCTCATCCTTCGTCTCCTTATTCTTCCCCCACAGAACAAGGTAGAGCCCGGCAACAATCAAAACCGACCCTACAGCACTAAATCAAGTAAAATATGAACCAAGCTAATTAGTATTTTAATATGAGATTATCCAAGTCAATTAATTAATAGGAAATTTGGTTTAGGTCATTGCAAAAAAAAAATGAAACCGAATAACTGTGTGTATACATACGTTCCAACGTATAATTTCTCCTCAAGCAAAGCCCAGCTTGCAATGGCAACAATAATGAGGAGCAAGGGACTAAACACCGACACATAAAGAGGGCCTTTTCGCTGAATACTCCATGAAGATAGGAAGAATGCTAGTGCAGAACCCATAATTCCCTGTAAATATTAGTTATTATGCTCATGAATTAGTTAGTATAAATTAATTAGCTAATCTAATGATCAATAATTGAAGAATAAGTTTAAGCAAGAGAAGAGTTAGTACATACAGCATAGAGGGATGCAATAAGCCTCATGGGATCTTTTAGTGACCATGAAGCCGCTTTGTGATCAGCAATTACAGCAATGATCCCGCACTCAAAGCTGGCCATCATACACATCAATGTGGTGCTTGTATAAGGAGCTGGAAAGCTTTCCCCCACTCTAGCCTGAAATTATATTGGAGGACGGGAACAGCTAATATTCGAGTTCAACAACGTTAAGACAACTCTCAGTATATATTAGCGTCTATAGCTACAATTTAGCCAAATAAAAATTTTAGCACTAATTTTGGAGTTCATTTTTAATTTGTTCATCACACGTAAATGATGGCGATGCTCATCACAACATTGATTCTCATTAGACGAGTACATATCATTAGTATTTCTATACACGCCGAAACTAATAAAAGCACGAAAATGCAAGAGGGTGATGATGATCAGTTACTTACTTGGATTATGAACCAGAATGCCCAACCTAAGGTGCTTAAGATGACAAAAAGGGGGCCTATAAAGGAGCTTGGTTTGGTGCTGGAACTTGCCTCTCCCATTCTCTGAGCATATGTCCAGTGAATTTTGGACTCACCTAGACCAATGATGTGTCCATGGTAAAATGAAAGTAACATAGCTCCAGATACACATACAATTGTTCCCATCACCTTAGATAGCCCTGCTTTGCTCTTGAGCTTTGCAGATTCTTGTCTGCAAAAATTAAATTAAACATTCCATTAGTGTTAAACATAACTAATAACTAATTAAGCTAGCTAAAAAATAACATATTAATTAGTACAAAGTAATACTATGTATAGTACCTGAAAATGACTGCAAGGATAAACGTCATGGCTGGAAGTGTGTTTGTCAGTGCGCATGCAATCGTTGCGGTCGAAGTCTTTAAACCGAGAAAATAAAAAACCTGATTTGCAGTAGCCCTGCATTTTAATTCATGTTTATACACTTAATTAAGTGAATTAATTGTTTTGCAATGATGCATGCACATCTGCATAATATATTTTATATTATTAAATTAAGAACAATTTAACACACTTACCCAGTTAATGAGCACAGAAAAGTCTGGAAAAGAATAGGCAATGTGATATTGGGTCTTGTTTTCCTATTAGAAATTAAGAAAGAACGTATAAAACATCATGATGTGTGTAAAGAAACTTCCTCTAAATTGTAATGAGAAAATTAAAGAAACTGGTTTAAGAATTATCGTATCCTTCTTTTTATCCTTTTATATTATTGTTAAGAAAATACTTGCACACCACCTTATTCACTCTTTTGCGACCAACGTATTTACCAGTAAAAATTTCATAATGGAGACCATTTATTTTTTTTAATATGATCCATCTATAGGTCATCTCTATAAAGTATTAATTAAATTGAAAATTATTTAGTGATTTGTATGCATGAAGCAAATAGACAATGTTGGAACCAAGTAACATTCATTTATTTTGTATAATTTTTTATGATGTATTCACGTAGAGATGAACATAAATGATGGTTAAGAACATAAACGGAGTCTGATTATAATATTTTTTTTTATTTTAAATACATATATCGCAAATGGTGGATATGTGTTGCATCAATGCATCCCATAGGTGGATGCTGAAGCCTTAATCTTACTGATTTACCAGCTGTATATATGAAATAAGATTACTAATAAAATTGCATGCAGCCATATGAGAGGTCAGGACCAGCTAATAAGTAGCTATGGCCTAGAGCTAAGCAAAGAAGCAAGGGGCAAATGGTTAAACATGACATGGCAACCATGCAAGGGTGCTGCCACCTTGAGCCAGTTACGAGTGGCACGTTAAATTAAGCCCCCCAAAAAGACACACTGCAAAAGAAAGTTGACACACTTTCCATGCATGGCTGGCTTTCTGCGTTTATTGCGTGCCTAGGAGGAGATTTTTCAATGTGATTGGAACACAAGATGGTATATCACGTGTTATTATACAAATTATGGTATATGTGTGTTAAAAAGTTAATAAATTACAAACTAAAATTTCCCACAACTTATATAAATACACATGGTGTACCACTCGTGTTCCCGTCACAATGAAAAATTTCTCCATTCCTAACTCAATGCCAAAATCAGACCTAATTAAATACGTTCACCAGAGTTTCTCAGTCTTCGGACTTTCCAAGAACCTTAATTAAAAAGTTAAATGTTTTTATTAGAGTAAAGTTAAAATCTACAAGTAATGAAATCAAATCGAGAGTTGGGAGAAAAAGTAGTGAAAGAAGGAAGAAGAAAGGTTTAGGCACTTTCACACTTTTATAGCCTAAGCTAAAATTATCCAATAGTGAAATCAATCCTCATGTGTGCAGAGAAAGTATCAAACCAATTTAGTTTTTTTTTCTTTTTTTTTTTTTTCTTTTTTTTTTTTTTTGTTAACTTCCATTTTAGTTTAAAGTGCAAATAATAATTGAAAAAATGAGTGCAAAACTGGATAATCGAACGCAAAAAAAACAATTTCTATATCATTTCAAAAGCTAAATTTCTATTTGTTAACACCAAAAATAAAAGAAGATAAAAGTCTGATCATTCTATTCTCTCCTCTTTTCTTCTACTTCTTTTTTCAGTGAACATGATCAAAACCGAACATAAAAAATTAGTTGTTTATATATAACAAAAATTGTTCTTTTAAGAATATAATAGAAAATTCCAAGCCAAGACTTATTATATATATTGAAAATTTGAGACTATTTGACTCAAATAAACTACGAAACTTACATGCAGGAGACAAAAAATTCCATTAAAACTTGCGTTCGACAGAAGGAAAACATTCGACCACAAAAACCTGAAAGAAAACAAATTTTTTGAAGGAGCCGTTGGTGCATGAAATCAAACCCAAACCCTAAGAGAAATGAGTGATATGCAACAAGACTAACAGATGTTCACTTTACCATTCCAACAAATAAGCAAATGGAGCAATGGCAACGGCGGCGAAAACTTGACGATAAGCAACAAGAACAAGAGGGTCCATGTCAGATTCAATAGCAAGCTTTGAAATAATGTTCATTCCTGCATAGCTCGCTTGGACCAACACCATAGCCATGAATGGCGTGTAGGCGCTAAAGCCAGCCATTTCTACAGAACCCTAGCTACTTGTAATTTGTACTACAGAGAGAGGGAGAAATCGTGAGAGACAGAACTCCCTCCCTCTTGTACCGTCGAGGTTTTTCTGAAGTAAATAAGACACACACAGAGATAGAGAGAGTGGCCAAAGTATTGAAGAGAGAATGAGAGAGATCGGAGAATGAGAAATGTGGAGGGCAATATAGAGCTAGAGAAAAGATGCGAAAGAGAAAGTAGAAGAGAGTTTTGCGTGGAAATAAGAGAAAGAAACCGTTGAAGATTGATTTCTTGTAACACTTGGGCTTGTGCATGGCTACACATCTAATGTGCTGCCACTACCACATAAAGACGCTTCAGTTTTTGTCTTTTGAACAATTATTAGGTAAACGTCACCAAAAAATGAGGTTGGTATGGGCGTAGCGATTTCAAAGTACCCATTGGAAATTCCTATGTCACGATTTCTTTAACGTTTGCATTCGAATCCCGATATCAGTTTTGTTCTTTCCAATACTGCTGAATTTGTTCAAATGTTATTTGAAAGTACCCATTGTAACTTTTCAATGTCTCGTCTCTTAAAAAAGTTAAGGTTATATCATAAAATCAAGTAATAATATGGAGAGTAGTTTGATATATATAAGTACATGTAAGATTTTTCATTTCTTCGGTGTGAAATTGATACTCAAAACACTTCCACTCACATGTGGCGAATTTTCCAACTTAGTACTTAGACCACACAAATTGTGTGACGTAGATTATTACGTGTGGCCGTTGGATTTCAATATGGGAAAACCTAGCTCTGGTAAAATAAATAAAGTTAAGGCTCCACTATAAAGCCAATTGACAATATGAGTAGTAATCCAACTACCTATAAGCACATGAAAATTCATTCATTTTTTCAATGTGAGATTGATCTCTCAAAAACAATTTCATTAACGCTTATACTCAAGTTCCTATATTCGGTTTTCTCCTTCCCTGCCAGATGTATGTGTATTGAAATGTTAGGAAATTTATAAATATCATATATCTAAGAACTAAGAAGTATCCTCTTATTCAGCCATCTAGCCCGTGCTTGCGGTTTGGTACCTCTATCACCAACCACGAATTTCATTCACATTCTGACATCAACCACGAAGAGTGCATGTATTAACTCTACTAAAAAGGCATAACCGCTATTAATATGCGTATCCACCAAAGAAAATGTTTACCTACAACTGCAAATATGCCACTTAGTATTATGATTTAGTGGTATTCTTCTTCACTTAAAGTGAAATGTCTTAGGTTTGATTCTTGCCAGAGACAAATTTGAGCTACATTTTCCTTAGTGTAAATAATATCGTTTGTTAAAAAATAAAAAATTACAAATAGCACATTACGTTCCTATAATATGTTGGGCCTCATCACTCATTATATAACAGTCCTTATCAATTTAACATCAATCTCTAACGTTGGGATGGAGATTCACGAACAAGAAAAACATCAATCTCACATAATTATGTTGCAAAGTACCACCTACCCTTAGAATTTTTTCGTTAAATAACATGTATAACATATATCGGGCTCAAAATTTTCTACTCGCGTGGATGATATATTTCCTGTAAGAATATGAGCATAAGTATGAATCTATGAACTTAGTTATAGGTCTTGAGATCGAATGGGAAGTCTTATTGGGAATGGATTTTGTAATCCATATTACACTGGACTACTATTTAAAGGATTAGTTTCTTGTAAGGATTCTAATACGGAAATCCTTAGGGGATTTGGCAAAGATTATGTTGTGTATGTAAAGTGGCATCTGCTCTCACAGTTGATACGCTCGATCATCGAACTAAGACCTATTATTAGTTAAAGCAAACTGATTACTGGAGAGAGGAGATGGTGCACTGCTTGTTTGCTGCAGAATCTGGAATTGCTGCTTCTTCAAGTTGGTCTGCAGGTAATTTTCTTCTCTGTGCTACAGGCTTATGAATTGGGTTTGTGTTTTGATCACTGTGATTCCTAATTACATGTTTTTGGTATATGTTTATTCTAACATTTCCTTCATCAACTAGCACCCCGGTGCCTCACTTATGATTAAAATGAATAAGACTACCCATGGACCTTGTGACCTTGGGCTTGGGCTTTAAATATATATATATAGTTCATTAAACTTCGCCATTTTTGAAATTATAGATTTAAAGGGGGCATAATTAAGTATTTTGAAACACCGATAAATGAAGTTAAATACCGCAAGGTGAAGAAAAAATCCAGAAAAAATCCAGAAAAAATATTTCCAATGTCAATAATGTGCTAGTCCTCAGCCCACGGAACCCCATGTTTTGCCCAGAGATAGTAAGCTCCAACCGGACCTCGACCCCCAAACTCGTACAGCTCCGGTGCTATATTTTTCTTATCTATCTCATTCAAAACTGGAGTTAGAATGTTCCACGCAGCGGCAAGCTCATCGCTTCTCAGAAAGAGGTGGTTGTCTCCGTCAATGACATCAAGAAGGAGATGCTCATATGAATCAGGCACTTCCACATTATACCTGCCATGACCAATAACAAGCACATGAATTTAAATGATACCAAGTTACCAACTAGAATTGTAGTAAAATACGCAAATATTAGAGTGCTTACTTATCCTTGTAGAGCAAATTCAGTTCCGGAGAATCCAACTGCAACCCCAATCCCGGAATCTTATTGTTAACTCTGACTAGGATGGCCTCATCGGGGGTATCACGCAGAATCAGCTCATTGGTAGCACGGTCGATGTTGTGCCCCATACGCTCACGATAAAGATTTCCTGGAACGTGACGAAACTGTATACGTATCTCCACTCTGCATTGTACAATTTGTATTCAGTAAGAAGATTTGAAATTGTTAAGGTAAATCTTATCTCATGACTAATCAATTTACACTAAGAGCTACATGTAAACGAAATATATTCAATTTTGGAATTTACTATCTACGGATATATCATTTATGTCCCAGTAGGCCAGAGCTAGAAAAAGAAAAACAAGTCAATTCGCCCCCTACAGCTCTACCAAAACTATCTTTAAGAATAAACTTATATTTATCCACTTCCAAGAATTGACTGAGATAACACCGTAATTAAGCTAGATTTCTAACTTCCCTGGACATATATGGCTCTTAACATAAACAGAAGATTTAACCAGTATAACATCCCGATGTTAAATCTGCATTTTATGTAACCATCGAACTCAGACCATTTGGGAAGTGGGCTATAAATGTTTTGACTAATATAATAAAGTTTTAGTATAAAGAAGCACTGAGATAGATGCAACCTGCGTTGGATGAGTCCCATGCCGGCTTTGATCAGGAAAGGCACGCCGTCCCAACGTGCATTGTCAATGTACAATGCAGCAGCGAAGTATGTGGGCGTCAGGCTGTTCATATAAACATCAACCTCATCCTTAGTACTCCCTTTATATTGACCAAGAATAACATCACTGGGCTCCAATTTCCGAACTGATCTCAGAAGTTTGGCCTGAAAGGAATTAGCTAGTCATAAGAAACACTATCGGCATTACAAATGAGTATAACAAGCAAGTACCTTTTCATTTCGTATATCTTCCCCATCCAGACTTATTGGTGGTTCCATGGCAAGCAATGCTATTGTTTGAAGTATATGACTGTGTACTATGTCACGAATGATGCCGTAACCATCAAAGTACCTTCATAAAAAAACAAGAAAATGAATTATCATGGGCGGTTCTAATTGCATTAATATGTAATAAAAGAACAACGATACAGCCATCAGGATTACTTTCCCGCTTGGACACCCAAGTCCTCTGATAAAATGACCTGCAACACGATCCAAGTGTTTTATATACATCAAAGACATCAGATTTCATTAGATGAATATATTATTGAGCTAAGTTACCTGTACATTGCGTATGTATGTACGGCTCCACAGTGGCTCAAATACTAGATTAGCAAACCTTAAAACTGTGAGATTTTCGATAAGGTTCCTTCCTAAAAGATGATCAATCCTGAAATAAGAGACTATCAATATGAGAATGGACAACACCAATCATCTGTGTCAGTGTGATGTGTAGAAAAGACAAACGGAGTGCCAAAGACCTGTATATTTGTTTTTCTTCAAACTTTGAAAGAAGAGATTGCGTCAACCGATGAGATGATAATACATCAAAGCCAAAAGGTTTCTCAACAATTACACGATTCCAGCCCTTCAGGGTTTGCGCATTATCAGCGATTGAACACGCAACATTTATAAGTGCTTCTTGCGGCACAGAAAGGTAAAATATCCGGTTTGCTTCAGATTTTCCCTGAGGTAGGTTAGCTGTTAAAGAACCAATTATCAAAAGCATCCAGCTAGTAATTTCAAAAGTCATATAAGATCTACATAAGACAAGAAATCTTTTCTTAATATCTGAGCATAAATTTTACCTCGAACTGCTGCATCAGCACATTGAGCTTTGACATCCCTTCTCTGTTGTCATAGCCTCCATTAATGTAGTGTGTTCGACTAAGGAAGACATCCATTTTGTTTCCACAGTTTTCTCTGAGAGGAAAATTTGAACATACGTACCATGGTAAGTTAAATATTCAGACAAATTTGAGCCCTTTGTGGATGGATCCAATTAAACATGAAAAGAATTTAAGACTAGAACAGATGGCATGGAATTTGCGGTGACACAAGAAGCATACTGATGGTCGATACGACAAGTCAAGGTTGAAGCAATCATGGATCTCAGGTCTTCATCTGTCATATCCTTTCTTGAATAACCAAAGATACTAACATTCTGCAGCCAAATTTTTTAAAAAAGTGAGAAACCGAAACCCTTTTTCACTAATTGAAATGTCAAGCAAGTTTGGATAACTTTATTGTTCACCAAACAAGTTCTTCAGTGTACATACCAATGTTATATTTACTTTTATGCTAAAGACCCAGCTTACATAGATATCAAAGTCATCATACCTCAGGAAGAAAGCCGCTGTAATACAGAGCAAAAAGTGCTGGGAAAATTTTTCCCCTTGCCAGTTCGCCAGTTGCTCCTATGACCGCAATACAGAGTGAGGCTTCTGCGCCACCCTCAACAAGAAAAACGGAGGAATGTGTTTGTGGTACGGAAGGAGATTCTAAGGAAGTAGTAGGCACTGTTACTGAATAATGCGGTTGGGAACTTGGTAATGAACTTTCTTCAAGTTGCGAAGTTATTTTTGTAGTTCGATCATTGGAATCTGCAGATACACATCTAGAATCTAAAAAGATTTCACTATGGAAAGAAAAGATAAGGAAATGAAAAGTACCAATTTCTTCATTTCTTACACTACTAATCCTCAAGGACCTCAACCAATTATAGAGCATACCTTCATGTGATGAAGTCGAATAACAATGATCCATTAATTGATCTTTGACTTCATTCTTTAAACTCTTATACTCATTTGTAGGTCCGATTTTCCTCTTATGCTGTTGACCGTGTAGGTTTTCTAGTATCCATCGTTTTAAGCCACAAAAATTTGGACAGAAATGGCGAGGCCCTCCGTGGAGCACAACTCGCCCACCTGATCCAGAACGGAAGAATTTTGCTGGAGCCTACATACAACCAAACAGAAACAAAATTCCTTAATTTCATTTTCTTTTCATGCTTGATCTGTGTTCATCTTTCACATTTGTACAGATGAAACCCAGTCAGGACAGACCTGAACAACCTAGGATAATATGCTCCCGTCCCAGCCCCATTCCTGCTTCTGGCTAATTAAACAGAATGAAGCAACTAAACACAAGACCAAATATCCTCGCAAAATCCCTTTTTTCAGTTTCATTTCCAAAGAAAAACAGATAAATACACACCAAGATTACCGTAGAATAGATTAGTTTAGTAATATCGCCTTGCCAAACCGAGGTTCAAACCATCTTGACATCACTCTATCTTCCTCAAGGACTAAAAATTTCACCACCCCATTCACAAAAGTCCTCTATTTCCACTACCTGAGTTATAAATTCAGTTAGGTTTCCCAAAAAAAAAAAAAAAAACAATGGATAAAGCAAAGAAAAACAAAATTGACAGCCATTTTTTGCTTTTCTCAGTCTGAAAAATCAGAACTTTTCTCTGCCTCACTCCCACTTTCCCAGACACCAAACACCCCATCTCATCAATTCAGCTTGGTTCCCTCCAAAAAACACAGAACAAACAAACTAACAGAAATCTTCCCTTGTCCAATTTTCTTTTTTTCCAGTCTTAAAAATCCAAACTTTTCACTGATTTTTCCTTTTCTTAGAAACCAAACACCCGTTTCACGAAGCACTACACTTAACGATATAAATACACACAAAGATTAAAGTAAGTAGAGCAGCATATACAAATATAGAAATACAGGAAAATATATATCGACGGTTGAGAGAAGAACTCACCCCAAAAGAGAATTGGTAAGCAGTGAAGCAGAGATTGCTTGGTGGCCTTGAAGCTGAGGATGGCAATGAGACACCTGAAAAAGACATCGACATCCTTTGACCTCCTTTACCACAGCTCGGTTTTTAATGTCGTTTAAGCTTTCTGTTCTGTGACTGTCTCTGTCTGTCCCCGAAGATAAAAAATAAAGGGGACGATTGTAACCAAATGTTTATGGTTTCGGATGCACCGGATAAAACGACCAGTGACTCTGTGGGGTTAATCGAACGGTTGATATATTTTGATGGGATGAACTCCGAAATGATTGGGCCAGGTGAGAAAATGGACGGCTGTGATGGGAGGGAGACTGTTAGATTTGGTCTGCACTACGTTATCTATCATAGTTGTCTACTTGCCTTGGGTACGTCATGTTCGCGTACTTCTGATTTGTCGTCTAGCTTTTTTTTTTTTTTTGTCGATGATTTGTCGTCTAGTTAAAACTAGGGGCTTTGTCGGTCCCAAAAAAATAGAAGGAAAAATGGGGGATTTGTCATGGATTTGGTTGAGCAGGGGTTGTTTGGGTTTGGTTGTAGGTTTCATCAATAAATTCCATAGGCACATTTGCACCCAATTTTCTCTTCGATGTTGTCTTTCTTCGAAAAATGATTTTTGCACTCTTCTAATTCTACGAGTACATTTTATTTATTTAATTTATTTGAATTGAAAAAAAAAAGAATTATGAACAAAAGTCGATAGGAACGTGTAGAAAGATAGAAATGTTGTGAAAATCATTTCTTTTATTTTCTAAATTGTAATAATAGGTCATGCGGCTGAGAGATTTTTCAATGTGATCGGAACACGGATGGTACATCACGTGTCATTATACAAATTATGGGATATGACACACCCCGTCCCGAAGGTGGGGCGTGCTAGCCGTCACGTGAGCATGACGTAAGCCATATGCACAGTGCGGAAGCAAAAGAAAATAGAAATTACAGATCAATTAAGAGAAGAGTGAATTCCACTAATACAGAGCATAAAAGTCTACGTGCAGTCAAGCAGAAGTACTGAATGGAAATAACACCCAAAGGTGGTCCTACATAAGTGAATTCTGTCAGAACGTCCGATGAGCTCCTCGTATGCCACCAACGAACGCTACCTAATACCTGGAGGGGCGAAAAACAAAGTTGAGTGGGTCAGAAACAAAACTTTTCAAAACCTTTCTTTTCTCAAAAGTTATAACCCCTCGCCGTAAAACCTGGATAATTTCCCAGAAATAAAGTATATACTCATATATATAATTCTCAAAATCCTGCTGGAAAATATGTATGTATGAAAGTATGTATGTCATGCCAAAGTATCATAACTGAATGCCAAAGCATAACTCTGTGAATGTGATTAAATACTAGATAATCAACTCAGCCCTCGGCTATATATAGCTCATATCAATTTCATCATATCATATAGCTCATATCAATTTCATCATATCATATAGCTCATAACATCTCAATCATATCATATATACCCTGCACACACATCAATACCACCTCTAGTGGTCTGCACAACATCACTGAATATAAACTAATATGTTCTAGTGCTACAATCACGTGAAGACTGAGCGATAAATCGCGGGTCACCTACGAGTCGAACCCACCTATAGTGGCCTACTCGACAGGACTGAGCACCTAACTTGGATCCAATGCGAGCATGCGGTGCGGGAGGTGAACATCACGTGAAAGACTGAGCCCCTACTCTGGGTGGGAGCACTAATATCAGTGTGCAGGTTTATGAGCTCTAATCATATCACATCACATCACATCACATCACATCAAAACTAGTATATAAACTTACCTGCCACTTACATGTGCGCATGGTCTAAAATATCGATGATATCGGAAATATCGGTAGTCCAAAAACATGGAAATTTCGATGGAAATATCGGGATATTATCGATATCGATAAAAATTGAATAAAAACCACGGAAATTGTAAGAAAAACTTGGAAATTTTTATTGAAACCTTGGAGAATGTTTATTTAGTCAATTATCTATTAGTTTATCAAAAAAAATTAGAAGGAAATGCATTACATGATGGATTTAAAGATTAAGCACACCATAATCATTTATATATAATGATTTACTACAATATTTTACACTTTATACATTGCATGGTAAGATACATGAGTGATTTAGTACCACATAAAGTTCCTATGAGGTTCAAATTTTTCACTATCTTCATCATCTCTATGTGTAGAGTAAGTTTATTGTGAAGAGTATTCATCAAATGATAAATCCCCAAAATAGTTTTGCATGTAATTGTTAACATGCCACTCATATAAATATAAATATTTTAGCATATTATTACTAAAACATAAGTGATATATGGTGGTTAAGATGTTGGAGGAGTAAAATGGGAGGGGTTCAAATCCCCTTTGTGTTTTTTTTTCCTCCCTTTTTTCCCTTTTTTTTTCTTCTTTTTCCTTCTTTTTTCCTTCCTTTACATCGATATTTTCGATATTTTAGCGATATTACATCGATATTTTGACAAAATATTGCTGAAGTGTGAGCGAAATTATCGACATCGATATTTTCCGATATTATCGTCGATATTGTCGATATTTGTACGATATGTACATGGATATGTTCCGAAATATCCGTGATTCGAAAAAACCGAAATATCCTCGATATTTCGTCGATATTATCGATATTTCAGACTATGCCTATGCGTCCTCAGCACCAACATTAATATAAGCAATCAATAACGCATAATAAAATAAATAGATATTTTGCATGGCATTTCATATCACATTTCACTTAAACTGATTTTCTGGGAAAAACTCATTTATATAGGTATATAATGAAAATAAATGCCCACTCACTGATAAGTAGCCGGGTCGTAACCCCCGTGCCTGGCCTGGCTATGCTCGTCCTCCGGATAGGTCTCACCTATATGAGAAGTAACTGAAATAACGTTAATTAACGCACATAATCGAAACCTTAGAAATAACTTTTCATACATTGCTCAAATTGGGTATACGAATATACCATTGTGATCTACACAACTTCACAACATCCCCATATTTTTAGAAAAAATTTCCGACCACCCACGCGCCGGCCACGTGCCTAGCACGTGTAACGGAACAGTAACGCCGTTAAGAATATTCCGTTAATTAACTAACGGAAACTGTTAACTTTAACTGACGGCGTTGGAATATTCCGTCAAAACTGACGGAATATTCCCCTGTCTTCTCCGGCGACTGTTCACCGGTTTCTGGAAAAACTTCCAACAATGGTTTCTTCTCCATTTTTGCACCATTTTCTACGAAATTTTCACCAAAATGCCACAAATCACGAGAGGAAGAAGGTTATACCTCTTTGGAGCTTCAAATCTTTCGAAATCTCGTCGAGAAATTTCTACCAAAACCGGCCACTTTCGAACCTCGTGATCCCGACGTCAAAACTGAGCCAACGAAGCACTTCGAGCTTCATGGAGACCTCTTAGAGCTCGCTGTAAGCTTGGATTGTCCTAAAACACAACCATTCAAAAGTTCATGAATAGTGCTCAACTCGGAGCTCGAGTTTTCAACGGGTTTTCGAGAGCTTTCTTACCTGAAACTTGTACCAATGTGTTCGTAGGGACGAGATGAACACAATGATGGTCTTCACGTCCTCAATCTGTTAAGCTTGGGGAGGTTTTGTGTCTCGTCCGTACAAAAAAAAATCGAGAGGGAGAGAGAGAGATATACGGGACTGAGAGAGAGAAAGAAGTGATGTGGTGTGGTTTAAATGTAACCAACTAAACCATCCTAATTTCCAATTGGTCCCAAAAGCTTAGGAAGTTGCATAATTGGACCAATTCTTTAATGAAAGTCACAATTTCACACACCCACGCTTAGGGCAATTCCGTCACTTCACATCTATTGTACAAATTTCCCGAGACGGGCTGTTACAGGATATGTGTGTTAAAAAGTTAATAACTTAAAAAATACAATTTTCCACCACTTATATAAAAACAAGTGGTGTACTATCCGTGTTCTGATCACAATGAAAAATTTCTTCATGCGGCTAAAGAGAGAACTTATGAGATGTTTACATTGGTGATGTTTTTGGTGATGTTTGAAGTTAATTATGTATTTTAATGTAAAAATACAAACACATAACAGTGCGTAATTAATTTAAAATACACATATCAAAAACTTTCAAATGTAATTAATTTTTGCATGAAGCGAAAGACAACTAGGAATTTGATAACAAAATTATCACCAGTCATTCATTTTGATTACTCAATATTAAAACATTGGACAAACACTTTATACATTTATTTTACAAATTATCACATGAAACAAGCTCATATGATGCACTCTCACAATCATATTTTCAAGTATTTATAACGTGATCAGTTATTATTTTTCTAATTGAAGTTGGTGCGATCAATTATTGTAAATCACATGTGCTAAAGGTTCTAAAAGATGTTAGGTGCTAGTCGGGCGGTGGACTGAGGTTTAGTGGCGCCTAAGTGAGGCCTAGGTGGGTTTAAGTATATTTATTTTATATCATATAAATAAGTGTTTGTTTATACTTAAAAAAATACATCATTATATTGGGATACAAAAATTGTAAAATAAGATATATATATATATATATATATATATTGAACAAAAATAAAATAAAATGCAAACGAAATTTATCGATTTTTTGTCGAAGTGAGAGTAGCGACCTAACTAGGTGTCTAGATGGATCTAGGTAGGTAAGACAGGTGCCTAGGCGGAGTAGGCCAATGCCTAAGGAGATCGAGGTGCCATTTCTTAATTTTCAAATGCCTAGAGATTAATCGGGACAATGGTCAGCTGTTTAAAGCCTGAGTGGGACCTAGGCGGCGCTAGACGGAGATTAGAAGAGTGATGTGTTATGAGTTTCAATCATTTTCATGAGCTACATTATAGGAAAACTAATGAAAATGGCTTGAAAACTTTGAGTTTTAACGATAAGAACAAAATAAATGGTAAAGTAAATAGTATCATGATTGACTTTTTAGTGTAAAAATATGATTTTTCGTTAAAATGAACAATACCAAGAACTTTTCGTTAAAGTTCCCATACATTATTCCCCAAAACAGTTCTTAGTAAAATAATTGGTGTTAGCAAAGAAGGAATCTTTGAGTTTAGCAACTAATTTTTCGATGGTAGGTCCAAAATTATCTCAATAACAACAATAAACGACAAATCTTTGGATAAACAAAGAGAAGTCGAACAAAAAAGACAGTTTCTTACCTAATCTAACAGTTGTCAAAAACCAATAAAGAATTTGTGCAAATATGTGGTGCATGGCATGGAGAGAGTTTCAGTGTATTCTAAATACGGACGCACATGTAATATGTTACAACAGGGAAATTTTATTTAAACTCATATAACCTCCTTCTACATCTAACATAAATTTAAATTGTTAATTGTCTATTTTACTCTATTGCATAATTACTATTAAGTACAAAATGAAATTAATAATAAAATTCAAATTTATCAATAAACCCATTAAACCCTACCATCACTTCTTGTTTATCTTACGTTCATTCTGGCTAAAACCCTAATAGGTCTTGTAGAGAAAAACTAGTTTTGTTATTGATGGATAGTGATTTTGAAGTTTTGAATCCTCCAACTAAGGTATGACTCAATTTATGAATATTTTGTTCGTTTGATTTCATTTTTTTTTTTGAAGTTTAGAAGATGAGTATTTGGATTTCAATTTTTTTTATCAGTCCCGAATGGTTTGTTAAACTTTATGCAATTGAAAAATTCTAAGGAAAAACTTCTTACCAATGTTCTTAGATTATAAACTTCCTTGCTTGTTAATAAATATAAGGGGATGCATTGTTTGATTTGTTGCTTATGCACATCAGTAGAAAGAAAAAAGGCAAATGTCTGAGTTTGGTAGCAGAAAGAAAAAAAAAGTAGTCATGGAAATGCTAGTGGGGAGAGGGGGGTGGGGCAAGGACACCTCTTTTAAAAAAAAATTCAATTACAAATGTTATTTTATAAAGGGAATGAGTGTAAAGATAACTTAACATTTTGAATTGGGTTTGAGATGGTAGTTTAGGTAATAAATTTAGGTTTAAAGAGAGATTAATTATTTAATAAAAAATAATATGGATGAAAAGAGTAAATTAGGTGTGAAAAAATGTTACATGAGTTCAAATAAATTTTTTTATTATAATATAAGTGAAAGAACGCTTAGAAAAAATTATTCACTGCATACAATATGTTCATGCACATTAAAAAGTGTCTCCATTGCATATTATCCGAAGTCCTTCACTACCAAATATTTTAATCTCAATTAACAATAATTTCATCTATAATCATTTCTACTCTGTTTTTTGTTGTTTGATAGTGACCCTCCACTAACACGTTCATCAATCTCTCTACCCTCTCTCTCTCTCTCTCTCTCTCTCTCTCTCTCCCCTCTAATCAATCTATTTAGAATCTTAGAGGGGTTGTAAATAAATCATCTTTGAGCAGATAAGACTGGTGGGTGAGAGGCTTGTGAAGATTACAGGCAAGAAAAAAAACTCTCCAACTTTTATCTATTTATGTTGTATAATTTTCAGAATATATAATCCTGCATGCTTTTATTTGAAGGTAGATTTCTGGGTTCGTCGATATATATATCATCATCTGTTCGATTCCAATTGGGTTTTCTGAGTACAATTTGGGGTTCTGATTGCTTTCATAATTTCATATCATCATGTTTTTTAAGTTTGTTGATTGCCCTTGATATTTGATCTTCATCTACTGTTGAATACTGGGTTCTCTTGTTCTTCTTGGATTAAATTTTTTTATTGTTTGTCAGCTGGTTTAGTTTCTGGTCATGTTGAATTCCCGATTTTGCATTTCCTGCGGTTTTTCGAAACGAAACTTGTTTTGTTTTTTTTATTTTGAATGCAGTCTCATCAAATATTGCTGTTGTGATTGCTAGACTATTGATTGATTGAAATTTAACTTCTTTTGCAGTATCCAGCCATATAATTGTTTAACTATTACATTATGGTGTTAACTAGTATGATACGAAGCAAAATTCGAGGAAGAGGGTTGATATAATGCATCTGTTAACAATCAGCTTTCAGATTTTAGAGTGACCAATGAGTTTTATGGATAATGCATCTGTTAAACGTGCTTGTGTGTTTATAGTTATACCTCTCCATTTCGTTTGCTCATTTTTGATTTTTTGATGCAGGTACTTAGATATATTTCTGATTTGATGCTATAACACATACATCGATTACATAATAAAAACTGACAAATGGGGTCTGAAGGGCCTTCGCCTGTAACTATTCATGTGACCGGTTTTAAGAAATTCCACGGAGTTTCGGAGAATCCGACTGAGACAATTGTCAGTAATCTCACGGAGTATGTGAAGAAGAAGGGTTCACCAAAAGGTCTGGTTCTTGGAAGTTGCAGCATTCTTGAGACTGCAGGACAAGGAGCACTTGTTGCCCTGTACCAGACATTGCGATCTGCTATCAGCGAGCAGGATACTTCAAATTCCAGCAGAACTATTTGGGTCAGTTGCTTTCATGTCTGGTCCATTGTTTCTTAATTTTTTGTCCGAGAGAAAATGCACTTGTGCAATATATTAATGATTTTTCTAGAACTTTTAACATATAACAAAGTTTTCCATAACATCAGTCCGAGAGAATTTAATTGGTTTGAGCGTAGTACTTGCGTATATGTATTCATGTGTCCCTTATCTTACCCTTTCTTAATTTGAACTATTTTTGTATAGGTACACTTTGGTGTTAATAGTGGTGCAACAAAGTTTGCTATCGAGCACCAAGCGGTCAATGAAGCTACTTTCCGTTGCCCTGATGAAATGGGATGGAAGCCTCAGGTTAGACAGAACTCAAAGGGTTTGTTCCTTGTTAATTGGGATTTTATTTTAGAGGTCTTCAACATTGTTCAGATTTTTTAAACTTTAATCATCTGTTTTGCAGAAAGTTCCGATTATTCCTTCAGATGGTGGAATTGCACATATACGAGAGGTAGAATGAGTGGCCATGTATCTTTGATTAGATGTTTCTTTAAAATTTCTAGTAATTTCTCCTGGACTTTCATATATCGTTTTAATTTTAGGTTGATTACTTAAAGAATACCTGCTTGGAGAACTTAAGTTGTCTTTAAAAATAGGTCGAATTTATACCTTAAAAGCATTTTCTTCCTTGTTGGAAGCCCATAGATTACAGTATCTACAATCATGGGTAATCTTTTTGTGTCGGGATTCTTGTTCCATATAAAACTTGTTTTTATGAAAAGGATATCATAGAACATATGTTATTTCGTTTCTTTTTCCGGATTAGTGTGATGGCATGGAGCCACCGTTTCGGAATAGAGGCATTCCTGTGCTAGGTGAATAAAGGAAACCGCGAAGTGATGACTATACCCTGAATGGTTGTACAACTTCAATACTATAATGATGGTTAATGCAGTCATAGATTCGCAGGTCTTATTTGGTATTCGTGTATGACTGATAAGTGCATGACTTGAATGACTCCTCATTATCATCAGTCTTGAAGGTATTTCTGTTCTGATTCTGTGCAGACTTCTCTTCCCGTTGAGGAAATAACGAAGGCCTTGGCAAAGAAGGGTTATGAGGTGATGACCTCGGATGATGCAGGTCGGTTTGTGTGCAATTACGTCTACTACCATTCCCTTCGGTTTGCAGAGCAAAACGGGATCAAGTCACTCTTTGTTCATGTGCCTCTCTTCTTGACCATAGACAAGGAGACCCAAATGCGGTTTGCTGCTTCCTTGCTAGAGGTACTTACTTCATTATGCTAGTACACTCCTCCAACCACACCTGTATGCCAAAGAGCTTGATTGTAAACCAGCTTGAAGTTGCCATGTTAATTACGGTGGATCAACGCTTCATAAATTGAAATGCTCGAATAATCAGAAAGCGTAATCAGGGACAAACTGTATTGAAAGAACATTCTTAATTATGATGTATTTTCATGTCTTTTCCAGAAACTTTCGGTAACATGCCGAAATTCGAATCCAGTTTGTGAATGACATCCCAGTCTGCTCATGAGCTTACCACTACTTTTATGAACTCCATCTTTTACAGTGTAATCTAATTGATAAAAAAAAGGTAAAATAAGTGAAGGAACCGAAATCAAATGACCAAGGGCCGGTTTAGTAATCATATCGGCTTTCAGTTTTCATTTTACTAAAACGTAATGGTTATCACACGGCACCTAAATTATTGACTAGAATGGAAACAAATTGAAACACCAAGGCAAAGACTTTTCCATGTAGCAATAATTTAGGAATAAACATCAGAACTACTGTACGAGTTGATAAGAACTTAAGAAGTGGAGAGAAGATATTATATGCCCCATGACTGGACAAATCTACTGCCTTTATGGTAATGGCAGTGGTTTATCTACTTAGAAATATAATATGTGAGGTGGTCCCTTATGACCTATGCTACATTTTATTCCAGCCCCTGTGGTCTAAACACCCTCTTTGAGCCAACATTCTTAAATTAGACCCCGCCGGGGGGGGGGCTAGTTTTTTAGTCAACTATAATCTACGATGATCATGTGCTAAATGTAGCTAGTTAAACAGATGTAGTTGTCACTTATTTATACCAATTTTATTGCATCCACCCGATCTACCTCTTAATATAAAAATGAGAAATGATTTCAGCAAATGAATAAAAGCGGTTTGCAGATAGAAAAAAAGTGTTGTGTGGAATCACTTTTTCTTTAAGTCATTTCTAATTACTTTATGCGTTTAGGATATAAAATTTTCACAATAGTATATCATTAACATCCCTCTACTATTTGAAAGAAGTTTAAAGCTCAGCCAGTTAAGATCATTAACAATTGTGTCTGCGGTCCTATGTTCAACAGTGTTTTATCGTAAGGAAATTTGTAGGCTATATCTTGGAGATGCTCTTGGAATTGGGCTAAACAATGAATTAATTTAAATCAAATAGAACAAACCCATTATAGCAAGCTGGATATAAGTACAAACCCAAAAAAATATAATTCAAGGGAAAAATCCCTTAAACATTCCACACCATATGCTACTATATAAGAGAGATTTATAGACTCTCAATCACTTGTAATTTTGTTTACAATATAGCTATGACTTTTATATATATATGTATCTAAGTTTACTTGGCATTACAATTTGATCCACATTAGTTAACACCTTCCATTATCATTCTGTGGCAACCTTTGCGGTGTCCCCCCCAACAAGCAGAAAACTGGTGGAATTGTAAGGCTCTGCACTGTTCCATAAGCACTCCAGCAAATAGGGTTCGTCACGTATACTCCTTGAGCAGGATACAGTTCCACTTCAGAGAGAGTGAGATTTGTGCACGGCATGGAGTCACTGCAAGCAAAATTCATTGGCGGGCTTCTGACGTCGTATGTACCTTTTATGTTTGTGTACAAAATATCAGATATCTGAACTGCAGAGGTTTGGTTAGGGCAGTTCTTGGTGAGGCAATAGTACTGATCTAATAAAATCGGGTTTCGAACGGTGTCCATGTGAATGTTGTGGAATGTTATCCTTGACACTGACCCTGATCCGCCTTGCCAAGTTTTGATCCGAACCCCGTTGTCAGAGTGCTTGATGATCGAGTCCCTCACGGTAATATTTGAAACACATGCTCGAGATTGGAGATTCCCTAGACTTCCAATGCTGTAGGAAGAAAGAGAATTAGGGTAGAATTAAGCTTTAGAAACCATCCTATTCGAGCTTTGGAGCGTTGGATTTACCTTATTCCATGACTTGGGCCGCAAGTAATGTTCCTAATGTCTACATTGTAACAACCAGCTCCTATTGAGACGCAGTCATCACCTACATGAAGCATTAAAAGCCAAGATCAGGCTGAGTTTTTGAGAGATTGGAGAGCGGAGAAAGAGATGTTGATTCGGAAGCTGCTTTTGTGTAATTACCATTGGAGATTAGTGAATTGTACAATTTCACATTGTTTGTGTTCTCTATGTGAATTCCATCTGTGTTTGGACTCAAAGCAGGTGCTTTTATGGTAAGTAATTCTATGTGGACGTTTTGACAGTTATCGAACCGAAAATGAAACTGGGGGCTGTTCTTAACTTTGAGTCCTTGCACTCTCAAATTGGAGCTCATGAAAAATCTTATGGCCTGCGAAGAAAATTAATCTGTAAACAGAACATTTCAAGCAACATTGAATAAAGCTCACTTCAGAAATAGCAATAGTTCAAAAGAATTTTGACAGCCGGTGTGACTTACAACTGGGCTATCACAAGGGCCAGGCTGCGTTGTTCCGTTAATTCCCTGGTCCATTATACATATAATAGAAAGAGTAAGAAAGTTGTATCAAAGTACTTTCAATTAAATTTTTTAAGAGAAATTTAGGAATTTGGCTATAATTCTATAAAAATTTAGAGTAGAAATATTACTTGTATTACAAACATAAAAAAAGGGAGAATTTAACAATTCCCCATTAACTTATGACATTTTTTTCAGTTTTTCCTATCAACTTTCAGTTAAATTATGAGCCCTTAATATTAATTTGCTCCCCAATATCAAATTTATTACATTTTTGTTTTTTTCCCCTCTTGAATGGACAAAAATATCCTTTTAATTTGAAGGAATAATTGACAGATTTGGTGGTACTACAGGGAAATTGGCATGTTGTCAAATATAAGGAAATGAGTTTTTCCCCAAATGTCAACTTTATCACATATATATTATTTTTCCTTTTGGATGGACGAAAGCAACCCTTGATTTGTAGTTAAAAAATTGAAGAATTTGGTGATAGGGGTTAATTAATTGACAAGTTTTGAAAGACTATAGGATTCAAAACCAAATTGGAAGTTCAGGGACAAATTGGACTAAGGAACTAAATTCATGAGGCTATTGTTAAATTTTCCCAAACTGGTGATTGTAAAGAGGGAAAAGTGCTTACTTTGTGGGGTTTACAAGGAAGATCCCACCATTTCTCTCCTCTCCCATCTATTACACCACCCCCTTGCATTGACATTCCATTGATTCTGTAGAAAACCAGCCACTGTCTCTTGCTGTTCTTTTTTGGCCATGAATCAGGTCCATCTGGTGGCACTAATGTCCCATCAATCTTCACGAGAACAAAATAAAGATAAAAATTCTCATCAGATTTTGGTTAAGGTAGAATTAAAGTAAAAAATTATCATCCAAAATTTCTCTAGGATATAATATGGTAAAATTTTGAACTTTAGCAGGAGAGCCACATTACCTGAAATTTGAGGCCACAACTACATGGCCCTGTGAAGATTGTGGACTGTATCATAAAGGAATGGCCTTTAGGAACAAGAACTTCTGAATCTTCAGTTTGACAAGCACTATCCCAAGCCATTTTGAATGCTTGTGTGTCATCAGCAACACCATCTCCAACGGCACCAAAAGATCTCACATTGAAAACAGTATTACCATGAACAGAAATAGCATTGTAACTTGGGCTAGCAGCTTGAGGTGAAGGAGAAGGTGGCAATGAAATCTGAGATATTGGGTTCAAATCCTTATCATATCCAGTGTTAGGACTTTGAAGTCTGCCGTGTGTGGGAGGAAAGAAGAAACAAAAAGAGAAAAAGCAAATTAGGATCACACGAACCCTAGCAAATATCATGCTCAACATATGGAGCCCTTCACTTAGATGCATGTGGAGCAAATGGAATGAAAGAATTTTAAGCTACTTATAGAATAGAAGTGCTTCTATTGTACCTAGTGTTAGTAGGCCTTAACTTTCAGTAGCTGTAGCCAAGTTCATACTTTTGAAATTCAAAGAATGCAACTGGGATTTTTCACACATAATTTGTCATTTCATCGGCTAGGCATTGTAGGGGTTTAAATAGGGTTATTGAAGGAAGGTACCCACGATCTTAGGAAGTTGAAAGCACCATAAGAGTTAAACCGCTGTGTATGTGACCACTTCGAGCACCAGAACAACTTGCAAGAGATAACACTAGAAGACTACTGCTGTGGGAGAGGAAGACTTGCCTACACCCGAGATGCTGGTATCTAAATCAATCATGCATTGCTTGGTGAGAAAGTTTAACACATAACAATGTGTGATTGGTTTGGAATTAATACTTCTACATTGAAATCACGGGCAATGTGAGCTATAATTTTTGTTTTTCAATTTTATCTAGCGCGTGTGGTTCAGTGACTGACTTGTCTTAGGAGTTGTTAAGGTGGGCTAATGGATTTAATTCATACAAATTAGCATCATAAATTTCATTAATCCCAATTTTGCACTGACTACAGCTGACAGTGTAAGGATGACTCCGATCTTGATCCCAGTGTAGATAAGTTTCTCTCCAATATTGAGATGAGGGGTAATTTACAAGAGTGATGATAAGTTTGGAGTGCAAGTAGGTCACTTTCATACTAGGAATTAGTGGGAGGCTACTTTTGAAGGTCGGTCCATGCCCTAGCTAACACACTGCCATAATGTTGTGAGACCGAACAGTTCCATTTAGAGCTAGCTTCGGCTTTTTGGGCAAGTATGTGGAGGAGTCTGCATGCGAGGAGCTATAGCCGGCCAATGACAAAAAAAGCTGGGTGGGTTAAAATTTGAAGAGATTTTGAATGATTACATGCACCCATTTCACACAATAAAAGTTATTGCTTTAGGATATTTAAAGGATCCCATTGTGGTATTTCCATGATTATATTCACACATTTCATCAGATTCCAACGGCAGTTTGTTGCTGTTGGACGAGAAATTTATGGCATGATGCAAAGAGTGGCCAATTGGCCATTTTCGGAAGGTCTTGTTATATTCCTTATAAATTTAGGGTTTGCAGTCTTGAACCAGACAGGAAAGGTTTTGTTATGGAGTAGCAGAAAGAAAGCCAATTATTTCATGCTTTGAAGTAACTCAACCTGCTCACCAATAGTAGCTTCTGGCTTCTGGTTGGTGAGGCTTCTTTTGTGGACACTTCTTTACGTCCAAGTTCTCTGGTCTGCCTGAAACAGGAATTACTGACGATCCAAAAGTATAGCAAAAATTGTTGGATTTATCCAATATAAATCAATCTTTAAGTGGTCTACTACATGTAATAGAAATGTAATATTGGAGAATAATGTTGATTATGATTTGATCTCTTAAAGATATATATCAATCCTATATAAAGTGTCTTATATTGGAAATAGGATTGATGGAATCCTTAATTGAATATGATTATGATACTTGACTTGGAGGCTAAGAAAGTAAGTTTAGGTTTCTTTATGGATGGAAACCCTAACTTTTAGCTTATATAAAACACTGGTCCCTATAAGCCCTAGAACACACAACATAACGCTTCCCATAGAGTAGTTGTATCCAGCTAGGTGTTTATAGAAGATCTTGGTGTTGCCGTGCGCTACTTCTTTCGTGTTCAACTTTCATGGCTGCCGTTGGAATCAGGTCAGTCACTCATTCGTTTGTGTTTTGATTGTATAACAGTTGGTATTAGAGCCACTGATTATATAATTAAAGCCTATTAGGTTTAATGTTGGATTACATAATATTCTCATGAACTGCGTGTGTTTAATCCAAGTTGTGATTGCATATGCTTGGCAACACCACCAAGCCGGACCTCCTTTGAAACGGTATCAGTACGTTTCCACATATAATTGCATATACTTGGCATATTAATATGATATGCACATCACATATTTTACATCAGTTCCTATTTGGTCTTATAGATCGAAATTATCAGTTAAATAAAACGATTATATATAATTAGATAATCTGTTTCTGCGAGTGGTGCCTGTTGGGTTCAAGTTTTCTTCCACCGCCACCACCCTTCAAATCCAAACGTGGGCTTTTCTAATTGAAACACTTAATGATGATATTGAATTAACTATAATAAAGGAAGATTGAAATAGTTGGTTCGTTATTTTATGGAATTGTATAATTGGAATTACCATGGTGCTTAGCGTTTTCTATTTCAATGTTCTTGTTATTATTTTGGTTCAATTGAAATAGTCATGTGTTCTAACCTTGCATTGGAGAATTTTTGAGATGATCAGTGAGCCCAATGAGGAGGTTCATATATGCATCGGCATATGAGATCCTGTATGATTTTTTCCTTTTGATCTTAGGATTAGAAAGGGTTAGTTAAATATAAAAAAAATCAGAATCAGATGGAGGTCGGTTAAAGAGCGGATAAAGCCAACGAACCGTGCCGAGGCATAAAGACACCGTCGTCCAACGGAGGACAAGTCATGGACGTCACCTCCCTAGGCATGTGCAGCCTTGCGGAGAATCACATCTCCTTGGAATCACATATTCTGCTATCAGATATATCACTCTTGAATTGGTAAACTAATAATTGTTGAACGGTAGGTTTTCAAGCACTTAAAGTTTTCTTTCTCGTATTCAGTTCTCATAAAGAAAGATTGGAACAGTTTGTTCATCTTTACTAAATTAATCATGACTGGAGGAATATGGCATGCTATAAGTTTTCTATTTCAACTTTCATGCTAATGGTTTTGGTTGAATAAATTTAGTGATACATACAACCACTTTCGGCTAATGTCGTTGTCAATTTTGTAAGCATATGCAAATATATACTTTTGTTCTGACCTTGCCAAGGAATACTGATGAAGCGTCTCAACTCAGTAAGCTCGGTAAAGTCCTCTATCAAAGCAAACGAGGTTGATCATTATATATGTCAAGTACAAATTAGTCGATCATACATATGGTTAGTTTTGATTATTAAGTTTTGAACTTGATAATTATAACAGAAAGAAAATATATGCTTTGAACATGATAAATTATTATATGCATATAAAAGGCATACCGAGAAGCATATGTAAAGATGCATAAATTAGTTTACTTGTTTTTGAGACTATATTCTGTCAACATGGCCTGGGTGTTTCGGCAGTAGTACATGAGTAAGTCTATTGCTCTGTTTTTCATGGGTAAATATAAATTCATGGAAAATTTTCCAATCAGTTGTGTTACATGATAATATGTAGGAAATATATATAGACCGAATGTAATAGCCATGTTAATGGTTGTTGTTGGAAATAATCAATATGGACAAGGACTGGGTGGTCATATGTTGCTTTAAGCTTGAGATGATCCCATACAAGACACCAATATATGTATAATCTGGCAGATAAGCAATAGTCATACAACAAAAATGGCCACTGCGCACAATAAATTATCTGTGCCCTTAGAGGCCAAAGAGCACCAACATATGTGCCCATAGACCAATAGCAATAGTGCAGCAACTACGTTTGTATTTGTGCCCTCCATGGGCATCACCATTGCTAAAATGGCACAATACACTGTTTGGTGCTCAAAGAGGCAGGCACAAATGGACCACTATTTGTGCCTGTTTCTGAAAACTTTATCAGAAGACCTTTTCCAGCCATATTTGACACTTATATTATAATTGTGCCAACAAGAACTAAATATTTAAAAAAAAATCAAAATTTAAAAAACTGAAACTGAATTGAGGTTTTTTTTTTTTTCTTCATAAAATGTAGAAAGCCTACAACACATTCTCAATCTCATAAACATATATTGTAATGTTACATATTTCATCTCTAATTCTGGACATCAGTAAGTGGATAAGCAAGACAAAAGTTGATACTTCTTTGTAGTAAATTGCTACTTACAACGACAAAAGTTGATAATTATCCTGAATAATGTCAGTTTGGCCTACAAGAGATCGCAGACAAAGTCACATTTTCACCAAGGATGGGAAGTTCAACAATTGGAGGGCAAACATATTACATAGTGGTCAGAGAAAGTAAACTTTAGAAAGAAAAAGAAATGTGCAAGGTTTTGAGAGGATAGATGTACATATGTCTCACCTGGCTTGCAACAAGGAGAACTGCAGGCATTTTCTTTCTAGGAAAACACTGATCGACTGCCACCAGAGAGCTGAAACGCCCTTTATCGCAAGAGCATTAAAGACTAACAAGCTGATGTGCAGAATCTGCTAGTAGATGCCAATTCATTCAGCCCATCAAGTTATTAAGACGCTATCTAGAGACTGCTAAATTCAAATTCATCAAATGAATTTTGCTTCTCACCCATAATATAAGTCTGGCTCGTCTTAAGACGAAGAATGTCCAACAAATCTACTCAGTTTGAACACACCGTGGGATTTAAAGATATTGGATACAAAGGCAATCAAAAGATCACATAATAACTTTTGGATTATTATTTTTGAGAAGAGACAAACCTTTTGTTTATGTAACAAAAATTACACATCATTGGACAAGGAGTGCACCCTAAGAACATACAAAAAACATCATTACTTTGATATCAATTCTACTATTTGTCTTTGAGTTCATGTTTGAGAAAGCATCTGACTTGCCTATAAAAATTCATTACCAAGTTTAGCTACTTGCAGAGTATGTGAAGTGGGGTCACTTACAAACTGTGTAAAAAAACTCAACTCCCCAACAAGTAAATATAAAGTCCTAGAATTGGATGCATGGTAATTGTTAATTCTAAAAGTGACTTAATTGAAATAAACTAAAGGAGCATAAATTCCCATTTCTACTATAGTATTAAAGCATTAATCTCGTGATAACAGAAAAACACAACGAAATAGGGCGAATTTCATACCTTCCCATTCCAACAACCACAAGGAAAACTGGAGGCTTAACCATTAACAGCAGTGACAGGGACCTGCTAACTTGTATCCATGGCACCTGAACAACCAACACACATTTACAAGTATACAATCGTACTTTAAAAATGAAAGGAGATAAAGATGAAAGCACTATGAAACGTACTTTATATATTTCACTCTTGCTTTAGGTTAAGTGCGTAGAACTTTTCAGGGAATTCTATCAAACGAAGACAAAACACAGAAAGCTTACATGGATGTACTCACTGGGTACTTGAGTTTCCACAGATGCCAAAAATGCATCATCATCAAGCATCAAATTAGCCATGTACATTGCAAATTGCAAATGAAGTGTAATCAACAAGAACTATTCATTTACACCAATGAATATACAGTTAACACCAGACAACTATTCATTTACACTAATGAATATACAGTCAACAAGAATATACATTTACACCAATGAATATACCGTCAATAAGAATTATTACCTGTTTAAAGTTCATGACTCTGTACACGTCAGTTTAAAATATTTCAAAAACTGAAATTTAGCAGTGCCACTGCCAACGATTCATTGTTACCATGCATTGATGGTCATTGGGCAAAAAAGTTAGGTTTGGACTACCCATGCCCATTAACTAAATGACAAATAATGGTCCTAATTCATCATATCATACCCATCTATTAACTTAATGGATCTAATCATGCCCACTTAAAAGACAAGTGGTATCGGTGAAGACCACTGGGTTATGGCTACCCAGGTTCAAGTTAATGGTTTTCTAAGCTGGTTTTTTTTTCTTTTTCTTTACAAGTACGGTTTTAGTTCCAATACTTTAGTAATAAAAAATAGTTTTAAAACATAAAACAATGACAAAGATTTAAAACCTAAAAAGCCCAAATATTTTCTCATTTTAGTTATTAAATGTTAGATACGTGTATCCATCAAGTTAAAGCCTTTTCCACTGACCATGATACGCATTTGACAGCATCTGATAAGTTTCGGATTTGATGAAGTATCAAATAAAAAATAATCCACAACAAAAGACCCTTTTAGGAAGAGTGTGAGGGGTAGGAATTGATCACAGATTGTGTGGTCACTGGGGATTTGAGTTCAAGCAAAACCAGAAGTGTGGAGAGAGAAGTGCGGCCTCTGGTGGCGGAAGGGTGGCCCATCGCACTGGAGGTTGACTCTTTTTGACGTTACCAAGCAAAAAAGTTGTAGGAGTCATTTTCTGACAATTTATAAGAACGAAATTCTAATTTATCCGTAACATCAACGAAAGGAGAAAACTCAAACTACATAATCAATCCTATTGGTCAATTTCACATAAACATAATTAGCACTACAATTTCATAAACATAAACATAATCAACCCTAGTTCTATTTGTCAATTTCATACCAAGCAAAAAAGCTGTAGCCGTTGCACCCACCCACCCTAAACCTAAACCTATGAACCGTTACCCACCCACCCTCCCAATGACCTCCAGGTCCTGCACCCACCCTAAACTGGAGCACACCCAACTTGAAACCCTTCCAATCCCAAATACCTGCACCCATCCTAGATTCCTAATCCCAAACCCACTGTCCTCAAACCATAAACCATATTGGACAAAATAAACATCCAATTTGACCCTAAACCCTAAAGAACAAAAACCCATTGAAAAATTGAATTTAAGAAACCTTACTTGTATTTTGGGCCTCCTGTGTCTCTGTGTGTGTCGTCAGAGTGATGCCTTTGAACTGGACAGAGGAGCGGCGTTGGAGTGGACGGACTCGACAGAGGAGTGGGTTCGAACTGGACGAAAGAGCAGGGAGAAGCGGCGTTCGAATTTTTGGAGAGGGAGGGTGAGACGGACTGAGAGATAGAAGGGACCCGAGATAGAATTAGGGTAGAATTTTAATTATTATTATAAGAGTTAGTGGGCACAATTATTATTATAACAACTATTTTTTAATCATTATTATTATAAGAGTTAGTGGGCACAATTGTGTAATGCGGTGGTGGAAACCCAAGTTTTTGAATTTGGTGGTGGGAAACCCAAACTTGCACCATAAAATAGAGGGAGAAGTCCAATTTGGAGAAGGGGAAACTTAATATAAATCCAATTTTATAAGCTTGTCACTCCCCAATCCTGACATACGTTCCGGATCGACACGTGACGTCATCAAGTATCCGTATGTCTATCATACCCCGCCTTCGGGATATGGCAAAGCACAACTCGAGCATCGATTAGCATAGTAATTTTTTTTTTCTTCCTAATTTCTGATTGGTTGCTCAACACCCCCCCCCCCCTAAATTCTGATTGGTCCTGCACTTCCTTCCCTTTGGTCTGAATGGCCTCTTTCCCACAAGGTGGGAGTTTATATTCCTTTAAATCTCTATAGTTTAGTGAAACGACTTCAAATGTCCGTAACTAT
The DNA here is from genome assembly GCA_024362995.1 of Heteromeles arbutifolia. Taxonomy (NCBI): domain Eukaryota; kingdom Viridiplantae; phylum Streptophyta; class Magnoliopsida; order Rosales; family Rosaceae; genus Heteromeles; species Heteromeles arbutifolia. Next base: position 10,192,800 of record JANCRC010000017.1, on the reverse strand, counting down.
ACCGTTATAATCCGGACTCGTAAACGGCTTTCGTCTATGCGTTCGTGGTCTCGAGATCTATTTGAAAACATCAATTGTGAACTCGAAAGGTCAACGAATTTTAAAGATTGATTACAAAAATTCAAACCCAATAGTTATTCGATTTAATTCCAAAAATCAACGGAATTAAAATTAACTAATGAAAATAACGTAAACGTGAAACATGAATTTAAATAACGAGATACGTAATTAATAGTGAAATTCTAGGGACGGGATTTCACAAAGCCATTATTAGTTATAGTCTAATTTTGTTTTAATTTTGAAGTTCTATTGAAGGTTAATTCTGTTTAGCATGATATAAGGCTTGCGTGTCAGGCTTGCGTTGTTCTTTTCTTTTTTTTTTCTTTTTTCTTTTTCGTTTTTCTTTTCTTTGTTCTTTTCTGTATGAACCAGATGAGAAACATAATTATAAACAAAACAATATACAATGCTGGGAGTATCTATATCATGGGCCAATTAGAAAGAAAACATTATTATATTGTAATACTACATAAGTTGATAAAAGGATCCAAGAGGAGTCCAGCATAGCATAAGATAATTATATTTTCACACACCAGTGAAATATAACATAATACAAAATATATTAATTGTCCTCATCATCGCTGCCTAAAATCTCAACGGTAACATTCTGCATATTTTGTGAGCTCATATGTGGGAGAGACAGGCCTCTAGGACGAATTTGTGCTTGATAAGTGCGTGGTTCTTCAATAATAACGACAGAACTAGTAGACTCTTCAGTTGTTGTTTCAGCAGAAACCAAATTGACAGGGTATTGTTCTGTCTTACCTGGGTTTGCCCATGCTGGCAATACACGTCCTTGAGGTGCGTGTACGCATCCGTTATTGGAGGGTAATGCGTAGCCAAGGCGACCATCAGCAACAGTAGTAAGAATGTACTGATTATCAATAGAACGAGGTATGCGCCCGGCATTAACAGGTTGTCGTGGACGTTGAGCTGGAGGATTCGTTGTGGAATTTGCTGTTGTAATGTTGGAAGCAATAGACGAATGTGATGCTGGAGATTTGGGTTTCAATTCTAACTCCACGACGTCTGTCCGCCATTCTCAATGATGTAGAACTTGATCAAATTCAAAAGAAACACAAGTGTATGAAGCAACCTTCTAAATTTCCATATACAAATTAGTAAGGAAGTGCGGACGTTTTATACTAGAATAAAGGCACAAATCCATAATTGTGCCAACATATTCTTTTGCTATAGAGTGATTTATTATTTATTAATATTTACTGGACACAATTTCTAACATTTGTGTCAGAAAAAGGAATTTATAATTATTAAGATATATTCTCTATTTGAAGACCCAATGAGAAGTAGAGTGATTTATTATTTATTAATATTTAGTGGACACAGTTTCTATCATTAGTGTCATAAAAAGGAATCTACAATTATTAACTCATTTGTCTATCTGAAGACCAACTAACTTTTGCACAGAGACCGACCCTAAGGGCACAATTTTTGGTTATGTGTCACTACAAGTAGGACTTTTAATACAGTAAAAAAATTAAACACTTACTATAAAACCAAAAACCATATCACCAAGTATAAAAAACAAACCTGCAGGAAGATAACAATCTAAAAACAGTTCAAAAAGATACGAATCTAACAAACATTCATTGCACCTGGAAATGATTCCTTTGTAAATCTAAAACATGCCACTTAGTACTACGGTGTAGTGATATTCTTCTTTGTAAGTGAGAGATCTGAGGTTCGGCTTTCTCGAAAAACAAATTTGAACAACATTGTTGCTAACTTATTTTGAGGCTAAAATATTGCATGGTAATAAACAGCTCCATACCATTATTTACCACAATTTTATAAATTTTAATTATTGGTGTGCTAGAGGAGGTAAAGACAAACGAGAGAGAACATATAGTGCCTCTGACAAATAATTTTTATAGACACAAAATGTTTTTTGTGCCCATTTTTAGTAAAAAAGTTGTCATCTGACCCCACTCAGCACGGTTTTCGTGCCCATTACTGTTTTGTGTCTGCTTTTTTTAACATTGGGCACAATAGATGGTGCCCTCTATGGAATGGGAACTGTTTAAGCTTTTTGGTGGTCAAACTGACACAAAATTCTCAATTGTGCCCTTTGTTTTGTACGCAAAGCTCATTTTTCTTGTAGTGAGTTATGCAGTACATTTGTTGCTTATGGTCATAATGATATTAACTCGTAAGGAATATGCATGACTAATCAAATTAGTTTTGTCTACAATTTTGCTTTCATATCTCAGTATAGTCAATTGTACATGACTAGTTAATTATGAAATTGATGCATAACTTGTGAATTGACTGAGAATAGTAGAAAGCATCCGGTGGCAAGAATAAGAACAATATACAAATAAAATGAGGTTTGTAGTAATTATGTGACAATTCTCATTTGTATTTTTATCTATTTATATGAGAATTGTGGTTGGTCATGTGATTATATATATATATATATATATATATATATATATGTTTATAAAGAAGTGGTGAACATATGAAGGCATGATGTATGTATTTCATTCAAAGCATGTGACTAAATTGATAAGCATAACTTTTCAAACTTGTATATAGTTTGCCATAAGAATTTAAACAGTGCTTTGATTAGTAAATTTTTATGTGCCATAAGGGGAGAAGAAAAGAAACTTTTCAAGGCTAATATAGGGCATATATATATTGGAGATGTTTTCTATGGAAGAAAATAATTTTGGTTGTTTTTTTATTTAATTTGGTATTTACAAAGCTAATGCATGATTTTAATGCTATGTTTTGTACTACGGAAAGAAATATATAAAAGGAAAGGAACCCGTTTGACTTAAGAAAACATTTGAGCGATTTAGCTTTTAAATTAAAGGAATGTATTGTTCTCTCACATTACATAAAGTATTTCTAATTTAAGTAATTGACTCCATAAAGATAAGTATTGACATTCTTGTGGTGGAATAAAACTTGTTCTATATGTGATTAATATCTTTCAATATGTTGTCAGGTTTCTTGAGATTAATTTAATGTCAAAGGGAGTCAAGACTCGAAGCTCGAATCAGATTATCATAATTTTGTCACATATAGTTAATTAATCCATGTGACTTCTTGTATTGTTTCAGGGCGGAGTTGATCAATGGCTTTTCAACTAAGCAAGCCGCAACGGCTTAGTTGACGATGGGACTGTATTTTTGAGTTACTTCGGTCAACATTGCATCTTAATTAGAATAAAAGGGATAATCTTCTTGCCCGCAGGTGTGGATTATTTCTTTTCGTTTAATTAAGATGGCATAGTATGAGTTTTATTTCACATAAGTTGTGAAAATCTTCATCTTGCCTACAGGTGTTGAAGTTTTTTCATGAAGGTACTTTTGTGACATAAAATCTAGTACTAGAAACTAGTTAATTTTCTTGCCTATAGGTGTAAATTAATTTAGTTTCATGAAGTTTATTGGGATAAGGTTCCATGCCATTAGTTACAAATATTTCTACAATGAGCCCCATATAAAGGTTGTGGTTTGAAGGCATGAAAATCGGTCGCATCATGGCATATTTCTGTGTCTCTTCATGAGACTTGTTGATGCAAAGTATTGAACCCATGAAGGTTAATCAAGGATTGCTAAGGTACGCATTGTTTAAGTATAATGCTTGTAAATATTTTCAATTTGAACTATGATGTTTGTTTAGAGGATGAAATTTGATTACTTGAGTTTCTTTTGGACATCGAAATTGAAATAATGTGAAATTGAATTTGTTAGAGATGTTTAGATTCATGATAGATGAACATAATTTTTCTAGTAAATTGCGTGTCTTGATTACAGTCCGATGAATGACACATCTAATGGTCACCAGATTGTGTTGGTCTTTTGAGACGTCACTTTAGACTACTATTTTGACCCAAAACAGCTATATATTTTTATTTTATGAAGATTAGTATGTCTATTTTGATCTATATAACTTTGGTAGCAATCAAGCATGTAAATTAATTATGATGAATTCTAAAGTAAGTGTAACTCATTGCTGAAATTCTGTTTGACAACTTTATGTTGGTTGTGATGTCTATTTATTATGTCTAAAATATAAAGCAATTTTCTTAGGTACATATTTGAAAGAATATATTAACGAGTGTTTGCCCAAGTGGGAGAATTAGTGAACGAAAATTGGGCTTCACACTCATTAACTTACTTGCAAGTATAAACTCTGAAAACTTAGTGGGAGTTGTTCTAAAATTTTGAGCATTAAGTGGACTTTCATGAATCTATTAAAGCGTTATTCTATCTTCCATGAATTTGTGTTACTCAAATGTCTATAATATTTTTAAGTTGCACGAATCGATACTTGGTATATGCGTACATTTTTATGTTACTTGCAATCATTTGGATTTCTCGGTTGATCATTTGTTTTGAGGCTCATAAGGACTTAGCATAAATGTGGAATTATTAATACATATAAGATGGTTGTTGGATGCATTTTTTTGTAACAGTGGTGAATGCTTTCGTGCTTAGTTGTACCTTTCATTGAGGTAATATGCATTCATTGACTGAGTAATGTTATTCCCAAAGGCATATTTAAAAAAATATGATTTAAGTATTGATTTGCAAATTAAGTAACGATGTTGCAGATCAGTGGGAGCTTGAGTTTCGCTTTAGTAATGCCTTACATTTGCAGATGACCTATAAGGTATTTATGGAATCCATGTATTCAATTTAATCTCCAGTTGGATTCATTAAGTCACATTTTTATGTGCTAGTCAATTATCTGATGAAATATATATCGGATATCAAGTTGTTATCAAATTGCATTTTAAAATGGCATGGCCTATGTACTATCTCAGTTGTGAGGATTTCCATCTGCCCGCAGGTGTTGGAAATCACCATGAAAGTAACTGGTATGGTGCATAGATCAATGTCAAAAACATGTTAATTCATCTTGCTCACAAGTGTTGAATTAATTTGTTTTATGAAGTTTTGGGATATTTTACTTGGACATGTGCCTATTTGGTATTTTCAGTTGTGTCTGTTGGTTACAAACATTGTTTGTATTGTTACTGACCTAATGAAAGTGATGCATGATTGTTTGGGAGATGTATTCACACCTGCAGGTTATGGTTGTTGCATTAGATGAAGGATATCTGTATTTGCAGATTTAAGGCTTTGAAGAAGCATAAAGTGTAACTTGTGTGTTGCAATAAGGTGGACTTGAGATGATATAAAGTAAGACATTTTGGCTAATTTAAAGTTTAATTTAAAGTTTCATCTCTTGATCATAATTTGTGTTTCATGTGAATGAGGATCTTAGCATGTGTGATTATCAAGGTTCTGGGTTGTGTCAACCCTATAACCTTGTTAGTTCCATGTTAAGAAATGCATTTGACAGAAACTGCATTAAGGATGAGATGCAATCACTATTACATGACCACTAAAGTGACATTAGTCTCCAATCTCAAGTATAAACATGAATATTACATTTTGTAGACCAAGTGGGAGAATGTTGGATTTATCCAATATAAATCAACCTTTAAAGTAGTCTACTACATGTAATAGGAATGTAATATTGGAGAATAATGGTGATTGTGATTTGATCTCTTAAAGATATCAATCCTATATAAAGTGTCTTATATTGGAAATAGGATTGATAGAATCCTTAATTGAATATGATTATGATACTTGATTTGGAGGCTAATTAAGAAAGTAAGTTTAGGTTTCCTTTATGGATGAAAACCCTAACTTTTAGCTTATATAAAACACCAGTCCCTATAAGCCCTAGAACACACAACATAATGCTTCCCATAGAGTAGTTCTATCCGGCTAGGTGTTTATAGAAGATCTTGGTGTTGCCGTGCGCTACTTCTTTTGTGTTCGACTTCCATGGCTGTCGTTAGAATCAGGTCAGTCACTCATTCGTTTGTGTTTTAATTGTATAACCTTATAAGGCTAACAAAATTTTCATGAAAATAGGTTTCATGATGATTTTGTAGACTCAGTAAAACGAATTAAAAATCGAGAGTTATAACTAACAGTTTTTAGTCAATTCTGCAATAAATAATCATCATAAAACCTATTTTTGAGAATTATATAAGCTTCTTAAAATTCATGTAGGACATTCCTGAGATTTTTTTATCGATTTAACTCTGTACTAGTTCCATTCTAGGCCTTACTAATTTTTCATAATGATTTTACTATTTCAAGCTAAAAGTTTCAACAAAAAACTTACTTATATTACTCAATAAATGATCAAACTACTGCTTCTAAATGGCTTATTATTACATTTTACACCCAGTGCAATAAAAAAGTTTTACAAATACTTAACACTCACATTATTCAGAAAAAATCCGTTACTTCCAAATTTAAGTTGGTCATTAATTGATACAACCTATTTTCATGGAATTATCGATGCACTACAAGCTCATGCAGAATATTTGAAGTTGTTCAGGTCGACTAAACTCCATTCTGGATATGTACTCGCCAGCTAGTTTTATTTCTATTGGTTTTTCTATTGGTTTTTCTTTTTTCCAACTTAAAAATTCTATAAGCCTCTCAATAAATGGTAAGAGCGTTTTAAATCTACTGACTAATAAAATTTTATACTAGGACAGAAAATATACTTCGGATTGAAAACTCATTATTATATTAACGTACATATTAGATATGGGTTATGGTAATTGGTCAGTGCATGATGTTTGCTCTTTTATATCTGAGCTCGAATCACCTCCAAAGTAGTATAGAAATTCAAAGATGTCACATAGTAATAATAAGGGGTGTGCTATTCACACATCTTTTTACTTTTCACACAGCTTTTGTTAATTTCTGCCATTTGATCTTCTTTAATTCAGTCGATCCGACGGCCGCAAATTAAAGAGGGTGTGTATGAAGTAAAAATGGGTCTGTGGATAGCACACCCCTAATAATAATATCCAGTAATACATTAGTTGGTGATAAAGATCTGTTTGTTTGTTTAGAAAAAGTAGGAAAGCAAAGGAGAATCAATTGATTTATGCGCTTGTATATCAATGTTATTCAAACTATTGTTAAGTTCAATTGCTAAGATAAATGATCGTGAACCACTACATCCTTATCTTTGCTATTGTTAAAGTTCCTGAAAAAGGGCTGAGAGAGATGAGTAATGGTACACAAACCACTTTTACTGAATATTGTAGACCGACAGCGTCACTAATAAAGGTAGGATATTACACTTCTACACTTCTATTAGAGACGTGTCTACATGATTTTATTGGAGACTTACATTACAGATTCTAATCCGAAATCCCTCACATAATCACATTTACTAAAAACATGACCTATCCACCTCATTTTCCAGCCCTTTGGGGTAACCTGTCATCAAACATGGAACCTGTGGAGTGGAAAATGCATCCTTAGTACCAAAAGCTTGCGAGCAAAATGGATCCAAGTGAGTCCCTCCTTGAGCAGGAAGCAAGTGTATTCCCGACAGGGTCAGATTTTTGCATGGCAGTGAATCGCTGCAAGCAAGATGCATAGGAGGCTTTCTACTGTCGTACGTGCCCATTATGTTTGAGAACTGAACACTGTCAATCAATACTGCAGAAGTTTGGTTGGAGCATTGTTTCATGAGGCAGTAAAACTGGTTTATGATAATGGGGTTTAAAACTGTGTCCATGTGAATGTCCTTGAAGGTTACTTTAGATACCATGCCGGAGCCGCCTTGCCATGTTTTGATCCGAACACCGTTGTCGGAATTCTTGATGATTGAGTCGCTCACTGTGATGTTTGTAACACAGGCTTGTGAGTTTCCTTTGCCAAGACTACCTATGCTGCAAAGATAAACAGAATATTTAGTTATATCAAGATATATAATTTGGGAAATGTCCTCTCATCAAACTTTTGTTGTTAAGTTGTGAATTTAAACATACACATTCTGATATAAATCATCCTAAAACTCAATGGTCTAATACCTTATTCCGTGACTTGGACCACACGTCATGTAACTTATATCCACGTTATAGCAGCCCGTTCCAATCGAGACGCAATCGTCGCCTGCATATGAAATTGAGGTAGAGAAGAATGAGCCTTCAAATAATTAAAATTCTGCTTGGATAGGATAGAAATGTAGGAATTATGCACACGCACAAGAAAGTACAATCAACTAGATTATAGTCTAGTCGTATTTTTCTTTTCAATGTTAAAAAATGTGCGAGTTGTAAATAATTACCCGTGGAAATGGTTGAATTGTGTATTTCGGCATTGGTTGTGTCCTCTATGTGGATTCCATCTGTGTTGGGACTGTCTTCAGGTGAAATTATGCTAATGCCTTCGACATTGACATGTTCACAACTATCAAAACGAATATGAATCTTGGGGCTGTTCTCAAGCCTAAGTCCTCGAACAAACAAATCTGAACCTTTTGAGAACCTTATGATCTGCATGCATTATAAGATTCAAATATACAATTATTAGCAATGGTTGCTTGAATATTTGATTTTTACTAAGGTTTTAATAACATAAAGAGGGCTTTTTTCAACTGTTAAATCATGATAATAAATTTCTGTGGTGAGCACTTACAGATGGGCTATCACAAGGACCCTTTCCTCCCTGTTCCAACATTGACACAAAATTAATATCATCAATAGGCATGTAGTTCTAAGATTAAATATATAATTATCAGAAGAAGAAAAAAAGAAATTAAATGAGAAACTTTTTTAAAAAGCCAATTCTAAACTACTTGTTTGTTTGTACAAGAAGAGAGTTCAAATTCGAGTGTTACACACTGACCTAACCAACAGGCTAAAAGCAAGTAATTAATTATTGATATCATCATACCTTTTGAGGCTTGCAGGGGAGGTCCCACCATTTCTCTCCTCTCCCATTTAAAAGACCATTCCCTTGCATTAGCATTCTATGGACTTCTTTGAAGAGCAGCCAGTCTTGCCTCTTGGTGTTTGGGGGCCATTGATCGGGTCCATCCGGAGGCATAAGGGCTCCCTCAATCTGATCTCATTCATTAATTAACATATAAACATACAAATAATTACAACTAAATGACTTGTAACATGATAATTAATTACTAAAATTACCTGAAACACAAGCCTAGATTTGCAAGGCCCCTCGAAAACGATAGGTTGAATCAAGAAGGATAAATTGTTAGGAACAAGAAACATGGCAGCAGTGCTAATTTCAGCTTGGCAAACAGCATTCCAAGTGTCCTTGAATGCTTCAGTGTCATCTTTGACACCATTCCCCTGAGCACCGAAGTCCAACACATTAAAAACCCGCAACTTGTAAGGATTCTCAAGGTAATCTGGAGGTGGAGATTCTGGTATTTGAACCGATGGACTCTTAGGGTAGACGGATGGGGAGGAATATGGCGGCCATATTTTCGGTACATGGTATGATGGCCATGGCCAATTTAATATACGAGATGTTATGTGCAAATCTTTGTGTTTTATATGTCGTTTTTGAAAGAAAACAATGACAAACACTAAAAGCACAACAAAAAGCAACGTGAAGAAACGAGAGAGCTTCATCATGCTTTGAGCTCAAAAATTAGGGTTTAGTGAGGTGTGCCCTATTCAAATTTCTTTGTGCGTGACAAATTATAGAACAAATTGTTAGATCTGTTTACTATGTAGAAGCCAAGTTTGCTGCCTTTGGCATTGAATAAAATTAGAACAGAAAAGGATTCACATTCGGCTAAAAGACATTACAATTTCTAAGATGCAATCCAAGGAAAAAGAGTTAACTGAAATTCAAACAGCAGCCAAATAAAGAAGACAAAAAAAAAAAAAAGTCTGGAGAATTTCTGTAGATGCTGGCTCAAATCAGAATCAACTGCGACCCTTTTGTGAAGTTAAGAAACTGTGAGTCTGTGACCACTACTCTCTTGACACTACTTAGACGGTTAAACCCTAAATACCTTCACTTGAAATATATATCCCCTCTTTTCCTACTTGCACGGTAAGTGTTACGTGAGTCTTGAGAGTTTTTCTCCTACTTTGACACTGAATTTTTATTATTATTCAATTTCTAACAGCTCTTCTTTATTTTATTTTATTTCTTTTATTAATGGTATTAAGAGGTATTGACCCTATTCATTAATTTGCATAAGAGTAATGTTACACTTATTATATTTTTTATATTACATTTATAACACATTTCTAATGGAGATAGCACCCATCAAGGCATCAACACATGAGTCCCATATTTATTAGCCAAATGGTGCAAATATCATATGAAAATATGGTAAAAGTAATATTTTTGTTTGCATAGTAACTTTTCCTATCAATGGTACCCTTTTGCATATTAAATTGTAATTTTTTCTATGAATGGCACCCTTTTGCATATTAAATTGTCTTTTTCGTTTGTATTTTTTTTTTCCTACAACTTGTTTGTTTGTTTGTTTATGTTAATTTTTCAGTTATGCAGTCCCATAATTCATGGCCTACATTTCTTTTATTTACTGCCTTAGAGCATTTTCAATGAAGAGATGCAAATTTGAGATACAAAAATTATATTTACATGTTAATTATTTTACACTTTCGAAAGATGCTAAGATTTCTAATTCAATAAGAGAGACGTAAATTTAAGATTCTATTTAATTTTCTCACTTTGATTTACAGAACCCACCACTAATAGATGTTAAAAAATAAGTATATTTTAGGTTTTTGTTTACAATTTCCGACTAAGATGTATATTTTACATCTCTCTATTCGAAGGTTTAGGCCAACACAAATTGCAAAATACACATTCAAGGCATTTTGCATCTTTCCATTAAAGATGCACGTGGTCTCAAAAGTATGTATATCTTCCTTTTGTTACAAAAAAGAAAAAAGAAAAAAAGAAAAAAAAACCCTCAATTTTAGCCAACTTAATTATTTAATCAAGGTCTATTCTATTGGGATTTTAAGAGAAGAATACAAGTCTTTTAAACTCTCTTTAACTATTTCAAACAAAAACTCTTCTTTTAATAGAGTAACAACAACTCTCTTTAATTAGTTGAAGAAAACCATTAAGATATAAACCATTGGCAACCAAATTGTAGGTTAAATTTTCGTTATTTATTCTTTGCATTGGCAATTTATCTCGCATAGTTTGGAAACGAATGTTGTGTTAAGGAGTGTAACCACTGCCTTAACTTTCTTCATAACAAAAGGATTCCCAACAAAAAATAAAAAGAGTTCTCCATACGAAACGGGTCAAAGTTCAAAATGGGCATTACTATGATCTTTATTTTCACATGTTCTCTAATCCAACATTTGCGCAAGTCAAGATACAAGAAGAAATGAGTATGAGATCAACTACTCTCCTTAGTCAATATAATTTCTCGTTTCCAAGTTTGTATTCTGGATTGCAACACGGGCCACAATTTTTTGGGTTGGTGTTAGTAAACACAAGAGAAGTCGGGAACCGAATCAATTTCGATACCCATGTGTTAGTTTTCGAACAAGTCAAACACGATACAGAAGTTGAGAAAAGTTGCATGTCCGTCCCAGCATAAACACTCAGACACGAATCAAACGAAACAAGCATTTCTTAAAAAAGGAACTTTATAGTACAAGATGCAACACATTCTCTTTGGGAATGATATGAACAACATGTTTCAGTCAGTACTATAAAACACAAGGTACAATCCTACAAGCCTTGATGAAACTTAACTAGAAGTATGTCAACTAGTTCAAACCAAGTTTACTAGGATCTAGGAAGTTATCCGTACAAAAAAAGTTGAACTTATCCCCAGCCTACAAAAGGAAGCCGCGGATGTCCACCCTCTGGAGGAGGCATTAGGGATGGAGGTAGATTGCTCCGTGACGTTCCCGTATGATCTCTGACCACCACATCTGTGAAGCAGAATGAGGAAAAGTAAGACGCCAACGATCAACTAGCAACATACAATTTGAAGTTACCTGGCAAAGAGCTGCCTCCAACCGACTGATTCTCTTGAAAAGTCGAAGATTGATTAGTATCAATCAAAACTGTATCCTGCTGATTGTTATTGGGATGAAGGTATTTACAAGAATCACCATATGAGCAAGATCCATAAAAATCCATACCAAGGAAAACATATAAATCCGCAGAAACAAATCTTTTTTTTTTTTTTTTTGACAATGCGACGTTCTAAACTAGTCTAATCTGTGAGAGGGTGATTTGAACTTAAGTCCAATAGGGCGGGCACACTGTCATGCCAACTGGCCTAACCAACACATGCATTTTTAAACAAACATAAACACAAACTTTGCCTCCAACCCATTACTCCATACCAAGCAAACTTACTTGAGCTAATCAAAGAAAAATCAAAATCTGTCTCCAACTCATTATTCAATAAGCAATGACAAATTGGGTGGGTAATCAATGAAAACGCGATTAAATTGACAAAAAGAAATAAATTACTGTCTTGATAAAGCGGTTGCAGACCTCTTTGGTCAAGCTCTCTGGGTAAGCATGGTTGGGATCTGCAATCAATGGCAACCGGAGTCAGAAATGAATAGTGGGGGTGTTTGGTAGCTGAGAAAACAAAGGAAAATGAAAGAAAATCTGAAAAATCAGAAGAGAATGGTTGAATTTTTATATACCTTTGAAGGAGGCGTACCATTGAGCTCTGGCTCGAAGGTGTTGGCCGCTTGGAAGATGGCGTCTCCTCGTAGGTGGGGGTGTCTTGGAATTCCTTCTCGCAGTTTTTTTTTTGTATCGAATTCGAGGTTTTCAAATCCTAAAGTATTTATAAGTTGGGGGACTTTTGGTGGCGGAATAAATAAAAATTGAAGTTCCTCCTACTAGTTTTAACCCACAAATGGAAAATAAAACACTGCAATCATCTATGCAAAATGGAACCTTTGTTCCTATTTTTGAGTTTTAGGTGGTGACCCAAAAACCCTTAAAAAGAACAATTCAGTTAACTTGGTGGCATTTCACAGTTGTGTATTAAGTCAGCAGATCAGAACAGTTTATCCGTCCTCTTATGCCGAAGTTTGTTATAACCGCCCTCTTGTGCTAAAGTTCAATATATATTTAGTTCAAACTAAAATATCGAATCGTCAAAAAGAAAACTTAAACTTGGTAATGATTTGCACGCAACAAGTGTTGAAAATGAGATAATAGTTGCCTTTTATTTCAGTGACGCGCACAAGGCTGTCAAAATGACATAACATGAGACATCGACGGCGACGGACAGAAAAAAAAAGTTGACGGAAATCACTTGCCAAACACCTTCATCAGTTTGATGAAATCAAGGTAACCAGTACAAATTGGAAAGCTTAAGCCATCTCCAACCGAAAGGTCCAGAGGGCCAGAGGGCCCAAAATAGCCCGAAAACCGTCTCTAACCGACAGGAATGCTTTGAATTTTTTTTTTTTACAGTTTTATTATTATTTTTTATTTACAAAATTTTTCCCATAACTTCTATTTTTCATATATTTTTTTAAAATTCTATTTTTTTCCTATAACTTTTATTTTACAAACAACATTAAATTAAATTAAGTAACATGAAACAACATTAAACAATATGAAACAACATTAAATAACATCAACCAACATAAAAATTATACAACATAAAAAAAACATTTAACAACATGAAACTTAAACAACATTTAAGTTGTAGTTTTTTAATAATAAATTATGTTTGACCCTATGATCCTCAGTTAAAGACGGTTTTTTGTAACACGGCTAAAACAACCCCTCTAGCCCTCTAACCCTCGGTTCGAGACAGAGGCAAATATAATCCTGTACTGTTCATTAAAATATTAATATCTTGAAGAATCTTGAAGAACCAGAGGGCTAAAATGAGCCATCTGACCAACCATCGGTTGGAGATGACCTTCGTTTCGAGGCATAAAAAATGCTTTAGTTTTCAAAATCTGACGCAACTTTAGAACAAGACAGATTCGTCACACATGAAATAACCCGTCAATTAATCAAACGTTTCCACTTCCACACTAATCTACGGGAGATTTGCTACATCCTTCTACAATGACAGGGAACTTAGCCCTTCAATAAAATCTCACAAACAGACCTCGATGACACGGAAATACGAAATCACAGAACATTGGTACATTGGTACATTGGTCTGTCTACTAGGAATACAGATACAGATACATATTTTGATAAAAGCTGGCGTTCGTCTTCTATGCGAAGCTACAATCTTCGGCGATACAGGGAAGAGGTACGCTACTCATAAATACCCTTTGAGGTTCGGACATGACAAGATTCAATAGAACACATCTAATTTTACAAAACAAAGACATACAATGAGGTAAATTAAATAAGATGGACACAAATAGCAGGCCAGGTGGAAGAGAACACATAGCTTCAATATGGGACCACGCATGGGGTTACTCACATTTCACAAACTAATCGGACGCCATGAACGGGACTTGCTTTCGCGCGTGTTCCGGAACCAATTTCATCAAAGTTTCCGCAGGCACTTCCTTTAATTCTAATTGATAGCACACGCAACATCAAAAAGTAAGACATTTGATAAAAGGCTTGGAGAAGGAAAACAAATTTGGAAGAAAAAACAAATTGTCTGAGAACAATATCATACCATGTGATTTAAAGTTGAATAAAGGTGGAAGGAAGCGTCCATTCGGCAGGCGGGTGTTTGGGTCGCGAAGATCATCAAAGAAGGAGTGGACCAAGGCATCCAGCTGTATACGGACACACGATTGAATTTTTATTTATTTATTTTCCAGAACCATGATTGAAAATAAAGGGAATTTTACTGAATTTTCTTTTAATAGCACATATTTATCAGAGTTAATTTTTTTTTAATAAGAAGGGTAAATCCGCGAAAATTAACTATTTGGACATGAAAATAAAAATTAAAAACTTAGTACTCACAGCTGTGCACCGCAGGTTAGGAGAGTATTGCAGCAGTCTTGAAACCAGATCAACAGCTTCTGGAGGCATACGCTTGTGGAATATCTAAGAAAATAACAGATATAAATATGCTATCTGGTGAATGAAATATAATATCTTCCATTATATTACCTTGTGCCACGGGTGAGCTTTGATTTGAGGAAATTTGAACTCCGTATAGTTAGGGTTCATGCATTTGATTTCCTCCCGTGTTGGAGTGCCCAAAACCTACCAAGAGAAAAAGCAACACATAAATCACTACCGTGATAAAAGACTAAAGTTCAAGATTCCATGAAAACACCAAGTAAAAAGAGTAATCCATATCCTTAGATTAAATAAGATTTAACTACTGCCAAAACGATAATAATGATGAATTACCTTGATAATCTCAACAAGCTGGTCAACTCCACTCTCACCAGGAAAGAGAGGCTGATGCAAAAGAAAACTCTGTTGTATTAGAATCATACTAAACATATATTTCATAAAATACAAATGTCAAAGCATGTACCTGTCCGAGCAATAGCTCAGCAAGAACACACCCAACAGACCAAACATCAATAGCTGAAGTATACTCAGTTGCTCCAAATATAAGTTCCGGTGCTCTATAATATCTAGAGCAGATATAAGATATATTTGGCTCTCCTTTTACCTGCACAACAATAACACAATATAAGGATATATGGCAAAATCCAACAGAAGCAAACACCACGATGAGTATCATTGAAAGAGAAAGGACACCAAAAACAACAAAACATACCAAAACTTTGGCACTTCCAAAGTCGCACAACTTTACTTGGTGGGTATGTGGGTTCACCTGCACAAAATAAGAAACAAATTTTATAACTTTTCTGTTTATTTACTCCATAAACACCGCCACCCACAACAATAGGGTTAACAAGATATTAATAGGCATACAGGTATACGAGGGTTCACCTACACAAAATAAGAACCAAATTTTATACCTTTTCTGTTTATTTACTCCATAAACACCGCCACCCACAACAATAGGGTTAACAAGATATTAATAGGCATATA
The DNA here is from genome assembly GCA_024362995.1 of Heteromeles arbutifolia. Classification (NCBI taxonomy): domain Eukaryota; kingdom Viridiplantae; phylum Streptophyta; class Magnoliopsida; order Rosales; family Rosaceae; genus Heteromeles; species Heteromeles arbutifolia. The sequence continues at coordinate 10,176,919 of JANCRC010000017.1, read as the reverse complement.
GGTATACAAGAATCAAAGTACATACCAGAAGATTTTGAGGCTTAATGTCCCGATGACACACTCCAATGCAGCGGTGAATGTAGGATAACGCCCTAAAGATCTGCCAAATATGGATGAAATGAGGCAAATTTCAGCAACTCAGAACAAAAACCCTCCAGGGCAGGAACAACATTATGCCCTAATGCGCAATTCTGAGATTCAATTTAGCCTAAGCCTTGGGCTCATGAAGTAATATTTTAGTCCAACACCTCAATTCTTAAATATGGTATATAACATACCGCACAATTTACGTAAATATGGTATATAACATACTGCACAATTTACGTAAAATTATCTACTTCCTAAGAAAGAAAGAAATGTTCCTTTTCCAATATTAAAACTATGCAAATGCAACCTAGAGAAAAGTAAAAAAGGTACACAATCGTTGACATCATACCTGGTATGTGTAGAGTTTAACATATATAAGAGGCATCCGTTGGTTCAACTTGTTGTAGTGTTTAATCACACGGTGAACCGTTTCAGGAACATACTCAAGCACCAAGTTCAGATAAAGTTCATCCTTTTCCGTCGTTGAAAAGAAGCAATGTTTCAAAGAAACAACATTTGGGTGGTCAAGAAGGCGCATGGTCTGTAGCTCACGATTCTTGTACCTCTTATCTTGCAGAACCTTCTTAATAGCCACAGTTTCACCAGTCTCTAAGCACTTTGCCTGCACAAATAAGAACTCAGAATTCAAGACATGAATCTTGCTACCAATTTGAAGGGCCATACATTTTCCATAGTGAATTGTAAAGCAAAAGACTAGAGTCTTACTTGGAACACAACTCCAAATGATCCGTGTCCAACAACACGCTCAGCCATGTAACTAATTGTCTATTATGACAAAATATACAACATTTTGTTAGAGGAAACTTGCAATGAAATAATAAAGGAAAACAACATATCAGTGGTCCACATCCACTAGAGACTAATGTCCAAAAGAGAAATATTATACCTGTTTTGGCTGGCCATTTCTACCACCAATAGTTGTCACGATTATATGGCCTGTCTCTGTTCCGTTACCATCAACGACTGCGACTGTGGATTCCATTTCCTACATCAGTGAAGCAGACCATAAGTACTCAATACCTAAAATAATCCTAAAAACGAAAAACAAAAAAGTACAAGGAGAAAATACTCTGATAAGAAAGCACTTAAACCAATGGCTTACGTACTTTGTCATCCCTAATTTTCATGTCATTCATCTCCTCCGGCAACTTATCCACACCAACCGCGTGACCACTGGGCTCTCTCCTAGCTGAAGTAGGCACCACACCCACCGAAGCCATTCCCTGTTCACTTATTGTTTAGCCTTGGTAGAACCAACCATCAACCTACTGCAATCAATCAATCAAGCAACGATCATTAAAATTTTGACTATGAAAATGCAACATTGACAATCTGAATAGCATTTTCTTCAGCCATCATCCACAATCCACACAAAGATCTATTTTAAGTTTTATGATTCATAAAGCAAAGGCAATTTGTAGCCAATTTACTGAGCTTAAGCTGAAAATCAAACTCAGTACCTACCAGCATATACAAATATATATATATATATATATATGAAAAAAAATCAAAACTTGTAAACCATAGCACACAAATTTTATGAATTGCACAACAACAAAAAAACAATAAATGAACCCCACAAATTAGTAAAGGCAACTCTTTGACCTTCTACATATACCCACAAACAAATCAAAATTTACACAGAGATCCAACAATTAAAACCCAAAAATCACACAAGAAAAATCAAACAACTACCTGAATATTTAATCATAACAATTATTCTACCCACACCAACCCCCCATCACCACCAAAAAAAACCAAAAAAATGAAAAATGGGCCAATCACAGATGCCAAAACTAGCCGATCAAAACACCCAAAACGAAAAAAAAAAAAACCCACCTCATATATCACAGAAAAAAAAAATTCAAAATTTTCAAAAAAAAGAAAAGAAAAAAAATGGTAACTTTATATGAGAAGAGAGTCAGGGGAAGAAAATTGTACCGACGAAGCAGAAACTGGCGAAGATCAAGGAAGGATCATCTGGAAAACGAAGGGCGTGAGGTGGAATCAGAGGCGTAGATCCACGATCAGAGAGAGGTGGGGAAGGGGGAGAGAGAGAGAGAGGATCTAGGTCTTTTCCTCTTTTGGATTCGAGTGTTTGTGTGTTTTGTTTATTTTTGCTTTTTTTGTGTGGTGGTGATGTGATGCGCTGGGAAGTGGGAACACACGACAGTCAAAGGAGACCCATTTTATTTTAATTGGCTCCTAGTTTTTTTTTTCTCTGTTTTTGTTTAAAATTTATTATTAATTTTACAAATTTAGTAAAATTTATTTTAAAATTCCAACAGAAAAAAGAAGTTTAAATTTAAAAAAAAAATTAAATAGTGAAAATTTCATGAGAAGACTCTGGCCTTTTCTTTTGACCATTCTTTTTTTTTTTTAACGGGAGAGTGTATTAAACCTCACAATAAGTTAGTAATAATGTGAGTTTATCGAGAATCGAGTCTAAAACTTCTCACTTACAAATGAAGAAGAATATTACTAGATCGTAGTACTAAAATAACTCCATTCAAACTTGCTTTTAATTGTGTTGTTTTTTTATCTCACTAGCTTGCTTGTAATTGGCTCATAAAGTTCTCATTTTGAGAACATATGAAAACTAAATATATATTAATCACAAGATTATATAATTTAAATTCAAACTTAAAATTTTGTTTCGTGACAGAGTTTAAATTCTTATCAATTAAAATTTCGTCAACGTAAATTTTATTGTTTGGAGATTAATATAAAGTTGTCAAATAGTTTAAGCATTTGAATCTAAACTTATATAATTTTGTAGTTAATATACATTTGGTCATCACATGTCCTTAAAATAAGAACTTTAGGAGAGCAGGGCTTGTGTGTGTAAATATAAAAATTTTAAAAGGAAAAAACTATAACTATAGTATGGAAAAGAGAGAAGTTAGAGAGAAATTTGAACGTGATCAACCCATAGTCTACTATAATAATTGAGTATCAAGATTGTCATGTAAGTAAGTTGAATATGCATTTACAAGAAGATTAAAATACCACTCTAAAGTAATATTTGCAATAAATCTTAGTTCATATTATGTCCAAATTTGTGCATACGCTTAAGACATCATTGAAGCATGTTGGATCATTAAATTAAGCTTGAACGAAATGTTTTGTTTTTTTTGTCGATGAACGAAATGTTTTACCTTAAAAGTGACGCGCACAATTTGAAATTTGTTGGCAATCATATTCTCATTTTCTAAAGAAAACAGTAAGGTATAATTTTCTTTTTTTCTGAAAAAAAAACCAGCTTGTAGTTTTACCTCGACAATCTACTATTTCAAGAGCCGAAAAGGCTTACAGAGACATTTCAATCTCTTCCTGACCACCATCGTGTGACTCATCGATACTAGGAATCAAACCTATAACGTGTCGTGTAAAATATAGACTTAAAATTCATCATCAACCACTGAGTCACTCTATAATGGTTAAACATTAAGTATAATTGGAATATACCCTTTTGTTTCTTTAATGTGGACCTTGGCCGAAATACAACATATTAGGTCCAAATCCCAGATAATACTCCAATTGTTTAATCAGATAAATAAAACGTTGGATATAGGAAAACTAATAAAAAAAGCTTGAAAACTTTGAGTTTTAACGATAAGGACAAAATAAAGGGTAAAGTGAATAGTACCAGGATTGACTTTTTAGTGTAAAAATGTGATTTTTCGTTAAAATAAACAGTACCGGATACTTTTCGTTAAAGTTCCCTATAATAAATTATAAGAGGGTGTTTATGTCTTTTTGAGGTGGGCGCCCTTGTTGTAAAGGAGGAGCCAAACAAAACCCATCATCCTCCTACGAATTGACTCTTAACAACTTCATACTTACCCACTCTCAAAACATCAACGTGTCCAAAACAAAGACACAGTTTGATGCCGATTAGTCAAAATTATGGATTGACAATTCCTAATTAATACAATATCAACTCCTTATCCTAATCCTTCAATAATGAATGCATAAATAAGACTTTAAGTTTGCAAACTCTTAGAGAGCTGACATAGACATAGCCAAGTTGGCTAAAACGATACGGTCCCCGTGTCTATACCCACGGTCAAATCTCCATCAATGTAATTTCTACCAAATTAGAATACTCGACTAGAACAATGTGCTCTACCCGACTGCACTTGAGTTCGGATCTCTCCGTCCATGTATTTTCGACTAGATTAGAATACTCGACTAGAACAATGTGCTCTACCCGACTGCACTCGAGTTCGAATCTCCATTTATGTAGTTTCGATTAGGTTAAAGTATCACTCGAACCAAAGAAAACCCAAAACACTGGAGGCCATCTCTCCATCCTATTCTGGAATTCAACTTTGACAGGAAGCATTTGTATAAATTACCATAAGTCTTACTTTATCTGACCAGCCTTGGTAGATTTCCCCCAACGCAATCCACAGAAAAATTTTCCGTTGGATATATATTCGGAAAACATGTAAGACATCGTTCTTCCAGCGCTGAAAGAGTCAGCGGTGGATGGCTTTTCTCCAATCACTTTCATAAACACGGTGCTTCCAACTGCTACTTTTGCAGTCAACAGCTTTCAAGTCTACGATCAATATACAACTACGAGGCTACGAGTGGATTCCAGAAATTGAAACCACAAAATATTTAGATGAAAATGACGGTTACCATATATGATGTGTAGGCTGAGACAATTTGAAGTCAACCTTGCTTGCCATTAAGCACCACGCTGAGCTGAGAATTCGGGTGCTCGGCCTAGGGGTATTATATGATCCTTCATAAGCTCGTAGTGTTCTGCATGTAAAGTAAATAAGTTTGAGACCGGAAAAAAAAAATATATATATATATGAGGCCTTACCTTGTGAAACAGCATCCTTCTGTCCGGCATGCAAGGACCGAGTGCAGGGATCCTGCAAACAGAGAGTCCCTCAAGGAAAAGAAGAACAACCACTTTCCATTGTTTCATTCTGAATGCTGGTAGTGCATCAACAAAAGTCATCGTCTCCAACATGCGGCTCTGTACAGAAACGTCTAGGTCACATGTTGCCAAACAATAGGGAATGAATCTATTTATACAAAATTAAAATAAGTTATGATAATCACGTCACGTTGACAAAATTAACACAGTATTTGGTTGCACTGCAGGGTCTTTTACACTGATTAAAGCACACCGACAAAAAGTCATGCCAATATAACAAAACATTTGCAAACTGTCAGCTTGCAGTACTAAATAGAATAGAAATTCAAAAACAAATACAAGCAAATAATGGTACATGTAAAATCAACATGTGGGAAGTAGTTCCTAAGGAACTAAAAAGGTGAAAAGATATCTTTCCCAGTCCTCGTTAATCACACATATAGTAGAGTTGTAAACTCCACTGAATTCACTTGGATAATGGTCAAAACCCATGGATGCAAAGGAGTAATGTATCCTCAAAAAATGAATCCTCTACGTGGTTAATGACACATAAACACAAATGCAAGCGCTTCACCTAAAAGTAGAACAATGAGGAAAATTGCATGTATTCCTATAAAACTTGCGTTCAATATGAAATGTACATAAAGCAGTAAGCCTTAAGTTTAAATCCCTGACAATGGCGCCAAGCGGAAAATGCAAAGTCCTACGCAACCAAAAGGCTTCAAGTCTTGGTTTTGTTATGGGCTATAACACATACTTAACCAACACATATAAAGTTTTCAATTGTGGGTTAAAGGAGGTAACTAGAATTATAAACAAACGGTTAAGCATGACAAATTATATTTGACAATAAGGTACACTAAAGCAAATCCATTCATCTAATTTTCATCAAAATTCAAACAAAACACGCAAAAGATTAAAAACAATACCATTTCTTGCTCCAAACTAGATACTGGTGTTGGAAGCCTGAGTTGGGAAACAACTCCTGGTAGAGTCCGAGCAAGAGATTCGGCTAGGGTTTTCTTGATTTCAGAAGAGTGGCCACCAGCCAAGACAATCTTATGGGGATACTCTTTCCCATTAATAGAGAGAAATTCTTCATGAAATCTTTCATCCCTCCCATATATATATGATAGCGTAGATGATGTTATCCATGTAAAGAGTGTGCTCCACATTGTTAAAAATGGTGATAACTGAAACACATGAAAGGTTTCATCAGCATAAAACTTACAAAGAGAAATAATATGCAATGACCCTAGATTTACACTCTTACAGTTAAGCTGAAACCCTCTGGCAGATCATCAAACCAAGTATCCTCAGAGTCAAACAAATCAAAATTTGGAATTCCAGGATTTCTTGGTTGCAGAGGAGCTTGTTCTGGTTCAAGCATGTCAACATCCTCATTAGGCTCTTCCTCATCCACACCATCTGGACGTGGCAATAAAATAATTCCAGCACTCGACACTGATATTTGAAAAGGACACGTGGAAAGAAACACCATTACATATCAAACAACCAAGTTCCACCACCATGTAATATCCTACCTACTAAATATATTTAAACCAAATAATGACATACCAGCACCATTGACATCAGATTCTCCAGATGCAACAGCTTCTGCTGCCTGCCTCAATGCCATGGCACAGAATTCTGCGGATTCCAAACGGTCATTATCTTGCAATTCCAAATTCCATAATACACCAGAACCCTCTTTTGCACCTTGCACTTCTCTAACCTTGGAAACATTTTTACTCTTAGTGCTATCAATCTTCTCATCAGACCAGGTAACAGAGCAACCGACTCCATTTTCTGCTGAAGGTTTAAACAAAGGTTTGTGGATACTGCCAAATGTATCATAACCATTCATTCTATGTTCCACCTTCTCGTCAGCCCAAGTAACAGAGCGATTAAGTTTTTTTGCCCCTGAAGGTTTAAGAGAGGATCTCAACATTCGCTCATTTGATTTCTCAGCCTTATCACCATGGAATTCCTCTCTTGCTTCTTTAATAATTCTATTCAAAACAGTTTGAGAAGTCTCTGATGTTGAAGGCGCCTCTTGAACGCCAACATCATCTTCCTTGGAAATCGTACTTTTTTCCCCTCTTGATTTTCTGGATTTCTTTTCATAATCATTCTTAAGATGAGAAACTTTTCCTTCTGATACTTTAACCTTAGTTTCACTACCATTCTCCCCAGAACTTGGTGGGATTTTGGACACACTGTATTCATCACTAGCGATTATACAACTCATGAAATCCATCTCATTAAAGATCATATCTTTCCCGCCACTCGTTTTCGCTTCTTTACCTTTGGACCCTACAATATACAATACTCACTTTAGCGAACACTAACAGAACACAATAACAACCGAAAAAAAAAACAAAACAAAACAATCCTAGAAACTGAGCAAGCATGAGATAGGCTCTTCAACTTAAACATAATACAGTTGTAGCAATAACAGATTCACAAACAAAAACAAAAAAGCAGATACCTTTTTTGTTCTTTTTCGAACCCAATGGCTTGGATATCCGCTGATTGTGTGGAACATAACCCTCAATAGCATTAGAGGGACCAACCACGCCCACATCCCCTAACTGCACTTCACTCTTTTCTTCAATCTTCAACTTAGAAATCCCCACTGTCCGCTTCGCTCTTTTCTTTGATCTTCAACTTCGAAATCCCCAATGTCCCCCAACCCCACTTCCCCTTTGTCAAAATCCACATCCCCAAAAGCCCTCAGGACCCTCTCAACCTTGCCATAATCCAAGACATCGCACCTCTCCTCGCTCAAACTCTGAGCAAAAGTCTTGCTTTCGATAAGACAGCTCCAGGAGTAGTACATGTAGGTCTCATGGAGGTCGTAGACCTTGTGCTCCTTGAGCGAAATGCGATAGTGGCCCTTGCGGGGGCGGGAGGATTCCGGAGGCAAGGCATTGGGGCAGAGAGGGTAGCCGCAGTGGTCGGCTATGGTGCGCTCTGTGACAACGTCGTTGTAGTCGGAGCGGGAGATGATTGAGCCGGCTAAGTATAGATGGTCTAGGGTTTTGACGCCGTCGAGGAGAGCGAGTTGGAGCTTGTAAACTGTGTCTTTCACTGAAACCGGTGGCTGCTGCTGCGGGGGCGGTTGGCTCTTCCCCATTTTTTGCAGAGAAAGGGGGGCTCTTTCCGATCACAATTAGGATTTTGAAATTTGGGGTTTTAAGCTTTTGGCCTTCTGGAGATTTGAATTGAATTGAAATTTGGAATTTGAAGGTCTCGAACACCGACTCTCTTTCGTTCTGTTGGTTCTGTTGAGTCCGCGGGCTTTATATTGTGGGTCAAATCCAAAGCGGCAATCCGACCCATTATTCTCACACGCTCTTCACAACTTTCGACCCTCAGATTAAATAAATTGAATAATATTAATAAAAAAATATTAACAAAAATTATGAGGGATAAAAATAAGAGCACTTTCCTATATAATAGAGTTTCAGTTTGTCTACTCGGCTTGTATTTATTTATCCGTTTGTTTTTTTAACAAAATATAAAATAATAATTACATTATATCTGAATTACGCAAGTGAATATAACATCTATGAAGAGGCGGAGCACACAACTCTAACCTTAACTAAACCCAAAACTATATTTGTCATTCAGTATTACGGTTTGGTGGTGAAGTGAGAGGTCTTAGGTTCGAATCTCGTGGATGACGAATTCGATACCAAATTAGGCTGCCCATTGTATGACTTAGCCGTACTCCCCCTCTCATTAGTATAAAAATATCGATGTATTAAAAAAAAAAAAAAAGATAAAAAATTAAACTCAAAACTATACTTGGCTTGTTTGGCTAAACCCTAAACTCCATGTGTTTCTTCTCAAGTTCGATGGACTCCTAAATAACAAGTTGCAGAGATAAATTCTTTATCGGTTAAATCTGAAAAGCGATTGGGGCCTAGGTATTATAATTTCTTCTCCCATTTAGCCTTGAAAATCTTGAAGCGCTTCTCCTTCTCTTAGTGCATCCTTGTAAACTCGTCCGTGTTCTGTCATCCACTTCTCGAAGATCTCCGACGTGCTTCTCCGCCGGGCGTAAGATGATTCTTACGACGACCACAACACCAAAAGTAGCACGAGCAGTATCGCCAAGCAGATCGATCGAAAGCCAACCATCTCCTCAGGGAGCAGCAATTGTACTATAGAATTAACTGGGGAAGGGAATTCTCTTGATAATAAGGGAGAGTTAGGTTCGGTTAAGCTACACAATGGATAACCTAATTTGGTATCGAATTCGCCATCTACGAAATTCGAACTTAAGACCTCTCACTTACAAATGAAGAGAAATACCACCAAATCGTAGTATTGAGTGGCATTTGTTGTGAGTAGATTAAGATTAAGATTTAATGTCCTCGAAGTCCTTGAGAGTAGATTAAGATTTCATCACAAGTGACATTGGTTGATGTCACACATCATAATTCGGAAACACCAATGATATTAGTAATTGAAACGTAGGTTTTTTTTTTTCCTGGAAATAAAACACTTATATGTTCCAATTTTTAATTTCATTATTCAGAATTTACTTCAAATTTCAAAAATTCCTATAGCATCATATAATTCTTCACCAACAGACATCACATTATTAGAAATGTCATGATCGAAAACTAATAATGTACTTGAGATGAACACCAATTTCTTGCACACTTCATATGTTCCTTTCCTTTTCTACAATGTGCACTTGACATTTTCAATTATATATCTGGTATAGATATGCGAAAGGGAACTACACGTGCAATGCGTCTGACCGAAGTTAAAGAGGAAGTTATTTCAAAAGAACAAAACGAACATATGAGACTAAATAGTAAAGTACATTACTAAATGATATTACAAAAAATATGGGCACTACGCATAATAAATTATATGTGCCCTTTCAAGCCAAAGAACACCAACGTATGTGCTCATAGACCAATAGCAACAGTACAACAACTATTGTTGGACAATGCTATAAATTGTTATTAGACAATGAGGTGCTTTTTAGGTGGAGAGAGAGAGAGAGAGAGGGAGAGAGGGGGGGGGGGGATTGTCTTTCACATAATGAAGCAGGGAACAGAGTGTGTTTATTATATATATATATATCCATGTAATCAAACCAACTGAGCATCAGATAATTATTATTTAAGAAACTTATGAACGATGAAAGCTAATTTCCCTCCGACTCCGAGTATGGAACTACTGCTGACATAGCAAGCCCGCATGGTCCGTCTTTAAGATTGACACCTTTCGGCAGTCGGATGTAGCCTCCGTCACCCCATTGTGGACCCCAGGAGTTCTTGACAACCCACCACTCTTGTCCGATAAAGACATCACCGCCATATCCGACGACAAGGACGGCATGTGTTGTGTTCTGGCCACAGGGCCCATTGTACACACCAGTTCTGTAAGTTTCAAATTCAGGGTCATGAAAATCCACCAGAGCAGCAACGGGCTGCCGGGAAACTTCTTTAGCCAAGGAGGCTTCATTGGGAGAGACAAAGGCATAACCGGTAACAGTTATAATGTCGCTGTAGTCGCCTTCCGGCTTCGCTAAACAGATCCGTGACTGTACGCCCTTGTACGGGTATTCCTCTTCCATATCAATGCTTTGTTGGATGTCAGACATGTACTTCATGGCTTTGTCTATATAGCCACCCCTGCAGCCCTTATTGTACCCATGAGTGTCACAGTCGATGAGTTGCTGAACTGAAAGGTCGACTAAGTCGTCGATCTTGATTTTGTTCAGCCCTTCCACGGCTCCCACTGCACTAAATGCCCAGCAGGACCCTGTATCACAAACAACATAAAGTACATTTTAAGTTCCCCAACAACTCGTTGAACAATTATCGTATTTTATTTTCCTTTCTTAACAAATAAATAGTTGCATATATAATTGAAGGGTTAACTACTTGTTCAAAACTTTCTAGAGGGTTTTGATGGGTTTTATTAAAATATTAAAACTTGATCTGTTTAAATTTACTAAAACATGATCATTTTATTAATGCAAAAAGCTGAAATCCTTTAGTTTTTTATTGAAAAAACTAAAACTTTAAACAAAGATGAAGTATTAACTAGTGTAAGAAATTAAGCATAGTCTTACCACAAAAAAGGCCCTGATCCTTCACCGAGGTCACAGCCCCAGCATCCACCCAATCCACGTATTCTCGCACATCCTCAAGTCCAGCATCGTCAATGTAGATGGTGTCGTTGGTTGGAGACGAGTGGGGGGCCACTCATCCACCTGCGCAAGAAGCCAGTCTCTGAAACTCATCGTCCGTGAGGTCCGATAGAGCGTTGAATCCTGAGGTGTATGTCTTGCTTGTGTCTTTGTTGGAAGCCTCAATGAACTTAGCTGTAGCCTTGAAATTTTGGTAGCGCATCTCCCTCTCCTCTAGGGTGTTGTACACCCTCCCGTGTTCCTTCATCCAGTTGATGTGCATCTCTCGCATAGCTTCTTCCTCATCGTGATTCGTCCCCACCTCCTCATTGCCATGAAATTGGCGAGCCGAGGACGGAGAGGTTGCCAAAGTTCCTATGGTTAGTGCTACAAAGAATATTGTTTTGAGGGGAGACATGTTGCTAGCTAGCTTTTGATCTCACTGAGTAATAGTTTGCACAAATGAATGGGTTTTTATACTAACTCACACACTTCTAAGGTGTCAGCGTTTATCTCTCCCATTAAACTCTGATGTACCTCACAAATTACCAATAATGCACCATATTTTCCGTGTAAGCAACAGTGTATGAGGTTTTGAGGAAAAATGTGAAGGGAACATAATATTGCAAGTGTGAAATGAAGAAATTGGTGTTGATGTAATTTGAAAACTTTCAACTACCCAAACAATATTTGTCCGATTGATTATCTTTACATCATTCTAACCATTATAGCAGGTCACATCCCATTTGCATTATATTTAGGCACCTAGGTTATCTTACAGTTTAATTTCATATACCAAAAGAGAGTCCCATTGAAATGAAGAGATCAAGCTGACAATTCGTGGTTTTGTTATTATTTTAGGAACTTAGGCTAGCTTACTCTCTTAGTCCAGAGTTGAATCATTACCTTATTTTCTTTTATCATTTGAATCAATGATCGGTTCATTTTAACATTCATCGTGTGATGTGGACTGTGAATAGTGTGTGAACACAATGTTGATTGGGAATATATATGATGTGAACTATTTATTTATGCAATAATGTCAACATAAATTTGTTTTCTTGGGCATCAAGTTGCTATACATGTGTACAAAAATTTTGAAGGATCAATCACAAATGAGGAAAATAAACAGATTCAATCTAAAGTAAAAACATGCTAATTTTGAACTAGTTTTGGTATAATGCATAATCAGAAATGTACATGAAGGAGGACCGAATTGTGATCAAAGCGGATCTCAAATTAGATAATGAAAATTTTGAAACGTACATGCACCCAGTAGACGAATTTTGACCATTCAATAAAGCTTTGGGCACTTAATTCTATTGTTTTCCTCTACTTCAACCATTCTGATATATCATATGCTTAATTTGTCTCTTGTATTTCTTCGGGTTTAATTTTTTTTCTTTTATTTCGGTAGTATGAATAAAGTTGTAGTGGTTATATGAAGTCTACCTACAAGATTGCCATATTTATTTCAATAGTTACGTGGTGTTTTGTGTTGGGGGGTGGGGGTGGGGTGGGGGGTTGGGGGAGGGAAAGAGGTAATGGTGGTCGGGGAGCGTCGAATCCGAATGAGGATGGAACACAAGAGTACTGATTTTCACTATATGTGATACTAGCCCACCTCACAACATTGACAAATTTAAGAACATTGATCGATCAGTCCATGAGGCCAAGTTCGATGAATACATCAAAAAAGTACTCATTTGTCTCTTGTATTTCTTCCTAGGTCGGCCCTGGCTCAAGGCAACCAGGGTGACTGCACGGGGACTCAAAACGTCTAGGGCACAAAAACTCAAATTTAATTTGTATTATTATATTGTTATGTTCAATAAGCACATCAATAATAAAACTCAAGTTATTTATCGTAATTTGTTACTTGCAACAGTGTTTTTCGTTGACTTGCTTTTTTTTTTTTTATTATTTATGAATCAATTCATTTTTGGTTTAGTTTAAATAAGTGTAAAATAATAGCTATATTTCTATATGTTGTCTTTGACGAAAGTGGCTTTTATAAATTTGTTTTCAATTAACCGCCACTCTTTGGCAAAAACAAAAGAAAATTAATGGCCACCCAAGTTCAGATCCAAATGAGGGCCTTTTTCTTTTTAACAATGATGTTATGTTTCAATATAATGTTAGGGTTTAGAGGGTTAGTTTTCTTTCTTATACAAGAAAAAATGAGTAATTAAATTAACATATATGTGGTCTTTGAGAACATTGATCGATCAGTCCATGAGGCCAAGTTCGATGAATATATCCAAAAGTAGTTTATTTTACCTTAAAACCCATCGTGTCAAGTTACTTGACTAACTGCCTATATTTAAAACTAATGATGTGGAAAGTGTGGGGCCTGTTTCTAGGTTGACTATGAAGCCATACCATACTTTTATGCTATCTTTGAAGAAAATATATGCGTCTAATATCAAGCATACCTTCAAGCTACTTCTACTCTATATCAAATATAGTATGAGCAATAGTGCTATTTTTCTGTCGATCAAACGGAAAATCCCCTCTTCCACCTCTCATGTATCAATATTTTTCTCATCAATTTGCCCACTTTCCACTACTACATTGAAATTTTTATAACATTAGAATTGTGATACATCGTCATTTGAAATCATCCCATTATCATATTGGGTATAAGCCATATTATAATAAGGTTCTCTTAGTTGTTTTTTAAGTTGCTTCAATTAGAAGAAATTTCTAGCTCCGACCCTAGAAAAGATTTACAATTTGAATTTTTGTTAATAAGCTGACATAAGATGATCATTTCTTGAAACAGTGACCTAGTAAAGATTTACAAAATTGGTGAAGGAACATTGGGAGAAGCTTTCATGGCTGGTGGCTCTGTCACGGCCCTGACCCTAGTTCATATGGCACTTGTTATTCAATATCTAGCGACTTGAGGCAAAATTTTCTGACCATTATGAGGTTCAAATTAAGTGTATTTGGATTGTAACTAGAATGGAGTCACTAAATTATGACACGAGGCAATAGATTGATTTCTGTTGTTTGCGATTATGTATGGATTTTTCTTATATGAAAATTTGCATATTTCGCTCAACTATTTCCATTCTTTTACAAATTTTCTTTCTTTTGGTGGTTGATGTTATAGCTGTTACTAGAAAATGATGGCCGCATGTTGTTGCGTGATTAAAAACTATATGAAAGATTATGTTTGAAAGATATAAAAAATTGTGTGATAGAAGATTAATACTATTTACATTGTTAGAAAAATTTTATATACAGAATATTTAAACGATAAAAGTCCACATTTAAAAAATCTATGCATTATGTTTTCCTTGTCTAAAGCAGCAAAATTCCCATTCCATCAGGTATCATTCCACTTCTTCATATCATTTGTAACAAAAGAAACTATATCAACATAGAAGTGATACTCATCAATTGAAGTCCACATGGTAAAAAGCCTTGTCAGAAAAAAGGACACAAAATTGAAAACCCAAAACATGAGTACAGACTCTACACTCTACAGAGTAGTTAGTAAGAAACAGTTTCATCAAACAAATATACAAATCGGACTATATGATTTCATGTGAAAACATCTTATATTCACCATTTAGTGTCAAGCACAAACCCAGATGGTTTACTTTGAAGTATACATATATAAGAATAAAGTTTAGTGGATCTATACAATATAGATAAAGTTATACAACATCCATTTCTTAAACTGATTAAAATTAAAAATTAGCTACATACTGATCAACTATGAAAAGATGATCATTTTAAAAGTTATTTATAAATTCATCATTTCAACTAATTTTTCAAATATTTATGCTGGTGTCATTTCTCTAGGTTGGGTATATTTGAGTCTTCAGGACCCAAATGCAACCAAGAAAATAAAATAATTAATAATTTCACTTATAATTGAGTGGTATAAGGGAATGACCCTCTGTTTGGGCCCAAACTAATGTTATTGGGCCGAGCTTAGGATTGTTTTCGGTCCAAGCTGTCGTGGGCCGCCCGATTAGGTCAGCCGAGTCCTATGACAAGAAGAATTGATTTGGATAAGATAAAGGAAGCCGAGTCCGGGTACGACAAGGGGATTTCAGAGTTCAAGGCACTTAGAATTCGGGAGTGAATCTGGTTTATTATAAAACTTAATTCAGAGACCTATTGGCATTAGGATTGGCCGAATCATTATCAGATTGGGATAAGAAGTCCTAGTTTGAGTACTGATAGGAGCATATTTATGCGACTTAGTTAGCTTGTTTTCTTGCATTTATGTTGTTAATTCTTAGTTATTTTAGTATTTTAAGCTATTTTCGTGTGTTTGTAGGTCCAAAGGGCTAAGGTGGCAAGAAAGTGCATTTTGATGCATTTTGGAGCAGTTTTGGGCTTGGAATGGATAGTACATGCATGGAGCAAGGTGGATGGATGAATTTGAAGACCAAAAGAGGCTAGGAATGTGCTAAAGAGATGAAGGAATTAAATCAAGAAAAAGAAGATAAGGAGCCCAGCAAGAAAGAAGGAATGTTAGCCAAGTTACCTTATTTTGTCCTAACCTTATCCTAATATTACACTACTTAATTCCAGCTGCAAGGGGGGATTATTTTCAGATTAGGACACTGAAAAACTTGTTCTAGAAGTCCAAAATCCTTTCCTATTCCTTGCCGCACCACCTTGCCTTTTCCTAAACCCTTGTCGCACCCTACTTACCCTTTCTTCACAAAATCTGCCAAGTATCCCTTTCCTGATTCTTCTTGGTTTCTGATTTGTAATTACCCTTTTTCTTGTGAGATTAAATTGTAAAATCCTTCTCTAAAATGAATTAGGGTTGTGTTTTCCCATTCCCTTTAAAATTTAAGTCGCTGCCGCACCAAAGAGGGAGCCAACCATCCATTCACTATTATTCATACTTTCAGCCATTCTTTCATACAATTCATCACTCAAACCTTCACCTACACCTTGTGCCACAGCAAAGAAGAAGAAGGAAGACCCTTGGACATGCTTGCCATTCAAGTTTGGATTGCTGAAACATTCTTAGGTGTAATCCATCTTTTGTTTTCAATGTTTAAGTTTAATTATCTTTGTTTTGTGAACATGAGGAGCTAAACTCGTTTTAGCTAGGGGGAAATTCAAAACCATGAACATATTTGCAGTATGAATTGATTACTTGCAGTTGTGATTTCATAAATCGTGAATGCAATTTACTTAACTGTTTGATTCAAAACTTATTCTTGTATGTTGATTAAGGATGCATACTTAGTTTGCATGCATGAATTTGATGCTAAAATATAAGGGATTTTCACCTAATAGTTATGAACTTATATTTGCAAGTAGTGGAGGTCGCTAGTCACGATCGTGTTAAGTAAATTCCTGGCAGGAGTATCATGTTGTTCATAGTAACGAATGCTTTGTCAATGCTTATGATTTTCATAGAACTTAATGATATTTGATATGTATCTCTATTATGCTGTTCATGTAGGGAACTATTGAAGAATAATTTGGGTTGCCGATGCGTTATCCATCCAATTCAATGACTTAAGGAAAATCTGAGGGTTAATTAGTGCTGTCCACGGTTAATCTGGGGTGTTGAGATTCATGGTTTATTGGAAAAGCAACTGGAAATCAATTTGTATGCAAGTGTGTCATGTGTGGAGAAGAACCCTCTAGCTACCCTATCATCTATCCAACACACCTAATTTTGTGCAAATCTGTCTAATCTTTAATTTATGTTTGTTTTAGCTTAATTTTGTCATAAAACCCAATCCCTTTACTATGCCGTTTCCTTTAGGTTAGAATCTGTCCAATCTTGTGCCTTTGAGTGTTTTGAGTCAAAATCAATTCAATTTTCGTCCAAAGTAAGTCCTAGTGTCTGTTTTGAATCTGTTTGATTGTTTTGTACAGTTTCGTGTTTGTTTAGCTTGTTTTGAGTCATATAAGTCTAGTTAAGTGTCTTAGAGTCTAGCTTTCTGTTTTTAAGTTTCCTTTTGTGTTTTTAAGTAGATTAGCAATCCCTCCTAATCCCCGGCCTAGAACGATCCCTACTTACATCTTTACTACAATTGTTAATAAGAGGGTTGAATTTGAGTGCTAGTTTATAACACATCAAGTACATCTCTGGTTCGGCTTGGAGTATTCAACCCTATAAATACAAGACTCAGTGCATCGTTAAGGCCTCTCCAATTCAACACACAA
Source organism: Heteromeles arbutifolia (assembly GCA_024362995.1). Taxonomy (NCBI): domain Eukaryota; kingdom Viridiplantae; phylum Streptophyta; class Magnoliopsida; order Rosales; family Rosaceae; genus Heteromeles; species Heteromeles arbutifolia. Next base: position 10,159,586 of record JANCRC010000017.1, on the reverse strand, counting down.
ATTGCCCTATGCAAATTCTCGCTCTACTCGAAACCTCTCAACACCCTTGAGATTTTCATTTTCCCTTTCTCGCCAACACATCTTCAGTTTGGATAAACAACACTGTGAAGGCAACCGGCGACATCTTCAGTTTGGATCAACAGCACTAGAGCCGTAGAACCAGCCGACCGCTGAGCACCTTCAGTTTGGATAAACAGCACTGCGTTGAGGCCGACTGGTTATCTATCCAAGTCTCGGTCGAGAAGGATTTTCGAATCCTTATTGGCAGACTCATCTCATCAGCTTTCTCGGCGAAGTGAGGTGTTACCAGGTTACTACATTCGGCACATTGAAAGCCGAATTTGATATTGAACTTCGCAGAACTAGCAGCCTTGTCTTCAGGCTCTAGAACCCGAAGGCCGAGGCATGTTCCTTCCTCGGCCCCAGTCATAAGATCAAGAAGTCAGCAGCGTGCTCAACGCCACATCTACATATTTTACTCATTGGCCGAGCTCGGCCGTCGAGTTGGCACGCCCCGTACATAATCGAATGACGTAGTTAGCTCATTAATTACTCGGCCTGTGCGCCACGTAGGCTTGGTAGTTTTTAGGGTCAACATTTTGGCACGCCCAGTGGGACCCAGTGCTGAAACTACGAAGTTCATGACCATTGAGACACAGTCAGTAAAAAAGAAAACGGTTATGGAAAAGTCAACAACCGACTTGCCAGTTCAGAGCCCCAGATAAGATTTGTCACAGACACAAAATCCTTCTATCACCGTGACACTTGAGGTTGCAAGTGCAACGCGCCGAGAAAAGGAAACTTGTCTCGGCGGTCTGCCTCGTAACGCAGAAATTCCCAACAAAACCGCATGCGTTTTTATTGAAGGGATAATGGAAGATTGCGATGAGGATGGTGGCGATGGCTTTGATCCCCCGACCAGGTCGTTTCTTCAAAGACGACTTGATGAGCAATCTTGGAGAGTTGAACAGATCGTTAGTAAAAAAATGAACAGTTTGCTCGAGGTAATACGAAGCAATTGTGATACACACACCAAATTGCTCGAGCTATTGGTTAGTAGAGTTTTCGAAGATGGACCTGCTAATCAGCCCCGACAACTTCTACTTAAGGGTAATCCGCTACAGGCCGAAACAGGATCTGGTCGGCTCAAAACAATTGACTTGGAAAAAAAGAGGAGGATCAAGCAGCCGGTCAGACGGACCCGACCAAAAAGTAGAAACAACATCCGTCGATATAATCAAGGTCCAAAGGATGATTGATTTGGCCATGAAAAAGGGGCCGAAATTCCCGAAATTCATCCACCCATACCTAGCTTACGTAGAGAAGTTTGAATATCCCAAAGGCTTCAAGATCCCAGATTTCAGCCTTTTTGCTGGAGAATCGTCCTTGTCCTCGTTAGAACATGTAGCTCGATTCACTGCGTAATGCAGAGACATTAATAGTGATTTTCATAAATTGCGACTATTTAACTTCTCACTGACAAGCTCGGCATTCGCGTGGTACATCAACCTATCGCCTAACTCCATCTAAAGTTGGGAGGAACTAGTCGAGAATTTCCATGAGCAATTCTATCGGCCAGGGATGGAAGTGTCAGTTTCTTCATTGGCTAGGATGGCTCAAGCATTTGATGAGTCACCAATGGATTATCTTACAAGGTTTAAGTCAGCTAGAAATTGGTGCTGAGTACCCATTCCTGAGGTCGAATTTGTTAGGCTCGCTTTGAATGGGTTGGACGTGGAGTACAAAAAGAAATTCTTGGGGGCAAACTTCCGTGACATGTACGAGCTAGCTCAGTATGTTAAGCAATGCGATTATTTACTCCGAGAAGAGAAGGCTTCAAAGTCCCCGTCCAGAGGAACAATTTACAAAATTCCCACGGTTAGCTTTGCGTCGGCCGAAGTTGTAGAATATGTCAGTGTAAATACGGCCGAGATAGTAATCGACAAACCATATATATGCAAGGCGTTGGCTCATGCCAACCCTAAAGACGTCAAGACTCGCTCAGCCCCTAAAGAGGCTCCCGTCAAGACGGCGAAAGTTTATACTTTCGACATTACTAAAGTCGACGCCATTTTCGATCAGTTGTTATAGGCCAAGATTATCAAACTTCGGCCTGGGCATAATATTCCTAAGGCCGAGGAATTAAAAGGGAAACCGTACTACAACTATCATAACTTGAACAAGCACACGACAAACAATTGCATCGTGTTTTGAGACACCATCCAAAGCTGGATTGACAACGGCAAACTCAAGTTTCCAGAAAAGAAAATGGGTCTTGATACTGATCCATTCCCTACGGCGACAATAAGCATAGTGGATGCTCGTTTACCAGGGGACAAAGGAAAAAGAAAGGCTGATTTCGTTCCAATGTGATTCATCCCAAAACAAAACTCTCGACCACGATTGAAAATTGATTTATTCTCGAACGACCCACCCCAAGATACAATTCGACCAGTTATAGTCGAAACATTGTCAAGCTCTAGCGTCGAGGAAATTGAAGAACCAATAATTCTATGCAGTAGGTGCAAAGCGGACGTCGTCTTAACAGAGAGAAAAGAAAAACCATGTCGAGAAGCAGCGCTACCAGTCTCCACCACCGCGGTGACGCTACCATAAAGGCTTGGAATAGACCAACATCATACAGTTTTTAATAGGCTTGGTCCTCAAATGCAGGATACAAAGCCATCTTCAGTTAAACGACGCTTAGATTTCGACGTGCCTTTCTACGACGAAAACTATTACGCACGCAGCTTTGGAAGTTTAAGTTCACCCATGAACTCGCACACCTTTAGGCCCCGGAGCCACGAGATCAGCTTTGGTATACCTATCATTCCCCTAGCAGTGTTTAGACCGTGCTATCCAAATCACAAAAACGATGGCGTCAAAGAATAGACTGTATGGCCCGTCGACGAGCAGCTTAGGAAACCTCGGCCCCTAAGTGGTAGCCGAAGGAAGAGGCTATCAATGACGAGGAACGACAACCCCCGACAATTATGACCAAATTGATCCAGGGAAAGTAGGTAGTCGAGCGTAAGTTTGAAACCATGATTGAGAAGTCCGAAAAGCAGATCAAACTCCTTATTCGGCCCGGAGAAATGAAGGCTCGCCTTGAGTACTTCAGAAAATAGGCCGAGAACAAACTTTCCCCATTACCCGTACAAGAACCACTGATCAGGGTTAGACAAAATTTACATCCACCGTTCCTCGGATAGGCTTTAGAGTACATGCGAGAATTTCACAAGAAACATTCGGCCAATGACTTTTATGGTCTGCCGAAAGCATGTCAAGATACTATCGACCTCATTCTCACTTGTCCAGATGTTGAACGAATCATCCAAAATGACTCAGACTCCGGATTGAAAGCTAGGTTCCAGCATATACGCGAGGCTCGAGTCCTCGGCTTCGATGTCGATCCTTATACTGATATTGACGTAGCCAAGTTTCCATTCTCTCTCGTGGACCTTCAATATCTACGGCACCATTTCGAAGTCCTTTCTGCTGTATCCTTATTCGGCCTCACAACTGATGAGACAAAACGTGTCGCACGATTAGACGCTTACCTTGACGCCAGGAATACCCGTATCATGTATCAGGAGTAAACTCGTGGTATGACACAAGTCCCGGACCCTGTCGAGGTCAATGCACAGAATAAGAAAGCTCTTGTGGACACATCACATGCGATAGTCGAGGTAGATAAGGCGGATACTCTTCATGCGAGTCTGAAAGAAGAGCATCCAGAGGAAGATGATCCAGAAGAAGAGGATGTAGAGGAAGAGGTAGGTTGCGAACCGATGGGTCATTTGGTCCTTGATAACATGGAAATCAGTATGGTTCATGTCTTATCTGTCGATTTTCAGCCAACCAAATCCCAATCGAATTCCCTGGACGGTGACATAGTGGCCGAAGAAGCCACACAGGTTGACTTTGTAACTGCTACAGAAATCGAGGCAACGACAAAAGAAGACAATCTCAACGCAGCTCTCGCTGAATTATTCCTTCTTTCGGCATCGATCAATCTCCATCATCTGAAGTCGTTGTATGTTACGGCTCATATCGAATGATACCCAGTCTCCAAAATCTTCGTTGACTGTAGAGCAACTGTCAATATCATATCCGTGACTATTATGAAGGCGCTACGTCACTCTAACGACGAACTTATTCCATCAGGGATCACCTTGAGTAGCTTCGTCGGTGACAAATCCCAGACCAAAGGTACTTCCGTTAGAAGTAAATATCGCAGGTCACAATCACATGACCGCCTTCTTCATAGTCGATTCCAAAACCGAGTACAATGCATTGCTCGGTCGGGATTGGATTCATCAAACAAGCTGTATCCCTTCATCGTTATATCAAGTTCTCATCTTTTGGGATGGCAAATCGGTCGTGGTTCATCCAGCCGACAATCAGTCATTCGAAGCTAACATGATCCAGGTATGATACTATGACGACCACGTCGGCTACATCACCTTGTAAGGTTTCAATGATGAGGGACGGCCGACTCGAATTTCAGTTCAGAAGGCCGTAGAGGTTGGCGCTGAGACTGTTCATTAGGATTCGTCGAGACTCGGGTTGGCTGACCTCATTTCTGATCCAGATGTCTGACACCAGTCAGGTCGAACGCCAAACCGCGGTTTCATTTATCATGGAACGACTGCTAGCTCATTGGTATGCTATTTCCAAACAATCGAATTCGGGCGTCAACCTCGTAGAGTTTCTCGTCGAATGAGACAATGGTCATGTCCTCTCTCTTGATAAAGTTCAAGCCGCCCTAGCCGAGCTCGAAGACAATCGACCCCAAGTCAAAGACCTACTAGAGGAAATCAATGTTGGAACATCTGAGAACCCTCAACCGTTATTTATTAGTGCTTTGTTGCCCCAGCTCATGAAAACTGACTTATGAATATTGCTCAACGAATTTAAAGATTGTTTCCCTTAGAGTTACCATGAGATGCCTGGTTTAGATCGAACCCTTGTCGAGCATGAACTACGTATTAAAGCTGGTTGTAAACCTTTCCGCCAACCCCATCGACGATTCTCGACCGAAGTACAACTCGGCATAAAAGACGAACTAGTTTGACTTTTAAAAGCCAGATTCATTCGGATCGCTCGATACGTCGAATAGTTGGCAAATATCGTACCAGTGCTAAATAAAAGCGGTGCTCTACGCATTTGCATCGATTTTCGTAATTTGAATTTGGCAACCCTCAAAGATGAATATCTAATGCCAATTTCAGATTTGTTGATCGACGCCGCCGCTAATCACGAAATATTATCCTTCATGGACGGCCATGCTGGCTATAACCAAATTTTTTTCGCCGAAGCCGACGTTCATAAAACTGCCTTTCGTTGCCCTGGGGCACTCAGAACCTACGAGTGGGTAATCATGCCATTCGGCCTTAAAAACGCTAGTGCCATATACCAACGCGCTATGAACCCCATCTTTCATGGCCTGATTGGCATGGTCATAGAAGTATATATCGACGACGTGATGGTTAAGTCTAAGAGCCACCGAACGCATCTAGATGATCTTCGGCAAGCTTTCCTTCATATGCGTCGACATCATCTCAAAATGAACCCGGCCAAATGTGCCTTTGGAGTGTCAGCCGGTAATTTTTTGGGTGTTCTTATTCATCATCGTGGCATCGAGGTGGATGCAAATAGAGCTCGCGCGAACATTAATGCTCCACCACCCACGACCAAAAAACAACTCCAGTCCTTACTCGGCAAGATAAACTTTCTCCGTCGTTTTATATCTAATTCGGCAGGAAAAATGAAAGCGTTATCTACGCTTTTGAAACTCAAGGATTCAGACAAGTTCAAGTGGCGTGAAGAACATCGAGCAGCTTTCACATAAATCAAGGTTTCCCTTACAACCCCATCCGTCCTTGTACCGCCTCGGCGCGACAAACCTCTTAAACTTTACATTTCGATGGTCGAAGAATCCATTGGTTGCCTCATTGCACAAGACAATGCCGTCGGACGCGAACATGCTATCTTCTATCTCAGCCGGAACTTGAACTCACCTGAGATCAATTATTCACCAGTCGAGAAGCTTTGTTTAGCCCTGTTTTTGTCGCGTCAAAACTTCGTCATTACATGTTCCCCTCGGTTACGCAGGTCATCGCCCAGACAGATGTCATTCGTTACATGCTTACTCGGCCCATAGTAAAAGGTCGAATTGCTAAATGGACAATGGCATTGTCCTAGTTCAGCATGCAATACGTCCCCCAAAAGGCCGTCAAAGGGCAAGCATTAACCGATTTTTTGGCCCAACACCCCTCTTCATATGAGTAATTAAATTAACATATATATGGTCTTTGAGAACATTGATCGATCAGTCCATGAGGCCAAGTTCGATGAATATATCCAAAAGTAGATAAACACTTTTAAGTCTTTCTCGATTAATGTGTGAGGCCATGTTCAAATGGTTGTGTTTAATTAAAGAGCCACTTACATTAATTTCTAGGGGTGGAAAAAATTCCCGAAAATTCTGAACCGAACTGAAAAATCCCTATCCCAAACCAAAAATTTCTCAAACCGAAATTCTCGAAATTTTAGGGATGCTATCCCTAACCGATCCCGAAATTTCGGTACGGGATTAGGGATTGGCTTCTCGATATTTCGGGAATCCTATACCGAACTGAAAGTATATATTATTAATTAAATATATATTTATATATATATATATATATATTATATTATTCTTTTATAATTGATGCTAGTAGTTTCTAATTCATGCTTTGCAACCTGGAATGCCCTACACCTTGCATATTTTTCATGTTCTGTTTGATATTCATTTGGATTTTATTATTGTTGCTGTCATGGCTGATGATTTCAGAAGGCTTGATTCTTTTGTTTCTCAACAGATTGCCAAAAAGGTTTAATTAATTTGAATTTTGACTCTGATAAAAACAGTCAGGCATGCCAGTGTTCGATTAAATGGTAGTGTGAATGAAATGACATTCCTAGTTCATGAATGTGTTCTTGAATTATATATTTGAAGAACAATTCATAATTTCATATTTTAATTTGGGATTTCTGATTTGTCCCAAAATCCCAAAAATATTTTGAGATTTCTGAAATTTAGGATTCCCGAAAATTTGGTTTAGGATTGGTCTTCAAATTCCCGTCCCGAAAAATTTCGATTTGGGATTCGAGATACTAGTTTCGGTTCGATATCCTATACCGAACCACCCCTATTAATTTCACATCCTCGAGATTTCTAAATGCTTTTCCAATTGAGTTACGCTCTTTTTTCTTTTTCTTTTTTATTTTACCTTAAGACTCATCGTGTCAAGTTACTTGACTAACTGCCAATATTTAAAACTAATGACGTGGAAAGTGTGAGGCCTATTTGTAGGTTGACACGGAAGCCACACCATGCCTTTATCATGTAGACAATCATTAACAAACAACTTATCTTCAAAATTCTAAGCTACATGGGGTGAATCTATTCCACACATTTGTAAAGTCATCAATTTAACAATAAATGTTATATCCACGATGAATTGCTTACACATATATTATACATCTGCTTGTGAGGGTGAACCAAACCATGTTCCATTGAGGATTGTGTGAAATACATTATATTGCGTTTGTGCGCTTAGCGTGACGATTTGTATGTGATACCGTTGGCGTATTCCTAAGCTATGGTACTACGTATAGCGATCCTTGTGAATCATTGTACGTAGAGTAATCTCAAATAATACAGGAAAGAATCTAGTAGAAATCTAGCATAAGATGTGCAACTTTCCAAATCTGGAACAGTTGACCACCAATAATAAGCACTACCAGCTGTGCCAAATGAAGCTAAAGCATCAACAACTTGATTATTGAGAAACTTTAGCCGCAAGTGTTTCCTGGAAGGGTGACACTATGAAATCCTTAGTCGCAAGGGTGACACTATCCATACCATTCATCATATTTGCCTTTTTTCTCTAACGAAGATCGAACATCCATTCTGTAGCTGGACGGCGGATGTCTTAAGACAATTGAATCTTTCGTTTAGGTTTTTCTTTTTTTTTTTCATTACTGTAATCTAAATTTCAAGTCGCTGTAAATGGGGTTAGCCAAATCCAAAAGTCATGGAGATGGGGTTAGCCAAATCCAAAGGTCATGGAGACCATGAAAATTTCATAATAAACTGGTGAGGAAGTTGGACCTTTGAACAAAGTAGTAAATAATAGATCGATCTTTTCATGAGGGTGTTGACCCTAAAAACTACCAAACCTACGTGGCGCGCAGGCTGAGTAATTAATGAGCTAACTACGTCATTCAGTTATGTGCGGGGCGTGCCAACTCGACGGCTGAGCTCTTTCGGTTAGTAAAATATATAGATGTGGCGTTGAGCGCGTTGCTGACTTCTTGATCTTGCGATTGCGGCCGAGGAAGGAACACGCCTCGGCATTCGGGTTCTAGAGCCTAAACACAAGGTTGCTAGTTCTGCGAATTCAATATCAAATTCGGCTTTCAATGTGCCGAATGTAGTAACCTGGTAACACCTCACTTTGCCGAGAAAGTTGATGAGATGACCTCTGCCAATAAGGATTCGAAAATCCTTCTTGACCAAGACTTGGATAGATAACTAGTCGGCCTCGACGCAGTGCTGTTTATCTAAACTGAAGGTGCTCTGCGGTCGGCTGGTTCTACGGCTCCAATGCTGTTTATCCAAACTGAAGATGTCGCTGGTTGCCTTCACAGTGCTGTTTATCCAAACTGAAGATGTGTTGGCGAGAAAGGGAATGAAAATCTCAAGGGTGTTAAGAGGTTTTGAGTAGAGCGAGAATTTGTGCAGGGCAGTTTGTGTGTTGAATTGGATAGGCCTTAATAATGCACTAAGTCTTGTATTTATAGGGTTGAATACTCTAAGCCGAACCAGAGATGTACTCAAACTAGGACTTCTTATCCCAATCTGATAATGATTCGGCCAATCCTAATGCCAATAGGTCTCTGAATTAAGCTTTATAATAAACTAGACTCACTCCTGAATTCTAAGCGCTTTTAACTCTGAAATCCCCTTATCGTACGCGGACTCGGCTTCCTTTATCTTATCCAAATCAATTCTTCTTGTCATAGGACTCGGCCGACCTAATCGGGCGGCCCACGACAGCTTGGACCGAATACAATCCTAAGCTCGGCCCAATAACATTATTTTGGGCCCAAACATTACCCCCTCGCATCTGAGGTCTCCGGCCTAGAGCTCCTATGGCCAAGCTTCGACCTTGAAGAAGTGAAATCAAACCTTTGATGTGTCCTTAGAAGACAACAAAGAGTCCCAAATACTCCATCTACTTGAATGTATTTATAAGGCACGATCGCACAATCCCGATTCTATCATATGCACTTGCCATATGGTGACACCTCAGCCTACCCGTCTGCTATTAATAATGACCCTCGAAGCGTGCGACTATTGAAACGTCCATTCACAACTAAATCTGCCTCCACACGCAAACATGCGTCTTCAAACCACGAAAACCCCAGTCTCTTCACCTGAATCTTCTGAACGTTCATCATGACTATCAATTTTTCGGTCGATTTTACCCCCGAATTCGAAAATCCAAACAGTTGATCTCCTTCCCAAACCGCCTATAAATACCTGACTCTCCCCTATTCAAAGCTTACGTTTTCAGAATTCTCAAACCTCTTGCCATTTGCTTCTCTGAACTCTTAGAAACCCAGAAAAATCCTTGAATCTCCAACAATGGCTTCCAACACTTTTATCACCTAACTTTCCGAAGAATACACTAAGTGCAAAGACATTATTGACCGAAATGCCATCAAAACCCTACGGTTTGAAGGTGATTCAATTGCTTCCCAGCAGATCTTGGGACCTCTATTCAAGGATGTCATCCCAGAAACCATTACTAAGATGCTCAAAGCTCACTGTTTGCAACCCTTACTCCAAGGGTACGACTGGTCAAAGTGGGATTTGGCCAGGCCTCAAGGAGCCTGGCCTTAAACCCCTGCACCCTGGACAACATACGTCGAACTAATAGAGAAATTCTGCAGCACGGAGTGGAAGACCTTTGGCATTTACGATGCTATCAAGCTCAAGACTATCGAGATTGCCATGGATCGGAAGCTTCTCACGGCAGCCCTGAGGTTTTGGTGCTCGGCCACCAACATAATGGTGCTCCCTATCGGCCCAATTGGCCCCACTATGCTCGACATATCAGCTATCATCGGCACCTATCCATCCGGTATTCCAGTTGATGTCATCCTTCTTGGGTATCAATTCGACTTGGACCTTAAATCGTTATTCGACGAGCGTGCCGTCGAGGCCTTAAAGAGGAAGAACCAAGAAGCCCCAAAAGAAGAAGTCCAGAAGCTGCATAAGAGTTTCTTCAACTACAATACTCTCATCCAACACTTTGTTGGCCGAGAGGAGGACGACCTTCGGAAAGAAAAACATGAAGCCTTCTTCTACGATTGGTACAACAAGTTCATTTTTTGTACCAAGTTAAATAAGTGTTTGATCGAGAACATGCCAGTGGTTGAGGCCTTGGCCAGTGGTCACACCCTGGCTCTTAGCTCAGCCATCATTACCAACGTCATGCGTTGTTTGGCCGAGGCGACCGTCAGCAAAATCGACCTACACCAAAACGGCACGCTCTGGGTTTTCCAGCTCTGGCTACAAGTCTACTTTGCCACCCTGAGGCCAGAAATCTGAAGCTTCAAGACTACTGAAGTGTTTGGTCTCCAATTGGCCTCTAGACCAGCTCCCCCTCATATGCACGAAGAAGTCTTCAAATACTTTTTCGCCCTGGAAGATCTCTCTGACGACAAGTTCCTGATCTGCCGTTACCAAGAGCACCCCTCTTCCATCAGACTTTCGTCATCGGCATGGGGTGAGGCTGAAGACACCGATCTTCGACAAAGCTAGGGATCGTTCATATTAACTCGCGACCTTCCCCTCGACTGTGATGCACGGTGCGAGAGTTGGGAAGTCTATCACCCTCACTTTACTGCTTGGCAACTTGGTTACCTCCAAGGATGCCCTGTGCCTCTACTCACTTCCCAATCCCTTTTAAGTCGAGAACGTCTCTCCGGTTCATCAGAAAGAGATAACGTCTCACCGGTTCATCAGAAAGAGAGTGCAGAGAAGCCGAGGGAGAATTTCAAGAGAGGTGCACGAAGCTCCGCCTTCGGCCAAACGTCCCCGAAACTCACGGTACTGACACTTGGGCACACTGGTCGAAGATATTGTCAAAAAGATTTTCGGTGATCGTCCAAGGAAAGTTTCTGCCCCAAAAACCAAATAAGCGACCCAAGGTATAACTTTTATTTACTTAAATTCCTCGCTCAAAACCATTTCCCTTACTTATTTTATTTTGGTAGGTCGCCCAACAAAGCGGGTTGACACGGCCGCAATGGTTGCAACCAAAAAGAAAATAGCTCATCCAAAGAAAGCTGTAACCGTCCCAGCTCCTGCGGCTTCTCCTACTCCAGTGGCGACCTCTAAGGCGCCAGTTATATTGAGTAAACGGACACGCCTAGAAACAGTACTTGTAATCTCAAGCCATATCGCGGGAGCAACTGCTCCTGACGCTTCTCTTCCTCCTCCTGCCGTCGAGGGCTCGACGAGAGGCCTACAAAATCTTCCTCTAAACCAGGCGACCATTCTTCCGACCGTAATTGAACCAACGACTGCTCTGTTGGTTGAGGGTTTAGTAGTTCCGGAAGCGGCTGTCGCTCCTACTGTCGATCCAATAGCTATTGCTATGGGGGCAGCTACTCCGGTCGAGGAAATCTCTTCTCTAAATCCAAAGAGGAAAACAATGATCGTCGTGGAAGAAGAGGTACGGCTATTACTAGCAAATTTTTTTTTTTTTTACTTCACCACTATTGCATAAACTTTTCCATTTATGAGGACGAGGATGAAGGACCTCAGTTGGTGAGGAGGTCTCGACCGGCAGAGAAAACAACTCCTAATCCCCAACCGGTGGTTGAGGCCACTAGTCGAGTTGAACCTCCCTTGCTCGAGGCCGGTCCCAAACCTGTGATGGCCCCGTTGGTCAAACCGGAAGCAACAGCGGAGACCCCAGTCCATCCTCAAGAACAAAATCTTGGCATCTCTCATCAAGAAGTTACTTCAGCTTTTGTAAGGCCTGGTTACCTTCTTTTGTTAATTATTTCTTATAACAAGTCTAAACCAAGAAAAACATGGAATGTCAGGTGCCCGACCATTCATTTCACTGAAAATTTTATGCGCCGAAGGGTGTTATCTACATTTCTTGGCCGCTGGCGGCCATCAAATGTGGACAACCTCCATCGGTCGCTTGAACTAAGAGGCTCCCATAAACACTAGGCTCGGCCTCTGGGTTTGAGCAACAAACCAAAAGACATGGCCGAAGTCTCTTTTCGGCAGGTCCTAGAGCAAACTTTTTTTTTTTTTTTTTTTTTTTTTTTTTTTTTTTTGTCATTCTTCTAGCTTGATTTTTCTAAACATACACATCTTTCATCTTTAATGCAGCCTCCATGGGAAATTGAATTTGACTCTCTCCTTGCCAACTCTTCAGGACGGCCGGTCCATCTACCACTACAACAGGTTCGGTCGACACGAACGCCATCACCAAACTGTAAGGGCTCTTATCCCTATCGACCTCTCAAATCCTTGAACGCAAATGCCTTGACTTCGTGGGAAAATGTTTAAATGACCTTGCAGCCGACGGTCGTCTGAACAATGATGTCGTCACTCGAGTGTCTTCTGTCCTAAAGCAAACCTGAGAATATTTCGATATCTTTGAGAAAGCTCTTCGGGCTGAATATGACCTGAAGGATACCATGGTCATTCAAGAAACTCTCCGCCCAAAGGTCGAGGTGTTAAAAACGAAGAGAGAACAATTGGCCGACCTTGACCGTCAAATTGCCGAACTTTAAAATCGAAGGTTGGCTGTTGCTTCTGAGTTTGCCAAGGACTTTGAGTTGAACAAACTTAGCTTGATTGAATACGCAGCTAGCACGAAGCGGGCCGAGCAGCTGAAGATGGATAAGAGAAACCGGCAAGCCGATGTCACAATGGGCGAAGTGAGGTGGTTGAAGTTGATGGTCGTCCTTGAAGCTTTTCTTCATTCAACACCCTAGAATTGTTTATTTGTAAACTGGTTGGCCAACTCTATTTGTACGGCCTTTTTTGAAATTAATGAAATGAGCTTTTATTCCCGCGTCTCCCATGTGATTGGGTGGTATTTCTTTAAAAAATTTCCATTGATTGGTAGTTTGTGAATTGGGCAGGTCCGATCCCGGAGATGATATGCCCCCTTGCTGAGAACCTTTTGCACGACGAATGGCTCTTCCCAATTCGACGACCATTTCCCGAATCTAGGGTCTTTAATCCCAACGGGTAATACAGTCTGCCACACTAAATCTCCATCGCTGAATGTTTTTTGTCTAACTCGTTGATTAAAAGCTCGCTCAGCAATCTTTTTCTGTGCCGTTATTAGGTTATGAGCATCGAGTCGAACTTCTTCCAAGTTTTCTAACTCTTGTCTCATGGCCTGATTGTATTCGGCACTGAATAAATTACTTTGCTCAATTACTCGCAATGAATTTATGCTTAACTCAACTGGTAGTACCACATCATGCCCATAAGTTAACGCATACAGAGTCGTTCCTGTCGCTGATCGGAGTGAAGTCTGATACGCCCATAAAGCCTTATTCAACTTAAAATGCCACATGCCAGGCTTTTCTTTTATCATTTTTTTCGAGAATGCCGATCAGAACTTTATTACTCGCCTCGGTTTGTCCATTTGCTTGCGGATAATACGGCGTGGATTGTTCAAGCTGAATTTTCAACTTTTGCTTATACTCTTTGAACCTATCGGCTGTAAAAATTGTGCCGTTGTTGGTTATGATTGTTTCTGGAACGCCGAATCTGGTCACAATGTGTTCATCCACAAAATCGCAAACCTCTTTGGATGTTAACTCGGCATATGATTTTGATTTGACCCATTTAGTGAAGTAATCTGTTGCCATGATTATCCATGCATGTTTTGCTGCTATAGAAGATGGTGTAATTTTACCGATTACATCCATGGCCCATCCTTTGAACGACCATGGTTTGGTGATCGAATGGAGTAGTTCGGCTGAGACTCTCTGTATAGGTCCATAAATCTGACATTGTATACAACCTTGTGCGTATTCGATGCAATCCTTCAATATGCTCAGCCAAAAATAACCGTGTCGACGAAGTAGCCAACGCATAGTAAGCTCGGATTGATGAGCTCAGCAAATTCCTTCGTACACCTCGGCGATTGTTTGAGCAGCCTCCTGTGGGCCGATGCACAACAACAATAACTCATCCTCACCTTTTCGATACAACTCATTCTGGTATAACATATAGTTTGTGGCATGGACTCTTGTCCTCCGTTCGTGTTTGTCACTAGGGTTATCGAGGTATCATATAATCGGCCTTTTCCAGTCGTCTGGTAATGTCTTGACAGTGCAGACATCTACAGAAGCCTCTCGTTTCAGCAGTGAAGGTAAGGACATGACTCGTGTATAAATCACATGATCGTGTGTGAAGACTTAGTGATTAACCAGGGTCGGGTATGGTCGTCGTACTACTTGTATTGCCCGACCTAGTTTGCCCCCCATAAGTTGTACTCTGGAGGCTATTTGTACCAGTTCGTCTGCATTAGTGTTTTTAACACGCGAGATGTGTTCGAATGTAATTCTCTCAAACGACTCGGCCAAATAGTTGGCAACCATGTAATAAGGCGCCAAACTACAACTCATGCAACTAAAAGTGCCATTGAGTTGGTTGATCACAAGTTCTGAATCGCCTAGGATGATGACGCATGTTGTTCTTAAGTCGTGAAAGACATTGAGACTAACGATAAGAGCTTCATACTCGGCTTGGTTATTCGTACAATGGAAATCGAGTTTGAGGGAGAAATACTAGCGGTAGTGATCTGGGGACTGAATGACGATGCCAACACCAGTCGAGGTCGAGGTGCTTGAACCATTAAAGTACATCGTCCAGTGATTATCCCGCGTTTCAGCCAGGCCAATTTCAACGTCATTGCCCCCGAAACCATATGAAGAGGGGTGTTGGGCCAAAAAATAGGTTAATGCTTGCCCTTTGACGGCCTTTTGGGGGACGTATTGCATGCTGAACTCGGACAATACCATTGCCCATTTCCCAATTCGGCCTTTTACTATAGGCCGAGTGAGCATGTAACGAATGACATCTGTCTGGGCGATGACCTGCGTAACCGAGGGGAACATGTAATGACGAAGTTTTGACGCGACAAAAACAAGGCTAAACAAAGCTTCTCGACTGGTGAATAATTGATCTCAGGTGAGTTCAAGTTCCGGCTGAGATAGAAGATAGCATGTTCGCGTCCGACAGCATTGTCCTGTGCAATGAGGCAACCAATGGATTCTTCGACCGTTGAAATGTAAAGTTTAAGAGGTTTGTCGCGCCGAGGCGGTACAAGGACGGGAGGGGTTGTAAGGGAAACCTTGATTTATGTGAAAGCTGCTCGATGTTCTTCGCGCCACTCGAACTTGTCTGAATCTTTGAGTTTCAATAGCGTAGAGAATGCTTTCATTTTTCCTGCCGAATTAGATATAAAACGATGGAGAAAGTTTATCTTGCCGAGTAAAGACTGGAGTTGTTTTTTGATCGTGGGTGGTGGAGCATTAATGTTCGCGCGAGCTTTATTTGCATCCACCTCGATGCCACGATGATGAATAAGAACACCCAAAAAATTACCGGTTGACACTCCAAAGGCACATTTGGCCGGGTTCATTTTGAGATGATGTCGACACATACGAAGGAAAGCTTGCCGAAGATCATCTAGATGCATTCGGTGGCTCTTGGACTTAACCATCACGTCGTCGATATATACTTCTATGACCGTGCCAATCAGGCCATGAAAGATGGGGTTCATAGCGTGTTGGTATGTGGCACTAGCGTTTTTAAGGCCGAATGGCATGATTACCCACTCTTAGGTTCTGAGTGCCCCAGGGCAACGAAAAGCAGTTTTATGAACGTCGGCTTTGGCGAAAAAAATCTGGTTATAGCCAGCATGGCCGTCCATGAAGGACAATATTTCGTGATTCCGAAATTGGCATTAGATATTCATCTTTGGGGGTTGCCAAATTCAAATTACGAAAATCGATGCAAATGCGTAGAGCATCGTTTTTCTTTAGCACTGGTATGATATTTGCCAACTATTCGACGTATCGAACGATACGAATGAATCTGGCTTTTAAAAGTCAAACTAGTTCGTCTTTTATGCCGAGTTGCACTTCGGTCGAGAATCGTCGATGGGGTTGGCAGAAAGGTTTACAACCAGCTTTAATACGTAGTTCGTGCTCGACAAGGGTTCGATCTAAACCAGGCATCTCATGGTAACTCTAAGGAAATCAATCTTTAAATTCGTCGAGCAATATTCATAAGTCAGTTTTCATGAGCTGGGGCAACAAAGCACTAATAAATAACGGTCGAGGGTTATCGGATGTTCCAACATTGATTTCCTCTAGTGGGTCTTTGACTTGGGGTCGATTGTCTTCGAGCTCGGTTGGGGCGGCTTGAACTTTATCAAGAGAGATGACATGACCATTGTCTCATTCGACGAGAAACTCTACGAGGTTGACGTCCGAATTCGATTGTTTGGAAATAGCATACCAATGAGCCAGTAGTCGTTCCATGATAGATGATACCGCGGCTTGGCGTTCGACCTGACTGGTGTCAGACATCTGGATTGAAAATGAGGCCAGCCAACCCGAGTCTCGTTGAATCCTAGTAAACAGTCTCGGCGCCAACCTCGACGGCCTTCTGAACTGAAATCCGAGTCGATCGTCCCTCATCATTGAAACCTTGTAAGGTGATGTAACCGACGTGGTTGTCATAGTATCGTGCCTGAATCATGTTAGCTTCGAATGGCTGATTGTCGGCTGGATGAACCACGACCGATTTGCCGTCCCAAAAGATGAGAACTTGATATAACGATGAAGGGATACAACATGTTTGATGAATCCAATCCCGACCGAGCAATGCATTGTACTCGATTTTTGAATCGACTATGAAGAAGGCGGTCATGTGATTATCACCTGCGATATTTACTTCTAACGGAAGTACCTTTGGTCTGGGATTTGTCACCGACGAAGCTACTCATGGTGATCCCTGATGGAATAAGTTCGTCGTTAGAGCGACGTAGCGCCTTCATAATAGTCACGGATATGATATTGACAGTTGCTCTACAGTCAACGAAGATTTTGGAGACTGGGTATCATTCGATATGAGCCGTAACATACAACGGCTTCAGATGATGGAGATTGATCGATGCCGAGAGAGGGAATAATTCAGCGAGAGCTGCCTTGAGATTGTCTTCTTTCGTCGTTGCCTCGATTTCTGCAGCAGTTACAAAGTCGACCTGTGTGGCTTCTTCGGCCACTACGTCACCGTCCAGGGAATTCGATTGGGATTTGGTTGGCTGAAAATCGGCAAAAAAGACATGGACCATACTGATTTCCATGTTATCAAGGACCAAATGACCCATCGGTTCGCAACCTACCTCTTCCTCTACATCCTCTTCTTCTGGATCATATTCCTCTGGATGCTCTTCTTTCAGACTCGCATGAAGAGTATCCGCCTTATCTACCTTGACTATCGCATGTGATGTGTCCACAAGAGCTTTCTCATTCTGTGCATTGACCTCGACAGGGTCCGAGACTTGTGTCATACCACGAGTTTACTCCTGATACATGATACGGGCATTCCTGGCGTCAAGGTAAGCGTCTAATCGTGCGACACGTTATATCTCATCAGTTATGAGGCCGAATAAGGATACAGCAGAAAAGACTTCGAAATGGTGCCGCAGATATTGAAGGTCCTCGAGAGAGAATGGAAACTTGACTATGTCAATATCAGTATAAAGATCGACATCGAAGCCGAGGACTCGAGCCTCGCGTATATGTTGGAACCTAGCTTTCAATCCTGAGTCTGAGTCATTTTGGATGATTCGTTCAGCATTCCGACAAGTGAGAATGAGGTCGATAGTATCTTGACATGGTTTCGGCAGACTATAAAAGTCATTGGCCGAATGTTTCCTGTGAAATTCTCGCATGTACTCTAAAGCCTCTCCGAGGAACGATGGATGTAAATTTTGTCTAACCCTGATCAGTGGTTCTTGTATGGGTAATGGGGAAAGTTTGTTCTTGGCCTCTTTTCTGAAGTACGCAAGGCGAGCCTTCATTTCTCCGGGCCGAATGAGGAGTTTGATCTACTTTTCGGACTTCTCAATCATGGTTTCAAACTTACGCTCGACTACCTACTTTCCCTGGATCAATTTGGTCATAATTGTCGGGGGTTGTCATCACTCATCATTGATAGCCTCTTCCTTCGGCTGCCACTTGGGGGTCGAGGTTTCCTAAGCTGCTCATCGGCGGGCCATACAGTCTATTTTTTGACGCCGTCGTTTTTGTGATTTGGATAGCACGGTTTAAACACTGCTAAGGGAATGATAGGTATACCAAAGCTGATCTCGTGGCTCCGGGGCCTAAAGGTGAGCGAGTTCACGGGTGAACTTAAACTTCCAGAGCTGTGTGCGTAATAGTTTTCGTCGTAGAAAGGCACGTCGAAATCTAAGCGTCGTCTAACCGAAGACGGCTTTGTATCCTGCATTTGAGGACCAAGCCTTTTAAAAACTGTATGATGTTGGTCTATTCCAAGCCTTTATGGTAGCGTCACTGCGGTGGTGGGGACTGGTAGCGCTGCTTCTCGACGTGGTTTTTCTTTTCTCTCGGTTAAGACGACGTCCACTTTGCACCTACTGCATAGAATTATTGGTTCTTCAGTTTCCTCGACGCTAAAGCTTGACAATGTTTCGACTATAGCTGGTCGAATTGTATCTTGGGGTGGGTCGTTCGAGAATAAATCAATTTTCAATCGTGGTCGAGAGTTTTGTTTTGGGACGAATCGCATTGGAACGAAATCGGCCTTTCTTTTTCCTCTGTCCCCTAGTAAACAAGAATCCACCATGCTTATTGTCGCCGTAGGGAATGGATCAGTATCGAGACCCATTTTCTTTTCTGGAAACTTGAGTTTGCCGTTCAATCCAGCTTTGGATGGTGTCTCGAAACACAACGTAATTGTTTGTCGTGTGTTTGTTCGAGTTATGATATTTGCAGTACGGTTTCCCTTTTAATTCCTCGGCCTTAGGAATATTATGCCCAGGCCGAAGTTTGATAATCTTGACCTATAACAACTGATCGAAAATGGTGTTGACTTTAGTAATGTCGAAAGTATAAACTTTCGCCGTCTTGACGGGAGCCTCTTTAGGGGTTGAGCGAGTCTTGACGTCTTTAGGGTTGGCATGAGCCAACGCCTTGCATATATATGGTTTGTCGATTACTATCTCGACCGTATTTACACTGACATATTCTACAACTTCGGCCGACGCAAAGCTGACCGTGGGAATTTTGTAAATTGTTCCTCTGGACGGGGACTTTGAAGCCTTCTCTTCTCGGAGTAAATAATCCCATTGCTCGACATACTGAGCTAGCTCGTACGTGTCACAGAAGTTTGCCCCCAAGAGTTTTTTTTTGTACTCCACGTCCAACCCATTCAAAGCGAGCCTAACAAATTCGACCTCAAGAATGGGTACTCGGCACCAATTTCTAGCTGACTTAAACCTTGTAAAATAATCCATTGGTGACTCATCAAATGCTTGAGCCATCCTAGCCAATGAAGAAACTGACACTTCTATCTCTGGCCGATAGAATTGCTCATGGAATTTCTCGACTAGTTCCTCCCAACTTTGGATGGAGTTAGGCGATAAGTTGATGTACCACGCGAATGCCGAGCTTGTCAGTGAGAAGTTAAATAGTCACAATTTATGAAAATCACTATTAACGTCTCTGCATTACGCAGTGAATCGAGCTACATGTTCTAACGAGGATAAGGACGATTCTCCAGCAAAAAGGCTGAAATATGGGATCTTGAAGCCTTTAGGATATTCAAACTTCTCTACGTAAGCTAGGTATGGGTTGATGAATTTCGGGAATTTCGGCCCCTTTTTCATGGCCAAATCAATCATCCTTTGGACCTTGATTATATCGACGGATGTTGTTTCTACTTTTTGGTCGGGTCCGTCTGACCGGCTGCTTGATCCTCCTCTTTTTTTCCAAGTCAATTGTTTTGAGCCGACCAGATCCTGTTTCGGCCTGTAGCGGATTACCCTTAAGTAGAAGTTGTCGGGGCTGATTAGCAGGTCCACCTTCGAAAACTCTACTAACCAATAGCTCGAGCAATTTGGTGTGTGTATCACCATTGCTTCGTATTACCTCGAGCAAACTGTTCATTTTTTGACTAACGATCTGTTCAACTCGCCGAGATTGCTCATCAAGTCGTCTTTGAAGAAACGACCTAGTCGGGGGATCAGAGTCATAGCCACCATCCTCATCGCAATCTTCGACTATCCCTTCAATAAAAACGCATGTGGTTTTGTTGGGAATTTCTGCGTTGCGAGGCAAACCGCCGAGACAAGTTTCCTTTTCTCGACGCGTTGTACTTGCAACCTCAAGCGTCACGGTGATATGAGGATTTTGTGTCTGTGATAAATCTTATCCGGGGCTCTGAACTGGCAAGTCGATTGTTGACTTTCCCATGACCGTTTTCTTCTTTACTGACTGTGTCTCAATGGTCATGAACTTCGTAGTTTCAGCACTGGGTCCCACTGGGCGTGCCAAAATGTTGACCCTAAAAACTACCAAGCCTACGTGGCGCACATGCCGAGTAATTAATGAGCTAACTACGTCATTCGATTATGTACGGGGCGTGCCAACTCGACGGCCGAGCTCGGCCAATAAGTAAAATATGTAGATGTGGCGTTGAGCGCGCTGCTGACTTCTTGATCTTGTGACTGGGGCCGAGGAAGGAACATGCATCGGCCTTCGGGTTCTAGAGCCTGAAGACAAGGCTGCTAGTTCTGCGAAGTTCAATATCAAATTCGGCTTTCAATGTGCCGAATATAGTAACCTGGTAACACCTCACTTCGCCGAGAAAGCTGATGAGATGAGTCTGCCAATAAGGATTCGAAAATCCTTCTCGACCGAGACTTGGATAGATAACCAGTCGGCCTCAACGCAGTGCTGTTTATCCAAACTGAAGGTGCTCAGCGGTCGGCTGGTTCTACGGCTCCAGTGCTGTTGATCCAAACTGAAGATGTCACCGGTTGCCTTCATAGTGTTGTTTATCCAAACTGAAGATGTGTTGGCGAGAAAGGGAAAATGAAAATCTCAAGGGTGTTGAGAGGTTTCGAGTAGAGCGAGAATTTACACAGGGCAGTTTGTGTGTTGAATTGGAGAGGCCTTAACGATACATTGAGTCTTGTATTTATAAGGTTGAATACTCCAAGCCGAACCAGAGATGTACTTGATGTGTTATAAACTAGCACTCAAATTCAACCCTCTTATTGACAATTGTAGTAAAGATGTAAGTAGGGATCGTTCTAGGCCGGGGATTAGGAGGGATTGCTAATCTACTTAAAAACCGACTTAAAAACACAAAAGGAAACTTAAAAACAGAAAGCTAGACTCTAAGACACTTAACTAGACTTATATGACTCAAAACAAGCTAAACAAACACGAAACTGTACAAAACAATCAAACAAATTCAAAATAGACACTAGGACTTACTTTGGACGAAAATTGAATTGATTTTGACTCAAAACACTCGAAGGCACAAGATTGGACAGATTCTAACCTAAAGGAAATGGCATAGTAAAGGGATTGGGTTTTATGACAAAATTAAGCTAAAACAAACATAAATTAAAGATTAGACAGATTTGCACGAAATTAGGTGTGTTGGATAGATGATAGCGTAGCTAGAGGGTTATTCTCCACACATGACACACTTGCATACAAATTGATTTCCAGTTGCTTTTCCAATAAACCATGAATCTCAACACCCCAGATTAACCGTGGACAGCACTAATTAACCCTTAGATTTTCCTTAAGTCATTGAATTGGATGGATATCGCATCGGCAACCCAAATTATTCTTCAATGGTTCCCTACATGAACAGCATAATAGAGATACATATCAAATATCATTAAGTTCTATGAAAATCATAAGCATTGACAAAGCATTCGTTACTATGAACAACATGATACTCCTGCCAGGAATTTACTTAACACGATCGTGACTAGCGACCTCCACTACTTGCAAATATAAGTTCATAACTATTAGGTGAAAATCCCTTATATTTTAGCATCAAATTCATGCATGCAAACTAAGTATGCATCCTTAATCAACATACAAGAATAATTTCTGAATCAAACAGTTAAGTAAATTGCATTCACGATTTATGAAATCACAACTGCAAGTAATCAATTCATACTGCAAATATGTTCATGGTTTTGAATTTCCCCCTAGCTAAAATGAGTTTAGCTCCTCATGTTCACAAAACAAAGATAATTAAACTTAAACATTGAAAACAAAAGATGGATTACACCTAAGAATGTTTCAGCAATCCAAACTTGAATGGCAAGCATGTCCAAGGGTCCTCCTTCTTCTTCTTTGCTGTGGCACAAGGTGTGGGTGAAGGTTTGAGTGATGAATTGTATGAAAGAATGGCTGAAAGTATGAATAATAGTGAATGGATGGTTGGCTCCCTCTTTGGTGCGGCAGAGACTTAAATTTTAAAGGGAATGGGAAAACACAACCCTAATTCATTTTAGAGAAGGATTTTACAATTTAATCTCACAAGAAAAAGGGTAATTACAAATCAGAAACCAAGAAGAATCAGGAAAGGGATACTTGGCAGATTTTGTGAAGAAAGGGTAAGTAGGGTGCGACAAGGGTTTAGGAAAGGGCAAGGTGGTGCGGCAAGGAATATGAAAGGATTTTGGACTTCTAGAACAAGTTTTTCAGTGTCCTAATCTGAAAATAATCCCCTCTTGCAGCTGGAATTAAGTAGTGTAATATTAGGATAAGGTTAGGACAAAATAAGGTAACTTGGCTAACATTCCTTCTTTCTTGCTGGGCTCCTTATCTTCTTTTTCTTGATTTAATTCCTTCATCTCTTTAGCACATTCCTAGCCTCTTTTGGTCTTCAAATTCATCCATCCACCTTGCTCCATGCATGTACTATCCATTCCAAGCCCAAAACTGCTCCAAAATGCATCAAAATGCACTTTCTTGCCACCTTAGCCCTTTGGACCTACAAACACACGAAAATAGCTTAAAATACTAAAATAACTAAGAATTAACAACATAAATGCAAAAAAACAAGCTAACTAAGTCGCATAAATATGCTCCTATCAGTACTCAAACTAGGACTTCTTATCCCAATCTGATAATGATTCGGCCAATCCTAATGCCAATAGGTCTCTGAATTAAGTTTTATAATAAACCAGATTCACTCCCGAATTCTAAGTGCCTTGAACTCTGAAATCCCCTTGTCGTACCCGGACTCGGCTTCCTTTATCTTATCCAAATCAATTCTTCTTGTCATAGGACTCGGCTGACCTAATCGGGCGGCCCACGACAGCTTGGACCGAATACAATCCTAAGCTCGGCCCAATAACATTAGTTTGGGCCCAAACAGAGGGTCATTCCCTTATACCACTCAATTATAAGTGAAATTATTAATTATTTTATTTTCTTGGTTGCATTTGGGTCCTGAAGACTCAAATATACCCAACCTAGAGAAATGACACCAGCATAAATATTTGAAAAATTAGTTGAAATGATGAATTTATAAATAACTTTTAAAATGATCATCTTTTCATAGTTGATCAGTATGTAGCTAATTTTTAATTTTAATCAGTTTAAGAAATGGATGTTGTATAACTTTATCTATATTGTATAGATCCACTAAACTTTATTCTTATATATGTATACTTCAAAGTAAACCATCTGGGTTTGTGCTTGACACTAAATGGTGAATATAAGATGTTTTCACATGAAATCATATAGTCCGATTTGTATATTTGTTTGATGAAACTGTTTCTTACTAACTACTCTGTAGAGTGTAGAGTCTGTACTCATGTTTTGGGTTTTCAATTTTGTGTCCTTTTTTCTGACAAGGCTTTTTACCATGTGGACTTCAATTGATGAGTATCACTTCTATGTTGATATAGTTTCTTTTGTTACAAATGATATGAAGAAGTGGAATGATACCTGATGGAATGGGAATTTTGCTGCTTTAGACAAGGAAAACATAATGCATAGATTTTTTAAATGTGGACTTTTATCGTTTAAATATTCTGTATATAAAATTTTTCTAACAATGTAAATAGTATTAATCTTCTATCACACAATTTTTTATATCTTTCAAACATAATCTTTCATATAGTTTTTAATCACGCAACAACATGCGGCCATCATTTTCTAGTAACAGCTATAACATCAACCACCAAAAGAAAGAAAATTTGTAAAAGAATGGAAATAGTTGAGCGAAATATTCAATTTTTCATATAAGAAAAATCCATACATAATCGCAAACAACAGAAATCAATCTATTGCCTCGTGTCATAATTTAGTGAATCCATTCTAGTTACAATCCAAATACACTTAATTTGAACCTCATAATGGTCAGAAAATTTTGCCTCAAGTCGCTAGATATTGAATAACAAGTGCCATATGAACTAGGGTCAGGGCCGTGACAGAGCCACCAGCCATGAAAGCTTCTCCGAATGTTCCTTCACCAATTTTGTAAATCTTTACTAGGTCACTGTTTCAAGAAATGATCATCTTATGTCAGCTTATTAACAAAAATTCAAATTGTAAATCTTTTCTAGGGTCGGAGCTAGAAATTTCTTCTAATTGAAGCAACTTAAAAAACAACTAAGAGAACCTTATTATAATATGGCTTATACCCAATATGATAATGGGATGATTTCAAATGACGATGTATCACAATTCCAATGTTATAAAAATTTCAATGTAGTAGTGGAAAGTGGGCAAATTGATGAGAAAAATATTGATACATGAGAGGTGGAAGAGGGGATTTTCCGTTTGATCGACAGAAAAATAGCACTATTGCTCATACTATATTTGATATAGAGTAGAAGTAGCTTGAAGGTATGCTTGATATTAGACACATATATTTTCTTCAAAGATAACATGAAAGTATGGTATGGCTTCATAGTCAACCTAGAAACAGGCCCCACACTTTCCACGTCATTAGTTTTAAATATGGGCAGTTAGTCAAGTAACTTGACACGATGGGTTTTAAGGTAAAATAAACTACTTTTGGATATATTCATCGAACTTGGCCTCATGGACTGATCGATCAATGTTCTCAAAGACCACATATATGTTAATTTAATTACTCATTTTTTCTTGTATAAGAAAGAAAACTAACCCTCTAAACCCTAACATTATATTGAAACATAACATCATTGTTAAAAAGAAAAAGGCCCTCATTTGGATCTGAACTTGGGTGGCCATTAATTTTCTTTTGTTTTTGCCAAAGAGTGGCGGTTAATTGAAAACAAATTTATAAAAGCCACTTTCGTCAAAGACAACATATAGAAATATAGCTATTATTTTACACTTATTTAAACTAAACCAAAAATGAATTGATTCATAAATAAAAAAAAAAAAGCAAGTCAACGAAAAACACTGTTGCAAGTAGCAAATTACGATAAATAACTTGAGTTTTATTATTGATGTGCTTATTGAACATAACAATATAATAATACAAATTAAATTTGAGTTTTTGTGCCCTAGACGTTTTGAGTCCCCGTGCAGTCACCCTGGTTGCCTTGAGCCAGGGCCGACCTAGGAAGAAATACAAGAGACAAATGAGTACTTTTTTGATGTATTCATCGAACTTGGCCTCATGGACTGATCGATCAATGTTCTTAAATTTGTCAATGTTGTGAGGTGGGCTAGTATCACATATAGTGAAAATCAGTACTCTTGTGTTCCATCCTCATTCGGATTCGACGCTCCCCGACCACCATTACCTCTTTCCCTCCCCCAACCCCCCACCCCACCCCCACCCCCCAACACAAAACACCACGTAACTATTGAAATAAATATGGCAATCTTGTAGGTAGACTTCATATAACCACTACAACTTTATTCATACTACCGAAATAAAAGAAAAAAAATTAAACCCGAAGAAATACAAGAGACAAATTAAGCATATGATAGATCAGAATGGTTGAAGTAGAGGAAAACAATAGAATTAAGTGCCCAAAGCTTTATTGAATGGTCAAAATTCGTCTACTGGGTGCATGTACGTTTCAAAAATTTCATTATCTAATTTGAGATCCGCTTTGATCACAATTCGGTCCTCCTTCATGTACATTTCTGATTATGCATTATACCAAAACTAGTTCAAAATTAGCATGTTTTTACTTTAGATTGAATCTGTTTATTTTCCTCATTTGTGATTGATCCTTCAAAATTTTTGTACACATGTATAGCAACTTGATGCCCAAGAAAACAAATTTATGTTGACATTATTGCATAAATAAATAGTTCACATCATATATATTCCCAATCAACATTGTGTTCACACACTATTCACAGTCCACATCACACGATGAATGTTAAAATGAACCGATCATTGATTCAAATGATAAAAGAAAATAAGGTAATGATTCAACTCTGGACTAAGAGAGTAAGCTAGCCTAAGTTCCTAAAATAATAACAAAACCACGAATTGTCAGCTTGATCTCTTCATTTCAATGGGACTCTCTTTTGGTATATGAAATTAAACTGTAAGATAGCCTAGGTGCCTAAATATAATGCAAATGGGATGTGACCTGCTATAATGGTTAGAATGATGTAAAGATAATCAATCGGACAAATATTGTTTGGGTAGGTGAAAGTTTTCAAATTACATCAACACCAATTTCTTCATTTCACACTTGCAATATTATGTTCCCTTCACATTTTTCCTCAAAACCTCATACACTGTTGCTTACACGGAAAATATGGTGCATTATTGGTAATTTGTGAGGTACATCAGAGTTTAATGGGAGAGATAAACGCTGACACCTTAGAAGTGTGTGAGTTAGTATAAAAACCCATTCATTTGTGCAAACTATTACTCAGTGAGATCAAAAGCTAGCTAGCAACATGTCTCCCCTCAAAACAATATTCTTTGTAGCACTAACCATAGGAACTTTGGCAACCTCTCCGTCCTCGGCTCGCCAATTTCATGGCAATGAGGAGGTGGGGACGAATCACGATGAGGAAGAAGCTATGCGAGAGATGCACATCAACTGGATGAAGGAACACGGGAGGGTGTACAACACCCTAGAGGAGAGGGAGATGCGCTACCAAAATTTCAAGGCTACAGCTAAGTTCATTGAGGCTTCCAACAAAGACACAAGCAAGACATACACCTCAGGATTCAACGCTCTATCGGACCTCACGGACGATGAGTTTCAGAGACTGGCTTCTTGCGCAGGTGGATGAGTGGCCCCCCACTCGTCTCCAACCAACGACACCATCTACATTGACGATGCTGGACTTGAGGATGTGCGAGAATACGTGGATTGGGTGGATGCTGGGGCTGTGACCTCGGTGAAGGATCAGGGCCTTTTTTGTGGTAAGACTATGCTTAATTTCTTACACTAGTTAATACTTCATCTTTGTTTAAAGTTTTAGTTTTTTCAATAAAAAACTAAAGGATTTCAGCTTTTTGCATTAATAAAATGATCATGTTTTAGTAAATTTAAACAGATCAAGTTTTAATATTTTAATAAAACCCATCAAAACCCTCTAGAAAGTTTTGAACAAGTAGTTAACCCTTCAATTATATATGCAACTATTTATTTGTTAAGAAAGGAAAATAAAATACGATAATTGTTCAACGAGTTGTTGGGGAACTTAAAATGTACTTTATGTTGTTTGTGATACAGGGTCCTGCTGGGCATTTAGTGCAGTGGGAGCCGTGGAAGGGCTGAACAAAATCAAGACCGACGACTTAGTCGACCTTTCAGTTCAGCAACTCATCGACTGTGACACTCATGGGTACAATAAGGGCTGCAGGGGTGGCTATATAGACAAAGCCATGAAGTACATGTCTGACATCCAACAAAGCATTGATATGGAAGAGGAATACCCGTACAAGGGCGTACAGTCACCGATCTGTTTAGCGAAGCCGGAAGGCGACTACAGCGACATTATAACTGTTACCGGTTATGCCTTTGTCTCTCCCAATGAAGCCTCCTTGGCTAAAGAAGTTTCCCGGCAGCCCGTTGCTGCTCTGGTGGATTTTCATGACCCTGAATTTGAAACTTACAGAACTGGTGTGTACAATGGGCCCTGTGGCCAGAACACAACACATGCCGTCCTTGTCGTCGGATATGGCGGTGATGTCTTTATCGGACAAGAGTGGTGGGTTGTCAAGAACTCCTGGGGTCCACAATGGGGTGACGGAGGCTACATCCGACTGCCGAAAGGTGTCAATCTTAAAGACGGACCATGCGGGCTTGCTATGTCAGCAGTAGTTCCATACTCGGAGTCGGAGGGAAATTAGCTTTCATCGTTCATAAGTTTCTTAAATAATAATTATCTGATGCTCAGTTGGTTTGATTACATGGATATATATATATATATATATATATATATATATATATATATATATATAATAAACACACTCTGTTCCCTACTTCATTATGTGAAAGACAACCCCCCCCCTCTCTCTCTCTCTCTCTCTCTCTCTCTCTCTCTCTCTCTCTCTCTCTAAAAAGCACCTCATTGTCTAATAACAATTTAAGCTTTCAATCCACCTTTCAATCCACCCCTAAATGCTAGTTCACTTAAGCTTTCAATCCAACCCATGTAACGAGCTTTAAGTCAATGACTCCCAATCCACTAGGGTTTTAGGGAACTAGGTGTAGAGCACCCTTAAGGACTTGCTAACTCGAGTTGAAAAGGCTACAAAACCAGCTAACCACTCTGCCTCATGCCAAGACTTTATGGTTTGACGTGAGAATCACTGTTGATTAGGCAGGACTAGCCCGGTTACTAATCAAAGTTTCAGGTGGAACAATTAATACTTTATTTTATAACAAATACCAAAATTTATATTACTTAAACAAAAATTAAAAAGTTAAACGAAAAATAGGTCTTCCAATCTCACTCCCCACATACCATTTTGGTGTGAACGTGCAAATTTTCAAAGTATAACTCATGGATTAGTGTCTAAGCAATAATAAATAGAAAAGACTCTAATGTGGGATTAATCATCACCCTGTCCATTTGTTCTAACGTATAAAATAATCTATGGATATTAACTTAAAAAGAATGAAAAATTTTAACTAACTCAAAAATTGGAAGCCTAAAAAATTATTTCCCATCCCCAAACTTAAATCACAAATTGTCCCCAAGGTGTGGAAAATAAAATTTAAAAAAAAAAAAAAAAAAAAAAAGCCTAATGAAATGTCGAGGGCACAAAAAAAAAGTTTTCTATTAATATAATGTTATGTTCAGTAAGCATATACATAAATAAAACTCAAGTTATTTATCATAATTTGTGATTTGCAGTAGTGTTTTTGCTGACTTGTTGCCTACGTTTTTTTATGAATCATTTCATTTTTGGTTTAAATAAGTTTTAAAATCTCAACATTACTCTTAATCAAGACGATTAGATGTTATATGAGTATTTATCGAATATAGCAAAAAATTAACCTTTAATTTCAAAAATGTTACTTTTTATAAAATCTTTCAAATATATCAAAAATTTCACCTAAATAGACACAAATACCCTCAAATTTAACAATCAAATAAATTAAAGGTTTTTTAGCCAAAATGATTCGTGACATTGACATAACTCTTTAATCTGGTCCTTAACAATGATAATCAATAGTAGTGTTTTGTCTATCGTGAATCATTTTAGTCTTTCTTTGAATTTGTCCATCGTGATCATTTTAGTTTTTTTGTGAAAAATCTGTCAATTGCTCTGTTAGTGTGATGATGTGGCGCCACGTGGGTCTCACAAATACAATCATATAACAACATGTGAATTAACTTTAAAAACTATTTTTATATTTAAAACTAAAAATGATATTAGTAAGAAAAAAAGGTGTTGAAGATATGATTGAAATTCTGCTACTCTCACTTGCGGTAACCGCGGCGACGCTCAATGTCGGTGATGAGGGGGTCGAGGGGGTCGAGGGGGATAGGGTTGTGGTGGTGGAGTGTATAAGCGAAGGTGAAGTTGGACCGGAGCTTGAGGCGATAGTAGCTAAAAAGCTCTTAATTTATTTAATTGTTAAATTTGAGGGTATTTGTGTCTATTTAAGTGAAGTTTTGGATACATTTGAAAGTTTTTATAAAAAGTGACATTTTTGAAATTAAGGGTCAATTTTTTGCTATATTTGATAAATATTCTTATAAAATCTAGTGATTAAATACAAATAGAGTATTTAATATTTATCAAATATAGCCAAAAATTAACTCTTAATTTTAAAAATGTCACTTTTTATAAAAACTTTCAAATATATTCAAAATTTCATTTAAATAGACACAATTACCCTCAATTTTAACAATTAAATAAATGGAAAACTAATGAAGGTTTTTTAGCTACTGTCGCCTCAAGCTCCGGTCCAACTTCATCTTTGCTTCTACACTCCACCACCACAACTCTATCCCCTTCAACCCCCTCATCATCGACATTGAGCACCGCCGCAGTTACCGCAAGTGGGAGTAGCAGAATTTCAATCATGCCTTCAACACCTTTTTTTCTTAATAATATCATATTTAGTTTTAAATATAAAAATAGTTTTTAAAGTTAATCCACATGTCGTTATATAATTGCATTTGTGAGACCCACGTGGCGCCACATCATAATACTAACAAAGCAATTGACAGATTTTTCACAAAAAAACTAAAATGATCACGATGGACAAATTCAAAGAAAGACTAAAATGATTCACAATAGACAAATTCAAGAACACTACTATTGATTATCATTAATTGTTAAGGACCACGTTAAGAAGTTATGTCAATGTCACGAATCATTTTGGCTAAAAAGCCTTTATTTTATTTGATTGTTAAATTTGAGGGTATTTGTGTCAATTTAGGTGAAATTTTGGATATATTTGAAAGATTTTATAAAAAGTGATATTTTAAAAATTAAGGATTAATTTTTGGCTATATTTGATATATACTCATTCAAATATGTGTCAAAGTATTTGTCCCCTTGTTCCTATCCCAAATCTCCAACAGGGTCATCGATTCATCAGGCATGGCGTCTCCTCTCAAACTAATTTCCTGCTCGCTGTTTTTTTTTTTTTTCAGCTTTATTTTCTGGTCCAAGAAGCCGCCTATTCACCCCAACATCATCGCCAAAACCCTAACCACTCCTCCGGTCCAACTTCCAGTGATAGCTAGGGATAGGGATTTGTCAGATTTGAGAATTTTTGTCCGCAGCCAAACGGCTGCCGCTATGAGAATCACAAAGCCTTTGCTTCTGTCCGAAGCCAAGGACAAAAACATGGTGTTCTCTCCGCTGTCCATCCACATCGTTTTGAGCCTGATCGTGGCGGGGACAAAGGGTCCGGCGAGGGACCAGTTACTCTCTTTTCTCAAGTCCAACTCCACCGCCGAACTCAACGCCTTCGCTGCGGATCTAGTTCCATTGGTTTTGGCAGATGGATCTGCCAGTGGCGGTCCCCGTCTGTCCTTTGCCAATGGACTTTGGGTTGATGAGACTCTCTCTATCAAGCCTTCTTTCAAAGAGGCGGTGGCCGTGTTTTACAAGGCAGTTGCGGACAAAGTCGATTTCCAGAACAAAGCGGATGAGGTGAGAATCAAAGTGAATTCTTGGGCCCAAGGGAAGACTGGTGGCCTGATCAAAGAATTTCTTCCTCCCGCATCAATTAACGGTGCAACAAGGCTCGTGTTTGCGAATGCATTGTACTTCAAAGGGGTTTGGGAGGAGAAGTTTGATGCGTTGAATACCAAAGAGCATGACTTCAACCTCCTCGACGGGAGCTCAGTTCGGGCACACTTCATGACCAGCGACGAGTGGCAGTTTGTAAGGGCGTTTGACGGCTTCAAAGTCTTACAGCTTCCTTACCGACAAGGCGGAGAAGAAGAAGGCAAACCTCCTCGGCGACGTTTCTCCATGTACTTGATTCTGCCTGATGCGGAAGACGGACTGCCAGGTTTGGTGGACAAAGTTTGTTCCGGATCTGACTTCTTGAATCGACATCAACCGTACGGTAAAGTTGAAGTGGGCGACTTCAAAATCCCAAGGTTTAAGTTTTCTTCCGACTTCGAAGCGTCCAAAACTCTCAAGGATTTAGGATTGGTGTTGCCTTTTACTAGTGAGTTGACAGAGATGGTTAACTGGCTTCCTTCCGGCGATGCTTTCAAGATGCTTCACAAATCCTGCATTGAAGTCAATGAAGAAGGCACTGAAGCGGCAGCTGTTACTGGCATTCTTACGGGGAGTTCGCGTAATCCTCCTGACAAGATAGATTTTGTGGCCGATCATCCCTTCATGTTCGTCATCAGAGAAGAAATCACTGGAACGGTGTTGTTCATTGGGCAAGTGCTGAATCCGCTCGAGGGTTGATCTATCTATTTGGGTTATATATGTAAATTCAATTTGTAGTTGGCTGTGGTCTTCATTGCCTGCCTGGGAGCTTAACATATGAAAACTGAACGAACTAGACCCTTATGATTATTAATAAAATTCCCAACTCTTTTATTTAGGTTGCATCTTTGATAATTTAGTTTGCGGTGGTTTTGATCTAAAAATTGTCCACATCCAATGCGAAATTAACAATGTTTTCGGATGATTAGGGTGTATTTGAGATTTTGAATCATGGAGAGTTTCCTTTTGAAACAGTAGACAATCATGAAGAACAAACCGTTCTGCTCAAAAGAGAATTCCAAAGCGGAACCATCCAAGTACGTTGTTTGATGTTCCTGGTGATGGAGTAAAGTTAGCAAGTCTGTGTATTGTGGAAACAAAGTCAGAAAATAAGATCCAACAAAATAAGGCTTGCGATCAGAGTCAAGAGGTCTATTGTATAGGTACTCATTGTTGTATAACCTAGCTTTTAATGCATATGGTCGAGTGTAGTCTAGGGTTCATATTTATAGCAGTGAGCCTTGTGTTGGCATCAGCGGCGGAGCCAGGAATCTTACCACAAGGGGTCGTAGTGTAAAAGTCCAAAAAAAAATTTAGGATGGAAAAACATGTTGAAAATGAAATCATAGTACTTTCATTCATAGTTTATAACGGAAACAATATTACAAGCTATAATTGTCCACGACGAGGTTTCATATTTTGAAAACGAAGCATTATAGCTTCATTTTCAATACAAGCAAAAATATCTCTCTCAATATAAACAAGCAAGCTATCACTCAACCATTGATCTCCCCTTTTGTTCCTAAGTGGACCCTTAACAATATTCATGACAGAAAATGCTCTCTCCACTGAAGCAGTTGCAACTGGTAAAACTAAAGACAATGTAATGAGCAAATATACATAATTGAATACTTGATGCATCCTTGTCTCCACCATTTTTTTTGCAAGATCACCAATCCCTTCCAATTGAGAGAAATCACTACTGGAACGCACATAATGAATATAAATCTCAAGTTGATCTTCAAGTGCCAAACGATCCTCATCCGAAAAGTCTTGGGGATAAAATTGAGCAAGACGAAGTAACTTTGGTTTATCAAAAGCTACAAATGAATATTTCGGACTCAAACATGCCAAACAAATAAGCAACTCGGTATTTACCTCATTAAAGCGATCCTCTAACTCCGTAATTTGCTCATCAATGACATGAATAAAGAGCTCCACACGATAATGATGACGATTTGTCTTTATTGGAGCATTACGCCTTGACCTCCCTGGAAGTATAAATGCCTCTTCCATGTTAGGAACATCAATATAATGTTTTTCACAAAAAGAAGATACTTCATCAACCAATGCATCGAACCCATTATTCCTCATCCAATGTAGCTTTTCCTTGCATGATTTCACTAAAGCCATTGCATTCACAATTTCTTGATCTTTCCTTTGCAATGCTTGTGACAAATCATTTGTGAGTCCCAATATGACTTTCATCAAGAAAAGGTGAAACACAAACTCAAAAGTACGTATTTCTCTCATTAACTTATTTGCTTCACCCGCACTTTTATTGGGATTATCATCAATAACCATTTGAAGCACATGAACCACGGATGAAAACATGGAAATGATGCTAATCAAGGTACCATAGTGTGAGTTCCATCGTGTGTCACCGGCACGTTTGAGACTTGTTTCTTGATTTAAGCCTCGCCCCGTTATAAGACAATCATTTTCAAAAGCTATCACAAGCTCTTCTTGAAGTTGCCCTCTAAGTAAATCACGCCGCTTACAAGATGCTCCAACATGATTAACCACACTATTAGCCGTTGCAAAAAAAGAGGCAATGTCTATATTCTTCTTTGCTACGGCAACAAGAGCTAGTTGAAGTTGATGAGCAAAGCAATGAACATAATAAGCACTAGGTTGTTCTCTCAATATCTTTGTTTTAAGGCCATTCAACTCACCTCTCATATTGCTAGCACCATCATAACCTTGTCCTCGTAGCTTGGAAATGCTCAAACCGTTGTGAGAAAATAATGTGTCAATAACATTCTTTAGTGAACTTGAAGTAGTGTTGGTAACATGTTGGATACCCACAAATCTTTCAATTACATGCCCGTTGTCATCCACATAACGCAACACCATAGTTATTTGCTCTTTCACCGACACATCACATGCTTCATCCACCAACATTGAAAAGAATCTATCTTTTAGTCCATCCATGATAGCATCAAGTGTTTCAATGGCACATGAATTCACAATTTCTTTTTGAATGCTAGGAGCTAGTAATTTGAGATTCCCCGGAGCATTTTCCATCACAACTTCTCTAACTTGATCATTATTATCTGCAAGGAATTGCAATAGCTCCAAGTAATTTCCCCTATTGCTTGAAGTGGCACTTTCATCATGGCCACGAAAAGGAAGACCTTGTCGCAATAAAAACTTAGTGCACTTGATTGATGCATTCAAGCATGTGCGATAAGCCTTACGAGCTTGGTCGGAGTGTTTGCTCACTACCGTTTCAATATGTGTAGCTTGATTCATCAAATTTGTAGCAGCTTCTCTAGCCTTATTATGAACACTCCCAACCGGTCCAACATGCATCTTAAATCTTTCTCTCCCTTTCTTCCAAGTCTTAAATCCATCTCCAGTGAAAGCTTCACTACCCACTTGTGCAAAATTGGTTTTAAAGAGATAGCAATAGAGACAAAATGCCGCATCTTTAGATATACTATACTCCAACCAATCAAACTCATCAAACCATTGGGGAATGAAGCGTCGATTAATTCCCGACATATTAGTTATTGGGAAATTATGACCTCTAGGTTGACAAGGTCCTTTTTGTAGATATGATCTTCAGACCTCATCTCTCATATTAGCATCGTAATCTATTATTCGAGTTCTCAATCCAGGATCCGCTTCAAGATTACCCAAAACACCATCTAACTGACTTTGTCTTGAACTTGGAGTTCTTGAACTACCAACAGTATTTGAACTATCAACATTATTCGAACTACCCGAACCCGATGATGACTTTCTTTTAAAAAACCGTTCCATAATAATTCTACATATACAAAATATTCAAAATAAATACTCACAATATAAACAAACCATCAACATAATCAAAATAAATATGAATTGGATTTCAATTAAATTAAATATCTCATCTTGCCTTCTACATATACAAAATAATGAAAATAAAAACTCACAATATAAACAAACCATCAACATAATCAAAATAAATATGAATTGAATTTCAATTAAATTAAATATATTCTACATATACAAAATATTCAAAATAAATACTCACAATATAAACAAACCATCAACATAATCAAAATAAATATGAATTGGATTTCAATTAAATTAAATATCTCATCTTGCCTTCTACATATACAAAACAATGAAAATAAAAACTCACAATATAAACAAACCATCAACATAATCAAAATAAATATGAATTGAATTTCAATTAAATTAAATATATTCTACATATACAAAATATTCAAAATAAATACTCACAATATAAACAAACCATCAACATAATCAAAATAAGTATGAATTGGATTTCAATTAAATTAAATATCTCATCTTGCATTCTACATATACAAAATAATGAAAATAAAAACTCACAATATAAACAAACCATCAATATAATCAAAATAAATATGAATTGAATTTCAATTAAATTAAATATATTCTAAATATACAAAATATTCAAAATAAATACTCACAATATAAACAACCACCAATATAATCAAAATAAATATGAATTAGGTTTCAATTAAATTAAATATATCATACATAGGGTTTAGAACTTACTTGAATTGTGAAATTTCACAATAACAATGAGCAAATACAAAGAGCAAAGCTGGTGGCACCACCACCACAGTGATGACGATAGCAGCACAAAGGCACCTTAATGGCGGCAGCAAGGGAGGAGATGGAGTTGAGGGTTTGGGGGGGGATTGAGTTTGGAACTTAGGGTTGGAGAGGAAGAGAAAGCAAAAGAAATTTGGGGGTTTTGGAATGAATTTGTGTGAAATAGGGCTGAAAAGGACGCGCTGGACTTTTTTTTTTTGTTCAGACCTGCCCAGGACACGCTGGGCTTTTTTTTTTTTGTTCAGACCTGGCCCAAAACGACGTCGTTTTGGCCAGGTCATTTAAAAAAATTTCCTGGGCCAAAACGATGTCGTTTTGCCTAGGTTGTTTTGAAGAAAAAAAACAGGCGCGCGCCTGCTTCGTCTTCGTCTTCGTTTTGCCCAGCCGAGGAGGGGTTCTTTCAGACCTTTCGTCGAACACTTGGTGTGCAGCCAAGGGGTCGCACCAGCAGCTCCAAGGGGTCGCACCAGCAGCTCCAAGGGGTCTCTAAGGTTGTTTTCATGGCTTCCAAGGGGTCGTGCGACCCCATTGACCCCAGTGTGGATCCGCCACTGGTTGGCATACAATATCAGCATTGTCTACATCGATTGAACAATATATTTTACCTAATAATGTCCATATAAAGTTGAATTAGGTGCTGAATACACCCATCTCATTTTGGATAATATAGTTATTTCTAAGAATGAATTTTCAAAGAAAATATATTAATTTTATAGTTCGTCAATACTCTCTTAATTTAATTCGTCTTCGTCTTCGTTTCTAAAGGGAAAAGAGCATTACTTATTAAAAAAATCGTTGGTCGTTGTTCGACAGTTATATACTTTCGAAGCTTAATTTGCTTGTGCATTTTTTTACAATACCACTAATAACAATTAAACAATTATCTAAACTACCGTTTCTTGGGAGACAAGTAACTTCCTCGATGTGCTGGGACCTATTTACCACTCAGACCCGTGCCACCCTGTCCAGAGGCAGTCTTACCTCAAGTACCTAGAGCGGCTCCAACTTCGCACTACGGGCAATCCGCTCATGTGACCACTGTGGTGCCACTTGTCGGGGTCCAAAATTTGTGATCCCACATAATACTTCATAATTTGAATATATTGACAATTATTATTATGTAGAGGTAAGTTTCTTAAGATGGGACGTAGAAAAATTATAATTTATAATAAGGTAAGGTTTAATTTATTCCTATAAATAACTGACCCCAGAATATGAGAAAGGTATATTGTGGAAAGGAGAAATGGAAAGAATAGAGGGAAGATGAAGAGAGTAAAGATATGTGTTGGATTTTTATTCATGCGTCCCGGGATAAAATCCTCACTCCTTACATCGTACAATTGGTGTCACGTTTCTAGCACTTACAACGATAAATCGAATGCCCTTAATAAATACGAAAGTGATTTATTTTGTTATAGCCTCAAAGGTTCAAAAATCTATCCACAGAAATGAAAAACCTTGACCACTCTCTGCTGCTTGACATATGTTTCGGCAATCTAAAGTTCAGTCTCGGAGTTGACAAGTAGAGTGCTCTGCAGGTTTTGGATGAACTGCCGAAACGAGCGAGGTCTCTGAGTGTGAGCAAGGAAAAGATTTTATGAGCAACTCCCTCTGGAAGATTCTAAGCCTGTCAACCGCACACTCCTTACGAACTCCTCGATCTTTATAGAACTTCTAGTTTCCCTTAAGTTAAGCTGCTTTCTCATCGTGTGTCCTGGTTTGCAAGGATAAGCCATTAAAGACAAGCCTAGCAAGCAACAGCCGAGAAAAAACCAGACAAGAGAAAAGAAGGCACGAAAAGACTTGACAACAATTGATTTTCTTCAATACGAGTCACATGCTCATTTGGAGATAATAAAGGATAAATAAGCTGCTCCAAAATAGGAAGGATAACATGACATTACTGCAAAATATTTACATCTGATTATCCTGAAGATTTCAACAATATAAATGAAAAGGAAATTTCATCATAGAAGCCATTCTGAAAATTAATAGAGCAAACTTTTATTTAAATAATTGATATCATAACGAAAAAAATCAAAATTAAGATCATATAGAACCAAAAAAAAAAAAAAACTTATTTGGTTGATAAAGAATAAAACAAATGCAATTATAAAAAGTTCACGTGGAAAAAGAAAATCTAAAATTTCATACCTAAATAATTGTCCACACCAAAATCAACAAGATAATAATTGAAGATCCACCAGAAATCAACGAAACAATACCTAAATGAAAGTGTGAATGATTAAATGTCAATGTCAAAATCAATGAGCCAAAAGATTACATTTAATCGTTCATCAGTTGATATAACTCACAGATCATTAGCTTATAATTTAACAAAATACAAAAAGATATGTAACGTCCCGATCTACATAGTAAGATATTGTTTACTTTAACCAAGTTAGCATGGATCTATTTTTAGGCCTTCAAACTCAAAATTCGTTTTACTATGAGGTGCATTTTTGTACATACAAGGCATTTCATGTTTCCTTACCTTGAAGGTGTGAGATCTAGCACATCTCGTAGTCTACTAGTGTCCTCGCCGAGATTTGCTTCATATCTGAATAGAAAATGAAAAGAGGAGACATAGAAGAACAGGCGTGAAAAACATGGGGGACTAGTTGGAGAGAAAACTGAGAGGAAAGGAAGAGAACACAAGCACTACATAAAGGAAAGAGAGAGCGAAAGAGAGAGATGGACACGTGAAAACACTACAGGCGAGAAAGAGGACACATGAAAACACAACAGGCTAGGAAGGAGACACGTGAAAATACTATAGTTTTAGCACACTACTTCTGGATGACAGCAATGCTTTTAACTACATTTGGTAGCAACTATAGGTCGGATAACAAAAAATATATACATTTCAGAAGAAAAAAAGTATATATCTAATGAATTTTTCTGGTAAATCATTGATTCGATAATATATCAATAGGTTTTGGACTAACAGTTCCTCCATTAGTTTCTAACTCACTTCATTCCCCTATGGTACAAAATCCACAGGAAAAAATGATCTAGACTTCAGAGTTCAGAAAATGATAATTTGAAGGACGACACTGTTGCATGAGGAACAAACTAGAGAACCCTAGAGAAAATAAATAGTAAAGAACATGGCCACAGGTTCTATGAAGGGTGGAAAGTATCGTAGTCTAGGGTTCGTATTTATAGCATGGTGTTGAGTGAACCTTGTGTTGGCATAGAATATCAGCATTGTCTACATCCATTGAACAATATATTTTACCTAATAATGTCCATATAAAGTTGAATTAGGTGGTGAATACACCCATCTCATTTTGGATAATATAGTTATTTCTAAGAATGAAGTTTGAATGGAAATATATTAGTTTTCTGGTTCGTTAATATTCTCTTAATTTAAGTCGTGTTCGTCTTTATAAAGGGAAAAGAGCATTACTTAATGAAAAAAAAACCAATGGTCGTTGTTCAACAGATTTATACTTTCGAAGTTTAACTTGCTTGCTCATTTTTTCACACCATTTACCACTCAGACCCGTGCCACCATGTCCAGAGGCAGTCTTACCCCAAGTACCTAGAACGGCTCCAACTTTGCACTAAGGGCATTCCGGTCATGTGACCACCGTGGTGCCACTTGTCGGGGTTCAAAAGTTGCGATCCCACATAATATTTTATAATTTGAACATATTGACAATTATTACTATGTGGAGGTAAGTTTTTTAAGACGGGAGAAAATTTATAATTTATAATAAGATAAAGTTTAATATTTATTCCTATAAATAATTGATCCAAGTTGGTACCAAAAATTTTTGTTAGATAGAGGTCATTTCTAAATAGAATAAGAGAAATGTACGTATTGGTGGAAAGGAGAAATGAAAAAGAATAGAGGGAAGATGAAGAGAGTAAAGATATATGTTGGATTTCTATTCATGAGTCATGAGGTAAAGTCCTCACTCCTTATGTCGTATAATTGATGTCATGTTTCTAGCACTTACAACGATAAATCAAATGCCCTTAACTCAGGGTTTGAGGGTGAGTAAAATCAGGACACTTATTACATTTCACCCATCCAACCTTAAGTATATTCCATAACTATACGCATGGTCAATTGGTCTATTGACACTCGGTCTCTCTTAGGCCCATAGTAAGAGGAGCTATCAAGTTCACTTGCATATATACAAGTCCGAGTGAGTTTGTTGACCCCTAGATCACCTCACCCATAGAAAGAGGCTAAGTGATTTTAATTGTACGAGTGTGCCAACACCAGACAAGAAAAACTTGGTAGAATTTTTAGTTTCCATCGTCCTTGGGTTTCTTACACAGTATCAATCATTTCTTGATTTTGTCTGGGATGCCTCGTAAGAGTTGATCACCATTCATGGCTCATATAACAGAATTGACAAGCTCGATTGCTATAGACGAAACCCACAAAAATATATACATTGACATAAAATGCACACTGCAACTGATAGTGTTGACATAAACACATTCTTCTGCAACATAAAGTAAACTTCCCTTCTTTTTCTTGTCCTTTCTTTTCCCTATAACTTCTTTATGCGAAACACAACTTCAGCATTCGAAATCTCCTTGCTTTTTTCTAACTTGTCGAGAGATGACTTTGCAAACCGGGGTGAATGAAAGACTACCAATTTCTTCAAATTTTGAGCATGCTCGAGGATAACCCTTGAAAAGTCAATTCGGTTAGACCCAAAGGATTTTCAGGAAAGCTCTATAGTTACCTCTTTAAGATGAGGAAGGAAAGGAAGGTTTTGGGACTTCCAGTATTCCATATCATAGCCTGACCACTGACAAGGAAACAAGGCAACAAGTAGATCAATAAATTTCAGCACATATCAAGAGGCCAACAATTTCCCAGCACAACCATTTACTTACTTCAACTTTACGGTGTAAATTGGAATGCAGAGAAGAACTCATGTACAATGTACTCAAATTCGGCCTTCTCCTAAGAAGAGAGGCCAACCCCAACACTAAGTTATCAAACAAGCCTCCAATATTGATACGCAAATAGGAAACGTCTTCTAATGGTGATACTGACATGGAACCTTCCTTGAACAAAGCCTGCATTTTTCAAAGTAAAACACATAGATAGTAAAATCCATAGTCATCACTCAATTCTACAGCAACTCTAACACTGCAGTCATACATAAATTAATTGACTCCAACAAAAGCCATGCCAGGAAAGAATATACTCCAAATAATAAGACGAAATTGCGTAGTATCTAGTTTTTTTTTACCATGATGGTCTCGTAGTGTAGAGTAAGAGCTTTAACCCTGTATATACTCCGAAGTACGTCAAATACCTTGCTGGAGTCATAACCCCCATCTACTCCAGGCCATATCCAAATATAAGCCTTTTCTAATTGCAATAATCTCCCCAACTGGTTGCTGATCGGACATCCATTCATTTCCAAATTTTTCAGATTTGGAGCAAAGATATTTAATGACCTGCAGTGCAATGTAGATATATACATGCGTATATTTTCAAGTTTCTCACCAGAAATTTTAAAATGGCGAGGATTAAAGTTTCCACTGTAAATACTAAATGATTTCAAAGATGCACTTTCAATGGCGATGTCCATTTCCCCATGAACATTTCGAAGATGTAATTCTTTAATGCACTTGCATGATGATGAAATCCATTTGTAGAACCCCTGATCTAGAGTTACATGCGCGAACAAGCTGATGATGGCGTTTTGATAGTTGCATAACCTTTGCTCACGGATAGAGTTTTCAAAGATCCACAAAGAAAGACGGAAGATGGAAATTCAAAAGTCAGCTCAAAAGATGCTATACCGATATCAATATCAATATCAAGCACTTCAACTTTGCACCTTAAAGCACTATTGATCCATGGGAGGATTCGAAGTTTCACGTCATCACAAACGCAAGGGGCTTCACAAAAGAGAGGACCATGCGACCAATGAACACGAAAGTGATTTATTTTGTTATAGCCTCGAAGGTTCAAAAATCTATCAACAGAATTGAAAAACCTTGACCACTCTCTGCGGCTTGACGTATGTTTCGGCAATCCAAAGTTCAGTCTCGCAGTTGAGAAGTAAAGTGCTCGGCAGGTTTTGGATGAACTGCCGAAACGAGCGAGGTCTATGTAAGCAAGGAAAGGATTTTATGAGCAACTCCCTCCGGAAGATTACTAATCCTGTCAACCGTACACTCTTCAGTCTTCAGTCTTCAACGAGCCAAAAAACTGCATCTAATTGTTCATCAATTGATATAACTCACACATCATTAGCTCACAATTCAATAATAATAACAAAAAACAAATAGATCTATCACGTCCTGACCTACATAGTAAGATATTGTTTGCTTTAAGCTAAGCTAGCATATGGATCTATTTTTAGCCCTTCAAACTCAAAATTCGTCTTACCAAGAGATGCATTTTTGTACATACAAGGCATTTCATCTTTCCTTACCTTGAAGGTGCGAGATCAAGCACATCTTGTAGTCTACTAATGTCTTCGCAGCTGCCCACGCAGGGTCACTACAAGATTTGCTTCAGATCTGACTAGAAATGAAAGAGAGGAGAAATAGAAGAAAATGCGTGAAAAACAAAGGAGATTAGCAGAAGAGAAAACTGAGAGAAAAGGAAGAGAACACAAGCACTGCATAAAGGAAAGAGAGAGTGAAGAGAGAGATGGACACGTGAAAACACTACAGGCGAGAGAGGGGACACGTGAAAACACAACAGGCGAGAGAGAGGACACATGAAAACACAACAAGCCAGAAAGGAGACACATGAAAAATATCTTCCATTGATGTATTAAAGTTGTGATATTAACATTTCCGTTTTCTCTTTCTGCATTCCATTTTTTCATTACTCTATTCAACCTAAAGCTATAAACACACATACAAAGAAGTGCATGTGGAGAAAAGCGGAGTGTGAAAATCAGTACTCGTATTTAATATCAAATAGGAAATAATTTCAGCTCAATTTTATTCAAGACTTAGTCCAACCATGTTTATATGGCCATTAGATTATAATCAACCCAAACAAAACAGAAAGAAGCCACACCCTCTCTCTCTAAACCTGCTATTACCAAAACCAAGTAAAATAGGCATCACTCAATTTTACCACTCTGGAACTCAGGGTAATGTTTGGAGTTGGGACTTCTGGACGACAACAATGCTTTTAACTACATTTGGTAAGCAACTAGAGCTGTTTCGTCGGGTAACAGAAAACAAGGAATAAGTAACAAGCACAACGCAGTACTTGGGAAAGAGAGAAAACATGTACATTGCAGAGAACTAGTACGTACCTAATGAATTTTTCTGGTAAATCATCGATTCGATAATAT
Organism: Heteromeles arbutifolia; assembly: GCA_024362995.1. NCBI lineage: Eukaryota > Viridiplantae > Streptophyta > Magnoliopsida > Rosales > Rosaceae > Heteromeles > Heteromeles arbutifolia. The sequence goes on along the minus strand of JANCRC010000017.1, from coordinate 10,115,879 downwards.
ATCAATAGTTTTTGTTTGAATTACCCAATCAAATGCTAGAAAATTAAGGAGCGTGAAAATCACTATTCTTTGAAATGGGATCTTATCTCAACAAAATTCAACATCTGACCAAGGAAAAAGAAAATACAAAAAATCCGACAAATCTTGTAAACATGGTGGTTCCTTATCACACCACTTATCTCCTCACTAAACAATCAGATCGGAGGGGGAAAAGATATCACACACAAAAAATTTACGCGTGTTTCTTCCTAACACAAGACGACGACTCGAGATTATATGACTACAGTACATCTCCTTTGATCATTCCGTCCTGTGATGATAACGTATCGAATCGTCCAAAAATCTGTGCATGGTAGCCACCCGTTCTTCAACATCCTCGACTCTACAGCATGGGGTGCTCCCATGGCTGAATTCAAAATAATGCTCCATTACTTCTTTTTCCAGGTTAATAATGCTCAACCACTCTACAGATGAGGCATCTAGTCTGCTTAATAAACGTCCTGCCAGATCGAAAGTAAAAGGTCATCGGGGATAATCTTAGAGCACAAGCATTTCGAATCTGATCAGCACAGTGTGAAGCAACATCTAATATATGCCATATTTTAACGGCCGTCATTACCTCTATATTACGGATTTTGCTGGACTTGCCGGTGTACTTGTATTATCCAATCAACATAACCATTGCTTCCGCCCATCTGCTCCTCAACAAGATTGGCAAGTATAAGATGGCCTTCTCGGGGCTGCTCACCTTGTCTTACAAGATAACACAACTGATAATATGAAGGATCACTTTCTCTGAATTTCTTTAGTATCCTCATTAGCTTCTTTGACATTTGATTGTCATGCTCACAAAGGGTAACCTGATCAGCCAAAACAATAAGAGTAGAGTAAACGAAATACTAAACAATGCCAGTTCAACAAGTTACAAGGTAAAAATAAATCAGATAAAGCGGGGAAGCAAAGAATTATTGGGACAAAGTTAGAAACTTCAAGAAAGGTTCGGATTACAAAGATCTCTCCAACAATATCTAAACCAAAGGCTGATCACAGAATAAGAATCCAATACAGTTCTTACGTAAAACCATAGAGCTAGTAATGGGTCATCCAAATGATAAAAGAAAAGAAAGTGGTATACTAGAGTCATATAAACTAGGGAAGGAAAAGGGGGTGGCATTCTCAAGGCTTTTTGGGAAACTTAATAAATTAGTCAGCTGCGCATAAGCCAGCCACATCGACAATTATATGTTTCTTATAACACTTTTCTGTAATAGGGAGCTCGGGTGTATTTGAATTCCAGCATAATGCAGCAGGGACAGAGATTAAGAAATTAAACTACACATGATACTTCTTTTGTTCTACTTTGTATTTAAGGGGCTTTATCATACCTTTGATAACTCTGCTGCAAAGTCAGGCCCAAGTAGATTCTTAGCTATATCAGGTGGAAGAACTCTACCAAACCATAGAACATGGCGAAACCCATCATCGAATAAATAAAGGCCTCTGAAATCTAAGCTCTCAGCAAGTAGTGGTAACCTATTCTCTATGATTTTGACGTCATCAGCTTCAGAAGATGCCTACGAATACAAGAAGCGGAAACAAAATTAACGATTGCGAAATCAAATCACTTAATTTTCAGTGCATGGAATTGTATTACCTTCAAAAGATACTCATCCAGCCGTATTAAACTAGGATATAGGAGCTTCAACAACTTTTTAACTGGTAAGGTCATCATTGTGTGCCCTGCCGCACAACGTTCATCAAGCAACACGTCTGCATACCCCCCACGAAGAGGTGCTGATTTACAAAGTGCCAATCCATACAAAGGCAAGCACTTAATAGACTCTGAGTATATCATCTTCCCTCCTAAGCGGTGTTGTACAGCATAGAGATTTCGAAATTCTTTTAGGGCTTTTACAATTCTTAGCTGCAAAGAGTTCCGAGCATCTTCCAACTTATGGGACAAAGTTTTCTCAATTGCTGCAATTTGATTCAGAAAAAAAGTAAGAACCACTGAGATTCAAACATACAACATTACTAACAGAGTGTCAGTTATCCACCTAGCCTGGAAAGCAAGGTGACAATAGCACCAGTATCAGCCTGCCGATACATCTCAGGCAGATCTGTAACCACCGGTACTGCTGCTGTATGTACTCTAATACGCCTCTCTCCGCAGGATGCAGTGTATCTTTAAAACGTTAAGGACACTTCACAATAACCTTCAAAATATCATTACGAAATTTCCCCCAAAGCAACTTAAACTAGAGAGTCTGTGAATAATCAAAGTATAATGAATGAAACAACTTTATTATGCAACTGAAAAGAAAACTTCAGAAGAAGAATATCGGAAGGAAATGATTTGTGAATATACTGTCTGAATGGTTAAAACTTAAAATCGAACATTAAGTGGAAGGATACAGCAAGACAACTTGGAAATATACTGTCTGAATAGTTAGTAGCGTCTCTTCAAGAGATAACTGCATCGCAAATGCTTTATCACAATCTACAGCAGGAAGTGCTAATAAGTCTGTGGACCTTAGCATAAAGTTCCCATGATAAGACGTAAAGCGCACTCCTAAAAGTATAAACAACAAAACATTAGCATATTTTCGACACAGGCGAAAAAACATATTTATGTGAGCACAATGGGGTTGCTATGGAGAATCATCAATGGCAAACCTTTTCCACATCTTATGCGCATCACTGCTTCCCAGGCAGTTTCCCTAGTAAGATCTCTGGCTAATTCATGTCTCAACTTATCTCCGTGAATGGTTGATAGAAAATTCGGGTAATAATACACCTGACCCCCGGTATATTTTGCCAGAGTACCTACATTTTGGAAGACCACAGCAATTATATATTATACAATAGTAAATATAGTTCATGGGAGAGCATACAACACAATAACCATCACACCGTGAAATGGGTTATCAATAGCTGCTGGAAACAAGAACTACAAACAAGATAGTAAAAGTTTCAAATATGTAAATTCAGATTCTTTCTTCAAAAATGTTCACTACAAGGCAGAGACACTACCATTTCCTAGGAAAACAGGTAATGCAATAAATTGGAGAAAACCAGGGTTAATGCATATTTCCCCACAAGGGCAAAAACTACAAAATTGGTGGATAACATAAGCGTTCTCAACATATTAATGGAGAGAAGTATCATCAGAAGATCCTACTATCTACCAACATCATCTTGATCTTTGGTTCTATGAAAGTGAAACCGAATTTGATAAAACTACAAATATGTACCTAATGAAGCTATATCAGTGTACTTGTCACTGAAGGCATACACATCCACCCCTATCTGGAACTTGGTAAATTCTGCAGCCATCTGCTTATAAAAAGGATCCTCTGGTAGTCTTAGTGAATGCTCTTTATCAGAGCCATAGACACGAAGATCATCTCCACGCAACTTCAAGCGACCAACACCAAGTGATGGCAGTGTATTTTGAAAAATTAACAATTTACCCCCAAGGTTGCTCTGCACAAGCGTATGTATGGACATAAGTTAATGCAAAGTAAATGAACGACCAGACTCTTGGAACTGCATAATGCAGTACTTAATAGCCAATTACTCAAGGAGTACAAAAATTAACACTGCTTTGTAATTGGTGACAAAATTTTATCCAAAGGCAAAATTCAAATTGCTGTGTGACGAAGCTCACACACCATAAGCATAAGCGAGGCTTTAAGTGCTGGACCAAAAGCAGACTCCACATTCACGTTGTCTTGAAACATAGACGGCAAGCTATCTAGGAAGGTCTCCACTACACTTCTTGATTCAGATAGATTAACAAGAAGATCATCTGGCAATGGAACAAATACACCATCCAGGTCTGAGACCACCATCATTTGAGGCTGAGTCAAAGAAGACTGCACAAAAAACTCAGAGGATCTCAACACAAATGTTGGTAGTCGGAAGAAACAGAAAATAATAAGTTATGTTAATAGTGAATAACAGAAAACACATACTTTCAAGTTATAAAAATGTATTGTGCTGTCAAAAGTTGCAAACCCAATTTGTGTTCTGGGGAAGCCAGGAAGCTCATCCAAGCATGACCGGATAGTTTGGGCCACAACCTGCAAAGAGGTCATCAATAAATTTCAATAATTCCAACAGAGAGGCAAACAGACCTTGTGTAGTAATCAATCAAAGACATAGTAAAAATAACCCAAATGAAAAGACATCACAACCAGCCATGAGATTCCCACTATTAAAAGTCCTTACATGAACTATTTCATAAAACAAGAGAAGTTCATCTCCGCAAAACCCATTCTATAAGTGTCATGTATGAGAAAATTCCCAAAGCTAGGCATCTGAGCCACCCTACTTTATCTTTTTCACAAAAATAAAACCAGACACTGCATACTAGATATGATATTGTATATTAATAGAATCGTCTTTTCTTCCTAATCTCAATCCAAGAGCCTCTGACACTATACTCTCAAGGGCAACCAAGAACAATATCCACTAGCACTACTGGATGATCAATGAACCATGCATAATACTCCCCAAGGGTCTGCAGTTGTATATTAGCAATAATTCATAAACAAACAGGTTTCAGAATGCAAGGTTGAGTTTCTGTAAAAGCATTAGAAACAGTGTTTACCTCAATCATACCACTTCTGACAGCAGATATCGAAACGTCAATGAGGAAAAAATACAGTGGAGGCATAGGAGGCCGCACCATATATTCAGTTGGAGCAACAAATTCCACGCTACCCCGTGTAAGCTCAGGTCGTTGATCCAAATCAATTCTTCTGCCAGTGGCATCCAAATGAGCAAAGTAATCCCCAGGGACTGAGAAGAAAGTAAATCCAATTTATCACTTTATGCTTGACCAGAAATATTAAATGATATATATTTACCAAGAACCGAACAACATCCCACTACCATGGTTAATATTAGTAACAAAAAACAAGTAGTATCTAGCAGGAAAACTTGATTGCATTCAGGTAAAACCAGAATTAACAATAAAGCAAAGCTGCTGTACATTCATCATGATATTAGAAACTTCAGTGCACTAAGGGAAAATTACTAAGAAATAGAAAATGCAAAAAACTACTCTAGCATGACAGGTTGCAATGTCGAAAATATCTGCATTATGAAATAAAAAATGAATAAAATAACAACATTTTGGACTATAAAGCAAGCACGAATATTCAATACATATAGAGCACAATATATTACAGAAATCCTATTTGGGGAAGTATAACTAACAAACATGAATAAAATATATGGCAAACTCAGCTGCTTAATGCTGTCAACATGGAAAAGCGTGTGAAGTTGAACATAGGGAGATTTTGTGTCAACAGGCATCCTTCCATACATTTTTTAATAACAATAAGTTCAATTTATTCTTAGGGAAAAGAGAAGAGCTAGTCCATTTACCATCATTAAGTAGAGCACAAATGTTGCAACGCCACTTTCTTCCAGCATCTGTAAATGTCACACAGGGGTTCACATATGTCCGACATCTTCTACAGCGAATAATCCCAGCAGAACCAAAATTAACAATGGGAACTTCCTCCTAGACAGAGAACAAAGAACAAGATAGTTACAGTGAATCGAACTTCAATCAATTTTGATCATTTTGAATGTTTCAGTATAGATGCACATGCACTAACCCCATCAGGTGGTTCAGCAAGTGGACAAACAACTGCTCCCAAAGGTAAATGCCACCTAGAAGACAAAGACTGAGAACTTGGTATTGCACCAGTTGTAAACCGTAAAAATCTAGGATTGCAGTTCATGGGGTACATCTGAGCAAGTGCTTTTGGCTCCACGTCACCAGCCAAAGGCCTTGGCAAAGCTTTAGGGTCAAGTCCAGGTTCAATTGATCCGGGAACAGATCCAATAGATAGTGAGCTGAAGTCGTCCATCAAGGCTTGTACAGCACCAACAGGAGGTCCAGAACCGTGATGTTGCATGTGGTCCCTTGACTGCATACCCAATGGAGCTGCACCTTGCGGAGGTGGAGCATAACCTCCTTGGTGAGCAGCAAAAGGAGAGGACACTGCTGGTGGAGCAGCTGCGTAGCTTCCTTGATGAGTAAGAAATGGAGACTGAGCAGGTGGGGCTTGCGAGTCTGCACTAGACTGCTTATGGGGGAATCCAGGAAAAGATGTCTGAGAATTTGGTAGGGAAGCTGGGAATGATGAATCTGATGGAGACTGAAGAGCATTCACACTTGGTGGTACAGAATTAAAGCTTTGAGGTGGAGGTCCCATTGGCACAGAAGGTATCTGCTGTTGTGGTCGTTGAAATGGTGCTTGACCTGGAGGAGGTTGATATGGCATTTGGCCTACAGGTGGACCATGTGTAGGGGGTGCTTGCGCTGCAGATAGATATTGTGGTGTTGGGAAAAGGGACAAAGGTCCAACACTCGGCGGGACACTTGAAGTTGGCGGAGGAGGCACAGATGGATCATGAAACCTACCTGGCGGGGTAGGTCTAAAAGGAGAGGCTTGTGGCCCAACTGCAGATCCAGTTGACGAGAACGGCACATTAGTCTGTGGAGCAACTGGTGGAGTAGGTCCGAAGTTAGAGGCAGCTGCACCAACCACAGGCCCCGACGATGAAAAAGGTGTCTGTTGAGTAACAAGTGGAGGAGGTCTAAAACCAGATGCCTCCTGTCCAACCATGGGACCTGAAGATGAAAAAGGCATCACGTTCTGAGGAGGAGCCGCAAATGGTGCAGTGGCAGGTCTTGTAGTAAAATTCGGACGACCAGGGTTTTCAGTCCCCATAACTTTGGTTACAAACACCTGCTACTTCATTAGCAACAATGCTCTCATGACCTAGACCTGCTCCTACAGCCAAGAGGAAGAGGTTTGGTTTATAATCCAAGAACATCAATATGTCACTACATCACAGCTTAGACACTTGCAGTATTACGGTATGAAATCATATAAACACAAAGACGTACATTCAAATTACATTTTTTTTTCTTTTCTTTTTTTGCATCAAACATAACAAAGCGATACTGATGGAATAAGCAAATAATGAACTCGAAAATAGATCAAACCCTCTATGTCAACACTAAGCTCGTCCAGTCTCACAAAATTAATAAAGCAGCCCAAGCAAGAATGTCGGCTTGAATCCTTAATCTTGAATTTTCAATATGTGACAATACTTAGGCATCACTAACAATTCATTTAAAATTCCACTAGCAATCCTAAACAGCTAGAGCAGTTAACAAGGTCAAAACTCATAAACCACTCAATGCTAACTCTTAACTCTTAAGGTTTAACTCTCACATGACCGAAACATAAACGGTGCACAATGGATCACGATATACCATTAGTAATTAACCTATAAGCAATTATGGACCAAACATGGATAAACAAGATGTGATTAATTAAGCATAATTTAGCACTACCATAAATATTAACTTTATGATTGCTGATACTAAAAAACGACAATCCCACAATCCTAAAAACGTAATTACAACAAAGAGAAAGCATAATTTAGCATGCACACAGAGACAGTGTAGCAGATCTTAATCGGAAAAAATCGAAAAGAAAAGCACTACCCAAATCCCAAATTTGTAATATCTATATGGATCAAGAAAACCCAGATGAAAATTAGAGCCAGATTTGTGAACCCGATGGAAATCAAATGCAAAACCCAATGAAAAACTAGAAAGCAAAAACAGACCCGAGTGAGATTGCGAGTTAAATTCTGGACATTTTTTGAGACCCAAGGGAAAAGTGAACTATATCGAACGAACCGAGATGAAGGACTCGTTCGGTTGATTTAATCGCAGAGTGGCAAATCGAGATTCAGAGAGAGAGAGAGGGGAAGAAGTGCTTACCTCTGCTAGCCTGAGGAGAGAGAAAGTCTAGAGAGAGTGAAATACGAAAAGGACGAGAGAGAAACTGTTACTGGGTTAATATTTTCATCGACCTCAACGACGTCGTTTTCGTTCTTGCATGGAAATTATAAATACAAAGTGAAAATCAGGTAAAGTCTTCATCCACAGCTCTCTCTCTCTCTCTCTCTGTTTCCATCTCTCAATTATTTTTAGTTCCTCTCTCAATCTTCTTAATCTTCACAGATTGATCCTAAACCTCTCATTTCGATCCAAATCCGTCCTCCAATTCCCCCCAAATCGGCTTCACTTTTCTATTCTGGCACCAGTTTCGGAGACCCAATTGGCAAACGAGTCCTCCATTGAATCCTCCACCAAAAGCTGGTAAAGTTCCAAGTTTTTATTCAAATTGATCAACTGGGTTTTGCTTTTTTCCTTCAAATTTTGAGGATTTGATATCCAAGCAGCTGGCTTTAGCTTCGTCAATCCGATGATTATGTTTAGATTCTGCATCGAAAATTACAAAAAAAATTGAAACTCCATCAGTAAATGGATCTTGTTTGTTTCTTCAGAATCTGAAATTTTGAGATGCAAATTTAGCAACTTGGAAATAATTTTGTTAATGGCTTATTGGAAATGGTTTTTTTCAGGTCAGGTATGACGCATCAAGCTGGGAGCTTCATTTGGGAGATTGAGAAATTAGCTGGGAACAAGTTTTCGAAATCTTTTCGATCAATCGCAAAGTAAGTACTTGAACAAGTTTTCGATTTCAATCGATTTGTTATTAATTTTTTATGATTAGAAGTTAAATTTATATTGATAGTGTTGACTGCTCCAGAGGGATCCTCTGTTTTTTTTTTAAATTTTTGTGTGTGTGAGAGAGAGACTCTGTTTCATTCCTGATAATTGGTAGAAAGCAAATCTGAACTTTAATATAACTTTGGTGATAAATTTTGAATGTCAAGATTAAGGGTTGTTGGAAAACAAAGAAAAGATTAAATTTTTTTGAGTTTTAGTGGAAAAGGACGGTTAACAATATATGATTTCTTATTGCTGTTTGAGCTTGAATCTCAATATAGGTAATAAATTTTGATGCCAAGTTCTCAAGAGTGAGTGATATTTGAATTTTACATGTGCTGGTGTTAGTATGTACTATTGGTATTGTATACGCAGAAAGCTAAATCAAGAAAAGTTTTCAGGTCAACTTTTCACTATGTGGCGAGCGGGAAGCGAACTGATAAACATTTGTTATTTCTCACAGTTTATGCTGATCAGCATACTCAGCAGGCTGATTTTCCAAGGTTGTACAATCTATATCTGAAGTGTCGTCAATGGCTGAGCAACGAAAAGGTAATGTCAAACCTGTGAATGGGAAGCCATCAGGAACCACAACAGCAAGCGCCGGTGCATATTCCATTGATCTCAATAACTTCAGCAAGCGGTTAAAGATGTTATATTCACATTGGAGGGAACATCGTAGTGATCTATGGGGTGAATCTGATGCACTTGCAATAGCAACTCCTCCAACTTCTGAGGATCTGCGGTATCTGAAATCCTCAGCAATGAATATCTGGTTGCTTGGTTATGAGTTCCCAGAAACTATCATGGTTTTTGCAAAGAAGCAGATCCATGTTTTGTGTAGCCAGAAAAAGGCCTCTCTCCTTGATGCTGTGATAAAGCCTGCAAAAGAGGCTGTTGGTGTTGAAGTGGTTATGCATGTGAAACTCAAAGGCCAGGATGGAACTGCACTGATGGATAGCATATTCCGAGCTGTAAATGCCCAGTCGAGCTCTGATGCTCCTGTTGTTGGACACATAGCAAGAGAGGCTCCTGAAGGGAAACTTTTGCAGACTTGGAGTGAGAAGTTGAAGAATGCTAATCTTGGGTTGAGTGATGTTACCAATGGGTTCTCAGACTTGTTTGCCGTCAAAGACCCCGTTGAGCTTACATATGTGAAGAAAGCGGCATACTTGACTTCATCAGTGATGAAGACTTTTGTGGTACCTAAGCTTGAGAAGGTCATTGATGAGGAAAAGAAAATTTCCCATTCTTCATTGATGGATGACACGGAAAAGGTCATATTGGAGCCTGCAAGAATTAAGGTGAAGCTGACGGCAGCAAATGTTGATATTTGCTATCCTCCAATTTTTCAGAGTGGAGGACAATTTGATCTGAAGCCAAGTGCTTCAAGCAATGATGAGAACCTTTGTTATGACTCTACTAGTGTGATTATATGTGCTGTCGGATCAAGGTACAAAAGCTACTGCTCCAATATTGCTCGAAGCTATCTGATTGATGCAAATTCTACGCAGAGCAAGGCTTATGAGGTTCTGCTTAAAGCTCAAGAAGCAGCAATCAGTAATTTAAAATCTGGGAAGAAGTTAAGTGCTGCATACCAAGCTGCACTCTCAGTAGTTGAAAAGGAGGCTCCAGAGCTGGCTGGAAACTTGACTAAAACAGCTGGAACTGGAATTGGCCTTGAGTTTCGTGAGTCGGGGCTTAATCTTAATGCTAAGAATGACCGAATTTTGAGACCAGGCATGGTTTTTAACGTTTCTCTGGGTTTCCAGAACGTGCAGGCACAGACAAAAGACCCTAAGACCCAGATATTTTCACTGTTAATAGCGGATACAGTTATTGTTGGTAAGGAGACCCCGGAAGTATTGACTAATTCAAGCAAAGCTGTTAAGGATGTGGCGTACTCATTCAATGATGATGAAGAAGAAGAAGAGCAGGCAAAACCTAGATCCAGTAGTAAAGGGGCCGGGAGTGCGATGAGTAAGGCCACACTTAGATCAGACAACCATGAAATGTCGAAAGAAGAGCTACGAAGGCAGCACCAAGCCGAACTTGCCCGCCAAAAGAATGAAGAAACTGCTAGAAGGCTTGCTGGTGGGGGTTCTGCAGCTAACGACAATCGTGGTGCTGGGAAGACAGTTGGTGATCTGATTGCATATAAGAATGTCAATGATCTGCCTGCTCCAAAAGAGTTGATGATTCAGGTTGACCAGAGGAATGAAGCTATCCTCTTGCCGGTTTATGGAAACATGATTCCTTTTCACATAGCCACTGTGAAGAGTGTTTCCAGCCAGCAGGATACTAACCGGAATTGCTACATCCGTATAATCTTTACTGTACCTGGTACTCCATTTAGCCCTCATGATGCAAACACCCTGAAGTTTCAAGGGTCAATTTTTTTAAAGGAAGTTTCATTCCGTTCCAAGGACCCGAGGCATATAAGTGAAGTAGTACAGCAAATTAAAACTCTTCGCAGGCAGGTTGCCTCAAGGGAATCTGAAAAAGCTGAAAGGGCAACTTTAGTTACGCAGGAGAAGCTGCAAATTTCAGGAGCCAAATTCAAGCCAAAAAGATTGCCAGATCTATGGATTCGCCCCGTTTTTGGGGGCCGTGGAAGAAAGCTCACTGGATCACTGGAAGCCCACGCGAATGGATTCCGGTATTCGACTTCAAGGTCTGAAGAACGTGTCGATGTTATGTTTAGCAATATCAAACATGCATTTTTCCAGCCAGCTGAGAAGGAAATGATTACCCTGCTGCACTTTCATCTGCACGATCATATTATGGTAGGAAACAAAAAGACAAAGGACGTGCAATTTTATGCGGAGGTGATGGATGTAGTGCAGACACTGGGAGGTGGAAGGAGGTCAAACTATGATCCTGATGAGATCGAGGAAGAGCAACGTGAAAGGGAACGAAAGAACAAAATTAATATGGAGTTCCAGAACTTTGTGAACCGAGTAAATGATTCGTGGGGGCAACCTCCATTCAAATCACTTGATCTTGAGTTTGATCAGCCCCTTAGAGAGCTTGGCTTCCATGGAGTACCTCATAAAGCGTCAGCTTACATTGTCCCAACTTCAAGCTGTCTGGTTGAGCTGATAGAGACACCGTTTGTGGTAATTACTCTAAGCGAGATTGAAATAGTAAACCTTGAGAGAGTTGGTCTAGGGCAAAAGAACTTTGATCTGACTATTGTTTTCAAGGACTTCAAGCGAGATGTCTTCCGAATTGATTCTATTCCCTCGACATCTCTAGATGGAATTAAGGAGTGGTTAGACACTACTGATCTCAAGTATTATGAGAGTAGGTTGAATCTCAACTGGCGTCCTATTCTCAAAACCATTACTGACGACCCCGAGAAGTTCATAGAGGATGGTGGATGGGAATTTTTGAACATGGATATTAGTGATTCGGATTCCGACAATTCTCAGGAGTCTGACCGTGGGTATGTGCCTTCAGATGTACAGTCGGATTCAGGTTCAGATGAGGAGGATGACGACAGCGAGTCATTGGTGGAGTCGGAAGATGATGAGGAAGAAGAATCCGGAGAAGACTCGGAAGAGGCCGAAGGAAAGACATGGGAAGAGTTGGAGAGGGAAGCAAGCCACGCAGACAGGGAAAAAGGGAATGGGTCGGACAGTGAAGAGGAGAGGGCAAGAAGGAAGGTTAAGGCTTTTGGAAAGGCTCGAGTTCCCGACAAGAGGAACATTGGTGGCAGCCTGCCCAAGAGGCCCAAATTTAGGTGACATTGTTTTTGTCTTCAGTTTTTTATAAAGATTTGCAGCAGCTTAAGCAGCAGCGTTAGATTTGAGTTGAGTGTGTTATTTTGAAGATGTTAAGAGAGAGTAAAGAGTTACCAAAAGGGTCAAAGTTAATTTTTCGTTGAATCTTCGTTCTTTCTGTGCGTTAAAACAAACTTTTTTCGGGTAAGATGGTAGTCAAAAAAGGATTAAAGGGCTTTACATATTTATATCTTTACCATATTTTTGGCACTTTTTTTTGTTGCTTTATGAATCCTGTAGTGAATGTGGTTTTTTGGTAATAAGTTACTTGCAGGTGAAGAAACGCCAACGGGGTAAAATGTATATCCCTTGCGGATGCATGCAAAGCTTGTTTTGGTTGTATTAGGGTAAGGAATGAATATGTACTTGAACTTATACTTGGGCGAAGGGATGGATGAATTTGGATTTGAACTGATGGATTTTGGTATGAATCGTTCACCGTCTTATCCTTCGTTCCAACCAATAACATCGTTCGATTCTCCCTTGCTTCCTCCACAACCAGAAATGGCATGCATTTGAATGCATATGGATAAAGAATGGTGGACGACATACTGTCTTTAACCAACTAGCCTAACTTACATCAGCATTTACCATTTTTTTGTGTAAGAACAATACGGTGTTGCGAAAAAATTCATTCGCTTATTTGGGAAACAAAGTACAGAAAGAGGTGCACAATACAAAGCAACATTCATAATTCTTCCAACTGTGGAAATTAAACAAGAAGAATAGGGGCAATCAAAGACCTAAACAAGTTAAAAACAACATAAACGGTGATAAAGCTTTTACTTCCAGCATAATACCTACAATTTACAAGCAAAAGGTCTAGTCTTACTCTTGCATCCGCAACATAAGTCTATTCGGTCCAAAAAGCGATAACGAAGTAACTTAAACCGAACTAGTAAAATTAAAAGTTCCAAGTAACTACCGTCAGACTTCTTAAAACATTAACATGTGACTGACATGAAACAATCACACGATCTATCTCATCTTACTCCGCTTCGGGATGCTACTAGGAGGTGGGGCTCGAGACTTCCCAAAAGCTTTCACCTTCCTTCTCTTCCTGTCCTCCTCACTGTCTGATTCGTTCCCTTTCTCCCTATCTGCATTGCTTGCTTCCCTCTCCAGCTCATCCCACGACAACCCATCCTCATCTGACTCCGCTTCTCCGTCCTCATCCTCAGACTCCACAACCGATTCACTATCAGAATCCTCATCATCCGATTCATCTGATTCAGCAGATTCGATATCCGATGGTTCATAACCCTGGTCTGACTCCTCTGACTGTTCAGACTCTGAATCAGACGCTTCCAAATTCAAAAACTCCCAACCTCCATCTTCAATGAAGCTCTGCGGGTCATCGGTGATTGTCTTCAGTATCTGTTTCCAGTTGAGATTCAGCCTGCTCTCATAATACTTGAGGTCAGTTGTGTCGAGCCATTCCTTGATACCATCAAGTGCTGTTGAAGGGATCGAATCAATCCGGAGAACATCCTTTTTGAAGTCCTTGAATACAATTGCCATGTCAAAATTCTTCTGCCCAAGGCCAACTCTTTCCAGATTCACAATCTCAATCTCGCTTAGACTGACAACAAGGAAAGGAGTTTCTATGAGTTCAACCAAGCAGGTTGAGGTAGGGACAATAAATGCCGATGATTTATGAGGGACACCATGGAAACCAAGCTCTCTCAGAGGTTGATCAAACTCAAGGTCCCTAAACTGTGACTGCCCCCAAAGCTCATTAACCCGATTCACAAAGTTCTGAAAATCCATATTTATTTTGTTCTTCCTATCCCTCTCCCGCTGCTCTTCTTCAATCTCATCTGGGTCATAGGCAGACCTCCTACTACCTCCCAAGGTCTGAACTGTGTCCATCACCTCAACATAGAATTGCACGTTTTTTGTTTTCTTGTTCCCCACCATGATGTCATCGTGCAGATGAAAGTGGAGGAGAGTGATCATCTCATTCTCCGCTGGCTGGAAAAAGGCATGCTTAATATTTGCAAACATAACATCCAGGCGCTCCTCTTGCCTGGTGGTAGAATAACGAAACCCATTTGCATGAGCTTCAAGAGTACCAGGAATCTTTCTTCCACGGCCACCAAAAACAGGTCGAATCCAAAGGTCAGACAATCTTATTGGCTTAAATCTGTTACCAGCTATTTGGAGTTTCTCCTGAGTAACCAGTGTCGCCTTCTCAGCTATCAAGGACTCCCTGGACACAACTTGCCTTCGCAGCCCTTTAATCGCCTGTACCACTTCACTTATGTGCCTTGGATCCTTGGAGCGAAATGAAACTTCTTTTAAATATATAGACCCAAGGTTCTTCAGTGAGTTGGCATCATGAGGACTAAAAGGAGTCCCAGGGACATTAAACATGATTCTGATATAACAGTTCCGATTCGTGTCCTGTTGACTGGAAACTGTCCTTATGGTGGCAACATGAAAAGGGATCATACTGCCATAAATAGGCAACAGAACAGCTTCATTCTTCTGGTCAATCTGAATCATTAGTTGATTCAGACCTTTTGGTGGAGCGACATCATTTACATTCTTGTAGGCAATTAAATCCGTTAAAGCCCTTGCTGCAGAACGATTGTCACCCGGCGCAGATCCAGCACCAGCAAGTCTGCGGGCAGTTTCTTCATTTTTCTGACGGGCAAGTTCTGCCTGATGTTGCCTGCGGAGTTCCTCCTTCGAAATCTCATGATTGTCTGACCTCAATGTTGTCTTAGACATTAAGGCCTCCCTTCCATTAGCCTCATCTTTCGGTTTTTTGGGCTTTTCAGCTTCTTCTTCATCTGCATCATTAAAGGAGTATGCCACATCCTGAAGATTCTTAGAGCTTCTACTTGTCACCACCTCTGGCTTGTCATTGCCAATAACTACAGTGTCCGCAAGCAACAAAGCGTAGTTTTGGTTTTTGGGATTGCTGCGACCACTCTGTAAGTTGTGAAACCCAAGCGACACATTAAAGACCATGCCTGCTTTCACCAACCGCTCATTCTTTGCATTTATATTCAACCCAGATTCACGGAACTCAAGGCCGATACCAGTCCCAGCTGATTTTGTCAAATTTGTTACTAATTTGGGAGCCTCCTTCTCCACCACAGCAAGGGCAGCTTGATAAGCAGCACTGACCTTTTTCCCAGGCTTCAACTCACTAATGGCTGCATTATGGGCCTTGAAGAGAACTTCATATGCCTTGCTCTGACTGGAAGTAGCATCAATCAGAAAGGTCCTGGCAATGTTTGAGCAGTAACTCTTGTAGCGGGACCCAACAGCACATATGATCGCGCTGGCAGAATCATAATAAAGCAACTCATCATTGCTAGCAGCACTGGGTCTGAGATCAAACTGTCCTCCACTCTGAAATATTGGGGGGTAACAGATATCAACATTATCAGCCCGGAGCTTCACTTTAGCTTTAGAGGGTTCCATTATAGCTTTCTCTGCCTCATCCATCAAAGAAGAATGGGTGACTTTCTTCTCCTCATCAATAACAGTCTCAAGCTTTTTAACAACAACTTCGGTCATGACACTAGCAGACAAGACAGCAGCTCTCTTGATATTTAAAATCTCGTCATTGTCCTTAACAGCAAACAGGTCAGACAACCCATTTGTTACATCGCCCAACTGAAAATATGCATCCTCAAGCTTCTTGGACCATGTTTCCAAGAGGGTTCCCTCAGGGGCCTCCCTTGCAATATGTCCAACAACAGCTGTGTCATGGCCATCAGCCTTCGATTGAGCATGAATGGCACGGAAAATTGCCTCCATCAGAGCACTTCCATCGTCACTCTTTATCTTCTCATGCATCAGAACATCAACACCCACAGCTTCCTTAGCAGACTTTTTTACAACTTCCAGCAAAGACACCTTCTTTGTACTGCACAAGAAATGAATCTGCTTCTTCATGAAAACCATAATGGTCTCTGGAAACTCATAACCCACCAGCCAAATATTCAATGCTGAAGATTTAAGGTACCGCAGATCTTCTGATGCTTTTGGTGTGGCTATTGCAACAACATCAGAACAACCCCACAAATCAGATCGATGTTTATTCCAATGAGAATAAAGTAACTTCAACCTCTCACTGAAGACTTTCAAATCAATGTTATAGGCACTTCCTGCTCCAGCTGCAGTCTTCCCATTAGCGGGCTGGCTATTTCCATTTCGACGATCAGCCATTACAACTAGTTTCTACATATGACAAACATCAACTTATCACTTTCAGCCAATTAAATACATTTTTTTAACTCAAGAACAAAATTCGCACTTTATCAATATCCTCCTTTTTTTTTTTTTTTTTTTTTGCAATAAAAGTCTTAAAAATCTCAATTAGGGTTTCGCACAAGTTCGCATTCCTAGGGTTTCGCGACACCATCAACATTCATAGAAAGCTAAAATTATATCTGGAAAAACCCCGAAAATCATCATCACCAGCTCCCTTTCGACTTTCCAATAAAAAAATCCCCAACTCGAAAACCAAATTAGGGTTCCTATTACCTCCCCCAAACATACAAAAATCGTCGAAAAACACTAAATTAATCCATGAACAGCGATACAGAAACCGAAATCGTACCTTTCTGAACCTTCAGGAACGGCCTTCTGCGAACTTCTGCGGCTCCGCAATGTCGAATAGGGTTTCAGTTTGGGGCTCTAGGGCTTGGCGGCGACAAGTACCCGATACATTGACCAAAACGCAATTTTTAGAGTGAGAGAGAGAGCGAGAGAGGGAGAGAGAGAACCTAGGGTTTCGAAGCGAGGGATGAGAGAGAAAGAGAGAGAATTCGAAGAGGTAGAGAGAGAGAGAGAGAGATGGAAAAATGAAAAATCGCAGAGAAGGTTTTTTCGAATCGGAGAAGAGTCAGTGGGGGGGGTGGGGGGATTTATGGTTTTCGAAGGCTCTGGAGAAGGGGTGCTTTAAAGGAACTGATTTTTCGTTGTGACGAAAAAGAACTCAGGATTATGAAATTTTACTTCCCCGTTTGGGAGGTTCCTGTAGTCATTGCGATTTTCTACGAGGGTATTTTCGGGGATTGAGTCTTGTTTTGTCAGGGTGTGGGATTTTGTGTCGGACGGCGTCGTTTGGTTGAGAGGGAAAATGTAACAGGCGTTGGGCTTGGGCTCTGCGGCGTCGTTTTGAGTTACTCGTGGCGGGAACGAGCCTGGGCTTTGTTAAAAACAAGGCGGGAAAATCAGGATTTGGTAAAGTTGTTGTTTGGTGGTGAAGCATCTGATTCTGTGATTTTTGACATTTTAATTTTGTTTTTACATGCAATTTTATTCATAATTTTAGTAAGTAATAAACAGTTGTGGTGATCAAGGAACAAAATGCCGATAATATCGGTGAAATATCGCCGATATTATCGGTTTTTCACGGTACCGATATTTTTTTTACTATCCAACTTGTTTTCGTCAAAATGTCGCGATATTATCGATAATATCGCGATATTTTCGAAATTATCGCGATATTTTGAAGGAGAAGGGCCGCGGGATGAGAATACGAAACACAGAAGTGGGGGAAAGAACAGGGGCTTCGAGAAAGCACAGGGGCTTCGAGAACGTAATCTGCAGAGGAGGGTGTTTTGGGAAGAGGGGGAGGGGAAGGGATGGGGGATTGTTGGGGGGGGGATCTGGTGTTTTGGGTGGGGGACGTGAACGCCGGGGGAGGGGGAACACGGGGACGTGAACGTGGGGGCGGAAGATCCCGGGGGGGACAGAAGAGGAATCTAGAGGGAGGGGGGAGGAAGAAGAATCTGGGGGGGAACAAGAAGAATCTGGAGGGGGGAGGAACGGCGTGGGGAGGAGAAGGAGGAGGGGGGTGGAGGGACGCCGTCCACGCGTTTTTGTGTTTTGGGGAGGGGGTGGGGGCAGGAAGGAAGGGAACAGAGAAGAGAGGATCTGGTTTCACATGGGGGATAGAACCGGAGAACAAGAAAGAAGGAGAGGGAGGGTGGGTAGGTGCGTGCCGGTTTTGGCACATGGTTTCGTATGAAACCACGGGGCACATGGTTTTGTGTGTGTGTGTACGGGTTTTTATGTGTGTGTGTGTTTGTGTGTGTACGATTTTTTGTATGTCTGTCAGAGAAGAACAAAAAAATATTCTGTAAGAGAAGACCAAATATTTTGTAAGAGAAGACCAAATATTCTACACTCACAATGTATGTCAGCTCGCTATATAATCAACTTGATAATGTTAAATCCATCATGCAATGCATTTCCTTCCAATTTTTTGTGATAAACTAATAGATAATTGACTAAATAAACATCCTGCAAAGTTTCAATAAAAATTTCCAAGTTTTTCTTACAATTTCCGTGGTTTCCATATAATTTTTATCGATATCGATATTATCCCGATATTTCCATCGATATTTCTGTGTTTCTGGACTACCGATATTTCCGATATTACCGATATTTAATACCTTGGTGGTGATTGATAACAAAAAAAATTTACCAGATCACATTTTCGGTTGATAACAATTTGGTTCGATTCATATATAGTGTCGTTAAAATTAAATCCAAATATGACACATGTCTCGTTTAAGGGTTTTTTACATTTCTAAATTTGAATTTCATGGAGCATAGAATCGCAATTTACACATCTGAAATCTCTTATTTTCTCTAACCGAGTAAAGAGGAGACCCTTCCCTTAAAGTCAACACATTTCAAATTCCAAAAAGTTATACAAGAGACATGCATGTGATTTCTCTTTCCGACTAATGTTTAAAATGTTGAGTTAAAACTTACTGTAGGTATCCAGCTCCATCTCTGAAGAAAGTTCCCTCCCTCCTCTTCTCATCTATGAGAGCTGAAGGCTCCAACATTTTCAAACCCCCATAGATCAGAGACCCAATTGGTTGTTTGGAAACAAAGTCGTAATTTTGAGCCTGAATTTTGTGGTAATACGTCGTCATTTGGCTCACAAAGATGGTAAAGACACGAACTTTTCCGTTCTCTTTTATTTGTGCTCTATCTTTTCGATACATCGTCGAAGCAACATTGTCCCATGATCATCATTTTTTCGGTGTTTTTCTTTAGAAGCTTTGATATTAAGAGCAAGGGACCTGCCCTTACCGTATTCACTTCTTCCATTTCATTTAGTCTCCCGGTTTCCAGATTGAGAACTGGTTTAGAAAAGAACTGAAATGGATTTTGCTGTGATTTTTCACTTTTTCCATTTCATGATTAAGTTGATGCTTTTGGTGTTGCCATTGCAAGAACATCAGACGAACCCCACAAATCATATCGGTGTTTCCATTTCATGATTAAATATACTTTTTTTTGTTGTAAAATAGTATCTATTAAAATTGTTTGTAACAAAAATAATGTACCTATAACTTCATAAGATAATTTATCTACGGTATAAAATTTGTGAAACTAATAATTTACCAGTTGTTTAACCTTTACAAAACTAATGTATCTACAACATGGCCCTTCTGAACTATTGCTATTTCTGATATGAGCTTTATTCAATATTGCTCGAAATGTTATGTTTACAGAATAATTTTCTTTTTCGCAGGCCATAAGATTTTTCATGAGCTCCAATCTGAGAGTGCAAGGACTCAGAGTTAAGAACAGCCCCCAGTTTCATTTCCGGTTCGATAACTGTCAAAACGTCCACCTACAATCACTTACCATAAAAGCACCTGCTTATTTGAGTCCTAACACAAATGGAATTCACATAGAACAAACAATGTGAAACTGTACAATTCACTCATCTCCCATGGTATTTACACAAAAGCAGCTTCCGATTCGACATGTCTTGCTCCACTCTCCAATCTCTCGAAAACTCACCCTTATCGTGGCTTAAAATGCTTCATGTAGGTGACGATTGCGTCTCATTAGGAGTTGATTGTTACAATGTAGACATTAAGAACATTACTTGCGGCCCAAGTCATGGAACAAGGTACATCCAACGCTCCAAAGGTCAAATTGGATGATTTCTAAAGTTTAATTCTACCCTAATCCTCTTTCTTCCTACAGCATTGGAAGTCTAAGGAATCGCAATTCTCGAGCCATTAGTGCCACCAGATGGACCTGATTCATGGCAAAAAAATAACAGCAAAAGACTGTGGCTGGTTTTCTACAATCAATGGAATGTCAATGCAAGGGGGCGGTGTAATAGATGGTAGAGGAGAGAAATGGTGGGATCTTCCTTGTAAACCCCACAACGTAAGCACTTTTTTCTCTTTACAATCACCAGTAAATTTGGGAAAATTTAACAATGTCTTATGAATTTGGCATGATACATTAAAACCAGTATAAAATAAGTGAAAACTACATCTGTTTAACTACCTATATTTAGCCCGTGATCATCACATGATCATCTAGATGATAGTTGTTGACTAAAAAACTAGCCCCCAGTCTAATTTAAGAATGTTGGCTCCATGAGGGTGTTAAATTGGTCTTCTCAATGAGGGACCATAGAGGGCTGGAATAAAATGTACAACAGTTATAAAGGACCACCTCACATACAGTGGCGGATTCAGGATTTTAATATAGGGTGGTCCCAATATAAAAGCTCCAAAAAAAAATTAAACGAAAATAGCATTAAACAAATAAATGACAAACTACAACTTTGCATTCATAATCTTTGTGCTAAACAAGCTAGAAATACTAAATTTGTCCACGACGGGATTTCATACTTTGAAAATGTGTCATGATAGTTTCATTGTCAATACAAGAAAAAACATTTTTCTCAATGCAAACAACTAAGATATCATTTAACCATTGATCACCCATTTTGTTGTGGAGTGAACTCTTAATGATATACATGGCAAAAAATGTTCTCTTCACTGAAGCAGTTGCAACCGGTAAAACCAAAGCCAATTCAATAAGTAAATACACATATTTAAATATTCGATGCAACCCCTTTCCCACCATTTTCTTAGCAAGATCACTAATGCTTTGCAACTGAGAAAAGTCACTTCTCGAACGCATAGAATGAATATAAATATCGAGTTGATCTTCAAGTGCTGATATGTCTTGCTTCATAAAATCATGAGGGTACAATTGAGCAAGGCGAAGTAGCTTTTCTTTGTCAAAAGCTACAAAAGAATCATTTGGACTCAAGCTAGCCAAACATATGAGCAATTCGGTACTTGTCTCATTGAAGCTATCATTTAACTTTGTAAGTTGGGAATCAATGACAAAAAAAAAGAGCTCCACTTTGTAATAATGACGGTTGGCCTTTTTGTGGGTATACGACGAGGCATTCCTTGAGCTACATATGCATCATCCATGTTAATAACCTCAATATGATGTTGGACACAAAATAACAATACTTTGTCAACCAAAAGATCAAACCTCTCATCATTCCTTATGTAGAGTAGTTGTTCTTTACATGTGTTGACTAAAGACATTGCATTCACGATCTCATAATCATTCTTTTGTAATGCTTGTGATAAATTATTCGTGATTCCCAATATAGATTTCATCAAAAATAGGAGAAACACAAACTCAAATAATTATGTCTCTCAATAACCTATTTGCTTCGGCCACACTATCATTGGTGTTATCATCAACAATCATTTCAAGCACATTAACCACGGATGAGTAATAGAAATCAAACTAATCAAAGTACCATAATGTGAATTCCATCTTGTAGCTCCGGCATGTTTGAGACTAGTTTCTTGATTTAAGCCTCGTCCCGTCATAAGAGAATCATTTTCAAGAGCTTTTATAAGTTCTTTTTGTTGCATCTCTCTAAGTGCATCACGATGCTTACATGAAGCTCCAATATTATTTACCACATTATTATCCAATCAGAAAAATGTGTTAACATCAATATTATCCTTTGCTACGACAACAAGAGCTAATTGGAGTTGATGAGCAAAGCAATGAACATAGAATGCACAAGGTTGTTCATTCAAAATCTTTATCTTGAGTCCATTGAACTCACCTTTCATATTACTAGCACCATCGTAACCTTGCCCTCGTAAATTGGAGAAACTCAACTCATTGAAATTAATGAACGCATCAATAGACTCCTTTAGTGTGTTTGAAGTGGTGTCGGGAACATGTTGATCTCCTACAAACCTTTCAATGACTTTCCCATTTTTGTTAGCATAACGCAAAACCACTGCCATTTGCTCCTTTATAGAAACATCACGTGCCTCATCAACCAATAAAGAAAAAAACCTGGCATTCTTCATACCACTTATGATACTTTTAATGGTTTCAATAGAACATGAATGAACAAGATCTTTTTTAATTGAATGAGCTATTAGCTTGAGATTTCCCGGAGCTTTATCTAACACAATGACCTATATTTTCTCATCATGATCCGCAAGGAATTGCAAGAGCTCCAAATAGTTACCTATGTTGTTTGAAGTGTCACTTTCATCATGACCACGAAATGAAAGACCTTGTCGCAACAAAAACTTAGTGCAATCAATTGACACATTCAAGCAAGTGCGATAAGCCATTCGAGCTTCTTCTGACTGTTTGACCACAACTGTTTCAATATGTGTCTTTTGATTCATTAGATTACCAATAGCTTCAACAACTTTATTGTGAAAGCTACCAACCATTCCTACATGTTTTTCAAAACATGCTCTTATGTGATTCCAATTTTGAAAGCCTTTCTCAGTAAAGACATCACTGCCTAGTTGTTCAAAGTTGACTTTGAATATATAGCAATAAAAGCAAAATGCAACATCTTTAGATATATTATATTCCAACCAATTAAATTCTTTCAACCAATTACCAACAAACTGTCGCTTTTTATTCGAATGCAAAGTGAATGGAAAATCATGATCTTTAGCTCTAAAAGGCTCCATCTATATATATGTTCTTCGAACCTCATCTCGAATATTTGGAGGATAATCCTTCATTGGAATTCTCTTTCCGGGGTCTCTCTCAAGATTATCCAAATCAACTTTTAACTCATTTTGTTGTGGAGTGGAATTACCCACAATTGGATCAGAACTATTTGGAATTGGAGGGGAACTATTCGGAATAGGATTGGAACAATCCAAATTTGGAGGTGAACTATTTGGAATATGATTGTCCAAACTGATCGATGATGATTTTCGCTTGTAATATCGTTACATACTTCTAATTTCTACCCATATCAATTAATAAAAAAATCTATATCAATTGATGAAACTAAAAAATATGTATGAACTAACACTGTAACACAATCTTCAACAAAAAAAACCCTACACAATACAAGTAATATCAGAAAATCCTAACGAATCAACAATAAATATGTATGAACTAACACTAAAATAGATATGGAAAAATCCTAAGAAATTAACAATAAATAAGGATGAACTTAGTTTAAAACCCGTTATTGTGTGATTGTTTGGCTTTTTATCAAAGATGCTTACTAAAGATCATTGTCAAAGACCATTATCAAAGACCCTTATATGTATTCATTGTTCGGCCCTTTTGTTTTTAATTAGTGTTCTTAAAAAATAAAAAATAAAAATAAATAAAACTAAAACTAAAAATCCTAACAAATTAACAATAAATCTGTATCAACTAGCACTAAAATAAGTAAGAACTAACACTAAATTACAAAACTTACAAAAATTCTAAAGTTGATGATGATGGCCTTCGGCTCGCTTAGGTAGCGTGAGGAACAGGAGTGGCAAACAATTAGGTATTATATAAATTATAATTGGTAAAGTGAATTTGATTGAAAGTAATCTGACTAATGAAAAGCCATTGGGCTTTTATTAAATATTAGGGTAAATTACATTGGGGTCGATTTCAAATCCTTACAACATCCTTAAAACATTTCAATTTCATACATTTACTTATTATTTTATTTCAATTTCATACATCCGTTAGAAAATCTATTAAGTAAACCGTTAAGTGATGATGTGGCATGTATGGGATCCATATTTGTGTTGACGTGACTGCCAAATTTGTGTCACGTGGCATTTAAAATATAATAATATTTATCTATTTAAAAAAAAAAACCAAAAACCAAACAAACCCATAACCTCCCCCCCCCCGGGACCCACCTCCCTCTCCTTCACTCTCTTCACATCCCCTTCCATCCAAAAACCCACCACATCCCACCCTCATTCCCCTGCAACCTCCACCCCACCCCCACCTCCATCGCAACCCCCCCACCCCACCCCACCCCACCCACCTATTTCTAGCGGCCTCCTCCATCTCTTTCTCTTCCTCCTCCCTTTCTCTCTTTCTCTTCCCCTTTCTCTTCCACCAAGAAGTCGAATCCCGAGCCTAGATTGGCGAAGGTTGCTGGGGCAAAGGCTTTGACGGAGGTGAAGACGGATTCGGGCTTGGTGAATGTGAGATGGGATTGGGAGGAGAGGGAGAAATTGCATCAGAGGTGGATGGGTTTGGGCTTCGATGGTTGTGATGGGATGGCGGTGAAGAGCTTGAACGAAGATTGGTGGCAAATCGCCATTGCTGGGTGAAGGGAGCAGCTGAGGGAGTGTAAGGGGAAATATGGGTTTCTGGGCTTGTATGGTTTTTTTTTTTTTTTTTTTTTTAATATGGTAAATATTATTATATTTTAAATGCATAAAAATTATTATGTTTGCCACATGGCACAAATTTGGTAGGCACGTCAGCACAAATGTGGATCCCATATTTGCCACGTCATCACTTAACGGGTTACTTAACAGATTTTCGAACGGATGTATGAAATTGAAATGTTTTAAAGATGTTGTAAGGAATTGAAATCGATCACAAACCTAAGGGGGTAAACTGTAATTTACCTAAATATTAAATGGTTTGACTTTTCTATAAAAGATGGTGAGTGCTCTATCAGGTGGAAATCTCACACCAAATCCTAGGAATCTGGATTCTTGAAATTTGATCCAACGGTTACAATTATTAGAACTTTTAGAGGGACCCCATGTTTGTAGCCGTTGGATCAAATTTTAAGGGTCCAGATCTCCGGATCCCTAGGATTTGGTAGGAGAGATCCGAAGATGATCTCTTCCTCACGTGAAGGTTCTCATGTGAGTTTTTAAATTTTTTTAATGACTTGGCTCAAAACGACGTCGTTTTGGCCAAGTCATTTAAAAAAGAAAAAAGGCTTTCTTCTTCCTCCTCCTATTTTGCACAACGTGCAGCAGCCACGGCTGTTGTTCTTCTCCACCACTGCCTAGATTTGGGTGGTCCTTAAAGGTTCTCACAGCCATTTACCCGAGCTCCCGGGTGGCCCCAAGACCACCTTGGTCCCTTAATATATCTGCCCCTGCTCACATATTATATTTCTACGTACATCAATCACTACCATTACCATAAAGGTTACTTTTGTCCAGTCATGGTGCTTATAAAAGGTAGTAACTTTTACAATACTAATGTATCTACAAAAATGTACAAGGTCAAGCTAGCCCGATATATTGTCCATCTCTATTTTTTACGTGATCATCTTTATCTTGCCTTGGTGAATGTTATCATCTTTATCTGGGCGTTGGTTTATAATGCACCTATAACTTTATAAAATTTATCTACCATATAAAATTTGTGAAATTAATAATGTAGCAGTTCAACTTTCACAAAACTAATGTATCTACAAAAATGTGCAGGGTTGAGCCAGCCCGATGTATTGTACATCTCTAATCTTTTACATGATCGTCTTTATCGTGAAGTTGGTAAATGTTATCATCTTCATCTTGCCGTCAGTTAATAATAAACCTGTAACTTTATAAGATAATTTTTCTAACATATAAAATTTGTGAAACTAATCATGTACATTAAACTTTAATCTCCATACGGACTTATTATTAGCACTAGAAAATAATAATTATGCATTAGGAGAAGTGCGGAAAGATTATTTAAGAGTGCAGATAATCAACAATCCTCTAATTATGTAAAACTAATATTTAAGCACAAATAACATATGTATGTTACTTATTTCAGAGTTGTGACGCTTCTGTCCTACTTGATTCAACTCTCGAAAACCCATCCGAAATAGAACATCCAGCAAACTTGCCGAGCCTAAGACGGTTCGAAGTGATCGATGAGGCAAAGGCAGAACTCAAAGCAAACTGCCCAAAAATCATGTCATGTGCAAGCAACTCGAGGACAGTTTCACTCGAAAAGGCCTTTAGCTTGGACGAAATGGTCACATTATCCAGGGCACAGTATTGGTGCGACACACTGTTCTACCATCTTGGGTCGCTTGTATTCCTTCAATGCAACTCACCTTATATAGATCCTTCAATGGATCCCAAATTTGCTAGAAACTTGTAGTAGAACTGCCCTATAGATCATCCAACGATCAAAAAACTGTGCAGTTTGATGTTCTGACACCACATAAGCTTTACAATAAGTATTATACTGATTTTAAGAACCACCAGGGCACGTTTGAATCGGATCAAACGCTTCTGAATACCCGGTCGATGGCCGGGATTGTAAGGAACAATGGCTTATCTGCTGCATGGGCTATTAAGTTAGGAGCAGCCATGGTGAAAATGGGATCGCTGTCCTCACAGGAAGACGGGCGAGATCAAGAAGAACTGCAGGGTTGTCAATTAGAATATCTGGGAATTTTATTGGCTCCAAATTTAATAATAATGAAATTCTTAAAATAAATATATGGGTGCAGGATAAAATCTAAATCTAAATTGAAACAATAATATGTCACTGCATAGGTGTATATGGTTAATAATGCATATCAGTAACTTCTTACCTTCACCAATATTAATGGGAAAGATGAGTGCTAGTAGGACTCGCTCAAAAAAATTAGAGGGACACAAACAATAACGTGATTACCAAACATGGGAAAGTAAGTAAATTCTCATTCTCAAATCTCATTTTTCACGTACCAAACGTAGCCTAATTGTTATTGTGCCCCATTTTTATTTTTTGATTAAAATGTTGTGACTGTTGTGGTCTATATTCTATAAAGAGGTGCGGCAAAGGGAAGAGAGAAAGATGGAGAATAGACTTGAGGAATTGTGTGTTAATTCCCTAGTACTTGTGCCTTTATTTATAGTAATAAGGAGGAAAGAAACTTGCTCTCCAAGTAATACAAAGTATATTAGGAAATATCTTCTAGATCCCAAAGGATTCATATTCTATCTCTACTTAGGATTTACACAATCACAATGTTGATAAGAACATATGTCACAACACTCCCCCTTGAGTGTGCAAATACTCAAGTAGATGGCGGATCAGATCTTTAGGCAAATGTAGAAGCAGTTGATGAAGTCATCTCGTTTAGTCGGCACAAGTAGCGAATGCGAATCTCAAAACAAACGGAAGAATGCATGGGTGGTAAAACTCACAAAATCTTGCTATGGCAAAACCCAAGGTGGGAGAAAAACCCATAGGCTAAGGAGAAAAGTGAGAAGTTGCATTAAGTCAAAACTATACGTCTTCTGGACGCAAGTAGACGAGCTCACAAGGGTATAACCAGCCCAGGATGGGTGCCTCGTTAAAACCTAGTTAGGTAGCAAAAACCCAGTGGGAAAAATGCTCCTAATCGTAGGGAAAAAGAGTACATTAAGGTCAAGTGAGTATACTTCTGGATACTCCCCCTGAGTTTGACAAAACTTCCAAATAAAACTACAAGCATCACAAATGAGAAAGTTACACATACCAATTCCTTGGACAAGCTTTTGGAAGGTAGTCTTCGGCAGTGACGTCATGTAGAGGTCGGCAAGGTTGTAAGGGATCAGACTGCTTGACTTCAATCTTCTGATGCTCATGCTAATGTAGACATAATATGCTTGGTGTTGACTTGTAGGATGTATCATGATCTGGTCGATACATACAACGTTGTCTTCATGGATCGTCGTTGGGACTCAACGATGGATGAAAATCGCAGGGATTTTGAATATGTTCAACAAGAGTTCTCAACTATATCTTTCACGTGATGGGATACAGTGAGTCTTGGAACAATTCAAAGGTTTCGCAACAAAAGGTCTATCTAGTTGACCTCCAAGATATTGCGATGTTCCTTAATGGTAAAGACATAACCATTCGGGAACGTACCTTGTGCGGTCAGAAAGATGGTCTGATTTAGCGAATCCGGCAAGGTAGGCATCATTCCGAAGATCAAAGGGGTGTGATCTATTCTGAGATGCATAGGGATAGATAAGCCTAAATCCGTAGTAATGGAAAAATGTCTTTAACACCAAATTTGGTGGTGGCGTGTAGGTGAAGTGTTGCTTTATGTCAAAAGATTATCAACACGTAAGATGTCCGATCTAGTGCATTTGAGCTAAGTACAGCAAACGCCCATGGTACTTAGATATGGCTGCCTCACGTTCCAATATGGAACCTTATGCTTCATACCTTCTGTAAAGGTTTCATTTGCATCTAGCGTACAGACGATCATGGTATACTTAGATGTAACACCTTATGGGTCTAGTTCGAGTGGTGGACCAGAATACCATTAGAACTAGCTCGAAACTTCAGGTTGAGGTAATGTTGTGTTCTCCCAAGATTATTCATCTTAAATTCAGACTTTAGGTGCGAGTTAGTATTCTCAACTCTAGCAATTTCGGATTTTATACACGCATGGGCATATATCCCTAGCTGATCAAATATTCACTTTAGACGGGTATACCATATCCGCCTGGATAGTTCTACATTCGCAAAGTGAATGCCTCTTAAAGAACCGAGAGGGTGTTTTTGTGGTCTAAAACTATTTGAATCAGTACATGTAAGTCATTTGGAAACTTCATGTAGGTTTGTATCACGATCCCAGAGATACTACAACCACATTTGTAATGTTGCAATCAATCACAAGGCGTATGAGAGAAACCTTGCGCCAAGGCGTCATATCGTACTATTTCATTCATCTCATTCGTCGTAGATTGATTCTTTTAGTTGACCAATCAGTTCTACGTTGACATTAATCAACGGAATACGGTTCGTTATCGTCGTTTTTCCTTTATATCGGTAGTTACCATATAAATGAAACATCATCTATGATAATCTCATTCCAATTCCATATCTCATCCAAACTAGTATGCTGGACCAAGACTTCAAGTCTCAGGAGTAATCCGGATTTAATCTCATGAGATGAAAAAGTTTGAGCCAGCGATCGAGGGGCAGATTCGTTCATGCCATGTTCCTCCACTTTTGGGGAAGTGAATCCTCGAACCGAGTGATCTATCAAGCTTCTGGCGTATGATAGATTGATTGGCTAGCCGCCAATGTACGAGGGTCGGCCACAGTAGTGGCATTCCTGCTTTCAAGACGAAGGTCTATCGTACATTTGGTATACATCTTTGCAGGCACATTTGCAGCTAGTATATGTGATCTCGTCACTTTTACTAGATCAGAGGAAATATTTGGTTATACTCTGACAATCTAGATTGGGATCGAGATGAGACATAGTGGGGACGTCCACGATAATTCGTGTCGTTCTTTAGAAACGTTGACGTTCTTATCTCCCCCTAACGACGGAAAGACAGTCTCATAAAAGTGACAATCCGCAAAACGAGCGGTGAAGAGATCGCCTGACAAAGGTTCTAAGTAATGAATATTAGAAGGAGAATCATAACCGACATAGATTCCCATCCTTCCTTGAGGACCCATTTTTTTTATTTTGTACGTAAGGGCGGCGCAAATGGCACATAGATCGCACAATCAAAGATGCGCATATGCTATATGTCGGGTTCGTATCTGGTAACCAACTAATACGCGCTTTATAAGGTTGGGTCATGACAGGCCTCATGCGGACCAACATAGTTGCTTGCAATATTGCATGGCCCCAAGCAGAGATCGGGAACTTGGTACGTATGACCAATCGATTGTGCAATCATTTGAAGGCGTTTAATGAATGCTTCTACTGGGTCGTTCTGGGTATGAACATGGGACTAGATGTTCAACTTCAAAACCCAACCGACATGTAATATCCATCAAAAGTTAAAGCTTTCGATGTAAGTTCTCCAACTTATCAAATCAAATAAATTTGGCCAGATAATCAGGGTGGTGAGCCCTAAGCTTGTTAATCTGAGTTACCAATGCAGCTTGTGGACAACAGCCACACGTGTGACAAACGTGTAGAACTATCAACCAATACCATAAAGTATCTAAATGGTCTGCAGGGTGGTTGAATCAGTCGATAAATGTCCCATTTGAATCCTTTGTAGAAAAGATGGAGGGTGCTAAGGGATAATACGCGTCTAGGTATGATGTCTTTACTTCTAGTAAAAGGATGTCCAAAACAGCACATCACGGATCATCCTAGATATCCCAAACGTTCATCCATAACGAAAATTCCTTTGGAATCGCGGGCTTCTAGCCGGCCACATAATAGGCCTGAATGGGTGTAATCCACTCGTTAAACGTTCCATCTTCTCTAGAATATGCATTTGGCTATATTTGTAGGAAGTGCAATATGGTAATATGCTAAGGAATTTTACTCCATTTTTCTACATTGATTTCAATATGGTAATAATACTCTCGAATATCCTTAAAGTTCAAAAAAGGGCGTTCTTATGGAACGAATGAGTATAAGGCTTCCCTTTATGGTAAAATTAGTACCATTTGACAATATAGGACAGTGCCATGCCCCACAATCAAGTTGGATAAGCCTGAAAGGTTGTCAGGGGATGATTAGGTATGAAGTTAGCATAGAACTAGATAGCTAACTTCCCCACAAAACATACCTAAGCATGAGTTAATTGTAGTCACATGTGGTAATTTTCGTCCATTAACTCTTATTCGAGAACAATAGTGACATCCAAACACCAATCTTAAATCCAAGAGCAAAATAAATTATTCACAAAGTAAACCAAAAAGACAAGGGGGTTCGGCCAATAGGCCTTCCATGTCAAATTTCTCTCTTCTAAATGTGTTAAGTGGAGCAAACTTAGTCTCACAGATTGACTACGGGAATGGAACTCCTCAACAGCATTGGTAAAAACACGAAAAAATGCATAACCAATGATTTATTTCGTCAAAACTGAATTAGATTCTGCAGGGTTGAGGTTTAGGAATACTATCTCTTATTCTTAAAGTTTGTAGATGCCAGAATCATGCTTTGGGCGTGATACTACCTTTTGGCGGGCCTGATTCTACCATATGTTGTAAAACAAACTCGAAATTCGATTGTATAAGAGAGATAGACAGACCCAGACTTGGGTTTGGTAAGCTCTAGTCGAAATTGGAGAGGTATATTCGGTAGGCATCTGCCGAAGCAGAGCATTACTGTTTGGTGCACCTCTGTTGAAACATAACACCACCATTCGGTAGACCCCAGTCGAAATTGGGTCTATACCGTTCGGTACCTCCCAGCCGAATTGTTGGGGTATCTTTCTCTCACAAGTGTGGTAGTAATCAAATATGAGAATTTGGTGATTTCTGCTCTCTATACTGCTACTTCAGGAGCAATTTAGATGTAGAATGATGAGAAAGATTTTCTTCTAGTAAAAAATTCAATCGGATATGAACTTCATAATTGTACCTATGCATGGACTTAAAGGTTTCAATCATGTTTTGCTTCGGGCAAAAATTTATCTTTGCATTATTGGAAACGATTCATAGCGAGTCAAAGAGCCATGGAGTCTTCGGCAGTGAGGTACTTCTATTTGATATGCTTCAGGCATAAATCTTCGAATGAAGATCATGGCAAAGGCTTATTCAGCTTTTCCACAACATAACTGGCTACAATGATTTCGCAACTAGTCGTAGTCAAGCGGGGTGTCACGTCTTGTATCCACATAAAGTAGTTTCTTGTTCGAAACTTCCTAATCAATGAAATCGAACTTGTTACAGTTCAACAGTATGCTGAATGGCAGAAACAAGAATGTGATTAGTGTTTTAGGAAATAAATTTCCATAGATATCAAAGTTAGAACATTTAGGTTCTAATACATGGTTTGGTTTAAACAAATTTAAGTATGAATGACTTTGGGTTTCAACATGAGTATTGCACATGAAGAAACTTCAGGTTTCTATGGCACTTTTCCTAAACTTCGGGTTCGGAAGTATGAACTTCAAGTTCATAATACCTGCAAACAAACGCAATATATACAAAAATATGCAACAAGAAAATATGCAAATATTTATAGATTTTATAATTTAATTATTTGGACTTCGGGCCAAAATTAAAAGTTGGGCGAAAAAAAATTTAAAACCCAAATTGTCTAAAAATATTAAACAATCAAAGCTCGGGACCCAAAAATTGGACCAAAAACTCGTGGGTGGGCTGAGTAAACTCGGCTTGTGTGATCTAGGCACAAATCTGGGCTGGGGTAGTCATGGAGGTGGGCTACAGGCCCATGGTGAGAACCGGCCAAGGATATGGGCTGCTGCAGGCAAGCCCAAAAACAAAACAAAAAAATTTTGTTTTTTTTTCATATGGACTGCTTTAGGCAAGCCCAAAAAAAATGTTTGTTTTTCTTCGCGGGCCGGGGGAAAAACGGTTGGGCCGAGGGAGGCTCTAAACCCCAGCGGGCTAGAGTATTGTCGAAGGATAGGCCAAGCCCTAGTGGGCTTGGATTTTCTGTGACCCAAACACCCCAGCGTGAGCTGGGTGAAATCGTTGGAGAAGAGGACCGACGCCACTGCTTTAGGCGGTTGTGTCGTGGTGCAAAAAGTCATGACAAATGTCGTGGGTGCATCGGCAACCCATAATTGGAACAGAAAGTAAAGGGTTCTCAATGTAGGAAAAAAAACCCTAGAATTTTTTATTTGAATTTCAAAGAAGAAGAAAAAATCAAAATATAAACGAGAAATCGTCGGGGATGACTGCAGGTCGTTAGGAGAATAGCAGGAGGTGGCTGGGTATGGCTGCAGGCCATGCTACTCGATGGTTTCAAGGTGGTTGACGCCTTCTAGGTGTCGGGTCTGGGTTTTAGGCCTGGACCCGTGGCTCCAGGATGGGTTCTCGGCTCGGAAAGGGTAGTGACCCATCGATTTGGATGGGTGATGGAGGTCACGGGTTCGAAGAACCCACGTTGCCCTTTTTTCGATTTCTTTTTGTTTCCCTTTTTTTCTGTTTTTTTTTTTTCTTTTCAATTCAATTCATATACAATTCAATAATTTGAATGCATATACATATATTTGATGCAATTCATGACAAAATCAATTCACATAATTCAACAAGATTATGAATATAATGCATACACAATTTATGTAGAATCTAAAATTTGAAAAACATAAAGTTGGGTCATGCATTATGGTGAATGCTATCAGGGCTACAAAAATATCTAGATAAAAACCGTTGTTTTGAAAGAACCTAATGGCGTGATGATATTGATGAACTGGTTTGATACAGAAAATTTCTTCAATTTCAGCTTTCCATCTCCAAGGCTTGTATCACGTTCAAGAAAAAAAATAAATTGAATCAATAGAAGTATATGAATTCAATAAAATCAAAATTTAAACAATTAAAAATAATTGAAACGTAATACTCCCCTGATTGAAGATGAATAAATTCTCTTTTGCACAGCGTGAAGAGCATGCTGATAACGTGTTGTGGCCTATAGTCTATAAAGGGGTGCGGCAAAGGGAAGAGAGAAAGATGGAGAATAGACTTGAGGAATTGTGTGTTAATTCCTTAGTCCTTGTGCCTTTATTTATAGTAATAAGGAGGAGATAAACTTACTCTCCAAGTAATACAAAGTATATTAGGAAAGATCTTCTAGATCCCAAAGAATTCCTATTCTATCTGTACTTAGGATTTACACAATCACAATGTTGATAAGAACATATGTCACAACAGTGACCAATATTTATATATTTTTACCTGTTTTTCAATATCAATTGTTCGGAAATAAGTTTCACAATTTTTTTGCTTTTCATGTACACACTTACTTATTGTTTGCCTTTCAATCAATTAAATTAAAGAATAATCAGTGGACAAAAATGAAGGAGAAAAAAAATGTGCAAAATTATTTTTCTAATTTTTGCTTTTTTTATTTTATATTTTTTTTGTTTGATAGCAATATGGTGAGCTGAGTTCTTAATTTTGGTGATTTTAGATTTTGGTGGTGTTGGTTCTTCACTGGATTTGACGAAGAACACGAAGGGCTTTCCGAGTCTTCTTCAGTGTTTGAGTGCTTGAGAGCTTCGGAATTTCAAAGCTTCAGCGTCTAGGCATGAAATGATTTCCGAACCTTTTTCTTTGTCTTGGAGCCTCCTATTTATAGACTTTCCAAGGGTTGACTACGGATGGATTTTGTCTTGATTGTGGGCTTGATTAATTGACGAAGGAACCAGAACTCGATTTGTGGGCCGGTTCGTGATTTAACTCCATCAATTAACATTTGATTAAATAAAAATCAAATAATTCCTTTCTGCCAAGTGTTGACCTGTGTCATTCTTGATGACTTGTCCGATTTTGTTGAGTCACACGCCATGTGTACAATTTGTGCGACACATGGCGCATGCATGCCACGTATGCCCTGGTACGTTGAAACTTTAATGCGTTTGTGAACATTTATTTCACCGAAATTTCGATGTCTACAATAACAAACAAAACATTCAACAACCAATACAAAGATATAACATGGCCAACAAAAAATATTACAGCAACACACATAGAAACCATACACAACAAATCTTATCCAGCATCTTCAAAATCGCAAGTCCCTTGCTAAATTATCATTTGCTTGTTTATATGTCATAGAACAACTTTGAAAATGATTTCATATGCTTGGATTGCAGACGAATGGCGACTGATAAACTCCCATCATTAGTTGCACTTCCTAATACGAAAGCCGACCCCTCAAATGGAATTCCACAAGGTCCCACAAAAATAGGTCGACCCCATCCGAAATCAGCGTCGTAATATGGCAACCTAACCCAACTAGTGATTCCAAGATTAGGGGACCTACGAGAATCAGCCCCGACAACAAGGGCTGAAAGATCAGGCTGCAGCTCAAGGAAGTCAATTGCTGATCTAAAATAATTGTCGTTAATCTGCGATATAGCATTGCGAATACAACTTGAAGCATACCATGTTGGTTTTGATAGGAGATCCCCCACCGTGGCAATAACGGCAGATGTGACAATCACATTGCCAAAGAAACCAAGTGGGAGTGGGGGTTGCAGTCGGGAACGACCCTCAACAACACCATATAGGTTGGTCTTTTGATCAACGGGAAGTTCACGTGCCTTGGATGCACATTTCCAAACATGACCTGCTAATATCTCATATGTGCTATAGTTGATCGTGTTCCCATCTTCCTTAGACTTGGCTTTCAAGATATTGAGTTGGTCCCTCGTCAATCTGAACATTGAGACTGTTGTGCTCTCAACACCACCGTCTTTTGTGCTGCAGAGAGGTTTTTTTGGGGTTGCAAAAGTTTGGTACTCAACGTTAGGCTGAGGCGGGTCTTGGGCACGAAGTAATGTCCTGTCTATGTATGGTGGAATATTTGTAAGGTCATCAAGATTACCGCGAGCCATTTCCGACCATGTATTTATAAAGTGGAAACCAGAAACTCCATCAGCTACGCAATGTGACATACCAACACCAACTGCCACTCCACCGCATTTGAAGTGTGTGACCTGAACATACAGAATAAAGCCATATTTAAGATCTATAGAGATCAAGTTGTTGTGAGTTCTTGCATTTGACTGTTTTCTTTTTCTCTTCATTAATGGGTCTCTCGTCTTGTAGAAAACATTGAAAAATAGAAGCAGGATCTACCATGCTTCTAAAAAAAAATTTATTTTTCTTCTTCAAAGCATAGTAATCAATGCTCAAATATGAACTTTTCAAATGACAAGTATACCCTCACATGTTTTACAAAATTACAATCTTTGCCTCTATATTATTGTCTTTGACAATTATATCACATATAAATATTATATCACTTTTACTCATTTAACATATTCAAAGCAATTTATATAAAATTTTACCAAACGTTTATTTTTATTTTTATTAAAAGCACTTTTACAAAAAATGTTTACCAAACACTTAACAATTTTATTTTACAGCTGTTTATTCTCACAACACATCCGAAACAGTTTTTTTATTAATAGACGATCCCCATAGGATTTCGAAGTAAATAGAAGGGGATAAGAGGACCTCAAAGTGTAAGTGTCACTAAAACAAATATACATGCTTAAATATAGAGTAGATACCTGCAACACCAGGAGGGGATAAGAGGAAAGGCCAACGGAACTATCAACAGAGGGAATGAGGTTGCTGAACTCGTCAGTGGGTGCAAAGTCGCCTAAGTAATCAAGGTCAACAGAGGTGGTCTCCGCCACAACAAACAGCACGCCCTCTGCATTGCAATCGATCTCCAAACGGCCCCCGTTTTGCTTGAGACGACCAGCCAAGGGGTAGAAGAGCACGAGGGCCTTGGATAGCGCGTGCTTTAGCACGTCCGGGTCGAAGAAGTTTGACCTACAGTTTTGATCAGGCTTGTAGAAGTAGACGCTCGGCATGTGATTGACACGACGCACCAGGTCCAAGTTGGACAACCACAATGCTCTCGGAGGCATCTCCTCCACCGGCTTCACCATAACTGAATCCCTCACGCTCACCTTCATGACCTTCTCCGCCATCCTTTCTTTGTAAGAACGCAGGACCTTTATTTTTGGTCGAATGTTCTTGTTATTAAATTTGGGATCGAATATATTTGATTGATTGGTTTTGCTGCAAATGGAAGCAGCTTTTGTATATACATATACATACACGCATGCATTAAACAATACAAAAACAGATGGCATCCTTGCTGCCCACGTGCAGCAACCTAGCCCATGATGCAGCAACCACTTGCATTTCCCTACTGTCCAGGGTGTGGCATCCACATGCATCTTTCCAAAGGTCGTAGATCTCAATAACATTATCCCATTTATATATACCAACACGTGAAAAATCCAGGGCTCCAAGCCCATCTGTATGATATGAAATTCATCCATTATTTTATATACATATGTGATGGCAATTTAACCACTTGTAAAACAATGGTTAAACCATAGAAAATTCTTGCAAGAGAACAAGTGTTTGTAGTATAGAATGGCTCAAGCAAGGTCGATCTCCTCAGGGACTGATATAAACAATTTACGAGTTTTGGTGTATTTAACTTAGTTAACTCTAAGAACTACACTAATTTGACGAAACTAAATACTACAATACGTGACTTAAACAAATATCTAAAATGGGAAATGGCTTATAGGACTAGTGATCCAACTAAACAAAACAAGTAAATATAGAAACTCAAGTTAATACAAATAATTGAAGAAAATTAGATTGACAAGGCGCTAGAGTTCAACATTTACCAACAACACTCCTATGTAGCTCTTCCTATTGCTCAAGTAATTGAAAACACACATGCTTTGAAGGTTGGGTTTTCCTTGTGCATGTTGGTACATTGCAGCGGCGCAACTTGGCACATGGAATGCACACCTAAATGAGTAAATACGAAAATCGTCAGGTTCGTACACAGTAACCAACTGTAACGTCACATAGGTTGGGTGGCAATGGGCCTCAAGGCGGACCAACATAACTGCGTACAAGATTGCATAGCCCTAGGTAGAAACTGAAAACTTGGTATGTTTACCAAAATTCGGGTGATCATTTAAATTGTGCTTTATGATCACTAGGCGAGGCTATTTGGGGTGAACATGGGAATTCAATGTTCAATTATAAACCCAAAATACATGCAATACTTTATCAAAAATCGTCGATATAAACTCTCCGGCATTATCCAATCTCTCGGAGTTTATGGGATAAGTGAGGTGGTGAACCCATAATCGGCCAGGAGGTTTAGCAGCAATGTGTGTGGACAAACATGTGACTAGTTTGTCGATTCATCAACCAAAACCATAAGTATTTATATGGTCTGCATTTTGGTTGGATTAGTCCATATATATTCCCTTGAATCCACTGTGAAAAAGGGTGATTTCGTATCTTTGCGAGAAATGATATAGAAATCAAATTTCCAAAAACGAGCGGGTTTTGGCAAGTGTGCTTATAGGCACAAAATCTTTACTTCGGGTAAGGAGATGCGTCGTAGCATCAATGATCGACCTAAGTGTCCCAAATAGTCGTGCCAAAACAAGTAAACTGCTTGAATCACCCAGCTCCAAGCCGGCCACATGTGGTGTGTTTCCAGTTGGGAGACAACCCATTAGCCCCAAATCAAAGCTTTAGGCTCTGTTTTGGAGGTGGTGCAAAGATATTTCACTCTTATTTTCTTCAGTGGTTTCATTGATGATCATTGTTCTCTCGAATATTCTTAAAAACTCAAAGACAGGGAGAATTTAAGGTCCCTTAAATGGTAATGCAGTACCATTCAAACAACGAGGAGCGTGCCAATGCTCTTAATCAGGTTGGATAGACTTGAAGTCGTTGTTAGAGATGTGATTTAGGTGTAAAGTTAGTGTGCATAGTACACATTCATCCAGACAACTAACTTCCCCACATTCCAACCTAATCACGTGTTTAATTGAATCGGTCACATGTATTAAGAAACATGATTCAATTAACTCATATTCGAGGACAATATCAATAAGATTATCCATAACTAAAACATACACCAAACTTGAATCCAAGAACATAGAAAAATGTTCACAAAGTAAATCAAAGTTACTGGGGGGATTCGGCCAACAAGGCCATTCATGTCAAAATTATGCTCTTCCAACGGTGTTCGATGGAACATAATTAATCTCACATATTGACTACGAGAATGGTACTCTTCAACAACATTGGTAAGGGCACGAACAGGTGCATAACCAATGATCTATTCCATCAAGACAGAAGTAGATTTTGCAGGGTTAAGGTTTGGGAATATTATCCCTTATTCTTGAAGTTTTAGGTCTTAGATGCCAAGGATTGTGATTCGGGCATGATGCCACACCTTGGCAGGCCCTGATTCTACCATATGATTGTGGTAGTAATCAGATCCGAGAATTTGGTAAACTTCCGCTTTCTACACTGTTGCTTCAGGAGCAAGTTAGAAACATGGAAGGACGAGAAAAGTATTCTCCAGTCAAAATTTGATCGGATTTATGAACTTCATAATTGTACTCATTCATGGACGTAATCATGGTGTGCTTCAGGCAATGTCTTTCATGATTAAACGGTCCGTGGAAGCGAGCCAAAGAGCCATGAAATCCTCGTTCCGGAGGTATTTCCGTTTGTTATGCTTCGGGCATAAGTCTTTGAATGAAGATCATGGCGGAGGCTTATTCAACCCTTCCATGCCATTGTTGGCTACAATGGTTTCTCAGCTTCTTGATAGTCAAGTGGAGATTCACGTCTTGTACCCCACATAAAGTGGTTTCTCTTATAAACGTCCAAATCAAGAAAATCAAATTTGTTACGGTTTGACAATCCACTGAATTGGAAGGAACAAGATTGTGATTAGTGCTATGGGAATGAATCATCCATAAGCATCAAAGTTAGAACATTTGAGTTCTAAGACATGGTTTTCATGAAAAAACGTCGGGTTTTCATGGGTGTATTATTTTATGAAATCTTCGGGTTTCAAAGGCACTAAATTTGAAACTATAGGTTCAATTTAGTTTATGAATGTTTAGTTCATAAAAGAGAGGTTCCTGCAAGAACACATAATGCAATATACAACTAAGTGTAGTGGATTTGAGTATCTCCGGGAACTCAAGTGTGAGAGCTTCGTTACTACGAAAGTATGTCAACGGTTCAAAGTATAAAAATAAATTATTGAATCGTTAATGTCCAAAAGTGATCTTTAGGTCAATAATTTTGGATTCATTATCAGATTAATGTACTGCAGGTCACTTTTAATTAATTCAATAAATCGGGCCATACAGGGTCAATTGTAGACGCAAAAATAATATTAACATATGGGTTAAAATGATTTAAAATGCTAAAATAATAGCATGTGGGTCGAAAATATTGCCCCAAAAATAATTGGGCTCAGGTTGGGTGCTTTGAGTAAACGGCAGGGCCCAAAAAGGGTCTCAGGAGTGGACTGCAGGCCACGAGGGTGTGGGAGAAAACCCCAGCAGCAGCTGGGTTTCAATTTTGGCCGAAGGGAAGGGTACGGTAGCAGGCTTCAAACCCAACAAATTGGGCTGCGGAAAGTGGGCCGGGGGTGTGTGCACGAAGCCCAGCGCAAAGGCTGGCTTCAGTTTGGGTTCGGGACAAGCCCAACTGCTTGGGCTAGTGTAGGGGACATAGGCCAAGACACGGAAGCCTAGCAAGCAAGGCTTGCTAGCTATGGTTTTAGACCTAAGGCTTTTGGCCTATGCAAGTTTCAACCCAGGTCGAGGCCTGGTTGTGGTACGGTATGGAGCAGCAGGCCCAAAAAGGGCTGCCCAGGTGGTCCAAAGGCATCAGGATGATGCCATCCTACGGTAGTGCTGAAAAATATACCCAATTTTTCGAACCTAAGGTTTAGAAAACCCTAAATTTTCTTCCAATTTATTTTATTTCTTTGACTCACATATTCCACATAGCAAAAATTGCGTATTGCATGATGAGGAATGTTTTCATGCTTCATGGTCGTTTCAAATATTTTACTTTATTTTAAGCGTACCTGATTGGCAGAAAACAACAAAAGCCTTTGAATTTGTAGAAGATCCTTCTTGGAAAGCCGGAATTGCATCTCCAATGTGTTGTATCACGTTCAACACACAAAAAAATTGAATTGAATCAATAGCATGTAAATTAATTCAATAAAATAATAAATTAATCATAAAAAGAATGATTAAAACGTGATACTCCCCAGATTGAAGATCAAACTCTCTTTAGCGCAGTGTCAAGAGCGTACTGATAACGTGTTGTAGGCATAATTTACTAAACGATTATGGAGGTCATAGAAGGAGAGAAAGGTGCGGCAATAGTAGAGAGAAGAGAGAGATGTGTAATTGTGGGTTGTTTTTTATTCCACCCCATTGTGCCTTTATTTATAGTAGTAGGGAATGTTAATTCTTTACCCTTTTGGATTACAACTCTTAATAGGTAATCAACTTCTAATAGGAATATAAGAGATATTCTAAGATATACTAAGATTTACACAATCACATTCCTAATCTAATAAGACCGCAACATATATTAATATATATAATAATTATTGAAATGCCTAACATTTGACAACCCCTAGATTAAGCCGGTTAGTCAAGGTGTCAGTGGTTTCCGGAAAAGGATCCCTGTCGGATCCTTTTATTAGAGATCTCGCAATCGTGACTGTTTATCGTATATCGTGCGGTCATAAATCATTTCAAAATTTAAATTTTAAAATTAAATATGAATAGTACCTAACGAAAACTGATCGTATGATGTATGATAAACGGTCACGATTATACGATCCCTAAAATCCCTATGATAAACGGTCACGATTATACGATCCCTAAAATCCCTAGGAAATGATCCTTTTCCGTCCTTTATGCCCTGTACCCACTGCCTGTGTTCAGATCTCTTTTTTTTTCAAAGACGATTGCACTCAATAGATGACTCGGTCCTTTTTCTTTTTCTTCTTTTAATCGGATAATTCAGCTCATGTCAGTTCTATTAAATTAGAAGTTCCTTGATTATGGGTCGAAAGTTCAAATCGACATCGACATTATTTTCCTTAAATATTATTGAGAAATTTTAATTAGAAAAATTAATGAAACGGGTTTAAAAACTTTGAGTTTTAACGATAAGACAAAATAAAGGGTAAAGTGAATAGTACTAGAATTGATTTTTTAGTGTAAAAATGTGATTTTTCGTTGAAGTGAACAGTACCTAAAACTTTACGTTAAAGTTCCCATTTTAATTTTATATTAGTTAAAACAACGCAACTAACTGATTACAAGTCCTTCTAGGCTTCACAACGTACGGTCCATGTTGCACTACTTTAGCAAAAATGTAAAATTATGTGACTAATCAGCAATTAAATTAGGACCACATATAGGAGAGACAAAACCTTAAATCCAAAATAATTAACCATAACTTCAAAATCCATTTATCCATGGATAGAAAATAGATCAAGAGATCCACATATACCCAAATTATTAAAGCTTAAAACGTGTCAAGCTCATCCACTATTCTTTTTTTTTTTTGGGCTTTTATCACAAATGGTCCCTGACATTGATTAAACACATCATTTTGGTCTCTGACAATGAAAATCAATAGAAATGGTCCCTGAGATTGATCAAACACATCACAAATGGTCATTCCGTTAAAAACTCTTTGGACAATTTTCAAAGCTTTGTAACTCAATCGTTTCTTAACCAAATTCAACCCATAATATATCAAAATGAAGATAGGAAAGTGTAGAATAAGATTATACCATCTGGAAGCCCAATGGTTGCCGGAGATGGCCGGAAAATAGCCTCAAATGTGACTGGTCCGCGGAAAAACTGGAAAACTCGCCGGAAACTGGGTAAACTTTAAACGTTCATAACTTCTTCAATAATCAACGAAATCGAGTGATTCAAAAACGAAAATCATACTTCTCGATGAGACGAAGAGAATGTGATCCTTTTTTTTTTATGGCTAACTCACCTTAGTTTGGCCTGAAAATGGCTCGAAATTGGATAACCATTTTCAAGTTACCCAATTTTGAGCCGTTTTGCGGCCAAATTATGGCGATTTAGCCCTAAAAAAAGATATCATTCTCTTCGTCTCATTGAGAAGTATGATTTTCATTTTTGAATCACTCGATTTCATTGATTATTGAAGAAGTTATGAACGTTTAAAATTTACCCAGTTTCCGGCGAGTTTTCCAGTTTTTCTGCGGACCAGACACATTTGAGGCTATTTTCCAGTCATCTCCAGAAACCATTGGGCTTCCAAATAGGTATAATCTTGTTCTACACTTTCCTATCTTCATTTTGATATATTATGGGTCGAATTTGGTTAAGAAACGATTGAGTTACGAAGCTTTGAAAATTGCCCAAAGAGTTTTTAACGGAAGAACCATTTGTGATGTGTTTGATCAATCTCAGGAACCATTTCTATTGATTTTCAATGTCAGAGACCAAAATGATGTGTTTGATCAATGTCAGGGATCATTTGTGATAAAAACCTTTTTTTTTTAAACAACATCCACTATTCTTAATCAACCTAAATCTCCATTATTCTTAACCCAAACCCAAATGCTTAAGGCTGATTGATGCATGCTACCCAACAAGGCTTTTATCTCAGCTGCTCTCTTAGCCTTCTTTTCCATATCCTCTTTCATCTTCATTTTGCGGTGTCATATATATAGAGTACTTTTTCTCTTATTCAACATGTTGTCATGCGCATTATATGATACTAGCCTTCATGCACGCGCGTGAGCGCGTGCATAAGGCATTTTTGAATCA
This sequence comes from Heteromeles arbutifolia, assembly GCA_024362995.1. Lineage (NCBI taxonomy): Eukaryota > Viridiplantae > Streptophyta > Magnoliopsida > Rosales > Rosaceae > Heteromeles > Heteromeles arbutifolia. The sequence continues at coordinate 10,072,341 of JANCRC010000017.1, read as the reverse complement.
CTACGTGCTATGCGCGACTTGTATGTTTTAAATATATTAATATGCGTAAATTGATAAAGGGAAAGTCAAATATTTGAAGTAAATGAATAATTTTAGATCATACTAGAAGAAACCCCTCATAAACCAATTAAAGCAGCTGAATTCACATAATAAAATCGGTCTCTATAGAATTTACATTAAGAATAGAGAAAATAATATTTAATAAACAATTGATTGAATCACATTATTGCTGGCCCATTGTGAGGCTAAGCCCACCCCCTCCCTCTCAGTGTAGATAATATTTTTTGTTAAAAAAAAAAATCATTTGACAATTAATTCACATTATTATCCGGGTACGAAAGACATTTTTTAGAGAAATTGAATCACATTATTGCTAGCCTATTGTGAGGTACTAATTATAAATAAAAAAATTGCACCAAACAATTAATTATTAAAAAAAAACACTGTTAAAATTACAAAATTACCCTTGTATTATTTTATGCATTCCTTTTTGCTGCTTTTGGTTTTTTTTTTGCTGAGGGGCATTTTGGCCATATTCTTTTTTGTTGAAGCCGTGACACCAAGGATTTTGTCGGGATGTGCCTCCGGCATTCTATATAGATTTACGAGTCGAAATATAAAATAGGTTAATGATTACAATTCACAGTCTAATAATTAAAGAAAAAACTTGATAGTGTGGTGTGAACATACCTTGGGACCCATAGGCACTTTGCGCCACATCGGTGACTTGGCCGCGAGACAATTAAAAGTAGAACCACGCTTGGCTGGCTGTTGAAAATTCAGCAGCTTATACCCAATCACGGATGAACACATGTCTAAATTTTAATTTTTTTAATCAAAATTTGGACACGTGTCCATCCGAAATTGAATGTAAGTAGGAGCTCCTGCACAACCTTTCAGCAGCCAAGTATTTTCCTTAAAAGTAGTACATATTAACTTTTCATCCACCTTAACTGTGTTTTTTTTTTCTTTTTTGGTAAACATCTTGACGTGTTAACGTTGAAAGCACAACATTTTGTGCCATAAAACATCAATGACTTATTTGTCGTCTTATAAAATTTTCTCTTGAGCTTTAGTCACATACGTCAAATGCATAACATACCCATGCACTCTTCCACTTTATCCATTCAGCTTGTATTCTATGATTGAAATATCTATTCAATTCTTCATTTTTTTGCAAAATAGATTCAAGATAATAAAAGTGCTCACACCTTAAATTATAATTTTTACACATAACTCCTTGTTTAACTCACACCACACGCATCACATAGTAAACGATTAGAACTAGAGGAATCCTTTAACAAGAAAATGGGGATCCCCTCTTGACCGTTAGATTTGGCTTTAATGAAGTTCTGTGATTGAGATTCTGTGGCCTGTGATTTAATCTCAACTACATAATTTCATTAAAACCATATTTAACGGTTAAGAGAGTGTCCCCATTTTTTTTTTTAAAATGAGGATCCCTCTTGTTAAAAGGCTTGTAGAACTAGATATCAACTCTTCGCTTGGTTTGGCTCTAGGCTTTACTTAAACAACAATAATTGGGTGTTGTTCTTGGAACGCACACTCAAATATAATTATCATTCATTTTTCTCTAAATAATGTAAGAAATTAAGGAACGAGTGGGTGTAAAATGACTACATCAGAGTGCTAATAATAATCCATCTTCTTTGTTTCTGCTAAGATGTGATTGAAATTCAACAAGTGAATAGTTTGATGGGATGTTAGGTCATAATAATAATATGAGCATCCAAAACATAACTAATTGGGACATGAACGTTTATAACAATAACAACCAAGTTTTATTCCACCAAGTAAGGTCGGCTACACAGATACTAGAACGCCACTTCGCTCGATTTTGCGTCATATCTTCCTGGGACATAAAAGTCTAACTTGTATAAATTAGTCTTTCAATTTAGGAAAGTTCAATACAACATTCTCATAACTACTGTTGAAGAGAAAAAAGATCGACAAAACAATGGAGACTGTCGGACAAGCATGCGCACGAGATAATTGTCTCTTTAGTTAGCCGTCTTTCTCTTCTCTGACGTTTTTGCTTGAGGTTTTCAAGAATTCGAGTTATTTGTTGTAGAGCGTTTCGGCTTCTTGCTTTCCAGCTTCGAAGGTGCTGGTTTCTCCACTTCATCTTCTTCAGCCGAAAAGGCGTCGCTTAAAGACCCGTCTTATTCATCAGAACTGAGTACCAACTCCTGAACAATATGTTCATCCTTGGCTACTTGGTCCTGGCGCTCAGTCTTTCGCTTCCTTTTCTTCTTTTTTCACATCTTTGGGTGATTCAGCTCTGCAAAGCCAATAATGTTACAACATAAATCCCAAAAGTAAAATTGTAAAGAAATCTAGAGAGAGGGAGTGAGTGACCATACTTGGAATCCTTCCCTGGACCAGGACGAACTAAAGACAGCAGTGCCTTCTGTTTGCACCTAAAATGTACCATTCAGGCTAAATATGGCAAATATGGCACTTGGAGGATGATAGGCCAAAACATTGAACCTGAAGAGATATTTGGTGCAAGTGAGATAGTTTAAACATTATAATATTGATTTTCCCTTTTGTTTTGGTGGTGGAGGTTTGCCAAGAGCTTTCTTTAATCAAAACAATTGCATGCTTTCAAGTGGATTGGAAGGCATACATTCCTGCAGAGGACATGTGAAAGAAGCCAGCTTGCTTCTTTTTATTATTAGTTTATTGCAAGTGATGGAAACATGTGGTGAAAACATATAGTGGAGATTCAAACTTGCTTACTTTAATATTATTTCACAAATGCAAGCTGACAGTGGAGTGCATTCAGGCAAGCTCAATGTTCTCAGCAAAGGACTTTCTTAGATCTCTATATAAAGAAGCAAAGGCACAAGGATTATGGACACTCAACCAATCAAACAAACAAACTCTACTCAAATTAGCTCATCAGCTTCCTTGTAGACATTTAGCTTTAGCCAAGCATCCATTGTTTTTCTCTAGTTTATTAGCTCTGCTACTCACTCGATAATATCGATCTCATTTGTAGTTCATGTACAACTATTTGTCAGTCATATAAATTACAAGCAATCTACAATACCAGTCATTCACTTTCCTCTCTTATTTACATTTCCAGCAACCTTGCCATTTACATATTGTTCCATCTCTCCATATAAGTGTAGAAATCGAAATTTCTGTGAAATAAATATTGACCAATGCATTAAAATTACAACCTCCATTCATTTCACCTACATCATACACTCACTTCACATACAACCTACACTCATTTCACCAATAACATACACTCACTTCACCTACAACCTACACTCATTTCACCAATAACATACACTCATTTCACCTACAACCTCCACCCATTTCACCTACAACCTTCACTTACTTCACCAAGAAAATTTGTGGTGGTAATTCATTCTCAAAGCCTATAAATAGGCTTCTCCATCACAAGACAAAAAAAAACCAATTGACATCACACCAAAACCTTGAAGCTTTGAAACTCTAAAAGCTCTCAAGCAAATCCCGAAGGATCAAGAAAACTCTCTTCGTTATTCGTTCATCATTCTTCCAAGATTAAGCCCTGATAGCCCTTGGATCAACAATCATCCACCTTCGAGATCAAGCCGCGACAGCCCTTGAAGAAACTTCGTTCAACCTTCCAAGATCAAGCCCCGACGGCCCTTGGATCAACACACCCGCTCCTCAAAGATCAAGCCCCAATGACCCTTGGACCAACAACATCTGTTCTTCAAGAATCAAGCCCAAAAGCCTCTGAAGTTCGTTCATCCGTTCTTCAAGAACAAGCCCAAAAGCCCTTGAAGATCATTCATCGTTCATCGTCCATCCAACCTTCAGGATCAAGCCCAACGACCCCTTGAAGAAACCTTCATCCACCTTCAAGATCAAGCCATCAACGGCCCTTGAAGAAACTTCCCGTTCATCCAAGATCAAGCCTTGATGGCCAACATCCACAAACCAACATCTTACAGAGATCGAATTAGAGGACCAAATTATAAAGAGATTGTAAACCGAAAATTAATACAAAATATTATTTTGTACACGTGTTCTTGTCTCTTTCATCGCAGGAATTTTCGTGTTCACAAATTTGGCACGCCTGGTGGGACCATATCTACTTCTTGTCTCTTTCACCGTTCAAGAAACCTAAACACATCTCAAAATCAATGGCATCAAAGAAGGCTCAAGTTGTTCTCGCAACCAATGCAAGGAACAAGAGCGTCATCACCGCAGGTGGTGTCACTTCAGGCATCATAACCCAAAGCAAGACAAGAGCTCTTTCTGCCACCTCTTCCACCCCTGCATCAACTCCGCTGAAGGCACAAGAGCACCCGAGGCATGAACCGGTGATCACCCTGGCCTTGCTAAGGGCGCCAAGGGAGGAAAGCCAGAGGAAGTACTATGAATCCTTGCTTTCCGATGCCGACTCGAGTGACAGCATAACCATGCAAGTTATGACTACCGGAGCAACTTCAATTGAGTAGCAGCTAGCTCAAATGAACGAAGCGATCGCAAAACTCACACGAACTGTGAAGGAAAAAGACTGCAAATCGCCGCACTTGTCAACTAACTAAATGCAAAGCCTGACGTGAAAGTCGACCCAATGGTTAATCCATTAAAGAAAGAAGCCGCTGAAGAAGATGAGCCTCTGGTGGAGAAAGTCAAAGAGAAGCGGGAGCCAGACCAAGCAGCGGCGCTCATGGGATCTCTCTCTATCCAGCAGCTACATGAGATGATTGCCAGCACCATCAAGGCGCAGTACGAAGAAAGCTCGCATGACTCCGTGCTATACTCAAAGCCCTACTCCAAGAAGATCGACGCTTTGAAGATACCGATGGGTTATCAATCGCCAAAGTTTATTCAGTTCGATGGAAAGGGAAACCCAAGGCAACATGTCGCCCATTTCATTGAAACCTGCAACAATGCTGGAACAAAGGGAGACTACCTCTCAAGCAATTCATGCGCTCACTGAAAGGTAACGCCTTTGATTGGTACACCGACCTCGAGCCCGAGTTTATCAACAGTTGGGATCAGCTAGAAAGGGAATTCCTCAACCGTTTCTACGGCACTCATCACATCGTAAGCATGCTGGAGCTGACCAGTACGAAATAGTGGAAGGATGAACATGTCGTCGACTACATCAATAGATGGTGTTCCTTAAGTCTGGATTTCAAAGATCGGTTTTCTGAAACCTCCGTCATTGAGATGTGCATTCAAGGCATGCACTGGGGATTACATTACATCATCCAAGGCATAAAATCGAGAACATTTGAGGAGTTAGCGACTCGTTCCCACAACATGGAGCTGAGTATCGCCAATCACGGGAAGAAAGAGCCGATCACCGACTTCAAGAAGGCTAAGGTGTTATCCTCAAATGTAGACAAGATTGGGAAAAAGCCCACCAATAAAGCTTTTACCGTCAACACTACCCCCATCAAAACTTCCTCCACGCCCATCAAGATCTCCTCCAAAAATAAAGCAAAGGAGATAAAGAGAGGTGAACCTTCTCGTACCTAAGACAAGTATAAAAACACCTTTAGGGAACTGGAGCAGAAGACGTACCCTTTTCCTGACTCTGACATGGCCGTAATGTTAAATGACTTACTGGAAAAGAAGGTGATTAAGCTACCTGAATGCAAGCTTCCTGAAGAGATGAATCGCATAAACGAACCTAGGTACTGCAAGTACCATCGTATCGTGAGTCATCCTGTTGGCAAATGCTTCGTCCTTAAAGAGCTCATCATGAAGCTAGCTCAACAAGGGAAAATCAAGCTCGACATTGAAGACACGGCCGCAACATATACTACCATGATTGTGTTTGGATCATTCGATCATGTGCCTCTTCAAGTGACACTTGATCTTTCCCGCCAATGCTCAAACCACACGGCACCTTCTGCACCACCATCACTGGGGGCAAGCAACCAAGATGCACCTACCGACGATGAAGAAGGGTGGCCATTGGTGACCTATAAAAAGACGAAGAAGCCAAGACCACAAGCCACAAGGCTAAAGGGGGAGTAAGGGAGAAAGCACTACCGCCGCAATAATAGGAAGCCTAAAAGAAATATAAGAGCTATTAAGCCAACATATGCTGAGGAACCTATGGAGCAAGAGCCACGCATTCCCGTCTCCTTGCACGAGTACTTCCCGGATGACTTCTTCCAACAGTGCACTACCGCTACATGTCACATGGTCGAGGTGGAAATGGAAGAACCTTCAAAAGGCAAAGCCACCGCTATCGAGGAAGAAAAGACCTTCACGTCCAAAGAAAGTCTGCCAATACACTTTAGCATCGAGGAAGCGCTATGATTGCCAAAGAAGATGCGAAGAGCACTAGCAGCAGCCTTGGCAAGTCCTGACGACCATGAGGTACAAGAAAGCAAGAATGAAGGCTTGAAGCTTCGGCCACATGAATGTGCCACATGCTGTGCCGCCCAAGACACGATCAGCTTCACGGATGAAGACTTACTGCTGGGATCAAAGCCTCATAATCGTCCTCTCTTCATCTCGGGATATGTAAGGGAGCACAAAGTCAACTGAATGCTTGTGGATGGTGGATCAACCATAAACATCATGCCAAAGTCAACAATGACCACAATAGGCATCAAGGTGGATGAACTATCCCTAAGCCGTCTACTAATCCAAGGTTTTAACCGAGGAGGACAAAGAGGGATGGGCATGATCCGAGTAGAGATGACCATTAGCGAACTCAAGTTAAGCACGATATTCCATGTGATTGATGCAAGAATTTCCTATAGCTTGCTCTTAGGAAGGCCTTGGATCCACGGGAATGGAGTAGTACCGTCCACCATTCACCAATGCTTAAAGTTTTACAGAGAATGAGTGAAGGTGATCTATGGCGACACCAAGCCATTCACCGAAGCCGAATCACATTTCGCAGATGCCAAGTTCTACATGGATGAAGACATGGTACCCGAAGCTCTTCCAAAAGAGATCAAATCCACAGGCAAAGCAACAACTAAAAAACAGGAGTGGCAAGCCATGCCCAAGAAGCAAGAAAGAGAAGCTATGCCGTCTTCATGCAAAAATGATGATGAGCTTGCTAAACCTGCAACAACCAAAGGGAGTAGGACGCCCTCAAATGGACCAAACACACCCGTCTTCCGATACATCCTGATGTCGAGAAAAAAGAATGGTCAATCCCCGTTTGAAACTGAAGCAAGCAAAACCGATGCACAGCGGCGCAAAGATAATGTAAAGTTGCTCAAGACGAATGCAGTTTTGCCTCTGACACAGTTAGGCAACGCTAAGGTTGCAAGACCATCACAAGGCTTCATAAAAGCTCTACCAAATGGGGTGGAACCAAGCTTTCTTCCAACCAAGAGGACCGAAGAAGGTTTTGATCCAAATGCCTACAAACTTATGTCGAATGCTTGGTACGACTTCGCTTCTTCTTCAAATCCTGGAAAGAAGGCTTCAAACACAATCAACGACAAAGAACGTGACCTCACCAGGACTCAAAAGAAGTTGAAGAAGCATGGTTACGGAGTTGACAACAACAAAGCTGGACTTGGTTTCACACCCAATGCATCCGTGAAGATTTCAAGCAAAGCGAAAAATGCTAGCACTCAACACATCAACGTGAGCATTGAGCAAGATCAAGAGGAGCTTAAACCCGCCCCCCGGCCGTCAGTCTTTGATAGGATGAATCGTTCAAGACCCAGAATGTTAGCACTTAATCGCATTGGTGGTCAAAATCGAACTCCATCTTCAAGAGGCTTACCATGCCAACATCCTAAAGCTCTGTTTTTGAAAGGTTGTCAAAACCTAAGAAGCGAAGCAACACAGTTAGCTCTCTTCCTCGTCGGTCAGCTTTGGAAAGACTTGAAGACAACAAGAAGCTTTCTAGAAATAGGGAGACAACGTCAAAGGAAGAAAAGCTCGATGGGCTAGTAGAAAAAGGTGATATTCAAAGCTCAATTCCTTCAAGGATGAAGCGCCAAGCAATCTTGGAGGTCGACACAAATGGACCGCTGAAAGTAAGAAGGCGCACCATCATCCATACTGGACAATCTTCATGCCAACAAGCCCAAGAGGACGACACCGAATGGGAGGTCTAAGACATCTTCAATCACGATCCAAGAAGACAAAGAAGATGAAATCCCTAGGGAAGACGTCACTTTTGGCTTTTTTAACTCAAAGTCTTCACCTCGACCGTTGGGGGCATGTTTCAAGTCAAGTGAAGATGAAAGATGGACTCATGTCGCCCCAAAAAAATTACACATGAAGCCTACGTTGCATCCACAAATTCACCAGTCGGAAAGGGGGCAAGAAACCATTGTTAATACACTTTTAAGCCTAGATGAAGCTGAGATTGTCAACATGATCGAAGCTGATTTAATTCAAGAGGTCATGGACTCGGGACGGAACTTAAATGTTACCTAAAAAAATCAGGGCAACTCCGTGCTTGCATAGAGTTTCGTGACTCAAAACAATACAAAGCTCGAGAGAACAGCGCTGAAGAAGAGGTCCAAGATGTCTTCCACATCACGATCCATGAAGGCAAAGAAGATGAAATCCTCGAGGAAGATGTCATTACTGCGCCACCACAGCTTGAAGATGGGGGCAAGCCACGGTTGATGATCTCAAGGAACTCAACTTAGGCACAAACGAAGAACCAAAGCCTATCTTCGTAAGTGCACTACTAAGTGCAGACGAGATAGAGGAATATTACCAGCTGTTATTAGAGTACAAAGACGTATTTGCTTGGACCTACAAAGAAATGCCCGGCCTTGACCCTATCATCACTGTGCATCATCTTGCAGTCAAGCCTGGAACGCGACCGATAAAGCAAACTCAAAGACTCTATCGATTCGAGCTCATCCCACAAATTGAGACTGAGATTGACAAGCTAATCGAGCCAGGCTTTATTCGAGAGGTGTAATACCCCAAGTGGATCTCCAACATCGTCATTGTCCTTAAGAAATCCGGATAAATAATTGTTTGCGTAGACTTCTGAGACCTCAACGATGTTTGCCCGAAGGACGACTTCCCCTTGCCAATAATTGAAATCATGGTGGACGCAACCACTGGCCACGAGGCACTGTCATTCATAGATGGCTCTTCTGGGTACAATCAAATTCGCATGGCTTTCGAAGACGAGGAACTAACAGCCTTCCGCATTTCAAAAGGTGTCTACTGCGACATGGACGATGTTCTTCGACGGATCCGCACGAGCAGACGGAGCGAGGGCAGAAGTAGTATTCATGTCGCCACAAAGGTAAATACTACCTTATTCCTTCCAACTAAGCGAATTATGCTCCAACAACGTTGCTGAGTACCAAGCACTGATCATCAGGCTCCAAATGGCGATCAACATGGAAATCACAGCCCTTGAGGTGTATGGCGACTCTAAGCTCATAATCAATCAACTTTAATTGAATATGAAGTGAGGAAAGATGATCTCATCCCATACTTCCGGCAGGCAACTCAACTACTACAAAAGTTCGAGGCCGTGACACTAGAACATATACCAAGAAAAGAAAATCAAATGGCAGACGCTCTCGCCAACCTAGCCTCGAGCATGACACTAGGAGAAGACGAAGCTGCAGACGTGCCAGTTTGCCAAAGATGGGTGATCCCGCTCATCACTAAAATGCCACTGGATGATACAAATGATATCTCAGTACTTCCAGTCGACTCTAAAGAGTGGAGACAGCCGCTGATTGACTACTTGGAGCATGGAAGACTTCCAGACGATCCTAGACACCGCTCTGAAATACATCGACGAGCACCTCGCTTCCTCTACTACAAAGGAACACTCTACCGACACTCTTTTGAAGGAGTACTTCTGAGATGCCTAGGTGAAGAAGAAGCCAATCAAGCCATGGAAGAAGCACACTTAGGTGTATGCGGGGAACATCAGTTTGGACCAAAGCTACATTTCCAGCTCAAAAGGATAGGTTACTACTGGCCAAGCATGGTGAAGGATTGTCTGGAACACGCCAAAATGTGCCAAGCCTGCCAATTTCATGCCAACTTCATACATCAATCACCTGAACCATTACACCCTACAGTTGCTTCATGGTGATTCAATGCATGGGGATTGGACGTCGTAGGGCCGATTGCACCAAAGTCATCTGTAGGAGAAGCTTACATCCTAGCTGCAACAGATTACTTTTCCAAGTGGGCTGAAGTCATACCCCTAAGGGAAGTCAAGAAGGAAACTGTCGTCCGTTTCATCAAGGAACATATCATCCACCAATATGGTGTGCCTCACTACATCATCACTGATAATGGAAAACAGTTCTCCAACCAACTCATGGACGAGCTCTGCGAGAAATACAAGTTCAAACAGCACAAGTCTTCCATGTATCATGCTCCGGCCAACGGTCTTGCAGAGGCATTCAACAAGACATTGTGCAACCTCCTGAAGAAGGTGATCAGCCGAACAAAGAGAGACTGGCACGAAAGAATAAGCGAAGCACTTTGGGCATATAGGATGACACATAGGACTCCTACCCAAGTTACGTCTTATTCTCTCGTATATGGTGTGGAAGCTGTTCTACCGCTTGAAAGCCAAATCCCCTCATTAAGGATGGCTATACAAGAAGGCTTGACTGATGAAGAGAATGCAAAGTTGGGCCTTCAAGAGCTGGAAGCACTGGATGAGAGAAGGCTCGAAGCTCAGCAACATTTGGAATGCTACCAAGCATGGCTATCCAAGGCATTTAACAGGAAGGTCCGCCCAAGGTCTTTCCAAACTGGAGATCTCGTCCTCGTATTGCGTAGGCCTATCATCACAACGCACAAGACAAAAAGCAAGTTCACATCAAAGTGGGATGGACTATACGTAATACAAGAGGCCTACACCAACGGCGCTTACTTAATCATGGCAAAAGACGGCCTGAAGATCGGCCCCATCAATGGTAGATTCTTGAAACGCTACTACCCCTAAAACAAACACACAAGGCTCCTCGCCTGCATGAGCTTAAACTGCACACGGTACAACGCTCATGGCCCGCAAGAGCATAAACTGTGTACGGCAAAATTATCATCAAAATCACCACTAAAACCGTCTAAAAAAATCCATCGTTCATTTGAACTACGTCATGACTTGATCCCTCCTCAACCGAGGGTACGTAGGCAACTTGAAACTTCAAAAAAAAAAACTTCAAGTACAGTCACATCATCAACAAAAACACAAACACTTTGAAGAATAAAGAGCAAATTCAAAATATGGATACAAAAGCGGGAGCCTTCAGAAATGTCACTTATGTGAAGCCTCAGTACTCGGCGAAACCCTAGAAGCTGGAGGCATTGGAGGTAGATTATTCGGAGCCTCAATACTTGGTCGAACTCCAGATGTTGAAGGCAAAAGGTGCCTCTGGAAGAAAGCCATAAACCTTTGATGGTCACTTTGAATCCGACCTTCCGATTTCTGCAGCTGATCAAGCTTTCTCTTCATGCTCGTTGAATAATTATTTGCAAGCTTGAGCAACCCTTTATTCTCACGCTTGAGCCGCCTGATCTCTTGTCTAAGACTTGCCACCTCAGCCGTTAATGATTCAACTTGGCGAGTTCGAGCAAGTAGGCATTGGCCCATATTGGACATAAAGCCCGCACACTGAACATTGAGAGCCCGGGACTCTTGAACAGCCAACTCATCGAACCGTCTTGAAAACAGCCTATTGTCTCTAGGAGTGAGGAGGTTCTTAGCTACTACCGTAGCCGTTGTTGCATCCCCCATCACAGAGTCTTCAACTGTAAGAGGGTCATTAGAAGATAAGAAGGATGAGCGCCATATAATACCCTAACGCGGCGCACCTGTATCACTCATGAGATTCAAATCTAGGAAAATGTTAGACGGGTAAGCCATTTTCAAAAATGGTAAAAGAAAAGGGTTGAATGGAGTAAAATCTCATAAATACACCAGAGATAATTCTCACAAGCTGGTAATCTTCAAAGTGTGTATGTTGGATGTGATCAACACCCCTATAAAAGGAGAGGTAACACAACCACTAATTCAAAAATTGAAGAGACACCACTCTCTGAATTTCAAAAGTCGGATTTTCCTGCATAAAGTCCGTCAACACTTTTCAGACGCAATCTCAACTTTTCGGATAGCACGTGCAACTTTATCAAAGATTTCTGACAAAGTTGAAAACGCGTGAAGTCTACTATTCCAACTACCACACTTTGCCGACAAGCGTGGAGGACAAGGCCTCATCCGCACCACTACTTGCTATTGCGCCCTTCCCTATATAGGTCGACCTTCATCCTCCATGGCAAGGCACACATCTAAGATGCCTGACTCTTCTTCCTCGCCAAGAAGGTATCTGCAACCAAGCCTCTCAACATACTCAGTTGTCTTCCTCTTCGAGAACACCTCTTCGATCAAGTCACTCAAAATGATCAGCTCATTTCCTCAACCAGAAACCCTTCTCGATCGAAAAGTTTACACCCTTATCAAAATCTTATACTTTTTCCTCCAAGAGCAAAAGTACTTCATATCATCAGAGTTGAGAGCAAGAGTATCTCATAACATGCTTTCTCCCTATCCTTTTCTTTGTCATCCCTCTTCACTGCAGAACAAGGAGAAAGAGAGCAATCAGCCAGCGCTTGGAATCAACCTTCCGAGTTGGAACCGACTGCCTAGAACCCCTTCCCTAATTGCTTACCTAGCCTTGCTCTCGAGTACTCATCTTCAACATCTTGTGCTTCCAGAGAAGATACCACATCTGCCTAGAGAACATGCAAGGGAAATTGATACATTGAAGCATGTGGAGACAAGCGCAACCAATACATGCGCTGATCCATCCGCTGCTTTTTCAAAAGCAAACGTATCTTATATCATCAGGGTCAAAAGCAAAGGTATCTAATATCATGCTTTTTCCTTGTCTTTTCCTTTACCCTTGCTCTTGTTTGCAGGACGAGGACAAAGAAAGCAGTCAGTCGGAACCTGCAATCAAACTTCCGATCTGGATCTGATTGCCTGGAAACCTTGCCTGATTGCTTTCCTAGCATTGCTCTCGAGCACTCATCCTCAACTGTTGTCAAGGTCACGAATTCCTCCGGCAAATACCTCATGACAGTGGATCAGGTATTGGCCCTTTACACTGAAGCTGCCAAGCAGGGATGAGCCGCTAAGAAGTAGTGCTATGAAAGACCATTCAAATGCAAAGGTTGCTCACCACTTCTGCTATGCCACAAATTGAAGCAGAAGATTCAATGATGAATTGGAACAGCCCACTACAACATAACGCCTTTGCTGCAGAACCGCATAATCCAGATGGAAGAGTCTAAGTCAGATCCAAGCTCGGCATCGCTGCCCTATCTAAAGGACTCAAGAAGCTTCAACAACCTTTCGCTGACACCGTCGTCGAAGAGCAAAGCCTCGCCGTACAATGCTGTCAAATCACCACTACTTCTTCAAAAGCAAAAGTATCTCATATCATCAGGGTCGAAAGCAAGAGTATCTCATATCATGCTCTCTCCTTGTCCTTTTCCTTGTCTTTGTTCTTACCTGCAGGACAAGGAGAAAGAGAGTACTCAGTCGGCACTTGGAATCAACATTCCGGTCTGGAACCCTTTCCCTGATTGCTTACCTAGCATCGCTCTCGAGTACTCATCTTCAGCTATTGATGTACTTCCAGAGAAGATACCACATTTACCTGAAGAACAGATAAGACGAGTGACAATGAAACATCAATCTTGTGGATAATCAGCAAACACAACAAATGTATGTGCTGATTCATCCCCTAACTCTCTTAAATATGAATTGGAAAGAATGAACAAAGAAGCAGGCCATCACCTCCACCTCGTGCCTGCCTGCCAGGTGTTCAAATCCTGAAACCGCTCATGGTCCTATCTAAGTTCAAGATCAAGCCCCAACGGCCCTTGAAGAAATCACAAAACCGATTCAAGATCAAGTGTCCACCACCCTTGAATCAAACCCAGTTCAAGATCAAGTCTATGGAAAGTAAGTTCAGACCTTTGGAGGAAACCAGGAAACTCTCCTGCCCAGTTCAAGATTAAGCCTGTGGAAAATCAACAATTGGAGGAAACCAGAAAATCTTCTAGCCGAATTCAAGATCAAGCCCCGAAGGCCCTTGAAGAAATTTCCTACCGAATTCAAGATCAAGCCTCGATGGCCTTTGGATCGACATCTACATTAAGGAATTTCAAAACGCATCTTTTACACGTGACAAGCACATGTATACGACACGGCTTGAAGTGGGGGCATTTGTAGACATCGAAATTTCTATGAAATAAATATTGACCAATGCATTAAAATTACAACCTCCATTCATTTCACCTACATCATACACTCACTTCACCTACAACCTACACTCATTTCACCAATAACATACACTCACTTCACCTACAACCTACACTCATTTCACCGATAACATACACTCATTTCACCTACAACCTCCACCCATTTCACCTACAACCTTCACTTACTTCACCAAGAAAATTTGTGGTGGTAATTCATTCTCAAAGCCTATAAATAGGCTTCTCCATCACAAGACAAAAAAAAAAACCAATTGACATCACACCAAAACCTTGAAGCTTTGAAACTCTAAAAGCTCTCAAGCAAATCCCGAAGGATCAAGAAAACTCTCTTCGTTCTTCGTTCTTCGTTCTTTGTTCATCGTTCTTCCAAGATCAAGCCCTGACGGCCCTTGGATCAACAATCATCCACCTTCGAGATCAAACCCCGACGGCCCTTGAAGAAACTTCGTTCAACCTTCCAAGATCAAGCCCCGACGGCCCTTGGATCAACACATCTGTTCCTCAAAGATCAAGCCCCAACGACCCTTGGACCAACAACATCTGTTCTTCAAGAATCAAGCCCAAAAGCCCTTGAAGTTCGTTCATCGTTCGTCGTTCATCCGTTCTTCAAGAACAAGCCCAAAAGCCCTTGAAGATCATTCATCGTTCATCGTCCATCCAACCTTCAGGATCAAGCCCAACGACCCCTTGAAGAAACCTTCATCCACCTTCAAGATCAAGCCACCAACAGCCTTTGAAGAAACTTCCCGTTCATCCAAGATCAAGCCTTGACGACCTTTGGATCAACAACATCCACAAACCAACATATTACGGAGATCGAATCAGATGACCAAATTATAAAGAGATTGTAAACCGAAAATTAATACAAAATATTATTTTGTACACATGTTCTTGTCTCTTCATCGCAGGAATTTCCATGTTCACAATAAGTAAAGTCCTTATCTTTAAGGCAAACAAAGAACCTTGATTTGAGCCACTCCTACTCAACGGCACAATCTCTTGGTTTAAAGTCAAATCCAGGCGCAACCTCAATCAATCAAAACCCGTCTACTAGCGGCATCTAGTAGTGGCACGCCCGCACCCACCAATTTCATGTTTGAGTAAATTCCCGGCATGCCCGCGAAGCCCATGGCGAATTTAGGGAGTAAACACCTTCCTCGTCCCTGGTGTCATCTTCTTCATCACTTTCTCATCCTTTACTTCCAAAGACAGATGAATGCTCACCCACAAGAACACTGGAAGCAATTAGCATGTTAGAAAATGGAACGCTAAACATGGTTTTTTCAAAATGAACTCAATAGACAACGCGGTCTCTGACCCCGACAACGAAGCATTTCTTTGTTGTGCTACTTCACGTAGAGTTGCAACGTACATCGACAGAGGGCTAGCCCTGACTTTTTCCCAACCTATAAAAATACACAAGGACTTCAGTTTCTCCAAGATGATATCAAAATAAAACGAAACGAAGGCAATGCGTTAAAGATATCTCAGGTAACAAACGAACTATATCACCTATATCATTTACGTGAGATTGTCAATGAATTACAACACGATAGACCCCTTTTCAGATTAAAACAAAATTTGATAGTGTTGGATTTTATGGCTTAATTCTTCATGGGCCTTTTGTTTTGTCTCAGGCCCAATTGCTTGGCCTTTTCTGGTTCCCACTTGAAGGCCACGTGAGTAGCTTTAGGGTTCAAGGCATTTGTATATAAGGCAGCAGCAGCTGCCATTTGTTTTGAGGAGCAGAAAAATAGCAGCAGCAGATTAGAAAGAAGAGAGAGCAGCCGACAGAGAAGAAGAAGAGGGTTGCTGTTTTCTATCCTCCATTTGTGCAATCATTCATTCAAAGATATTGTGCTACATTTTGTGGCTTTTGGGAGAGAAGAATTTGATAAGTATTTTCTTATTCTTCATTTGTTCTTTGTTTGAGTGAGAGTTATTGGGTATATGTGGGTTTTGGGATTTGAGAGTTGAACTATATTTGTAATCTTCATTTTGACTATTAATGGAATTTCCTCGCCGTCTCTGAACTGGACGTAGGCTTACGCCAAACAAGTATAAATCATTGTGTCATTTGGATTATTTGTCTTGTCATATTTTGCCATATTAGCTTATTGGTTTCATATTTGACGCTTTCACACAACAAGCGGTATCAAAGCTCCGGGTTTTGACTTGGTGCTTTGTACTAGTATGTCTATGAAACCTTCAAATATGTCGGTGAAATATGACATTGAAAAATTCAATGGGAGGAATGACTTTAGCCTTTGGCGTGTTAAGATGCGAGCTGTGCTAGTTCAACAAGGGTTGCTTAAGGCACTAAAGGGTGTGGAAGTTTTGCCACAAGATTGGTCTGTTGAAGAAAAAGAAGATGCTTTGGATCGAGCACATAGTGTAATTATGTTGTCACTATCTGATGAAGTTCTTCGTGAGGTGGATGATGAGACTACTACAGCTAGTTTGTGGCTTAAGTTGGAGAGTATATATATGACCAAGTCCCTCACCAATCGGTTGTATTTGAAGCAATGTTTGTACACTCTCCGTATGACTGAAGGTATACCTATTCAAAACCATCTTGATGAGTTCAATAAGGTTATTAGGGATTTGAAAAGTATGGATAATAAAATTGATGATGAGGATCAAGCTTTGATTTTGTTGTGTTCTTTACCTCTTTCGTATGCGAATTTTGTTGAAACTTTGTTATATGTGAGAGATTCTATTTGTATGGAGGATGCAAAAGCCGCTTTGAATTTAAGAGAGTTAAAGAACAAAGTATTTGGAAATTTGAATGATTCTCACTCTGAGGCTTTGGTAGCAAGAGGCAGAGTAAGGGAATATGATTCAGGTAGTAATAGAGGAAATTTGAGATCGAAGTATAAGACCAAAAACAATACATGCAACTATTGTCGTAAGGAAGAGCATTGGAAAATTGATTGCCCAAAACTGAAAGATAAATCGGATGGTTCCTCTAATACTGGTGCTAGTGCGAATGTCGTCGATGACGGCTTCGACTTTGTTCTATGATGATAGTTGGCTACACCAGATTTGAAAAAGGAATCTGGTGTTGTGGGTACTCTTGAATCTCTCCGCTGCATATGGAGATTTAAGAGTTTGTAAGGTTTCTTTTGTTATGATTTGCGTAAGTTACTTGGTAGCCTCAATGTATGTTTGAATTATGTCAATTGCCTCTTCGTTGGTTCTTTTGTTTTTTTGGGTATTGGTATGTTTTTTGTATTCTATGAGGGCCAATTTGTTGAGTTCTGCAAAGTTTGGATAGTGAGGCACCACACTATTTTGGATACACCACATGGAATGCAAAACATTTGTGTGGAACCCTCTTGTAGAAGGCAAGTTATATGCTTTCGAACTTTGTTTGGTCTATGGACATTTGGTTGGATTTGTTTGCCACTACTATTTGGTTTGTTGGTCTCCATCATCTGCATTTAGCTTTCTTGAAGACTCCAGTTGTGGTATGATTTTGGATCTCCTACTGATTATCTGAATTTGAAATTTTTGGTTGTCCTGTTGGTGTTCATGTGATGATGGTAAACTTGAGTGGAGGGCATAATATTGGTATTCCTAGGATATGAATTTAGGTGAAAGGTTTTGTATGTGGTATGTTGGACCTTGTCGTCAAATTTGTAATCAGTTGACTTGGAGAATATGCCATGCTATGTGAATGAGTCTATTGGTGCAGTTTCAGACCATGGTGTTTGTGAGCAGGTGGAGTTTGTTGTGTGTCCGACTTTGTTATGGTGTGCTTGATTTTTTGTTGGTGATATTGAAGAAGTTCAGTTTTTCGTTTGAATCACTTTTGTTTTGATCAAGGCACTTATGGTTTGCAAATTTGGAGAAGACGGTAGAGAAATATTCTACTTTTGTTAGCTTTGATACAATTTGAGTCGAGGTGGAGAGCATTATGAGTACCGAGAGTTTGTGAAATTTGATTTAGCTTCCGTTGTCTCTAGTTCGTACTTTGGGCACTTATGATGATTGTTGAGTCGACTCTGTGTTGCTTTCGGGAATTTCGCCAAGATGGAGATTGTTGGATTTTATGGCTTAATTCTTCATGGGCCTTTTGTTTTGTCTCAGCCCCAATTGCTTGGCCTTTTCTGGTTCCCACTTGAAGGCCACGTGAGTGGCTTTAGGGTTCAAGGCATTTGTATATAAGGCAGCAGCAGCTGCCATTTGTTTTGAGGAGCAGAAAAACAACAGCAGCAGATTAGAGAGAAGAGAGAGCAGCCGACAGAGAAGAAGAAGAGGGTTGCTGTTTTCTATCCTCCATTTGTGCAATCATTCATTCATAGATATTGTGCTACATTTTGGGGCTTTTGGGAGAGAAGAATTTGATAAGTATTTTCTTATTCTTCATTTGTTCTTTGTTTGAGTGAGAGTTATTGGGTATATGTGGGTTTTGGGATTTGAGAGTTGAACTATATTTGTAATCTTTATTTTGACTATTAGTGGAATTTCCTCGCCGTCTCTGAACTGGACGTAGGCTTACGCCGAACTAGTATAAATCATTGTGTCATTTGGATTATTTGTCTTGTCATATTTTGCCATATTAGCTTATTGGTTTCATATTTGACGCTTCCGCACAACAGATAGTTCAATCATGAAACATCCAAGAAATAGGCCCTTGTGGTTATTGGCTGGTAACAGTTTGGCAAAGTACAGATATACAATAGATTGATGGCAAAATCACATGAGAGGAAAAAAAAAATTATGGAAGTACAGACCTTAAAGATGCAGCTGCAGGATGACATGACATCCGATCAAACAATGATAATTCTTATATAACTGTAAAACAATGATAATTCTCCTCTCAGACCTTCATTAGTTTTCTCTCTGGACCGACGAAGTCCCACATACATTCAATCCTTATATAGCTGTTGCCAAGAGCTGAGGTCTAGAAGTCCCTGTCCCGGCAGGAATTGCGAGAGTGGGAGGTGTTGAAAGTCCATTTACGTCCAAGAAATTTCAAACTTGACAGTCCAGAAAATCAGAGCACCATTTGATAATCCTATCTTTACAGGTTTGCTTGCTCGCTGCACCAACGAAACCGATATATCTGTTAGTCCCATCACACCTACCAGAAGATTACAGTTATGTCGCAAACGAGAGAAGTATGAGAAAACCATCATCCGGGGTTTTACCTCTTCACATGCACGAGAATCATTTATATCCACCCCCAGTAGTTCCACAGTATCAGACTACTAATAATTCACTCCCCTCGCACTTTCCTGTAATTTCATCGGAATTAGACTCTGAAACTTGAATTTAAGCAGGAATATTGCTGAGGACAATCAATTTAATAATAAATAAATAAAGTGCCTGGCTTTTATCTTGAGAGTTGAGAGTTGGGAGTTGGAGAGAGTAAAATGAAAGGTCATAGGATGGTGACTTGGTCATCTATCTTTATGCAAGGAATACGAGCTTTGTTTCCCCAATCTTTTCCCTTCTTGCTCCGACACCTCTTGTTCAAAGAAGGGCAACCCTCGATGCTCAGATAAGAAAGAGATGCCGGCAAACCCTCTTTTGGCAGGAATTCGAGACTCTCGCACCCTACAATTTCTAGCTGTTGAAGAGAAGTGTGGTGCTCAAGTCCCTGTCCGTCCAAAGATTTCAGATTCGATACGTCATAGATTTGGAGAGTGAAGAATGGCAGGGAGCAGCTGTTCCTCGAGCATCGTCTCCAACAGATATTTGTTTCCTTCGATCCGAAATTGTCGAAGAGAGGCAAGTCCTTGCAATCCCCATTCCACTGAAGGCCTCAGTCTCTCACAATTTTTTATCAAAAATGTTTGTAGGTTGGTAGGCAAACCCCCTTGCGCAAATGACACCACATCTGGAAGATAGGATATCTCCAAACGTTGAAGGGCGGTGAGGGTGTGCATCCGGTCCGGCAACAACTTCAAATTCACGCATCCCTCTACTGAAAAGGAAGTCAGGTTAGGCGTGGGCAATCCTTCGTCAGGAAATGAGACAAGATTTGGACATGGCCCGATAAACAGGGTGTTGAGATGGCTGAGATTTTCATCTGCTCCTCCTTCAACTTCCAGATTCTGACAACCACTTATAAAAAGAGATGATAGGTTGGGGAAAATGCCCAAAGGGGACGATTTGTAGGGAACGACGAGAGTGAGTAACAATTAGAAAGAGTCAAACTTTGAAGACAATTGCTGGTGTGCACCATTTGCGGCAACCACTATGTCCCACCAACAGAATGAATTTCAAGTCCCTGAAGCCACGGCAGCGTCTCCGTCGACTCCAGTAACAATGAGAGACCCGGGCATTTATATATTGTCAGTTCTTCAAGAGATCGTCGTAAGGAATCCGTGTTCAGTGTATTAGTGGCCTGTTTTCATGTAGAACCTTACATCCATAGACCCAAAGTATTTTCAAGGAAGGAAGATGAGCGGGCAAGTTTCCTTTCAGCTTCGGACATTCGTATAACCTCAGCTCCTTAAGACGAGGAAAGTCTGGACTTTCACCTCCACTTGGACTAGGCAGCCATTCCTCCCACTCTGGCATATCCCGAAACACTAGCTTCTCTAAAGATTGAAATGGTTGATTTCCCCCGTACAACTCAACACCAACATTCGTAACAAATTTCATCCCTTGTACGAGGAGTTCTTTGAGAGCGGGTAGCTGACCAACTGGTGGCAGTGAACTGCAATTACTACAATCACTGAGAGATAGCACTTGTAAGTTGGAGAAGGACGAGTCTCCCACCCATTTCGGGAAACTGGTTTCGCCATAACGCATGATGGTTAGTTTCACCATATTTACCGAAGGTTGTAGTCTTTCAAGTACACGACTCTCTTACGGAATCATTGGAAACCCCACGACCCCATGACAACATTACCTCACTGAGATCTTTCTTATCCTTCAGCAAGGCATCAATGGCACTGACTACATTCCGCAGATCCAAGATAGAAATTTTTCCTTGAAGGTGCAACAACTCCCTCAATTCTGCAATGCTTGACCCGGTAGATTTCCCCAACACAAAAGCTGTCAGTGTTCTCAAATTTTTTAGTCTACCCATATGCACAGGAATCTCTTTTATGTTAGTTCCACTAATATTAAGATGTCGCAAATGAATCAATTTCCTCATGTCTGCAGGCAATTCAACAAGAGAAGAACAACCTAACAACAATAGTGTTTGTAAATTGTAGAGAGTACACACTGTATCTGGTAACCTTTTAATTGTTGTATAAGAGAGATCAATGTAGCGCAAATGTATGTGGTTACCAATAGAATTGGGTAAGTGAGTGATATTTTCATAATTTGACAATGAAAATACCCGTAAACATTTTTGTGCTGGCAGTAAATCATCTAGAACCTTATTGCTTACAAATCCACGATCCCATCTATTATATGGTGGTAAAGATTCTGGAAAGATGGTACGCAAACACTAAACTTCTTTTAATGGCTTAAATTTGGGAGATGTATCAAAATTCTCTCATATATGACAAGTGGTGAACTCTTTTAGGAACTTCATATAAATTTTTTCGATCAAACCTAAAACAAAACTCTCTAGACACAAACATAGCCAAGTCATTGATGAGATCATGCATAGTGAAACTTGATTGATCCAATCTTGGTCTTCGAAATAGTGATCGCGATAACAGTTCATCAAAGTATCTTTCACCAACCTCCTCCATTTCTTTCTCGATCTCTGATTGTGGAATTAAACCTTCTGCCACCCATAGTAGAATTACATTTTCCTTTTCAAATTCATAATCCTTTGGAAAAATTGAGCAATAAGCAAAGCATCGTTTCGAGTAAGTTGGAAGATAATGGTAACTCAATCTTAGAGAAGGAAGAACACTAGTAGCGTGTGGTAGATCCCAAAGATTGCTATTCAATATGTGATTCCATTCCTTGTAGTCTAGGTTGCAACCTAAGAGAACCCCAAGTGTTTTTGTAGCTAAAGGCAAACCGTTGCATTTACGTGCAATTTGCTTACCAATTTCACCCAAGTCTCGATGTGCATTGGGGTTTTCATTTCTAAATGCATGCTTTACCAGTAACAACCAACAATCTTCATCCGACAATGCTTCTAAGTCGTAAATTGGAATAGTATTGTGCACAACAGATGCAACACGTCTACTCCTTGTTGTTACAATGACTTTACTTCCCTTTGCCCCATACGTGAAAAGAATTCTTAGACGATCCCACTCATCATAATTTTCATTCCAAAGGTCATCCATGACAAGTAAAAATCTCTTTCCCCTCAATTGTTCGCTTAGTTGAACTTCAAGGGAATTCATCTCCAAAATGTCACAAGGCTTTTTAGTGATTTCCTCAATAAGGGCATTAATAGCCCTCAAAGCCTCATACTGTTCTGAAACACAAACCCAAGCATTCGTATCAAAATGCACTTTAACTTGTTCATCATTGTAAAGGAGTTGAGCAAGAGTTGTCTTACCAACCCCACCCATACCGACTATAGGGACTACAGAAAAATTACTGCTACTTTCATTGTCAGATAGCAGCAGTAGAGCTTTTAACTTTTCTTTATCTCCATCCCTTCCATAGGTACAAAATCCGTCCTCAACAACAAAAGGTTTGGGAGCTCTTTGTGAAACCTTACCCCCAACAACACCTCTTCTAAGACTGAGGATATCTTTTTGTTTTGCAAGGTGTTCCAACTTGTTGAATAAATCTTCTATCCTACCATTCATGCCTTTATAATTAAAAGGTTTATGAGAGGTAGAAAGGAAGTTCCACACCTGGGTTTTCTTAGTCTGATCTTTCGCCTTGCGACGCAAAGCTTCAGTATCGATCTCATCCACCAAGTCCTCAGCATCGAACACATCATCTTTGAGCTCGTCAAGCCACATCTCGATGGCAGTGTTGACAATCTGCTTCTCCTCTGCGTCGTTGAGCACTGCATGGAGGGTCATCAACGTCACCTTCAGTATGTCCACCAGTGAATGGTTGAGTCTTCTTGCCCGGAAGAAATCCATGAACTCCCCAGAGGCAATCTTGTCGCACAACACCTGGATCGAACCAGAGAGCAAAGCCTCTCCAACCAAAGCCATTTTCTCTCTTCTTGGCGAAAAGGACTAATTTTGATCAAGTACTTGATGTTGAGAAACTGAAAGTTCTTCTTGGCAAAGCCTGTTAAGATTACTTCATGACTAACAAAAATCAGTAATTGGTGGAGGTTGGAAAACATTACCATCAAACATAAATTTATTAATATTTTCTCATTAAAAAATCGTTATAGGTCATGAAAATTGGTGGAGGTTCGAAAACATTACCATCAATCAAACATTAATTTGTTAATTATTTTCTTTCACATATGGATGACATTATTAGTTTGAGTAAACCTTCACTTGTTAAAAAAAAGTGGCTTGGTGAAGAGGAACGCAATTCAAGGATTCTTTCCAGTCCTCCTAATCAAAACATCTCACAATTCCTATATAATGGCCAATAATAGCTTAAAATTATTGACATAAGCAGAAAGAAGAAACAAGAGAGATGAAGATGCACAATATGTTAACTACATTGCAATGTTTGAGAATTGAAAGGAAAATCAAGAAGAAAGGATAAACAGAAGGATGACCATAGAGATATTAGAGAGAGAGAGAGAGTTTAGAGAGAGAAATAAGATTTGTATTAACTGACCAAATGAATATTATACACACTATTTTTATAAGAGAAATTCTAACTACTTTAACCAAATACTAACAAACTTACTAACTATATTACTAACTGTATTTCTAACTGTGTTACTTAATACTTCCCCTCAATCTCAACTGGGAAAACCCAGTTTGAGATTGGAAGAACATCTGCAATCACTACAATGAAACCCAGAAAAACAGAACAGACTTGAACCAACTGCAATCTTGCAATCCTTCTGTTCAGTATTTGCCCTGTGCAAGCTAGGATCCACTTCACTCACAGTGTGGCCAAAATCCAAGCCAAGCACACCACAAAGAGAATGAACCTCGTTTACATGTCCCAAAACCTTGTTGAGGTGGTCAGACTTCTCTTTGTTTTGAAGAGTGCGAAGATGTGCTTGATATTCAGTCGTGTTCGTCCAGGGTTAACGAACCGACTGGAGCATTGTTGAGATGGTTGTATCCAGATATCTTCCCACTGATCTTCTCAATTTGTGCCTTTATATCTGAAAATTGCTTCATCCTCTCCTCTTTCTTCTCTCTTCTGTAAGTCTTCCAAATTTCAACCATTTGGCTTCAATTTTTGTTGGGGTTCTCTGGTTTTTCTGCCTACTTCAAAACCCACCAAGAAACTTGCTTTTCACTTCACTTTCTAGAGAGAGAAGCGAGCAAATTCTTTGAAAGAAAAACTTGCATCTGTGGCATGCCGCCCCTTTCCTGTCTTACTTTTCATCTTCTTGGGCAGATCCAAATAACCAAGTTTTGGTTCTGGAGGAACCCCACATGTATTTTCATTAGTTTCCAAATAGGCTTGATTATGCAGCTTCTTTTCCTTGATCCCAATCTGAGACCTGAAATGATCCCCACTTGCTTTGCTGATAATTCGGTTTCCATCAGTCACAAACAATGGTCTCAACTAGATGCACAAACTCAATATCTAGCCATCAATTGCCTTCAGAGTCTTATCAGTGCCCAAAATTCTGTAAGTCGGCTGCTGAAATAGAGAATCAGAACATTGAAAGTAACGGTTATGAAGCAAATGGTAGAAGAATGACAGTAGCTGGAATTAACACCCTTCCTCTGCCTCTAACAGGAGTTTCTCAAAGGACAGCCTCTTATAAAGTTGTAACACACTCTCATGCCGGTTATAACAATTTCTTGTGGGTTTACCCTTCATGGGATTTACCGTCAACAATCTCATTCAACTTGGCTTCGGCCTTTAATATTTACAAAAACAGAAAATTAACAAACTATAGTGTGGCATTGGCCTTAACTAATGCACCACAGGATCGCCCTTTGTGGATTTTACCAAAAAACAACTTCTTTGAACAATGACATCGGCCTTCACAATTTCAACAACTGAAAATCAACATCTATATAGGAGTATCCTTTGTGGGATTTACCTACTCAAAACACGGGATTACCCTTCATGGGATTTACCGTTAACAACTTCTTCTACCCTTTGTGGGATTTACCTATTCACATCACGGAATTACCCTTCGTGGGATTTACCGTTTACAACTTCTTCAAACTTCATCGTATAACCGGACTTATTATAGATTCATGCTAACAATTGAGTTGGTTAGACTCTAAAATTATAGGCTGAGATAAGAAAACATACTGCACAAACTCCTCAATAAACACCTAAACCTTCTCTCTTCCCTTGCCAGAGATGTGAAACAATTCTTTAGCTTGGCTTCAACTGCATTGTTCGAATTGAGAAAAATAGAGCAAAGGCATGACGACAAAGTAAGAAACTTATTAATTTCTCTCAAAACAATGTAGTGTATATATGCCACTTTTGTTCACATCGGAATTTGAAGAGAGGGACTCCGAATGGACATATGAAAACGATATGTCCCCCTAAGGCCAAAACAACTTCGAAATTGAACCTCGCTAAGTCCATCTCCAAGAAGTTTGTCAACTCAAAGAAGACCACTGCAGGCGATGAGGTTAGTAAAGCGGATGAGATATCTCCTTCCACAAGCGGAGAGATTCCTACAATCAACACTCCTTCACATGAAACTTTTGAGTTGGGCATTTCGACAAACACCTGGACTGCACCCATGTCTGATCTATCTTCCATACCAGAAAACAAAGTAGAGATCAAAGAATTCACTAACCAATGCCTTCAAATAGTTGGAGTGCACATAATCATAACCTGAAGAGCTTCCAAGATTTGCAATCTTGAACAAACAACCACCATTTCATATACAAAACAAAGTACAAAAACAATACTTCCTTTGAGCAGCAATCCAAACTGAACAAATTGAATCCCCAAGACCATCTTCAAGAATCAGAATTACCAATTAAGTAATTAAACCCAATTCACAACCCACTGTGTACAAAGTAACAAATCGAGTACAAAGCAAGTAATTGAACCCAATTCACAGTCCACTGTGCTGATCAAAGATCTCTAAGAACCCTCCAAGAATCAACAAATCGAGTTACCCAGTAATGAAATTAAGCAACTAAATCGGAAAAGCAACATTACCAGGCAAGTAATGCAAATGCCAAGAGTTGCCCAACCGCCATGATCAAGATATCAAAGAAACCTCCGCAATCGGACCCAGAATCCTGAATCTCCTTGTACTGCTTTATGTACCTCTTAGCAAGATTAACGTAGAAGACGAGCAGTTTCTTGGTGTTGGAGACCTAAATTCTGTTCATCTTCGACCCCTCAACCGATTGCGGCGGTGGAGATGCGACTCTCTGCATTTGCTCTGCCGCCATTTTGCTCTGAAATTTTCTCCAACTTTCGATCTCTCGCTTTCGATTGGGAACGGAGAGACTCATGAATTTGATCGAAAAGAAATCAAACCAGAAGTAAAAGAACGATCGCGGAAGCACCCAGAAACTTATCCTAATTCCTAACATCTAACGAAAATTTGAAAAGAAACTAAGCTAGAAACAGATGTAAAATAATGGGAAGTGGAACCACCATAATCCATGGCATGAGCCTGGGCTCTGATACCATGTTAACTACATTGCAATGTTTGAGAATTGAAAGGAAAATCAAGAAGAAAAGATGAACAGAAGGATGACCATAGAGATATGAGAGAGAGAAATAGGATTTGTATTAACTGACCAAATGAATATTACACACACTATTTTTATAAGAGAAATCCTAACTACTTTAACCAAATACTAACAAACTTACTAACTGTATAACTAACTATATTTCTAACTGTATTACTTAATACAATAAAGAGCATAACTGCTCTCAATCTTTTGAATTCTTCTATTGTTTCCATTGCTTTTGTAATTTTAGTTTGATAATAAGAGAAACTATTGCTACTGTCCTAAGGACGTAAGCACATGTGCAGAACCTTGTAAATATTATCTTATTTATTATGTATTTTACTGGACACATATTGTCGATTTTACAACAAAATTGTATTTATTTTTTACATTTTTCAAGAACTATTATACAAAGTGACCAGATGGGCCTTAGTAATTTCGCATTGGCAAATCTCATGGATTATGACAAGAGCCCACATTCTACGCTAACAATTTGGAAGCTGGGAAGTATAGAGAGTTTGACATGAATCAAGAGCTTTGCTCTCCCGTACATGAAAAAATTAAAAAAAAACCACCGAGACTTATCTAAATTTTATTTAGTTAAATTTCAATCGTTAACTCGTGAAAAACATGTGCGGAGGATAATTTGCATTAAAACGAATAGCCGAAACAAGTCTGGATGGAGAGACGTAATGTGGTTTGATAATTGATAAATAAATAAATGATATGTGCTTTGTGTACCTTCCAATTGTTGTAACGGCAACATTTGGATCGTTGACCCATATGACATGATCACATGGCCTCCACTATCCTCTTGTCATGATTGAAATCTCCAAAACCAAATCTTGGTACTACTATATGCGTTCTAGTCTAATTCCAAATGCTCTATCTTCATCTTCGTGTATAAAAAATAAGAAAGTTTCAAGCGTGGTTTCAATGTTATATAGCACTCAATGTTACAAGTGTATTAGTTGTTAAATTTGATTTTCACAACCAGTGATAGATCCAAAATTTGAACTTTGGAAGGTCCCAGTGCTAAAGTACAAGATTTTTTAAATAAAAAGAGTGCGCGAAGCGCACAAAAGACATTTCAATCTATTCACTGAGGCATTTCGGTGAATACTTAGTAAACTTGTTATCGTCAATCAAACCATATTGTGCACATGTTAGTAGTATCAACATATGCCAAAGCAATCTGATAAGTTATATCGAGAGAATTTGTCAAGTATTGTCAACGCAATATGTGGATATATACGTAACATGTATTACATTGAACACCTGGTACAATATGCATGACATACATTAAACTTCTGATTACACTAGCATGCTTAAGCTGTGCAACGGACTTGCCAGAATTATTAAGCAAAGTCTCACTAGGGTCATAAGAGGTATTTGCTTCTTTTATTTCTAGATGCTTAAACTTAAGAAGCAACTTTTCGAAATTTTATATAAAATTATCTAAGAGAGGAATTTTGGTTGATAATTTTTTTACTTTAATTTTACCTTAACCAAAACCTGATTTGAATTTTTCTTTATTTTGTCTCGTGAAGATTGATGGGACATTAGTGCCACCAGATGGACCTGATTCATGGCCAAAAAATAACAGCAAAAGACAGTGGCTGGTTTTCTACGATCAATGGAATGTCAAAGCAAGGGGGCAGTGTAATAGATGGGAGAGGAGAGAAATGGTGGGGTCTTCCTTGTAAACCCCACAAAGTAAGCACTTTTTTCTCTTTACAATCACCAGTAAATTTGGGAAAATTTAACAATGTCTCGTGAGTTTAGCATGATGCATTAAAAACAGTATAAAATAAGTGACAACTATATCTGTTTAACTACCTGTATTTAGCCCGTGAGCATCACATGACCATCTAGATGATAGTTGTTGACTAAAAAACTAGCCCCCAGTCTAATTTAAGAATGTTGGCTCAATGAGGGTGTTAAATTGGTCTTCTCAATGTAGAGGGCTGGAATAAAATGTACAATAGTTACAAACGACCACCTCACATATTATATTTAGGACAATACTTGGCTACTCTCCGGGGAGTAACCGGTATACTGACTTGGACACGTGGAACAACAAGATAACAACATATGTCCATCTCAAATCTGCTAACACATAGACAATCAGCCTTTATGCTTTTTGTGAAACACATTCTATCTGCTATCCAAACACGTCCTTTCCTAGCCTTTCATGAGTTCCATCCAAGGTTATCGCCGATATTATCGGTTTTTCACGGTACCGATATTTTAATTACTATCCAAATGGTTTTCGTCAAAATATCGCGATATTATCGATATTATCGATAATATCGCGATATTTCCGAAACTATCGCGATATTTTCGAAATTTGCTAATCGGAGAAGAACGCCGGAGCTTTTACAGCTCCGGCCAACTGTAAAAGGGCACCCTAGACTCCGATCTAAGTATAAAACTGAAATACAAGACGAGAGGAATGTTTTTATAATTTCCGTTCGCCGTGAAACGGTCGGAGGTGGTCGGAAAGCTCATCTACACTGATGGCTCTTGCCGGATCTGGGTGTGCCTTCCCCAGGGTCGATCTCCTTCTAAAACCTTGTTAAAAAACCAGATAATAAAACTTAGTAAATCTTGATTCTCAACCACATCAGACAACATCGAAGATGAATTGAGGGCTTACCTAACCGGAGAAGGATCAAGAGAACTCGCCGGAGAGTTCTTGGGTTCCACTGTCCTAGCTGCACCGAGAGAAAGGGATAGAGAGACGAGGTTTAGATGGTGATGATGATGCTGTTGACGGACAGAGTACTACGAAGGGCGTAGAGGGCGCCGATAGGGGTAGAGGTCACGGGAGATTGAGACGGCGCAGACGAGGCGGAAGACGCGGACGAGAAGGAAGGTGAGGGAGGAGCAGAAGGCCATGTGGGAGAAGGATCGAGAGACCTCTGTGTGTGTCTGTGGGAGAAGGGAGAGGAAGAAGAGAGAAGGATCCTGGGAGAAGGGAGAAGAAGAAGAGAGAAGGATCCTGTGGGAGAGAGAAGGATCCAGAGACCTCAGTCTCTGTGTGCGTGTATGATCTGTGTGTGCGTGTGTTATGCGTGTGTGATCTGTGTGTGCGTGTGTGGCGGCATATGAGTGGTTGTGCGTGTGTGTGTGTGTGCGTGTGTGGTGGCATGTGAGTGGCTGTGCGTGTGTGTGTGTGTGTGTGCGCGCGCGTGTGTGGTGGCATGTGAGTGGCTGTCCGTGTGTGTGTGTGTGTGTGGCGTGAGAAAAAGTTTTTCATCCAAATAATTCAACTTTTACAGCCTTTACAGCCTAACTTGTACAACCTTTATAGCCTTTACAACCTTTACATTATAGCTTGTACAATTTTTTACAAGAAAAAAATAATGGTCTGTATCTGGCAAGTTTTATAACTTGTACAGTTTTTTACAAGACAAAAATAATGGTGGTTTCATGCATCAAGATTCAAAACCGTGTGCCACGCGTGATATTCTTTCACATTCTCAGGGGTTCAACTTTTACAGCCTTTACATTACAGCTTGTACAATTTTTTACAAGACAAAAATAATAGTCTGTATCTGGCAAGTTTTATAACTTGTATAGTTTTTTACAAGACAAAAATAATGGTGTTTCATGCATCAAGATTCAAAACCGTGTGCCACGAGTGATATTCTTTCACATTCTCAAGGGTTCAACTTTTACAGCCTTTACATTACAGCTTGTACAATTTTTGACAAGACAAAAATAATAGTCTGTATCTGGCAAGTTTTATAACTTGTACAGTTTTTGACAAGACAAAAATAATGGTGGTTTCATGCATCAAGAATATCAGATGATCAAGGGTAGAGTATCAGATGATCACACATTTTTTGACCCTTCGAAAATTGAAAAACCGCTGTTACACCTTTTCGTTTCTTCTTCTTCCCTTAGCCCTTTCAGAGCCATTCCACATCCATTCCAAAGCCATTTCTTCTTCTCTCATTTATTCACATACGGCAAGCTGCGGAGGATCGTCGAGGTTTTGCTGCTACGTACGACATCAAAAGTTCCAGATTTGTTACATTTGCGTAATTTTTATTTTATTGTTGCTCCACGCAGATTCTATTTGGCCTTTACACAAAGGGTTCCATATTTAAGGTAAGTTTACGAACTTATATTTATATTATTGTAATTTATACTTGCATGTTAATTTTTTGAAGTAATTAAGTAATGTTGTGTAATTATTCCCTAGAATAATTTTAATATGTTTAATGTTATTTATTATTTTATTATCAAATTGGATTATTATTCATTAATATTAGGTTTTATTATTCCATATTATTTTTATAATTACTTAAATTCTTACAATCATTTTCTTTACTTCCTATTTAATACTTTCTATTTAATTCTTCTGTAGAATAACTTTACTTCCTATTTTCTTTACTTCCTATTTAATATGTTGCCGTCACTAAACTCATTGTCACTACTATATTTTTTGGCCAAATAAAAATTGTCTAATTTTCATGAAAAATAAATATAGGTACGTTTAAGATGTCCAGTGGAGTTACTAAACGTGATCTAGCTTGGGAACATGGAGACCCAATAGACGGAAACAAACATGGCACAATTTGCAAATATTGTCATCGGGTAATGAAGAGTGGCGGAGTGACACGACTTAAGTACCATCTTAGTGGATTAGATCCAGCAAAAAATATCCAACGATGCGATAATGTCCCCCCAGAAGTGAAGGCATTCAACAACACATTATTAAAAAATAAAAAATAGCAGAAGGAAAAGATAACACATGGAATGGAAAATATTTGAGCTGGGCTACGAGGAGAAGTCATTGGCGAAACGGTTGACAGTGATGATGATGACGATGAGGACGAATGTGATGATGACATGGGACCTGAAGAACGACGCAGTTTGAAACAAGCATTACATGCCTCTAAACAGTCAGCATGGGAAAGAGAACACCTTCATAAAATTCCTAATAGAGCATAAGGTTCCGGGACAAGTGGTGGTGTACAAATGAGACGGGGAGGCAGTCTTAGAGAATCACAACCAACACCACCAATAGCCCCAAGTTTATATAAGTCATCCAAAGCACGTCAAAAGAGTGTTTGGAGTTATTTCACTGGAGGTAATGTGAAGGAGGGAATATGGCGTCTAATTAGCAAGTTCTTTATCTATGAAAATGTCCCTGCTGAGAAAGCATCATCACATCATTTCAAAAATATGGTAGTGGGATGTCAACAGGCCGGTGTTGGAGTACAACCTCCCACTCCCTATGAGATAAGAAACAAATATTTGGATATGGAGTATAAAGACATTGGCAAGTATGTTAACAAGTTGAGGTCAAAGTGGGAAACTAATGGTTGCACAATCATGTGTGACGGATGGACTGGCCCGACCAGATTGTCTATCATAAACTTCATGGTATACTCCAAGGGAAAGACAATTTTTTTGAAGTCTGTTGATACTTCAGACCATATAAAGAACTACAAGTATATTTACAAATTATTGAGGGATGTAATCATGGAGGTTGAAGAGCATAATGTTGTCCAAGTCGTGATCGACAACGGTTCTGCATTTGTCAAAGCTGGAAAAAAGTTAATGAAGCATCATAATGTGTTTTGGACATCATGTGCAGCACATTGTATTGATCTCATGTTTGAGGCAATGAGGAAGAGAGAGAATGTTGCTACTGTGGTAAAAAGAGCTAGAACGATCACAAATTATATTTACAATCACGGTTGGTTGTTGGCAAAGATGCGTGAATTTTGCAAAGGAGAAATTATTCGTCCAGCTACCACTCGATTCGCCACCAACTATATTGCATTAGACAGCCTACTTAAGAAGAAAGCAGGGTTGAAGCATCTATTCACTAGTGACGATTGGGCCAACCACAATTTGAGCCGCTCAAATGCAGGTCGTATGGTGGAAAGTATAGTGCTTGATCATGCTTTTTGGACTCAATCAGAACATGTGTGCCAAGTGTTTGAACCTCTTTATAAGGTTTTACGGATCGTTGACACAGAAGTGTATCCTACTATGGGGGCAATATATGAGTTGATACGTGTAGTGAAGGATGAATTGGAAAGAAAACATGGGGCAAGGTGGGTCATAAAGATAATTGAAGATCGATGGTATAAAACATTATACCACTATTTGCATGCAGCAGGTATAAATTATGTCATAATTTGCAATTCATTTCTTTAGTTGCATAAGTATTATTTCTCTTATTAGAGTATGTGTTTCTTTGAACAACATATTATTTGAATCCTCGATACCAATACAGACCCGATGTTGGAGATGATGGTACCCTTATACGTGCTGTACATAATGTATACTCTAAATTAGACCCTGCATCACCAACAATTGGCCAATTTGGAAATGAGGTACACAATTACTTAAATTATAATAATTACTTTGTTGGATTAAACTAACACGATTTATTGAATTCAGCTAACATGGTTTAAAGATGCAAGAAGAACTTTTGGAGAACCAACATCAGTTGCTGCTCGAACAAAAATGTCTCCTAGTGAGTGTAAACATATTTCAATATAAGTTTATAATAGAATTTGTTGGAGTTATTAGGCTTATCAACATTGTTTTTCATTGTAGCTGAATGGTGGATCATGTATGGGACCGATGCACCAACTGTGAGAAAGTTAGCAATCAAAGTATTATCACAAATAGCTTCCTCATCTGCTTGTGAAAGAAATTGGAGCGCATTTGCACTCATACACACAAAGCAAAGAAATAGGTTGGCTCATAGTAGGTTGGAAAAATTAGTTTATTGCTACTACAACATGAAGCTTCAAGTTTGAGATAAGGAAGCAGAAATAGATCATGTCGACCGTGGTGACCCACTAGATGTGTTTGATATTGTTGCTGAAGATGATGATACAGAGGGTAACCAACTTTATCAGTGGATTAGACCTCTTTATTTAGATGACGATGAAGGCAACCCAGCTCCCAGAGTTGCTGAAGAAGCACATAATGAAGGGATAAATATAGAAAGAGTATTAGAGGAGGAGGTGGGATCTAACAGCGCTGACTATTTGGAAGAACTTTTGCGCCCAAGACCAAGAAACACTGGAATTCCACCTTCTTCCAATCCTACACAACCACAACATCGTGCTGATACTAATGATAGCTCTAGTACAAGATCAGGAGACTCACCTACCACCGGAGGTGGGAATGATGAAGGATATAGTGGAGCTGGAGGTAGTGGTGGTGGATATGGAAACTATTATGGACCACCTCCCGGATTTATGAGCCCCTTCACTGGTGAGGCAAACTTCACGCATGCAACACAGGATGATGACCATGGCAGTAGGCGGGCAGGACCAGGAATTGGTGCCATAGGGAAAGACTATACTCGTAGAGAAAGAGGTAAGGGGATTTTGTCAAGTCAAGAAGATGACTCATTATCTGGAACTTCAGACTCTGTTGGAGTGGGAAGTAGTAACTATGGTTATACTCATAACCAACCATTTCCCTACCCTTCATATCCCATTCCTGTTGGGATGGAATCGAGCGACTCATGGAAAGAATCCGAGACTCAATCTTCAAATGATTTTGCTTATGGACAACGTCAACCAATCTCATATCCATATGGGTGTCATGTTAACAATTACATGCAAAACTATTTTGGGGATTTATCATTTGATAACTACTCTTCACAATACACTCACTCTACACATAGAGATGATGAAGATAGTGAAAAATTTGAACCTCATAGGAACTCTATGTGGTACTAAGTCACTCATGTATCTTACCATGCAATGTATAAAGTGTAAAATATTGTACTAATTCATTATATATAAATGATTATGGTGTGTTTAAACTTCTTTCATTAATTACTACATATTTTCTACATTCATAATGTTTGTCAGCTCGCTATATAATCAACTTGATAATGTTAAATCCATCATGCAATGCATTTCCTTCCAATTTTTTGTGACAAACTAATAGATAATTGACTAAATAAACATTCTGCAAAGTTTCAATAAAAATTTCCAAGTTTTTCTTACAATTTCCGTGGTTTCCATATAATTTTTATCGATATCGATATTATCCCGATATTTCCATCGATATTTCCGTGTTTTCGGACTACCGATATTTCCGATATTACCGATATTTAATACCATGGTTCCATCCCATTATCCCAAGGCACCGTCCTTTCCCAGCACCACCAAGCCCACCCACCCTCCTCCGACCAGTGATTCCACCCCGCAGTGAGATTGCGTCGACAAAATTTGGGCGGATTACAGATTGGGGTATCTCGGTTAAGGAATCGACGTCGGCTTGGCAAGTGAGCTTGAAGCTTGCACATGATGCCGGAGCCGACGAGGTCACGGGGTGGGGTTGACGAAGGTTGGAAGAGGATAGGACTTGTTCAGATTTGACATGGCAGAGGTAATAGGAGGAAGAAGAGGGCTGTTTGGTTCTCAACATAGCAAAAATTTAATACAAAATTAAAAGGGACAGCTGTTCCCAGGGCAATGTCATTTGGTCAGAAAATTGGATACTCCTCGGTGACTACCCAAGTATTTTCCTTATATTTATAAGTAGATCAACCACTGCCATCACCATAAAGGTTACTTTTGTCCAGTCATGGTGCTCATAAAAGGTAGTAACTTTTACAATACTAATGTATCTACAAAAATGTACGGGGTCAAGCTAGCACGATATATTGTCCATCTCTATTCTTTACGTGATCATCCTTATCTTGCCTCGGTAAATGTTATCATTTTTATCTGAGCGTTGGTTTATAATATACCTATAACTTTATAAAATTTATCTACCGTATAAAATTTGTGAAATTAATAACGTACCTGTTGTTCAACCTTCACAAAACTAATGTATCTACAAAAATGTGCAGGGTTGAGCCAGCCCGATATATTGTACATCTCTAATCTTTTACGTGATCATTGTGGAGCCAAAAATATCCACTAGGCGACACGTGGATTTTTGGACAGAAGAGGACAAAAATACCCTTGAGGCATAACGGGATTCCTACGCGCGAGCAGCGGACAATCATCCCTCAACAAAATCAAAAGTGCCCAAAATAGGTAATTTCCAAAACCTATTTCATTCCATATATTTTCTACTTCGTTATTTAGCTAATCAATTAGCTAAATAGTTTATTCATTCCATAACTCCTAAAACATTCCTTCTAAAATCATGATAATTGACTAATTAATGGGTAAATTGCCTAATTAATCCCTTAATTGTCAATTAAGTCATCCATTTTACCCAAAAAACACAATAAGGCCGGTCATCCTCCACCCCCAAAGAAATCAACCATGCCTTCTACATTTTCTACCACATCTTTCCTTTTTATGATAATAATTAGCTAAGTTAATTAGGGAATTATTTTGATTAATTAGCTAATTATTTCATAACTCCCAAAATCATCACTAATCATGAACCTAGTCCACAAAGGGAGCTAGGTGGCCGGTCCTCTCTCACCCAATGAGGCCGGCCATTCTCCTATAAAAAGCCTCACATTTTCTCCAAAACCCACTTCTCACACTCTTGCAAAACTCCCAAAAATTCTCTAAACACTTTTCTCTCTAAATTCTAACTTTGGCATCGGAAGTTCTTCGGCCAAACCTCCCCCCCCCCCCCCATTCATCATGGGCGCGTGAGGCACTTGGCCTTGACCAAATGTGTTAATTGTTTTGTAGGTGCAATTTTGTCCAAGAAAAAAGCGGCGGAAATTTGCATCCACAATCATCTTTATCGTGGAGTCGGTAAATGTCATCATCTTCATCTTGCCGTCAGTTATTAATATACCTATAACTTTATAAGATAATTTATCTAACGTATAAAATTTGTTAAACTAACAATGTACGTTAAACTTTAATCTGCATACGGACTTATTATTGGCACTAGAAAATAATAATTATGCATTAGGAGAAGTGCGGAAAGATTATTTTAGAGTGTAGATAATCAACAATCCTCTAATTATGTAAAACTAATATTTAAGCACAAATAATATATGTATGTTACTTATTTCAGAATTGTGATGCTTCTGTCCTACTTGATTCAACTCTCGAAAACCCATCCGAAATAGAACATCCAGCAAACTTGCCGAGCCTAAGAGGGTTCGAAGTGATCGATGAGGCAAAGGCAGAACTCAAAGCAATATGCCCAAAAATCGTGTCATGTGCAAGCAACTCGAGGACAGTTTCGCTCGAAAAGGCCTTTAGCTTGGACGAAATGGTCACATTATCTGGGGCACAGTGTATTGGTGCGACACACTGTTCTACCATCTTGAGTCGCTTGTATTCCTTCAATGCAACTCACCATACAGATCCTTCAATGGATCCCAAATTTGCTAGAAATTATAAACTTAAAGAAGAACTGCCGTATAGATCGTCCAACGATCGAAAAACTGTGCACTTTGATGTTCTGACACCACATAAGCTTGACAATAAGTACTATACTGATTTTAAGAACCACCAGGGCACGTTTGAATCGGATCAAACTCTTCTAACTAGCCGGTCGACGGCCGGGATTGTAAGGAACAAAGCCATATCTGGTGCTGCATGGGCTATTAAGTTAGGAGCAGCCATGGTGAAAACGGGATCTATTGCTGTCCTCACAGGGAGACAGGGCGAGATCAAGAAGAACTGCAGGGTTGTCAATTAGAATATCTGGGAATTTTATTGGCTCCAAATTTAATAATAATGAAATTCTTAAAATAAATCTATGGATACAGGATAAAATCTAAATCTAAATTGAAACAATAATATGTCACTGCATACGTGTATATGGTTAATAATGCATATCAGTAACTTCTTACCTTCACCAATATTAATGGAAAAGATGAGTACGCGCTCAAAAAAATTAGAGGGACACAAACAACTTTTGGGAAATAGAACTAGAGGGACACAAACAATAACGTGATTACCAAACATGGGAAAGTAAGTGAATTCTCATTCCCAAATCTCATTTTTCACGTACCAAACATAGCCTAATTGTTATTGTGCCCCATTTTTATTTTTTTATTAAAATGTTGTGACCAATATTTATATATTTTTATCTGTTTTTCAATATTAATTGTTGGCAAATAAGTTTCACACTTTTTTGCTTTTCATGCACACACTTACTTATTGTTTGCCTTTCAATTAATTAAATAAAAGAATAATCAGTGGACAAAAATGAAGGAGAAAAAAACGTGCAAAATTATTTTTCTAATTTTTGCTTTTTTTTTGGATAATTTTTTGTTTGATAGCAATATGGTGAGTTGAGTTCTTAATTTTGGTTATTTTAGATTTTGGTGTTGGTGGTTTATAGGTTAAATACATTTGTTGTGAAAGTATTACAAAGATCGAACCTTTAGCAAATTTGGCAGTGATCAAATGAAAACGAAAATAAAAAGATTTAAAATTTGTGTAGATTTGAAAGGTTTCATTTGTTTGTTTGAAATTTGAATGCTTAAAGCAAATTACTGTATGAACCTCCAAAGCAAATGACATCCCATATGATAAGAATTCTGGTCTTTTTGATCCATCTCATCCTTGGATAGGACTTATATAAAACGGGGATGCCAATGTTGGGGTGATCAAAATCAATCATGTGGCATTATGTGGAAACTTAAACACATAACGACACGCGATAGTTATGTCTGGGATGTCAACACCTTGGCATTCCTGGATGTATTGCATCATCGTTGATAATCTATGAAACACGGATACAGATATGGTGATATGATATGACACGATACGACTATACAAAAAATTTCTAAAAATTAGGATATATGATATGCCATGAATACGGCAATAAAATTATATAATTTAAAATATATTTAAACATGAAGGTATCAAGTTCATTTGATTTGTTGCAGAACAAAAGTTGGAAGTCGAATCCTCCTTATATACAAGAAGAAGTTTAAGAGTTATATTCATTGTTTCAATTAGAGACAAACTCTTCGTATTCATCAACTTTCAACTAAATCTATATTTCCTCTCCTCTTCATTTCTCATCTAAAAGTGTAAAGGTGGTGCTAAACCGGTATGTTCTATATCCATGCACATGTACACACTCAAAACTCAAAACGTGTCTAAGAATTTTAAATCGCCCGTTCTCCCTCCGGTTGGCACGAGAGGATGCTGAGAACTCACCTTTGACAACAAAAACTTGTGAGAAAAGATGAGGCTGAAATATTTTCCACTTTAACTTGATTGAATTGAATCACAAAGTAACTTAACAATACAAATGTAATTTTGAACCGAAACCAATTACCAAAATATTGCTCATAAAGATTTCCTTAGAGCTAATCAGGATTTATCCATGCGATTAACGAAAGTTATAATCGAATCAATGTTACCATTCTGTGCTCTAGTGGATGATAAGGGTCGTCGTCATTCTGATTCCTCTGAATCGGTTCGGCCACCATCATGGGGCTCTGTTGGACGTCGTCGTTTTGTCATCAGAACTTTGGAGAGCAAAAGGGGAAGGAGAAGAAGAACAGCCCCCCTCCCCTGATCTGCACTCCAGGAGGAAGAAAAGGAAGTTGGCTTCTAGAAAGCTCATCTCAAAATTCCCCATTTGTCCTTAATTTTGAAAATTTGTAACTTTATCCTTCGAACTCTAAATTCCATTTTATTTGCGCTCACGTGTTTGTGACGACTAGTACTATTCAAATAAATTAGATATTGACCAGGATGTGTCTTGTGTTCGAAAGTCCAACAATGAATTTTACCCTCCTAAAAGTATTTTGGTCATTTAAATAATAGAGACTATTTTACCAGGAAAATCATTGACGAATTGTAACAATCTACCCCTTTAAGAAACGTCCTCAAACTTTCTACCGCACACTTGCTGAGTTTGCCTTCGGTTCAGCTACTTTCTTCACTTCATGATTACACATAACACTATATTAAAAATATTTGACCTGGTAGGCAGCTATTAAGCCTAAACCCTACCACGATATTGCAAATTTTTTAAAACAACTGAACCAACTTACTTTTGGAAATAGATCGAAACAGCTTGTGCTTGGTATCAGGCTTGAATTTTTAAGCTCACTCAAGCTCGACTCGTATAAAAATCAAGCCAAACCTAGATTGAACTCGGAAAAAGTTAAACAAGCCAAATTTAAGCATGATGATATTCGATTCAGCTCAGCTCATTTACAGCCTGTGGCAATAATGATGGTAGTGTTGGGAACTGGTTTAGAAAATCTTGATTTTTGATCCAACACCATGCATGTAAAAAAAAAAAAAAATTATTTCTCATTTTCAAATTTTCAAGTTATTAAATTCTATATAAATATTTGTCATTTTTAAATTTTCAAAACAACCACTCTCGTAATATGACAACAACAATTGGGAAGAGCGGACATGCTCTCATATCATAACAAGCACTCATGATCAAGGTCTAAAATATCCATAATATCCTGATATTTTCATCGAAATTTCCGTGTTTTTGGACTACCGATATTTCCGATGTCATCAATATTTCCATCGAAATTTCCGTATTTTTTAAATTTCTATATTTAAAAAAACACCAAGGGGATTCGAACCCCTCCCATTTTACTCCTTCAACACCTTGACCATCATATCACTTATATTTTTGTGAAAATATGCTAAAATATTTATATATTTTCTACACTCACAATGTTTGCCAGCTCGCTATATAATCAACTTAAATCAGTTAAATCCATCATGCAATGCATTTCCTTCCAATTTTTTGTGATAAACTAATAGATAATTGACTAAATAAACATCCTGCAAAGTTTCAATAAAAATTTCCAAGTTTTTCTTACAATTTCCGTGGTTTTTAGTCAATTTTTATCGATATCGATAATATCCCGATATTTCCATCGATATTTCTGTGTTTTTGGACTATCGATATTTCCGATATCATCGATATTTAATACCTTGCTCATGATAAACAAAAAGCACATCTTACAAGTGTAAAAGCGCGAGTAAAAAGTCTCTAATAACCAATTACCGAGTATGATGATGATATCACCAAATTATTTATAACTAATTTCCTTTGTTCAATCGAAAAACTTAATCAAAGATTCAAAACTTCATCCAACAGCAACTTTAAGGTGCAAACGAAATATAGTGAGAATACTATATATGGACAAGATCGAAGTCAACTGCAACAAACCTTACAATAAAATAAATAGAAAACTAGATTTTAATCCCTAAATAAGATGAAATTTAGAAAAATATCTTATACAAGATTAAAAATTGATTTTAGTCCCTAGACTCTATTTAATGCCATCATACTCAATGTCTCTTTTTTATTTATAATTTTATGAAAATATTATAAATTTTAATTCTCATTATGGTAAGCATCTTATATAAGAAAATATTTTCGTAGAGATTTTTCGGTACACTTATGTTTTTACATATTTTCTTATCTACCACTAATTCATTACAATATATTTAAGTACGAACATTTCGATATACTGGGTTAGTATAATATGTTTAGGTACCAACATTTCGGTACACTGGGTTAATATAATATGTTTAGGTACGAACATTTCGGTACACTAGTTTAATATAATATATTTAGGAACCAACATTTCAGTACACTAGTTTAGTATCATATAGTTAGGTACGAATTTTTCGGTACACTTATGTTTTTACATATTTTCTTATGTACCACTAATTCACTACAATATATTTAGGTACGGGCATTTCGTACACTAATTTAGTAAAATATATTACGATACGAACGTTTAGGTACACTAATTAGAGAAAGTTAAATAAAATTAATGAATTAAAATGTGTATAATAATAAATTTAAAATTTAATGTAATAACATTAAATAAGTTATCTATTAAATATAAAAACAAAAAGATAATATGAATTTGAATTAAGTACACATTAAGGAACTAAAATCAATATTCAATCTAACACTAGGTTT
Source organism: Heteromeles arbutifolia (assembly GCA_024362995.1). Classification (NCBI taxonomy): domain Eukaryota; kingdom Viridiplantae; phylum Streptophyta; class Magnoliopsida; order Rosales; family Rosaceae; genus Heteromeles; species Heteromeles arbutifolia. The sequence continues at coordinate 10,030,558 of JANCRC010000017.1, read as the reverse complement.
TTATTAAATTTTATTATTCTTAAAGGATTTAAGTTCAAAAACCCCTCAAATAAATACAGCAAAATACATAAACATAACCCTGATCATGATAGCAGAACAAACAAGACATTCAACAACCAATACAAAGATATAACATGGCCAACAAAAAATATTACAGCAACACACCATACATAACAAATCTTCAGATCCAGCATCTTCAAAATCGCAAGTCCCCTGCTAAATTATCATTTGCTTGTTTATATGTCATAGAGCAATTTTGAAAATGATTTCATATGCTTGGATTGCAGACGAATGGCGACTGATAAACTCCCATCATTAGTTGCACTTCCTAATACGAAAGCCGTCCCCTCAAATGGAATTCCACACAAGGTCCCACAAAATTAGGTCGACCCCATCCGAAATCAGCGTCGTAAGATGGCAACCTAACCCAACTATTTATTCCAAGATTAGGGGACCTGCGAGAATCAGCCCCGACAACAAGGGCTGAAAGATCAGGCTGAAGCTCAAGGAAGTCAATTGCTGATCTAAAATAATTGTCATTAATCTGCGATATAACATTGCGAATACAACTTGAAGCATACCATGTTGGTTTTGATTGGAGATCCCCCACCGTGGAAATAATGGTAGCATTGACAATCACAGTGCCAAAGAAACCAAGTGGGAGTGGGGGTTGCAGTCGGGAACGTCCCTCAACAACACCATATAAGTTGGTCTTTTGATCAACGGGAAGTTCCCGTGCCTTGGATGCACATTTCCAAACATGACCTGCTAATATCTCATATGTGCTATAGTTGATCGTGTTCCCATCTTCCTTAGACTTGGCTTTCAAGATATTGAGTTGGTCCCTCGTCAATCTGAACATTGAGACTGTTGTGCTCTCAACACCACCGTCTTTTGTGCTGCAGAGAGGCTTTTTTGGGGTTGCAAAGGTTTGCTACTCAACGTTAGGCTGAGGCGGGTCTTGGGCACGAAGTAATGTCCTGTCTATGTATGGTGGAATATTTGTAAGGTCATCAAGATTACCACGAGCCATTTCCGACCATGTATTTACAAAGTGGAAACCAGAAACTCCATCAGCTACGCAATGTGACATACCAACACCAACTGCCACTCCACCGCATTTGAAGTGTGTGACCTGAATATACAGAATAAAGCCATATTTAAGATCTATAGAGATCGAGTTGTTGTGAGTTCTTGCATTTGACTGTTTTCTCTCTCTTCATTAATGGGTCTCTCTTCTCGTGTGGTTCTGCAATTCCAGGAAATTTTTTTTTTATTTTTTTATTTTTTTAAAACTGTTGTCAATGAAAGTAGAAAACATAGAACAGCAGAAGTAGGATCTACCATGCATCTTAAAAAAATGTTTTTTTATTTTTTTTTCAAAGCATAGTAATCAATGCTCATTTAATGAACTTTTCACATGGCAAGTATATCCCGACATATTTTACAAAAATTACAATCTTTGTCCCTACATTATTGTCTTTGACAGTTATTATATTATTTTTAGTCATTTAACATATTCAAAGCAAGTTATATAAAATTTTACCAAACACTCAATTTTTTTTTTTTTATTAAAAGCACTTTTACAAAAAAATGTTTACCAAACACTTAACAATTTTGTTTTACAGCTGTTTATTCTCACAACACAGTAGAAACAGTTTTTTTATTAATAGACGATCCCCATAGGATTTCGAAGTAATTAGAAGGGGATAAGAGGACCTCAAAGTGTAAGTGTCACTAAAACAAATATACATGCTTAAATATAGAGTAGATACCTGCAACACCAGGAGGGGATAAGAGGAAAGGCCAACGGAACTATCAACAGAGGGAATGAGGTTGCTGAACTCGTCAGTGGGTGCAAAGTCGCCTAAGTAATCAAGGTCAACAGAGGTGGTCTCCGCCACAACAAACAGCACGCCCTCCGCATTGCAATCGATCTCTAAACGGCCCCCGTTTTGCTTGAGACGGCCAGCCAAGGGGTAGAAGAGCACGAGAGCCTTGGATAGCGCGTGCTTTAGCACCGCCGGGTCGAAGAAGTTTGACCTACAGTTTTGATCAGGCTTGTAGAAGTAGACGCTCGGCATCTCCTCCACCGGCTTCACCATCGTTGAATCCCTCACGCTCACCTTCATGACCTTCTCCGCCATCCTTTCTTTGTAAGAACGCAAGACCTTTTTTTTTTGGTCGAATGTTCTTGTTATTAAATTTGGGATCAAATATATTTGATTGATTGGTTTTGCTGCAAATGGAAGCAGCTTTTATATATACATATACATACACGCATGTATTAAACAATACAAAAACAGATGGCATCCTTGCTGCCCACGATGCAGCAACCAAGCCCATGATGCAGCAACCACGTGCAAAAATCCCTGCTGTCCAGGGTGTGGCATCATCAAAGCTTGAAATGGTTTATTACAAAAATGTTTACCCTCATCACTGATAATAGCTCTAGGTGTTCCAAATCGGGAAAAGATATTTTCTTTTAAAAAACGCAAAACAGTTGTGTGATCATTTTTCCGACATGGAACGGCCTTGACCCATTTTGAAACATAGTCAACACCTTCTAAAATATATAGATATCCGAAAGAAACAGGAAACGGATCCATAAAATCAATACCCCAGCAATCAAACGGCTCAATGACTAAAATTGGATTCATAGGCATCATATTTCTACGAGTTATGGCACCCAACTTTTGACAACGATCACAAGTTTGACAGAAAGCATTAGTATCTTTGAAAAGAGTAGGCCAATAAAATCCACATTGCAAAATTTTCGCAGCAGTCTTTTGAACAGAAAAATGACCACCACATGCCTCATTGTGACAAAAAGCAATTATGGCATTGATTTCATGATCAGGCACACATCTCCTAATTATTTGATCAGGGCAATATTTAAATAGATACGGATCATCCCAAAAGAAATTACGTACCTCCACTAGAAACTTCTTTCTATCCTGCGCATTCCAATGAATCAGAATTTCAGCTGTAGCAAGAAAATTAACTATGTTAGCAAACCAAGGTAATTTCGAAAGAGAAAATAATTGCTCATCAGGAAAAGAATCATTAATGGGTGTGGGTTCAGAAGAATCATCAAAAACCAATATGGACAAATGATCCGCCACCACATTCTCTACCCCCTTTTTGTCTTTGATGGTGATGTCAAATTCTTGGAGTAAGAGAATCCATCTGATCAAATGAGCTTTTGCATCCTTCTTAGTAAGAAGGTATTTGAAGGCTGCATGGTCAGTATAAACAATAATAGGAGAACCAACAAGATAAGCCCAAAATTTGTCCAAAGCAAATACTACAGCAAGAAGTTCTTTTTCTGTTGTTGAATAATTCATTTGAGCACTATTCAAGGTTCTACTTGCATAGTAAATGACATAGGGTTTCTTATCCCTTCGTTGCCCCAACACAGGCCCAATTGCATAATCACTCGCATCACACATGATTTCAAAAGGCAAAGTCCAATATGGTGGTTGCATGATAGGTGCAGAAGTTAACATGCCAATTAATTTATCAAAAGCAATCTGACATGCGTCGGTCCATTCAAAAGCAGAATCTTTTAATAAGAGATTACACAATGGTCTAGATATCGAACTAAAATTCTTGATAAATCTCCTATAAAAGCCAGCATGACCTAAAAAGGATCTAATATCTTTGATGGTCTTCGGAATAGGCAATTTAGCAATCAATTCAATTTTACCTCTATCAACCTCAATTCCACGAGACGAAATGGTGTGGCCAAGAACACACTACTAGAAAATGTCATTTTGCGGACAAATTCTAAGCCGACAAAGCAAAATTTTGTCGGTACAGAAATTTTTCCCCGACAAAATATCGGAATTGTCGGCTAGAAACTAATAGGTTTAAGCCGACAAATAAAATGTCGCAAAAAATAAGTTTACCCGACGAAGCATCTATTTGTCAAGAAAATCGTCGGCACGGTCTATTAAAAAAAGGTGCGATACCGCGAAAAACAAAAAAAAAGAGAACTTTTCGTATTTAGAGGTTATCTGCTATCACACCCTAATGAACAAAAAACTAATCTAAACGATGAAGGATAAAAATTTTGCCGCACCCTAGATTTGGATCTCGTCGCTATCTCCCTTCTCAGTTGCTCCTCTTGGATTGACCATCCAAGATTCCAAGCAGCTATTCTCGTCTATTCTTCACCATATCAGCTGCTCTCTGTTGCCGGTGCAGTTCCTCTTACGATTCTCTCTCTGATAAAAAAACCCAAATCCAAACCCAGCTACCAACACTCAGGTCGTTGTAAGTTTATAACCTTTCACTAGTTTGAAATTTCAATTTTCAAGGTTCGATCTATCTATATTTGCTTAATATGTAATTTGGGGTTTTTTCCTTTTCTTTTCTGGTCAATAGATGCTTTCATGGAACCCCTATCAGAGGAAACGCTCTTCCTTTCATCTCTCTCTGCGATCTCTAGGTATCTTCTCAATTTCTCTTTCAATTGATGCTATAATATTTGTTAAAATTATTAGATTTAGGGATTGGGTAAATTAATTTTACGGATTTTGATTGTGGTTTGGGTTTTGATTTTGTTTTAGATAGATAAGACTTGATTGTGGTTTAGGGTTTTTTTTTTTTTTTTTTTTCTTGTATATTCCTTGCACATTGCAAAATTTTGGTACTACTTGGGGGTTTTGGTGTCACAAAGACTGAAGCTCAAAGAAACATGGTATGTATACTGACAAATTATGGTTGTATTAGAAGTGAGTTTGTAAAACTTCATAAGAATCTTTGCAAAAATTTAAAGGCATCAGAAGCCAAAACTGAAGCTCAAAGAAATAAGCTTAAGTATGTCAAGGCATTTAAAAGTGGGCAGAAATTGATTGAAGTTCCAAGAGAAGTTTGGAAGTGGTCTCTCACTTTGTACAGTTACAATTGAAAAGGTACCTATGTTCTTTTTCATGATAAGATACAATCCTTCTTGTTTCTTGGTAGGTACAGCAATGTGGACTTTGAACAATATTAATCATATTTTCCACTATTTTGAAACAGAATTTTATTTAACAAGTAACTAGGTGACTTGTATCTTTTTGGTGGAACCTAGGTTTTGATAGTTTGATGAGCTAGAAGGCGTCATGTTTGGATTGCCATTTTTCATTCATACTTGGGCATCGGACAGTTCTATCTCTATTGGTATGATGAGCTGATGTTATTCTTTCTGTTTTTCACCCTATGTTCGACATTTGTTAAAAAGATTATCATATTACTTGCACAATGCTCCTTGCTCATGTCTAGAATTTGACAAGATTGTCATATTTTACTTTCAATTCATCTTCTTCCCTCAATTGATAAATTCCTTTACTACTAGAAGATGTGGAAGGTTTAGAACGATCAGTGCTCTCAAGTGGGTTAGGACCTTTCCATTGATGGGTTCTTTTAGTAATTTGATCTAAGAACTCTAAAGCATCATCAAGTTCTTTTGACATAAATTCCCCATTACACATAGACTCAAGAAATTGACGATCTCGAGAGAGGAGACCCTCGTAGATGAAACTAGCAAGACGCCAGTCTTCAAAACCATGATGTGGGCACAAATTGAAAAGATTCTTAAATCTTTGCCATGTTTGATACGATGATTCACTCTCTTTTTGAGAAAAGTAGAAATTTGTTGCTTTAAAGTCGTAGTCTGATGATCCGGAAATTTTTTTTGAATAAATTCATCAGTCATTTCAGACCACGAACGAATAGACCTAGCCTTTAATGCATACAACCAACTTTTTGCTTTGTCTTTTAAAGAGAATGGAAATTTTTTTAATCTCAATCCATCCAATTGATCATGTGCAATATTATAAAAAGTACTAACAACATCCTCATATTCCCTAACATGCACATAAGGATCTTCATTTTCTAAACCATGAAAAATAGGAAAAAGATGAACCATTCCATATTTAAATTCATAATTTGGCATATTAGTAGGAAAAACAATGCATGAAGGAGATGCAACACGAGTTGGATGCAAATAGTCTTTCAATGTTCTAGGGGGAGGGTTTCCCTAGCCTTCAATAACTGCACGGTCAGCCATGTTGACAGACTCACTATCACTATAAAAAAGATCTCCAAACAAAGTTTCAATTTTAGTTTCTGGACGCTTAGCAAATCTGCCTCGGTGATCACGAAATCGTGTGAAAATTTAAGAAAGAAGAAAGAAAAAAATAATAAAAAATACAAATAAAACTAAAAATAAGCTAAAACCAACGCAAACAACAAAAAAAAAAAATTAGAAATAAATGGAAAGAGTGTACCAGGTGGGAAAAAAAATTATGCGCTCCTCGCCAAATCGCTCCCTTAGCAGCGGCGCCAAAAATTTGCTTGCTAAACCCAAGTGCAGGTGTCGCGTAGCAATATAAACTCGAAGTCCGAGTGTCGTATTCCTCAAAGAGCGTTGAAAAATAATGCAGAATTATCAAGACTGAAACAAAGAACAATATCGAATGAGATGTAACTTACAGAAGAAAAGTTCAACAATTAAAAACACTAAAGCATCAGGGTTCCACCCGCATACAACTATGCAATTTTACTATTTCGATTCCTTTTTATAACTCAACTGAGATACCAACAACAAGTGATCTCAACCGGAAAATATAGCAATTAAGTTTTCCTCATATAAAACCTCTTGAAAAGTGATTTTCATTGTAGATATTCAAAACAAAATGCCCATTCAATTTCTTATAGAAATAATCCCAAATATAATTTGTACCTACGGCAACAAAATATTAAGAAATTACTCCGTCGAAATCGTACCAATCTACTAATTTATTCAATTCACTAAAAACATGAATGTGAAACAAAACTATAGGAAAACATGATTAAACTTATGAATCATAACCAACATTCATCAATCCGTAAATAGAATAAATAAGAAATTCCATTGAAAATCCACAATGTAAAATTGACATTGAAACTCTGAAATAGAATCGAAATAATAAAACTACATAATCATAATATAGGTTCCCCCCCTAGCCTTAGCTAGGAAGATTAGTTCTCCATAAACTAAATAGAAAAAGAAAAGTCTAAAATTATGAAAGAGCCGGCCCCCTCTGGAAAACAATCAAATGGAGATTGTATAAGCTGCTGCCGCAGCCAACCTCCCTTCATATTCTTCTTGAATAATGGTCATTCATCAACCCATTATTAATATGTTAATGCCAATCCCCATAACCCTCTGAATAATGGTCATTGATAAGCCTTAATGCCATATTGAAATGGTAATGGCTAGCCGTTCCTTCTTCTTCTTCTTTGCATTCTCCTTTCTTCATTTCTTTTCGGTAACCGACATAGAGTTAATCACCAATTTATTGTCTTGTGCCTCACCCTTTAATTGCCTACATTCTCATAGTCTTGCACATGAACATTAATATAACATCAGTAAAAAATTAAAACAAATTAGATATAAAACCTATTTGACCAGTTATACATGATAAAGCACAAATTTGATAAATTACTAGAGAAAAACATGTAACGGTTATAATCAAAGCGCATTAGACATGCACTTTTGAGCAATTATCATGGCATCCACATGCATCATTCCAAACTGTCCAGGATGTGGCATCCACTTGCAACATTCCTACTGTCCAGTTTGTACAGATTATGTGAATTCTTTTCCTTTAACACTTGTCACAAGACACGCCCCGATCCCGATGTCCATGAGACATCGGGATGGTCACGTGCTGGCCGACACTCAAGGGTGACGAAAGCCATTTAATGAATACAAATGTTGAGAACATGTGAAACATGCATATAAATTTTGCTTATGAATTATAGCAAAATAATAGGATGTGACTATTCATTTCTGCATGAAGATAAGGATATAAATAATATTCAACTACCAACAATGAAAACATAATGATAGTGCATGACATGTTCAGAGCATATTCTAATTCAGAGTACAAGCGGAAAATGCTATTACAATGAAGTCAAAGCAGAAGGAATGGCACGATGTCATTGGCAAGGGAATGCCTCGTAGCTCGGTTCGTAATCCTCGTTCCTATGTCCTGAGGGGCGCAAAACAAACATGAGTGTACCAAGTTGATATATATATATATATATATATATATATATATATATATATATATATATAGTACTGAAACAATTATCAATATACTAACCCCCAAAGTTTAATGAAAACAATAGCATTATATGTAATAGGTTTTCCGAAAACCCTAGCATGCCATAAAACCTTTCATGAAACATATCTCGTATATAGCACAATATCAGTATCAATATCAGTATCTCTCGGCTCGAAGCCATTAACATATACCTCCTGCTAACCATATATCTTTATCAGCCATATATCTCCCTCAGTCTTATTTCTCCTTCGCCCGTAGGTAGAACAGTGACCACTACAAAAAATCATTGAACATAGTCTTTCCAAACATAGGTACATATATCTCAAAAGCATCTTCATAGCATATAGTCATCCATCATATATACTATAAAGAAGTGTGTAAAAGCATGGTCATAAATAGTATATAGTCATCCATCATATATAATACAAGAACATCAGTTCGATAAAATATGATATTCTAAAGTATTCTCAGTATAGCATAATATCTCATAAAACGTTTCATAAAACGTAGTCATTAAATCATGTTTTTCATGTATGCATTTCTACTATTAAAACATGCATTTTAGAAAGGGTCCACTCACAGATATTCCATCGTCAAAGAGCCGTATAAAATAAGAATGACAGAATCATCGCTAATAGTTGCACCTAAGCATATAAAGGGTACAATTATCAAAACTATACTCAAACGATTGAATTTCAGAAAACAGACGTCATAATCGGGTTCAGGATGTTGAAAAACATAAAAATGGACCTCGGGTACAGCCACGTGCCGTAGCACGTCGCCATGGGTTGCTGGAAAATTCACCAGCGCCACTGTGGACGATGGCGCGTGTACTCCACACGCCGACCACGCGTGGCTGGGCTAGGGTTTGGATCGGGTTTTGGGCTTGGGTTCGATGGGCCTGGGCTTAGCCACTGGGCCGGGTTCTAAGGCCTAAAGGCCTAGGTCTGAGGGTTTTGGGTCAAAGGCTCATTGGCCGAAGCCCTTTGGTTTTGGGCTGAAAACCTAGCCCAAACTAAAAGGTTTTGGGTTTTTAGAAAATAAAATAAATAAATGGGTTGGGCTCGAGTTCCACATGTTGAAGGCCCAAGTTCCACACACGGCCCAGAAGCCTAAGAGACAAGGGTTTGGGCTTGGGGTTTAGGCCCAAAGGCCCTGCGTCTTTGTTTCTCGTCGGGGAAGAAGGCTGGAGCCTCCCGAGCTCCGGTTGACGGCGATCAACTGATTTAACCTCCAATCTAACTAGCAAAACGAAAATAGAGACAAGAGGGAAAGGTTGGTACCTGCGATTAACCGTGAAACGTCGGAGGTGGCCGGATTTTCCTTTGAGGGTCTCGGGGTTCGCCGGAGTGTTTTCTGGGCTACGTCGTGCTTCGCAGTGACGAGGGAGAATGAGAGAGGGTCGATGAAGGTGGTGGTGCTACTACGTTGTCGTTTGGGTGTCTTTAAGGGTGTGAGGGTTCGATCGGAGAGAGAGAGTGTGTGTTGAACTGAGAGAGAGAGAGAGAGAGAGAGAGAGAGAGAGAGAGAGAGAGAGAGAGAGAGAGAAAGAAAGAGGAGAGTGAGTGAGCTGAGAGACTTGGGGGGGGGGAAAAGAGAGAGCACTACTACAAAAGGGACTATAACTGGCGGTCAAAAACCGACAAGAAACAGCAATTACTGTCGGCTATTTGGTAAAAATCCGACATTAAATAGTGCAATGTCGGATTGGGTTAGCGACACCAATACTACCTTCATGGAAAAGGTATTGACGTCGCTTAAACCCCTTAATCTGCCATCACGAAGCAAAGTAATATAAAATAAAAAGAACAATAGTGTCGCTTAAAAGCGACATCGTAAATTATGTCGCTTATAAGTGACATTAAATTTTGACATGATGGCGTTACTAACCGACATTAAGTAACAATTAAACAATAAAATATTACACTTGCTGTCGGCCGTAGCCGACATTACATAACAGTAAACAAATAAAATAATCAATCTATTGTCGGTCCTAACCGATATTACCTACATTTCGATAAATATAATATTTATGCTGTTGTCGTCTATAAACGACACCAGATATATTAAAATAAAGCATAATACAAACTGTTTCTCCAATTTTCGTTAATAATAATTAAAAAAAAAAAATATATATATATATATATATATATATATATATATATAAAATTCCAATCATATTTCATATATAGGCCAAAGCAAACATTAATAAAAACTAATAACAATAACAGTTGTCCTAATTCATTCTCAATTCATTGTTCTCAGTCATCAGCATTGTTACAGAATTCCTGGATGATCTCCTGGAGGAATTAGAAGTAGAAGCTGAAGAAGATGCATAAGACACCATATGAAGTTCCTCAGAAAAGATGGTTCCACAGTCACATTTATACTCCATTGTGCCGCAGGTCTTCTGATGCGCCTTCCAATCTGATTGCATTGCATATTTCTTGGAGCACTTGTCACATTTCCATTTTTTCTCCCCATGTTTCCAGCTGAAGTGCTTCTTAATGCCGGTGAGATCTCCTAGCGCCCCAGCTGGGTTGTGGTGAACACACGTCGGCTCGGGACATATGTAGACCTTTTTCCTAACCTCAGTGGTGGTTCTCTGCCGGAGCTTCCATGGAAGGTTATGGCCTCAACGATGCAGCTGAAGGTTTTGATCCCTTTGAAACTCTTTGTTGCAGATCTCACACACAAATCGGTTCGTTGCCATTAGGGTTGTTGGTGATAGTGCAATAACTTCTGCGCTAGGATCTGATCACACAAATACAAAACTTTTAGTGAAACATGCCAATCAAATCAAGAAACTACTTGATATTAATTCAAGATTATTGCCTGGAGTTCCTGGAAGATTTCTTTTCTTCTTAAATGGCGGCTGCTGATGAGTGACAGAGCCATTACTGTTACTTTGGGCACCGAAAGCACCGCCAATGCTAGAGCAATGCAAGTGGTTTTCTTGCTACTTTTGGTCTTGACGAACTTCTAATTCTCCAGTATTATTCCTTGAGGAGAAGCTTCTTTCTTCAACATCACCTGTAAACGAGAGAGAGAAATGTAAGAGAGAAATGGAAGCACAGAAGTAAAGGGAAAGATGGGGCTTAAATATGGATAAAAACTTAGCGTCGGTTAATACCGATAGTAGTTATAACACCTTCCGTCGATCAAAACCGACACCATATCTGACAAACTGACAGTAGCTATAAGTTGCGTCAAAATTTTAGGACTTTGCGTCGGTTCAAACCGACACTAGGTCTGACACGACCTAGATACACGTAGCCTGACACACTTTTGACAGAAAGGTCTAACACACTTTTGACTGAAAGGGACGGCGTCGAAATAGGATCACATTGCGTCGGATAAAACCGACGTTAGTCTGACAGATTTGTGTGGCGTCGAAATAAGGGCAATTTTGCGTCAACATAATCAGAGGTTGTGTCGATTAAAACCGACGCCAACTATGACACTGACTGAAAAAGCTTGTCTAATCCATTTCCCCATGCAAAAAAACCTGGAAAATTCCCGCCCAAAATATTTTAATTAAACCACAAAATCTTTACATTAGTGGATACCACAAAATCAACGAAAAATCATGATTTAATGGTTATTTTAACTCCGATTTTGATGATTTTTTTACAGCTGCACTCCTTGACCCTATATGAATACAATGAATGAATTCGATCTTCAATTTAAAATATTTACACTAGTGGATACCACAAAATCTTATGTTATACTTCATGAAAGTATAAATAAACTCTAAGTGTTAGTAAATCTATTGTTTTGATGGGATACGCATTATACGAAACTAATTTCAACGATCCAACCGTCAAACTTGTTTGTATATGCTTCGAGATCGCATACGCCAAAAATCGCAAAAAACAAACATTCAGAGATCAAGTAACGGGACAAAGCATTTCGACGGTTGTTAACCAAAAATCACGATTTAACGGTTATTTTAACTCTGATTTTGATGATTTTTTTACAGCTACACTCATTGATCCTATATGAATACAATGAATGAATTCAATCTTCAATTTAAAATATTTACATTAGTGGATACCACAAAATCTTATGTTATTCTTAATGAAAGTATGAATAAACTCCTAAGTGTTAGTGAATCTATTGTTTTGATGGGAAACGGATTCTACGAAACTAATTTCAACGATCCAACTGTCAAACATGTTTTTATATACTTCGAGATCGCATATACCAAAAATTGCAAAAAATAAACATTCAGAGATTATGTAACGGGACAAAACGTTTCGACGGTTATCAACGAAAAATCACGATTTAACGGTTATTTTAACTCCGATTTTGATGATTTTTTACAACTACACTCCTTGATCCTATATGAATACAATGAATAAATTCGATCTTCAATTTAAAATATTTACACTAGTGGATACCATAAAATCTTATGTTATACTTAATGAAAGTATGAATAAACTCTTAAGTGTTAGTGAATCTATTGTTTTGATGGGATATGCATTCTACGAAACTAGTTTCAAAGATCCAACCATCAAACATGTTTGTATATGCTTCAAGATTGTATACGCCAAAAATCACAAAAAACAAACATTCAGAGATCAAGTAACGGAACAAAATGTTTCGACGGTTATCAACAAAAAATCATGATTTAACGGTTATTTTAACTCTGATTTTGATGATTTTTTTTACAGCTACAATCCTTGGCCCTATATGAATACAATGAATGAACTCGATCTTCAATTTAAAATATTTACACCAGTGGATACCACAAAATCTTATGTGCAAATTTAAGGAAAAAAGATATTTTTCTTAACGGGTTGGGTAACTTTACCCAACGGGTAAAGTGACCCGATCTGTTAAGGACCCATTAAGATAACGGGTGTGACACAACATGACCTGTTTGCCAGGCCTATTCTAGAGTGTATATAAAGGCCACCAATCTGTCGCCTACAATCAACACCGGGTTTCAAAATATTTAAAAAAAATTAAAATCTATGTCGGCTACAAGTGACACAGGCTTTGAAAATATTTAAAAACTTTCTCTAGTGTTGGGTATAAGCGACACCAATCTTCTTTTAACCAACGCTAACTTTATGTCGATTACAAGTGACACCGGGTTTAAAAATATTTAATAAAAATTAAAACTTATGTCGGCTACAACCGACACTGGCTTTGAAAATATTTAAAAACTATCATTAGTGTCGGAAAAAAGCGACACCAGTCTTTATGTCGGTTAAAAGCGACACCACTACTAAAAAATATTAAAATCTATGTCGGTTATAAGCGACATTAACAGTTTATATCGGTTATAAGCGACAGTAATTCCGACATCATATAAAGTAGGTGTCGGAATGTCTTAAGCACCACTATGTTTTATAAAAGCGACACCAACCACCGACACAATAAGGCCCTTTTGTAGTAGTGGAGATAGGGGATGAGTTAGGGTGGTGCGTGGCAAACGGAGAGGGGAGGGGAAATCTAAATGGAGGGTCCAGATTGGATTAGGATAGGGGTCCAATTTGCAAATGTCATAAACTCTAGGGGAAATTATGGAATTACAAACTATTTGAGGGTGGGGTTTAACAAGTTTGACTTACAGTTTTGATCAGGCTTGTAGAAGTAGACGCTCGGCATGTGATTGACACGACGCACCAGGTCCAAGTTGGACAACCACAATGCTCTCGGAGGCATCTCCTCCACCGGCTTCACCATCGTTGAATCTCACGCTCACCTTCATGACCTTCTCCGCCATCCTTTCTTTGTAAGAACGCAGGACCTTTTTTTTTTGGTCGAATGTTCTTGTTATTAAATTTGGGATCAAATATATTTGATTGATTGGTTTTGCTGCAAATGGAAGCAGCTTTCATATATACATATACATACACGCATGCATTAAACAATACAAAAACAGATGGCATCCTTGCTGCCCACGATGCAGCAACCATGCCCATGATGCAGCAACCACGTGCAAATCCCTGCTGTCCAGGGTGTGGCATCCACATGCATCATTCCAAACTGTCCAGGATGTGGCATCCACATGCAACATTCCTGCTGTCCAGTTTGTACAGATTGTGTGAATTCTTTTCCTTTAACACTTGTCACAAAGATTAAGAAGAAGAAAAGAAAATACAAGGTACCCCTCCGACGATCGAAAAACTGTGCTGTTTCATGTTCTGACACCACATAAGCTTGACAATAAGTACTATACTGATTTTAAGAACCACCAGGGCATGTTTGAATCGGATCAAACGCTTCTGACTAGCCGGTTCGACGGCCGGGATTGTAAGGAACAATGCCATATCTGGTGTTGCATGGGCTATTAAGTTAGGAGCGGCCATGATGAAAATGGGATCTATTGATGCCCTCACAGGAAGACAGGGCGAGATCAAGAAGAACTGCAGGGTTGTCAATTAGAATATCTGGGAATTTTATTGGCTTCAAATTTAATAACGATGAAATTCTTAAAATAAATATATGGATACAGGATAAAATATAAATCTAAATTGAAACAATAATATGTCACTACATAAGTGTCTATGGTTAATAATGCATATCAGTAACTTCTTACCTTCACAATATTAGTGGGAAAGGTGAGTGCTGGTAGGACTCGCTCAAAAAAATTAGAGAGACACAAACAACTTTTGGGAATTAGAATTAGAGGGACACGAACGATAAAGTGATTACCAAACATGGGAAAGTAAGTGAATTCTCATTCCCAAGTCTCATTTTTCACGTACCAAACATAGCCTGATTGTTATTGTGCCCATTTTTTATCTTTCATTAAAATGTTGTGACCAATATTTATATATTTTTACGTGTTTTTCAATATTAATTGTTGGGAAATAAGTTTCACAACTTTTTTGCTTTTCATGTACACACTTACTTATTGTTTGCCCTTCAATTAATTAAGGGTAAATTACATTTTACCCCCTCAGGTTTGGGGTCAATTTCAATTTCTTACAACATCTTTAAAACATTTCAATTTCATACATTTACTTATCATTTTATTTCAATTTCATACATCCGTTAGAAAATCTAATAAGTAAACTGTTAAGTGATGACATGGCTGCCAACTTTGTGCCGCGTTGCAAAAAAAATAATTTTTATGCATTTAAAATATTATAATATTTATCCTTAAAAAATAAAAAAAAAAAACCAAACATACAAACATAGAACCCCCCGACCCACCTTCCTCTCCTCCACTCTCTTCACCACCCATCCCATCCAAAAACCCACCCCTCCCCCACCTCCCCCGCAACCCCCACCCCACCCCCACCTCCCTCGCAACCACCCCCACCCCACCCCTTATCGTGCGCACCCCTCACCTGGTGCTCTAGAATCGATGATTCCGCCTCTGTCGTGAACACCTTGCCTGCCATGGACAGATTCGGGCGGCTCAGAGCCATGCTGTGATAGCCCGTCCCCGAAAATAATTTTTGTGGATGTGAAAAGACGAAATTGCCCTTGGAAGTTTTGTGTGTTGTGTGACTTGTAATATTATGGTAGTCCAAATTCTTAATTTCCTATTATTTTGGACCCAATAGGATGTGAGATGTTTAGTGTTTGGGATTGGTTGGATGCATTTGGACCACACACACCCACACTCCCTCTCTCCCGTGCCTTCTCTCTCCTCTCTCTCGGATTTTTCAGAAAATCCATACAAAACATATGGACGAACCTCAAACCAACCCAAATCCTCACAGATCGAAACTTTGGAGGCCATATTCAAGTTTCTTGCGAGCCCAGGAACCCATTGATACCATTTTTAGAACTTGGAACCTTCATTTTCCCCGAGAACCCAAATTTTGTGTATTATTCATGCAATCGTAAAACCGTGTGTTTTTGGGTATTTCAAGCTCACAGGGAGCTTTAGATCGTCCTCACAAGGCTCGGAGTGGTTCGTTGATGTGTTTTGGATGTCGGGAAGTGGAGATTGACGAGTTCAAAATTTGGTCGGATTATCGAGGAATTTTCTGGCGTGATTCCGTGATTTTTGGAGCTTGAATTTGGTAAGAATTGGTTCTACTCTTCATAATCTTCATTTTGGTTCAAGTTTCATGAGATTTGGTTGAGAAATGAAGAAGATATGAAGATTTGAAAATTTTCCAGAAACCGGCAAAAATTCAAAGTTCAAACGGCGGCGCTGACGACGGCGACCGGCGAGATCCATCAAAGAAGAAGGGAGAATATTCCGTCAGAGTTGACATAATATTCCTAACGGCGTCAGGTAACACCGTTAGTTTTAACGGAATATTCCTAACTGCAGTTACTGTTCCGTTACACGTGCTAGGCACGTGGCAGCGCGTGGCAGGGCATGGGTGATCAAAAAATTATTTTAAAAATATGGGGATGTTTCTGAGGATGAGTAGGTCTCAGTGGTATATTCATATACCCAATTTGAGCAATATATGAGAAGTTATTAGCTTGTGTTGTTTATGTGCTTTAAATTAACGCCTATATAGTTGTTTCTCATATAGGCGAGACTTATCTGGAGGACGAGCGTAACCAGGCTAGGCACGGCGGTTACGACTCGTCTACATATCAGTGAGTGGGCTTTTGTTTTCAGTGTATATATATATATATATATATATATATACACACTTGACGTTTTTCCCAGAAAACGTGTTTTAAAGGAAATGTGATTTGAAATGCCATGCCATGCTCGTATTATATATTAGCATATGCATTATCATAATTACGCATATTGTTGCATGGTGCTGCGGTGGCCCAGGTAAGCTACAGGTGAGTATATCATGCTGGTAATAGTTATGAAGTGAATGGTGATGTTGTGATGCATATTGAGCTCATTAATCTGCACCCCGGTATTAGTGCTCCCGCCCAGAGTTAGGGGCATAGTCCTTCACGTGATGTTCACCTCCCGCACCACACGCTCATCTTGGATCCAAGTCAGGTGCACAGTCCTGTCGTATAGACCACTTTCAGTGGGTTCGACTCGTAGGTGACCCACGATTATTCGTACAGTCTTCACGTGATCGTAGCACTAGAGCGTACTATTATTTACACCCAGTCTTGTCGGTCAGACCACGTGAGGTGGTTCCGACTCGTGTGTAGATATGTATATACATGATGAGATATGTGAAGTATATACATGATGAATTATGTGATGAGATATGAGATTGAGATATGATTGAAATGAGCTCTAGATTTCGCCGTATAGATCACGTAAGGTGACTTCGGCTAGTAGATGATTTATATTGAATTGCATCACCTGGCTTACATTTGTGATATTATGAGGCATTGGGCATGGCATACATATATTTATGTGGTTTTGGATACATTGAGCATGGTTTTGAATTATATTTATATACATATATATGTATCCTATTTTCTGGGAATTATATAGGTTTTCCAACGAGGGGATAAAGCTTTTGATATCGTATGATTTTAGAAAACCTTTGTTTTTGCCAACACACGTATTTGTTTTGTGCCTCTCCAGGTATTAGGTAGCGTTTGTTGGTGGCTTACGAGGATTCAACAGAGGTTCTGACAGACATCATTCATGTAGGACCACCTTCGAGTGTTGTTTAATTAGTACTTTTATGCTTGACTGCACTTAGGCTAATTAAGCTCTGGTTATGTAATTCACGCTTATTCTCGCACTACCATGCTATCTTTTAACTAGGATTGCTAGTTGCTCGGTTTTAATTTATTCGTATTTCCCTTATTAATCTTGCTTTCGCACTGTGTTTATGGTTACGTCACGTTCACGTGACGGCCAGCACACATCGATCTTGATCGGGGTGTGTCAGTTTGGTATCAGAACCAATCCTTGGCCGGAAGTGTGCCGACGAGGACGTCGGGCCCCTAAGGGGGGTGGATTGTAACATCCCACATCGCCCATGGGAGTGATCCTTAAATGTATATTCACATCCCTACCTAGCAAGAGGCCTTTTGGGAGCTCACTGGCTTCGGGTTCCATCGGAACTCCGAAGTTAAGCGAGAAGGAGGCTAGAGCAATCCCATGATGGGTGACCCACTGGGAAGTTGCTTGTGAGTTCCTAGAAACAAAACCGTGAAGGAATGGTAAGCCCAAAGCGGACAATATCATGCTACGGTGGTGGAGCGGGCCCGGGAAGTGGTCCGCCATGGGCCAGGATGTGACAATTGGTATCAGAGCTCTAGGTTGCAGTCCTGCATATCTTGTGAATTCCCTAATTATTTCTGGTGTCTTCTGTCAAAACTATGCCGCCTCGTAGAGAGCCACGTCGTTCAGCTAAACCTAGTTTCCCTGATATTTCTCAATTAGAGGAAGCTATAGCTAATGCTATATAATCTACGTTACATCCTGCTCAGATGACTTCTCTTGAGGCTGTATACAATTTGAAGTTGAATCATTTTATGAGGAATGAAGGGCCTGAATGCGTAGAGAAATTGTTTAATCATGTGGAGAAGACCTTCCGGGTAATGCAAAGTCAGGGGAATCTTCTTCCTGATAGATGGGTTGAGACGACTACTTGGTTCTTAGGTAAGGAACCTGCATCCTAGTGAGAACTGAAGGCTCGAGCGTTAACTCGAGAGGAAATAGCTGATTGGGAAGTTTTCAAGAGTTTATTTATGAAAAGATTTATTCCTCCAACCTACATTGACAGTAAGAAGCAAGAGTTTACCAGTCTAAAGCAGGGGAAGATGTCAGCGAATGAGTATTACAGGAAGTTCACGGACTTGTCTCGTTATCATCCGAGGTTGCTGCTAATCCGGTTGAGATGTTACGCCGTTTTATTTTTGGTACTAAAAAAAAATGGCGTACTATAGCGACTACTACTTACTGTGATACTTACCAGGAGTTCTATGAGATTTTGTTAAGGGTTGAAGACTCAGAGAAGTTGCTTAGTGATAGTGAGGAAGAAGAAGAAAATGATAAGAGTAAGAGAAGGGATGATAAAGGTAAAGGAAATTCATCTCAGGGACCTCGCCAGACTCAAAATTTTAAGAAAAGTGGCATAAGCTCAAGTTTTTCCAGTGGAGGTTTTAGTGCCACGGGCCAAAGGCGAGGAGGTAGATTTACTGGAGGCCTGAGATTTCAAAGGCAGAGAGATTCAGGTAGTGCTAGTACTCCCTTGTGCCATAGATGCAATAATCGACATTTTGGAGAGTGTCGTCGAGGTAGTAGCGGGTGCTATACTTGTGGACAAATGGGACATTTGTCTAGGTATTGCCCTCAGAATCAGCAGAGGCCCTAGCAGCCCCCTATGCCACCGCCAGCTCCGACCCAGCAGTTTTCAGGACCTAGTGATTATGTGCAGACAGGTCGTGGTAGCACTTATCATTTTCAGGGGGATCCAATTCTTTATCCTTCAGGACAATATCAGTACCCTCAGGATCCTTATCAGTAAGGTGGTTATGGCCAGTTTTCAGGGGGTTATATGCCTTATCAGCAGAGTGACTATGGTCAGCAGTTTTCAACTGGTGGATCGCAGTGGCAGTCTGGAGTACAACCTCAGTAGGTGGATGTTGCTGCTAGTAATGTTGGATCGTCAAGGCAGCACAATCAGTTCGGTCAGGGACGTAGTTCGCAGGGCAGAGGTGTTCATGCTAATAGAGGTAGATGAGGAAGACAGCAAGCTCGGGGACGTATCCATAACATTTCTCTGCAGGATGCTCAGAACAATCCTGACTTAATCATAGGTACGTTAAATATTCTTGGTTATTATGCTAAAATGTTGATTGATTGTGGTGCTACACATTCTGTGATTTCTCATACGTTTGCTCAGTGGACTCAACCTCAATCTACACCCCTTGGGTATGAGTTAGAGTTTGCAATGCCTAGAGGGGAGAAGTGTTACGTACATTATGTTTACCCAGATTGTTCCGTATTAGTGGAGGATGTGGTTATGCCAGCTAACCTTACTCCTTTAGACATTGTGGATTTTGATGTTATTTTAGGCACAGATTGGTTGCATTACAATCGTGCCAAGATTGACTATTACGGGAAATCAGTGACCTTTCATTGTCCTGGATTATCTGAGGTTACATTCTTTGGTAAGCCTAGTGGATTGAGGCATGGTATTATTTCAATTGTGAGAGCCAAAAAGTTGTTAACGAAAGGTTGTCATGGGTACTTAGCTCACTTAGTATTGAATGATGTTGCTCATATTAGTGTGGAGAATGTAAAGGTGGTTAGACATTGGACGTCTTTCCTGAGGATTTACCTGGATTACCGCCAAACAGAGATATGGAGTTCACCATTGATTTACTTCCAGGTATGGATCCTATTTCTTTAACTCCATATAGAATGGCTCTTGCGGAGTTAAAAGAATTGAAGATTCAGTTACAAGAGAGGTTTCATTCAGCCTAGTTCATCACCTTGGGGAGCACCAGTGTTATTTGTTCGGAAGAAAGACGGTACCTTAAGGTTGTGTATTGATTATAGGCAATTGAATCGGGTAACGATTAAAAACCATTATCCATTGCTGCGTATAGACAATCTATTTGATCAACTCAGAGGTGCCTATGTGTTCTCAAAGATTGACTTAAGGTCGAGATACTATCAGCTGAAGATTAAGAGTGAAGATGTACCTAAGACGGCATTCAGAACTCGTTATGGTCACTATGAGTTTTGTGTGATGCCATTTGGATTAATGAATGCACCAGCAACTTTCATGGGTTTGATGAATAAGGTATTTCAGCAATACTTGGATAGATTTGTCATTGTCTTTATTGATGACATTCTGGTGTATTCTAAGATGAAATCAGATCATATTCGACATCTCACTCTAGTGCTGAAGAAATTGAGGGAACATCAGTTGTATGCTAAATTTAGCAAGTGCCAGTTTTGGTTAAATGAAGTGGCATTCTTAGGACATGTAATTTCAGCTCAAGGTATTTTGGTAGACCCTCAAAAGGTAGCAGCCGTAGAGAATTGGGAGCAGCCAAGAACCGTCACCAAGGTACAGAGTTTCCTTGGCTTAGCAGGTTACTATCGATGGTTTGTTAAGGACTTTTCAACTATTGCTTTACCACTTACAAGGTTGACTAGGAAGGAAGTTAAATTTGTGTGGGATGGGAATTGTGAGCAGAGTTTTCAGCAGCTTAAGCATTGTCTCACTCATGCTCCGGTTTTGGCACTTCCTGATGATAGTGGTAACTTTGAGATTTACAACGATGCTTCTTTGAATGGCCTGGGTTGTAGTCTGATGCAACATGGTAGAGTAATTGTCTATGCTTCGAGGCAGTTGAAGTCTCATGAGATGAACTACCCTACTCATGATTTGGAGTTAGCAGCTATCATCTTTGCTTTGAAGATCTAGAGACACTATCTGTATATTGAAAAGTGTAGGATCTTCACAGATCACAAGAGTCTTCAGTATCTTTTCACCCAGAATGAGCTTAATCTTAGGCAGAGAAGGTGGTTAGAGTTGCTTAGTGATTATGATTGCACGATTGAGTATCACACTGGACGTGCTAATGTAGTGGCTTATGCTTTGAGTAGGAAATCCCAAGGTCGGATCAGTGCTTTGTATGCTTCTTATGTTCCTCTTCTTGTAGATTTGAGGTCTACTATAGTGAAATTGGAATTGGAAGAACAAGAAGAAGTTGTGGCAGAACAACGAGAAGCCTTACTTGCTAGTTTCCAAGTTAGGCCTATTCTGATTGATCTTATACTCAAGACTCAGATGAATAGTGAAGAGATTCAAGAGCTAATTCATTTGAGGAATCAAGGGAAAAAGAAAGATCTCAGAGTTAGAGAGACGGATGGCATGCTTATGCAGGAGAATAGGATATACGTGCCAAATAATGAGGAGTTAAAGAAGGCAATTCTTGATGAGTCATACATTTCAGCATATGCCATGCATCCAGGAGGAACTAAAATGTATCATACCATTAGGCCATTTTATTATTGGCCAGGTATAAAAAGGGAAATTGCAGAGTATGTCCGTAGGTGTGCAGTTTATCAGCAGGTCAAAGCTGAAAGGAAGAAGCCGTTTGGATTGATGCGGCCACTTCTCGTTCCACAGTGGAAATGGGAAAATATTACTATGGATTTTGTGTACAAGCTTTCTCGTACACGGAACGGTTATGATGGCATTTGGGTGGTTGTAGATCGGCTTACCAAGTTAGCGCACTTCATTCCAGTAAGGGAAAAGTATTCTCTGAACAAGTTAGCTGAATTGTTCATCACGAAGATTGTGAAGTATCATAGGGTTTAGGTTAATATTATTTCTGATCAAGATCCTAGGTTTACTTCTAAGTTTTGGATAGCTTTTCAGGAGGCTCTTGGTATGAAATTATTGTATAGTACGGCATATCATACTCAAACAGATGGTCAATCTGAGAGGACTATTCAAACTTTAGAAGATATGCTAAGATCTTCTGTACTTCAGTTTGGTGATAATTGGCAGGCAAAGTTGGATTTAATGGAATTCGCCTACAACAACAGTTATCATTCTAGAATTGGGATGGCACCATTTGAGGCGATTTATGGCAGAACTTGTCGTACACTCTTGTGTTGGTCAGAGGTTGGCGAAAGAATGCTAGTGGACCTTGAGATTGTGGAGGAGACTACTCAGAACGTTCAAGTAATTAAGTCTAACCTGAAAGCGGCCCATGATGGCCAGAAAAGCTTAGCAGACAGTCATGCCATTGACAGAGTGTATCAAGTTGATGATTGGGTATTTCTGAAGCTTTCACCATGGAAATGAGTAGTAAGGTTCGGGAAGAAGAGTAAGCTGAGCCCTAGGTACATCGGACCTTACAAGATCATCGAACGAGTTGGTGAAGTTGCTTATAGGCTTCAGTTGCCTTCTGAACTGTCTAAGGTACATAATGTGTTTTATGTTTCGATGCTTCGACATTATGTTGCAAATCCTTCACATGTGATACCTCCTCAACCATTGGAAATTAGTCCGGATTTGACATATGATGAGGAACCAATGACTATTCTAGATTGGAAAGAAAAGGTTTTGAGAAATAAGACAGTGCACATGGTGAAAGTTTTGTGGAGGAACCACTCAGTGGAAGAGGCTACTTGGGAGACAGAGGATCGGATGTGAGAGATGTATCCAAGGTTGTTTTATGATTATTAGTGAATTGTTTGGTTGTATAAATTTTGAGGGCGAAATTTTTATAAGGTGGGTAGATTGTGATAGCCCGTCCCAGAAAATAATTTTAGTGGATGTGAAAAGACGAAATTGCCCTTGGACATTTTGTGTGTTGTGTGACTTGTAATATTATGGTAGTCCAAATTCTTAATTTCCTATTATTTTGGACCCAATAGGATGTGAGATTTTTAGTGTTTGGGATTGGTTGGATGCATTTGGACCACACACACCCACACTCCCTCTCTCCCGTGCCTTCTCTCTCCTCCCTCTCGGATTTTTCAGAAAATCCGTACAAAACGTATGGACGAACCTCAAACCAACCCAAATCCTCACATATCGAAACTTTGGAGGCCATATTCAAGTTCCTTGCGAGCCCAGGAACCCATTGATACCATTTTTAGAACTTGGAACCTTCATTTTCCCCGAAAACCTGAGAACCCAAATTTTGAGTACTATTCATGCAATCGTAAAACCATGTGTTTTTGGGTATTTCAAGCTCACAGGGAGCTTTAGCTTTGTTCCTCGATTTTTTTTTTGCGGATCTGCTATTTTTTGTTGGATTGAAGCAAATAACATTAATATTTTGTTATATATCATCCGTTTTTTTTTTTTTCATTATCCTGTTTCTTAGTCTGACACTGCACCAAACGCTGCACTAAGTTAGTCCAGTTTAATCTAGTCTAAGCCAGTCCAGTTTAGTTCCTGCAGCTAGTCCAGTCCAAGACAGTCCGGTGCAACAAACGCACCCTATATGGACAAGATCGAAGTCAACTGCAACAAACCTTACAATAAATACAACAAAATACATAAACATAACACTGATCATGATAGCAGTCATAACAAACAAAACATTGAACAACCAATACAAAGATATAGGGTAAATTACAAAAAACTACCTCAACTATTGGTGTCACGACACTTTCATACCTCATTTTTTTAAATTGACAATGTCATACCTCATCTTACGAATTTGGTCCAATGTTATATCTTCCGTTAGCTTGCCGTGAATTTCTCAGTTAAATGCTGACATGACTTGATCCGGGGCCCCCTTTTTATTAAAAAATTAATAAAATATTATTAAAAACTAAAAAAAAAAAATTATTTAATATTTTTTAAATATTAAAATAATAAAGAAAAGTTAAAAAAAAAAAAAACACAAACCCGTGCCCTTCTCTCTCCTCACCCTCTCTCTCTCCTCCCCCATCTTCTTCTTCCCCACCTTCTGCAACCCAGAAAAAAAAAGTGGAAAAAAAAAAAAAAACCAATTTGTCTTCTCCCACCCTCAGTTCGTCTTCCCCACCCCCCACCCCCTCTTCTCCCCGCACCCACCCTCTGCACCCAACCTCGGCACCCACCTTCGCACCACCCTCCGCACCCACCCTCTTCCCTCCACACCCATTCCCCCCATTTTCTGCTCGCCCAGGTTCTCCACCCTCGGAATTGGCTTAGCGAAGGTTTCTCGATTCCACCTCAACGGGATCTGGGTTTTTTTTTTTTTTTTTTTTTTTTTTGGGGTTGCAGGTAGTGGGTGTGAGGTTGCTGATAGTGGGTGCAGAGGGTTTAGGGAAAACGAGATGGGGGAAGAAAGAAAGGGGGGTCAGGGAAAATCGTGAACCTTTTTTTTTTTTTCCTTCCTTCTGTGTTTTCTGGGTTGCAGGAGGGGGGAAGAAGAAGATGGGGGAGAAGAGAGAGAAAGGGGAGGGAGAAGGGCACGGGTTTGTGTTGGTTTTTTTTTTTTTTTTTTAATTTTCTTTATTATTTTAATATTTAAAAATATTAAATGATTTTTTTTTAGTTTTTAATAATTTTTTATTAATTTTTTAATAAAAAGTGGGCCCCGGATCAAGCCACGTCAGCATTTAACTGAGAAATTCACGGCAAGCTAACGGAAGGTATAACATTGGACCAAATTCGTAAGATGAGGTATGACATAGTCAATTTTAAAAAATGAGGTATGAAAGTGTCGTGACACCAATAGTTGAGGTAGTTTTTTGTCATTTACCAAAAAAAAAGGAAGTTTTCCTTCCTCCCGTCGGCACTTGCACCCGCACACCCAACCCAACCAACTCGCCATTTTTTCCGTCGAATCACCACCATCCAACACCCACAACCTCTTCCACATCATCCCCTCTATGATCTCCACCCAAATTTGGGGATTTTCAAGCCCAAAAATAGTGTAAAACTGTGTGGGTGGCCGGAGGTGTTCCACAGCGATTCCTAATCTCTGCAACCTTCAACCCAAAATCACAGTGCTTCGCGTGGGGGGGGAAGCCGCGGGCGGAGCGGGGGGGGGGGGGGGGGGCAGAAGGGTGTGGCCTGGGGGGGGCGGGGGGGGCTGTAGAAGGGTGTGGCCGCGGTGGGCGGGCGGGGGGGGGGGGGGGGGGGAGGGGAGGGGAGGCTTGCGGGGGGGGGAAGGGGGCGGTTCGCGGGGGAGCCCGGGGGGGGGAAGGGGAGGCTTGTTGGGGTTAGCAGGGGGAGGGAGGGACCGGGGGGAGATGGGGAAAGGGTTCTGGCAATGCAGAGAGACAGAGAGGAGAGAGGAGAGAGAGGAGGGGGGGTGGGGGGGAGAGAGAGATGGAGATTTAACATTATAAAAAAAATTATTATTTTTAATTATTAAAAATATATTTTAATAATTTTTTAATCCAGTTGGATTAGTGAGTGGGACCCGAATGTAGCCACATCAGCACTTAACAGAAAAATTAACAGAAAAACTAACGGAGGTATGACATTGGCACAAATTCGTAAGATGAGGTATGACATTGTCAACTTTAAAAAATGAGGTATGAAAGTGTCGTGACACCAATAGTTGAGGTAGTTTTTTGTAATTTATCCAAAGATATAACTTGGCCAACAAAAAATATTACAGCAACACACATAAAAACCACACAACAAACCTTCAGATCCAGCATCTTCAAAATCGCAAGTCCCCTGCTAAATTATAATTTGCTTGTTTCCATGTCATAGAACAACTTTGAAAATGATTTCATATGCTCGGATTGCAGACGAATGGCGACTGATAAACTCCCATCATTAGTTGCACTTCCTAATACGAAAGCCTTCCCCTCAAATGGAATTCCACAAGGTCCCACAAAAATAGGTCGACCCCATCCGAAATCAGCGTCGTAAGATTTCAACCTAACCCAACTAGTTATTCCAAGATTAGGGGACCTAAGAGAATCAGCCCCGACAACAAGGGCTGAAAGATCAGGCTGAAGCTCAAGGAAGTCAATTGCTGATCTAAAATAATTGTCGTTAATCTCCGATATAGCATTGTGAATACAACTTGAAGCATACCATGTTGGTTTTGATTGGAGATCCCCCACCGTCGAAATAATTGTAGCTGTGACAATCACATTGCCAAAGAAACCAAGTGGGAGTGGGGGTTGCAGTCGGGAACGTCCCTCAACAACAACATGTAGGTTGGTCTTTTGATCAACGGGTGTTCACGTGCCTTGGATGCACATTTCCAAACATGACCTGCTAATATCTTATATGTGCTATAGTTGATCGTGTTCCCATCTTCCTTAGACTTGGCTTTCAAGATATTGAGTTGGTCCCTCGTCAATCTGAACATTGAGACTGTTGTGCTCTCAACACCACCGTCTTTTGTGCTGCAGAGAGGTTTTTTTAGGGTTGCAGAATGTTGGTACTCACCGTTAGGCTGAGGCGGGTCTCGGGCACGAAGTAATGTCCTGTCTATGTATGGTGGAATATTTGTAAGGTCATCAAGATTACCGCGAGCCATTTCCGACCATGTATTTATAAAGTGGAAACCAGAAACTCCATCAGCTACGTAATGTGACATACCAACACCAAGTGCCACTCCACCGCATTTGAAGTGTGTGACCTGAATATACAGAATAAAGCCATATTTAAGATCTATAGAGATCGAGTTGTTGTGAGTTCTTACATTTGACTGTTTTCTTTTTCTCTTCGTTAATGGCTCTCTCGTCTCGTGTGGTTCTGCAATTCCAGGAAAGAGTGGTTGAATCATATTTAAGATGGAGAGAGACAGATGGGTGTAGTAGATTATTTTTTTGGTTGATGGTTTGCTTCGATCCTTATAAGATATTTAGAAGGAACTAAACTTGTCGTCGACATTTTCATTAAAAAGCGAGTGTGAAAATAAAACAGTGAGAATGGAATCCTTTGGTAATGTTAGGAAAATTAAATTTTGTAAATTAAATGACAGATATGGAAGTTGATGATTGAATAATGACTGAAAGCGTTTTTGGTGAAATTGATTTTGGGTTTTAAAAACACTTCAAGTGCTTTTTGAAAGAAACACCAAATATGTGCTTCTTGCAGGAAGCACTTATAGCGCGTTTACGTAACAGTAATGAAAATAGAAGAAATTGAATTGAGGAGGAATTGAATTGAGGATGAGTTGGAATGAGAAGAAGTCAGAATGAGAAGAAGTCAGAATTGGATTCCTGTTGAATCTGTTTACTTAAATGTTCTGGAATCAGAATAGAATTCCATAAAGCTGTTTACTAATTCAGCAGAATCGGAATATAAACCAATATGATTACTAAAATGCCCTTGTCCCAAATCAAATATTTTATATACTTTAATGGGTTTATAAAGGATAGTCTTGGAAATAAAAAAAGTAAGTGAGGGCATAAAGGGAACAAAAGTGTCATTCCGATTGCCCAAACAATCAGGAATTAGATTACCACCTATATCTAGGGAATCCAATTCCACCAATACAAGGAATTGAATTCCAAAATTTGTGTGGGCCCCATTGCTTTTTTGATTCCTCCATGTTTAGTAAACATCGGAGTACTCCGTAATCGGAATTCAATTCCACATTCTCATTCCGATTACGGATACGTAAACACGCCCTTAAAGTGCTTTTCTAGGATGCACTTGGATTTTATAAGGGATTAGCTACATTTTCACCAAAAACGCTTTCAGTCATTTTAAAAGCACTTCAAAACGAGCCATTAGTCTACAATTTTAGTCTCCCTAGCATTACCTCATCTTTTTTCTTCAACGTGTGCATGTTTCTCTAACATTCAAATAGGATATTCTGTCACATCCCGACCCGGGGCGAACCACTTCCTGGGCCCGCTCCACCACCGTAGCACGATATTGTCCGCTTTGGGCCCCAACCACGCCTCACGGTTTTGTTTCTAGGAACTCACGAGCAACTTCCCAGTGGATCACCCATCTTGGGAGTACTCTGGCCCCCTTCTCGCTAAACTTCGGAGTTCCTACGGAACCCGAAGCCAGTGAGCTCCCAAAAGGCCTTGTGCTAGGTAGGGATGGGAATATACATTTAAGGATCACTCCCCTGGGCGATGTGGGATGTTACAATCCACCCCCCCTTAGGGGCCCGACGTCCTCGTCGGCACACTTCCGGCCAGGGATAGGCTCTGATACCAATTTGTCACATCTCGACCCGGGGCGGACCACTTTCTAGGCTCGCTCCACCACCGTAGCACGATATTGTCCGCTTTGGGCCCCGACCACGCCCTCACGGTTTTGTTTCTAGGAACTCACGAGCAACTTCCCAGTGGGTCACCCATCATGGGAGTGCTCTGGCCCCCTTCTCACTTAACTTCGGAGTTCCTACGGAACCCGAAGCTAGTGAGCTCCTGAAAGGCCTTGTGCTAGGTAGGGATGAGAATATACATTTAAGGATCACTCCCTTGGACGATGTGGGATGTTACATATTCTCTCTCGCTTCAACCAAATTAGAATTTGCCAGGATTTTCATGGACTTTAAAATCAGAGTGTAGTTAATTTAGATGTTAGAAGAGGATTTTAAAAGACTCAGAAATCATGGTGGAGTCAAATTAGGATTTAAGATGATTTTAAAAATACATTCAAATCTAAAGCTAATCAAATGAGATTTTAAAAGATATTTTTAGAATGATGCTAAATCTATGGATATTCAAAAAATAAAAATTTAGTAGGATTTCATGAAGTTGTGGATTTCGTTAGATTTAAGAGCATGAAGTATATGTACCCAACACCAAATATAATCCCACTTCAACCCCTAGGATTTCTTTCAACCTTATTTCCATTCTCTCTCTTCGGCTCTCACTTCTTCTTTTTTTCTTTTTTTAAGTTTTTGGAAAAAGGCTTCTTCACATTAACAAACTAAAACATACACATAAGCAAAACCAAGGCCCAACACTGACTCACACACCTTTGGCCATTTCCACTATTTTTTTATATTATATTTTTATGCCTCAATTTGGTAAAAGGTCGGTTAAACTCATTGAATTTACCATGGAAGTGGTTGGTTTGTCAACAGAGTTGCAGATTAACTTGAGCTATGGAAATATACCATTTCAAATCAAACCCAGAAGATTGATTACCAATCCAATCGGCAAAGTAAGATCAAAATTCAAAACCCACCATTTATAACGTAAGAACATATTGACCCATTGGTAAAAAATCAAATCAAATCAAAAGAAGAAGAATTTGATTTGCACCTAAAATCCAATTGCGAATTAAGTTGACAGGCCGGCTTAAAAAGCAAGCAACTGCAGAATCATGTTTTAGGGCATGGAGGGAGAATTTTTTTTTCTTTTGTTATTAAATAAAAAATAATAAAAACAATCTAAAGATAAATGAAAAGAAAAGACTATGCAAATCCATCAAAATCCACATCAAAATCCACAAATAAAATCCATAGAAATCCATAGAAATCTATAATATAAATTCATATAAATCTGTCGAAATCCATATAAAATTGTAAGTCCATTAAAATCTATGAAATTTGTCACTTAAAATAAGTCTATTAAAATCCTCTGAAATCCAAATTGACTACACCCCCTTAAACTCATGTGTGTCAGTGTGTGTACAGCTTGTGCTTTTTTATTTATATTTTATTCTTGTACAAGTGATATTGTACATTTGGTGAAACGATCCACACATCCGCTCTTAACCAATGTAGCTACATTGTAGCTTGACCGATGTTTATGTCTTATATATGCCTATTTATGTATTCTACATGGTTTTTATTCATAGAATTTACATGAGTTTGTGTGTGCAGAGAATTTTTGTTTTCCTTAAGGGTTGGTTTGGGATTGTGGTGCTTAAAAAAAAGTAGCTTATTAAAAAAATCTAGAACATTCACCTTAGGTGGCATTTGATGTGGACAGCTACATCATTTGAATTAATCAGATTTTTAAATTTAGTTCATTATTTAATAAACTAATAATTAAGAAAAACTAATTAATTAAATGATGATTGTGGTACACGAGGAGTCTTTCTCCTTCCTTTTCTTGGTTTTGCAAATTTTTCAAATGATGTGGCTGTCCACATCAAATGCCACCTAAGATTATATAGAAATGTGATATAAAAACATGGTATGAATAACATTACTCTAAAAAAGCAGAAGCATGGTCTACCATGCTTCTAAAAAATGTTTTTTTTTCTTCAAAGCAAAATAATTAATGCTCATTTAATTATTATTTTTAAATGGCAAGTATATCCCCATATATTTTACAAAATTACAATATTTGCCCCTACCTTATAGTCTTTGATAATTATTATATCATATTAAATACTATATTATTTTTAGTCATTTAACATATTCAAAACAATTTATATAAAAGTTTACCAAATACTTAGACACTGTTTTTATTTTTATTAAAAGTACTTTTACAAAAAAATGTTTGTCAAACACTTAATAACTTTATTTTACAGTATAAGCAGTTTTTTATTAGTAGACGATCCCCATAGGATTTCGAAGTAATTAGAAGGGATAAGAGGACCTCAAAGTGTAAGTGTCACTAAGACAAATATACATGCTTAAATATAGAGTAGATACCTGCAACACCAGGAGGGGATAAGAGGAAAGGCCAACGGAACTATCAACAGAGGGAATGAGGTTGCTGAACTCGTCAGTGGGTGCAAAGTCGCCTAAGTAATCAAGGTCAACCGAGGTGGTCTCCGCCACAACAAACAGCGCGCCCTCCGCATTGCAATCGATCTCCAAACGGCCCCCGTTTTGCTTGAGACGGCCAGCCAAGGGGTAGAAGAGCACGAGGGCCTTGGATAGCGCGTGCTTTAGCACCGCCGGGTCGAAGAAGTTTGACCTACAGTTTTGATCAGGCTTGTAGAAGTAGACGATCGGTGTGTGATTGACACGACGCACCTGGTCCAAGTTGGACAACCACAATGCTCTCCGTGGCATCTCCTCCACCGGCTTCACTATCGTTGAATCCTCACGCTCACCTTCATGACCCTCTCCGCCATTTTTGATGTTGTTGTTCTTAACGCAGGACCTTTATTTTTGGTCGAATGTTCTTGTCACAAAGATTAAGAAGAAGAAAAGAAAATACAAGGTACCCCTCCGACTAGATCCAAAACCGTATCTTATATAATGAACCAAAGGTAAGAGCCGAAAAAAAGAAAGTTCGGACTGAACTTTTTACGTTTAATTATGAGAGGTAACAAAAAAATTACCTTCTCAACTTTTGGATTTTACATCTAAAAATGTTTACTTGGTTGTACAATTGATGTTAAACTTTATGATCAATTGCTGTTATATCAATTTTTTAGATTCCGTTGACTTTCCAAGTAACTAGTGCTTGGATTAATATTTGAACATTGGGTTGCAATTATGTGAAGGCCTAGAAACGCCAATTAAATGAAGACTTGCCCAAAGCCCAACATCAAGCCCAGAGACAAGTTGGCGCCCTCCCATTAATGCATAGGTCATGTGCCTATGATTTAAAAATCATGTGATGGGGACTAACTCACCATCAGCCAAAAAGTACTTTTTTGTGACAATACAAGTAAAAAGGTGATGAGTCACTACCCTCCAATTGCTTTCGGGCAAAAGCAAAGCCACAGCAGTCGAGCTAATCTGTCTATAAAAGGAGGAAGAGGCCCCAGAGACAAAGACACTTGATCAATCAAACAAACAAACATACAAACTCTGCTATCAAGCCAGATTTGCATCTAAAAGCTGTAATCAGCCCAGATCTCAATCATTTTCAGGATCATTCCCTACAAAAGCCATCTTTTGTATAGTTTAGATATGTTGATGAATGCATTTTCCAGCATGTGTTCAAGTCATATCCATCTGTTTTCCTACTTTAAGAGTCTCATTTGTATCTAGATCTGGTCAGTTTAATGAATATGTTATCATTGAAATCAACCAAGAACCAAGTAAATGACTTAAGGGGATCTGGACTCCCCTCATTCGACCATACAAGACTATGAACTGAAAGTCCTTGTTCACAAGGCAAAAAAAAGAACTTAATGTGGACTTAACTCATCCACGACAATCCTTTGATAACAAGAAGTCCGAGTAACTTAGGACGCAAGTAATCGACTAAACACACTTGTTCTACATCTACTATACTGAGATAGCAATGGCACACCTAGCACTCAGTTAGTTTTGATTGCGAGCCTCAATGCCTACACCTAAGGCCCCACAAAGGCACCTTTCAGAACTAACTTTGTCTTCTTCTTGTAGCATATCAGCAAGCAAGAGCCAGACTACACATCCAAAGTGCCAATCCCTTGGGAAGCTGTGTTGAGGACCGAGGACCTCTCCCCGCAGAGATCTTCGCCCGAACAACTAGAAGCTAATTTCGTTCTTCAATGACTTGAATGCTGATGCAGACGTGCTAATTTGCTGCCGAGCTCGGTTGAGCAGATAACTTGAATGTGGTAATATGATGAAATGCGCTGCTAACTTCTATATTGAGCGACTCCAGGAGAGAATGAACACTATTGGCCTTGAGTTCTAAAATATGAAGATAAGGTTATGCAAATCACTGTAAAGTTATGGATTATATGTAAACCGGGTTCATCAACCTCATCTATATTGGTGAAAATATAGGTCCACCAAATCAGTATCAAACTGTATGGATGTGTCTTAATCGTATAAGTGGCTCGACCGTTAGTGTGCCGAGCTTTGAATGTAACCTAGGAGTAACCAATCTTAGAACACCTTACTTCACCAAGAAGGCTGATGAAGTGACCTCTTTCGATGAAATAACCAAAGACTCCAACACTCTTGTATTATAGGAATAAATTAAATGCTCAAGTTATAGAGTTTGCTAGTATTGCCAGCTCGTTGAAATATCATTTCGATATATTCAGAATTATCTTTGATTTCCCCACGAATCATTCTCCCACTGAAACTCTATCACCACCTAAATTCACCTTCTTCAGCTCGAACTAGAATTTGGAACCTAGACTTATTACGCGATTAATTGGCTAAATAGCCAAAATGGTCTCTGAGATTTGCATAATCAATAGAAATGGTCCCTGAGATTGAAAATCAATAGAAATAGTCCCTAAGATTGTTCACCATCCATGATTTTGGTCATTCCGTTAAAAACTCTTTGGACAATTTTCAAAGCTTCGTAACTCAATCGATTCTTAACCAAATTCGACCCATAATATATCAAAATGAAGATAGGAAAGTGTAGAACAAGATTATACCATTTGGAAGCCCAATGGTTGCCGGAGATGGCCGGAAAATAGCCTGAAAGGTGACTGGTCCGTGGGAAAACTGGAAAACTCGCCGGAAACTGGGTACACTTTAAACATTCATAACTTCTTCAATACTCAACGAAATTGAGTGATTCAAAAATGAAAATCATACTTCTCGACGAGAGGAAGAGAATGGTACCATTCTCAATGGATAAATCGCCATTTTTTTTTACGGAAAACTGCTCGAAAGTGGCTAACTAGAAAATAGTTAGGCAATTTCAAGCCGTTTTCCTGCCAAACCACAGCGAGTTAGCCATCGAGAAAGGTACCATTATCTTCATCTTGTCGAGAAGTATGATTTTTGTTTTTGAATCACTCGATTTCGTTGAGTATTGAAGAAGTTATGAACGTTTAATATTTACCCAGTTTCCGGCGAGTTTTCCAGTTTTCCCGTGGACCAGTCACCTTTCAGGCTATTTTATGGCCATCTCCGGCAACCATTGGGCCTCCAAATAGGTATAATCTTGTTCTACACTTTCCTATCTTCATTTTGATATATTATGGGTCGAATTTGGTTAAGAAACGATTGAGTTACGAAGCTTTGAAAATTGCCCAAAAAGTTTTTAACGGAATGATCAAAATCATAGATGGTGAACAATCTCAATGACCATTTCTATTAATTATGCAAATCTTTTAGCTATTTAGCCCGATTAAATTAAGCCTGATCAAGATATCAATCCTGATCTTTAAGCAATTAAAATGCACTACTAGGACGAAAGTCACATCTTTCTTTTTAGGCTGAATTCTACCAACTCAGCTCAAAATAGGATTCTAGGCCTAAACATTCCCCCACCTTTGAAATCTTCATTCACGGCTATACTTTTTATGTCATTAGAGGTGATGGACGGGCGGATCATTTTTCTAGAGATTCGGGAAATTCTGTGATCGGAATTGTTCATTGTATATTGTACGATCAATTTTCGTTAGATACTATTTATATTTAATTTTAAATTTTAAATTTTAAAATAATATCTAACTGTATAATTTATAATTGACGGTTTCGATCACAAAATTCCCAAATCTCAAAGAAAAGAATCGAACGAGGATCCTTTTCACGCCGACATGGCTATTCATTCACTATGGAGATATTTTAAACATATAATCTCAATCATTATTATAGGTGTTACATATGAAGATGATGGAAGGAAAAGCAATGAAAAGTAAAAAGAGAGACATTTATTATTTTATATTTCATTATTATATACTATTTTATATGGTGATGATGGAAGGAAAAGTAGAAAAAGTTAAAAAACTGAATCCCCTGCAGACCCAGATAAACTGAACCTTCTGAGCAAATGATTCAGACCGTTGAAATTTAATTAAACGGCTACAAACAGGGGGCCCTCTAAAAGTTATAATAATTGTAGTCGTTGGATCAAATTTCAACAGCCCAGATCCTTTAATCCTTAGACTCAGTTTATTTGGATCCGTAGGGGATCCGGTTTCAAGGTTAAAAAGGTTGCAATCGTAGGAACATATATTATTTATATGGAAAATGTTAGGAAGATTAATTTTTTAAACTAAATTTGCAAACCAAATGATGTGATTATAGATAGAGTAAATTGTACGAATGGTCCCTCAACTTTAATCAAATTGGAGCAATGGTCCCTCAACTAAAAATCCATTACCATTGGTTCCTCAACTCATCAAAGTGTATAATTATGGTTCTTTTTGTCAACTATGTCAAAAATTTTGTCAAAACGAGTTACATTGGAAGGACCATTGCTACAATTGGGTTAAAGTTAAGGGACCATTTCTCCAGTTGAATTAAAGTTGAGGGACCAATGGTAATGGATTTTTAGTTGAGGGACCATAGCTGCACGTTTTGATAAGTTGAGGGACCAATGGTAATGGATTTTTAGTTGAGGGACCATTGCTCCAATTGAGTTAAAGTTAAGGGACCATAGCTACAATTTACTCTTATAAATAATTGAATTATTAATTAATTGTTGATTAATGACACATCATTTAGTTTTCAATTTGGTTTAAAAAATAACCCACACTATTTCTGAAACTATAACAAAATAATTACATTATTTCTAGAACTACAGTAAAATAATCCCCACTATTTCTGAAACTGAATCAAAATAATCTACACTATTTCTGGAACTACAACAAAATAACCCACACTATTTCTGAAACTGAACTCAAATAGCCCACATTATTTCTGGAACTACAACAAAATAGCCCACATTATTTATGAAAATTAGACCAAAATAATCTACACTATGTCTAGAGGGAAACAAAATAAACATTATTTTTGGAATTACAACAAAATAACCCACATTATTTTGAAACGAAACCAAATAACCAACACTATTTCTAAAATTGAACCAAAATAACCCACACTATTTTTGAATGTGAGATCCCACATCGCCCAGGGGAGTGGATCTTGTGAGCCTTATATGTATATTCTCATCTCTACCTAGCGCGAGGCCTTTTGGGAGCTCACTGGCTTCGGGTTCCATTGGAACTCCGAAGTTAAGCGAGTAGCACGCGAGAGCACTCCCATGATGGGTGACCTACTGAGAAGTTCTCGTGTGAGTTCCCAAAAACAAAACCGTGAAGGCGTGATCGGGGCCCAAAGCGGACAATATCGTGCTACGGCAGAGTCGTGCCCGGGATGTGGTGGGGGCCCGGGCCGAGATGTGACATTGAAGCTGCAACAAAATTACAACTATTTTGAAAGGAACCAAAATAATGAGTTTTAAAACTAGGAAATTTTTAGTCTTATGAGCCAAGATTTTCACTACGTTATGTTTAGATAAGGATTTTGAAGAGCACTAAAGAGTTTTAAATTATTTCTTTACTCTTCACAACAACTTAACTTATTTCTCTGATAATATCATCTCGTTGGCAAATATTTAGCATTCTTGTGATAGGTTGAGCATGCCTCCTCTCATTGACATGTCCTTTTTGAATAATATATTCTGTGGTTTTTTTAATTAGTCTTAATATTGTTCCCTAGATTTTTTTTTCTTTTGGTCAAGAATAACAATTGATTTGATAAGGGAAATACAAAAGGAGAAAAAAGGGTGAGGGCACAGATGCCCAAACCCAGATAAAAGATAGAAAATAAAGGTAATTTGACCCAAAAAAAGAAGGAAAAAAAAAGGTGATTTGACTTACATGCAAAAGAAAACAAATATACAGACAGATATATGGACACAACCAAACAAATATTTAATGGAAGTGCGGCCCCGACAAACTTCACGCAGTTAAAAGCCTAATCAAAATTTTCAACTTTTTTATGGAATGGACTGACGGAATGAGACTTCAGTTAAGGGCATTGGCTAGAAAAAAGAAAAATTAGTGTTGCACTTGGGCGTCTTTATTATTGATGAGACTTTAGCTTTTGTTCTAAATATATTATATTTTGTTCTTTTTATTAAATTTCAGGCCTTTTATATTAAATAAAGTTAGTTAAAATAAACTTATTTCAAGCTCTTTTCATTAAAGTTCCTTTAAATTAATCGCAATTTTTTTCAAATTTTTTTTAGTTTTAGAAACTCAACAAAAAAAATGGCGTCGGACAAGTGTCATTCATCGGGCCTGACGACATGCTTTCATCAAGCAAATACTATTGGCCCGACGAAATTTTCATGTTCGTTGGCCAAACATTGAGCAACGATTTTTGAGCGACGAACTTTGCCTGACAGAATGTTGTTGGGCAAAATTAAAGACGACAAAATCGTGTTTGCCCTGACAAAGTTATTTCATCTGAAAAAAAAAAAACTTTTTTTGCAGTGTTCATTGTAATTGAACCGTAATCTGTGTATTTTTTTGGCAATGAACGTTACCTTTGATAAAATAAAATAAAATATGCCTAATTAAATGAGACAAAGACTTATCTTTTGTTTTATTACGCTGGTGAAGAATTTAACAGCTCAGAGTATTCAATGATGCAATCAAAACATTGTAGATGTATAAAAAAAAAAAAAAAAAAAAACACTAATTTCGACTTGATGAAGGACTTGAAACACTAACAGGCCATTTTTAGTATGGTTCTGGTAATGGAAAGTGAGATCGTGCCCCAGGTAGAAAAACTAGATAAATGGAATAAGATTGAACAAAGATTTGAATCCTAAATCAAACTAATAAAATCCAATGGTAAGAGAAAAAAAAAACTCAACCGGTAAAAACCTCTAGAAATTCGCTAAGGATGGACTATTACAGGACTCAAAAAGGTAAGCCCTAAACAAGAATCTACCAAATACTTTTGTCATGTCTTACGCAGTATTTGCTTGAACTTTTTCGAATCGATGATCCTCACGAACAAGCATGCCAACACATAGTTTTCCATATGGATATATGAATATGAAATATGAATATGCAAACTAGAAATAAAAGGCTTCACAAAGTTACTTTAAAATTCTAATTTTGTTGGAAATATTAGTGATCTGGATGCTACTTCTCCTACAACAAATCACATAATATTAATATTAGTATATCACAATTTTATCTCCACAATTTATAAATAAAATAAACCAAATAAGATAAAATAGTTATCTTTTGTAGGTAGAGAACACTCGATCCTTGATTAGAACAACTTTGTAGGTTGAGGCGTGTAATCACTGTTCTTAAGAGTAGATTTCGTCCCTCTAAGACAATGTCTCATTGTAGCAGGTTATGACGCTCTACTCTCCATGATACAATAACATATGATCATTTTAAGCGTACACTCGCAATACATGGATCGAGTGAACAACTCGATTCTTTCCTTTGGCATATAAGAGGTGGAAATTATAATAGCATTTGAGAGAAGAGTAAACTGTAGCTATGGTCCCTTAACTTTAACTCAATTGGGGCAATGGTCCCTCAACTAAAAATCCATTACCATTGGTCCCTTAACTTTTCAAAACGTGCAGCTATGGTCCCTCAACTAAAAATCCATTACCATTGGTCCCTCAACTTTAATTCAACTGGAAAAATGGTCCCTTAACTTTAACCCAATTGTAGCAATGGTCCTTCCAATATAACTTGTTTTGACAAAAATTTTGACATAGCTGACGAAAAGAACCATAATTATACATTTTGATGAGTTGAGGGATCCTAATTGTATAAATGGTCATTCCAACATAGCTTATTTTGACAAAATTTTGACAAAATTGATGAGAAGGACTATAGCTACACATTTTGATAAGTTGAGGGACCAATGGTAATGGATTTTTAGTTGAGGGACCATTGCTCCAATTTGATTAAAGTTGAGGGACCATTCGTACAATTTACTCTTTGAGAGAATATATGAGATTAAGAGAAGATAGGACGATGGGATTCTTTTCAATGAGTGGAATTTGTAGGAAAGAAATAATTTGAAGTTCAATAGCCAAAATTTATTCAAGGGAAAAAAAATAGAATATATATAAATATATATATA
Organism: Heteromeles arbutifolia; assembly: GCA_024362995.1. Taxonomy (NCBI): domain Eukaryota; kingdom Viridiplantae; phylum Streptophyta; class Magnoliopsida; order Rosales; family Rosaceae; genus Heteromeles; species Heteromeles arbutifolia. Next base: position 9,991,559 of record JANCRC010000017.1, on the reverse strand, counting down.
TATATATATATATATGACAAAATACAAAAAGACGTTGGTGGATTAAAGAGATGATTGATTGTTTTCCAAAAAAAAAGAGATGATTGATTAGGCAGCGCTACAATTGTAATTCAAAGTCCGTCAATTGTAATTCAAAACTATTCATTATACCTCAAGGTTTTTTTTTTTTTTTTTTTTTTTTTATCAACATTATACCTCAACGTTATAATGCATCATTTTTCAGTTTTACAAATCAAAACTGAAATTAAGAATTTAAAAACAAATTGAATAGTATTAAAGTGACCAATAAAGAAGGCTTTTTTTTATTAACACCTCACATAATGTTGAATGCACCTCACAATAAAATTTAATATTAAGTGGCTTATGTAACCTACTATGCAATGACAATTTCGACCTTATGAGGTTTAAAGAAAATAAGAAATTTCTAAATACACCCCAAATTACTTGTAACGTATTATTTATCTTCTTCAACTATCAAAACCCATCTCACCCTCCACTCCATGGTTGAATAAAATTCTAACTATTGAAACTATAAATACGTTGATTGAGAAAAAATTTAACGAATGGAACACGATATTAATATTTCGGAATCTTCACATGAGGTAAAATTTCATATTTGTCATTGTTTTAATTATTCAACGACATCGGTAATTATTTAAGCATGCTTTTGCTTTCCATACTACCCAAGGCCAACCCAGCAATGCCTTTTCCGTTCTTATTCATCTTCTGGGGTTTTGTAATACCCTGAAAATTTAAAAATATATGAATATGTGGAGTAAATCGAGAATAAATAGATTTATGGTTATGAAAATTTGATTAGAGAAGTTTTAGAATTTTGTTTTTGGGATTTATTATAATTTACGTCGAAAAATTTATCGATAAGTGGAAAAGAAGAAAATGCCTCTAGTTGACTAAACGTAATTATACGAGGACGTATTTTATTCTCATACATTTTAAACTATTCTTGACATAATTGGATAGAAGACGATTCCACGAACGTGTAGGTGAAAACCGTTCGCCAAACGAAGTTATAACGAATGAAATAGAAACGAACGAAGATAGGGACAAAATGATCATTTTGCCATGAATCTGGAATGCTCCAGATTTGCTAGAGCTTTGTCTAGGTGTAGAAAAGCCACATGGTGGCTGTGGTTTGGGGAGGAGGAAATAGACCAACCAAAGAGGAAGGAAAAATACCAATGAGAGAGAAAGAGAAAAAAGGGGAAAAGAGAGAGAGGGAGGGGTAGCCAATCCGGTTTCCCCTTGACCCGTTTACCCCGGTTTTGACCAGGTTTCTGAACCGGTTTCTAGCGACTTTTTTATCACTGTTTTCCGTCGATTTCCGGCGAGTTGGATCAAATCACCACCATCATAGTACTCATCATCCTCCTTTCTTCAATTCTCACTCAAATACGACGGGGTTTGGGTCTAAATTCATATGTGATTGAGTTATTGGGTTCGAGAGCTCTACGGTAATGATCTGCCATTTCTGTGAGTCGTGTCATCAATCAACACCATCAAACAACTCATGTTGACCTCAGGAACAAAACCCAAGCCGAGTTAGAGATGTTGGAGTTCGTTTTGGTGTCGAATCAAAAACACCCATTTCTAGGGTTTCTGATAGATCGTGGCGTTTTCAGGCCACTCCCTGCTGAATTGGACTTCGGCCCAAGTATGAAAATTCTTCCCCTCATTGTGTTCTACAAACCTGTAAAATTTGGTAATTTTTAGAGTTAGTCGGAAAATTGGGTTTCCGTTCGTCGGAAACCGCCACCTGCGGCGACGCGTGGCCTGTGGGCTGACGCTACCTTTTCATGCAAATTTTGATATTTTAAATCCGTAATTGGTACCTATTTGAGGTGATTCGATTGTGAAAGCTAATGTTGAATATTTCCATTACTAGAATATTTTCGGAAATTGATAAAAGAACGAATGTTGAACTACGAAAGGCTTGATCCTGCATCAAGGGTACGTAGGCAGTCTAACAGGGGTTAGATGCAGCCTTAAATAATTGAGATTAATCTTTTGTTGGGAATTTGATTGAAAAAGAGAAATTTGGGTGAATTATTTGAAAATTTAATCTTATGTTTTTGGTAAGTAAATTCTGGTTATAGATTTTGTGAGTGATTAAGAAATTTAAATAAAAAAATTGTGATTAATGGTAGTTAGTTAAACAAGAGTTTAATTTTGGCCTATCACCGAAATTAGTTTCTGAAATAAAACTTTCGGGTTGAGGCATTACAAAATGGTATCAGAGCAAATGATCATACCTTACAATGTGAGATATTATTGGTGTTTGTGGATGTGAATTGTAAATTATGAATTGCATTAATATTGCATTATTTTATAAGTTCTATGAGTATGAAGGAATTTATGTGGAATGCATATATTGTGAATCATCATGAATTGAATTGAATTGAATGGGAGTAGGAAAATTTTAAAATATCGTATTCATGTTATAGCTTTGAAGATGGGCGTTTGATTTAAAGTTTCGTATTAATCTTGAATTGGGTTGATATTATGTTATGCATTATGAAAATGTTGAACGTTAAGAGGATTGTTTAATTGTGACAAGTAGTTGGAAAAGTCGTATTATACCTGTGCAATTGAGAAATGTTGAATTGGGCGAAAAAGGTTTGTGGATGTTGAATTGGGCGGAAAAGGACCGTGGATGTTGATTTGGGTGAAAATGCCTGTTGATGTCGATTTGGGCGTGATGGCCCATGGAATGGGAGGAATGTTTGTTTGGGCAAAATGGCCCGTGGATGTTTGATTGAGCAAAGTGGCCCCGTGAATGTTGATTTGGGCGAAATGACCCGTGAAATGTGGAGAAATAATTGAGTGGGCACAAAGACCCAGTGTTTCAGGGAGAAAAGCTCCATGTGTGGGCTGTGAGAATGAGTTATCAATGTGATGTGTATCTACTAGGGATATTACGATATTTTTCAGTTGCTAGTCACCTTTTGGGATAAAATAAAAAGGTGATGAAATCGTTGTTTTGCCAATGATATTTATGGTTGAAAATTTTAATATTTACGAAAATCAAGATGAAATTTATCGAACATGAAAGAAATCATAAATTGAAGTTATGAATTGTTCATTATAATTGGAATGGTGGGAAAACCATGGAGATTTCTTCATTTATTGAATTATTGGTGGACATGAATAATAGAATGAGAATTTGAGTTCATTTAATATAAACGGAAATTGCGGGTTGGTTTTAAATTTCTCATTTGTATACAGTGATTGAGATTAGAAGTTCCAATGATTTTGCTGGAATTTCTGACATTTGGGTTGCCAATTTTGTTGGTTTGACTTGAAATTGTAATATTTACTTAGGCACTAATGATTATGGCTTGAAATTCTGATATTTATTTGGCCGATGATGGCTTCTATGGAATATATGATAATTGTTTTGAAAACAAAAAAATATGGCCAAAAACTTTCTAATGTCTGGTATCGTCAGTAATTGTGGCCATAAATTTGGAGAAACAATCAAGGTAACGGCTATGTGTAGCCAATGATGGTAAGTAGTTTTACCCATGATTGTGGTTCTTATGCTAGCATTTATCTAGCCAATGGTAGATATGGTTGGATAATCTGGTATTTATTTAGCAAACGAGGATTGCAACTTGATGTTTGATATTTATTTTGCCAATGTGTATGGCTAGAATTTCTGATATTTATTGACACATCCCGACCTGAATCAGGGCATGCTGGCCATCACGTGAGCGTGACGTAAGCTATGTGCGCATTGAGGAAGCGATAAAGAATAGAATTTACGGATAAATTAAAACCGAAACACTAGCAATACTAGTGTAAGAAGAAGTGTGAATTCCAAGAATACAGAGCATAAAAGTCTAGTTCTAGTCAAGCAGAATAAAAGACTAAATAACTGATACCCTCAGGTGATCCTACATGGATGGTGATCTGTTAGAAACTGCCTTGAGAGCCTTCGCTATGCCAACAACGAGAATTCTACTCAGAACCTGGAGGGGCAAAAAACAAAGTTGAGTGGGTCAGTAAAACGAAGCTTATATGAAAACCTTATCTTCCTTTGAATATACTAACCCCTCGCCGTAAAACAAGTATAGTTTTCCCAGAAAATAGAATACGTAAATATAATTCAAGTCATGCTCAGTATATCAAGATTCATATTTATATGTATGCCATGCCCAATGTCATGAAATACCAACTGTAAGCCAGGTGATGCAATTCATAATAATCATCTGCTAGCCGAAGTCACCTGATGTGATCTATACGGCGAATCTATAGCTCATTTCAATCATATCTCAATCTCATATCTCATCACATAATTCATCATGTATATACGTCACATATCTCATCATATATATACATATCTGCACACGAGTCGGAACCACCTCACGTGGTCTGACCGACATGACTGGGTGTAAAATAATAATACGCTATAATGTTACGATCACGTGAAGACTGTGCGATAAATCGCGGGTCACCTACGAGTCGAACCCACTTATAGTGGTCTATACGATAGGACTATGCACCTAACTTGGATCCAAGATGAGCGTGTGGTGCGGGAGGTGAACATCACGTGAAGAACTATGCCATTAACTCTGAGCGGGAGCACTAACATCGGGGTGCAGATTAATGAGCTCAACATGCATCACAACATCACCATCTATCTCATAATCATTACCAGCATAATATACTCACATGTGGTTTACCTGGGCCTCCGCAGCACCATGCAACAATATGCATAATCATGATAATGCATGTGCTAAAATACGATGCAAGTATGGCATGACATTTACAACACATTTCCTTTAAATACGTTTTCTGGGAAAAATGTCAAGTGTGTGTGTGTGTGTATATTGAAAACAATTGCCCACTCACTGATAAGTCGAAGGGTCGTAACCCCCGTGCCTAACCTGGTTACGCTCGTCCTCCGGATAAGTCTCGCCTATATGAGAAACAACTATATAGGTGTTATTTTAGAGCACATAAACAAAACTAGGCAATAACTTCTCATACAATGCTCAAATTGGGTATATGAATATACCACCATGATCTACACAATCTCAGGAACATCCCCATATTTTTAGAAAAATTTTCCGACCACCCATGCGCCGGTCAAGGCACGGCCAGACCCGCCTCCACATACGGCCACGTGCCAGGCACACTTACAACATCAGTTAACGCCGTCAGGTATATTCCGTTAATTTCCTAACGGCGTCACCCAACGCCGTTAGCATATTCCGTCAAAACTGACGGAATATGCTTCTTCTTCTCCGATGAGTCACCAGACGCCAGCGACTTCGCCGGTTTCTGGGTAAATCTTTAAAACCACTATCCTCATTCATTTCTTCACCATTTTCCACAAAATTGGTACCAAAATGAAGCTAATAACATGTAGAATCACGTTATATAAGTTTCAAGGCTTAAAATTCACTAGACTTTCCCCGAGAAAGCTCGATAGTTCAGCTTACCTAGAATCACGTCGATCTCGGCCCTCCGATGTCCATTTCCTTCCAACGAAGTACCCCGAGACTCGTGAGGACCTTCTTAAGCTCTTTCTGAGCTTGAAATTCCTTGAAACAAGTAGTTTTACGTCCATATAAACAGTGCATGAAAATTGGTTTCTCGGGTTCTCGAGGTATCGAAGGTATCCTTACCTGAAATGGGTACCAATCAACTCGAAATGGCACGAGGAATGCAATGGTGTGCTTAAATCCCTCGATCTGTCATGTTTCAAAGGGTTTTGGGTGTCGTCGGTACAAGGGATAAGAGAGAGGGCGTGAGTCTGTGTTCGAGATAGAGAGTTGACGGAAGAAAGAGAGAGAGAGAGAAATGGTGATGTATGTGGTCCAAATGCAACCAACCAGTCACAACAACCCATTTTTCTAAGTTCCTAATTGGTTCCAAAATATTAGGAAGAAAATGGATTGGCCCAATTCCAAAGCCTAAAACACAAACACACAACCAACGCTCAAGGGTATTTTCGTCTTTCCACACCAACGAGAAAAATATTTCGGGACGGGCTGTCACATTTATTCTGCCAATTAATATGGCTGGAAATCTAAGTATATGTGTGAAAATCATGATAATTAATTTGTTGAATTATTTATTTTGAGCTTGAATAAAATCGTAGACTGAGGTTATGATTTTATTCACTATAAATGGAATGGTCAAATTAGTTCTAAATCCCTTTTCGTTATTCGATTGTTGGAAATCTCGGGGACAAGATTTATTTTAATGGGGGTCGAATGTAATACCTTGAAAATTTAAAAATATATGAATATGTGGAGTAAATCAAGAATAAATAGATTTATGGTTATGAAAATTTGATTAGAGAAATTTTACAATTTTGTTTCCGAGATTTATTATAATTTACGTCCAAAAATTTATCGATAAGTGGAAAAGACGAAAATGCCTCTAGTTGACTAAGCGTAATTATACGAGGACGTATTTTATCCTCATACATTTTAAACTATTCTCGACATAATTAGATAGAAGATGATTCCACGAGCGTGTAGGCGAAAACCGTTATAACGAATGAAATCGAAACGAACGAAGATGGGGGCAAAATGATCATTTTGCCATGAATTTGGAATGCTCCATATTTGCTGGAGCTTTATCTCGGTGTAGAAAAGCCACATAGTGGCTGTGTTTTGGGGAGAAGGAAAGAGACCAATTAGAGAGGAAGGAAAAAGATCAATGAGAGAGAGAGAAGGAGGGGAAAATGAGAGAGAGGGAAGGGTAGCCAATCCGGTTTCCCCTTAACCCGTTTACCCTGGGTTTGACCAGGTTTCTGGCGACTTTTTAGTCACTATTTTTCGTCGATTTCCAACAAGTTGGAGCAAATCACCACCACCACAGTACTCATTGTCTTCCCCTCTTCAATTCCCACTCAAATACGACGGGGTTTGGGTCCAAATTCATATATGATTGAGTTATTGGGTCCGAAAGCTCTACGACGATGATCTGTCGTTTCATGAGTCGTGTCATCGATCAACACTATCAAACAACTCTTCTCGACCTCAGGAACAAAACCCAAGCCGAGTTACAGGCGTCGGAGTTCGTTTTGGTGTCAAATCGAAAACACCCATTTCTAGGGTTTCCAGCAGATCATGACGTTTTCAGGCCACTTCCCAGCTGAATTGGACTTTGGCCCAAGTATGAAATTCTTCCCCTCATTGTGTTCTACAACCTTGTAAAATTTGGTAATTTTTAGAGTTAGTCGGAAAATTGGGTTTCCGTTCATCGGAAACCTCCACCTGCGGCGGCTGGTGGCTAGTGGGTCGACGCTACCTTTTGATGCAAATTTTGATATTTTAAATCCGTAATTGGTGCCCATTTGAGGTGATTCGATTGTGAAAGCTAATGTTGAATATTTCCATTACTAGAATATTTTCGGAAATTGATAAAAGAACGAATGGTGAACTATGAAAGGCTTGATCCCGCATCAAGGGTATGTAGGCAGTCTAACAGGGGTTAGATGCAGCCTTAAATAATTGAGATTAATCTTTTTTTGGGAATTTGATTGAAGAAGAGAAATTTTGGTGAATTATTTGAAAATTTAATCTTATGTTTTTGGTAAGTAAATTCTGGTTATAGATTTTGTGAGTGATTAAGAAATTTAAACAAAAAAATTGTGATTAATGGTAGTTAGTTAAACAAGAGTTTAATTTTAGCCTATCACCGAAATTAGTTTCCGAAATAAAATTTTCGGGTCGGGGCGTTGCAGGTTTACTTTTGATATGTTAGGTTCCTCCCATTTGCCATTTTTTAGCAGAAATCCTTTTGTTAGCAAATGGCTTAAAGAGACAGAGAAAAGGAGATTGACTGTGATGACCCAATGAAATTCAAGCTTAACAGACCGGATTGTAGACTTCTCTTTTTAGAGAATGTTACGGTTTTAATCCTAAGTCAATTTAATTTATAAAAATTGAAAATGAGTGTTATAAGATTTGAAGAATGTGGGGTGTATGTGGAAAATATTAGGTGTATGAGAATGTGGGGTGTAAGGGTATTATGAGAAAGTATGTGAGGTGTATTAAGATAATTTTTAATTGAAAAAGCAAATATGGGGTGTATTAAGTATGTGGGGTTTAATCAACAATATATGGGGTGTTAATTGAATAAGCCATAAAGAATTGTATTTTGAAATCAATGTAAATCTCTCAAATCTTTTTTTTGTTTTGTTTTGTTTTGTTTGTTTGCAAAAGTAAGTAACAAAGGTTTTCAAACTTTGTTTTTATTACCAAAAAATAACGTTCCACCAAGAGTAAGAAAGAAGAGAATTGATTTTAACGTGAAAAAACGAAAACAATTTTCTAATTGATTTTTAAGAATTTCATTCCGAATAAAACTCAATCACAAAAATATATTTTTCAATATATGATATGTAGATGCAAATTACCTTGTAGACATTGTCGATCCCTGATTTGCTCAATTTGAATAAGTATTGTGCCCTAAATTAATCTGCCTAAAATAAAGCCTGAATCTAAGAAACATGGACACAATTACAAGTCTAGAAAATTAGCCAATTCCTAAGTAAATTCACGTTTACAGAAAGAGATAAAATCGAAATTATAGTTCTACCAACGTGTTCTTGAATTGAAATAGGAAAACCCATAGTTATGCTACCAACCTTTTCGATTGGACATTTTTCGTCTATCTTCTCAATTCTCCTTCTAATCCTGCAATGTTGCACTATAATCAAAACCATCTACTTTCTAATTCACCGTTTAAAGATCAACTCTGAAATAATCAACCAAATTATAAATCGAATAATCGTTCAATTCACTTGTCCAAATTCTCATCTTTAACTAAATAGTTATCTATTTATTGGATAATCGCTAACAATTTAGATTTGGTTGATTTTTAGAAGATTAGATCCTTAAAGTGACACAAAAAATGACAGTTTGGATTATTTTGCAATATTGCATGACGAAAAAGAAAAAAGAAGGTAAAATGAAAATATTCAAACTAACTAAAAAAGTTACTAAGTTAATTTCAAAACAATTGGCAGTTGGTTACTAACCACCATCGGTGATCTATAAATGAAGCAATAAAGCTTGCTTGTAACAAATTCAGTGTGCACAGTATCATTTGATGGGACTTGTTCAAGATTTCAAAGCAAGAGTTCAAAGCGATTTGTATGCTCAAGTCCCAACAAAGTCTCCGAGCTCGTTTATAAGTGTTTTTAAAATAACTGAAAACGTTTTTTGTGAAAATATTTTTGAAACCAATCATTAATAAAAATGGAAAACTAATGAAAATGACTTGAAAACTTTGAGTTTTAACGAAAATGACAAAATAAATGATAAAGTGAATAGTACCAGGATTGACTTTTTATTGTAAAAATATGATTTTTCGTTAAAGTAAAATTCCCTAATAAAAATCCAAATGGATCTTGAAAAAGCATTTGAAGTGCTTTATGCAATAAGCACGTATTTTATGCTTCTTTTAAAAGGCATTTGAATACTTTTGAAATCCAAAATTATTTTTACAAAAAACGCTTTTAGTCATTTTAAATACACTTTCAATAAGCCCTCAATCATCCAACACGCTTATAATTTTGTTGACAAAAAACAAAAAAGAAGCAAGTAGTACTACTGTAGGATTGTGGCATTGTGCTATCAAAACAAGGTGGATGAAATCTGAAGCCCCTTAACAAATAGGTAGGTCGGCTTCCTATCTACACAACGCACTGATACAAAGTTTGAACCTTTGTCTCTAACAATTTGGATTTAAGAAAACATAAAAAACTTCAGATGTAGGTTAGGTCAATTGGTTGATCAAAGTAGAATGTCAGCCGCCTAAATTCAAGTTCGAATTTCCTTTTTCTTTCAAAATTAAAGTAGTTTAGAGTTAGACTACTGCATTAAGAAACCATGAATTCTCAATGGTGTATCCAATGACGAAGTTGAAGCACATAAATGATTCATTTGGAACTGTTCTTGTAGAAAACATGTAAGTGCTATTTCTGTAAAAAGTCGAAATTTTTATGAAAAGTTCAAGTGCTTCTTAAAAAAATATTTTGAAGTAGGGCTGGGTTCGGTTGGCAAACCGTGCCAAATTCCTTGTGCCACCTGCCAGCCACATATACATAATTACCGAAAATCAGTTACCGCTAGCCAGCCGTCTTTAAGCGGTTGCCAAAAATTGGTTCAGCCAAAATTATTGGCTGGTTCGGTTGGTAAATGGCACAACCGGTGGTTTCCACTTCTTCCTCACTATCTTCCAGTTCCAAGGGCTCAATTTGATTTTCAGATTGGGATGCTTGTTCGGTTGCATTGTGTGGTTCATTTTGGGTTAATCCATGTTGTGCACTAGCAGTTGATTGGCTAGACTCCATCATCCTAAACATAAGCAACTCATATACATTCAAAATCATATATATGTACGCGTATATATAGTATCAATAATCATCATGCTATCAATTTTGTTAACAATATTTTCTATATTTATTATGGCATGAATCATATACATATACATATATTTTTTAAACCCTAAAACTAAGGAGTCATTTATTTTCTAAACTCTAAAACTGAGAAGTCAAACATGTAAAAAAATACCTAAAATATCTAGATAGAAAAAAAAAATATACATTGGGTAGGTATGGCATATCGCCAGCATACAAAATCAATTACCAAAGCCATGCCATTAATTGTCGGTTCGGTAAAATGCCAACCAATTATGAAAAAATGCCAAAACTATACCAAACCATTATGAGCCGACCAGTATGATTCGGTTGGTAAATCGGTTTATGGCAAAATTTCCCACCCCTATTTTGAAGTGTTTACGAAGAAACAACACTCTTTCACATTTTCCCCCGAACAGAAGATGGGCTTTTATGTTGGGTTGTTCATCAAATGAGACTGAGTTGGGATTTTATAAGGAGTTTAAGGGCTGAGTCAGAGGCCAATATTTTGGGCAATTGACTGACCAACAGGCTCGCATAGACGAGAAATTTTTCTTTGTGATTGGAACACTAGTGATACATTACGTGTTTTTATATAAGTGGTGAGAAATATTATTTTTTAAAATTATTAACCTTTTAACATACATAACTTAACATTTTTATAATGACACATGATGTATTCCGGTTACACTAAAAAATCTCTCACATGTTACTCTTGGGCATAGAATAAATGAAAAACGTTACTTTATTCTGCTCCGGATACGACGTCGCTTCGGGTGGTCTTCGACTCTTCGGCATTTGTTCCATCGAACCTCGTGTTAATCATATGGATCTGTTTGTTTGCTGAGAAAATCGAAGGAAAATAGCCAAGAAAGTACTGACTGAGAAATTCTTCTGTATTTGTTTGGTAAAGTGATCAAGTAACTCTAATTTCTTCCTCCAAAACCCTTCGGTCGAACCCAAAGAAACCACAAAGGGATCATCAGGTTCTCTCTCTCTAAATTGCTTAGAACTTTTGTGGTAATGTTTGTCATAGATACCACTGTATGTATGATCTGGGTATATAAGGGTGCAAATGTGTTGTAATTTTTCTGGGTTTTGCTTGAAATGAATGACGGATTGTTTTTTTCGTTATTTTTTTTTTTCATATTTCTTTATGTGTGTGTTAAAGACTAATTCATTTGATTATCCTGGGGTTTTGGTTGTTATGAATGAGGGATTAATGGTTTTTGTTTTGCTTACTTTTGTATGCGAATGCATTCGTTGTTTCGTGAATATCTGTGTGCAAAAAGCAATCTTGAACATGGAAGATACGCACATTGTGAAGGACGTTTCAACGAATGTGTGTTTCAAAAATGTTGGTTTTGTGTTAATCGCATTTACGTGTGAATGTATGGATATCAGTATGCAGACACACGAAGTGATTCAATAAGCTTCGTCTGAGCATAGACCATAGTGTAGATGTTTCTTGCTGAGTGGATTTTTGTTCAAGTACTTGGGTTGGGTTGGTTTATACTTCTTGTTTTGTGGAAGCGCGTGATGTTTTTTCTTTGCGGAAAAGTCTGCATTGGTTCAATAATCTTGGTGACTTACTTTCTTCCCGATAAATTCCATTTTGCAGAAAAGATAAGAGATACCATGGATGACAGCTGCGCTGTTTGTGCGGAGCCACTTCAATGGGTAGCTTATGGGCCCTGTGGCCATCGCGAGGTCTGCTCCACCTGCACTATTCGGCTCCGTTTCATATGTGAAGATTCCCATTGCTGCATCTGCAAGAGTGAATCTAAGATCATCTTTGTCACGAAGGTTAGGCATTTCCGTTGCTTACCTAGTTTAAATTGCAAAGTGTTATGTTTGCTTTGGTTAAATTACAAGGTCCGAGTCACATGTATTTTCTAGAGTTGAAACTTTTTATCTTATGAGATCCAGTTCGAGTACTTCTACAGTTCTACTTCTCCTGTTTTTTGAAAATCTATCTTGCTCCTACACTTCTTTTCCCTTTTCCAGGCTTTAGGCGACTATACAACGATGATTAATGACTTTTCAGTTTTCCCAGCCGATCCAGTGGAGGGTCAAGTTGGAAAGTACTGGTATCATGAAGGAACACAAGCATTTTTTGATGATCTTGATCACTACAAGATGATAAAGGCCATGTGCAAGCTATCTTGTGGCGTTTGTGATAAGATAAAAGAACAAAAGAGTGAAGGGTCAAAGAGAAAACGGGAGTTTAAAAATGTCGAGCAGCTGAAAAATCATTTGTTCCATTGTCATGGATTGTTCATGTGCAGTCTGTGTTTGGGCGGTAGGAAGGTGAGCTTTACATTTAGATGACTTAGATGACACTATATACGATGATGAATAATTAATATATCTCATATCAGCGTTGTTATGCTTTTCATTTTTTGGTTATATATCTATTAGGAGTTTATACACTCGAACTCTGATTTAATGGCTAAATTCTTCTCTGATTTGGAAGCATGAAGCATTAACCTTGATGCTGATGCTTATTATTTTGACCCTGATGTATCTGACTGTAAGTTGTAATACAGATCTTTATCTGTGAGCAAAAGTTATATACTAAAGCTCAATTGGGTCGGCATACAGAGACAGGTGATTTAGAGGTAGACGGCAATGAGACTGAAAGATGTGGATTTAATGGACATCCTATGTGTGAGTTTTGCAGCAATCCGTTTTATGGAGATAATGAGTTGTACATGCATATGTCCACTGAGCACTATACTTGCCATATATGCCAAAGGTAACCTGTTTCGAGTATTTGAAGGTAATTATTTACTTTAAAAGTTTGAGCAAACTTATATCCGCTGCATCTTCAATGCAGGCAACATCCAGGACAATATGAATACTACAATATCTATGATGACTTAGAGGTCAGTTGTTTTGCATTTCCAACTGATTATCGTCGATACCTTGAAAAGTTCATCATTGAGACTCGCTTCTTAGTTGACATGATAATCTATTTTGCAGAGTCATTTTTCTCAAGCTCATTTCTTATGCAAAGATGACGACTGCTTAACAAAGAAGTTTGTTGTTTTTGCAACTGAATCTGAACTAAAGGTGATATCTTAGTGCATATTACTTGGATCTTTTTCCACTCTTCTGCTTGCCATGTTATGTTGAGGTTTTGCTCACTTGAGTTTATATCTGCAGAGGCATAATGCCAAGGAACACGGAGGGAACATGTCTCGCTCTAGGCGTAATATTGCTCTTAAGGTTTGTATGTGATATAATCATAAAACTTATGCGACAGTTATAGCGGATAGGTTTATTATTCCATCTTGCTTTCTTTGTTTTGTCCACTCAAGCAGATACCAGTGAGCTTCCAGTGTAGGAGAAGTAATGAGACCGATCTTCATGGACCTTATATTAGAGGACGTGGTTTTCATTTTAATTCTGCAGAACTTTCCGTGGCACTTCAAGCTAGCCATGATACAGCCACTGCAGAAAGGTGCCGTAATGCATCCTCTAGTACACAACAAGCTTCTATTCACCAAGAAACAAGCGAACTTGAAACTGTTGCTGGCCGTTTTGAGGCGTTAGCTACTGCCGATTTTGAGTCTTCTTCAAGAGAAAATCCCCGGATTGAACTACAAGAAGCATCATCCTTCCCTCCACTTCCAGTGGCTCAAAGAGACAGGCAACAGAAATTAAGAAATGGTTCACCAGGATTGGGTGGTAGTTCAATGGCTTCTCGCATTCGTCGCCTTAACAAAGTAACTGTCCTTAATACTTCTCCAGTTTGGCCTGCAACAAATCGTCAACCTAAATCATCTGCCAGTAGTTCTCACCAGAAAAAGCCCTCTTCAGGCTCTGGGCACATATCATCATCTAGTTCTCCTGTATTTTCCCCGAGCGGTCCCGTTAAGCAAGCTGCAGCCACTGGGTTTTTTTCATCTAATTTTACTAGTCCAAAGAATTCGACTGGAACCAGTAAGGTCACCCAATCTGCTTCAGGTCCAAAAATTATCAATACTGGTTCTTTGGACTCCGATTTGCCTTCTGTTTCTGCTAATCAAACAAATAAAGAACCTGCTACTGCAAGTATTCAGAGGGTGCCAAAGGTTGGAGATGTTCATGTTGTCAACAAGTCTATTGTAGAAAAAATTCGCAATGCTTTGGAACGTGATGACAACAAATTCTCCGCATTTAAGGAAATATCTTCAGACTACCGCAAGGATATAATCAATACAGAGGAATATCTTGCTTATGTCTACCAGTTCGGCCTGTCACATTTGCTTCTGGAGCTAGCTAGACTCTGTCCTGATGCTGAGAAACAAAGAGAGCTTGTCGAGACTTACAATTTTAATATGAGGAGCAGCGGTACTCATGAAAACAGTTTGTGCAATGGCAGTAGCAAGTCAAGGAGCAGAAGCTCCAAGAAAGGCAAGGAAAAGTGTGAAGATAATGGAATTAAGAGTTTGAAATATGCTCTGCTAGATTTTCCTGTCATCCCTGTGAGGAATTTGCAGTCGAACCATAAACCTCCAGCGGAAGATGCAGCAGTCTCATTGAAGGACATCGTTGAGTCAGCCAAAGGAAAGTTGAAGATTTCAGTTGATGATGAACTTCCAGAGAATCAAAGGCCGACGGGTCAAAAAGGTTCTCAGTCATCTGGTAGCAGCTCAAAAAACAGTTTGGGGACCGCAGGAGCTGGTACTAAGCAAGGGAAAAAGACTCCAAAGTTTCTCAGAAACCGCCTTGGCAACGGTGCTACAAAACTCTCTGAACCGGGTGATTGTCCTGAGCCGATTCAAGGAAAAAAGGATGGAAACAAGGATCCACCAGAAGGATTGCCAGTACGTGGAGTTTGGCAAAATGGAGGTGGTCTTAAGCTCGTGAAGATGACTGCGAGGGATAGTAGAAAGTGATCGAGTTGTCTAATCCAAGCGAGGACGCACCTGTTTGTAGTTGCAAGGGTTGCCACCAGATGAACTCTCTTTCGTATGAATGTGTTTCTGTGTCATATGTAGTCTGTATGTTTTCTGTAGTGCTAGAAGCCTAGAACAAAAAACCTGAAGCCGATAAGGGAGTCGTGACGGGCGATTGTCATTTAGAATCAGCCTCTAAACAGACGTTTTTTGGTTTGATGAAATGCAAAGGTCTTCCTTTCTCACCATGAATCATAATTTAATTTTCAACGCTCCTAAATTATCTGAGCATCGATGGTCATGTGCCTTCGACTATGTGACTTTATAGTTACCTCCGATCTCATGCATATGTGCTCTAGGCTGCGTTTGTGTTCCACTGCTTGGTTGGTGGCCCAAAATTCAGATGTTAGTAAATATGACTTGTGTCACCAATTGACAACCATGCGGGGATAGCTCAGTTGGGAGAGCGTCAGACTGAAGATCTGAAGGTCAGGTGTTCGATCCACCTTCACCGCAAAGGTCATTTTTTAAAAAATTCTTTTTCACTCCTCCTTGTCGTTGCATTGTGCATCGAACCTCATACAAATATTGTGTCGTTTTCTTCAAAGCTCTTTTTTTGTTTTTTTTTCTAATTTAAAAATCCAGAAACCCATTTTCTTAGTTAAAGCAAATATTTGAACGAACAACAATAAAGCTTTATATCACTAAATGAACGGTGGCTTTGTGACGCCATGCATGTTAATAGTTTTGCTTAGATTTAAGAAGAATTAGGTTAATTATTTGTTAATCATCTGAATTAGACCAACCATTATCCTGGTGTTGGAGGACAGAAAATGATCCTTGCCGGATCCTTTTCCTGAAGATCCGAGAGATCCCGTGATCGTGATTGTTTATCGTACATCGTGCGGTCAGAAATTATTTTAAATTTTAAATTTTAAATTAAATATAAATAACACCTAATGAAAACTGACCACGCGATGTACGATGAACGATTACGATTACGGGATCCCCGGATCCCCAGAAAAAGGATCCGGCGAGGATCCTTTTCCGTCCTCCAACACCGGGATCATAGGTTAGGTGGAGATCACTTTTGCATTGCATGACGTGTATACAACGTGGACTCCAAGACTTCGAAGAATCATCAAAATAAAGCTCAAATAACATAGATTCGGATGTATTATTTGTACCCTTTGTGATTGTGATTAGATGTGTTTTGTTGGTTCTTACGCCACTTAGCTACGTCACACCACACCAACAATGCCTCCAAATGTCCACAAATCCTCAACGTCATACTCGTCAAACCTCGTCAAATAAGTGCTTAGTAAGATGTCACACTAAATTCACTAAACTCAGAAGAACGGATTGCGATGCTTCTTTCAAACTAAAAATTGGAGGTCTTGAGTTCGAAATCCGATGCTAATGTGGAAGCCAGACTTGTGGTTAGGGGAAGGCTGAAATGCCTCTGTAAGTCTTCTAGCTCCCGAAAATAGTGAATAATCATAGCTCGCCACCAGTTGTCCTCTTTTTTCTTTTTTTCTTTTTTTAAATTTCACGATATTTCCGCTATTTCTTTTTAGAAAAAAGAATTCATGCTAGGATCTCAGAAGATATGATTCTTGAAACCGCCATATTGCAACGTGAAAAATGCCTCTTGTTAATGGACAAATATAATAAAGTTATAAACAATAACATATTATCAATCATGCACCATGCAAAGGAGTGTGAACAACTTTATATAATTTTTAGTCATCAACATGTGTCTTGGTGTAATTATCTTTCATAGTATTTATTATTGAGCGGTTCAAAAAATTAACGGTTAGATTTGGCACATAAAAATATAATAAATCTTTTCAACGGTTAGATATTATATATAACTCGTATCACTTTAGTGTTACGTAGCATTATAGCCGAACCGTGCTATGAATTAAAACCCCAAAAATATAGCAGTTGAGCTTAAATTCACATTCCAAAGTTGGTAAACGCCCATATACTCCACCAAACCCGCAGTGACGAAAACAGTAATGCATATGCATTCTAGTGATATTCGATTCTACCTATTCTTTTTCCCCTAACATTGAATAATTTAACACACTGATGTTATCGTTGTAAAAAAGAAAATCAATTTACCAAAATAATAATCTAGAAAAAGAAAAAAAAATGGTGATGGATTTCTATAAATTATGTGCAGACAAAAAGATATTGCAAAGGGGTGTGCTATCCACACATCATTTTTTACTTCTCACACATTCCTTGTTAATTTATGTACGTTTATCTTCTTCAATTCATCCGATCCAACAGCTGAAAACTATAAAAGTATGGGAGAAGTAAAAAGATATGTGTGGATATCACACCTCTACTGCGAATACAAACTTCCACGAATAAAGGAACAAAACGACGGTCTGTCGCCTTACTCCAGCGACTCCCTCCAATCCCAGCCCTCAATCCACCCCCATCCAACGGCCAGGATCTTCAATCTCCCACGCCATCACCAAAAACAAATCTTAACCGTCAATTCTCACAGATCAAGGAATGCGAATAAAAAAAAATCAGTAAAAATTGAAAACAAGAGGAATATTATGACTGTAGTCTGTATGTTTAAGCTACCACCACCAGAACACTCTGTCTATAAATAAAACCCGGAATTCTCGGATTCAGTGTGGCAAAGATTCGAGCTTTCAGGCACCGAAACACTGGGAACACGCTGAAGCTCAAGACCCAGGACTCAGATTTTCGCTTTTGGTAAGGAAGCACTTTTAGAAACCTCAAAAGCTCATGCAAATGCTTTTGCTTTTCTTGTTCTTGAGTAGTATTTTTGCTTGATGCTGTAATTCACTTGGTTTTGTACTCAGTTTGAGTCGTTTGTTGCTGAGTTCGAATCCTGCTTTCCGCAGTTTAGATTAGTTTAAAGTAGACTATCGTTCTTATTTATAGGTTTGGCAGTTGGGTTTTCTTTTCCTTGGAATTTGGGTTACTGGGTTTCTCTTATAATTGCTTTTGTTGGGTGCGTTTAATTTGTGTTTGTTGAAGTTTATGTTTTTAGCTTCTTTAGGTCTCATTTGGTTCCTCGGATTGGGTTGGATAACTGACTAGATTCAATAGCAAGAAATTAACGTCAACAAATTTACATAAAAAATCACCACACGCTCATACATCACTTTTTTTCTAAAAGCACTTTTACAACTAAAATTACCAGACACTCAGCTGTTTTACTTTACTGCTGTTTATTCTCATGCTACAGCACAACAATACTAGTTTCATCTGTTTTTGTAGCTTTTGCACCGAATTCTTTTACTTGTTATACATTACTGTTAGTATGATTGCTTGGACTGGAAGAATGGTACTTTCATGCTCTCTGGATCCGAATTCGATCATCCTACAACATGTGGTTAACCGGGCAGATTCTCCAATTGATTTAGTTTGATAGCTTTGATTCTTGTTTTTGCAGCTTGTAAGAATGGCAGAGTCAGCAGACACCTTCCTGTTTACTTCCGAGTCTGTGAACGAGGGGCACCCCGATAAGCTCTGTGATCAGATTTCTGATGCAGTGCTAGATGCATGCCTCGAACAAGATCCCGACAGCAAAGTTGCCTGCGAGTCTTGCACCAAGACGAGCATGGTCATGATCTTCGGAGAGATTACAACCAAAGCCAAAGTGGACTACGAAAAGATTGTGCGCGACACCTGCCGTACAATTGGATTTGTTTCAGACAGTGTTGGTCTTGATGCTGACAACTGCAAGGTCTTGGTTAACATTGAGCAACAGAGCCCTGATATCGCCCAGGGTGTCCATGGCCACCTGACCAAGCGGCCTGAGGAAATTGGCGCAGGAGATCAGGGTCACATGTTTGGTTATGCCACTGATGAGACCACTGAGCTTATGCCTCTGAGCCATGTTCTTGCCACCAACCTTGGTGCCCGTCTCACTGAAGTTCGCAAGAATGGAACCTTGTCATGGTTGAGGCCTGATGGAAAAACACAAGTCACCGTTGAATACTACAATGACCATGGCGCTATGGTTCCAATCCGCGTCCACACGGTTCTCATTTCTACTCAGCATGACGAAACTGTTACCAACGACCAGATTGCTGCCGACCTCAAAGAGCATGTTATCAAGCCTGTTCTTCCTGAGAAGTACCTAGACGACAAGACTATTTTCCATCTTAACCCATCAGGTCGGTTTGTCATTGGTGGACCTCACGGTGATGCTGGCCTCACTGGCCGCAAAATCATTGTTGACACCTACGGTGGCTGGGGAGCCCATGGTGGTGGTGCCTTCTCCGGCAAGGACCCCACCAAGGTAGACAGGAGTGGTGCCTACATTGTTAGACAGGCTGCTAAGAGCATTGTCGCCAATGGCCTTGCTCGCAGGTGCATAGTGCAGGTCTCGTATGCCATTGGTGTTCCCGAACCACTATCAGTGTTCGTTGACAGTTATGGCACTGGAAAGATTCCTGACAAGGAGATTCTTAAACTAGTAAAGGAGAACTTTGATTTCAGGCCGGGAATGATTGCGATTAACCTTGAACTCAAGCGGGGCAGGTATTTGAAAACGGCTGCTTATGGACACTTCGGTAGGGATGACCCTGACTTCTCATGGGAAGTGGTGAAGCCATTGAAGTGGGAAAAGCCCCAAGGGTAGAACAAGTGCTTTTCCTCTCTGCTTGCAGTTGATCAATAATCTGCTTCTTCCAAGCAGCCGAAATCAATTGTCTTGCTTTTGCTTGTAGACGTCTTTCCCTTAATCTTTCTTTCCAGTTAATATTTCAATTTGGCATGTTTCTATCATAGTATACAAGATGTGTTGAGTTTTGATTCTTGGTGTATGAAAACATGTAGCAAAAAAAGCTGGTTTCTTTTAACGGATTTGGATCATATACGGATTCCATATTTTACTAATTACATCAGATTCGAATTTTTGTTACTCCCTGTCGCATCGTTTACTCTGTTTTTTCCTCTTTGGTTGTTCTCTTCATCTGCGAGAATTGGTTTCATGTTCCCCTCGTATGTATTTCTCTATTTATTTGAATACGAATAAGGGAATGGACACGGTAGGCTCTCAGTCGAGAAGCTATTGTCGCCTGATCCTCTTTTATTACAAGAAAATTCATATTAGCTTTATAATAAAAAGCCGATACATTGACAGGTCTAATTGGTACAAACTGACAGATTTATACATACAAACAGAAGGCATGCTAGCTCGATGTGTAACATTTTCATCTGTGGCTAGAGGAGATTCATCACACATTCACCGCCTCTGGAAGTTCAACCGTCCTATGCAGAAGGCGAAAATGGATGCAAAAGCAATCGGAAAAGCAATGAGAACTACCGCCACCAAAGCCAGCTGATCGTGGTGAAACCCGAAGTAATCCTCTAAGAAGGCAGAAACGGTTTTGGTTTCCCCAAACACGATAACCTCCTTGTTTATGTCTCCATATTGTGAAGTAAGCAAACCATTCATTGACCAAGATGTAGGAGTCATGTAATACAACCAAATCCACCATTTCGGAATTTGCTGCAGGAAGAACAACTTATCCAAGTCAGCTTTTTGGTCGAAAAATATTGAAAAGCAACGTTTATTTTGTATTTGGCGTAGAATGAGTAGGCTTACCGGTTTAGGAATCAGAAAACCAGCAAACAGATTGTACAATGTGTAGAAAACTGAGGAGAGAATTGCAGCTACCAAGTAGTTTGGCGTCAACGACACGAGCATCAACCCCATGTTATTGTAGTACAGGAATGAGCAAAAAATAGCATAAAAGTACCAGAAAACCTTGTATGATGACCCATAGTATCCGATCATTGGATATGTGACGATCGTAAATGTGGCTGCCTGGACAAATAGATAGGGAAATTCAACTGCAACCTGCAATTTTCGAAGACTTTTGTGAACTTGAGTACTACATTGTACAAACAAAGTGTGAAGAAAGCTACAAATAGAGTGTTGTCAGACATAAGATGAATTCACCTGTGCAAGTGAAAATGCCCACGGAGAATACATCCCTGAAAAATTTTCGCGGTACATAACAGTTCTCTCCGTTGCAACGTGTTGCAAAACGGTTGAGCAGTTATTGATGCCCAAGAATAAGACACCGGCGAACATTGAACCAAGTACATTAAACAAGTTTTGCTGGTTCTTTCTAAATACAGAAATCGAAAATCAAGTAAGAATAAGGTTGGTTAGATATGAGTGAAAGAAGGTTCTATACGATTGGACAAAATAACATGATCTGAGGGCTTACAGATTCTGTCCTTGGTTCCAAAATAAGGCCCCGAAAATTAGAGATGTTGCAAGCGTATGCATGATGCGCATCAAGTTGTATGCGGGACTCCTCCAGTAAGACAAGTTCTGCTTCCAAAGGCAAGACTTGAATTGTCTCCAGCCATTTTGTGAAAATCGGGTAGCGAAATGCAGATCTGTTGAGCCAGGAGGTGGGGTACTCAACTGTCTTACAAGCTCTATATTGTTCCTGCAAATGGGATACTAGGAAATGAGTCGCATTTGAGTTTTCAAAAACAATCACACAAAAATCTGAGTTCGAAAGCCATGATTTGATCACACTTTCAAGTGAACTCACTCATGTAAAGAAGATTTTCTGTATATTTGGGCAAAATCAACACCAAGTTCAGCTTCAGCTGATGTAGAAGTGATGTCTAACATCCATGTTGCTGGATTGTAGTTATCCCGAATCTTTTGAACCCCGGGAATACTCTGCGTTCAGCATACCAAATCTTTGGTATAAGTATTTCGCTTATAGTAACTAGTATTTCAGAAATCAGAGTGCAACTTACGAACCTGAAAATATTCTATAACTCTACTCGAGTGTTGTCCCAACGGTCCAGAGTAGATTATACGTCCTCCGGTTATCAATAGAATTAGCTGTTTTCAAAGAAAAGAAAACACTGCAACTTATGAAACTTTAAGGTTAAAATCTTATCAAAGAATAATGCTTCTAATATCCAGTTTTTACCTCATCAAATGACTCAAATATATCGATATTCGGTTGGTGGATGGTGCAAACAATTGTTCTTCCTGTATTAGCAACATTCTTCACTGCCCGCATCACTATCGCAGCAGCTCTTGCATCCAAACCAGTCGTAGGTTCATCCATGAAGATTATGGAGGGGTTTGAAACAAGCTCCACGGCAATTGTAAGGCGTTTACGCTGCTCTGTTGACAGACCACTAACACCAGGTATGCCAACCAAGGCATCTTTTATTCCATCAAGCTCAATTGTCTCAAGAACTTCATTCACAAACTCCTGTTAGAAATGCCAAAAAAAGAAACCATCTCACTAATGAAACTGAAACCGAAGATTTGATTTTTGATATCTACATATAATGGTCTTACAGCCTTTGTTTTTGAGTCAATCTGCGAAGCCAGACGCAGCCAAGCAGAAAAGATTAAAGATTCTTCTACTGTGATTTGTGGAGAATGTATATCGGTCTGCTCACAGTAACCCAATACCCTGGCAAATGTTTCTTGAACCTTGGGATATCCACCAATCTTTACGTCTCCTTCAATGTAGCCACTAGTCTTTCTGCCAGCAAGAACATCAAGAAGCGTAGTTTTCCCAGCTCCACTTACACCCATCAGTGCTGTAAGGATACCGGGCCTAAACGCTCCTGTAACATCACTCAGAAGCTGGAGCGTTTTCTGATTAAATCCCGGTTCCCTGGTTGTCTGAAACGCAAATACAAGAAAGAAAGAAATTAACGTTAGTAAAAGCTTTTTAATCCTGCAACTATCTGAACCTTGTGCCAATGAACACTTAATATTGTCACCTCAGGAATAACATAGTATTGCACATCTTGGAACACCACCGTCAAGGGAGTGAAAGGTAAGACTATTCTTCCTGTTAATCCCGAAAAAGGCAACTGTAAAAATGTTGTGGAAGTTTCTCTGTAAAATAAGGGAAACAAACACGAATCTGCTAACCGTTCTCAGTTGTTTTAGTAGGATGATTTGTGGACTTCTCTTTCAAATTGGCATCACCGAGGTTGTCATTAGTACTTTGAATTTGAGAGAGCTTTTCGTGTGAAATGATCCCACGAGATGTCCCAGGAGCTGAGTGTGTGTAAAATGGGATGAGTCGAGGTGTTTTTAAGTTCCACTTCTTGCGCTAAAATAGGATAGCGGAAAAATCAATTAACTTACACTTGAAGAAACTCAATGACAAGGTGAATCCGATATTGAAAACTATTGTGAATCCGAACACGGCACCAAGTGATATCCAGTAGCGATATCCTTCAAAGTTCAGGCCACGGCTTTCAAGTATTTGTCTCCCAATAGTAGTAGTAGAATTTGGGGATAGCATCTGCAGAGGAAAAAAAAACAGAAAGCATCCTGAGGAGCATGAAAATGCCAAAAAAAGAGAGGAGTTAATAGTATATTTCTTCGATCTTCCATGAAATGAGATGCTCAACCTTTTGCCATCGTGGCGAAAGAAACTCGTTGACAGAGAGGCCTATCTCTCCATATGTCAGGGGAGAAACCCAAAAACCCCACTCTAACCAAACAGGCATGGAAGCTGCAAGCAACAATATGACTAATTAAATTTGTTTGTTCAGCTGATTTTTTGCAAATGAACTGGAGAAACAGGTAAATTAATCTTACGTTTTTGGATAACGAATCCACTAAATAGCATGAGAAACAATAATGCAAAGCTACCGGCTGTCATAGTGGCAACCATAGTCTGAAAGAACGAGGCCAGGAAGCGAAACATGGACAATGATGTAAAGTGAACAGTGAAAAGCATCAAGAACTGGCTGAAGAACCTAAAACAAGATCACGTCATCTTAACAACAATCTGAAACTAAACCGAAAACATAAATCAAATAAGCCTTTTAAACTCAAGCTGACCTCTGTGGCTCGGGACTGTATCCAATGACATAATAGGTAAGAGAAGTCCAAACCAGGGATACCCCAAGTGAAACAGGAACTTTTAAAAGTGTTGCAGGAACGGCGTAAGCCCAAGCTGGGTAAAAACACAGGTCTCTCTGTTTGTAAAATACTTCTAGTCGCTGAAGTGTCATGGACATCTCGGGAATTCCATCAACGAGAAGTATTGTGAGAGCAAAGAACAAGGACCCCATGTAGTAATTACCATGCGTAACATCAAGATCCATTCGAGTCCTCAAAAACACGGTCATTGTAATAAATGCAATGAGGATAAGCTGCAGCAAAAAAATAGTCTTAGCATGTTTTCATAATTCCTAAGTTGAATTGAGAAGTGTAAACCCAAAAGCACAAATGATGACCTGACTTGTTTTGAATATATAGATAAAAGAATTCCTCCTCATGAGAAGAAGTTCTCTTGATGCGCAAGCTCGAAAGAGTTCCCGTTTTGAAAGAGAATACACGCTAAAGGAGAGAGCATTCTCATGGTTTTGGGACTTATCATTTGTCCCTAACAGGTCTTCATCTAGTTTCTTCCCAAAACAAGATGCCTTGAATTTTTCCGAGAACATATCAACGGATACATAGTTGTGAGGTTCGGTGCGGTTCCAAAAGTATGACTGATCCTTTTTAGAGATAACCTACAACAGAACCACGATGTTAACTGTTTCTTTAATCTGTAGATTTGAAAGCGCAAAAAGGATTTCATCATAAGAGAACCACGATGTTAACTGTTTCTTCAATCTGTAGATTCGAAAGCGCAAAAAGGATTTCATCATAAGCAAGCTGCAATTCACTTACCTCTTGAATGAAATCCGCAACCCCTTTCCTCTCAGGACACTTAAACCCGCAATCCTCAAAAAATTCCAAGACATGATCACGTGGACCGTGATAAACAACCTTCCCTTCCGACATTAAAATAAGGTCATCAAAGAGATCAAAGGCCTCCGGTGCTGGCTGAAGAAGCGAAACTAGTAAAGTAGCATCTGTTATGTGCACCAGCTGCTGAAGACAAGAAACAATCTGGAATGCGGTGGAACTGTCTAGGCCATTTGTTATTTCGTCCATGAACAAAGCTTTTGTGGGACCAATGATCATCTCCGCTACAAAATTAAAATTCACACCCGGTGAGGTAGGTCATCCAAGGCTGGAAGTTAGGACATTGCATAATTTTCTAAAACTATCAGTATTTCTATTTGCATTACCCGTTGTGAGTCTCTTCTTTTGACCACCAGAGATGCCTCGTCTCATGGCGTCTCCAACCAGCGTGTCAGCACATATATCAAGTCCAAGGATCTGAAAAACCACCGTGAACATTGTAAGACGCTGGGAAGCATTTGTGCAGACACAAATGATAGGAAACAAGATTTTAACTCTACCTTCAAAATGTAGTCTGTCTGAAGGGTTCGTTTTAGTCCTTGAACAGAAATTGCCTGTCATAGACTCATAAGTTATAAACACGTCATGATAAACAATAGAGTACATAACCTTGACAAAGAACGAAAAGTGCGGGAAATCAATGATCTCATAAACACGGAGTGAATAATATCAGAAAGGTTGAAGTACCTTCATGTAGGTATCTACATCTGGATCCGGAATAATTCCTGCCTCCTTCTCTTTTTTACTGACTTCCAGCATTACATCTTTGTAGGCATAAAACCAGATGATCAACTATTCTTCGTCAATAGGTTGTAGACATTTAGCCACATAATAATTATCTTAGGCTCAACAAAATCTTACCAGCTCGGCTTCCAATACCCTGACAGCGGGCTGAAAAATCGAGTGTTTCCCTCACAGTCATTTCGGGAATGTGCACATCGAGTTGGCTTATATAAGCTGATGTTTTCTGGGGGACAAAATCCGATAGTTTGTGTCCATTGTATGTAACTTCGCCTGAGAACTAGCAGGGAAAAAATCGGATAAAACAGGCAAGTATGAAGTCAGCAAACAAATTTAAGCAGCTCTTAACCAAACTCAGAAATTACTGGACTCCATGTTATAACGGTGTCCTGTTGAATCGAATGGTTAAACTAAGAAGATGGCCATTACGAATTCCACACTACAAATTTACAAAGATGTTCCAAGTATAAAACTAAGAGAAACCTTGAGGGATTTGTCCAGATTCCCAGATAGTGCCTTAAGAAGGGAGGTCTTCCCACACCCCGGGGGCCCAAGCAGCAAAGTAAATCTGCAACAGAACCGATTTAGTACGAAGACATGAGAACTTTTGGCTTAGTTGAATTAAATTTAGTAGATGAAAGGATACTAGCGTACCTTCCTGGCTTTATTGTACCACTGAAATCTTTAATAATGCTTATCTTGGCCTCGTGTGACTTTGAACCTGGAAACCTGGCAAAGATCTGCACAGAAAAAGTGAGGAAAAAATCGAAAACAGATTCATAGAGTTGACTTGTGAATGGTTAAGTTGTTACTTTTGGACATGATTTGAGTACTTACTGAAAGCATGCTCTTGGCTGAGTTCCAAAGAGTTGGGAGGGGCTTTCCGTGAACCACCTCACACACTGCTTCCACGCAAACATTCTTATATCTCACCTCCACGGTAGGCAATTTTACACCAACCCTACGAAAACAGTTTGGCATGAAGGAAAAATAAACTTCACTTGATCGTCATGCAAAAGAAGAAAAGGCTTACTTGTCAATCCTGTTTCTAATTTTTCGCAAGAGTCGAAGGTTATCATTTTCAATGTGTTTGATGAGCTTCTCAATGAATAGATGCCGTTCCAGAGCTTGAAGCTTGGTAACATCAACAACTCGCTTTCCTTCACCGTCAAACTCATTTCCCTCATCCTTGTCAAACAAAGATGATTTTAACCGTTCGAATGTTGGCAATCTATTAATGGCTGCCCACTGTTCAGCAAATTGAGAATCCTCCGCATCATCTTTGGCAGAACTCAACGCTGAATTGGCTCGGAAACTGGAGGAATGACTCCGAAAAGATGCCCTAAAGCTTCTTCCGAACTCTTCCAGCTCGATTCTTAGTGACTCTATCTCATCTCTGCCAACCATCTGAGCCATAGTTGTTAGCTTAGAGCAGAACTTTGAAGAAAAACTGAGTGGAAGTAAATATACACATAATTACACACACACACACACATATATATGTATATTATTGATGTCAGTCGTGCTTAAACTATGTTGGTAAAAGTAAGGTGATGCATCATTCTTATTCTTTCTGTCCAAGGAAGTTGAAATTGTTGTTTTTGAATAAACAACATATTACTCCACAGAGAGAGAGAGAGAGAGAGAGAGAGAGAGAGAGAGAGAGAGAGAGAACAAGTTGACTAAATGAGGTTTCTTACAAAAATAATCCGGCGGATTAAAAGTTAATCAATGAGCTTAATATAATGAAAAAAAAATTATAGCTACACATGAATTATGTGACATGTGATAAAAATATTGAGCCCACTGATTAATTGGAGTCTTAGCATAGAAGAATACTTGGGAAATAAGGAAACAGGTCATACGTGGGGGCTTTGATCACTACCCGTTTCGCAAGAAATTAAAAAACCGAAAACTCTGACAAATCCGATTTACTTAACTATGTCAGCAGAAATTTGATGAAACAAAGATAAGTAAATTTATAAAAAAAAAAAAAAAAACACTGTCTTGCTTGGCAAGAAATACAGCATACAATGTCCTTAATTATGTGGACGGGAAATTGCAGTAAAAAGAAAAGTTGTTAGAGTAAAATTGGCAATTCCTAAACAAAACGCCGGAATTTGTAATGTTTTAGACTAGTGCATGTCTCAATTGTAATTGTTTTAGTCTAAGTATATCTCTCGTCAATCACAAAAATAATAAGCGTTTCAAAGATATTCACTCAGGTAAGTTTGTCATGCATATCCATTACATATAGTTAGGTTTGTTTTGGTTCAAATTCATTTAGTTTTGGCTGCATGCGAACTGACTGATTTGGTTATTTTAGTTTGGACTTAAATAACAGCCCATTTAGTTGTTGTGGCTAATTGGGAGATATTGTTAGCTAAATAGGTTTTATCTGATTAAAACTTGGTGCTTATTTGATGTCTATCACATGCTGAGAAAAAACGTGGTGATAATTTGCAATTAGTTTGCTAGTCATATTTCTTCCTTTTTCATCTTAATCTTGTAGAGTTTTAAGTCATGCAGCATATTTATAGATGCATTATATTAGGGTTTTTGGGGTTGCTGCCGCATGCGTTTAAAATACAGATTCTGCTTTTCAATAGCGGTCAAATACATGCACTGCTAAAAGAGATTTTTGCAGCTTCCTTATTATCGGCAGCCAAGCATTAGGAAGAAAAGGAAATCATATTTTCTTCATTGTTTTTTTTAAGAGTATTGCTGCATGCGTTAGGTTTTTCACAAGTCATTATCATATCATAATCTATGTTTCTCTCATGCGTTGCATGCATTAGAATAGGCTTTGGTTTTGGCTGCTGCTGCATGTATTAGAACATGCTTTTGGGTTTTGGTTTTTGCTGCCGTATGCATTGATATTTGTATTGTATTCTCTATCGCTGCATGAAATATCATTGGAGATCAAAAGTATGTTAGCAGCCCCAAGTGCACAGAGAGCTACTTTCATTTCCGAAAAATCGGCAGTTTTATTGCCGAGTGTTTTTAAAGAGAGAGTTTATTTAATTTTTAATCACTGATTTTTCATGTGCTTTAATTTGATATCGATTATGAAAATGTGCCTTGTGATTTTTGTAATCGGTTGATTTTCAAAAATCATTTCATTTCATACATCATGCATGACCACTTTAGTATCTTGCAAAGTTCGAGGAGACAGTGATTGAAGGCCACGTAAGTGTCGTGCCACTTCCACTCAAAGGCTGAAGAGAGATCAAGTAGCAAAGCGCGGAGACAAAACTGCCAACTAGTATGTGTGTCTAGTTGATGAGTTTTGTATGTCTTTATGTACTCATTTCTCTTAGAGTTTGTCCTAGCTTGGGAACCCGAGGATTTTTCCAGTGGTGGGTTTTGCCTCGATAAATCCTACATTCTGTTTGTTGTGATGTGGATGTGAAAATTAAATTGAGAATGAAATTTGAATTAGATTTTTAAGTTGGAACCTATTCACCCCTTCTATGTGTAGCATAGTTTGATACATAATATCCAATCATCGAATATGTGATGATCGTAAATATGGCTGCCTGGATAAACAGATAGGGAACTTCAACTGCGACCTGCGATTTTCGATCATTGGTTAAAGTAATAACAAGCTAGCAGCATTTGTTAGATTCACTTTTGTAACCTTGAGGAGTACTACATTGTACATTGTACAAACAAAGCGTGAAGCGATACATAAGAAAATTGTACCTGTGCAAGTGAAATACATCCCGGAAAATTTTTCGTGACACATAACAGTTCTCTCTGTTGCAATGTGTTGCAAAACGGTTGAGCAGTTATTTATGCCCATGAAGAGGACACCGGCGTACATTCAACCAAATACGTTGAACAAATTTTGCTCGTCTCTCTGCTTGTAAAAAACTTCTAGTCTCTCAAGCGTCATGACATCTCGGAAGGAATTCCATCAACGACAAGTACTGTGAGAGAAAAATTACAAGGCCCCCAAGTAGTAACTATCATGAAGAAAATCTAAATCCGTTCGAGTCCTCAAAAACATGGTCATTGTAACGGATGCAATGATGATAATCTGCAGCGAAAAAATAGACTTAGCATTCTTGCAGAACTCCCACGTAAACTGAACTGAAAAGTAGAAATTCAAGAGCACAAACGATGACCTCAATTGTTTTGAATATATCGAAAAAAGAATTCCTCTTCATGAAAAGAAGTTCTCTTGATGCACAAGCCCTGAGGAGTTCACATTTCGAAAGAGAATACTCGCTAAAGGAGAGCATTCTCATGGTTTTTTGTCTTATCGTATGGCTGTGAGTGTGACAGATCTTCCTCAAGCTTCTTCCCGAAAGAAGATGCCTTGAATTTTTCTGAAAACATATTGACGGGTACATAGTTATGAGGTTCAGTGCGATACCAATAGTGTGATTGATCCTTTTTAGAGATTACCTGCAGAACCAAAATATAAACTGTTTCCTTAATCTGAAGAAACGAGAACAGGAATGCATCATAAGCTGCAACTCACTTACCTCTTGAATGAAATCAGCAACCGCTTTCCTCTCAGGACACTTAAACCCACAATCCTCAAAAAATTTCAACACATGATCACGTGGACCGTGATAAACAACCTTCCCTTCTGACATTAAAATAAGGTCATCGAAGAGATCAAAGGTCTCCGGCGCTGGCTGAAGAAGAGAAACTAGCAAAGTAGCATCTGTTATGTGCGCCAGATGCTGAAGACAAGCAACAATCTGGAATGCAGCGGAACTGTCTAAGCCGTTTGTCATTTCATCCATGAACAAGGCTTTTGTGGGACCGACGATCATCTCCGCTGCAACATTTTAATCCACGTCTTAAAACTATCTGTAATCTCGGTAAAACCTTCTACAACTATCAGTATTTCTATTTGCATTACTTGTTATGAGTCTCTTCTTTCGACCACCAGAGATGCCTCATCTCATGGCGTCTCCAACCAGCGTGTCAGCACATGTATCAAGTCCAAGGATCTGAAAAACCACCACGAACATTATAACACGCTCGGAAGCATTTGTGCAGACACGAACATTATAACACGCTGGGAAGCACTTGTGCAGACACTAATTTCACCTTCAAAATGTAGTCCGTCTGAATGGTTTGTTTTAGTCCTTGAACAGAAATTGCCGGTCATAAGTGAGAACAATGTCGTAATCATGGAGTGAACAACCTTCAAGTACTCGATCTGAAGAGTGCTTAAAGATAAAAGTGTTTAGGGTTTGAATTGTGTGTTTATTCTTCTCTCTAGGAGGTAAATATATAGTTGTACAATATCCCACATAACAGGAAATAAGAATCCCAATTATACAAGGAATAAATTATAGGATTACATTCCTAAACTAAATGGTTGACTCACGCCAACACTCCCCCTCAAGTTGGTGCATAGATACCTCCTAAGCCCAACTTGTCAAGTGAGTCTTGAAACACCCTTGCTGAAACCGCATGAGTTAACACATCTACTAATTGTTCTTCAGACCTCACTTATGGAATATCAATCACTTTGACATCTAACTTCTCTTTGATGAAGTGTCTATCTACCTCCACATGCTTTGTACGATCATGCTGAACGGGATTATTGGCTATTTCTCTCGCAGCTTGATTGTCGCAGTATAATAACATAGCTCCCTGAGGCTTGAACCCAATCTAAGTGAGAAGAATCCTGAGCCATAACAATTCACAAATTTCATGTGCCATCCCTCTGTACTCTGCCTCGGCCGTGGATCTAGCCACAACATTTTGCTTATTGCTTCTCCAATTTACCAGATTTCGTACTACAAATATGAAGTAGCCTGATGTGGAGTGACGATCAGTAATGTTTCTTGCCCAATCAGCATCAGTATACCCATTTACCTCCATATGTTCATGCTTCTTGAAGATCAATTCTTTACCCGGTCCACCTTTCAGATAACTCAGTATACGCATCACTGCTGCCATGTGATCTTCACTAGGAGCATGCATGAACTGACTTACAACACTAACTGCATACGCAATATCTGAACGTGTAAGTCATAGGTAAATCTATTGTCCTACCAATCTCTGATATCTTTCTTTATTGGTAGGAACTTGATCCTGGTATATCGCCAGATGATGATTATGCACAATGGGAGTTTCAACTAGTTTACAAGCCAACATTCCAGTTTCAGATAGAAGATCAAGAACATACTTCCGCTGAGACAAGTAAATACCATCATGAAAACGAGCAACTTCAATGCCCAAGAAGTATTTCAAACCTCCTAGATCTTTCATCTCAAATTCTGATGAAAGATACCCCTGCAGCCTTTTTATCTCTTATGTGTCATCACCAGTAACTACCATATCATCCACATAGATAATTAACAAAGTAACTTTACCTCTCATGCGTTTTATGAACAGGGTGTGGTCCGCATTTCCCTGTCTATAATCGTACTTTTTCATTGCTTCAGTGAACCTTCCAAACCATGCTCTAGGTCATTGTTTGAGTCCGTAGAGAGCCTTTCGAAGTCTACATACTTTCCCTGCTTCATTCGATGTTTCATATCCTGGTGGAAGATCCATGTATACTTCTTCTTCTAGATCTCCATGTAAGAAAGCATTCTTCACATCGAACTGTTTCAAAGTCTAGTCCAGGTTAGCTGCTAAAGATAAAAGAACTCGAATAATATTCATTTTTGCGACCGGAGCAAACGTTTCTTGGTAGTCAACTCCAAATGTCTGTGTGTACCCTTTAACTACCAATCTTGCCTTGTATATGTCAATGGACCCATCTACCTTGTGCTTTATGGTGAACACCCATTTACATCTCACTGGTCTCTTCCCTTGTGGTAGTGACACTACATTCCACATTCCATTTCTTTGTAAGGCTTCCATTTCTACTCTCATGGCTTCTACCCAACGGGGGTCTCGCAAAGCCTCTTCCACTTTTGTTGGAATTTTAATCCTAGCCATTTGATTCACCATGGCTTGGTACTTAGGTGATAGCCGATGAGTGGACACATACTGTGAAATTGCATATCTCACTTTTCCTTCCGAAGAAAACCTGTCAGGTGGTTTCCCACAATTTTGCATAGGAGGTAAAATATAGGAATTTTCAACAATATCTGGAGTCTGAGAACGTACCTTTTGGATATCTACAGGGACATAAGTGTGTACTAGTGGAGGAGAACGAGGGTTATTTTCTATTTGCACAGTCTCAGTATCACTCGCGGACCTATTACCTTTTACTGAATCTATAAATGGTGTAGGCCTACTATTCGACGCTGCATAAGCTATCTCTCGGTCAGGGGTTTCACGGTCACTACCGAGTTCTGAACTACTATGTCGTGGCCTACTGTTGGGCTTTGAATTGATGTGTCGCGACCCTCTGGTAAGGCGCGATCAAGTGGGTTGCTCATAACACCTAAGTTTTCAGTCTCGGTCTCGCATGTACTACTGGGACCATGCCAACTGTCTCGGTCATGTGGAACATCAAACTAACTGTAGTCTTCGTATTTATGATTCAACTCCCCCTGAAGAGTATAGTGGGTTTGATCAAAGATGAAAAACATCTCGGTTTCGGAAAACATGACATCCACGGTGACATAGAAATGCTTAGTAGGTGGATGATAACATCGATATCCCTTTTGTTGGCTATTAAATCCTAGAAATACACAACGAACAACACACGGATCCAATTTACTCATTTGATTCTTATGAAGATGCACATAAGCCACACATCCAAATATGCGAGGTGATAATTAAAGAGAAGATAGTAGAGTGACATAATCCATCAAGACTTCTATGGGAGTTCGAAAATTGTGAACTCAAGAGGGCATGTGATTAAGAAGATAAAAGGAATACGTAACTGTATCCGCCTAATAGGCATGAGGAGCATGAGCCCCAGTTAGAAATGCCCGTGTAGTTTCCAAGATATGTATATTCTTACGTTCTGCCACACCATTTTGTTGAGGAGTTTAAGGACAGGTAGTCTCGTGAAGTATGCCGTGCTCTGCGAGAAATTGTGATAGTTCATAATTAAGATATTCTCCACCATTATCAGATCTTAGGACTTTGATAGGAAGAGAAAATTGATTTCCAATCATCCGATAAAACTGTTGGAAAATTTGCCCAACGTCACTCTTCTATTTCAAGGTATAGAGCCAAGTCATTCCAGTGCAATCATCTACAAAGGTAACAAACCATCGAATACCGTGGCGCGTCACAATTGGTGAGGGACCCCATACATCGGAGTGAATTAAATCAAAGGGCACTGATCTTTTATTAAGACTCAAGTGGTACGAAGTACGATGACTTTTTGCAAGAATGCAATCCTGACATTGAAAATCAAAGTCTGAAACGCCATTAAATAAAGACGGAAGTAATTTTCTTAAATAACCAAAAAATGCATGTCCTAGTCGACGATGCCATAACCAGATTCTCTTAACCTTGTTGTTGTGACCACTGCTCACTTGGTTGACTCGGCCCGGTACCACATCATCCACATAATATAACCCTATTTTCTTAGTACCACGCCCAATGATCACCCGTGTTTGGATATCATGTAGTAGGCAAAAAGTGGGAAACATGAATACAACACAATCTAATTGTTCCGTAACTTGACCAACAGAAAGTAAATGATTCGATAGTGAAGGAACAAGAAGAGTGTTATTCAGAGATAGAGAGGGAGTAAGGGCAATGGAACCCGCTCCTGTAAATGGAGCAATTTCATTGTTTGCTGTGATAACATTCTCCTTAGGTGGCACGGTTAAGTAGTGAAACAAGGCTTCATCATATGTCATATGGTATATAGCCCCAGAGTCAATTATCCAGCCAGAATCTCAGTTAGCAGATGCTGTGAATGCAGTGCCAATTTTACTTAGATCATCAGATTGTTCTTAGGACGAATTCAAATTCAATCATGAAAGTTGCTGGCCCATACTGTCTGGGTCCAAACTGTTTACCAAAAGGCTGTCTCCTAATAGGCTCGGCATGCCCACATGGTTGATGCAATCGATTCTCGTGCTGATTGGCCCAACGGCTAGCCCCGCGTCAATCCTCACGCTGCATGCATGCTTCCTCATTGAACTTTGGGCTTTAGGCTTAGCCAGCCCATTCTCCGTCTTGCTCGTAATCGGCCCAGCTTGGCTGTCTGCCATTAAGGCAGCAAGTTTCAGCGGCTTGATTAAGGTCTCCAGGGTTTGGTTTTTCTTCGGTATTTCCTTTAGGTGTGGATCTCTTGCTTCGAGACCACACCACCGGTTTGAGGGTTTTGTCTATATATAGTTAACAGTTAAGGTGGAAGACTAAGAGAATGAGACAGGCCAAAACCTGCTCTGATGTCAACATAAAAGTGTTTAGGGTTTGAATTGTGTGTTTATTCTTCTCTCTAGGAGGTAAATATATAGTTGTACAATATCCCACATAACAGGAAATAAGAATCCCAATTATACAAGGAATAAATTATAGGATTACATTCCTAAACTAAATGGTTGACTCACGCCAACACTTAACCTTGACGAAGAACGCAAATTGTGAGAAATCGATGAGCTCACAACCTTGATGAAGAATCGAGGATGTGCATACAGGCCTAAAATTCATTCTCAATTACTAGACCACTCCGTGATGGTTAGAGACGGTTAGAGTTGAAATACAACTTTTCGGTGCCACCAAGAAGCACACAAGTTTGATACCCATTTTTCCAATATTGCTTTAATTTTATTAAAGCCAAATTTGGAATTTGCATGTCTTCGAAGAGAATTCATTTTCACTCCCTATTTCTCCTCTTGCACTCCTCTTTATATTTATCTCTCAAATATTCTTTGATTCATTCAATTCTAAAGCTACGAGAGGAGTGCAGAAGCCAAAAAGGAGAGTGTGAACATCACTTCCCGTCTCAAAATATTATAAACTAATTCAAGGACAATATTCAAGAGATTACAAATGATTTAGTTATGGTTTTGAGCATCTCATGGCTGCAATATTCATAACACAACACATTATAAATGGACAGAGATGTTTTATTGATTGTCTGGTGACCACGGAAAGCATGGTCACTCACTGTCGAATTTGATATCAAATGTGGAGAATAAATGAACGTACTTTTACTGTTTAAATCTCACCCCTTAATATCAAATTAAACTGTAAATGACCAGGTGACAAAGAGGACGAGACTCGGAAGCCTTGTTGTCTAAACTAAAAGGGAGCAATTTCATCCACCAAACTTGAAGAGCAAATCATTCTGTACATAACAAAGCCCCTATTGTTTTGGGTTCTTCACAAACACCACCACTTTCATACACAATACATTTCTCCATCTACAAAAAATAATAAAACCTAAGAGAAAAAAAGGAGGGGGAAAAAGGGATACAAGGATCATCTCTCTTCCCCATCAATCCCTTCTACCACATATGTCCTAACAGCATCAGCTCAGAGTCTCAGACAGACAAACCCAAGAATTTACGAGTAGAGAAAAAAAATTTAAGAATTACCCTCACTCTCTATATTTCCGACATCCTTAAACGAATCACTGGGTTATTACGTCCGTTGGTAGCCTTTGCTCTCTGATCTTGAACCCGGATAATCACTCCGATCAGTGTCTGAATTTTCACGCTGGGAATCAATGTCCACACTACCTCCTTCAGTTCTTCGGTGCCTTCGATCCTGAACATTAAGAAGAAAAATTGTGTTCAGAAGACAGGTGAAAATCATCTCTTTGTATAAAAGTTAACGAAGCCTGCATCTTGTGAGGACTGAAAACAAAATGGATAAGACGATGGGAGAACAAAATGTAATGCGTGGGGAGAGATTTTGATAGAATATTGAGCGATTAAAACGCACGAAAAGGTTAAATCTTTTGCATGGGAAAATGTTTTGGTCCTTTGAATCGAAATTCAATTCGGGAGACGGCTAAAAAGCTCTACATTTAAAGATGTAACAAGGATGTCAGAGGCAATGTGGTTAGAAAATGGAATCAGATATTTCCTTCCGGGATTCAAATGCAGTCGAGCCAGACCAGAAGTTGCCGGTTCATTCTCCTTCTAACAGACATAATTTCAAATTAATATCCAACAGAAATTGTGTTTTAGAGATGGAATGGAAATCTGACCTCTCTTGGTATAGGATATTCCTCGGACTCGAGCATACGGACAACTTGGCTCATCTTGGGTCTTTTTTCAGAATCTGGATCAACACACCTCAAAGCAGTCAAGAGGGCTCGTTTTAGGGCTCTTGTCGATGGTCTCACCTCAATGTTTGGGTCTACCACTTCTTCGGATCTTCTGTTTCCAACCATCATTTTTAGCCAATCAACCAGATTTACCTGTGAGCATTAAGACTACATGTCAAACAAAACTCCAGAAATTCATTCAGCAAAATGAAATGGTGATCAAACGATTGACATTGCAACATTAAAGTTCTATTGCCATTTCTGTCTGTGGAGTATCAAAGTCCAAAGTTTTGGTTTTTACAAATCCAGAACCAGGCCAAGTATATTTAGTAGGAAAAAACAGAACCAAAGCAATTCGGAAGGGTCAATTTTAGGGAGGGCCTATGTTAGGCTAGACAATATGTTGGGCTAGACAATCTGCGCACTCCTAAGCATATTTAGACTGTATATTGTCTGTTGACTGTTGTCATTCACTGTGTAATATGTATTTTCAAAAGACATTCACTACTTAGTACAAGCAATAAATCCAACTTGCATCAAGCACTTATGATTCTACGCTGACAAAAATGTGGTATATTAGGATGGTTAGAGTGCATACCTCATGAGCAGGGCGACCATAGTCCACAGGGTCTCTTCCAGTAATTGCTTCTAAGAGCAAAACCCCAAAGCTATATACATCGCTCTTTTCATTCAAAAGTCCCGTATTAGCATATTCAGGAGCCACATACCTGAAATTTTTGGTAATAGGGACAATGATTACACGAGAAATAATTAATCATCAGCATCAGTTATCAATTTATTCTGCACATCTAAAACTGAAAGACACAACATTTTTTAGGGGCCAAAACAAATCATGCTCAAGAAAGAATACTAACCCGAAGGTTCCCATAACACGCGTTGTCACATGACTAGTTCCTGCACCCAGCAGCTTGGCCAGCCCAAAATCAGATACCTTGGAATTGAAGTCTTCATCAATCAATATATTGCTTGACTTAATGTCTCGGTGTATCACTTTTGGTTCAATGGCCTCATGTAAATAGGCAAGTCTGCAACAAGTATATCTGATTTTAAGTGAAACTAGGAAACCTGGAAAAAAGAAAGTGATTATGTAGGTGATTTGACTTACGCTTTTGCGGTCCCAAGGAGAACCTTTATGCGGGCTTCCCAAGTGAGATATCCATGGTGACGCATTGCTCCGTGAAGCCACTGCTCCAAGTTTCCATTGTTGACATACTCATAGACCAAAATCCTGAAATTTTGAAATGCAAATGAGACCAGTTATTACAGTTCAGCTGCTACTTCAACAGTACCAGGCTATTATATACTCAATACACTTCTCAGATACCAAAGCCACAAACAAAAATTCAAAAGAAAATGGTACCTATGAGTCCCTTCAACGCAGTATCCCAGGAGGCGAACCAAATTCTTGTGGCGCACATGGCCAATTGCTTCAACTTCCACCCTGAATTCCTTTTCGGCTTGGCCTCTAAAGACAATATAACAGGTTAAGACCAGTTCATGGAACCGAGAATGGTGAATGGACAAACCAAAATCGAGTCAAGATACAGTCATATTTAAACTCACAGGTTGTTCAGGATCTTTTTAACTGCCACTGGAGTCCCATTGATGAGATGTCCCCGGTAAACAACTCCATATCCACCCTCACCCAGGACATTATCCTTTGCAAACCGGTTTGTTGCAAGCTCAAGGTCCCTTAATGTAAACCAGTGGCCCCAACCCAAATGTGAGAATTCAGGCAGGCCAACCAGAGGAGACGGTGCAGTTATTGGATACGATGAGGAAGCCTTATACACAGTAACCGTGCTGGAACTCCCTTCTTCTCCAGAATGGGACAGGACACCATCATTTTCTAGACGATTAAACGAACCTGACTGGCTGCTATTTTCTCCATTATTTGATTTTCCCATATCCAAATGGACCATGATCTTATCGGATTCTCTGTCACTAGATTTGTCGTGAATGGTGAGAAGAATTCCATCACGAGGAGCAAACTCCCTAGCAGATACTTGCTCCACCCGCACTTCCTTAATCTCTTTCGAGACAGTTGGGATTTGACTAAGGGGTATCCTGTCACGAGCTTTCCTCGATTTCTTACGCCAAGTAAGACACATTGATAGCACAGTAAGGATAACAATGATAAACAATGCAACAGCAATTCCAATTACTTCCCAGACTTTTAGATTAAAGATGGGAGTTTCCTTGGATAACTCTGATTTGAGATCAGAGGCCATTCTATCAGCTACCAACAAGCCTACACATGCACAGCAGAATCTCACATTAAAATTTATTCTGATTCATCATTCATATCACTATAACAAAATTCAAAATCTGTTCTTTCAATCCATTGCAGCATCTAGAGATTAATAAAATACAAAGTTAGTATATTTTTTCACCAATTCCACAAATACACACATACACACACATATGAACACAATAAAAGGAGAGAACTTTGAAATGCGACCAGCTAAAATTTCACTTCAATCATTTTACCACCAACATAAACAACAATTCACAAGTGATTTTAAATTTGTACACGTAAATTCACTGACTTACCTCTTTGAGATGGAACTCAAAAGAGCAATCTTGAAAAGCCAGATCTTTGAAACCCCTTCAGCATTCTTTATCCCAAATAAGGCACAATTCCAGATCTCTAACCAGAACTAAGAAAAACCCATAAACATAAACCAAGAAAACCTCTCAAGAAACCCAAAAGATCCCCCTTCAATAAAATTAATTTTAAAAAAAACAAATATAAGCAGTAAACTCAAATCCCTTTGTGGGTTTTCACTGTGGGGCAAATGTGTTTCTGAATCTAAGTTGGGAAGGAGCTTTCAGGCACCAAAACTAATCCATATCAAAAACCAACACCCAAAAAAAACCAGAAAACTCCTGTGCCTGTGCAAAATGTACAGGGTCATGGAAAAAAAGTGATCTCTATGAGTGGATGGGGATATAAGAAGAAGGGGTGGAGTTATCAGTGGTAGGTCAGGTAGTAAGTTTTTAAGACTCACTCACTGCTGAGAGTTTCCTTACAAACAGTAAAAGGGATGCATGGAATTCTGTGATGTTTAAAGGTTCTGAGATTTTCCTGATTTGTTTGTGAAACATGACTGATTGGAATTTACCAGTAATTTACTTTATTAAATTGTTTTTCTTTTTTTTTTTTTCATTATTAATGTATCTATTTTTAATAATTTATTGCTGTATTTGTGTCTGTAGTCACTCTCACAGCTCTGAAAGTTCTCTGCTTTTTTGTTATATTTATTGTCATTTTGTAATAGAGAAAGTATTTATTTTTTTTAAATTATAAAATTTATATCGTCGAATCTCAACCGTTTACTTGGTCAAGTCTGAGTTCATAGGTTACAAACTTTTATATGGAACTGTTAGGATATCTTACATGCAAGTCTCAGCAATTACTGAATTTTGGAATGTCAAAGCCATCTGTCAACAGTTGTCTTCATCCTTATCACATAAAACTCAGTAGTCTTCATGAACTAATTAGCAGAAAACTGTGGATCATTAGTGCAACTACTTGTTTTGTCTGTAATTTTCTACGGATTCTGATTCCCCTAAGAAAGTAATTATCTAGAATGAGGTTGTATATCTCTTTACGTCTGATTTTCTTCTCATGTGACGAGTCATATGAGGTGACACGCAAACATTAAAACCATACAACACGTTTCATGTGTTCAATTGACGTTTTGATGGTCGAAAATAAACCAAATTGTGTTTACGAATTTGTAATTTAGACAGTTTAGCCGGTTTGATGTTCACCCCTGATAAACGCGAGGCAATTGATGATCTAATATCTTTAATCATAATTTTGAGAAATTCTTGCCAAAAGATTAAGAAAAAGAAAAGGTGCTCATGAAATTTGGGTATAAATCTTGATGATTGTTAAAAATGGTTCAATGAGCCAGATCACGGGCTGGAGTACTAATGCAACCCTATGAACCAAGAAAGGAAGGGGATAGGTCACGGGACAGCAAGGCATGTGGTGCCATCACCAGAAAAAAATGGTTCACCAATAAATACTGAATCAAGTGAAGTATAAGAAAGAAAAATGTAATATCCAAAAAGGGTATAATTTGAAGGGAAATGGTAAAACACATTTTTTAGCCGCTTATGCACTTCTGTTTAATTTCGACCGTTGATTTTGTTTAATTTATTGGTTAGAGATAAAGAGAGATGTGTGAAAAGATAAAATGAACGTGTGAAAATCACTTCTTTTAAACCCAAAACAACAAAATACTATTCTTTTTCCAAATGAAAAGGCAAATTTTTAATTAGAACAGTAGAATACTATTAAAACGATGGAACTAGTTGTTACATCATATGGGTTTTGGAAAAGTCTTCTATATCCAACAAAAAAAGAGAGGGTAAAGTCTTTTATTTGTTAAGCTTGTATATATTATAAATTTTGAAACAATCCTCTTGCCTTTAAAAAAAATTAAATAAATAAACTTTCAAATTGCTCTAAGTAGGAGAAAGGTAAGTTGCTTTGGCAGTTGTAGTTTTTTTATTTTTTGGTAAATCCTTTCCGTAAAAAGGAACAAAAATTTTATTCCAAACTTAGATTACAAACCAAGGACCCATATACACATATAAACAAGACAAAACAGGGACCACCACCGCAAACTCAAAAGGGCCCAACCACAGCCCAAAGCTAGAAACAAAAGCCGAAGAAAATTCTAGAGTAATGCTACCACCACCGCAATAGTATATCCCGATCAACCCTTTTCGCATTCCCGACGCCATATATCCAACCAAGCAGCATTGTAGAGATTAAAAGCACGAAAATCTCATCACCCAACCACGAACATTGTGCCAATCTCAACCATAAATTAAAAGAAGTCCATGGATTTACCACGAACAACACTACCAACATAGGCAGATAGAAAGAATGAGGTGGCAGTTGATGTAGTTTGGCTTCAGTTTTTCTCCCATGCTCACTTGGGTTTTGCGCTGTTGCGCATGATTCAAATAGTGATGCGATGCTAGCAATGCAGACGACGATAGTGCAATTAAATATCAACATTACAATAACGATGTTTATGATTAGTATATAATATATTGTATTTGGTAAATATTGTTAACATGACGTTGATCTGTAAACTATTTATTTTTCAACTTTTCTAATTAAATTTAAATTACCAGAAATAATTTATAAACTGATTTCAGATAAAGAAAAAGGAAAATACCTGTGACATATTCAAGTGACATAACTATGAAACATAAAGTATGGGATATGCTATAGATTTAGAAACGATCATTTAGTTAAATACAAAACAAATTCAATGATTTATTGAGTTATATTACACAGGTATCCTATCTGGCATAAGTTGTCCACTTTTTGGTAGTTTAATTTCCTTCCAACCTGATCTCAGTTTTTATATTAAAACTATACATTAATTTGGGACCACTAGATTTTTGTTTTTAGTTTCTTTTAATATGGCTAGCATAGATCATATATGTACTCCAAGTTGTTTTGTTTCTTGTTGTCTTTACACCATAAGGACCATTAGGTATTAATTCATATATGTAATGGGTGGGTTGGTCGGGTTGGATTTCAATCTGTATACAACGCAATAGGCTCAGGTTGACATTATAAAAGTTCATTTTCACGTAAGAAAATGGACAAATCAACTCTCCCAAAACATTTTAAGGCGAGTTGGGTTGGGCAGGTTCAACAGGTTGGGATTATTTACTTCATTCTTATTCCTAAAGTGAGTATGAGTGACAAATAATCCAAAACACATATAATATAAACTTAAATCTTGTGTGGTGTTTTAGAGTCACTATTTGTTGCTTAAGTTAAATTTCATCATTTTACTAAAGTATAAATAAACAAGTGTGTACAATAATTATTAAATTTTGTGTATGTGTGTATAGAATTGTTGATATTCGGGTGGTTCGGTTTCAATCAGGTTAATAATATTTTAACCTAACTCAACCCACCTATTGGATGGGTGAGTCGGTTTCAATCAGGTTAATAATACTTCAACCTAACTCAACCCACCAATTGGGCGGGTGAGTCATTTTCAATCAGGTTAACAATACTTTAACCCAACTCAATTCACCTATTGAGCGGGTGGTCAGGTTTCTACTCGAAAACAGATTTTTAAAGTTTACAACCAATCCAACCGAACCCAACCCAACGACTTTTGGTTGGATTGGTCGCTAAATCCATTGAATTAATTTAATAATTTGTAACCAAAATATTGAATCTGTTCACCTCATCTCTCTACATCAAGTTATCAACTAAACTTCTTTGATATCTCGCTTCTGCGATGAAATCTATCACTCTTGCTGAGGCATACTACATTTACATGCATATGGACTCCCAAATTAATTTCAATATTGATTAATCAAATTTATAAAAATATGTTTCTCTAATTTATTTTTGTGATAGAGAAACGATATTCTATATTAAATTCATCTAAAATTAGGGAAAAAAAAAAGTTCGAACTCAAGTGCAAAGGGAGAAACACTGCCCTAGTCAACTTAACTACGTCCTAATCTACAATTTTCTTAATTTATTTTTAATTGCAAATCCGTAGTCGAGCCCTACACACTACCAAAGTTAGGTCAACATCCACATGTCTACTCATATAAATATAGAAGTAGAATATTGGTACGTGCTTTTATTTAGGCATTATGGTTCCATCAAATTATATCAAGTTTTCATTCATCGAGCTACCATACATTTCAGTGTCGATCGACATCTCGACCCTGTCTGAACAATTGTTTGTTCCTAACTTGGCAAAAGAAGCCATCTGAAGCGAT
The DNA here is from genome assembly GCA_024362995.1 of Heteromeles arbutifolia. Classification (NCBI taxonomy): domain Eukaryota; kingdom Viridiplantae; phylum Streptophyta; class Magnoliopsida; order Rosales; family Rosaceae; genus Heteromeles; species Heteromeles arbutifolia. The sequence goes on along the minus strand of JANCRC010000017.1, from coordinate 9,947,826 downwards.
ATATTTGGATTGTGCAGTTGCATACTTATATTTTCATTTGTTAGGTGGATACATGGTTACGTGTAATTCAGGTTTGCCCTAGCTAATATAACGGTGGAATTATATTTACTTACTTTTTTTTTTGCAACATATTTGATTTTATTTGGTTCCTTCTCGTGTGGGCATGAATTACATGACATTGACCCAATTAATTAAAGCTAACTGTGTCTGCCGATCGACCTTCAAATTACTAGGTTTTGTGTGAATCTGATCCCTTCCTTGACATGCCAAAGTTCTTATGAGCACAATAATCATCATGATTCATCACCATATATCATTAATCACCACAACATTAGCGTAACGCTTCCATTTTACGAGCTCGACGTAGTGGCTTTGGGTGTGCTATACGTAATTTTATCCTACCTATTCAAGGAAATTTCCATTTTACGTGCCCTAGCCGGCCTCATCGGAACCCTCACTCTCCGTCGTATCTCTTTTCTAATTTTTTTAGTTTCAAGACTTAGTCGACCCATTTTGAAGCCATGACGTTGAACTACTGGCATCGTAATTGGCATTCATTTACATATGTTCTTCAAAATGGGGGTGGACTGAGTTTTGGAATTAATCTACATATGTTCTTCAACTTCAATATATTTTTGAAGAAATAAAAATAATGAATTAACCTTAAAATAAAGGGTGTAGTGCCGATTTAGTCCCTGAACTATTACCTTAATGAAAATTAGGTCCCTGAATTATTTTTTCGGTAAAATAAGTCCCTAAATTCATTAAAAGTTGCTAATTTCATCCCTACAATTATATTCAAAGCTATTTTGTCCAATTTTTCTTCAACTTAAGTCACTTGACACACTTTAAAGTGTAATACCGTCATTTTCTCGCCTATATGTCCTTCACATTTCATATAGGTTGCGAATCTAACATCTAATTTACCCTCCAAAGTTAACTTACACTATTTCTTATGAAAAACTACCAATTTACCTTCCAAAGTTAACTCCATGCACTATTTCTTTATGGAAAACTACAAATCTACCCTCTAATGTGTATCACATGCAAGTAACGTGACTTAAATTGACGGAAAATTGAATATAGTAGCTTTGAATATAATATTAGGGATGTAATTGGCAGATTTTTATAATTCAAGGACTAATTTTTCTGAAAAAAATAGTTTAGGGACCTAATTTTCACTGAGGTGATAATTCACAGGGACTAAATTGGTAATTCATCCTAAAATAAATACTGTTAAAATTAAAAAAAAAAGTGGCCAAATTTTACAAAATAAACTTTTAGCAAAGTCGTGAAATAATACACGTACGTATTTATTACATACTAAACCAGTTCCGATTGTACTTTGTATAGGGTTTAATGATTGCAATCATTTTGACAAGGTTAACCATTTATTATGAAATAGAAAACAGAGTATACGACGTCCGTTGATTAATGAGATATGTTTTTATTATATGTGAATGTGATTGTTTCCATGCAGTAGTGTAAGACTGTAAGCGACGTCGATCTCTAAATTTAGTCAGCCACACGCAACTTGTGAAAGTGATTTATTTGTTTTGGTCTGATCTGATGATTGTGAAATTACTCAGTACTATTCTACGTGTTTACATGCATGCATTGGCTCATATGTTTACACGCTCATATATTATTACATCAATATTAGGGTTTAGTTCTGAACTAGTTTTTGGCATTTTGTTTCTAATTCCATGCCGTGGATCAGGCATCCAAGCACGACTTTTGAGTCCACCAAAAGGCCTTTTTGTAAATTCAAAAGTTATAATTTTGTACAACCATGCATGTTAACATATTTGACCACTCCTACATATCATATGAATTGTTGCATATGCGCCATCACACATCAGAAGGATTGTTCTTTTTCTCTTTCCTCCAAACATTGCAAAAAAGTATGCACCTTTCGTCAACCATTTGGTCCATTGCTTAAGGTGTTTATGAAAATATATAGATTAAAGTTGAATTTGGGATTTTTCTTGGTTTTGATACATTAACAAAATTGGACTTGAAATTTTCCAATGAGGGAGAAATCTTGCGGGATGGTAATATTACAGTTACAAAATGTGAGTAGCTGGTTAACTAATGGTGTATAATATAATGAGCCGATTTACTGACTACTCACATTCCACAACTATTTCATACGATTTCTTGCATTTTAGGAAACCCCTTGTATACTCACATTAAGCATAAATTGGTGGCTTGTGTCCAACCAAAAGCCTTGAGCAGGAGGTGAACTTTTCTTTTGTCATAATACAAAAGAGACATGATATCCAATTATACTACTACAAAATTACCTATAACTGACGGTTCTAAAGCTGACAAGAAAACATAATTTCTGTCAAATATTAGGTACAAATCCGACATAAACTCATGTAATGTCGGATAACATAACCGACACCATTGCTAGCATCACGAAAAGGCTTTTGATATCGGTTAGTCCCCATAATCCGCCACGAAGAAGGAAAGCAATATAAAATAAAAAAGGATAGTAGTGTCGCATAAAAGTGACATTGAAACTCACGTCGGATACATGCGATATTAAAAAATGATAGTAGTGTCAGTCCTAACCGACACCACCTAACCATTTAATAAATAAAATAAATAACTCTACTGTCGCCCATAACCGACACCACAAACCATTAATAAAATAAAAAAAATAAAAATAAAGGTCTGTCTCAGTTCCTCCGTAGACGACTTCCACTACTGTTCCTGGCCACCACTCAGTTTCTCCTCCTCCATTTCATGATGCCCACCGATCAGCAGGACTTAATTAGACCCACTCAACTCACTCCCACCCCATGACTTAATTACATACCATTTTAAAATTCCTACTACATTTTCTATAGTTCGGGGTCCGAGTGCGGAATGGTCCACATTGCTTAATCAGTTTGGTCCAAGAGTCCATTTCCATTTTTCTTTTACTGGAAACAGGCACATACATTAAGTCACTTTAGCTCAAAGTTCAAAAAAAAAATTTCACCATCAGATTCATACATGTGCAAATGAGTTATTTACAGTGAGGGACAGCGAAAATTTATACCTTGCATGCAGTGGATCTGAGCCTCACAACTCAGGTCTGTTTGCCCTTGATGCCTGCTGGATCTGAATATACAATGGGCTTGGAAACATAGATATGGTACATGAGATGCAAACTTCACAGATTCAATTTATTCAAGAATTCAAATGTGGTCTTTAGGGCTCTATAGATTACATATTCAAAGACAAAGACACATATCAAACTCAGGTTTTATACCTTTCAAAAATTATGGATCTATGATTTCCAGTGTCCTTACTCTTCAGATCCAAAATGAACATGCATGATTTTTATATGAATTTTCGAACTGCTAATCTTACTGAACAAGAACATAAAAGGGGAGCTCAGTGAGTTATACCTTTAAATGATGGATCTAGAACAGAGACAACTCCGTGGTGGTTTTTCCTTGAGATGCAATTTGGGGCTGTACCAATGGTTCCATCGTTGTTTTTTATTTATTTTTACAGATCTCAGGTCCCTGCAAAAGAAACAACACAAGCATGAGGAGTTGAAGATTTTTTCTTGTATGGTATATTTCAATCAGTGAACCTGAATGCATGAATCAGCAAGGGAGGGTGAGAAGTTTACTTTTGAGTGCGTCAGCACCAAGATTGGTGATGCTACCCTTCTGGTGATGCAGTAAATCCATGGTTACGAGGTCTTATGGGTTGACGATGGAAGATTAAGGTTTGGTTTGCAGAAACGGAGGTTAGGGTTTGATAAAATGTGGAGAAAGGAGCTGCGGTTTTAGGGTTTGCTTGGAAGAATGGAGAGAGAAATGAGGGAGGTGAGTCTCTGGGCACGAGGTGAAGACTCTTGAAAAAGGGAGACTGCGATAGAACCGACATCCTCTTTTTCGTCTAAAAACTGGCAGGAAATATCCCGCCCAAAATTTTGTCATGCGAGATACGTATTTAAAAAAATAAAAACACCAACATGTCGTCTACAACCGACATGAAGTTTTCAAATATTTAAAAATAATTATTAGTGTCGGGTAGAAGCGAGACGATTCTCTTTTTTAACCAACACTAACTTTATGTCGGTTGAAAGCGACACAGTTTTCTTTTTATACGACACCACCATTTAAAAAGATTAAAAGCTATGTCGGTTATAAGCAACATTAACAGTCTATATTGGTTGTAAGCGACATAGACAGTTTATGTCGCTTATACTCGACAGTAATTCTGACACCATGTAAGGAGGGTGTCGAAAATGTCTTATCCGCCAATATTTTATATAAAACCGACACCAACCACCAACACAATAAGCCACTTTTGTAGCAGTGTGAATTAAGTTATTAAAGGTGCTATTGATCACAATTAATCGTTAGCAACTAAAAAAGGATGGTGATATCCACACACCTCTTTTTATCTCTCCCACATTCCTGTTAATTTCTGTCTTATTATCATCTTCAATTTATTTGATCTAACAGTTGAAAATTAAGAGCTGTGTGAAAACTAAAAAGGAATATATGTATAGCATCACCCTTAAAAAATTATGAGAGTTAATATAATATAGGTTGGCTAGTCTACATATCCATAAACGTCGAAAAAGAAACCCCAACAAAAAGTTAAAAACTGATTTGGAAGATATCGTTGGTATCCTGAAATTACAGGTTCATTTAATCATAACACTCATCTCAATTAGTATTTTTAAAGGAAATAATTAGACATCTTGTACCCTACCCTCGCCATATTATTCAATTTCAATAGAATTGAGTAGGGTTTTATGATAGAGTTAGCTAGCATGGGTGGTTAGCTAGTACCACATGTTGAAATTCTGATAATATAGATATATATTGAACAGCACATATGAATCATACAATGGATGTGAACTGAAATCAAACAAGGGATAAAATTATTAGACGAGTCAAATTACTCATGTACATATAAAGGCTTGGTCTTTGAGCTACTTTTAGCCTTACTCTTTTAACTTAATCTCAAAGCGTTCAGAATCAAAGAATTAAGACTTCATAATTTAGTCATCAATTTTAAATGTAGGTTACTTTTTTTCTGATTAGAGCGATTATAAAAGATTAACTCCCCAATACTATATTAAAATAATGACAAGCACATAAATGAATCGAGCCAAATTGAATAAACATTGATAAATTAGGCGAGTCAAATTACACATAAAGACATTAATAGTGGTGCATTGTGTCTAATTGTCCCTTCCGAGGGATTCGAGTTCTGATTATACATCTTAATGACAAATGAACACAAATAAAGATTAGAAGTTGATTAAACATTTGATACAAATAGTGGGACAGGACAATTGTAGATGTAAGTGAAATTATTGATTGATTGCTTCATCTGATCCCCCAAAAGATTGAAATTTGCAGGGGCTCTAGATTTCCTCTCGTTTTCTTGATTAAATATGGATATTATTTATGTTCCAAGCAACTTTTGAGTTTTATTTTACTGCCATCTATATTTGCAGGATTCGAAGGGAGGAGCAATGATACAACACATAAGAAAACTGCTAGGAAAACACCCTTGACCTTTTTGACTATTTCATGTCCTCTTCATTGTTTGTTCTACTGCTTAAAATGTCACGTCCCAATCCCGACATACGTCCAGATCGACATGTGACGTCACCAAATATCCGTATCTCTAACATACCCTGCCTCTGGGATATGTGCAAACACAACTCACGATCCAACTACGTAGTAATTTTTTGTACATTTTATGGCTGCATATCTAACCTTCTCATTAGACTGCCTATGTACCCTACATAGGGATCAAGCCATTTGTAGTTCATCCAAACATTATCCTCAACTTTTATCACAGTACTTTTAAGTGGAAAATCATAGCACTCATCAATCAATTATTAGAACTTGACATGCTTGAAATTACTAGGTTCAAGGTTACATAACAATCCCACATGACCATTAATATTTCCACTTCATCCATCGCATAAATCATCATGTTTCTCCACATAAAATCACAATACATAGCATGTAACATATTAAAGAATCAACAAAGCACAATATTATTTTTTAGCCACATCAATCAACTAAAATAATCATACTAATAACAATCATATCTAGCGTCATTCCACAATCCCGTCAATTAATCAATTCATGAATCAAAGATGCACGATCTTAGCATTTAATTACGTTAATCAATCAATGCGATAACATATCATTTCACGAATTTAACCAAGGAACTCTATATAATTCCCTACTTGGATTATGAGTAATAAACATGATAATTCTAATTTGTATTCACAAGATCTATTGTGGGTAATTCTCATTCACTCGAATCTAGGGTTCTAGACTAATCTTATGGGAATGAGCGAAAGCAAGGATTCCGGACCACTCAACGGAATCCAACAACATCGGGTTCCGGACCACTCAACGAAACCAAAATACCAAACGATTTCTCGTAATCTACCCAGACCTATCATATGTAAAATCAGTGCCTACATCAAGGGAATGGTGCACTGGCAAATCAGAACTCGGTTAAACTGCAAACCTCGGGTGAGTGACAATAATACAAGTATGTGATATTCAATAAAAACAGACCATCGATCACAATCTATAAACATCGTGTATAGAATCATGCTTTATGAAATCATAATCAAGTCGTTGAAAAACTCCGAATGAGTCACCCAGACATCCAACGGCTTTTCCCATTCAAACCACCAAGATTCTCAAAAACCATCGTTTATATGTGCATTAAAAACTAGGGCTAGAGGGACACAGTTCAGCCGAAGCCTACATAAGTAACCAAACAGGAAGTGGCCCCCTATCGCGGATTAACCAAGTAGAACCACCCCTACAGTAACTAAGTAGGCAGTGACCCCCTATCGCGGATTAACCAAGCAAAGTCACTCCTACGCATCTGTTAGTCAGTGATCAGCTATCGCTAATTAACCAAACATGATCACCCCTAAGTGTGTGTGTGTGTATGGCCATACCAAAGATATAAGGATCGCTTATCGCAGATTAACCAAGCACGATCCATATAAAATATGGTCCCCTATCGCAGATTAACCAAGCAGGAACATGGTAACTAAGTAGGTAGTGACCCCCTATCGCGGATTAACCAAGTAGAGTCACACCTACAGAACTGTTAGGCAGTGATCACCTATCGCGGATTAACCAAGCATGATCACTCCTAAGTATGTATGGCCATAAGGATCGCCTATCGCGGATTAACCAAGCATGATCCATAAATAATATGGTCCTTTATCGCGGATTAACCAAGCAGGACCACTAGTTAGGGGTGGGCAAACGAGCCCTGGGCCCGCGGGTAGGGACGGGTCCATAATATTTTATGTACAAAACAGGGCGGGTCCAAGTAAACAAAGGGGCAGGCCAGATCCAATTTTCCAAAGTCACGGGCCCCCGGCCCGAACCGTATCACACACACACACACTCAAATCTCACACACATCACATCTTTCTCGAAGACTCCCGAGCCCTCCCGAGTCCTTCATCTCGATCTCTCTCTCCCAGATTCTTCCCTCTTGATCTCTCTCTCCCAAAGTCCTCCATCTTGATTCTCAGTCCTCTCTCCTTCGTCCTTCCCTTTCGATCTCTCTTTCCCAAAGTGCTCCCTCTCGATTCTCAGTCTCATCTCCCACTCAAGTCGAGTTCTCTTGTGAACACCATCATCGCCATCGTTTCCTGACTCTCCTCCCAAACGTGACCACCATCACCGCCGTCGAAAACACCACCATCATCCTGCGATTCGAAATATCATGTCATCTTCTCTCAAATTAAGGTAATTTCTAGATTAGGGTTTTTGAATTATCTAGGTTTTTGAGTTCAGGGATTTAGGACTTTTGAATTAGGATTTTTGAAATTTCTAGGTTATGGGGAGTATTCGAATTTTTATTTTCTGGGTTGGTGGGGAAATCGGATGAAGTTGCATAAATTTTGAATCTTTCAGTAATCTGCTTATGAAGATGAAGTTGGCAAGCTTGAGCTTTCAGTAATCTGCTAATCTTTCAGTAATTTAGAGTTGTATATAACTTCTGGAATTTATATGAACGACAATTTGATTTTGGTTGAGATTTTTTTCTTTGTTCATGGGGGGAAGAACAGAATTGGGAAAGCTTTGTCATTTTTTGTTTGTATTGTAAATTTGATTGCTCAAGCTTTGTCTTCTGAATTTAGTTTTCGATTGTAGAACAAGACTCGGTCTTACAAGGTGGAGTGCTGATTGGAAAAGCGCTACTCTTTTGTATGCAGCAGCGGCGGAGAATGCAGGCTGTTAGGGTTTTTTCTGTTGGGCTTGGTTTTGTTATCAGGTCCATACTTTTGTTGTTGTGTTTGTATGGGCCTCTCTTGTAAATGTAAATATGTGAGCTATTGGTAATAAAAAAAGAGCCCAACGTCAGACCCAAAAAAAAAAAAGTAATTGGACCCGTGGACCCGTCCCAAACCGGCCCGTTTGAAATAGGCCGGGTTAGGTCTAGTTCTCAGACTTAAAATCTCTCTACCTGACCCAGCCCGACCCGTTACATTTTAAAACGGGTAGGTCTGGTTCCTCCGAATTTGGGCCCGGCCCGGCCCGTGCCCAGCCCTACCACTAGTGACCCCCTATCGCGGATTTACCAAGCAAGGTCATGGTCTTCTACTAGCCCTCAATTTAACAAACATTTCAATATGCAATTCAAATCACCTTTTTACCAATATTACCAATCCATGAATCAATTCACATTTAATAAAAATAGATCGATGGCCAATTATAAAAGAATCACATTTTAACAGAAAACACATTTATAAAACCAAGTCGTATCCACAAAGGATATTAATATAAGGAATCGGGTGATCACCATATCACATATATTAGAGTCACTCACCTAGATAGGTCCACAAAGCCTCATTGAGCCTCTATTAATACTAATTTTAGTTTTATAAATGATTAGAGACATGTTGACCAAAAGTCAACTCTCGATCAACGGTGGTGTCCACAACCCTACGTAATTTCGATCCGAAAGATCCGTACATCAGATTTCAGATCCGTAACTTTCAAAGATCCAAATTATGCTTCTAAAACAACATACTAAAATTTCATTATGATCCAACGGTCGGATCTCCGCCAATCACCAAATCAAGAAGCGGTCAACAATTAGTTTTACAAACTTGGAAATCCAATTCGGGAAGATCGTACATCGGATTCCCCATCCGTCATTTCCTAAAATCCTCAAATATTATGTACTATAATTTCTCAAAGTTTGGTGACGATCCAACGGTCGGATCGTCGATTCATATTTTGATCAAGTAATGTATCATAGTGAAATTAGGTTCAAACGATCAAACCACGTCATACAAATATCAATTACAAATTCCGGACATCTAATTGAACTTAGAAAGACATCATCGGCCCACTGGCCAAAGCGCCGCCGCACGCGCCGCTGCCGGTGGCAGTCGACCGTCCCGACTCGTCGGAAAATTCAACAATTTCCAAAAAATACCAAATTTTACAGTAAAATAGATCTCGGTGAGGGGAGCAATTTTCATACCTGTGGCCAAGTTCAATTTGGCAGAGAAGCGTCCCAATTTCATCCAAACCCGCCGGAAACCCTAGAAATGGGTGTTCCTCGATTCATGGCCAAAACAAACTCTAACACCTCATCCAATGCTTGGGCCTTGCTCCAGGGGTTGAGGGGAGTTTATTCGGGGTGGTGATCAACGGTAATCATTGTCGGAATCACCGTAAAATGAGGAAACTCGCCGGAACACCCTCGGCACTTTATGGCTTCGACCTAGAAAAATGGAAAAGAAAAATGGAACAGGATTTCACAAAATGATATAACAGTGAAATTCAGGAACGGAATTTCACAAAATTTATTTACGTGACACATAATAAATGTTGTAGATACAAAATGATATATTATGGTGACACTAGAAATTATCCTATGAAATTAGTGAATTATGTTTAACAACAAACACTGAGACGAAAGCACACAAGATGCCCCTTGAGGGTAGCTAGCACTAATGGGTAAAATTTAAGAAACAAAAAACAGAACCAAGAAATAAGTGAACAAGTAGAGCGGGAGATATATGGTGCATAAGATATATCTTTTTGGATAGAATGTGCTCCAATACCAAATGATATATCCTCTTATCTGCAACACTCATTACGTGACACATGATAAGTGTTGTAGACGCAAGAGGATCTATTCGAGTGACACAATAGATTATCTTGTAAAATTGTTAAACAACAAATGCCAAGACGAAAGCACACATGGCGAGAGTAGCTAACATTAACGGGTGGTTAGTTTACATGTAGAATTTTTTTTTTCCTAACAAAGTGAGTAATTTGTTACTAGTACCACTACTACCACAAGTAGAAGTGATAAATGATTTATTGGGCTTCTCCAATATTAAAGCCCATTGAAGAGCTAAAAGACAACACCAAACGAGGATATTTCTGTTGGGCCTTAGAAAAATGGATCTCCTTTCCGGGTCAACAATATAAACGCACCGTTTTATCCATCTCTCTCCCCTGTCCCTCTCTGTTTCCCTCCCAAAAGACGAAGCTTTCAAATCTCTCTCTCTCTCTCTCTGTCTCTCTCTCTCTCACATGGACTTCACTACAGGTACTCACAGAAAACCCTAATTTCTTCCTTCAATTTTTCTCCATTTCCCTATTCAATTTCCATTACTAAAGCAATACATTTCAGGTGATGCAGTCGCCGATCGACAGCAACAAGGTGAAGCGATTTATCGGAGAAGAAAGCCCCAAAAACCACTTCCAGATTTAGAGCCCTCGTAAGTTCAAATCCAATCTCTTTTGGTTTTCGAAATCGAAAAGTTTCTAAATCTGTGCTCTTAATGTGTTTGTGATGTTGTCTGATCACAGAAAGCAGGCGTGTTCGACTCGCTATGTGGGAGGAAGGGCGAGCGTGGCATCTGATGCCGCCGTCGGAGCTCTGGTCAGGAAAACCAGTTGGTCTCGATCCCTTTCGACAAGGTTCGTTTCGAATTCCCCACCTTCTCTCTTCGATTCTCGGCTTAATTCTCTGGTTCGATTCTTCCTGGATTGCAATTGAACTTCTTGTGTGTATTGTCTTTGACTTTTGAGCTCTTGGGTTTGTGTGTATTATGAATTTATGGTTATCTAGTTGAATTTCAGCCCGATTTGCATGTTTCTGGTATTGGAGACTCGAGCCATCTTTTACAGAATGTTGATACTGGTTATCTGGTATTTTGGGCTCAAGACCTCTGTGACAGATCAATGGCTGTTAATTGGCCACATCACCCAAGGCTTGGTGGGTTGATTTTAGGCACTTGTTTTGTGGCTTCCATTACACACTCTACTGTTACTCTGGTATTTGAGATTTTGTGTACGAGGGGTATTCTCTCTTCGTTGGTTCGTTGCACAGCAGCTCCACTTTTGGGTTGGTTCTCCTCTTTGGTCCGCTCTGTTTGCTAGTATCGATCTCTATGTAATAGCTCTCTTTTGATCACTTTTCTGTATTTGTCTGTGAGCAAGAATCTGAGCATTGTTCTTGGGTCATCTGTGTGAGAGTGGATTTGGGACCTTAGTGGAATTTCTTCGCGGTCTTAGAACTGGTTCCTTGCTTTATTGATCTCATATCTTCCGCTTTCGGGTGACATACCTTTTCTTTTGCTTCTGGGTTATGTGATTTGGGGTTGCTTAGTATGTGATTAGTGGTGATAGGATGTCTTGGCTGGCACCCATTTGCTGGATTTCTAACAAGCTGGTAACTTTTGCTTAAGTAATATAACTACTATGTCATCCCAGATTTTGATTTATTTTTTCCATTTTTTTTGTTTTTGTGCATGGTAGAGGGAGGACAAGTATTGCTGTTGGTGCTTTCTTTGAATATCATCCTCCACAGAAGGAGCCCAAAAGAAGAGGAAAAAGAAAGGGAAAAGCTCCTCTTCCCAAAGTATTGACTCTTTTCCTCCTTAAAAGAAAATTTGTGTTTTTAGTATTACATGCTGTTGTTGGTACCGCAATGCCTCAATTGTATCTACTCTATCAGTGCATTTTCACGCTGATTTGTTTATGCTGTTTTTAATGTTTCGAATGTCTAGGGAAAGTACAAATTCGAAGAGGAGAAGGTGTACTTTCAAGAGGTTGATGCCTTTGATTTGTTGGTGGAGAGCCCCTCTCCCAAACCTACTACATGGGTTGCCGGCAACCCAGCAGATGATGCTGCATTACCCAAATTGTGCTCACCATTAGATAAATGGTTATTCAAGAAGTTCAATTTCACATTTGTCCCTTCTAGAACATTGTCTAAGATACTACAAACTTCAGCCATTCGGCCTATGCCTTTGGAAACTGTTGGTGGTAGGAATTTCACATCTTCAAGTTTGAAAACCGCACAAAACTATACTAAATTCAGTTCTCGCTTGCCCTGTACCCAAAGCATATTGGACTTCAGTATGGCTGAATTTAGTGTGCGTGAGAGTGGAAGCATAGAATCAATGGCCGATGCAGGCAATGATGGTTGTGAAGATATAGAAGCTTCTGTAAAGAAACTCTCTCTAGCATCATCTTCATCCGATAGTGAACAGTTAGATCCCCTTGGTGCCCTGTTAAGATTATGTGGCCAGTCGGCTCCCTTAAAATTTGGGGACGTGTTCTCTACATACTGGTAAGTTCCTTATTTGGAATCTGTATGCATTTACAAGTTGAATTTTTGTTAATAATGTTTAATTTGATCCTGCTTTCATAAGTTGACAAAAGATGATCATTTCTTGAAACAGTGACCTAGAAAAGATTAACAAAATTGGTGAAGGAACATTTGGAGAAGCTTTCATGGCTGGTAGCTATGTTTGCAAAATAGTCCCAATTGATGGCAACTTACTTGTGAACGGGGAAGTGCAAAAGGTACTTAGTTCAATAATATGCCTTCTAGTGATGGGATTTGTCGCTTAGTTGAATGATACTGTAATGTGGTTACCATGCTCCAGACATCTAAAGAAATGCTAGAAGAGGTTATCCTTTCCCGCACACTTAACTGCTTAAAGGGACATGATAGTAATGCTCCAAACGCTTGCACCACATTTATCGGAACAATAGAGTACGTATTTACTCTAAAATTCTCTCTTTTCACAACTGCTTAAGACTTCATAGAATTGATATTATGCAGTAATCTCGATTTGGTTAGTTTGCATGTCAGGGTTAGAAACTGAGAACATATACTTCTTTTGAAACGACAAACATATGAGCATATTGAACACTGCAATTTGGTTTGAAATTTTGAAATTTATATTATTAGATTACTTCAATGATCCATCAGTTGCAAGGTTTTTATTTTGTTGTCTTTCTGAGATCTAAATCCCCTACAGTTTGAGAGTGTGCCAAGGTTCTTACGATGCTGCCTTGATCAAAGCATGGGAGGATTGGGATGAAAAGTGTGGTTCAGAAAACGATCACCCCAAGGCATTTCCAGATAACCAGGTTTTTCCTTGATTTGTCTAATATCTACAATCTCTTCACTTCCAGTTCCCACATACGCCGCACATATGTCATGTAAACATGATTATCTAATCAAAAGATTCCATTTTGGTATAATCGATAAGTCGTCCGAGTAATTTTTCATAAGATTTAGTGATCTTCTTGAGTAAATAATATTTGTATTATGAGGTTAATGTTACTTACGTAGGTTTATATTGCAACTCACAATTTTGCGTACAGTGCTATGTTGTGTTTGTTTTAGATAATGGGGGCGAAGATCTTGAAAGCTTTGTGCTTATGAACATTGATGAAGCACGGAGTTTATTGGTCCAGGTAAATTATATGTTAAAACAGGATTCTAGAGGTGATTCCTGAAGCTTTGATTTGTTATTAAATGATTGCATTACCGTTCCAGGTTACGGCTTCCCTTGCCGTGGCTGAAGCTGCATATGAGTTTGAACACCGTGATCTTCACTGGTATGGTTATTTTTGTGTCTATACTCTATCATAGTGACACTGGAATTGCTGACTGGGGAATACGCATTTGTTGCAGGGGAAACATCCTTTTAAGTCGGAATGATTCTGTTACAATGCAGTTGACTCTTGAGAGAAAACAGATGTTTGTTCAAACATTTGGATTGGTGGTATCGATAATAGATTTCAGTCTTTCAAGAATCAGTAATGGTAAATTATTCGATTACTATGTAATGTGTTTGATACGGTAGAGGATACATTTACTGTTGATGTAACATGCTTAACAAACATCAAATATGCGTAGGTGAAGACGTACTCTTTCTAGACCTATCTTCAGATCCTGAACTCTTTAAAGGTCCAAAGGGAGATAGACAAGTAAGGATTGAAACTAAAATTGCATCAGTAAATATATCTTTTCTTGTATAAAATAATTGATCGTTAATCATTTGCAGTCAGAAACATACCGGAAGATGAAGGAGGTAACAAATGACTGCTGGGAGGGAAGGTATGGTTGATATATTATCACATATAGCAGCAAGAAAATGGTGAAAATTGAAATGCGAATTAGAGTATTTTGATATCCGTGTGAATATCTTCTTGTGAAGATTGAAATTTGAAAATTCTGTTCTAAAAAGAAAAACAAAATCATACCGTGGAAAGCGGAAAACCACATTTGATCTTCAAAATGTTCTGTAATTTTGACAGACTGATACCTGAGGTAAGAAAACTTGTTTGCTTAAGCGTTTTGCTAGTGCTGAATCATTGTTAATTGGCTTTTACAGCTTCCCCAGAACAAATGTACTGTGGTTGATATACCTGGTGGATATATTACTGCTAAAGAAATCATTTGTAAGTTTCTCTCAATCATTTTCAGGAAACTTCTTACCACTATAGTCAATTTGAATCGTTCCAAAAAACTACGTATCCTGAAAAGAAATGACTTCGGTTTGAATGATTCATCCCGTGATAGGAACGTTCATCAAAGGACGAGAGAGACCTGCGCTCGTTGAAGAAGCGGCTTGACCAGTGTCAGTCAGCCAGAGAAGCACTTCTTGATCCCTCTTTCAGTGATTTGTTTGTTGATCCTCCTGGCATTTAAGTTACAATTAGGAATGACATGATGCTGTAGTTTAGATTAGAAACTGAATGTTCATGCTTCTAGTGAGTAGAAATGTAGTGAAGCTGTAGGGTTCAGATAAGAGTAATGTGATAGTTTTTGCAGATGTGGGTGTAGCCGCATTAATTAGAACGGATGTGCTCCGTTTTGCACCCGAGTTCAAATCGCTCACTTTGTGGTTTAGATTCAATTAAATGTAGAACATCTTCCTTTCAAATTGAGATTGTATTGAGCCAACTTTATGAGCAACCAGACAAGCCCACAAAGCAAATATTCTATATAAACACCTTTTTCCCTTGAAATCAATACAGGTGTGATTGTATGACTCTCTCTCTCTCCCCCTGCTTTCGGCTGATGATCATCTAGTCAGAGAAGCTGCTTTTTGATTCACTCCTTTTGAGAATTTAAGTGCTGCCAAGAGAAGCACAATAGAGTATTCCACATGGGTGTTTGTCCCCACTCAGATTACATTCCATCTTGAATCCGCAGAAAGATGGTGGCTCTAATGGCATTTGTTGAATTCAAAACCCTAATTAGCAGCAGCAGAATCATCATATCATAAAGGCTGTGGCCACTTGTTTACACTGTACTACTTCGTTTGTGTTCTTTAGTTGGCTTTTTATTAAAAATAATATCTGAGTTTGATATAACTCTTTATTTTGGTCTTTGATAATGAAAATCGATAAAAGTGATCCATGAGTTTGTCTATTGTAAATCATTTTGATCATTCCGTGAAAAACTTATCAATATTCTTGTTAAATTGTTACGTGAATGATGTGACCACATTTTTAAGGTTATTTTGTCAAACCAACTTGTCCACTTAACGCGGATATTGACAAATTTTACACGAAATGATCAAAAAGATTTACGATAGACAAACTTAGAACCACTTCTATCGATTTTCATTGCCACATGTTAAAGTGAGAAATATCAATTTCAAATACCATTTTGGCTAAAAAAACATCTTTAGTTTGGTGAAATATCACAATGATCCAAGTAATTTATCACAATGGTCACTTTAGGCCTTGTTTAGAGCAAATATTTGATTTTTCGTCATTTTTGTACAGCTTAACGGTCTGTCTCCCTTTTGTCATAAATGTTTCCGAGTTTTTACGAAAAATAAATTGTAGCAATTGTTTCTTAATTTTAATTAAATTGAAACAATGATCCTTCAATTAAAATTTCATTACCATTGGTCCCTTAACTTGTCAAAACGTGTAGTTATAGTCATTTTCGTTAATTCCGTCAGACTTATGTCAAAATGAGTTATGCTGAAAGGTCCATTGCTACAATTGAATTAAAGTTGAGGGACTATTGATACAATTTTTCTTATTTTATTTTCCATATTTGTCTCTTGATTCAGCCTCACGTGCATGGCACGTGACTCATTTTAATGGAAGTTCTAACGAAGTTGAAGAAAATGATTATAGCTGCATGTTTTGTTGAGTTGAGGATCATTGGTAATGAATTTTTAGTTGAAAGATCATTGCTCCAATTAAATTAAAGTTGATGGATCATTGTTATAATTACTCTTTTACGAAAGCAGTCTAATTGTCATCAGGGCAAGCTGTTTGACGAGTTATGTGAAATGATTAGGGTGCGTGCTTGGACTACATTTTGCCCGCGATTGGAAAATTACCTACTTACCTAGACCCACCAGGCGCAAGGTAAATATAACGACTAGGGCAATTTTTTGTGACTTTTACCTAATTATCCATGCAGTGCAGTGCATGACCAATAAAAAAAAAATCTTTGCAGTGCATTCTTGTGTCTCTATCGTGCATTTGAAAATATGGTACCCTGCATCTTCTTGGTAACTTTCACTTACCATGAACATGCTGTTACAGGCACAACTAGAATTGTGGTCCTGTTGCACCAAACCATATACATTTCTTGACGTCCTGATTTGGAACCGCTAAGTTCTCTGTTAAGAAGAATTATACCATGTAAACGGTGATTTATCATATGTTTTTATGATGCGAGAGATAAACAGACTTATGAACACCGACTCCACCCAAGATTTTGGTCTACGGCATGCTCTCTAAACAAATACAAGATCACATGCAAGAAAGCCACAAACGCTTATCCGAGAAGAAAATGCCAACATCTAAAAGTGGATTTCTATGCCTAATCTCCGGAAGACTTTATTTATGCATTAATTTTTTGTTGTTTAATTTAATTTATGGGTTTCACTTATCAAAGCACAATAGCTACTTTAACATGATCCAATCAAAACAAATCTAAATTCTTTTACATTCCTTTAGTATAGGCCAGATGTTCATGCTGATCTAGTATTAGTGTTTTCTTTAATTCATAAAATCACATCTTTAAAAAAAAAAATCACATCTTTCAAATTTAGGGACAAATTTCAAACCTGAATTTCACATAGCAAGTCTTGAATTCGATTTCTGGCGCTAGTGAATCACACAATGGTAGCCAACAGAAGGCTCTAATGCCTCTGTGAATCTTCCCGGCTCTTGAAATAGTAGATTGTCATGGCAAAGCCACTATTAATCTCCTTTTTAAAAGGAAAAAAAATCAACATGTTGATACTTTATTCAAGTCATACCAAGACAATTTGGGATTATTTGTTGTGAACATAATGAGACAATATCGAGATAAAATCAATACAATGAGACCACTTAACACTAATAAAATGTTATTTGATAAGAAAAAGGGTAAACTGCTAGTTGACTCCTTGAACTATTACCCCAATTGAAATTAACCTCCTGAACTATCTTTTTGGTAAATTAACCCCCTGAACTATTTTAAATTAGCCAATTAACCCCTTGTCAGTAGATTCCATCCACCATTTCGTCAAATTCAAGGGCAAATTAGTCTTTCCATCATCAATTCTTACTTGTCAAGCATAACCACCAATAAATTTATGACATATGAACACAAAATAGTGTAATGACAATGTGAAATAGTCATTTATATAAACATTCGGGTTTTTTATGTTTTCTTATTATGATATATGTTTTACACATTATTTTGTGTTCATGTGTCATAATTTTATTGGTAGTTATCATTGACAAGTAAGAATTGATAATAAAATGACTAATTTGTCTTTGAATTTGACGGAATGGTAGACGGAATCTAACGACAATGGGTTAATTAGCTGATTTAAATAGTTCAGGGGGTTAATTTACCAAAAAAATAATTCAGGGGTCAATTTCAACTGAGGTAATAGTTCAAGGGATTAAACCGCATTTTACCCTAAGAAAAATGATTTTTACACACCTATTATCTTCCCCAATAAACCCCTTTATACTTTTGTCCCCTTTTTTTCTTTGATTCAATTTAAAGATCATAAATAAACGGGATGTAAATGAGAGAAAAAACTTTGCGGAAATGATTTCTTTATTAGTAACACTGCCGACAGCCTTAATCATCATGGTGATCTTAATTAATCTTAATCTTAATTAATCTTAATACTTTTTAGCACCAACTTTAAATCTTCATCGGCTCCTCATCTCTCTCTTTAGGAAAGATACAGAAGCACAAAAGCATCATGGTTTGATTCTTTCCAATGTTTCTCATGAACCTTAGTCACAAAGCAAACTTATTTTCTTCATCATTCGACTCACTTTCGTCACTTTTTCTTTTTTGCCACCTTGGTCTTCATACACTTTGTGCTCTCCGCTGGTTTAAATTCACTCCATTTCTACGTGCAATGTTTTTAAAAGCATCCCCGTTCACCATTGCTCGTTAGCGCTTTCAGTAAGGACGCTTATGAATCGCATTTAAAATCCGGCTTAGTCTTTCCTTGGAATCCCAGAAACATTTCACAAAATCATGGCCAATGCAGCTTCTAAGTGCCTGTTCTTGTTCTTCCTCTCTCTCCTCTCTTGCTGTTCATCAGGTAAGTAATAAGTTTTTACTTTTTGACTCGTTGGTTATTTTGTTGAATCATTTCTTCGGACTGGAGAAGATTGTGTACACACTTACTCGAAACGTCACTTATGTCAGATTCCATTTCGATGAACACACTGATCAATTTGAAGTTGGATATGCTTTTTTCATTTTCTGACCAGTTCTTGTTTATAAATTTGGGTTATAACTGGCTACAGCTAGAACTATCAGTTAAAGTAATTTGAAGTTTCTGTCATTTTTTCCCCTTTTTTTTCACATCCAACAGGAACCCTGGTGGGTTTCTCATATCATGCAAGTGGAAACACTACAGTTTCATCACCTGGAAGAACATTATCATTCCTGAAGCAAAACAAGATCAACCCCTCTCAGATTCGAGTCTTTGTCGAAGATCCTAGGGTTTTAAGTACTCTGTCCAAAACCGGTGTAGCTGTTGATCTCTACTTGAATGAGAGGCAGGTCGAAAACTTAATCAGCTCCGAATCTTCCTCAAAATCATGGTTGAAAACGCACATAATGCCTTTTATCTCGCAAGTAGACATCAAAAGCATCGTAGCAATTAGTGGCAATGATGATACAAGAAAATCTAGTCTGCCTAGGGTTTTATCCAGCCTCAAAACCCTACACTCTGTCCTCACTAGTCTTCCTTTCGACCAAAGAATTAAAGTGTCCGTAGCATTTTCTTTGTCATTTCTTGAGAATTTGAGAAGAGGAAATGAAGGAGACCTGCATAGTATCTGTAGTTTTATCAATGAAGTGAGATCCGTCGTTATAGAAGCAAACATGGACAAAGAATTGAGCATGGGCGACAAATTTGTTCGGTCAATGATCGAAAAAGCCGGCCTTGCTCATTCTGTTCTAACTTGTAGTGAAGTCCCAATGGTTTTGACAATCAAAAGTCCAGCAGTTCCCAATACAACTGAAGTGGCTCAATTCGCCGACAAGGTTTCAAAAGCTTTAGAAAACGAGACTCAGATTGCAAGTAGGTTAGTAGGGTTATATGCAGAACTAGATTGCATGGAAGATTTTGCACAGAAAGAGCTCAAAAGAGAAGAGGAACAGATATTTCCTTCTTCCAGCAGAGAACTCCTAAGCGATCTCCACCCGAAAACAACTTCACATGATGCATATGGCTCACCAACAATCTTCCCTACAAATTCAACACCACCACCACCCACAACTTCTCCACGTAACTCCTCCCCAAACAATGTCACTGTCCCAGCTACAAACCCGGTAACAATAACTCCGGTTAACCCTGCCGCCCCCCTGGAAGTTCCCCCCGCCACACCTCCTCCCTCAAACCCTGTGAGTCCACCATTGCCAGTTACCAATCCAGCCACAGCCCCACCAACTACTAACCCTACGGCAACTTACCCACCGCCACCTGGAGGTGTTCCCTCCACAACACCACCCGTCACGAATCCGGTCACACCTCCTGCAACTTCTAATGCTCCTGCAGTTCCAGGGCAGACCTGGTGTGTGGCAAAGAGTGGAGCACCACAAGCAGCACTTCAAGCAGCTTTGGATTATGCATGTGGAATGGGAGGCATAGATTGCTCACAGATCCAGCAGGGTGGGAGCTGTTACGATCCAAATTCTCTACAGAATCATGCCTCTTATGCATTCAACAGCTACTATCAGAAGCATCCTGTGTCAACTAGCTGTGACTTTGGTGGGGTTGCCACAACAGTTTCTGCTAATCCAAGTAAGAAATATATTTCATTCATCAGTACTTTTTGTTTCCTCCATATGATTTATACTATACATCAACTGAAGGCTGGTTGGAGATTTTGTTTAGGAGAGATTTTTCCAGTGCCGGGCATCCAAGCGGTACTCCACATGTCATATTACAAGTGGAGGAATGATATATTTTTTCGTGTCTCTCCACTTGAATTATGACATGTGAGGTACTTGCTTGAATACCAGCACTTTGATTTTTTTTTCTCCTTGTTTAGAATGCGGTTCCACGACTGAGAATCGCTTTTAAGTTTTTTGTGCCAAACATAGTAAGATTCGGTTTTGGTTATCAGAAGCAAGCTCAAAGAGAAATTCGACTTTGGGTTAGGCTAATTGGTCTAGGCAGTGTGTCCGATCTCTTGCACCCTAGTTCGAATTTCCCTCCTGTAGCCTAGTATAGTTTAGAATATGTACACCTGAGGACTAATGTATTTTTTGAACAGGCACTGGTTCCTGCATTTATGCATCATCATCATCATCATCAACCCCAACAATACCAACTTCGAATCAGACAACAACGAATCCACCACCACCATCGACAATTCCACCACCAAATTCACCAACTCCGAATCAGACAACTACGAATCCACCACCACCATCAACAATTCCACCACCAACATCGACAATTCCACCACCATCGTCACCAACTCCGAATCAGACAACTACGAATCCACCACCACCATCAACAATTCCACCACCAACATCGACAATTCCACCACCATCGTCACCAACTCCGAATCAGACAACTACGAATCCACCACCACCATCAACAATTCCACCACCAACATCGACAATTCCACCACCAACGTCAACAACTCCGCCACCAACACCAACTCGTAATCAGACAACAACCAATCCACCGCCAACATCAACAACTCCACCACCAACATCGATAATTCCACCACCAACGTCAGCTCCAACGCCAGCAATCACATCATTTCCACCACCAGGGGAAGGTGTATTAGGGTATGTATAGTGTTCTATCTCATGACTTTCAAACTCCAACTACATTTCCAAGTCTATCACTAATATCATCTCTACTTGCAGCTTTGGTACTCCACCTTCGGGTTTGAACTCAAGCAACCCGGCTCCCTCAGGAACCATGCCAGAATTTGAGCCCAACAGCCGTCCCGGTTTCAACACATCAATATCCACTTCAAGAAGCTTGCAACCGTCTTTTGGTTGCATCTTTTTCGGAACAGCCTTAGTTACAAGAAATATTTTTCTCAACATGTGAAAATGGAATCTCTCCATGTAACTCAATGAGTGATCAGATTCCTCATCTCGTTTTCTCATCGTAATCGCGGTTGTACGTAACTACATATGCAAGAAACGAAGGTAGAGGACACATGATAGGTACTGTCTTGCATTAGGTTGGGGATGCAGAGATGGCTCTGGGTGAAGTGGAGGTAAGCTTTTCGACGTCTAAACCCAGGCTGCTATAGAAACAACAATTTTACTCTTGAGGTGGAGAGTTGCAATAGAGATTTGTGATCTTGTATATCTTTTAGTTGGGTATTCTAGTTCTTTGTACTGAGTTGTTACTAATAGAATTGAAGTTAGATTGCTTCATATATTTGGTAAACTAGCGCGGGAAATTCTGCTATTTATCGAAGTAAATTTCACTCATTTACCTGAATCTTGATCGTAACATCACGGAAAGCTTAAGTTTTCGCCTGAAAGATGAATTAAGTGAGAGGGCAGCAACCAAACTGCTATGAACATCAGAGCACCTGTTGGACTTAGAAGAGGAGGAAAACTTGAGGTATTAAAATTCACAGAACCTACCTGCAAATTCGATATTCATACGCTAATGTGGTTTTAACGAGAACAAAAAAATTGCATTATCTGCTAATGCTACATAACAAGAACCTCTACAACTGTGGCCTGTGCAGCTACTCCTAATTCTTTGACTAAAACTAAAGTTTCATGCTGTTTATACACGACACTCGACAGTACAATGATTTCATCGCTTTGAGAACACCACTAAGATCAACATGGACATAGACATCATGATTTTGAAACCGGAGGTTTCCCAAAAGTTTTGTCTTTCAGCAGCTGCAGCTCCACCGCCACCCCGCTGTAACTGATCTCTGAGCTCTTTCAGAGCCTTGTCTCTCCGCTCACCCATCTGTCGCAATGAATATGTTTCCAAGGTCATGTTAGTCCCAAATATAATGGCAAGAACAATTTAATAAGGACTGAGAATTTTATTTGAAGTTGACAAAAACAGTGAAAAGAAAACTAATGATTACCCTTTGAAGCTTTCGCGTTTGAGCACGAGCTTCCTGGAGACAAAACTCTAATTTCAAGACCCTCTTTTTCAGTTCCTGATCAACTCGTCGTTGTTTCTCCAACTGTTCCAGAAAATTGTTGAACTTCATTACAGATCTATTAACGAGGACCTTATAAAAAAACTGGAGGGAAAGAAAGCATGTGATGAATGTACCTGTGATTCAAACTCCTTAGTTTTGAGCTTCCAATGGGCAGACATTACCCTGATTTCATCTTTCAGTTTTGCTATTTCTTCATCCTTCACAACTAAAAGCTTATTGATCTTCTCAATATTCTTCGGAGATACCTCATCTAATATTTTCCGCAGCTCACAGTCCTTGTTCACCCCGGCCTTTGCGACAGCTTGCATAATGTCATTCTCAATTCTCAAAACTTCATCTTTCAGTTGCTTCTGGGAACACTCTCTAGCCTTAAGATCCTTCTGCAGATTATCTAATTGCTCTCCTAGCCTAATTACACGATCATCATGCTCTTTTAACGAGCAGTTCTTTTCATCTAATTCCTTCAAAAGTGCTAAACACTGAAGATGTGCCGATTGAGCTGATGCAGCACTAATATCTGCAGTTGCTTGAGTGGCTGAAAGTTGCAATCTCAGACCATCCAATTCCGTGAGGTACTGCATTCCGTTAATAACATTATAGTCAGGGAAATGTGTGCACCAATAAAGTTCACAACCTTAACTACCAAAAACTATGATATGAAAGTAATTATCTTGGTAGCTAATAAATTGATGCACTGTTCGGAGACAATAGCCAAGGGATGTTCCAAAATACAAATATGTCGGCTATCGGTTACACAATCATCAAGGTAAACTCATAAATTTTCAAAATCCAACTATTTTCCAAATCTGTTTGACAAAGCTCTTTATGGCTAATAAACAATGGTGACAAGCCAACTCAAAACTTCACAATATGAAGACATGCAAAACAAGCTTCAAACTAACAGTTATTTACTTGAGTTATTTAACTTTCACACATCTTAGGTTGGTACTCTCTACTTCTTAATGTCTAGTTATACATAAAAAGTACGTTATACCTCAGTCACAAATTAACTAAATAAAGTTGAATTTGGATTTCTGCTTTCGGGACAACAGTTACATGTTATGTCGATGTGTTCTGTTTATAAACGCAAGTATTATGCGCCCACCTACATGTATATATGCAGAGACTCGAAAAATAAATTAGCCAATTTACTAATTAGTTACTAAACGCAATTGTAATGATTTTACGCAGGCTGAATTATTTAACGTGTTGATATGGGAACTGAAACTAATTTGGCTTCTTTGAATTTGAACTTATTAAGACTTTGTCCATGCACAAGGCAAAAATAAAAGACGCTGTGTGTGCGTGAGTGTTATGGGAAGTGGATGCTTATGAGCGCAATTTTAATCCCATTGGTTTCTCATTTGTAATTTATCACCGAAGGGAAAACAAATGCAGGCTTCTACTGGAAAACAGTAACGAAGCCAGCTAGAGAAAACTAAAATCTAAAAACGAAATGGCAACCATATACATGCTATAAACAAACAATAAGTTTGTACAGTTCCGAAAAGTAAATTATTAGGAGGGCGAACAACCGTTAGTCCTATATTCTAACAGTCCCTCACTTTCCTAGCATACTAAGAAAACCTACTTGAATTGTTAAAGCTACCAAAAAAGGGGAAGCAAATTATACAAAAACATACAGCCAAGGTCACCTTTTCTCCAATGGGCTCCGCCAAAAACAAAGAGGCAAAGCCAAAAGGCATTCTCAACGACAAGTCCGGCTTATTTGACAACTTCAAAACAACAAGATGCAATGCAAACAAAAATAATCAACTCGGGAAAGAAAATCTAAACACCTTAATTAGTCAAACATGTCCTTAATTAGCCAAGCAATTAAAAAACTAAATGCAAAATTATACATAATCAAGAAGCAGGAAGCGAGTGCAACCTTCTCGGCCGCAGATGCTGAGACCTCAAGCTGCTGATTTCTCTGTTCCAATCTCTTCTGCATTATGCTAATCTCCTCTTCCAAGTGTTTGGCTTTTGTCTCTGCTTCCTGTAATTAGTACAAACAAACCCGAATGACCCCACAATTCAAAAACGCCTAAAGAAAAAGGGAAATGATTTCCGCGCTCTCCTTTTCTCTTTCTGATCTTGAATCAATCCAACCACCGCTAATAAATAAGGGCGAGCAGAAGAGAAAAATGATGTGTGAAAATCACTTCACGACACTCGTTTGGATGTGCTTTTAAAATCACCGAAAATGCTTTTAGAGAAAATGTTTTTTTTGTTCCAAGAAGCATCAGATATGTGCTTCTTCCAAGAAGCATTTTAAGTGTTTTTTCAAAATTTACTTGCATTTTTACTAATGATTGATTCCAAAAACATTTCCAGCAAAAGCGCTTTCAGTCATTTTAAAAGCACATTCAAATTAGCTCAAGGCTAAAACCATGTCATATAAAACACAAAAAGAATATTGAAATTAACAACAACCACGTGCCTGTCTTGTGAGGGTTTCTTTAACAAATGATTGCTCCTGAGACGCTAACCGGCTCCGAACATCCTTCAAATCCGATGCCAACGACACCACATTCCGGCGAAAACTCTGCTTCCTCTCATTCAAATCCTTTAGCAACGGATCAAATTCGTGGACCGACATCGATGACAGTGATGAGGAAGATGAGGAAGGTGAGCACGACCTTGATTTCTCCGAAATTGACATCGTAAATTCGAAATCTCTTCAGCTCAGGTCAGATTAACGGTGAAGATCTGTGTTGCTTGAAGGACAGAAGATCAGAGGTTTAAAGTCTTAGCAGTGAAAGAAGCAATCCTCTTCGTAGCTGCATGTGAAGAAGTCGTTGTGCATTAAATTTTTATGGCCTCCAGGAAATTTAAATTTAAAAAAAATGAATAAAATAAAAGAAGTTGTAGCTTTGAAAGAATGGTTTCACGGATTTAACCTCAAAAAACTGAAAATATAATTAAAAAAATAAATAAGAAAGTTCTACAAGCATCGTTTACTTGAGAAAATCCAGTCCAAGAAAACTGCACATATTTTTCTAAAAAAACAAATAATCATGCAAATAATACACCTCCTCTCACTATCAACCAAATTAATCATGCAAAGATGTGTCAACTTCAACTAATAAATATTATTGAATTTAAGAGAGAAATAATATTCAAATTAAGAGAGAGAAAGAGAGGAGAGAGAGAGGGAGAGAAAGAGAGAGAGGCATCAACTGGGTCTACTGAATTTAGAGAAATCCGACCTCAAAGTCTCCAATTTGAATACCTTCATCTCTAAATTTCTTCAGAAGAAAATAAAAATTAAATTAATTTATTAAAAAATGAACCCAACACTCTAAAGGTAGAAGCAAATTTAAATTTATGGCTGACCCACAAATTCAATTTCCCAAAAAAATCAACTTTAAATAAAAACCATGAAAAAGTTCTAATCTTTTTATAATTAACTAATAATTTGACCACTTCCTAACCTCTGCATGCAAATGGATCCCCAAAAACATCCTAAAAATCCCAAAAAACAGATCCAACAATCTCAGCAAAACATCAACAACACCAACATAAGATCACAAACAACATGTTTTTCTAGAGACAGACAGACAGACAGACAGGCAGAGAGGGATACCAGGTGGTGAGCCAGACCAAATTCGAGTGAAGAGAGCTGCTGAGCTAAAAACCCACTTGGAAATCTCTGTTTTTTTCCCCATACAAATGACAGAAAGACAGAGAGACAAGACCTGAGTGCTCTGTTACATCCGATGAACAGAGAAGGTAGAGCCAACGGACGGTCACGATTCAGTTCTCGGATACCATCCGACGGCTGTAAATGGAAGCCTAATTAGGCACCAATAATCACGTAAAATTAGCGTTGCTTAATTATAATTTTTTTTGTCTTTATCCAGCTGGAGTTGCTGCGTTTTGAGCGAAATGACAGAAGCTGATTTGGTTCGGAGTGTCCGAACCTCGGGTTCGTAAATATGACGATTCCCGAAGCCATCGCTTGGTCCTCGTAGGTTTTGAGTTTTTGACCCACAGCGCGGCAAATCTAAATTTTCGCCACGGCGAATGGGTTCTCGCCACGTGGGGAATCTAGGAACCCTTTGGATCTTGCTGTTTGTTTTAAATAATGATGGGCTCGGTTCGGATTGCGGCCCATGCTATTGTGGGCTCTATGCACTTTTATTTTACCGTCGATTAAAAAAAAGATGTGTGAAAAATAAAAATGAATGTATAGATATCATTATTTTTATTTATTTTTTAATCAATACAGTTCACCAACATTTGCCCTGATAGCTAGAACACAATGTCCGGGTTTCAAAATCGCTTTCTTTCTTTAGTGTGATTTAGAGTAGGATATTGCTTATATTTTAAGACATGAAGCCAGTCTTATCTTTATCTTTATGGTAGTGAATTCGTTTTTGCAATTGAATTTTTATTTTTATAGTATAAGATTAGATATCTGATAAAAAAAATATTAGATAAGTCTTTTTAATATAAAAAATTGTTTTTGACAAGTCTAATTTGATTAGATAATTTATCCTTATAACACGTATACTGTGGTTAGAATTATAGCTATAGTAAATTAAATTATCTTGGTTAGGGACGAGAACCAAGTTGATGGCAACTAATAAAGTTGGATGTTGATATAAATATCAGGAAGGTCAACATTTCACATGGAATTATAGGGATCATGAAAATAAAGCGTATTTGTGTTAGGTTAACTAGATTTTGATTTCGTTGCACTCAAGTTTGATATTTTTATTAAATTATATTTTTATTTATAAGTGTTTTTAAAATAATTAAGGACTCGTTTGGATGTGCTTTCAAAATGACTAAAAACGCTTTGGGTGAAAATGTTTTTTCTACCAATCCTTAGTAAAAATCCAAATTGATTCTGGAAAAGCACTTTAAGTGCTTCTTGCAAAAAGCACATATATGGTGCTTCTTTCAAAAAGCACTTAAAGTATTTTTGGAACTCAAAATTAATTTAACCAAAAGTGCTTTCAGACATTTTAAAAGCACATTCAAACGAGCCGTAAAAATATTTTTAGATCAATAAAGAACTTCTAATCGTGTTTGACTATAAAACTGTTTGAGCTTTCAAAAAAAGCCCTTGAAGTGCACTATCGCTTCTTTCAATAAGCACTTTGAGCGCTTATAAAAGTGCTTCAAGTTTTTGTGCTCAAAATTTTTACTTCTAGTATAAATTCTGGTAGAAACGGCTTCTAACATAAGTGATTTTTTATTTTTTTATGAACAAACGATATTATCTATGCTAAGACAATCTCCAACCCTTGGGCTAAAAGCCAAATTTTTTAGCCTGAAAAATTTAGCTTTTAACCCATAAACAGTTTTTCTGCTCCAACCATTCTAGCCTAAAATTTTAGCCCGAGATTATTAAAGAATGAACTTAGGCTAATTTTTTTTCTTAAATTAACTTCTTTTTTTTTTTAAATATGTAGACTATCGTAAATTAATTTTATGAACATTTCAATCTAAAAATATTTAAATTCCGATAAATATTGAAAAATCACTAAATCTTTCCACAAAGCAAGCCTTCAACTTTCACCAATCTTTCAACTTTCACAAATCTTTCAACTTTCACTAATCGTTCAACTTTCACTAACCGTTCAACTTTCACCTACCTTTCAACTTTCATCAATCTTTCAACTTTCATCAATCATCCTCTATATAAACACAGGTTCAATATCAGTTGATCACACAATCTTTCAACCTTCAATCATCATCTATATTCACCAATCTTTCAACTTTCAAAGTGTTTTTGTTTCCTAAAAATCCTCAATATCTCATCAATGGGTGATAGAAAAAGACGTAGTAGGGCAATGCAGATGGCACAATACCAAGCAAGCCTTGACATTAAGGATGCATAAATGATCAATGCAGAAGCTGAACTTGCAAACTCGCTTATGCAATATGAGCACCATGCCGAATCTAGCTATCGTGGTTCTGTCACGGGGCGTTCATTTGTGTAGCGTGATAAAGAAGAGTGTCATGACCAAGGTCTAAAAAATCGATAATATCGGCGAAATATCGCCGATATTATCGTTTTTTTGGATACCCGATATTTTCACACATATACACTTTAATTTCGTCAATATATCGGGGATATTATCGATAATATCGATAATATCGCCGTGGTTCTTCACCGGAAAATCTGAGAAAATAAACCTCCGAGTTGTTTCTCACTACAACCTTCACCAAAGCACCTAAAATGAGTCCTAACTAGAGTTTGATCGATCTATGAGAAAGATTAGAGAGAGTTCCGAAGCTCACCAAGGTCGAGGGACGATAAATCTCGTCGGAGAAGGAGATGCACAGTGGCAACGCCACGGCACCACGAGAACGGGGAGGTTTTGGGTGTGCTCCAAGTTTCCTGGATCACACGGGGAGGTTTTGGTGAGGGTGGATGAGGTGGTGACTGTCAAAGGGTGTGTGTGTGTTTTTCGGGGAAGAGGGAAGGAGAGAGCACAGAGAGTTACAAAGAAAAACAAAAAGAAAAAAGAGAGGGAGGGAACCGGGAGAGAGAGAGAGAGAGAGAGAGAGTACGGGAAAGGGGGACAAAATCAGGGGGTGGGCCCCTTTGGCTCACCAAATAAGAACCAAAATTATTATTTTTTAAATAAAAGTGTAAAATATTGAACCTCATAGGAACTCTATGTGGTACTAAATCACTCATGTATCTTACCATGCAATGTATAAAGTGTAAAATATTGTACTAATTCATTGTATATAAATGATTATGGTGTGTTTAAACTTCTTTCATTAATTACTACATATTTTCTACACTCACAATGTTTGCCAGCTCGTTATATAATCAACTTAAATCAGTTAAATCCATCATGCAATGCATTTCCTTCCAATTTTTTGTGATAAACTAATAGATAATTGACTAAATAAACATCCTGCAAAGTTTCAATAAAAATTTCCAAGTTTTTCTTACAATTTCTGTGGTTTCCATATAATTTTTATCGATATTGATATTATCCCGATATTTCCGTGTTTTTGGACTACCGATATTTCCAATATTACCGATATTTAATACCTTGGTCATGACCGAATGATGAAAGATTATTTCATCGAGCGTCCGAGATTTCCTGCTCATGATTTTTTAAGGCGGTTTTGGATAAGGAGAGAGCTTTTTGAAAGCATCTTGAACGCGGTTATCAATCATGACCACTACTTTGTAAAGAAGATAGATGTCGTAGGCCGACAAAGTCTATCACCTCATCAGAAGCTCACATATGCATTTCGGATGCTAGCCAATAAGTGCTCTGCAGACTCAACTGATGAGTATTGCCGACTTGCAGAAACTACTGCTATTGAGAATCTAAAGTGCTTCTGTGGGGCAATTCAAGCCATATATGGAACCACATACCTCCGCAAGCCAAATCGTGAAGACTTGAAGAGGCTTCTACACAAGGCAGACAAAATAGGCTTTCCTGACATGATAGGAAGTCTCGATTGTATGCATTGGGAGTGGAAGAATTGTCCTATTGCTTGGGCTGGCCAATTCAAAGGTCGTCATAACAAGCCAACCATCATGTTCGAGGCTGTGGCGTCTTACGACACATGGATTTGGCATGCATTCTTTGACGCTCCTGGATCAAACAACGATATCAGCGCCGAAGAATGCATGCCAAATCCATGTGTCCTAAGACACCACAGCCTTGAGCACGATGGTTGGCTTGTTATGACAACCCTTGAATTGGCCAGCCCAAGCAGTAGGACAACTCTTCCATTCCCAATGCATACAATCGAGACTTCATATCATGTCGGGGAAGCCTATTTTGTCTGCCTTATGTAGAAGCCTCTTCAAGTCTTCACGATTGGGCTTGCGGAGGTATGTGGCTCTATATATGGCTTGAATTACCCCACAAAAGCACTTCAGGTTCTCAATAGCAGTAGTCTCCGCAAATCGGCAATGCTCGTCAATTGAGTCTGCAAATGATGCAGGACAGAACCAAGGGTCTGGAGGAGACAGGGATAGATGACCTGGGAATCACTCAACCAGGGGCAACGGAGCTCACTCACGTCGCTAATCGTGGATTCACTTACACAACCAAGCAAAATGCTTGATTTTATAAGGAGAAATCACTCTCTTCAAATGCACAAGGCAAATACAATTTTTTTAATTCATTCAAGTCTAGCCCCAAAGGCTTTTGATACATCAATATTTAAAGGAACTCAAAATAAATGAGCATAAATGAATTACAACTTCCTAAAAGACTCTCACCATATTCTAAATAGACTTAACAAATTCCTAAGTAATTAAAAGTGCACTGTCATTACTATTCCAATTCCAATGCATGTGAGCAATTTCTAAGGTGTATGCTTGCTCCCGCATCAGTAGAGCACCCATTAGCTAGCATCCGAAATGCAGATGTGAGCTTCTGATGAGGTGATAGACTTTGTCGGCCTACAGCATCTATGTTCCTTGCAAAATAGTGGTCATGATTAACAACTGCATTCAAGATGCTTTCAAAAAGCTTTCTCCTCATCTGAAACAGCCTCCGAAAATCATGACCAGGAAATCTCGGATGCTCGATGAAATAATCTTTCATCATTCGGTCATGACATTCTTCTCTATCACGCTGCACAAATGAACGCCCCGTGACAGAACCATGATAGCTAGATTCGGCATGATGGTCATATTGCATAAGCGAGTTTGCAAGTTCAGCTTCTGCGTTGATCATTTCTGCATCCTCAATGTCAATGCTTGCTTGGTATTATGCCATCTGCATTGCCCTGCTACGCCTTCTTCTATCACCCATTGATGAGATATTGAGGATTTTTAGGAAACAAAAACACTTTGAAAGTTGAAAGATTGGTGAATATAAAAGATGATTGAAGGTTGAAAGATTGTGTGATCAACTAATATTAAACCTGTGTTTATATAGAGGATGATTGTTGAAAGTTGAAAGGTTGGTGAAAGTTGAAAGGTTGGTGAAAGTTGAAAGATTGGTGAAAGTTGAAGGCTTACTTTGTGGAAAGATTTAGTGATTTTTCAAAATTTATCGGAATTTAAATATTTTTAAATTAAAATGTTCATAAATTAATTTACGATAGTCTACAGATTTTTTTTTTAAAAAAAAAGTTAATTTAAGAAAAAAAAAATTAGCCTAAGTTCATTATTTAATAATTCTGGGCTAAAATTTCAGACCAGAAGGGTTAGAGTAGAAAAGCTGTTTATGGGCTAAAAGCTAAATTTTCCTGATTAAAAAATTTAGTTTTTAGCCCAAGGGTTGGAGATGGTCTAAGGGGTGTGAAGGGGGTTAAACCTCACATTGAGTTAACAATAATAATGTGGTTAAAATTCACTTTTGATGAGAATCGAACTTAAAATCTTTCACTTACAAGTGAAGAATAATATTATTAGACTGTAGTACTAAGTCGCACTAGAGATGCTTTCTAAAGAAGTATTTTCAACCAACACTAAACCATTGACTTCTTGAAAAATAAATTCATAAAATAAAGTTGGGCCTATTCTTTTAGCCGATGTACGCTCAAGTCAAGTTGTAATTTATCTGCCCGGAGGAAGAAGAACAGAGCTTGACCTGATTCGGATCCATCTTTTTGAAATATGGGTTTTCTTTTCCACCCGTTTCTTTGGAGGACTCTTTTCTTTTTGGTCTCAATCTAATCTTGACCGTCCATTGAATCCAACGGTCAAAAGTGAACACAGAGAGAGAACAAACCTCTCTGCATTTCTTCACGGCAGAACACAAGCATTCACATTGGATACAATCTCTGCTTCCTAGTCTTCTCCGAAATCCTAAGGTGTTAATCTACTTCATGTCGCTCTTTCCCCTTAGGTCAGTGATCAATCTTTCCTGAATTCTCGTTTACCATTCGAACAATTTTTACTTTTTTACTGGAGTAAATAGTAAAAACTGTTTCATGAACTCTTGCAATGTTCATAAAGCTCCATCCTTTAACATTTTCCAAGAGAATCCCCACCTGGGTCTGCTCGAATGCATATTTTTTTGCATCTTCCTGCCCAAAAACAATCGAAATTTTCTCGGGAAACAATCAGGACCCAGAATATTCATTCGACTTCGAACAAAACATCCAGTCTTTGAGGAATAAGCTTGTCCCGGATAACTTAATCCGGGTTCTGGATAACACTGATGATTTGGGCTCAGCAGTGAAGGTGTTCAAATGGGCTTCCCTGCAAAAACGGTTTAATCACACCGCCGATACGTATTTTCGGATTGTTTTGAAACTGGGTTTGGCTGGAAATGTTGAGGAGATGGAGGGGTTTTGTCAAAATATGGTGAAAGATCGGTGTCCGGGTGCCGAAGAGGCGCTTTTGGCCCTGATTGATGTGTTTGTTAGTCATTGCAGGTTAAGTGAGGCAATTAGGGTGCTTGTGAATTTGAAAGCAGGTGGCTTTAGGCCTTCAATAGAGATATTTAATGGTCTGTTGGGTGCTCTTGTGAAAGATAAGAGAGATTTTCGAGATGTCTTATTTGTGTATAAGGAGATTGTGACGGCAGGAATTGTGCCAACGGTTGATACTTTGAATTATTTGTTAGAGGCATTGTTGGAGGCCGACCGCATTGAGTCTGCTCTGGATCAGTATAGAAGAATGAATAAGAAAGGGTGTATTCCTAATATTAGGACTTTTGAGATTCTTATAAAAGCCCTTATTGCGAAAGACCGAGTGGATGAGGCTGTTCTTGTTTTGAATGAATTGGTTGATCTTGGTTGTCAGCCTGATTTGAGTTTTTATTCCTTCGTAATACCTTTGTTTTGTCAGAAAAATAAACCGGATGAGGGAATTAGATTGTTCGAAATGATGAGAGCTTCAAATTTTACGCCGGATTCATTGGTTTATGAGGTTCTGTTGCAGTCTTTATGCAAGGACCTTAGATTAGATGATGTGATAAAGGTTTTAGAAGAAATGATGGAAACTGGATTGACACCACCAAATAATGTCTTTGTGGATGTAGTAAATGTGTTTTGTAAATTAGGGAAGGTAGACAACGCGATGAAATTCTTGGAGGATAAGAAAATCATGGAAACTTCTGCCTGCAATGTCCTGCTTGAAGGTTTCTGCAGTGTTGGTAAATTTCTTGTGGCGGAAGATCTACTAGTCAAAATGTCCGAAAGGAATGTGGCTAATTGTAATTCTTGGAATATTGTTATCAGATGGCTCAGCGAGAGCGGAAGGATTAGGGAAGTGATGGAACTTCTAGGTAGAATGGTGGTTTCTTCTTCTCTTCCGGACTGTGACACATACTCCGCTCTGGTCGTTTGCCACTGCAAAATGAGCAACTATAGAAATGCTCTGGATATATTTCATCAGACTCGTGCCAAAAGTTGGGTTTTGGATCGTACATCTTACTCTGAGCTTGTCAAAGGCCTTTGCCTAGAAGAAATGACTCATGAGGCTACTGAAGTGTTCTGTTACATGTCTAGTAATAGATGTTTCATCGAGCCTTCCTCGTTCAATATGTTGATCAAGGGTTTGTGTGAGACGGGAAAGGTTGATAAAGCAATAAGGATGCAACAATTGGCCTATTATTCCGGTACTTCTTCTACCAGTTCAACTTACTCAACTATTATGCTTGGATTGTCAAAATTAGACAAGGTAAAAGATCTGTTGGTAGTTTTCTCAAAAATGCTGTTGGAAGGTTGCAATCTTGATTTGGATGCATTCTGCGTTCTCATACAAATCATGAGCTTGCAGAATCGAGTAAAAGAATGCGTATTGCTTTTTGATATGATGGTCGATGGGGGTCTTATACCTGATTCAGAGAGACTATTAAATCTACTTTCCTGCATAGCCAACCATTCTCAGTTGCACATGATTTCAGGTTCAATAAATAAACTTATTTCTGATAGTGAAGTTCTAAATTCAGCAATTTACAATGTACTGATTAACGGCTTCTGGAAAGAGGGTTATAAACGTGAGGCCTGTCAATTTTTGGATATAATGTTGGAAAAGGGTTGGGTCCCAGATGCTAGGACTCATGGATTGCTGATTGGGTCTGTTGTTGGCGAAGTAGATAGGAACAGGTTGGACTATGATAATTGCACTGTCCAAGATAGTGTTAGCAACATCCTTGCAGAGGGATTAGATGATGTAACATGATAGAAACTTCCATCACAATAATCGTTTTATGACCCGTTGGCCGCTCAGCTACTTTGGTGAACTGATCTTTTTGCCTCCGATGATCTCTGTTGAAAGTTTTGTCTCCATAATCACTCACACTGAGCCGTTTGTAGCTGTGGTGCTTGCATATATTGTGCAATGGATCAGGGGATATGATTGTTGCCTGCCATGTTCGATAGTTTTGTTCACCTTCACCGAGGTTCATGGATCTCTTCTACATATTCAAACCCTTAAGCACGCCAAGAAAGGTACTTTCTTACACCATTATGTTTCTATAGATTCAAACGAAGTTGTTTCTTATGAAAATTCTGTGATGGTTATATTCTGAACAGTTAGTATGCTCAGAATTAACTTTAAAAGTGACATGTTTCAGCCAAATTGTTCGAGCAAGAGGAAAGACAGAAGGTAGAGCAGTGATGTCCTAGTTGAACTAACTCCTGGGGAAGCTCTGTGTAATCAGAAGTTGAAGCCAGTTTAAATTTAGAAGAATCCCAAGTCAGAACCAGACACCAGTACTGAAGTTTTTCCCCGAGACATCTTCGGACCTGACTTCTGCAGTACTTTTCATGTGGGAAAACGGTACAAGGATGTAATGAGAGGCCGAGGGGTGAAGGCTTGGATTGAAGTGGTTGTAGGTACTTTTCCTCCTTGTTTTCCTTTCTGTACTACAAATTCAAACTGATGATTTAGCCGGCGGTGTGGAAACTTCAAGCGGCAGGGACATGTTTGAAGAGCCTCTGCCCTGTATAGAGTGCCTCGAAATCTCAGGGAAAGCTTTTCCGGGACAAGAACTTGTAGTGTGCGGATACGGTGTTAATGGAACAACCCTATGCTTTTTCGAATGGGGATGCTATGTTGACGACGGAACTGTTTCTTATATTGATGGCGCAAAGAGTCCAAAATATATTGTTTCTGCTGCTGATGTTGATACATACCTTGGTGTTGAAGTCCAGCCTATGGATGATAAGGATCGCCGGGAAAAGGTTGTTACGGCGGCCTTAGCTAATGACTACAAGTTCACTGATGAAAAGAAGGGTAAACAAGATTATCCTTCTCTCTTTTTTTCGTTTAAAGTAGAATATCGCTTGTTTCAAGGAGAAAAAAGTCGGCTCTATGATTTAAGGGTCAAATATATGTGTTTCATCCGTGCTCGGTTTTCGGTTTGTTGGTTTAGTTAGATGAATTTTGATTGCCCCCAATAATACCAGTCTTACCAGAGTTTGCTTAAAAATAGCTGACAGGGGAAAGGTTAACACCAAACTAAATGCAGTGAAGTTCACTTATTTTTCTCTTCTTTGTTGTTGAATTGAAAAGAAGAGGAAACCCTAAACAAGACTAAGAAACAAGTTGTAATATGTCATGGATTCCGATGACGAGAGGGATGAAGTCCTCCGCAACATGATAGTGATCGGAGTCTCCTTCGTGGTTATTGCCGTGGTTGTGGTGATTGTCGTGGACGGTGTACAGAACCCCGATGAGGCCACAGCGCTTGATCCAAAGCCAAGGAACAACTCTGGCATTGATCTTGGTCTTGACACCGTCTGTGGCAAAACTGATCACGGCCGGGACTTCGCCAGTCTACTCTCGGTCCCGTTGTCAACGATTCAGACTCGGGCGTGGTAAACTATTTTACAGCCTCCATCCAGGCAACCCTAACGGCAATGAAGAATGTACAAAAGGGTTCACTTGAAGAGTGCATGGGATTGATAGACTTGAGTTTTTGCTAGCCGTTGGATCAGAAAACTACTTGTTGGGAAGCAAGTCAGGTGACGTTAGGACCGATCTGGATGCTGTGATCTGATACCAACAAAAATGCATTGAGCAGTTGCAAAGCATAAAATCGCTCCACCACCACCAATGCCGCTCATCCCCAAGGGTTGGCATGTTTACGAGCCAAAGGCAGTCTCCGGGACCAACGCTCAGCTTCGACCCGTGTGCCTGTAACGGCTTTGGACATGGAGGGAGGCGGCGATCTTGGCCGTGCAACGGCAAGTGAAAGGGGATATCTTGAAACTAAATGCTCAACGTGTTCATATAAATGAATTAAACATTGGCCAGCTGACCAAAAGGATAATTTACAAGAGAAAAAGACCAACCTACAAACTGATTGGGTCTCAAATTCCAATTCCAACCATGGTACCTTCAACTTTAAGTCACTCTGACAACATCCGCCTCCTAATACATTAGTACATTAACGTAATCACACTCATTTACCAAGTTAAACTACCAAATATCCAGGCTAGCAATAAAACTACGAAAACAAAGAACAATTTACATACGCACTTCTACTAACACATACATTCAGGAACACATCCCACTATCTATTTGAGCTGCTTCTAGTACAGATGATGCCCTTACCCTTGCCCTTGCCGTCGCCCTATCGGATGCAATCCTATTCACAGAACCAATAAAAAAGCACATCAATTATTAAGGTATGCTCGAAAAAATAATGCAACACGTCTGCCAAAAATGCATTGACAAAACAAATAAAAAGATGCAAAATCTCATAGGCATCGGGGGAACTCTATTTTATGGAAACCAAATGTGCTGCTAGCGAAGTTCATACAGATGACAAGACTATACAATGAAGCCACACCTAACCTACAATGCATTTGAACTTGAATACCGATCCACAGGTATACACATCAATAAAACAGTGAAAACATGGATGCAATGAAACAACGGGGGTTTCTACTGAAGGTTGATACTTACCCGACATCTAATACTCTACAATAACTCTTTGCAAGTGGACTTGTTGTGCCCAAGACCCTTGCATCTGCTGCACTGGAGTTGACGCTTAGCCGTATCTTGTGATCCATATTTCTTAGTGGTAGGCCTGCCTGGTGGACGCCGGGTGGGCGGAGGGGTTACGGTCACTATTACTTGAGAAGAAGCCTTCATCACAGGCATGTCTACATTTGGAACAGGATATATTGGTTCTGAGTATGTCAATCTATAGCTCTCGGTGGTAAAGTATCTTGAACAATAATCATATGGGCTCCTGCCCATGCAACGAATGACAGCAATTGCATGACAGCATGGTAAACCAGTTATCTGCCACCCTCTACAACTACAGTCCCAGCGATCAACATCTACAAATTCAGTGGTGTCACCATGAACTTCAAATCTGCTACCAGCCGACAGGAGCACTTGGAGGTTTCCAATGATCTGAGTTTCCTTTTCTAGCTTTTCCTCCATGGTTGGAGAAAGCCTCGTCAACCATTCATTAGATCCTTCCCTTCTTGTGTAGATCAACTCCATAATCTTACCCCTGATCACATCAACCATCTGTGTTATAGGTAACTCGTGTGCATCCGATGCCCAACTATAGAACAGCTCACCAAAGTTGGATGTCATATGGTTATATCTAGCACCTTGAAAGAATGAATTCGCCCACTTCTGGGGCTCACTTTGTACGATCCAATTGTAAGCCTCCAGTGAGATGCTTTTTATGCTTTCAAGACAACTTTGAAAGTTTTCAGGCCTAGGTGCATAAGCAGCACCATAAAAATCCTCAATCATCAGCCGCTTGACCTCATGAGAAAACTGCCCTTTCAAGTCCCTGATAAGTTGCTCGGTCAAATATCGCAGGCAATAGCCATGATATGAGTCTTTAAATATTTCCGCAATTGATTCCTTCAATCCCTTCTGTCTGTCTGCCACAAATGTCACAGGACAAGATATTGACAATGCAGATTTCAACTGTAGTAAAAACCAATGCCAATTATCATCAGTTTCTGCATCCACCACAGTGAAAGCAAGAGGGAATACCCCATCATCCCCGTCAGCAGCTGTTGCAGCCAACAATGTGCCTTGATATTTTGATTTTAAAGGAATGCTATCCAGGAAAAGGAGAGGCCTGCACCCTTGCTGGAAACCATACAATGAGGCATGGAATGCGACAAAGAGGCGATGGAAACTGGAGTCTTCCTTGGTGGTAAAAGTAGCAAGACTACCAGGGTTTGTCTCCATTATCCTGTCACAGAAAAATGGTAATTGATTATATGCCTCTTTGTACGAACCCTGAAGCTGCTCCTTTGCTATTTCTTTCCCACGCCAGGCCTGGAAGTAGTTTAGCTGTATACCATATTCCTGCTTGATATCGTTCACAATATCCTTGGGCTTATAGTTGGGCATATATTTTAACTTCTCCTTGATAATACTGGCCACCCAACTCCTCGTTGCCTGATGCCCTGTAGTTGCAACAGCACCTTCACAGGAATGTGTCGGATTCATTTTCTTGATACATATTAACTGAGTTGTCGACAACCTTGATGCATGAATTCTCCAAGGGCAGCCTTCAGCCTTGCACTTCACAGTCACACGATGACTATCATTCTTCTTATACCTAAAGGCGAACTGATGCGCAATAGCATATTTACGCAATGATTCACGAAATTCATGAACGCTGCTGAATCTTTGGCCCACACCCGTAATAGCATTCTGCCATTGCTGTGCACCTTTAGCATGCTTCTCACAACTAGGGCCAACAAGAGGAAAAATGGGTGATATTTCCGTGGGTATATCAATATGTGCATCAATAGGGCTGGCACCATCAACGACATCAAGAGAAGCATCAAGTGGGATATCAGGCTGAGTGGTATCACCCACAAAGTCCACAACATCAAGAGATGCATCAACTGGAACCACAGTTTCTGACAGAGTTGTTCTGCTCGACCTGAAAAATCCATGAAATTCATGTCTCACAAAAAATAAATTTTTTTCTGAAGGGCTATCTAAACTACTAGCTTACATATCAAGAGAACTACCTACTGGCAGGCATGTTCGAGACATCAGGAGGAGCTACTTCCTCCATGACATAAATATCAATGGTTACAAAATCACCATGGAATTTGATCATGCGCTGGAGATCCTTGTCATTGGAAACAGTAATCAGGGTCTTCTTGTTGCCAGGGAGGAAGTACTTGATGACCATGTTATTGTAGCTGCAACCAAACATTTCTGTGACCTCCATTTTAAACTCATCAAACTTCATCTGGTCATCAATGTCAATAGCGTGAGCATCTTTGCCCCTATATGACAATGTACCATCTTTTTCTGTAAAGAATTCACCCCCCGACTGACAAATTGCTATGACTCTCTTCACCTCCATGATCTGCCCCAGTCATAACAAATAAGCGACATATGTTATATACAGAACATTTTATCAGTCAACTGTACACAAATTTCATAAACAGCATAGACCCTCTCTCACCAGACCTCATTTCACTTCACATTACAGCAATCGAGGGGAATTTACCAGCGTAAATTCAAGATTTCACTGCAAAGCAATTTCATTGAGCTTAAAATCATGCCCACTAAGGGCTTGTAGCTAAGTTGGTTAAAAGCATTCACCGCTGCACCAAAGCTCTCGATTCCCCCCTCCCCCAATATCACTCGTATCAAAACTAGTCGAACCCAATTGCTCCAAATGCAATCATTTGGTAGCTGGGATGCACATAATTTAAAACAACACATACATAGCATTCATATATATATATATATATATATATATATATATATATATATATATATATATATATATATATATATATTATTTTATTTCAATACAAATACATTATTTACTCTAGTCTCTGAGGTCCCAACCAGCAAAGGATTAAACTTAAGCTTTGTTGCAAGTGCAAACTCAGAAAGTCAGCAACTTTCAGACACCCTCAAAGGGGTTCAACAGTAAACGAAAAAAATAAGCGAATGGGCACCAAATTTTCGATCCCAACAAATGGAAACAACAGCCAAAGTTCAGAATTTAAGTCAAAAATTCAATCCTGCAAAGGGTACTCTGAAAACCCTAATTTCCCCAATATCAACACATCAAATCGCGGAAAAACAATCGGAAATTGAGATGATTACCTTTCGGAACTGAGATTGTCGTCTTAGTCTCGAATGCCCGATTCAAATTTGGGATTTTGACCGTGGAATTTAGCTCGCAGCTCTGAAATTTGGGGATTTTAACCTTCCCAATTCAACCCCACGAGAGAGAAGAGAGGGGTATGTGGCTATTTGGTTTCCCACCAGTTCACCATACTTTATTTTCCTTCACAATCACAAACCCATCCCAGTTTTTTTTTTTTTTTTTTTTTTTTTATTGGAAAATTTGGAAAAGTAACCAAAATAAGAACTCTATATATAATTATAACTACCTTTTAAATTTATGATAATTATAACCAAAATCTAATATAAAAATACTAATACACCCTTATGATTAAAAAATTTTACAAAACAAATCCAAGGAAATTCAAAGCCTCACTTCAGCAACCTAGACAATTCCAGCCCTCTCAAAAAGCTCAAAAGCTCAGCCAATTTCTGATGAGAAGTTTTATTAAGCTCTCGGTTATTTTTCCATCTGATATTAACAGTTACTTTTCTAAATTTTTCAAAAATCCCAATCTTTGTCATCTTCTTCCCATCCCAGCAAAACCCAGAGGTTGGAGCCTCACGCAACGTTACAATTTGTTTTTTGAAGACAATCTTGTCATTTATTCAAGGTAACCACTAAGCAGTAAGCTCTCCCCCTTTCTTTCCCTCTTGCATTTCTCTTTGTTGAAGATCAAATTGGATTTAAGTACACGTTAAAATCAAATTGCGGAGTTGATTTCCAGAAGAAAAGGTGTTGGAATTAGATAACACCAAAACGAGTTTTGTGGTTACAGCTCTAATCTTTGCAATGGTGGGCGTAATTGCTTCCCTCATTGTTAAAAGGATATATTAGTATTTTTATATCAACTTTTGGTTCTAATTATAAT
The DNA here is from genome assembly GCA_024362995.1 of Heteromeles arbutifolia. Lineage (NCBI taxonomy): Eukaryota > Viridiplantae > Streptophyta > Magnoliopsida > Rosales > Rosaceae > Heteromeles > Heteromeles arbutifolia. The sequence continues at coordinate 9,905,983 of JANCRC010000017.1, read as the reverse complement.
AAAATTAAAAGGATGGCTATAATTCTATATTGGGTCCAAATTTTGGTTATTTTTCTAAATTTCCCATTTTTATTTCCCTTTTCTAAAAGAAAATAATTTAGAAAATAAAATAATTATAATTTATTTTATTTCCATCTAACTGCCCAAGTTGCGACATGTATTGAAGCCATTGGAATTTAATTTCAACTTTTTTTACGTTGGAAACCCAACGGCCCCAAAATGTAGTTGCTGGAAATCCAACAATCCAGAACGTCTCTTGTCAAGTGTTGTTATCAATCCATAGAGAGTCAATTTTAAGAAAGTCTTTTCTGCATTTCTCATTACAAATTTGTAAATCATAAGTGTTGAGGATTATTTTTGGGAGTTTAAGGGCTAGTTTGGTATTGCTGTGCTTTGAAAAAAAACTATTTCTGCTGTGCTGTGAGAATAAACAGCTGTGAAATAAAGCAGCAGTGTTTAGTAAACTTTTTTGTAAAAGTGCTTTTGAAAAAAAAAAAAAAGCAGTATTATAGTGTTTGGTAAACTTTTATGTAAAACAGATGTGAAAAAAATCAGTTTTTCAAAGTTGGGTTTTGCAGCTTCTTGTTTTTGGCTTTTTTTCATCCAAAACTGTGGAAAAAAACTGAAGCTGAATGTTTACCAAACACAAAAAAGCTCCCAACTTTTTTCAGAATCACCTCAGTACCAAATCAGGGCTAAGTTGTATGACAAGCTTTGTGCATGTATACCATAAACAAAAAGCAAAAGAAATAGTTTTTGTGTCAGAAGTTAATTTCATGTAACTCGTATTTTTTTTTAATGAAATGGTACTTTGTAATAAATTATTCAAATATACAGAGAAAAAAAATTCAAACTCAAGGTTACAAAAGCAAACAAATTACTTTGGTCAACTGATCTAACCAACATTTTCAAGTTCAAATGTCAATCTTGAATCTTAACTGGGTTTTTTTTTATTACAATTGATGCCATATTTGCACATATACAGTTTGTAAAGTCATGTTCCATTTATGCTATCAACGGACACACAACCTAACCTTGCCAAATTACTAATGTCTTCATGCACAAGCAAATAATGCAATCACATCGTTACATAGTGTTATGTTAATATTAATGGACGACATGATTGATAGAAACATGTGTTATACTAAAAGCACTTCAAACACAATCGTTTGTGAGCATAAGTACTTCCCACAACGCCTCATTCTGATCTTGATGAATTGGGCTATTTGCGTGTTCGTGTTGTACTGAAATAATTAGTTCATATTCAGCCACTTCTTATTCTCAACATGGTTATACAAAAATCTTAGATGCTCCGTTGTACTTGGTACTGCGGATGTTTTAACCACTAAATCTTAGTTTTTATATTTTAAATAAAGCACTCTACATATTTTATCCAGTATTCCGGAGAACCCTATGTGTGGATTCCTGCGGCTGAGCTCATGATGTCTCAATGGTTGTCAGGATTCTTATGACAGAGACCAACGACCCAACTCGCTTATTTTACCGGCATGTGTACTAAACTTGTGTGTTTTGTTTTAAAATTTTGGACCTTGGTAGGTTTTTGTTTTTTGAATACATAGATATTTTTACAAGAAGGGAGAGTTCGGCTAAACCACACAATGAACGAGATTCGAACCTAAAACCTCTCACTTTCAAGTGAAGAGGAATACCACCATATTGTAGTACTGAATGGCTAAAGCTTGGTAGGTTTTAAAAATATATATATAAAACTAACACGTTCTTACATTGACTTTTGACAAGGCAATGTTCTGAAATGCTTTTAGTGCAAAGAGGAAGATTCGGATCTCGGTACAGGAAGATGTGCACGCTATTCTGACTAACTCGTCTAACTCACAACAATATTCCACTAAATTGTGAATAACCTCTGTGACCCAAACAAAACTATCAACCGTGGACGTAGCCCCACTCGGTTTTAACACTGTAAACCGAAAATTGACATCGACTGTTGACATCTATATTTAACATTTGAGAACATGTGTGCGGAATATATGTTACAGGAACGTCAATCACAAACACATACTACTACATCAATTAAAAGTAACTAATACATGTTAGATCATGATCAAAGAATAAATATACATTAGTAATATCATGATCAAAGAATAAATATACATCGTAAGTGAAAGGAATCCTAAAATAATTACAATAAAGAATTACATTCCTATAATTACGGAGAAGGTTTCAGATTAACTAAATCTATTACGATCACCTGTAAGTCATCGTGATTGTGATCACACCTAACAATGATCCTATAATTCAAATGACGTATCAAAATAAGTAAATACTTTTAACCACTTAAGTTATACGTCAAAGAGCACACAACTCTACTAATCTAAACTACGCATAAGGGAATTCAAACTTATGTGCAAACAAGAAAGTACACACCTCTAGCCAACTTGATTATGCCAGAGCTTGCGTCAAAAGTTGTTTCTACAAAGTATTTGTACTTCAAATTCAAGAACGGAGTGCAAATTTTTGGAAAAACATGGGCATAACTGCGCCAGCCGCCAATTGGTGTAGGAGAAAATGAAATGTGGGAGAACAAGAATAAAATTTCAAGCTCAAACCCCCTTTTAGAGAATAAGAATATGAAGAAGAAGAATCCAGAGGAATATGAATATGATCAGAATAAAATCAGCATAACCCAAAAACAGAAAGTAAAATAGTGGAGAATTTGGAGACACAAATCTTTTTTTTGCCTTGCCTTCTAATATTTCAACATTCTAAGACAAGTTACCTTCCAGATCCACAGCAGTGGGGCCCAGAAGGAAACCCTCCATCCAAGACTTGTTTAGTTCTTTCTCAAGAAATTTCACTACTTACAGCATGCCCTAACTAAGTCATGGTCAGGCTCAATCGTTTCTAGAAAGTCTTATTTCGATTTAAGTTTTCTGTTTTAAGTTTTATGAGTTAATTAAGCATGCAAATGTCGAAACATTCATTAAACATTTACAACAACAACAATTCCGACAACGCTCAACAACAGTTAACATGACCAGGAAACCAAAAACACCAAAAACCATGAAGAAATTTGTTTCTGCTTCGATACATGCACTTAGCAGTTTGTTTCTCTGCTAGTTTTAGGGATTAATGGTACCGAAACCATTTGCAACTGCTGAGGCATGCAGGCGATGCAGATATAGCCATGGATGTTATTCATCAGAAGAGCTTCTTCGGTGCTTCATTGGACTACAATATGCAGACAGTTACATGTCAAAAAACAACTTACTAATAATTAAAACTTGGTAATAAATAATAGAAACAAGGCCCCTCCTTGCATATCATAAACTGCAGATACATCAGGCAAGAAGTTTGTACACAACAGAACTATTAATCTATAAGATTCATACTACATTGAGTTTTTCCATGGACGTAAACATGTGCTACCTATATCACCACATTCTAAACGGGACAGGTGGGAGGAGTAACCTACTTCCATGGCCAAGTTGAAACAAATATCTTGACCACCCAATCAAGAAACGCCAGCTAACCATAATTAAACTTCTGGAAATGGATGTAAGAGCACTTGGATTCATCACAAGATTTAACTAGCATTTCAATCACAGTATGAGAAGACAAAAAAACCTGATTACCATACATTTCTAACTTGAAAACCATAAGAATGGATGGAAGCAGAGCATACCTCATCAGTTTGAAAGTTGAGCACAAGTAAACCCCTCAGAAACAAGTTGATTAATTGCGTCTCTGAACTTGTTATAGTCGTCAACTTTGTTGTACACTTGATGAGAAATTCGACAATACCCATTTATTGACTCAACCTCCCCATTCTTGGGTGGTCGGAAATATATCGGAACTTCAACACCAAACTTCTCCCTCAAAAGTGTCCTTAACTTCTGAGTATCCTTCTCACTCAAGATCCTCAAGCAAGCAGGCAACCCAATCATGATCATACTGGCGCACATCTCCGGAGGGCACCCAAGATGCGTTCCCCATGCCTTGGCCAACATCTGCCCCATCTCAACAACAGTCTCATGATTCCTCTTCTTGATCCCCTCAATACCTCCTTCGAACCTATTGATGAATTCCAAAACTGAAGGCACTACCAATTGCGGGCTATAATCCCTATTCCCAACCGAAGCACTTTCTATAGCCAACCCATTACCATACTCATGGGAAACAACAGGATGGTGCAACTCTGGGCACTTGGGAGACTTCCTACAGTACAAAAACGCAATAGACGGGGGGCAAAAGAACCACTTATGCAAATTACTAGTATAATAATCCGCCCCAATTCGCTTCATATCGACATCAGTACACCCGATACTATGAGCAGCATCTACAAAAATCTGGTCAACATCCTCTTCCCTACAAATCTTAACTAATTCTTCAACAGGTATAACAACACAGGGCATTGAAGTAATATGATCAATCACAGCTAACCTAACCCTCCTTCCATTAGCCTTCCCTCTCACCAAAGCTTTCTTAAATTCAGAGATAATTTCATCATTTGATTTCAAAGGAAAAGGCAAAGGGACTTCAATCACATACCCGCCGGCACGCGTCACGTATGCCTCAATCGACTTCTTCACGGCGCCATAAGCATAATGAAGCATCACCACAGCATCACCTTTTTCGAATTTGCTCTCCGAAAACCCCCAGGCCGTCTGCTGAAGCACGATGGCTGCGGCGGTGGTGGCGTTGTCGACGAGTGAGACCTCGTCGACATGGTCGGCATTGATGAGCTCCTTGATTATGGTTCTGGAATGGTGGATTCCCTTCTTGAGCTCGTTGAAGTAGAAATGGTCGGGCTGGGCGAGGTTTTTGAGCTGCCACCGTCGCTGAGCTTCGATGACGGAGGCGGGGCAGGAGCCGAAGCTGCCGTTGTTGATCCGGGCGACGTTCGGATCGTGGTGGGAGAATTCGGCGGCGATTTCAGCGGCGGTGATGAAATTTGGGGAAAGTTTGGGTTTTTTGGAGATGTGGGTTTTGGTGTCGCCGTTGATGTGGTGGTCCGGCGAGGAGGCCATTTGGGAATTTAGGGTTCGGAGGGCTAGGGTTTGCGGAGGTTGATGGTGAAGCTGAGGAAGAGCATGAAACGTTCAGAGTGAGAGAGAGAGAGAGGGGGGGGAGTGAGTAGTCTGAGCCTTTGGGAGAGCGAAAGGGGACAGAGAGAAATTAATCAAAACTTGGGAGAGCGAAAGGGGACAGAGAGAAATTAATCAAAACTTTGGTGGTTAAATTATAAATTAATTTGGGGGTGAAATTAGAAAATAGGAAAATTGGGGGGGGGGGGGGGGGTTGCGTTGGAGGTGCCATTAACTGAATTAACTAATCAGGTGGCGCCAAATAAGACGCACTCGCTCGATGACTCGACTGACCATTTCCATTTTGTTTGTTTTCGCTCACGTGACACGCACGTGATTTTCAACCTGCGACTTACTATTTCCTTTCATTTACGTTACACAGTTATTTCCTTCTTGATTTCATTTGTGATTAGACTAATTGCTTTTCCCTTTTAGTCTAAACCAAGAGAAATGTTACGTAAACTCTCTCAATCTGGGATTCTTTATGAACACTTTGACATTTTTGCTGACCTATTGCATGGTAAAGAGTAGGGTTGGAAAAAATTTCCGAAAATCCCAAATCAAACCGAAAAAGTCTCGAACCTAAAACGAAAAATCCCAAACCAAAACCATTCCGAAGTTCGGTAATCCCGTCCCGAAAGATACCGAAGTATTCGGTATGGGATTGGTTTCCAAAACTTATTTATTCGGTATTCCTGAAATCCCGAAAAATACCGAAGTGTTTGGTATGGGATTGGTTTCCAAATCTCAATTATTCGGTTCCCACTTCCCAACTCAAAAGCAGAAGCCTTTTGGCTCCCACTAGCAAAAGTCTTTCAGTTCTCACTTCCCCACTCAAAAGCAGGAGCCTCCCACTCTCACTCTCTCTCTCACTCATTATATGTATCTGCAATGCCAACCCAGAAAGACGAAGCCACCTAAACTGTCATTCAACTCAATCCAAACCCAAGCCAACACATCCTTACTCTCTCTCATTTCTCATCTTTGACCCTTCACTCGGTCTCAGATTCTTTTCGTCTTTCTGTCTCTCGCTTCTCGAATTCGAAGCTCAGCAGCCACCACCATTTCACAGTCTCACTTTGACAAACTCTTTCCGCTCCGGCCATCACCACACCTCACGACTTCATCCTCACCTCTGATTCTCTCAATTGATTCTCTATGTGGGGTTTCAAATAAGGTTAGGGTTTCGAATTGGGGCTTAGGGTTTTGAATTGGGGCTTCATCCTCACCTCCGATTTTACCTGCATTTATATTTTTTCGTATGCAGACTATGATGTACCTTTGACAGAAATTCAAACCTTTTTTTTGTGAGAATGCATGTTTAGGAGCTTGCATCATTTGTTCTTGTAAGGTTCTGTCTAGTTTACTCAAAAAAGAAAGCTGCTTTGATTGTACAGTTCTAAATCATGGGGAAATGTATGCATTCTCAATAAATGAGATCAGGATGCAAGTTTCATTATACTTTAAAAAAGTGGTACTGATCTCCTGGAATTGATTCTCTTTGTAATTGTTTACAGTTTCTCACACAGAAATACACGTGAGCACATGCACAGATAGACATTCTCTCATACTTATCTTTTGCTTTACTTCTTACTTTTTTTGTTACTCCTTGATCATATAAGTTGGCGTTATTGGAATCTATATTTCTTACATTGTTTTTCCAATGGATTCTGTCACCGTAACTTGGTTACCTGACTGCTTGAAAGCTCAAAACTATTTCGGGATTCCCGATTTGTCCCGAAATCCCGAAACTATTTCGGGATTCCCGAAATTTGGGGTTCCCGAAAATTTGGTTTGGAATCGCTCTTGAAATTGGGATTCCCAAAAACTTCGGTTTGGGAATCGGGACATAGTTTTCGATTTGGTATCCCATACCAAACCAGCCCTAGTAAAGAGAAGAGAGTACGGAAGAATAGTAAATAAAGCACACGGCAAACTCACAGATTAATGTTAATTTTAGTGTCAACATTATAAAAAATGATGCAAAAAACATGAGGTGGCTGATAGTCTCTCTTTATATTTTCTTCTAAATCAATTAGGTGGTACTACTTACACTATATTTGGGTAAAAGTCAGAATTTATAAATTGACATGCACCAATTCTTTTGTTTGAATTTATAAACATAGAAATTTAGAATTTCCGCGTGGAAAAAAAAAACTTGGAATTTGGGACATCCAATTCCCAAGTTTAAATTCCATGTAAATATGTGTCATTTCCCAATTTCTATGATTGAGAGTTTAAAAATAACAAATTCCGTATTCAATTCAATTGTTCTTTTAGGTTAACCAAACAAGAAAATTCACAAATTTTAGAAAATAAAATCCCGTCATTTCAATTTTCATAATTTTAAAATTCCTTATTAATTTTAAATTTCTTCATCCAAACATAGTGTTAGTTTTCAAATTTATGGAAAGTATAGTCGTGGCCTTGTGAATTAGTGAGTTGTGGACTAGAGAGGATGGGGGCCTGACAATCCAGGACTCCGAACACATCATTCTTTTACAAAGTGATGCAACCTAATCGGCTGCGGAGTTCACTTGACGAGGAATCCGTCTCCACTCTACGGAGGCAAAGTGGCTTCGCAGACTCTTTACTTGTTGAATGATAGGAAAAATAGCCCAGCTGCAAATATTGATGTTTCCATTTATGCAGTTTATGACTTCAAGGGAGTCAGATTCAAATATTGTCTTCGTGAAAAGAGGGCAGCATGTGCTTCCGACTCGAGATAGGTGGCAGCAAGCCCCGATTTCATAGCTCCGCCAATAAGAAAGCTAAAAGAGGATTAGATCACCACCCCCACACCATCACGCGATCCCGTTTCGACCATGCACCATCAAAGTTAACCTTGAAAAAGTTTGGGGGAGGAGGGCACCAACGTTGGACATGATCAATATTAGAATGTAGACGACCAAGGCGCTGGGGGGTCGTGGCATGCAAGAAGTCGAAAGTTGCCCTTGTGGCACGAGACGCAATATCAATAGGTGAGGGTTTGAAGCCCTCAAAAACACACCGACATCTTACCTTCCAAATTTCCCAGCAAATAAAATTGTTGGGAACAAAATTGTTGGGGTCGTGGGAAGTTTACTGAACTTGTAACCCGACTTAACCGAGTAGGCGTCATTCTTCGTCTAAGGCCAGATAAGTCAGTCAGGTAAATCCAGGTTTCCGAAAATCGTGGATTCAATCAACACTCGATGTTGTGCAGTTATGAGGTTATGAATAGTTGCCGTATTCCATTGCCGAGAGTCCCAATCGATAATATGAGATACCAAAGAAGGGACCAAATGAGGAACATGTTGCATAGGGCAGAGATAGAAGACCATCGCGTTTGGCATGAATCCATTTGTCCTACCAAATGTTGATTTTTGCGCCGTTGCCCACTTGCCACCTAGCACTGTCGATGATAATGCCTTGACCTTCAAGGAGACTACTCCATGCCCACGGGGCCCGGGAACCTTTCGTAGCCGATAAGGGGTCACTGGAGGGAAAATATCTCCCCTTTAAGAGCTTTGCCCAGAATGAATTCGGTTCTTGAATTAGCCGCCAAAATTGTTTCGCGAAGAGAGCTTTATTGAAATTAGAAAGGCTGCGAAATCCCATTTCTCCGGCTTCTTTCGATAAACCCACCAAAACTTGGCAATCAAAGCATCAATCTCCCTGTAGAAAGTGATGGGAAAAAAAAAGAAGCAATTCATTGGGTAAAGAGAGAGAGTTTGATAATTTGGAGAAGGGTAGTGCAATTTTGTTGGTTTGCATTGATGAAAAAAAAGGAGTCATCAGCAAACAACCAGTATGATAAGATGAGACATTCATGGGCTAAGCTTATTCCTTGGAGAGTGTTCGACTCACATGAATTGGAGATCAACCCGGAAAGAGCTTCGGTATTAAAGAGAAATAGATAAGGAGAAAGTGGATCTCATTATCTGAGGCCACGAGAAGGACGAAAGCTTTCCTCGTACTTGCCGTTGATGGAGACTGAAAATGGCACGGTCTTAACACAAGACATGATAAGAAAAATCCGCTGATGATTAAACCCGAGCCTGAGCTAAACACTCTGAAGAAAATCCCACTCAACTCTATCGTATGCCTTATTCATATCCACTTTGAGACCAAGGTCAAAACCATTTTTTTGTTTTCTTATTTTTCAGGTAGTGGAAAGCCTCATGAGTGACAATGATATTATCCTGAATTTGACAATTAAGAACAAAAGCACACTGATGGTGGGATATCAAACTCGGGAGAAAATCCTTCAGCCGATTAGCCACAACTTTTTGTTGAAATGTCCCATATCGACCGTATCAATGAGAAAAGAAGAGTTTAAATATCCTAATCCCACTCCAACTAATACCGAGGCCTTTTATGATAAAACTCTACACTTGACGGATTGTGCAAGTGGTAATTACCAAGTTGGGGACAATATCGGTGTTGTTGGAAGTGAGTCGTATGGCTCGTCACTCTGATAATTTTACATAGTATCAGAGCCAGAGAGCGGGCCCGTACTATACTACCACGTGATGGGTAGGTCCCCTTGGGCCTGCGCGATGATGGTGGGTCCTTTGGCCCTGTGTGTAGGGGGAGTCCCCTTGGCTCCACGTGGTTGTGGTTGTCGATGTATGGATCTCCCACGTGTGACCCACTAATTGGGTCCCACGTGAGGGGGCGTGTTGAAATGTCCCACATCGACCATATCAATGAGAAAAGAAGAGTTTAAATATCCTAATCCCACTCCAACTAATATCGAGACATTTTATGATAAAACCCCACACCTGACGGATTGTGTAGGTGGTAATTACCAAGTTGGGAATAGTATCGGTGTTGTTGGAAGTGAGTCGTATGACTCGTCTCTCTGATAATTCTACACTTTTGAGAGGATCTTATAGGAGAAGTGGCAAAGACTGATAGGGTGGAAATGGGAAACAGATTCGAGGTTTGGGACTTTTGGAATGAGAACAATGTTGGTATGATTCATGGAGGGAGACAAAATACCACCGTGGAAGAACTCCGAAGCTGAGGAAGAGCATGAAACGTTCAGACAGAGAGAGAGAGAGAGTGAGGGGAGTGAATAGTATGAGCCTTTGGGATAGCGAAATGGGACAGAGAGAAACTAAACGAAACTTTGGGGGTTAAAATATAAATTAATTTGGGGGTGAAATTAGAAAATTAGACAAGTGTGGGGGGTGCGTTGGAGGTGCCATTAACTGAATTAACTAATCAGGTGGCGCCAAATAAGACGCACTCGCTCGATGACTCCACTGACCATTTCCATTTTGTTTGTTTTCGCTCACGTGACACGCACGTGATTTCCAACCTGCGACTTACTATTTCCTTTCATTTACGTCACACAGTTATTTCCTTCTTGATTTCATTTGTGATTAGACTAATTGCTTTTCCCTTTAAGTCTAAATAAAAATAAAACTTCGACTCTTTTAATTCGGAACTCTTGATGAACTCTCTGATACCTTATAGTATAAAATTAATTACAGTGTCAACATTATAAAATATTATGTAAAAATTATAAGGTGACAGATACTCCATAAAGAGTTCTAAAGTCACACTTTTGAGATAATCTCCTTAACGTTTCTCCAAAATCAATTAGGTATTGCTACTTACTTTTTCAACTTTATGGAAAATATAGTTGTGGCCCTATGAATTAGTGAGTTGTGTCTGCGTTAGTTGCACGCACGAATCGAATCAACGGTTGAAAGTAGTTAATTATGCACCTCATAATGCAAAACTGAAAAAAGTACAACAATCATGACTCTTTGAGTAAAGGAGAGGACACATACTATCATACTATGAGGATTGGCTTTATGTGTCTGCATATAACTTATAATATAGGATGAATTGTCAATCTAGTCCCTAAATTATCACATGAGTCAAAATTAGGTATTTAAACTATATTTTCAGAAAAATCAATCTTTGAATTATAAAATTATGCCAATTACATTTTTAATATTAGATTCGAAGCTACTATATTCAATTTTCGGTCTATTTAAGTCACGTTACTTGCATGTGATACACATTAGAGGGTAGATTGGTAATTTTACATAAAGAAATAGTGTATGGAGTTAATTTTGGAGGGTAAATTAAATGTCAGATTCGCAACCTATATGAAATGTTAAGGGCTTATAATATATGTGATAAAATGACGGTATTACATTCTAAAGTGTCTCAAGTGACTTAAGTTGACGAAAAATTGGATAAAATATCTTTGAATAAAATAATAGGGATGAAATTAGCAATTTTTAATGAATTTAAGGACTTATTTTATCGAAAAAATAATTCAGGAACCTAATTTTCACTGAGATGATATTTCAAGGACTAAATCGGCACTTCACCCTATAATATATGCTCTAAATGCCATATATTTAGGACTAAAACTTACATTATATCTTTCGACAAATAAAAAAAAAAAACAACTTAGGTTACGTTATATCTTCAATTAATTAGGATAGCTTCTCATACTGAGCGTTACTACGTAAGGTCAAATACGACCAAAATACATAAAATCTCATACTTTTATAGATGAGACCGAATTACTTAAAAAAAAAAATGCACATGTCGAATTCTCTTACCTAAGTTTTTCTCATGTCTTCGAATGTATCTCCTCTCTCTCTCTAGAGAGAGAGAGAGTTGAAGTTTCATATTTGTTGTTTGTATCTCCTCTCTCTCTCTCTCTCTCTACAGAGAGAGAGAGAGTTGAAGTTTCCTATTTGTTGTTTGTATCTCCTCTCTCTCTCTAGAGAGAGAGAGAGAGAGAGAGTTGAAGTTGAGAGAGAGAGTTGAAGTTTCCTATTTGTTGTTTGTATCTCCTCTCTCTCTCTAGAGAGAGAGAGAGAGTTGAAGTTTCTTATTTGTTGTTGATCCCACATCATTCAATTCCCAGTGTGCATGTCGCTATAAAGTTCAATTAATTTGTTATTTTTTGGAGAGATTTTATGTCAAGAACACGATCATGCCACATATTATTATACAAGTAGAGAGACACTTAAAAAAAAAAAAAAACTTCTCTTTACTTATATAATAATATATAACGTACTGCATCGTGTTCTGGGCATATTAAAAATCTCTCCATTTTTATGGGTCATGAGGTTCTAAATCAACAACTATTTAGCTTAGTCAGCATAGAGAGAGAGAGATAAAGGCATCTATTACAAGAAACAACATATTCGTTACATTAATATATTTTTGTTTGATTACTACCATCAATAGCTAATAACGTTGTCATGTCAAATAATTTGACGTGTTAAGTTATTTTAATTTTCATTACATATATTTAGTTTCAGTCAATGACTTAGACCAACATGTCAAATTATAATTAATTACACAAATACGAGTTTCAAGTGTATTTCGTGTTTACTCACTTCAACTCATCCGCACATCTAAAACCACGTTTAAATGACATAATCCAAACAAAGAAACTAATTAGCATAGGATTAGTACTAATTTTAGGACAATTGGGATTAACATTTCTGTGGAGTTTGCCATATTGTTTTTGCAGCTGAAATTCCGATGTCAATTTGCCAAAACATGAAAGGAAACAATGGGCTGCATGCAATCCAGACAAGTGTCGAGGTCTCTTCTTTCTCCTTGAATTGAGTTCTTTTGGGCTCTTTTTCTTCACGTGGGGACTTAGACATATATTGTAATTCTTTTGGGCTTGTTTTTTTGGTCATGAGTGTAACTTCTTTATTAGTATAACTATCACTATAAGATACCATTGGAGACAAAGTATTATTTGGCACGTCAATTTCATTGTACATTTATGAAGAGAAACTTAGATATGTCGGGTACACCGTTATCCTATGTTGTTTCGGTCTAATGCTACAATATTACGTGTTGATTTTGCTTCACATGACTTTGTGTTCGGACATCATCACGATGTTGTACCCTGTACATCTACGCCCTTTTCCCATTTTTGTTTCAATTCCCCACATCAGACGTAAAAGTTAAGCAATTTACTACTGTAATAAGTTGAACAAAGTTGAATCATAAAATTAATCGACAATATGAAGAGTAGCTCAATTACTCATAAACACATGAAAGATTGATCTGTAATTCATACTCTCAACAGTGTGCAATTTGACTCTTAATATTTTAATTTGTTTATTGTATTCCTCACCAAATTTGTTAGTTGTAGTTTGGAAATTGAAGATTGGTTGGTGAGTTTATTTGCAAAAGGACAAGCCCACCGCCCTCCTTCTTGTCCACGTCTCGTTATATATGAAGCTTCTCGGTAGCTTCTCATCAGAAACAACTGCATGGCCATGCCCGTAGAAACGTACATAATGCCTTTCCTTCCACCTAATTTTTCTGCCTCACGAGAACTTTAACGAAAAGTTCCCGGTATTGTTTATTTTAACGAAAAATCACATTTTTACATTAAAAAGTCAATCCTGGTACTATTCACTTTACCTTTTATTTTGTCCTTATCGTTAAAACTCAAAATTTTCAAATCATTTTCATTAGTTTTCCTTATTATTAAAGGATTGCTGACAACTTTCTTACTTTAATTTTCCTTTTCAATCGTCTCATTCTTTTTTTTTCATATTTCAATGTTGCATGAGCACATTTATCAGTTATCTAATAAATAAACAATTATATCTTTTTTCGTTAAATACTGAAATTATGACATCGGTAATCGAACGATCTTGAAATTGCTTTTAGTCCGTGCTAAGGGAGAAAACCTTATTTGTAGAGCTAACCTGACCAAATAATTGGTTGTTTGGATCCCTCAAAAAACCATGAAATCCCTTACGGTCTGTTTGGTACTTTATTTGAATTCAATTTTTTAAACTCAAAAATAATTTTCAAGTTTTAGACCTTAAAAACTTATTTGGTAGGATCATATTAAAAAACTGAACTCAAGACTAACTCAAAAGTATAGTCTATTATCTAAAAACATAAAAAGTAAGGTTTTAGAATTTTTAAACTTAAACTCACTCATTTCTTTTCTCACTCATCCCCTCTCACTCCAAATCTATCTCTCTCTCTTTTCTTCTTTCTCTCTCCTTTTATTTTACCTTTTTCATTTCTCTTCCAATCCGTTCTCTTCATTCTCTCGGCTCTTTCTCTTACTCATATTCTTCTCTATCTCGTCCGATCCTCTCTCTTTCCTTCAATCATTTCTTACTTTCTTTCCTCCTCTTTCATCTTTCTCCCTCTCCTACGATCCCCTCTTTTTAAATCTCTTTGTCTAGTTTAAGTCGTAACATTTAAAATTTTTAAATTGCAAACCAATTAAATTTTTGAATCATACAAAGAATTATTTTCAAAAAATATTTTGAGAAATGATAAAAAATTTCAAATAAAATACCAAATAAGCCTTTATATTTTGATCCTATTCAACGCCCGCAAACTTATCCAGTGCGAGAGTTGCCGTAATCCCGTAGCCCTCCCCTACCAAATTTCTTTCTCCAAATTACAAAATAGCAGGGTACTGTTGATTTTCACGAGCATGGAAAGGCGCGTGGCCTTGCGAGTAACCAATGGTGTTGTTGTCTCTGTATGGACCACGTAGTATAACAAGGAAAGTGATCTCCTACGTTCGTGGATTACATTTTCATCTTCTGGATGCTTCTTCTTCTTCCTGGCTCATCATCTACCATCATATCTCACCTTCTCTAGCACCAGCAGCTCCACTTCCTCCAAGCTAATTGCTGATCAAGGTTTGAGCACTAATCACTAAGTCTTCATGATCATCGTGACCATCTGCTTTAATTTGTGGTTTCTCAAGAAATAACCAAAAGAATTAATCAAGTTATTTCATCAGTCACATGAGTAGTTCATGATTTCTTATGCATATATAGCAGTAGCATCTTGTGTAATGTTTTGCTCAGTTTCTCGGGATGGGGTTTTTCCTTTCGTTGAATAGGCGATATTCTGTTCTAATTCAGGTGCAATATTATTTTATACCGCATAACCAACTGGCCTAACTCACGTATGTAGAGATGGGTTCGTTTTTGTATGTGTGTAATATTATCTTACAACAGAAGTGAAGTAATATGATTATAATTTCAGCTTTGAATTTTTACAAGTGATCTCTCTTACTTGGTCAGTAACCCTAGCTTGTTCTGCTTCTAAGTTCCTATTCTACTACCCTACTTTTAAGCTTACCCAAAAGCAATTTACTTCTTGTTCTAGTTAAACTCATTGAAATTGGAAATTATTTTCGTACAAGCGATATTGGAGAGGGGATTTGAACACAAGAATTTGGTGCAGGGTAAACACTTTTTAACCATTTAGTTGAAAGCCCCTTGAAATTGGAAATCATAAAAACTCATCAACTCCCAACATGTTCTTTAACGACTTGAGTTACAAGCCTCTTGATGATCCTAACTGTGTCGATGGATATGGTGATTGATTCATTAAGATGCATTGATTTTGGCCTTCTGCAACATCTTACTAATTGTAACTTTTTTTTTCTACAGGAAGTCTGTAAACATGCGGCACAAACATCTCTTGGTGGCTGTCTACTTATGGGCCTTAACCTCTTCACTTCTTCCTGCTTCCTCCAATGGGCTAGTCAGAATTGGTCTCAAGAAGCGACCGTTGGATCTTCAAACCATCAAAGCTGCAAGGACAGCAAGGGGGGGAAAGCCTCAGGATTTGGGTAGTTCAGACGAAGATATCGTACCTCTGAAGAATTACTTGGATGCTCAGTACTATGGGGTGATTGGCATCGGCACACCTCCTCAGAACTTCACTGTCATATTTGACACTGGTAGCTCCAATCTTTGGGTTCCTTCTTCAAAATGTTACTTCTCTGTAAGTTGTGCTTACTTTTAGCTTGTCATTTTCCATAATTTAGTTTGCAGAAAATCACGTATTGTTTCATAATTTCGTGCAGCTTGCGTGCTATTTCCACACTCGGTACAAGTCAAGCAAGTCCAGCACATATACCGCAATTGGTAAGCATGGTATCAGTTTAAAGTTGTTTCCCTTTGTGAAATGCAAGATCAGATTGTAATGGTTGCCTTGTTGTTCAGGGACGTCTGCTTCAATAACATATGGAAGCGGATCAATTTCCGGTTTCTTCAGTCAAGACAATGTTGAAGTTGGAGACCTTGTCGTCAAAAATCAAGTGGGGTTTTGCTTTTGTTTTGTTCTTGGTTTTCACTTTCAGATTCGGTTTCTATCGCCTAAGCTGCAATGATTGTAACCATTATTTACTGACTTTGTAAATGCAGGATTTCATTGAGGCCACAAAAGAAGGCAGTCTCACATTCGTTATAGCAAAGTTTGACGGACTTCTTGGCCTTGGATTCCAAGAAATTTCTGTTGGGAATGCTACACCAGTGTGGTACTTTAATGTTTTCCCTCTGAATAAATCTTAATTTAGATGTTTTCTCTCGAAAATCTACAGTTGCACAGATTATGGTTGATTAATCTTAATATTACAGGCAAACCATGGCAGAACAAGATCTTTTAAGCGATGATGTCTTCTCGTTCTGGCTTAACCGAGACACAAATTCAGATGTAGGAGGTGAACTTGTTTTCGGCGGAGTGGACTCAAATCATTACAAAGGGAAGCATACCTATGTTCCAGTTACTAAAAAGGGTTACTGGCAGGTGACTAAAATTATGTTTTTAAACTCTGTATATCTTATTTTGTTATGTATTCTTGTAGTTAGAAATCTGATAAGTAAACACATCTTCTTCGTTTTCAGTTCGAAATGGGTGATCTTATAATTGGTAACCAGTCAACAGGTGAATCAGTAGCACCGTGTTTTGTTACCTTGTTTGATCATAGAAAATTCCTACTGTTAGTCTATTAGCTTTGGAGGAGAAACTTAGTGGTATTTTTCTTGTCGTTGATTGTTCTTGTTGTCCGATTTTAGGTGTATGCGAGGGTGGTTGTGCTGCTATTGTGGATTCAGGAACGTCCTTGCTCACCGGCCCAACAGTATGTGCTTCCATCTTTGTCCACTATAACTTAATTTTCGAAAATACTCGAGGCTTGGTTTTATATTTGCTATTTTTGTTTTCCAGACTACTGTGACAGTGCTTAACCATGCCATTGGAGCTGAAGGAGTAGTGAGTGCAGAATGTAAGACAGTCGTGTCTCAGTACGGAGACCTGATATGGGATCTTCTGATATCAGGGGTAAGTTGCTTTTTATCCTTAACGTCTTGTGATTTAAGGTTTAAGGATCACCGAAGGTCGGATTTAAGGATCGTATCATTGTCTGCAATCTGCAGGCACAACCTGGCCAAGTTTGTAAGCAGCTTGGTTTATGTATTTTCAATGGGTCTCAGCATGTGAGGTTAGTATACTCTTCATAGTTTAAATTATGTCCCTTGTTTTCCATGTTTCGCGATAATCTTCTGATCGCGTAGGCCGTACACCCATTTAAAACTATGTTATGAAATTTTTACAGCAAATTCTTAGGGAAAAAAGCTTTTTCTTGGTTAAGTACACCAGAAAAGCCGGAACTTGTTATATCAACAGGGTTTGGATGAAGGGTTTTGACAGGAAACCCTTCATCCGGATCTGCTTTCACATATAACGCACTTTGACACAATACATCTTTTAATGGTGAAACCGAATTTTGGGCAGCACGGGGATTGAAACAGTGGTTGAGAAGGAAAGCAAGGAGGGATCATCTGTCGGCAACAGTGCTTTGTGCACAGCTTGTGAGATGGCTGTTGTTTGGGCTCAGAATCAGCTGAAACAAAAAGGAACAAAAGAGAAAGTGCTTAGCTACATTAGCGAGGTGAGCATGAATGGCTAAGAAGCCAAAATTTGGAATAAATTTGCGAGTTGTATAACTTGTAATATGTTTTGGTTTTGGTGTCAATTTTACCAGCTTTGTGATAGCCTCCCAAGTCCAGCAGGAGAATCAATAGTCGAGTGCAGTAGCCTTTCGAGCATGCCAAACGTTACCTTCACCATCGGAGATAGACCTTTCGTTCTCACTCCCGACCAGGTTAGATTTCGACAGTCCTACAGATTTTCCTCCTGTAATTGATGCTTTCTTGCGCTAGTAACATAATCACGGACTTGGAGCTGTTATCGGATAACTAATTATTGGTTTAACTCTGCAACCATTTCCCATGTTTTCTGCAGTATGTTCTGAAAACTGGTGAAGGCGTTGCTGAAGTCTGTATCAGCGGGTTTACAGCTTATGATATCCCTCCTCCAACCGGTCCTCTGTGGTACGTTAGCATAAACCTTTACCAATTATCCAGCTTAACTGCATTTTCATCAGGGTTTATGTCTTCACTGACACTATGTGCCTGCAGGATTCTCGGAGATGTATTCATGGGGGCGTACCACACGGTGTTCGACTTTGGCGACCTTCAAGTTGGATTTGCCGAAGCTGCCTAATGCCGTACCGTTCTGGTTCTGTGTATCTTGTTAGCTTCAGAAACTTATAAGTTGGGAGATTTGTATCAGATCAAAATATTGTCACGTAATCCGACTCCGATACTTTGGTAACTTAATAATGTACATACGGATTTTATCTAATCTCGTTTTCTATTTTTGTAAAGACACAGATACCAAATGAATCATGTATGAACCAGGGATGGGAAATGAGTGTATACATCTGAACAAACCTTGCCATTTCCTTCTCCTGTCGCTGCTGCTCTCGTTTTTGGCGATCATCCCGACTACTGGAACCAAGCATTTCTTTCATTTCTTTAAAACGCTGCAACACTCATCTAAGGGTTTTGCGGATTCAGACCAAATTGGAAAACAGCCCCCACCAAACAAACTTAAAGTCAAAGAAATGTAATCGACGTAGGTCACTCACCTTTCTGTGATTGTGATCGTATGAGCTCAAGTGAGCTTCAAATTCCACGGCCAACTTGTATTGCTTGCTGCAGAGTTCACAGTAGAACACCTTGCGTATTTCTTTCACCTCGGTTTGGATTTTCTACCCACGTCCTGCAAATACCTGGATTTTCATAACGTGCACGAAGCATCAACCTCAATCGTTTGGATTTGGTAATAAAAACTGCAGGAAATTCTCAAGACCTTTGAAAGTTGATGGTCCTATTCCCGTCAAAAGACTCGCATATATGCTATATGCTGCCTTCTGCTATTAAATTGGGTTTCAGAAAAAGCAAAGCATCAACCTCAATCGTATCTATAACTTAATACTTGATATCAAAGACATACCTCCCGCTTCTTTGCACTTTCCTCGGTCCCTTCTAATTCAGCATCAAGTTTTCTTCTCTGGATATTTTCTTCTGCTGTATAATAATCATCTTCCTCTTGTTTTACAACTCCTAATTTTGGGTCTCTAATCCCAGAACACGAGTATCAAACAATCACCAATTTGGATGATTTTTTGTAGGAGTGATATTTGAATGAAGATTAATAAATTGAACAGTTCGATCGTGATCTTATTCGATCGAGATGGAGATATGTGCATCCCCCACATAGGGTGGATGCAAATGGGGATAAGTTGAACGGTTCCAATCCTACATGCCAAATGATGCCCCATGCTTTTATCATTGAACTGAAATGGATAACCTATTAAATTTAGGTATATTAAGAGGTAGAGGTGAACGCTTTTTCATTTTTTTCGGAATTAGAGTAGGATTAGAATGGATGTATTTCCTTTATAAGTAACTCATCTTCTACCTTCAAGTTGAACATAAGTTTTTCATATCTTCCTTCAACATACTACCCACTCCCATCCAAATTTAGAGACCAAACAAGGCGCAAAATTAAATTATTCCCAAACTGAAGGACCAATAAACAAAGGTTGAGTGCTTTCATAATTTTGTGAAATTGAACCAAATACCATATCTAATCTTGTGAAGATAATCAAATAATAAGAAACCCCAAATTAATATATCAAAAAAGGGCAGAAAAGTTGTCACTTAACTAACAAATCAAAACATTAACACATTAAAAATTGAAAGCATTCGATTAGGCATTAAAACTACTTGACTAAACCAGAAATTACTCGAGAAAACTTAGGTGCAACCAGGATACCTGCTCTATTTTTGACTTTTTTGGAGTAGTCTAACAAGCAAGTATTAAGAAGTTTCTAGTGTATATACATATACATACACATACACATATATATATATATATGTATATGTATATCCTGCCTAACTTCTGTGTGGCACTCATATATTTGCCAAATACACTATTTTGTTTGCTTAATCAAGAATTAACGTGTGAACAATTACTTAACAATTTGGCACCTTGAAAATGAAGCATCATTCTCGGCACATAAAGAACTAAGATTTTTATCAACTAAAACTAATGAATGGAATTACAACTTGCAAAGAAACCATCAATATTTTAATGACATGAAAAGCATGGTACAATTATTTGGAATCTAAGTCAGTTCCACGAATAGGGGTTGTGGTTTCTTCCGCACAAATTGTTGTAACTTGTACATGGTACAAGCTTTAATTTTGTCCTCCAATCGCATTTTACTTTAGATAGTTTTTTTCAAAGGCTGCTGCAACTTGCAAATGTAGCTAGGCATAGGGTTTTTCCCGTACGCTAATCCGAAGCTAATCAAATAAAACTATACATCTATAACAGAAAAGTAGGTCACATCCCAAAAACAGGTCAGATTTGGCTGATCATCATTGCTAATTAAATGATTTGGAAGATGAAAAGAGTGGAAAGGTTTGGAATATCACTATTTAAAAGATTTATCCGTAAATTTTAATGCAATCTTCGTAGTAGGAAGATAATTTAAACTCGAGTGCATAAGGAAGCTAGCACATCCCGCTCTAGCAACATCTGCAGTTTCCATGGCAATTCTTCGAAAAAGAAAGTGACAATAATTGTTTGAGTGCTTTGGTCTGAGAAAGATAATAATGGTATGAGTATGTCTTGGTCAATTGAGAAAGTAGAGGACCATAGAAAATCTACTCTCAACCTTTTTTTTTCTCTGGTCTTATTTGTGATCTCAACCATCCAAAGTTACTTCCTTAGCTACAGTGTGAATCCTCCAAGATTCTCCACTAGGATCAGCTCCTACTATATATACACAACACCTTCTTAATAGTCACAACAAACCAAAGTGAGTTCTAAGAACTTTTTTCATCTCACTTCAACCTTTGTGTTTAATTATCTTTTCGTGTCGAAAAAGAGTTATGGCAGGCAACAGGCAGAAGAAATCCTCCTTCTCATTCTTCAGCATGTTCAAATCGAGGAGGCCACGCAATCACAGAGGGGACGACATGGCGGAGGATTCCTACATGAGGACAAGGAAGGTTTGGCCGAGCGAGGAGGACAGAGGCCGGTTCGTGGCTGAGCCCGGGATTGACAACAAAGCTGCTGATTTCATAGACAGAATCCACAAGAACATTGTCTCAGAATATGAGTGCCAAACCTTAACTGTGAACCCAGATGGAAAGGCCTAATAAGAAAGGAAAACCATGGATGCCTGCATTACTTAATGTACTATATTGTGATATTTTATTCAAACAAGTTTTGTATTTATTTGTAAATCACTATAATAAATGTCGTATTTGTTTCTGTTATGCATTTTCTGTTGTCTTTAAGTTACAGAGTTTTTTACTACCATTCTGCCTATCTTTTTCATTCTTCTATTTTGGTTTTCAAAATCAATTTAAGTAGAAAACTAATGGATATTGCCATAAACTTAATTATAAGCAGCATGAAGCTCGCGGAAGTTGTCAATGCTAATCAGAATCGAAGTTTTCTGGTGTATTTTTTCAACCAAAAAAAAAAAAAAAAAAAAAAAAAAATAGAAGAGAGAAACTAATCAGCAGTTTCAGCATGACGGTCACTACAGGAAGCACTTGTTCTCATAAGCACTTTTACCAAAAGTTATTTTAGTAGACATTCAAGTGCTTCATGGAAAAGTGCACCTCTACGACCATGAAACGATGTTAGTTTTTCTGCCAAATGTAAGTGTTTTTGGTTGTCATAAAACGTTTTTAGCACTTCCAGAAGCAGTCTTAGACATACCCTAGAATATTGTACAATTTCGTACCACCAGATATAGAATTATATAAATTACATCATCATCTTCTCCATCTTTGCAATCAACCATTCGTGGTTAAAAAAACAAAAAAAAATTCAGGCTGCTTTTGATTAGCAATTACTAACAGAATTCACCCCACCCCATATTTTCAATATACCATATGCTCACAAACCATTAGCAACTACAGTAAAACAGAAACAACAACCGGTAATTGGGTAATTTCAGTAACTCCTATAAATTTCTAACCAATTCCAGAAGTAATTTCAGAGAAACCAAATTCCCAGCCAGCAAAAAATGTCTCTGGCATTCCAGAAACACGAAAATTGAGCCAGAAACTGAAGAACCAATACACAAAAAGCGAGTGATTTCTACAAATTGGTACAAAACCCATTTCAAAAATCTGGTAAAGATAAATAATTTCGAATAGTTCAAATGACAATCAAGTAAAAAACCCCAAATTAGTATATAAAAAAAAGGCTGTCCGGAACCAGCATAGTGGGCAATTAGTTTATAAATCAAAACAATAGTAGATATGAACAATTCAATTAGGAAAATAGTACCTGGATTGAAGCAGAAAGTGAAAATTTCTGGCGAATGGAAGAACCGAAGATGCTCCGGATCTCGAACCGTCCCTGTTTTCTGACCCTCTTCGATTGGTTCAACACACAAGAAATTATGATAAGTGAAATTGGGGGTTGAATAGCCCAAGTACAAATGGGGGTAAATGGTACGAATGGTCTCTCAACTTTAATCAAATTGGAGCAATGATCCCTCAATTAAAAATTTATTACCATTGGTCCCTCAACTTATCAAAATGTGTAGCTATAGTTCTTTTCATAAATTTTGTCAAAATAAGTTATATTGGATTGACCATTTATACAATTAGGGTCCCTCAACTCATCAAAGTGTATAATTATGGTTCTTTTTGTCAACTATGTCAAAAATTTTGTCAAAACGAGTTACATTGGAAGGATCATTGCTACAATTGGGTTAAAGTTAAGGGACAATTTCTCCAGTTGAATTAAAGTTGAGGGACCAATGGTAATGGATTTTTAGTTGAGGGACCATAGCTGCACGTTTTGATAAGTTGAGGGACCAATGGTAATGAATTTTTAGTTGAGGGACCATTGCTCCAATTGAGTTAAAGTTAAGGGACCATAGCTACAATTTACTCGTACAAATGGGTCAACCCAATAGTCTGAACCGTCTGTTGATTTGGTGGGTTTTAGTGAGAGACCACGCAGCCCAATTGACCTTGGTGACGTTGCTCGTTTGGTGTCTATCATTGAATTGGAACGAATATCTAATTTTAATTTCGAACGTCAAACTTATCTTTTTGAATTTAATCCATCTTGGATAATACTAAAATTTCGCCTTGGGAGATGGGCTTATTCCTCCATTTCGAATAACGTATTTTGACTCTTTATAATCGAAACTATTTAATTTCTTAATTTTTATTTGAAGATCATTCATACAAAAATTCATTTCAATTGGAGATTATTTATTCATTCAAATCTATAGAACAAAAATTGACGGTTTAGGTACCAAGTAACATATTCTGATTAAAGGATCTCCAATTTGAATGATTTTTTGTAGGAGTGATATGTGAATGAAGATTAATAAATTAAATGGTTCAATTGTGATATTATTCGGTCAAAATACGTTATTCGCAAATGGAGATTTGTGCATCCCCCCATGGGATGACTGCAAATGAGGATAAGTGCATCCCTCACAAGATTAATAAATTAAACGATTCCAATCCTACATACCAAATGGTGCCCCAACCTTTTATAATTGAATTTAAATGGATAACCTATTAAATTTAGGTATATCAAAAGGTAGAGGTGAAAGCTTTTTCATTTTTTCGGAATTAGAGTAGGATTAGAATGAATGTATTTCATTTATAAATAACTCATCTTCTACCTTCAAGTTGGATATGGGTTTTTCGTTTCTTCCTTCAACATACAACCCATTCCCATCCAAATTTAGAGATCAAACAAGGCGCAAAATTAAATTATTCCCAAACTGAAGGACCAATAAACAGAGGTTGAGTGCTTTCATAATTTTGTGAAATTGAACCACAAAACCATATCTAAGAATCGTGAAGATAATCAAATATTAAGAAACCCCAAACTAATATATCAAAAAAGGGGATAAAAGTTGTCACTTAACTAACAAATCAAATCATTAGAACATTAGAAATAGAAAGCATTCAATTAGGCATTAGAAGTACTCGACTAAACTAGAAATTGCTCGAGAAACTTAAGTGCAACCGGGATACCTGCTCTATTTCTGACTTTCTTGGAGTAGTCTAACAAGCAATAAGAAGTTTCTGGTGTGTATATATATCCTGCCTAACTTCTTTGCTGGCACTCATATATTTGCCAAATCCACTATTTTGTTTGCTTAATCAAGAATTAACGTGTGAACAAGTACTTAACAATTTGGCACTTTGAAAATGAAGCAGCATTCTCTGCGCATAAAGAACTAAGATTTTTATTAACTTTAACTAATCAATGGGATTACAGCTTGCAAAGAAACCATCAATATTTTAATGACTTGAAAAGCATGGCAGAGAGAAGTTGGAGGGAATAAGTTGGTGGACCATGCCAAACCCTGGTTTTTACATGAGTTTTCAGATACCTTAAAGCTGGACAGCTTGCGTGCTATGCTACAAAACTAGAAACTTATGCGCACAACACTGTCGTCATTCATTCTTAAATGTAAATCGCAACAAATCATAAGTTGACACAAATATTGAAACAGTTTATAAAACCAGCAAAAGAAAATATTTTTGTACATGCGTCGGACTATGATTTGTTTGTACGAAGAAAAGAAGGAAAGGAGATACGGAACTTTAATTATTAAAACTCGAGTACTTAACCAATGCATGAACCAAAGCTATCTTTCTAAAGAAGGGGGAACTTTTTACTATTATATATACCTTCTGCATTCTTGAATATCTTATGAAGTTTCGTATTTCTTATTCCTTAAAGTTGATGAAGGCCAAATAATTTTTTTTTTCTTAAACAAAACCCCATTAAATATGCCAATTTTACTACTCAGCACACGCTTAATCTTAATCTAAACAAGTTTTAGATCATGAGGGATGATTCGTTCTGGTGACAAGATCATATGCATAGTATCTGTTAATTAAATACGTAGTAAAATGTACGCTAATCCGGAGCTAATCAAATAAAACTATACATCTCTCAAGAAAAGTAGGTCACATCCCAAAAACAGGTCAGCTTTGGCTGATCATCATTGCTAATTAAATGATTTGGAAGATGAAAAGAGTGGAAATGATGTAGAACAAATGGCAGAATGGATCGACGAGGAGATGGACCGTAGGAAGACAAGAGGATGCAATCATAAAAGAAATGTTATTTTCCCATAAAAGTGGCTTGAGCCATTTTTCGCAGAAATTCGTTAAAACAATTCTCCCACAAAAGTGGCTTGAGCCATCTTTTGCAGGAAGTCATCAAAGCAACAATCTACTAATAAATGGAGTCTTTTGGGGTTTCAAGGGCTTTATTATATATCAGTTATTCTAATTTTAATTTCCTAAGTCTTTTGAGTTTTCCAAGAGGTTGTAAAATGCTTATTTAAGCCATGGCTTTGTAATCATCTTTTTACTTTTCAATCAATTAATCAAATTATCCTTTGGGATTTCTGTCAAACTGGTGGACTCCAGTAACTTTGTTCTACAAGGGATTACGTTGGTAACCCTTTCATTGCTTCGTGCTGCGTCAATTGGTACCAGAGCGGGTTTCTCCCATCTTGGCATCGTTGATTATCCTATCTATCCATGGGTGATCGTGATCGTGAACCTGCCCCTATCACTCGAGCGGACTTGGACGCTCAAGCTGAGTAGATTACAAATCTGACTACGCAAATTGGAGAACTTCGTGAGATGTTGGTCCAAGCCATCGGTCCAAATAATCATAGAGTTGCTAGAGTCAATAATCTGAGAGTTCCTAGGCTTCGTGTTTAAGACAGTGAATCGGAGTTCGAAGAAGATGTGGAACCACACCCGGCTAACAATCCAAATCATCAAAACTGCAATAACTTCGATGACTTTCGGATTAAGGTCGACATTCCAACTTTTGTGGGAAACCTTAAAATCGAAGACTTCCTAGATTGGCTAGTTGAAGTAGAAAGATTCTTTGATGTCATAGAGGTTCCCGAGACAAAGATGGTGAAGATGGTTGCCTTCCGTCTCAAAGCAACTGCCGTTATTTGGTGGGATCAATTACAAAATACCCGGTAGAGGCAAGGAAAGAATCGAATCCACACTTGGAGAAAAATGAAGCAACTCTTGATGGATCGTTTCTTACTTGTGGATTATGAACAACTTTTGTACTATATGTACATTAGCTGTGTCCAAGGCAACAGAAACGTGACTGATTATACAGATGATTTCATGAGACTTGCAGAGCGAAACAATCTGAAGAAGACAGAAAATCAAAGGGTTGCGAGGTTTCGTGAATGGATTGAAACCCTCAATTCAAGAAAAGATTGGGCTGCAAAATCTGTGGAGTTTGTAAGAGGCCATTAACATGGCCTTGAAGGTGGAGATAATAGAGAAAGAAAGGCGACAAACCTATTTCCGGAGGAACGTGACATAGCATTTTGAAAACCCTGTTGTCTCGTCCACCGACAAAGGGAAATCTATGCCACAAAGTTCGGGAGGGTTGAAACCTTCAAATTTTCATTCTCGAGCATCAAATGAAGGCAGTAGCAGAACTTTTAACAAGGGGCAGAATAGAAACCAACCTCCAAGGGAGAATCAGTACGCCAAACCCATAAGAGACATTTGTTATCGTTGCAACAAAATTAGGCATCGATCTAACGTTTATCCCAAACGGAGACAAGCCAACTTGCTGGAGGCTGAAGGGAACCAAGAAGTAGATTATGAATGAGGAAGAAGTTGGTGATGGTGACTATGAAGGCGTTGCATTCGCAACTGAAGAAGGAATGGATCGCCTTACTTTGGTGTTGCAGCAAGATCTTTTAGCACCAAAAGAGGATGGGCAACGACACTGCATTTTTCGTTCTCTTTGCTCTATTAACAGCAAAGTTTGCGAAGCGATAATAGACAATGGAAGTTGTGAAAATTTTGTGGCCAAGAAAGTGGTGGAGCGTTTACAGCTACCAATGGAGCCTCCTGTCACCCCATACTCACTTGGATGGGTGAAGAAATGACCTTCTGTCTGTGTCACAGAAACTTGTCGTGTCCCAATTTCCATTGGTAAGCATTACCGTGATGAAGTATTTTGTGATGTCATTGATATGGATGCTTGTCATATACTGTTAAGGAGACCGTGACAGTTTGATGTGGATTCGACATTGAAAGGTCGAGATAATATGGTGTTATTTGCTTAGAATAATCGGAAGTTTGTGATGGCTCCTGTTTCACCCTCTGAAGTACCAAAAGCAAAGAATACTAGTTTCCTCACTCTAACTAGTGATAAACAGGAGATTGATGAGGCCATAAAAGAAGCAGATTCTTTCTTTCCGATCATGATGAAGGGACTATTGATAGAAAACAAAGAAGAGGAACAAATCTCTTCAGAAGTGCAGCAATTATTGGAAGAGTTTCAAGAACTCATTTCTAACGAGTTGCCTAACGAGCTTAATCCCATGAGGAACATTTAGCATCAAATTCATTTGGTACCTGGAGTTAGCCTACCAAATCTTCCCTATTATCGAATGAGCCCTGCAGAAAATGAGATTTTGAGGGAACAAATTGAAGACTTGCTGCGAAAGGGGTTTATCTAAGAAAGTATGAGCCCTTGTGCAGTACCTACCCTATTGGTTCCAAAGAAAGACAAAGAAAAGAAAAAGACGTGGCGTATGTGTAACGACCCGGCCCCGAATAATTTAATTTCGGGAATTAATTTGTATTGATAGGCCCAAAATTAATTTCATTAATCACATTCCTTTTATGGTCAAATTTTAAATTCGTACAAACTATCCAAAATTCATGAATACTAGTTAGTTACCAAAACATACACTCTCACTTCTAGTTTAGAACTATTTTCTTCCCTTAGGCCAAAGTTTCATCTAATTATTAATTCTTTCTTATTTGATCTCACTTATTTTTTATGGCTGCATCTAACGTCTCGTTAGACTGCGTACGTACCCTAACAGGGATCAAGTCATTCGTAGTTCACAATTCCGAAATTTAACCAAATTTGAATATATTCCTTTAATCCACAAATACCACACTTGTATTAAGATTCAAACCACATCAATTAGATCTCAAAAGCATAATTAGGATAACGAATTACGCAGAAAACACAATTTCGGCCTCATGGCCGTGCACCGCCGCACTCGCCGCCGCGAGTGGCGGTCGGCCGCCCCGATTCGTATATCTCAATGAGTGGAGCAAGTTTCATACCTGCGGGCAAGTCCAATTTGGGGGGAAAACACCTCAAATTGGCCACGAACCGCCGGAAACCCTTGTTTTTGGGTGTCATTGATTCCACTCCAAAGCAACTCCGACACCCATACCAATGCATGGGCTTTGTTCCAGACCTCAAGGGGAGTCTAATAGTGGTGGTAATTTGATGAAATCATTTCACGATTTGGTGGATTTCGAAAAAACCCCGCCGCACCGACCAGTGCATTTTTCCCAAATCCAAGGCCAAATCCCATGATTTTTGGGGTGGAATAGGGAGGGAAGGTCATGGAAGGGTTTCCAAGTGGTTTCTTGAAGCAATTCAACTGAAAAAGGGGTGAAAATCCGTCGGAAACATGCATGGGTGCCAACCGGGTCGGGTCACCAAGACTCGGGTCCCGATCCCGGTGTCTCTTTTCTCTCCTTTTCCCTCCCAGTTCTCTCCTTCCATTCGTCCCCTCATTCCCTTCTTTCCTCCTCTCCCACCTTTCTACTCTTTTCTTTTAATCACAACCATCCTTCATTATTTTCCCCCTCAATCATAGCCACACACGTGGCACAACTTATGACTCCAGATTTCTGGAGTCTTCTAGATGAAATCAAAATTACCAAAATATCACTGACTTTAGACGTTAATATCCTCTTCGTTATAACTCCGTTTCACAAACGGTTTGCTCTTACGCGTTCATGAGGCCGAGCTCTATTCAAAAATATAAATTGTGACCTAAAAAGGTCTATGGATTTAAATAATTAATTTCCAACTTCAAACTTCGTAAATTATAATAATTTCCGGAAATAAAACTTTAAAATTTCCCAATTCTATTTCCATAACCATAAATCGATTTATTTTTGATTTTCTCCACGTATTCATAATTATGAATATATAATTCATATATTTAAATTTTCTAGGGTATTACAGTATGTGGTAGACAGCCGAGCTATCAACTGAATCACCATCAAATATAGATTTCCAATACCTCGGTTAGATGACATGCTAGATGTGCTTGAAGGTTCGAAATTATTTTCAAAAATTGACCTTCGCAATGGCTACCATCAAATTTGAATCAGGCTTGGAGATGAGTGGAAAACGGCATTCAAGAGCAAGGATGGATTGTTCAAGTGGCTAGTGATGCCATTTGGATTGTCTAATGCGCCGAGTACCTTCAAGAGGCTCATGAATCAGGTTCTTCATCCCTTTATTGGTCTCTTTGTTGTGGTTTACTTTGATGACATCTTAATCTATAGCAAGACCAGAGAAGAACACATGATGCATTTGAGACACATTTTGGGTGTTTTGAAAAAAAAAATTGTATATGAATCTCAAGAAATGCATATTTTGTACAAATAAATTGCTATTTCTAGGATTTGTGGTTGGTGAGAATGGTATTCAGGTGGATGATGAGAAGACCAAGGCTATCCAAGATTGGCCAACTCTGAAGTCCGTCCTCGACGTAAGGAGTTTCCATGGCTTGTCTACTTTTTATTGGAGATTTGTGCGGCATTTCAGTACCATCACCACACCCATTACAGAATGTTTGAAGAAAGGCAAGTTCCGTTGGGGAGATGAACAAGAACAAAGCTTTGTTTTGATCAAAGAGAAGCTTTGTATTGCTTCGGTGTTAGCTCTTCCAAATTTTGAGAAAGTATTCAAAGTCGAATGTGATGCAAGTGAAGTGGGAGTGGGTGCCGTCCTTTCCTAAGAAGAGAGACCTATAGCTTTTTTCTCTAAAGCTCAGTGAAGCCCGTCAGAAATGGAGCACTTATGATCAAGAGTTTTATACGGTGAATCGAGCTTTAAAACAATGGGAACACTATCTCATTCAGAAAGAATTTGTGCTATTCACGGATCATCAAGCCTTGAAGTTTATTAAAAATCAGAAGCATGTTAATAAAATGCATATCAGATGGGTAACGTTCTTGCAAAAATTTCCATTTGTTATCAAGCACAAATCTGGAGCTCAAAACCGTGTTGTCGATGCCTTGAGTAGACGAGCATAGTTGCTAATCACTTTTTCCCAAGAAGTTGTGGGGTTCGAGTGCTTGAAGGAGTGGTATGCAACCGATGATGATTTTCAGGAAATATGGAGAAAATCCATTAATCATGAACCTGTGGCAGATTACTCTATCAATGAAGGTTTTTTGTTCAAAGGTAACTAGTTATGTGTTCTTGTCTCTTCCTTGCAGGAAAAGCTTATTCGAGATTTGCATAGAGGAGGATTAAGTGGTCATCTTGGTCGTGATAAGACGATAGCAAGTTTGGAAGAGAGGTAATTTTGGCCATAATTGAAACGGGAAGTTGGAGCCATTGTGAGAAAGTGTTACACTTGTCAGGTTTCAAAGGGACAAGTCCAAAATACGGGCCTTTACATGCCTTTATCCGTTCCTAACGATATTAGGGAGGACATTGCTATGGATTTTGTGCTCGGGCTACCCCGAACGCAAAGATGAGTGGATTCAGTTTTTGTGGTGGTTGATAGGTTCTCCAAGATGGCTCATTTCATTGCTTACAGAAAGACCGATGATGCATCAAACATATCCAAACTATTTTTCAAAGAGGTTGTTCGATTGCATGGGGTACCTAAGTCCATCACTTTTGATTGAGACACCAAGTTCTTGAGTCATTTCTGGATTACATTATGGAAGATGTTTGGGACTACTTTGAATCGAAGTACTACTGCACATCCCCAAATTGATGGACAAACGGAGGTCACAAATAGGACTCTTGGTAACATGGTTTGAAGCATTTGCGGAGAAAAACAAAAACAATGGGACTATGCCCTACCTCAGATGGAGTTTGTTTATAATAGTGTTGTGCATCGTGCTACGGGTAAGTCACCATTTTCCATTGTTTACACTGCCACTCCTTATCATGTGGTGGATTTGGTGAAACTACCTAGGGGACATGGACTTAGCATTGCTGCAGAAAATATGGTTGAAGATATGGTGGCAATTCGTGATGAGGTCAAGCAACGGCTTGAACAAACCAATGTTAAGTATAAGGAAGCAGCGGACAAACATCAGCGGGTTAAAGTGTTCAAGGAAGGAGATTCTGTCATGGTGTACTTGAGAAGAGAATGCTTCCCTGATGGAACTTACAACAAGTTAAAGCCACAGAAGTATGGTCCATTCAATGGTATCAAGCGAATTAATGACAATGCTTATGTTATCGATTTGCCGGATTCTATAGAAATTTCCAATACTTTCAATGTTGCTGGTTTGTATGACTTCCATGATGATGAAGTTCTTTATCTTGATCGTAACTCAGGGTCGAGTTCTTCTGAAGTGGAGGGGACTGATGTAGAACAAATAGTAGAATAGATTGAGGAGGAGATGGACCGTCGAAAGATAAAAGGACGCAATCATAAAAGAGGTGTTATTTTCCCATAAAAGTGGCTTGAGCCATTTTTCGCAGAAATTCGTTAAAACAATGCTCACACAAAAGTGGCTTGAGCCATCTTTTGCAGGAAGTCATCAAAACAACAATCTACTAATAAGTGGAGTCTTTTGGGGTTTCAATGGCTTTATTATATGTCAGTTATTTTCATTTTAATTTCCCAAGTCTTTTGAGTTTTCCAAGAGGTTGTAAAATGCTTATTTAAGCCATGGCTTTGTAATCATCTTTTTACTTTTCAATCAATTAATCAAATTATCCTTTGGGATTTATGCCAAACTCGTGGACTCCAATAACTTTGTTCTACAAGGGATTACGCTGGTAACCCTTTCATTGCTTCGTGCTGCGTCAGGAAAGGTTAAAAATGAACTTTAGGTGGAATATCACTATTTAAAAGATTTATCTGTAAATTTTAATGCAATCTTCATAGTAGTACTCTTTTTTTCTTCTTGTGAGGAAGATAATTTAAACTCGAGTGCGTAAAGAAGCTAGCACATCCCGCTCTAGCAATATATGCAGTTTCCATGGCAATTCTTCGAAAAAGAAAGTGACAATAATTGTATGAGTCTGCTTTGGTCAATTGAGAAAGTAGAGGACCATAGAAAATGTACTTTCAACCTTTTTTTTTCTCTAGTCTTATTTGTGATCTCAACCATCCAAAATTACTTCCTTAGCTACAGTTTGAATCCTCCAAGATTCTCCACTAGCATCACCTCCTACTATAAATACACACCACCTTCTTAATAGTCACAACAAACCAAAGTGAGTATTAAGAACTTTCTTCATCTCACTTAAACCTTTGTGTTTAATTATATTTTCGTGTCGAAAAAGAGTTATGGCAGGCAACAGACAGAAGAAATCCTCCTTCTCATTCTTCAGCATGTTCAAATCGAGGAGGCCACGCAATCACAGAGGGGACGACATGGCGGAGGATTCCTTCATGAGTGCAAGGAGGGTTTGGCCGAGCGAGGAGGACAGAGGCCGGTTCGTGGCTGAGCCCGGGATTGACAACAAAGCTGCTGCTTACATAGACAGAATCCACAAGAACATTGTCTCAGAATATGAGTGCCAAACCTTAACTGTGAACCCAGATGGAAAGGCCTAATAAGAAAGGAAAACCATGGATGCCTGCATTACTTAATGTACTATATTGTGATATTTTATTCAAACAAGTTTGTATTTATTTGTAAATCACTATAATAAATGTCGTATCTGTTTCTGTTATCTTAGGTTACAGAGTTTTTTACTACCATTCTGCCTATCTTTTTCATTCTTCTATTTTGGTTTTCAAAATCAATTTAAGTAGAAAACTAATGGATATTGCCATAAACTTAATTATAAGCAGCATGAAGCTAGTGGAAGTTGTCAATGCTAATCAGTATCGAAGTTTTCTGGTGTATTTTTTCAAAAGAAAAATAAAAAATAGTAGAAGAGAAACTAATCAGAAGTTTCAGCATGATGGTCACTACAGTAAACACTTGTTCTCATAAGCACTTTTACCAAAAGTTATTTTAGCAGACATTCAAGTGCTTCATGAAAAAGTGCACCTCTATGACCATGAAACAAAGTTAAAAATTCAGGTTGCTTTTGATTAGCAATTACTAACAGAATTCACCCCACCCCATATTTTCAATATACCATATGCTCACAAACCATTAGCAACTACAAGAAAACAGAAACAACAACTGGTAATTGGGTAATTTCAGTAACTCCTATAAATTTCTAACCAATTCCAGAAGTAATTTCAGAGAAACCAAATTCCCAGCTAGCAAAAAATGTCTCTGGCATTCCAGAAACACGAAAATTGAGCCAGAAACTGAACAACCAATACACAAAAAGGGAGTGATTTCTACAAATTGGTCCAAAACCCATTTCAAAAATCTGGTACAGATAAATAATTTCGAATAGTTCAAATGACAATCAGGTAAAAAACCCCAAATTAGTATATATAAAAAAGGCCGTCCTGAACCAGAAAAGTGGGCAATTAGTTTATAAATCAAAACAATAGTAGTTATGAACAATTCAATTAGGAAAAGAGTACCTAACAATTTTGCACTTTGAAAACGAAGCAGCATTCTCTGCGCATAAAGAACTAAGATTTTTATTAACTTTAACTAATCAATGGGATTACAGCTTGCAAAGAAACCATCAATATTTTAATGACTTGAAAAGCATGGTAGAGAGAAGTTGCAGTGAATAAGTTGGTGGACCATGCCAAACCCTGGTTTTTACAAGTAAGAGTTTTCAGATACCTTAAGGCTGGACAGCTTGCGTGCTATGCTACAAAACTAGAAACTTATGCGCACAACACTGTCGCCATTTATCCCTAACTGCAAATCGCAACAAATCACAAGTTGACACAAATACTGAAGCGGTTTATAAAACCAGCAAAAGAAAAGGTTTTTGTACATGCGTCGGATTATGATTTGTCTGTACGAAGGAAAGAAGGAAGGAAGGGGTTACCGAACTTTAATTATTAAAACTCTAGAGTACCTAACCAATGCATGAACCAAAGCTATCTTTCTAAAGAAGGGGGAACTTTTTACTATTATATATACCTTCTGCATTCTTGAATATTTTATGAAGTTTCCAGTATTTCTTATTCCTTAAAGTTGATGAAGGCCAAATAATATTTTTTTCTTAAACAAAACCCGATTGAATATGCCAATTTTACTGATCAGCACACGCTTAATCTTAATTTAAACAAGCTTTAGATCACGAGGAATGACTCGTTCTGGTGACAAGATCATATACATAGTATCTGTTAATTAAATAGGTAGTGAAATGTACGCTAATCCGGAGCTAATCAAATAAGACTATACATCTCTCAAGAAAAGTAGGTCACATCCCAAAAACAGATCAGATTTGGCTGATCATCACTGCTAATTAAATGATTTGGAAAGATGAAGAAAGTGGAATGGTTAACAATGAACTTTAGGTGGAATATCACTATTTAAAATATTTATCTGTAAATTTTAATACAATCTTGATATTAGTACTTTTTTTTTTCTTCATGTGGAGAAGAGAATTTAAACTCGAGTGCATAAGTAAGCTAGCGCATCCCGCTCTAGCAACCTATGCAGTTTCCATGGAAATTCTTCGAAAATGAAAGTTACAATAATTGTATGAGTCTGCTTTGGTCAAATGAGAGACAATAATTCTATGAATGTTTTGGTCAATTGAGAAAGTAGAGGACCATAGTAAATATACTTTCAACCTTTTTTTTTCTCTGGTCTTGTTTGTGGTCTCAACCATCCAAAATTACTTCCTTAGCTGCAGTTTGAATCCTCCAAGATTCTCCACTAGGATCACCTCCTACAATAAATACGCACCACCTTCTTAATAGTCACAACAAACCGAAGTGAGTATTAAGAACTTTCTTCATCTCACTTAAACCTTTGTGTTTAATTATCTTTTCGTGTCGAAAAAGAGTTATGGCAGGCAACAGGCAGAAGAAGTCCTCCTTCTCATTCTTCAACATGTTCAAATCGAGGAGGCCACACATTCGCAGAGGGGACGACATGGCGGAGGATTCCTACATGAGTTCAAGGAGGGTTTGGCCGAGCGAGGAGGACAGAGGCCGGTTCGTGGCTGAGCCCGGGATTGACAACAAAGCTGCTGCTTACATAGACAGAATCCACAAGAACATTGTCTCAGAATATGAGTGCCAAACCTTAACTGTGAACCCAGATGGAAAGGCCTAATAAGAAAGGAAAACCATGGATGCCTGCAGTACTTAATGTACTATATTGTGATATTTTATTCAAACAAGTTTGTATTTATTTGTAAATCACTATAATAAATGTCGTATTTGTTTCTGTTATGCATTTTCTGTTGTCTTGAAGTTACAGAGTTTTTTACTACCATTCTGCCTATCTTTTTCATTCTTCTATTTTGGTCTTCAAAATCAATTTAAGTAGAAAACTAATGGATATTGCCATAAACTTAATTATAAGCAGCATGAAGCTAGCGGAAGTTGTCAATGCTAATCAGCGTCGAAGTTTTCTGGTGCATTTAAAAAAAAAAAAAAAAAACATAGTAGAAGAGAGAAACTAATCAGAAGTTTCAGCATGACGGTCACTATCGGAAGCACTTGTTCTCATAAGCACTTTTACCAAAAGTTGTTTTAGTAGACATTAATTGCTTCATGGAAAAGTGCACCTCTATGACCATGAAACAATGTTAGTTTTTCTGCCAAATGTAAGTGTTTTTAGTTGTCATAAAACGTTTTTAGCATTTCCAGAAGCAGTTTTAGACATACCCTAGAATATTGTACGATTTTGTACCACAAGATATAGAATTATATAAATTACTTTCATCATCTTCTCCATGTTTGCAATCAACCATTCGTGGTTAAAAGAAAAATTCAGGTTGCTTTTGATTAGCATTATGCAGCAATTCAATAGCAGTCTTTGTGTGGTTTCTTCACGTTTTTAAAGATAATGTTCATGATTTAATTGTATAATCGAAAATTGGAAATTTAAGAAAATTTAAAGAGCACATAGAATCCTTTAGATTTTAACCTTCAACATAATTCACATAATATTCTTTCAGGCAAATTTTCAATAGATTTCTGATAAAGCAGCTGTTTCATCAAGTTCTTTTTTATTTTTGGCCTATATATTGCTTTAAAAAATTATCGTGTACAAGGAGCGTATGTAAGTTGTCTAAAGATACAAGACGGAACTCTAGCTTCGTAATTCAAGCAATTTACTCGGTTACTTTTCTTGCAAGATACTGGTTGAAAGGTGTTTTTTTTTTTTTTTCCAGAAAACCTCGGCAGCACGAGGTAAATATATTGATAAGAAAAAAGAAGTTACATCTAGTCAGGGATGACATAAACCATACCCCTCAAAGAACAAGAAAAATGAAATACAAGGACGGGGGCATACACCTTACCCCTTTTGAAAAAGTAAAATACAGGAAGGGGGGGGGTGCGGGGAGGGTGCATAGACCATACCCCTCTTGACAAAGAAAATACAAGGAAATGATTGGGTGGACATATGCCCAAACCCCTCTATAAACCTTAAAAGGTAAGAACCTGCAAGACAAGCTGCAAAACGAAAAAGGAAATCCAAAAAGATTAGGTAAAAAAGGAAATCACACATCAAGAAGGAGAGACAAACTTGTAGGCTGGCATGCCCAAGCAATCTGAGTGCAGAAGAGGAAGAATCTCTATAGGGGGAGAGGAATGCCAAACAAGTGAAGATGAGAGAAACCCTAAATTGACTAATTTGTTAGCAACAGCATTCCCGTCTCGAAATGTATGAGAGCAACGGAAAACCATGTTCTGCAATTAGAGAATACAATTGTTCCAGCATTTCTGGAGCGACCAGATACTGGTTGAAAGTTAAAGTGCCTACAATTATTTGGAATCTAAGTCAGTTCCACGTGGGTTGTGGTTTCTTCCGCACAAATTGTTGTACATGGTACATGCTTTAATTTTGTCCTCAAATCGCATCTTACTTTAGATAGTTTTTTACAAAGGCTGCTGCAACATGCAAATGTAGCTAGGCAGAGGGTTTTTTCCACAGACAATAAGTACAGCTAGCAGAAACAAAAGCAATGGTAGAGAAAAAAATACCAGACCAACCCTCCAAAGTAGGAGGAGACATAATTAAGATCAATATGAACCAGAAACAAAGCATATTATATATGCATGTTGTGTGTCACATAACAAAATCTTCACTCCAGCCCGTGGCATTGAACCGAGACTCAAATCATGGCTAATCAAACAACTAGAGCAACTTGTTTTCAAAACATTCTTCACTAATGCTATCGGTTGTTTTGGTGTTTACAATCATGGAATTCCACTTTTGATCAACCAATTTAAGGTCTCGTGTTAAAGTAAGCGGAGATTGTACTAATTTTCGTTAATCTGGCTGTCGTTTCGGTGTCTACAAGTATGCACGTTGTGTGCCACATAATAGCATCTTTACCTTAAACCCTGAATCTTTAGTTCTTTACCCCTGTATTGAATCATAACTTGAATCAGCTAATCAAACAACTGGAGCAGCTTTTCAACATTCTTCACTAATTTGACTGCTAATTAAATGCTATGAAGTTGGTTACAGGCTTGGTGAACTAATGTACGATCTCATATTAAAGTAAGTGGAGGTTGTACAAATTTACGTTCATTAATTCGCTGTTGGTTCAGATAGGTAACTTTTCGTTCATGAAGTTCTCAATCATTTGCTACTGGTTTCTGAATGTACTAATTTAGCAGTATTCGAAGGGATTATTTCTTCCTCTAGTCTGTCTCATATTTAAGTAAGAGTAATGTCAGAGAGATTAAATTTTTTAAACCAAATTTGCAAACTAAATGATGTGGTTGTAGATAATTGAATTATTAATTAAGTATCGATTAACGTGCTTATTTTTTATTGGTGACACATTATTTAATTTAAAAAATTTGGTTTCTCTATCATTACTCTTAAGTAATTAAGTAGAGATTGTACTGATTTTCGTTCATTAGTTGTTGGTTTGGATTACTAATTTTTTGTTTCATTAGTTCATTAAGGTCTCAGTCATTCGTTGTCGGTTTTGATTTAAGTCATCCTTTGTATTCCACATTTTTTTTTTTTTTTTATCGATTTCTGAATGGCTCCGCCTCCATTAACGTACACATTCGAGACATAAAAACAAAGTGAGACAAGTCACTAGTGATTCCAGCCTAAAGTTGTTGGTGCAGTATGCCTTGTCTCCTGGGCTTTCACTTGGACCCCAAGCTCTTGCAATTATTGAAGGGTTTTTTTTTTATCGATTTCTGGATGGCTCCTCCTCCATACACATTCGAGACATAAAAACAAAGTGAGACAAGTCACTAGTGATTCCAGCCTAAATTTGTTGGTGCAGTGAGAGTTGGATTTCAGTTCATTAAGGTCTCAGTCATTCGTTGTCGATTTTGATTTCAGTCATCCTTTGTATTCCACTTTTTATTTATTTTATTTTTTTATTGATTTCTGAATGGCTCCGCCTCCATTAACGTACACATTCGAGACATAAAAACAAAGTGAGACAAGTCACTAGTGATTCCAGCCTAAAGTTGTTGGTGCAGTGAGAGTTGGATGCACTTCAGTATAGCTGTATTGAACTGTGATCTTTCTAAACCTGTATAAGTTTCACTTTTATAAGATCCCTGGTGAGTACCTTTCGATGGTTCATATGCATCGAATAATTGATTGTCTCGGGTTAATCCTTCAAAGTTCCACATAGAATAAGAGCCTTCTTTACATTTTTCAAAGCACATTCCAGAGAACAATTTCAGATTCTTACACCATAAAATACAACTACACTGTGGAAAAAAATATCTCACTTGCCATTTGAGGAATTTTAATTTCATATAGCCCTCTCCTTTAAAGCTGTAACAAAAGATATTTGGAGAATTTCTAGGTAACGAGATGAATGTAAAAATGATTATCACCGTGTTTAAATTATCTACATGTCTTGATAAGTGGTCACTATTAGGATGTTTAGACAAAAAAATTTGATGTAATTTTTGTTGGAACATCACCCTGGAATTGAATAGGGCTTCTTATGATTGATAATTGTAAACTCACTTAAGGCAAACATCACGCTCTTAAGAGTTGCATGGTTTTTCAAAAGTTTCTCACACAACTTAATAAGTCTTCCATGTTTATATTTGATCTAAACATTACAAACATGTTGCATATTAGATGTACATTCTAGCTTGAACATACCAAGTGGAATATGCATTACGAAAATCTAACATTCAAAGTTTGCATGTGTAATTCATAAATAATTTGTAGAACAACGTAGGATTGTCGATGGTGACGGCTAAACCCAAGTGCCTTTTACATTTGATTTTCTAAAACATTTGTTTTCTTATTGCCGATTTCAATCCTTGTTAATTTAGTTGTTTTTATTGTTTGTCTTTTACTTTAATTCACAATTACAAATCTTTTCTAAATCTTGTGTTGAATAGTTAATTAACAGTTAGTTTAAATACAAGTTATTCATATCAATCTTGTAGATAACGATTTTAATTGAGCTTTCTTTACTATGATAACCTTGTCATTTTGTAAATATTTTAGGTTTTTGAGCTTTTTTATACTATGATAATCTCATTCTCGTGCAAGTATTTTTAAATATTTTTTACCTTAGTTTTGCAGGTGATAAAAATTCTATGTAGTAGTACATAGGTGGTATCCACATCAGATAATTATTACTTACATGATGTGGTTCGTGAGTGGGTTATATATTACAAACATATATATTAATTAAATATTTATTGCACAACCACGGGCAATATCTCTTTCGTACAATACGGCATCAGTTATATATTTTTTTTATAGAAAT
Source organism: Heteromeles arbutifolia (assembly GCA_024362995.1). Lineage (NCBI taxonomy): Eukaryota > Viridiplantae > Streptophyta > Magnoliopsida > Rosales > Rosaceae > Heteromeles > Heteromeles arbutifolia. Next base: position 9,865,874 of record JANCRC010000017.1, on the reverse strand, counting down.
AATAACGTTAATGAGTTAAATAGTTAGTTTTTAAAGGAAAGAGAAATCGATGTGAATCAAACCCATACTAGAGTGTATTAGTATGATTGTTTTCCGCCATTGCAGTAAAGTAACATCTGCCAACATCAGTTATATTTGGTTCCACTAATTATTTTCCTTGACTACTTGTGTTTCTTATAACAATAACCAAAATAAATTCGTTTATATTTTCTCTCCGAATGTTTTCTCATGATACTGTAAAAATTATTATTCAATATGAAAAGTATGAACATTTAGAAGTCATCTTTCAATATTTAAGTTGTTCTTTGTGTAAATGTTTTTGAAAATAATATAGAGAACTCTTTACGAAAACGTCTCCAACTACCTGCATGCACTTTTCTTGTCAAAATAGGTCATCCAATTTTGTTTACTTGTTGCTCAGTTGGTTCTTTGATTTTCTCATACCCTTCCCTCTCTCAGACATGTTTATATATATTTCCATGGATCTTGGAGAAACTATTTAGTATTAAAGGTATCATAGAAACAACATTGGATTATGAGAAATTCTAGAACATCATTAAATGGAGTAGCTTGTATAAATCTTAGAACATCATTGCACTCAACAAGTTTTATGTTAGCTTCAAGTACTCCATGTCTTTTTTCAAAGTTCCTTTGCAAGTCTTCCTTTACCCCTTTTACCATGAGCCTGTCTCATAATCGCATATTCTCACTAGAACATTTGTAGGTCTTCAATTCACATGTCCAAACCACCTTAACCGATTTTCTCTCATCTTATCTTCAATTGCAATCACTTCTACTTTACCTTGGATATCCTTATTCTTAATCCCGTCATTTCTCGTGTACCCACACATCTAACGAAGCATTCTCATCTATGTTACCTCATTTTTTACACTTTTTGATGCTTGACCATCCAACATTCCGTGCCATAAAGTATTGTTGGCTTTATTGTCGTCTTATAAAATTTTACCTTGAACTTTAGTGGCACACAATAGTTGCACAACACACCCAATGACTATTCCACTTCATCCATTCAATTTGTATTCTACAGTTGAGATCCCTTTCCATTTCTTTGTTCCTTTGCAAGATAAATCCAAGGTAACGAAAGCTTTCACTCTTTTGTACTTCCTGATCTCCAGTCATCACCCCCTATCATATTTGCACCTCAATTCTCATTGAACTTGCACTTCATTCTGTCTTAGACCTACTTAGAATCCAGAACTTCCTTCCAAAGGTTAAGCTTCGCATTCACTCCGTCATGCGTTTCATTTATTAGCACTACATCGTTTGCGAAAAACATACATCAAGAGATATCATCTGGAATATATCTTGTTAATTTATTCATTACCAATGCAAAAGGTTAAGGCTTAAAGATTAGCCTTGGTGTAACCCTATGGTAATGGGAAAGCTTTTAGTTTGTCCTTTATGAGTTCTTATTACAGTCATTGCTTCATTATACATATCACTTATTGCTTGGACATATGATACTTGTACTTCACTCTTCTCTGGAATTATCCAAAGAATTTATCTTGGGACCCTATTATACACTTTTTTCAAATCTACAAAAACCATGTGCAAATCATTTTGAATATCTCTATGTTGTTTCATCAATCTTAGTAAGAGATAAATTGCCTCAATAGTCGAGCACCTTGACATGAATCCGAATTGATTGTCTGAGACCTGTATCTTTTTTCTCAGTCTATGTTCAATTATTCTCTTGCAAAGCTTCATTGTATGACTCATTAACTTAATACCCTTATAATTCATGCAATTTGTATGCCTCCCTTATTCTTGTAGATAGGCATCAAAGTACTTTTTTGTCACTCATTTGACATCTCTTTGTTTTCAAAATCTTATTGAAAAAGTTTATGAGCCATACTATACCCGTCTCTTCTAAGACCTTCCACACTTCGATTGGTATATCATTGAAGTTTTGCCCTCAAATCCTGTATATATTGTTGGGACCCACTGCTTATTTATGCTTCATCTTTTTCAAAGCTAAAATCACTTCCTCTTTCCTGATTCGGCGGTAAAAAGAGTAACTTTTACACTCTTCCAAGTTACTCAACTCACGTAAAGAAGTAATCCATTGCATGTCCTTCATTGAAAATATTATAAAAATAATCTCTCCATCTCTCTTTAATTGCATTCTCCATAGCTAGATAATTTCCATTCTTCATAGCTAGAACATTTTCATTCTCATCCTTGATGCACCTTACTTTACAACATTCTCTTATAGCCTTAACATTTTCTTGTACCTCCTTCCACCACCATTATTCTTTTTGGTATAGAGCAATGTGGAGCAAAAAATAATCGAGAAAAATATGAAGGAGACACGTGGATTCTTGGGTTAAAAATATAAAATTACCCTCGAGGCACACCGGAATTCCTACATGCAAGCAGCGGACAATCATGACTCAATCAAGGTCAAAAGTGATCAAAATAGGTAATTATTCAAAACCTATTTCATCCATCCTCATCAAATCCTTCCCACAAGGTAACTCCCAAATCATTTCTTCAAAATTATATTAATTAGCTAATTAATTGATTTATCACTCAATTAATTTATTAATTAGCTAATTGATTGTGATTAACACCAAAAAATACCAAATGTGGCCGGTCCCCATTGTTCTAATAGGGCCGGCCACACCCCTATATATAGCCCTTCATTTTCTTCAAAACCTAAGTTGAATCCTCTTGCAAAATTCTCCAAATTCTCTAAACACTTTTCCCTCAAAATTCTAACTTTGGCATCGGAGGTTCTTCGGCCAAAGCCCCCCCCAATTCATCGTGGGTGGATGAGGCTCTTGGCCTTGACCTAAGGTGTTAATTGTTTTTGCAGGTGCATTTTCGTCCAAGAACAAGAATAAAGAAATTTGCATCCATAAATTGGTGCTTTCATTGAGAGTTTGATTTACACGCTCGAAGAACTCTCGCATTCAACATTTCTAATTTTCTTCGTTCATTCGTAGATTTTCCCACACGTTCCTACTCCTAGAATTTTTATATAAATTCTTTGAGTAGCCCTGACGAAGAAATACGATGACGAAAAAATTATGAAATAACAACAAAAGGCGCTCCCTACAAATTTGGGTTTTTACCCACGACGGATCACGAAGCAAAGGTCGCAGACAACACCTCTGCCATTCTCGTAACTATGGGTGCAGTCCCGCAAGTCCAACGAGCAGCAGTTGCAACAACTCCAGCAATGAGTGAGGCCCATGCACCATTGCAGCAGGCACGGCGTCAGGAGAAGGCCCAAGCTTTCCAAAATCCAATCCAGCCTGCACTGGTGTCATCCGCAGCCCAAAATCGTCGCAGGACCAGATGGCCCACACGCGGACAGTTGCGGCCCAGCACGCATAGGCGTGCACAGCGCCTCCAGCGCAGATTGCAGCAGCAACGGGCCCGTGCCCTTATTCGCTCATGCCCAAATTAGGACTTAGGACCAGGCGGCTCATCCATGCAAAAGGCCAACGCATGCAGCCCTCGTGGAAACCAGAGCTGCTATGGCAGCGACTGCGCAAACCCAACGCGCAGAAGCCCAGCGTGCTGCAACCTTTTGTCCATATGGGCCCAGCCCTTTATCCAGCAGCTCTAGCGCACGCGACCAGCCCAGGAGCAGTCAACCCGGGTCCAGCTGACCTGGATTCGTGACTCCTAGCGCCCATACAAGCCAAATTTTTTGCTATTTCGAACCATTTTTTTTTAGCATTTCGGACATCCTTTTTGGTGTTTTTTTTATGCAGATTTGGCTCACTAAAGCTCAAAATTTTGCAACCAAAGTCCACTACACTTTTATTACTCAAAGAAACGCATACCGTTCGAGCTTTTCCAACCCAAATGGTGAACAACACTCGTCTCGACAAATCATAGAGTTGACAAGCGCCCTCGCACAATAGACGACCTTGGTGAATCAGCTCTTGCGGCGCACCAAAGATGCAACGTGCCCTATACGAGGTGTCCTGAAGTAAAACAAGGGCAGACGACGAACCTCTTCAACAACGTCCTGGCAAGCAGCCACGAACCGAGCATTCCGGCAGTGTACACTCCCGACTGGGCTTCTGAGATAGCGTATATTCCCGTCTTAGCGGGCAGATGAGCGTGCATTCTCGGTTAGGCCCATGGACGAGCATACACTCATGGTTGAGACCACACTTCGATGAACAACATGGACAACCTTCCAGGTGAAGTGTTCATTCGCGGCTATGCCCGCATGGAGCATTATTCACCTCACATCGGAATAGGCAGCACGATAAACGGAAAGAAGCAGTCACTCAATCCGGCTCAAGTTCAACCGGCAGCATGCGAAGAATTCTCTCGCCTGCTAGGAATAAACCACATGCACCACAGCCGTGACGTAGATAAGCCGAGCACATAGAAGAGCAGCCTAGACCAGCAGGTCAAAACCAAGGGCAGCCGAGAGCTCCGCTACCCCAACAAAGACAAATTCAGGAAGAGGTAGAAAGACTTCTGAACGAGCGATTGTGTGATTTCCAACGCAACGAAGTCATCGATGAAGGGTTACGACAAGACATGACCAATATGAGTAGGTCACCATTCACGGACGAGATCGAGCAAGCAGAGCCTCCATGCAAGTTCAGCATGCCACATTTCACATATTTCAAAGGAGGTAGAGATCCGGAGAGGCACTTAAAGCACTACCGAAGCACAATGGTTCTATATTGGAACAACGATGCCCTTATGTACAAGATATTCGCCACCATTTTGCAAAGCGAGGAGCAAGATTGGTTTCACACCCAACCGTCACGATCCATCCAGAGTTTCAATGATCTTGCTTTGGTCTTCACCAAAGAATACTTATCCTACCGCTCGATCAAGAAAAAGTTTGATTATTTGTTCTACGTGAAGAAGAGCCCAAAGGAGTTGCTCCGCAACTACGTGAAGAGGTTCAAAGTAGGGAAGGCAAAGATAGTCGAATGCAACGACTCGATAGTTGGAGCAGCAATAAACTCTACCATCATACGAGAAGAGCTGGGGGCCCGACTACCTGTATTCCACAGTTCAAAAGCTCTTCTCGATGGGGAAACCAGCTAGCAGAAATTCAAAGGCTAACTTTGGCGATAGTTGTTGCAACCCTAAAGCTCAAGTTAAATCTTCATACGCAAACAGTCATCCTCATGACGCACTATTTCACCCATTCCAGACACGCGACGATAAAGACACAGACACTGGTGGATGCAAAGTTTTCTGACGAACGCAACAACTCAGCCCAAAAGGCACGCCAAAGGCAGACGAACACTAGAATGACACACTCAGAAGCAAGTTTTTTCCTCGTCGCCTCAAAAGATTCTACATAGAAGCAACATGTACCGGTAGTTGAGCACCACCTCCTGCCGAGTGTCACACAGCCCAACTGACCCTTGCTCCATAATTTAGCTCTAAAGTGGCCTAATATCAGCAGTTGAGCATCTTCTACTGTATGTAAGATGGCCCTAGCTCCAAAGTTCCCTACCGTGCCTTCACGCCTAGCCTAGGTTACGCAACATAGCGATCTAACAACGCCTCGAAGGCACCGAGCATGCCCTAGCCACGCCTGCTTCACCCGATGGAGACTTCTAACATTTACGCGTCGACGGCATATCCAACTATAAAGGCTCGGAACAGGCATGGTCCTTGCCACCCCAGACAATTCGATGCTCGAGCAGGCAATCATTCTAGGCTTCAAAGCATCCAACAATGAAGCAGAGTACGAAGACTTACTAGCAGGCCTCTGAATGGCAAAAAACTTGGCGATGAAAAAGCTTACAATTCATTCTGATTCCCAGTTAGTCACTAGCCAGACTATTGGGGAATACATGGCAAAACATCTGAAGATGGCGCAATACCTAGAAAAGGTACGAAAGCAACTTAAGGCATTTCAGACTTACACCCCCGCTCAAGTTCCGCAGGTAAACAATGCACACGTGGATGCGCTAGTCATCCTAGGCTCTGCTTTCGACTATCAACTCAAACGCTCTATTCCGATGAAGTACTTACACAATTCAAACATAGAGGTGGGGTCGGCAACCAAAGTGTCACAAGTTAGCACAACTTCCAACTGGCAAAGTTATATTATAGACTACATGGTCAATGACACACTCCCCATGGAATGGTTGGAGTCTAGAAAGCTCCAAATAAAGGCAGCACTCTAGTACATGTGGAGCTCAATCTACGAAGGTGTTTGTGGAAATCATTCCAGATGCCGATCCTTAGCACATAAGGCTTTTAACATGGGCTACTACTAGCCTACCATGCACCAAGATGCTAAGGAGTTAGTACAAAAGTACGACCGCTGCCAACTCTACAAGCCGATACCAGCATTGCTTGCCAGCGCACTACACCTGCAGATGAGTCATTGGTCGTTCATGCAGTTGGCAATCGACCTGGTAGGGCCAATGTCACCCACTACTGGGGGCAGGGACATGATGATCATGGCAACCGATTACTTCACCAAATGGGTAGTAGTAGAGCCCATGACAACCACGACTCAGACGGACATAGAGCGCTTCATATGGATGAACATCATTTGCCGATTTGGCATCCCTCAATTAATCGTCACAGACAATGGCCTGCAATCCGTAGGCAAAGATTTGGCGAAGTTCTTCCAAAAGTATGGCATCAAGTAGCACATGTCCACGCCGATATATCCTTAAGGCAATGGGCAGACCGAAGCATCCAACAAGATAATTCTCGACTGGCTCAAGAAATCCTTCTCCGACAAGAAGGGAAAGTGGCCAGACGAACTCTCCGGATGTCTACGGGTATATCTCACAACCAAACGATGAACAACTAGCAAAACTCATTTCTCTTTGGCATTTGGTTCAGAAGCTATCATTTATCCCAATGTCATCGTGCCAAGTATCAACACTCTACTGCCAAGCATTGAGCAAAATAGTAAGGAGATAGCCGTAAGCTTAGATCTGGCAGAGGAAAAACGCGAGTAGATCATCACCCGCATCGCAGCCTACCAGCAGCAGCTCCTCTCCAGCTACAACAAAACGGTCAAGATCCAACGGTTCTAGCCTGAAGATCTAGTCCTAAGAAAAGCCTTAATTACTACCCACGGATAAGGCTAAAAAAAAAGGATCTCATCTGGGAAGGTCCGTACAAGATTAGTAAAGTAGGCAGCAAGAGTAGCTACACCCTCGCCACTATGAATGACAAAGAGATTGAAAAGCAGTGAAACGCCTATAATCTGAGGAAGTACTATACGTGACCTCCCACTAGATCAAAGCTCAAAGACTTAAGCAACTCGATGGGCACCATCTCTGTGAGATCCCACATCGGCGAGGTGAGGGTTGGTCACTGGCCTTATATGTACATGCTCATCTCTACCTAGCATGACGCATTTTGGGAACTCACTGGCTCTGGATGCTATAAGAACTTCGAAGTTAAGCGAGTTTGGGCGAGAACAGTCCTAAGATGGGTAACCCCCTAGGAAGTTCTCTTGCCAAAATCCAAGAACAAATCAGTGAGGGTGTGGCCTAAAGCGAACAATATCTTGCTACGGCGGAGACTCACCGTCCGTTTGAGTGTGCCGACGAGGACGTCGGGCTCCCAAGAGGGTGGATTGTGAGATCTCACATCGGCGTGGTGAAGATTGGTCCCTGGCCTTATATGTACATGCTCACCTCCCATTGTAAGACGTGTTTTGGGAACTCACTGGCTCTGGATCCCATAAGAACTCCGAAGTTAAGTGAGTTTGGGCGATAGCAGTTATAGGATAGGTGACCCCCTGGGAAGTTCTCGTGCCGAAACCCAAAAACAAATTTGTAAGGGCGTGGCCCAAATCGAACAATATCTTGCTACGGCGGAGGCTAAGATGTGACAACCTCGCAAGTCGATGACTGTCCAGTTGTTATACAGTTTCTACCTTACAACTAAGCTCTCGTTCGTTTCACTTATTTTTTAATAAGGAATTCAAAAGTAATCTACAACTTGGCTCAGTTGCATGCTTACAACAACTGATCACTCATGCACTTCAAAAGAATACCGCACCATTCTTAGAGACTCATTGTAGGAATTGCGCCCCCTTGAGGGACCAACCATGCTCTTCAGTGCGAGAGGGTAAACTAATTCCCCGACACCCATCTGGGTTTGTTATCCAGTGCGAGATGATAAACTAATTGCTCTCCAGTGCGAGAGGGTAAACTAATTCCCTGACACCCACATAGGTCTGCTTTCCAAGATGGAATGATACACTTACATTCCAAATATCCAGACGTGGATGAGCCGGGCTGCCATAGTATAACTAGATGCACGATGGCTTGTGCCAGGATTCCTAGAAGTAGCCACAATGGTCTTTTTCAAGGCTTAGCTAGCTGAAGGACTTTGGGTCTCTTGGCCTAATCCACGGGGGACCGGGCCTCAGAGACAGAGGGGGCACATTACACAGTATGCCCTACGGAAGGCTACCCTGGAATCGTAAAGCTGCTACTGAGTGCACTAAGGTAGTCGACGGTTTCCAGAAGACTGCCTACAGCTTGCTCTTCGAGCAATAAGCAGCGTTAAACTTATACAACCGCACATTTATGTGAAAGGTTAAACAAGTTAGCGAAAATATACAGAGCTTCATCCATTGCCGACATGCTACGCAATCGATGAGCTTTACTTCTGCCAAAGCGCGAAACGACCTACGCCAAGTCCTAAAATGGTGTGATACTTGCTACACAACCTACGAAATTGGAGAAAGCCAAGGTTAATAGCCTAGTGGTCGCACAGACTTGTATGCTTCTGTAAGTAAGGCGATCGGCTACCGACCCTATGGCTAACAACTTTGCTAAGTTCTACGCGAACACCTACAGCTGTGTAGGCTTACACGAACATGTCTGCTTATAGAAAAGTAGCATGCCTGCCACTGGCCTATAAAGTCTAAGGTTAAGGCATGAACTAAAGAAGCAAAGACGGAGAAAAGAGAATGAAGCAAGTTTATTAAATTTTCTAGCAAAATTGATAAACAGCTAGTAAAGGCCGAAAGAGTTCAAGCAAAGCAAAAGGCAACAAGGGAAACAAAGAAAATCCTAAAGACTACTATTCAGCAGCTTGGACACTCCACGTGCTTCATCCCCGGCTGCTCTAGCCTGGGCACCAACCTCTCCGACTACTTCACCAATAGAAGCCTCAAAGGTGAAAGCAAGCAAGTCTTTTGGAGAAATAGAGAATGTCTCAAAGTCTTTCCTAGCAAACTCAAAGTCAGACGGCCTACAAAAGAAATGTTCTACGTAACCCAACTTGTAGAAATCGGCTTGACTTTGAGCAAATGAAGCCTCGAGCCCAACCTTCTCAATGTTCAAATGCTCATTCTCCTCGAGCACACCAACACGGACGCGTTGTAGCTCCTCTACTTCCTTCATCCTTCTTCAGATTTTCGTTGATCTTCAAAGCACCTTGAAGTTCTAACACTTGAGATTCAAGCCTATCAACGACCTTCTTGAAGTGGATCACTTGATTATAAGCAGCAATTAGCTCTTCATCCTTTGCGTAAGCAGCGGAACAAAGCTCTGAAATGGCACGCACAAGATCTTGAATCTGAGGTATGTAACATCTGATTTCTTTATCTGCACTTTCATACTTACCTTGCATCGCGTCAAGCTTAGTCTTCAAGTCAACGATCTCTTGGCAAGCGGCCTCAAGCTGTAGTGAAGTAGAGGCAGAGATATTAGACCCCTTCAAAGCGACGAGCTTAGATTCCAACCTTTTAATCTTTTCGGCTGGCAGAATAGCCGTCTTCTGCATCATTGCAAGTAGAACAGTCTTCCTATACTCGGTCGTATACTTCGCAAATGAACTTGGACAAACAACCAAGCTTGGCATACGCGCCCATGTCTTCAAGCAGATTTGGTTTCAAGAGCACACAAATCTCAGCAGCCTCTCTAGAAACAAGTGTGGTGGATTTCTCACAACTACCCACCGGAGCAGTCTCCTCTTTCTCAGCAGGCGATTCAGTCACAGCATCGATGAGAGTGGGTTTTGGCGGCAGCACTGTCCATCTTATCGCTCTTCATAGTAGCGAGTCTCTCCAAAGGTGAACCAGACTTAGCCCCCGACAGACGTTTTGGCACAAATTTCGACACTTGGGCCACGATGGAACTTCTACGCTGAGCAATCATATCAGCAATCGTACTGGCCACATTTGGCACGGCATGCGTCACTGGCTCAGATTTAGCAGTCTCATCTTTCTTCCCTTTGGAAAAAGTCAAGTCAATCACAAGTTTATCAGCAGCAGGTGAACCCTCACGAGCAGCGGATGAAGCCTTCGACTTTTTCTCAAATGGCATCTCTTGAGAAGTTGGGGAAGATCTTTTTTTTTTCCACCTTCATTCATAGCAGGCTCTACGACAACGATCGGACAAGCCAATGCATCCATCTTGATCCTCTTCATCTCCTCTCTTGGAAGTAGCTCACCTTTCTCCTAACGAATACGACTAAGCAGCCAACACCATTCATGATACTCGAAAGGGATACCCAGAGCGACATGCACTTTCTTCATGTCCGAAGAAGTCTTAGGAGTTGAGCCAAATTCTGAATCTACAAGAGCAGCGGGAGACAATCAGGAAAAAAACAAAACAAAACAACAACTGCAACCAGCGCATTAGGCCCCCTGGCCCAAAGTCGAGGCCCAAACCGCAGAAACCCAGCGACCATGCCAGGCTTCGCGGCCTGGTCCGATTCTTTGGCCTAAAAGGCCTATCGACCTTCTTGCTCATCTCTTACAGGCACGGGCCTTAGCCTAGCCTTCAAAAAAATGAAAAAAAAGGAGGTCCTCGCCTCCCTGGCCCATCACCAGCGGCTCGAGCTCTAGCCCAAACACAACATCACGGCGCCCCAGCGCCCAAGCCCTAGCCGAAGCCATGTCGAGCCACACATGGCAAAAACCTTGCCATGGCTTCCCTGCCAACTTTTCGCACCTCCTCGACCTCCGTCGAGCCAAATTTCAAGCCTCGAGGCTCGCAAAAAAATTAAGAAGACAAGCAATGAAAGACAATCCTTTGCACGGGCAAGATGTAGAAGATTGCTAGAAAAGGGGGAACAAATATCCTCTAAGCTTTCTCTCTCTTGTAGGGAAAATAAATCGCTCTCCAAAGTTGATTTAATAATCTACGTAAGGTAGACTTAAATAGACTTTGGGAGAAATTTATTTCCCTTTCCTAGAAGGATCTAATTTCCTAGAAGGATCTACATCAAAATAGGAAACAATCCTAAGTTTCCTAAGGCAAGAAGATCTCTACACCTGCTGCCCTTTTCTGCGAACAGCCCAATAGGTGTGGGGGCATTTGTAGAGAAAAAAATAATCGAGAAAAATATGAAGGTGACACGTGGATTCTTGGGTAAAAAGACAAAATTACCCTCGAGGTACACTAGAATTCCTACGCGTAAGCAGCGGACAATCACGACTCAATCAAGGTCAAAAGTGATCAAAATAGATAATTATTCAAATCATATTTCATCCATCCTCATCAAATCCTCCCCACAAGGTAACTCTCAAATCATTTCTTCCAAATTATATTAATTAGCTAATTAATTGATTTATCACTCAATTAATTTATTAATTAGCTAATTGATTGTGATTAACACCAAATGTGGCCGGTCCCCATTCTCCTAATATGGCCGGCCACACCCCTATATATAGCCCCTCATTTTCTTCAAAACCTAAGTTGAATCCTTTTGCAAAATTATCCAAATTCTCTAAACATTTTTCCCTCAAAATTATAACTTTGGCATCAGAGGATCTTCGGCCAAAGCCCCCCCTCATTCATCGTGGGCACTTGGGGCTCTTGGCCTTAACCTAAGGTGTTAATTGTTTTTGCAGGTGCATTTTCCTCCAAGAACAAGAAGGAAGAAATTTGCATCCACAAGCACAACTCTTGAACACCTAAACGTATCATAAATCTTTACTGAGTATGACATTTGGATCTATAAATTTTGAATGTCAAAAAGTTTCGAACTAATAAACTTAAATGAATCATATATTTAGACACCAAAAGAATCAATAATTTATCATAATTTTTCTAATCAAGCTACATATGTAATAATTTTACAAAAGTACCTTCGGAAATGTGTCATCGATAAAATTCTTTCATATAATACACCTTTTTTTTCTTGTTCAATATAGTACATATAAAAAACAGAAAAAGTTATAATTTGCGTTCTCAATGTTTCTTACATTCTTTTACTCCATAAAATTAGATTTGACTAATGGGTGGATGTTTGCCTTCTAATGTTATTACATTATTCAATAAGAAATGGTACAATCATACATTAATTAGTAGAATTCCTCTTTTTTTTTCTTTTGTCAGATAGTAGAATTCCTCTTCAAGTTATAAGTTATTCTTTGTGCAAAGTATTTTTTATAAATAAATATAAGAGATCTATTTTTGAAAACAACCAACTCCATGGACCTTTAAGATTAATTGTATTTTTTTTATAAATAAATATGAGATCAATTTATGAAAATATCGCGCTCCGTGGACCTTTATGATTAATCGGTCCTACGATTTTGTTTGCTTGTTGATCGGTTGTTATTTCTTTGATTTTCTCATTAACATATCTGCATCTTATATCCAGCAGGACCTACAGAATATGAATACAAAACAAACAGCTCTTATATAATTAATTTTGACTACATAAAATTCAAGAAATAAAAGACATAAAGACACTGTGGTTTTGATGTCAAGCTAATCATGCATCAAATTGGAAACAACTTAAAACACTGTTTGAAACAAAATAACATAATACAAAACTACTTAAATAGTTTAAATAGTTGGAGGGAAATTAAAGGGGCGGGATCTGATCATCAACATAGCCGAAATGTTGGTTTGACACGTCCCCTACGAACCATGGAGCCGTCTGCATGGCGTCCATGTTGTTTAGATCAAACATTTGTCTCTCCATTGCTGCATGCATGTTCTGATCAGTTGAGGGTGCTAGCACTTGTGGTGGTGCAACATGGGGTTGGTTCCTCTCCGCCAGATTCTCCTCCTTCCGGCTCTTGATCTGTGCGACCATCTTTGTCATGCACTCCTTGATCATACACTCCATATCGTTCAAATCGTTTATGTCCAAACCAGTCAGGGGCCATCCAGTAAGGCACTGGTTCATGAGCATCCGAATTTGCTTCTCCCGGTTCTCTTTCTTCAGCTTGTTCAGCTTCTCCTGCTCCTTTTCAATCCTCTGCTTCAAAAACATCTCATGGGTCACCATCTTCTTATTCCGCTCTGCCTCGGGCATGCTCCTAAACTTGGTGATGAGGCGTCGCGATTCCAAAAGATTGGGCCAGACAACAGGTTGAGACTCATATGGACTGTACATAATACCACATACTGGAACATCACAAAGAATATTGATTTCATGCATCTTCTTAATGAAGCCCTTCTTTCTTTTATTGTATGACGTTTTTCGACTCGCGTCGTTCATGATGTAGGCTAGCTTCACCTTCTTCCTCCCAGCCATGATTTTTTCAAAGCGAGAAAATTTTGAGAGAAACGGAGACTAGGGAAAAAGGAGGGAAGAGAGCGTTAGTGACTTTTTAGGGTTTTAGTTGGTGTGCTTCAACGCTAAACCACCTATGCTATTTATAGTAGTTTGCAAGGGCTTACCTTAGTCAATCATGGAAGATTTTGTCTTGAAAAGAAATTTAATATTTTTGCAATGAAGAAATACAACAATTAATGTAGACTATTTTGGTATATATGTACATGTTTTGATGAATTTTTGTTTGATATTATCCTACCTTTGGTTTTATATGGAAGTTTGTCTGGAAATTTTCATACATAGATGCATGTATAAAAACCCAAATTTTTCTGTATGTCTTATCCATTCATTAAATAGAGTTATTTTGTCGCTATATATTTGGTAATTACTACTAATAAGGTAAATCCATTTTTTAGGGAATTTTTGTTTGTCTCTCTTTTCTGGCACACATTACGAATATACTATAAAAATAAAGACAGCTTAAATTTCTAATTTTACCTTTTTTCATATTTAAGAGAGAAAATCAAAACATCTTAAGCTAAAAAGTCTCAAGCGGGCCGGACCTGTTGGCCACCCATCCCTCCTCTGAATGCTAACCTACCACTCCGAACGAAATGACCTACTTGAGTTTTCGCCGTGACTACAAAGAATATTAGGAGTGAATTTTGCTTGCTTTGGATTTTGAGGAACTTAAAACGGTATGAGATAAAATTATTAATGACCGAAATTTTTTTTGGAGGCGGCGAAAGCCTGACACCAACTACAATAACATGGTGACTTGAATTAAATTAGAGCGCACCTCATGCCAAACAAAAAGGCAACCCAAAATAAAGAAAATTTGGCGTCGATGGTTCACCGTTTGCTTCACGACGAATTTAGGGTTCTAACAAAGCCACAAAAACATTAATTCTCCTCGTATTAGAAACATAGGCAAATTTTTTAAAGGCTATAATTAAAACTTGTAATAGCATGAATAACTAAGTAACACTACATAACTTATTATCCGTGAAAACGAAATTTTCCCTCTATAAATAATATTGAGTACATCATTCAAATTGCTATTAGCAATTGTGATTGTGTTTTACCCACTGTTCTAAAAATCTCCGCCTAGCGAGCTAGGCGGCTGGACACCGCTCTGATTAATGCCTAGGCGTTATGCCATTCTAATTTCTAGTTTATGATGAAATTATATACATTTTAAGTATAAACAAACACTTATTTACACGAAATACAATAGATTTACTTAAATCCGCCTAGGCTTCACCTAGCCACCTAGGCACTAGGCCCCAACCAACCGCCCGACTAGCGCCTAGCGTCCACATGAGTGGATATATAGGAATCAAAATATGCCGAATAACTCATGTTATGCTCATCTACATCTCTCATAAGTTCGAGCTTGATTGCAAGACCCACCCGTCGAGCAAGGACAAAAGTCGACCTTAGTGATATGATGGTGCCGAATGGAATGGCCGTTGCTCAAGAGATAAAAGTTACTCTAGGGATAACAGGTTGATCTTTCCCAATAGCTCATATCGACGAGAAGGTTTGGCACCTCGATGTGATCATAACCACTACCTACATTCCACGAAATTGTGCACCACAAATAGGAGCTAATAAAAAGACATGCGATCCCATAGAAAGAATCATTGAGTCTTCCTCTTTCCAGACAACACATACAAAGAGACCCGCCAATAAATAGTTCAGTAATTAGTGAATTTAATTATGAGAGATGTTTAGACTTAGTTTTTTTTTTTCTCTTCCATCTCCCATCTATCATTCATAGAATCAGTTCCTCAAAAAAAAAAAAAAAAACACGAAACGGCTACCATTTGATACAATGGTAATATGATTTCAGATATCGGTGATTTTTTTTATAGAGATAATTTTCGAGGAAATATCTTAAAGATATATAGGGAGTTGGATTATTGAAATACATTAGGGACTGAGCACCACAAGAGTCACTCAAATGATTTTCTTTGAAGGATTCTTCAACGAGAGAGGATGTTATATATTTACATTAAGGGGTGAAAAATAAATTAATTTCAAACTCGTCATTCATAAGGTACGAATTTGTTATATATTACTAACAAGTAAAAAGGAATCCCACTATAATGTAGCACTATTGGCTGAATAATGTGAAATACAAACCAAAATTACCAAACAGCTCTTATATAATTAATTTTTCCTACGTAAAATTCAAGAAATTAAAAGATAGAAACTCTGTGGTTTTAATGTCAAGGTAAACAAGCATCAAAATAGAAGCTTAAAACACTGTTGAAGCAAAATAACGAAAATAAAAACAACAAAAACTTCTTAAACAACTCAAGGGAATTTAACGGGGTTATAAGACCACCTAACACCATCTAACATGGTGGTCCTAATCCTTAAAGCAACATGATCTAATCATCCATATCACCAGATTGTGGGGTCGGCACGTCCCCAATGGACCATGGAACCACCTGTATGGCGTTTTGAATGTTTTCATCAATTGTCGCTGAAGTCACTGACGGTTGTGCACCTAAGGGTTGATTCATCTTCGCTAGCTCCTCTTCCTTCCGGCTCTGAATCGCAACAACTTCCTTCAATCTCCCGTCGATCATCCACCCTATTTCCTGTATATCAGTGAACTCCAAGCCGGTCAGGGGCTTCCCAGTGAGGCACTGGTTCATGGCCAGCCAAATTTCCACCTCTCGGTTCTCTTTTTTTTGCTTGTTCACCTTCTCTTGCTCCTTTTCAACCATCTGCTTCAGAAACATCTCATGGGTCACCATCTTTTTATTTCGCTCCTCCTCGGGCATGTTCTCGAACTGCTCAATGAGGCGTCGCGCTTCTGAAGGATTAGGCCAGACGTCGGGTTGAGGCTCATCTGGACTGTATATGACAGCACATGTTGGAACATCACAAAGTTTATTGATTTCAAACATCTTCTTCATGAACCCCCTCTTCCTTTTCCTGAATGTCACTTTTCGTGACGAGTCGTTCATGATGAAGGCTAATTTCACTTTTCTTCTAGTCATAATTTCTCCAAGAAGAGAGAAATGAAAACTAGGGAAAGGAAGGGAAGAAGGCGGCTTTAGGGTTTCATACTCTTAGACGCTGTGGTTTAACCCTAAATAGCTAATCCTATTTATAGTATTTTGTAAGGGGCTACTTTAATCAATTATGACATAATTTGTCATCAATAGAAATTTAATACTTTTGAGGTGATAAACAAGCACAATCTCACGTATTTTTGTTTAATCATGTCCGTTATTTCTATTTGATTTATTAAATCCGATGATCAAAAATAAAAGAAATGTGTCAAAATTATCTCACAAATATTTATGCGACTAACAAATTTATAATATGAAATCTAGGCTGGGGATTTATTAGCATAATAGAAGTTTATTTACATGAGCTTGTTGGATTTTTGTTTGATATTATCCACCATTTGGTTTATATGGAAGTTTATTTTGAAATTTAATCCGTAGGTGCATGTATTATGACACAAATTCTTCTGTCTCGTGCATTCATTCATTGAGCGATAATTATTATATATAACTTTCTTTGATAATTATAACTTATACAGTAAAATTCGTTCTTTTTTAGAAAATTCTTGTTTCTCTCTTTTTTCTGGCATACATATGGGTATACTATACATATAAAGACATTTTAAATTTCTATATTTTACCTTTTCGCATTTAAGAAAGAAAAACAAAACATCTTAAGAAAAAAAATCTCTCGAGCATGCTGGCCGGCCATTCATCCGTCATTTTAATGCTCACCCACCAATCTGATGCGATAATAAATATACAATTTCTAATAATCAAATGTAATCGTTTCAACATAACGTCTCTCCGAAAAAGTTTGCGTGTATTATTGGGCTCACTTGCAAAATGTAAAACACTATGAATTCAAATCCAACCCAATTAAGTGCTGGTCTCTCAACCTGCCCAAAATTGGACCCAGACTTCTATTTTACAATTACGATTTTACAACTAAGCTCCACGAAGTCTCAACAACATTCTATATATAAACGACACACTAGAATGGTCAAAGTAGGCCCCACTAAGGTTAACAATTTAAGATTATTCATTTCGGAAGATCCACACATTGGATTTCCGATCCGTAACTTTCTGAAGACCTAACCTAAATAAGCTTCCAAAATAACATACTTAAAATTCACAACTATCTAAATGTCGGATTGTCGTCAATTACAAAAATCATGTGGCGGCACAATTATCTCAAAAATGAAATATTCGAACCATCGTATCGAAATTCAACAAACGGACCTTGGATATGGGTTCAAGACATTGAGAACATCTCTATGTCCCAAATCCATGAAATTTGATTTCCACCCACGCACCGCCACAAGCACTGCCGCACATGGTGGTTTTCGGCGACCAAAAACCTAGTTTTCTGACATACTCCACTTCTATTAAAATTTACAAAAATGTAGATCTCAATGAGAGCAACAACTTTTATACTTGTCACAAAGTCCAAAATTGGATGGAAGATGATCAATTTTGTCGATAAAGGCGGTGGGTGCACAAAACTTCCCGTCGTCGATTTGCTGCATATGATAGTCCATTGGGATCGGGGTTGGTCGAGTTTTGCTCCTAGGATGATGGGCTACAAAGCCTAGATGGTGTCGTTCGCCATCGCTTCACTGATTCGTCGGAAAAATGAGAAGGGCAGTTGGAGGCTGGAACTCTGAACTTTCATGGCCTAGCAATGCCACATGTGGTGTTAATTTAGGTGGTTTTTGTAGAGGGGAGTGAGAGCTTCAAGATGGCAGTAGTGGTGAAAATTTCCGCCATAGTTAGTTGAAATCAGCGTCGGAAACACGATAGTTATGGATCGCAATTGGGTTGGTTCCTGGGCTCGGCTTTCTTGATTTGGAAAGTTGGAATTTCTGACTTCTAAAAGACAGACTTTCCACTTATAACCTTCGGTCAAAATGACAAAATGCTCTCCAACTTAAAAAGCTTCTAACTTCATTCTAACTCGGAATTAGGTTCCGTTTGCGCCTACGCACTCGTGGGAGTGAGCTCTACCTAACCAACTCAAGAATTGGCCTAAAAGGTCAAGTAAAATTTGAAATGAAAAAAATACCCCCCACATCAATTTTCTCAAACAGGAGAATTTAATGAACTAATGTCAATTAAATCTCTGAAATACTTCTAAAAATGAAATAAAATACTAAAATTTAGGACGGGATATCACAAGAAGAGAAAAGGGACGGTGAACAGGAGAAAGGTAGGGGCTTGGGTGCTTGAATACTTTAAATTTTTAACTTTTTTCATGTCCACGCATGGTCTGATTGACACGTGGTATCCGATCATTGTCCTTGGGCGCACGTCACGCATTAATGGAGGTTTTGACAGAAAGCGTAACAAAAGTATGAAAGATGAAAAATACTTGATGTATAAAAATTTGAAGACCACAATTCTTACCCATTTAGAAAAAAGAAAACTCAAAATCAATGCTATGCAACTCATTCAAGGCATATATAGAGCAGCATCTCTCACATATTTGTCTCGTGGTTCATCTTTTTTTTTTGCATATTTATCATTACTTGTATTCATCTGTTGACATTTGTTTGGATGTGGGGGATTCTCGAGAAGAAATCCCATATTTGATTTTAGGTTTGATTAGAGGAGAAATCATCTGACAGACAGAAATCCCATATTTATCCGTAAGATGATTTCTTGAGAGGTGTAATCTATTCAAGCGTGTGAGGTTCAATATTTGGTTTGGAATAGCACTTACAATCGTCACACTTGAAATTGTAGTCTACCTCTTTAAATTAGGGATATTTTGGATGCGATCCCTAATCCTTAATATTCTTTGATTAAAATCTTAATGGTATTCAAAATTTGATCAAAGTCCCTTGAATTTGTACACCTCATTATATTACTATTAATATTTATATTTTTATAGTTTTGACATTAATTATTTGACATTTTATGAGATTTATAATTCTATAAATTTAAAATCCCTCATTATAATACTATTAGAAACGGTTACAATAAAAAAATTCAAACATTTTGATTGAATAAATGGATAAAAACTATGTAAAAATAAGAAATAATAAATGGCAAAAGAATGTATCCATAGTGTTAAAAAAATTGGTACATTTCACATATAACAAAGTGGTACATTAATAAAGAAGAATGGGTACATTATATATAAATTAGGGTACAGATAAAAGATTAAAAAATTATGAGTGCAAATGAATTTTTAAAAAAAATATAGGCTCTAAAAGAAATTAATACATGAGTACAAAATAAAACTAAAAAGAAAATACTACAAATTTAAAAAAAAAATTGCAAATTAAAAGTGGATACAAACTAAAAATATAAATATATGATACAAAGTTTAGGCATAAAACATAAATATACCATATGTAATTTGTCTATCATTGATTAAATATACAATGTCACGTGACGACATACACATAGGTACAAACACAAAATAAAACTTTAAAAAATATGGGCACAAAAAGAAACTAATATATGGGTAGAAATTAAAAATGAAAAAAAAATTGGTACAAATTAAAAAATCTTTGCAAATTAAAAATAGGTACAAACTAAAAATAAAAATATATGATAAAAAAATTTAGCCATAAATATAAATATACTAATTGTAACATTTTTAACACTAAAGGAATATATTTAAAAATAAAAATATTTTATTATTTAAATAATTAATGATGTTATTAATACCCAAGAACCTTGATCAAAAATTGAAAATGAATAGGATTTTAATCAATGAAGTAGCAAAAAGAAGGATGTGAACCTAATTTTCCCTTAAATTATGCTTTGGAAAAATTTGAGTATAAAGGTAACATAACAAATCTGTGAGTAATTATGCTTTGGAAAAGACGTTGATTTTTTTCTTTAACTCTAAAAAAGTTTTAATCAATTCATATCTTAATTGGAGGATTCAAAATGTCAAAATCATCATTAACTGGTACAAAAGAGCATGTTTTTCTCTATAAGAGCGTTTTATGGTTTCAGCTAGAATAAACGTAGGATGAAGATTGCGTAGTGGAAATGTTTGATGTGATTGTAGGTTTTGATTACTGGTATAGTTTTATTGACATTTAAAATTTAAGTTGGATGTAGAAAGATGTTATATGAGTTCAAATAACAATTTTCATATTATGTCTCTCGCACGTTTCTTGTTTCTTTTTTCCGTGTCTCTTCGCCAAGGTCTAAAATATCGAGGATATCGGAAATATCTGTAGTCCAAAAACACGGAAAATTCGATGGAAATATCGGGATATTATCGATATCAATAAAAATTGAATTAAAACCACAGAAATTGTAAGAAAAACTTGGAAATTTTTATTGAAACTTTGTAGGATATTTATTTAGTCAATTATCTATTAGTTTATCATCAAAAAAAATGGAAGGAAATGCATTGCATGATGGATTTAACTGATTTAAGTTGATTATATAGCGAGCTGGCAAACATTGTGAGTGTAGAAAATATATAAATATTTTAGCATATTTTCACAAAAATATAAGTGAGATGGTGGTCAAGGTGTTGAAGGAGTAAAATGGGAGGGGTTTGAATCCCCTTGGTGTTTAAAAATTTAAAAAATACGGAAATTTCGATAGAAATATCGATGACATCGGAAATATCGATAGTCAAAAAACACGGAAATTTCGATGGAAATATCGGGATATTATGGATATTTTAGACCTTGCTCTTCGCTCGTGCCAACTCTGACTCTACATGCGTCAGGTGTTGTAGCTGCCGTCACCTAGACTCGCTCGTGCCATCACTTTGTCTCGTTATGCAGCTTGCTCAGACTTTGCGCGTAGGTTTTCAATGTTTTTGTTCTTTTTTAGATTTTAATCTTTAATTTTATTCATACTACAATTGAATGGTGTTGAATTCTACATGCAAGATCCCATTTACATATATTGATTCATTGAATATTGATTCATTGAATATTGATTAAGATGAAAGATGACCTCAATTTTAGATTATGGAATTATTGAGCTGCCGAATTTGGTTTCGGGTTTTCTTATTTTTGATGCATTGATTGGTACTGATGTCAATGCCATGATGACATAAATTTTAACTTTTCTAAATTCTCAATACAAGTATTTTTTTTTTGTCGAGTGCAAATAGACACCTATTTATATGTTATATAGTAAATTTCAATAAATCCTCCTAGGTCCAACCTAGCCGTCTAGACACGAGGTCCCATATTGCTGTCCGGCTAGAACTTAGCATCTTTTTGAACTTTGAAAAACAGACGCCCTTGGATTTCTCATATAGCAAAACTATAACATATATATAGGCTTTGATTAAACCGTTGGACATTGCACAATAGTTTAAATGAGTGTAATGTCTATATGTAAGAATCATGCAACCCAACTTTAATTTGTGTTACATTATTGTCATAATAATGTGAGTTTGCTAGGGGTTAGGTTTATATATTAAGGAGAGAAAAATTAATTGATTCCACTATCCATGAAATACAGACCTATGACCTCTCACTTACAAATGATGAGGAACATCACTATATCTTAATACTAATAAGTAGTCTAAGAATGTTGAATACAAACCAAAGTTACCAAACTACCTTATATAATTATTATTTTCTAGATTAAATGCAAGAAATTAAGAGGCATAGGAACCATGTGGTTTTGAGGTCAAGATAAGCAAGCATAAAATTAGAAATAACTTATAAAACAACGATGAAGAAAAATAACATAAAAATAAAATACAAAAACTACTTAAATAGCCCAAGGGAAATTAAAGGGGTTCTTAGATCACCCAGCACCACCGAACATCGTGGTCCTAATGCCCAAGAGTCGACATATGATCATCCACATCAAGAACTTTTGGTCGGCACGTCCCACATGGACCATGGAACCATCTGCATGGCGTTCTGAATGTTCTCACCAGCTACTGTAGTCACTGGTTGTGCACCTAAGAGTTGATTCATCTTCGCCAGCTCCTCCTTCCAGCTCTTGATCTTCGCTTCAAATTCCTTCGATTTTTCTTTGATCATCCTCCTCATTTCCTTTAAATCAGTGAACTGCAAGTCGTTCAGGGGCTTCCCAGCAATGAAGTGGTTCATTGCCATCCAAAATTCCAATTCTCGGTTCTCTTTCTCCAGCTTGTTTACCTTCTCCAGCTCCATTTCGACCATCTGCTTCAGAAACATCTTATGGTTCACCATCAATTTGTTCCGCTCCTCCTCGGGCATGTTCTTGAACTGCTCGATGAGGCGTCGCACTTTTGAATGATCAGGCCAGGCATCAGGTTGAGACTTATTTGGACTGTCCATGATAGCACATGTTAGAACATCACAAAGTTTATTGATTTCATACATCTTCATGAATCCCTTCCTCTTTTTCCTAAACGTCGCTTTTTGCGACGAGTTGTTCATCATGAAGGCTAGTTTGACTTTCTTTCTGGTCATGATTTCTCAATAGAGAGAGAAATGAAAACTAGGGAAATGAAGGGAAGAATGCAACTATAGGTTTCAGACTTTTAGTCGGTGTGCTTTAACCCTAAATAGCTTATGCTATTTATAGTATTTCACAAGAGGCTAATTTAATCAATTATGAAATATTTTGTCCTCAATTGAAATTTAATATTTTTAAAATAATAAACATGAACCATTTTTAATCTCTCACGCATATTTGTTTAATCATGTATGTTATTTTTGTTTAATTTATTCAATCTAATGGTCAAAAGTAAAAAGAAATGTGTACACATTACCTCCACTAATATTTATGCGACTATCATATTTAGAATATGAAATCTAGGCTGGAGATTCATTACCATAATAAAAGTTTGTTTACATGAGCTTGTTGGATTTTTGTTGATATTATCCACCATTTGGTTTTATATGGAAATTTATCTTGAAATTTTCATACATAGATGCATGTATTATAACGCAATTTTTTCGGTATGGTTCGTTCATTCATTAAAAGAGCGTTATATATTTTTGGTAATTATCACTTACAAGGTAAAATTCATTCTTCTTTAAGAAATTTTTGTTTATCTTTCTTTTCTGGCATACATATGGATATACTATATATAACAAGACAATTTAAGTTTCTAATTTTACCTTTCCGCATTTAAAAAAGAAAAACAAAACATCTTAAGAAGAAAATCTCTCGAACGGGTCAAACTCCGATAGCGATTCATACCTCATTTAAATGCTCGCCCACCACTCTGATGCGATAATGAATTTATAATTTATTTATAGGGTTAATCTCTGTTTACTATCCTCATGTTTCGTGGTTTTCAACATTTAGTACATCAAGTTTTTTTCGTCCCAGAGTCATACCTAAAGTGTAAATTTTGGGACACTCTCATACATCCGTTAGTCAAACTGTTAAGTCTCCCATTAACTGTGACGTGGCGCCCATGTAGACAATGACTGGGCGCCACGTGTTATCCACGTGGAAATTAAAGATAAATTATTTATAAAATAAATAAATAAATATAATATTTAAAAAAGTAAAAACCCCATTCCTACAAAAAAAAAAAAAAAAAAAAAAAAACCAGTTCTTACCCCCTCCCCCAAAAAACTTCCCCCAACCCAGAAGAAGAAGGAAAAAAACAAAAAAAAAACAAAAAGCCCAGTTCGTCCATTCCCCCCTTCCCCCCAAAACTTCCCCCAACCCAGAAGAAGGAGGAAAAAAAAAAGAAAAAACCCAATTCGTCCTTTCCAAATTAATGGAACTGGTTTTGGGTTGGGGGGGGGGGGGGAAATGACGAACTGGGTTTTGTTTTTTTGTTTTTTTTATTTTTTCCATTCTTCTTCTTCTTCTTCTTCCTCCTTCTTCTTCTTCTTTTGGGGTTCGATTCTTTTTTTTTTCTTCTTCTTCTTCTTCTTCTTCTTCTTCTTCCTTCTTCTTCTTCCTCCTCATTCTTCTTCTTCCTCCTCCTTTCTTCTTCTTCTTCTTCTTCCTCCTTCTTCTTCCTCCTCCTTCTTCTTCTTCCTCCTCCTTCTTCTTCTTCTTCCTCCTCCCTCTTCTTCTTCTTCTGGGTTGCAGGGGGTTGGGTTTTGGGCCGGGGGGGGGGGGGGGGGGGGGGGGGGGGGGGGGGGGTGGGGCGGTGGGACTGAACTGGGTTCGGTTTTTTTTTCTTTCTTCTTCCTCTTTTTCCTCCTTCTTCTTCTTCCCGGTTGCAGATTCGGTTTTTTTCTTTCTTCTTCTTTCTCCTTCTTCTTCTTCTTCTGGGTTTTTTTTTTGTTTTTTTTTCCTTCTTCTTCTTATGGGTTGGGGGCGGGACTGGGTTTTTTTTTTGTTTATAAATATTTTATTTATTTATTTATTTTTAATTTCTACGTGGATGACACATGGCGCCTAGTCATTGTCCATGTGGGCGCCACGTCACAGTTAACGGGAGACTTAACAGTTTGACTAACGGATGCATGAGACTGTCCCAAAATTTACACTTTAGGTATGACTCTGGGACGAAAAAAACTTGATGTACTAAATGTTGAAAACCACGAAACATGAGGGTAGTAAACAGAGATTAACCCTTATTTATAATAACATATGTCTTTTTCGTGTGCTCATACATCCAAACAAAGCATTATTATCTCTGCTGCACTCATGTTTTGCACATGTTGGTGTTTGGCTACCCAACATTCGTGTCGTAAAGCATTGTTGGCCTTACTATTCCCTATAAAATTTTATCTTGAGTTTTAGTGGCATAAGACTGTTGCCCAACATACTTGATGCATTCTTCCAATTCATCCATCCAACTTGTATTATGGTTGAGAGATCTTCATCTAATTCTTTGTGATTTTCCAAGAAGATCCAAGATAACTAAAGCATTCATTCTTTGGTACTTCACGATCCCCCTGTCTCATTTGAAACCTTATTTCTACTGAACTTGCACTTTATATACTCTGTCTTTGACCTAGCTAGGCTAAGATCATTAGATTCCAACACTTCCCGCAAAAGGTTAAACTTTGCATTTACTCCCTCATACGGTTCATATATCAACACTGTATCATCTGCAAAAAGCATACACCAAGGGAGGTCATATTGAATGTTCTGTTAACTCATCTATTACCAATGCAAAAATGTAAGGATTTAAAAGTTGAGTCTTGGCATAACCCTATGGTTATGGCAAAGCTTTCAGTTTATTCATGTTGTAGTCCTTGATCCATCATACGTATCATTTATTGCTTAAATATATGCTACTCGTACTCATTTCCTCTCTAAAATCCTCCAAATAAATTATCTTGGACCTTATCATACGCTTTTCCCAAATATATAAAGACTAAGTACAAACATTTTTCATATCTCTATATCGTTTCATCAATTCCTATAAAAATATTATAAAGTTAGACTATAATATCAAGTATCAGTATGATGTCTGACTGAAAAATTTCGCCTGTAGTATTGGGCTGACGTGCAAAATGTTAAACACTAAGAATTCAAATCCAGCCCAATTGAGTGCTGGTCTCCCAACCCGCCCAAAACTGCAGCGCGACTTCTCCTTTTTTACAATTGGGTTTTGCAGACACAGAGATATCGAGATGGGAACCGGAATCGGAATCGGGATCGGACTTTTGCAGTGATTTGCCACACTTTTCAGTCCCCAGAGGGTTCAGTTTGCGATCTCCCTCGAGTTTTGATCGAAGAGTTTGTATTGGGTAGGTAGATTTGGGGTTTTACAATCAGCTAATCGAACTATCGAATTTGAAATAACTGAAATTCTGGGAATATTGGGGATTTGTTCTAATTCATTGCTCTGAAATGTAGGGTTTTGGGGTTTTGCAGTTGCAGGAGGAGAAGATGAAAGTCAACATCTTGCGTATCCTTCTCACTGTGTTTATGTTATTCTGTTCTTTCTTTCAAACTACACTAGTTTATATACCATTTGCAACTAGCTCATGTAATTTTCTATACTTTTTATTCCAAGATATTAACTTTGTTGCATTTAATCATATGGTAGAATGAATTTTGGCTTGATAGTTTCGAATTCCTATGATTTTGATTTTGTTCTTTCTTTCAAATTTACTAGTTTATACCATTTAGAAATAGCTTTTGTAATGCTCTTTTCTTTCCCGTCTCCGAACTGTTGCATCTAATCGTGGTGGGATGAATTTCAGCTTGACGGTATTGAATTTCTATGATTTGTCATCCTCTGGAACTATGAATATTTAATGAGCTGTAGAGTTTTACTACCTTAATTGTAGTCTAATGTTACGAATGGCGATCACAAGATCAGTATCTATTATGTTAGTCATGAATCTCTGGCATATGTTCCCCCTGTTTATGATTCGGTGCGATTATCTTTTTAACAACGATCGTGATAATTTGACAATCCCATTTGCTCGGTGATCTTGTTTTAACTTGAAACATCTTTGATGGGAAATGGACGTATTATGCATTTTATCGTAACTGTTTTCTCTTGACCCTTCTCTCTTTGTGAATATCTGCTGGGGATTTTAAACAGAGTATGTCTTTTTTACCTCTTTTCTATCTCTTATGTTCATTAATCAATTGGAAATAATCAATTGCTGCATGTGTGAATGTGTCTAAGTGTAAATTTGACGTGCCCTTTTTTCTGGGATGTGTTTTATTTCATCTACTTTGGAGCTCTAACTCTTATCCCTTTGGACCTGCAGGTGGCATGCTGTCGCTTCATGGACATGGGATGCTCAAGACGAAACATGTGGGATTTGTAGGATGGCATTTGATGGTTGTTGTCCCGATTGTAAACTCCCTGGGGATGATTGCCCGCTAAGTAAGTCACTAACATTACTGTCTTTATGCCGTGCACCATGTTTCATGTTTTACCAGATTCTAACATTTCTTCTATTATTAAGATCCAAGTCCACAAACTGAGATTCATGTTGTTCTGTAAACATGTGCTGGTCGAAAAGTGAAGCTCATGTTGCCTGTGTCCGCATGGTTGTGCTTTTCTTTTTCACACTTTCCTGTCATGATTTATGTGGGTGGTTCTATTCTTCCATATATAATGGCATCAACTCGTAGCAATGCTTTGATGCAAAATATTATGGAATATACAGTTCGGTGATAATTTACAGACATCGACATTGGATAATCTTTATTTTTCTCTTATGAAATTTCCCAAATAATACATAACATCAGATGTGTGTCAACACCTTAGAACATCATTTGCACATGGTTTCATTGAACGTCATGATACACATAGTTTGCAATGCACACAGCTACCATGATATGCTCCTAAGCTAACAGTCAACCCCTGTATATTTTGGTTATAGCATCTAGCTGCCCAACCAAATGGTTTATAGTACAGGCATTTCAGGTAGGAAACCCTTCATTATTTTTTGCGTTGAACCATCCGGATTGTGACATTTCACGTTTTGCATTAGTAGTGATTTGCGTTTCTTTTAGTCTATGTTTCTTTTCTTATTTCCCGTTAAATTATGATTTCAATTGATATAATGTGACGAAAATTATTCTTCTGTTTGCAGTTTGGGGCGCATGCAACCATGCTTTCCATCTCCATTGTATCTTAAAATGGGTAAATTCACAGACGTCACAGGCGCATTGCCCCATGTGCCGCAGGGAGTGGCAATTCAAAGGATGAGAGAAAACAAATTG
Source organism: Heteromeles arbutifolia (assembly GCA_024362995.1). Lineage (NCBI taxonomy): Eukaryota > Viridiplantae > Streptophyta > Magnoliopsida > Rosales > Rosaceae > Heteromeles > Heteromeles arbutifolia. The sequence continues at coordinate 9,837,828 of JANCRC010000017.1, read as the reverse complement.
AAACCACTTTTAGGGAATTCTTGCTTACTCGCTCCCTCATCAAGTGCAGGTTTGCAAACGTTTGATTGTATACTGGTTGGTTGATGTAAATTATGACCACCCTATATCTGTTGTGTACTGGGTGACCTGAGCTGAAATAAACTCCGTCTTGAGCCGTTACTTCTCAATCATTCATTGTATTCCCTCCGTAAAAGTGAACTTGAACCAGTAGAGCGTTTTCCTCACCTTTATTTGGTGTTCATGTTTTATAAATTTGTGCAACAATTGAGATTCGGGAAGCAGAGACTGAAAATAGTTACATCTTTTATCAGCGGTTTTCAGGAACGCCGGTAAAACACGCACCAGGAGTTTTTACCGGTGTTAGCGGCAAATAGAACCGCTGCCAACGACCGTCACCCTTCAAATTGGTCATCCATTGTTTTTGCTGCTCGTAATCTAGTTAGCTTGATTTTAATACACTAGATAATTTTTTTAATAATGTCAATGTGGAATTGGAGTGTCACAAAGGGTACTGGACATATTTTCTAACTTACTTGGTAAGCAAACGCCTAGCTTAGACACCACCTGTGCTTGCTTCCCTACCCTTTCTCTTCGTTTTGTTTTGTTTTCACATCAGGGCAGGTGAACATAATATTTGACCAAGGATTAAAACCCCAACTCAGAAAGTGACTCATAAAATAACTTTTGTATTTCGTTATCTAATTTGATCATGCGACAAGAAAGATAAACAAAGAAAAATATTCAACTGGTTATAAATCATAGTCTCTCAATTTGTACAAATTCTAATCAGGTACTCGGAAGCGGGGATTAGAGTGAATCTGGAGTTACACGAGACTCGTAGCTGAGTTAGTTAAAAAAGAAAGGACATTTACTTGAGTTTTAAGGTACCGTCGTCCTGAGTTTGGTTCTCCTCTGCTACTATCGCTTGTCCGATAAGAAAGCACATGGGTTGGAGCCTCAACATTGTCGACTCGTGATGCTATTGATTGGATGGTAGGTAGCTTCCTTCATTGTTTTTATTACAAATTTGCAACGTACAGGCGATCATCACGTATCGCATTTCAACAGAAAAAGTAGATGAAAAACCTTTCTTTTTTCGGTTTAAAAGTCAACATCCACTCTGCTCCACTCGGCTCCACTTGAACACAACCACTACAAAGCCCTACATGTTTTTGTGTATATATTATTTATAAATTATATTCCGCATGGATATGATGGGGAGCGGCTCTTTTTCTTTGCTTATTGATAACGCTACAAACAATAATATATGAAGCACTGAAGCCGATATTGCATACGTGAATTATGTTAGATGGGGAGAGCATTATGCACGCCCTTTAAAACTCAAGTTCGGATCTCGCTCTTGTAAATTAAAGAAGTTTAGAATATTAAAGAAGTTTAGAATATATTTTGTTCAAAACAAGAAGGATAACTTGTAACCCAATTGGGAGAAATGAGAACACAAATCACATTGAAAAATAAATGATTAATGTTTTAAGAGACATTAATCACAATACTACCATCCATATCCACCTTTACAACAGAGAGATTTGAAGGAAGAAGGACAAAAATTAAAAATGAGAAAAGAAAAACAAATAAATTGAACAATCACACCGAGACACACTACATGAAACTATCAACCATCCACTTGGCTACACCAGATAATCAGACGGCTGAAAACAATCCCATGCTGCAGAAACAAAATGACATATGTGCCCTTCACATCTCTGCTACCTGTCCAACAACGGAAACAAAGAAAACATGAATACGTGAGAAGCATGACTATTTGGGTCGATAGCATGACTTCAACAGGATTCCTTCTCCATTTTTCTGTGAAGATTCTGAAAATCCGTGAATCGTGTCCATTCATCGTACATCATGCGATCAATTTTTGTCAAGTACTGTTTATGTTTATTTTTAAATAAATTTATTTCAAATAATTTCTGACTGGACGATATACGATGAACGAACACGATTTACGGATCATCGAAATCCTGAGATCCGGACTCAGCCTAATTTAGTAAGTGCATGCCACGTCATGACTCACGTGGACCCATACCTACCCTTGGCCCATCAGTGAAAGAAACGTTTGCTTAATCATGTAATTTAAACTTCAACCCTCATTTTTAATTTAACAAAAATAAAAGAAATTTTGTTTTATTGGAATTCAAACACTTGAATAAAATGTCAGGGATTATAACGCTCCTCCTCAAACATTTTCATGTGAGTGTAGAAAAAAATAGTAAAATGTTTGTTTTAGAGTGCAGATGATTAATTAAAAGTTTAAAAAAAAATTCAATAAAATTTTCTTCGTCCCGTCGAAGTTTCTTTAAAAAAAAACGGTTGCTTACAGAAATTAATTGAGGTATTACTTGGTGATGGCATAGACGGCGTAGATAATCCCAGGGATGTAACCAAAGAGGGTCAGCAACAAACAGATCCAGAATTCCACCTGAAAAAACATCAAATCCACCATATATTAGACCCATGAAAACACATGCATCACAATTATATTATATTTACTGATTAATTAGAGAAAATACGCTATAATCTCTATAAACTAAACGATTCGGAAGAAAGAGTACATTGCAGCCAAACTTGAGGAAGACACCAAGAGGAGGCAAGAGGATGGCGATGAGGATGTCAATGAAGTTTAGGGTTCCTTCGCGCGGCATACTTGCTGAGAATTTTTTGCCGGAAAGCTGAGAGAGTTTTAGAAGAAGAGGAAGTAGGGCAACTGGTGGATATGCGTGTGGTGGTGTGACAGAAACTGTGAGTGGTTCATATATACAGCTCCTCTGCGTGCTGATGGGACACGTGGAGGGTATGCATCCCCTGAGCATAGGATGGGATCCTCTTGATATCTGAGCTCTTGAAATTTGATCCAACAGCTACAAACATGAGTTCCACTAAAAGTTATAATTATTGTAAACGTTGAATCAAACTTCAAAGGCCCAGAAGGGCTGGTCAGGAGGATCCTCACCCTATGCTCAGGAGGGGATCCGGTTCCACAATGTAGTACGGGGTTCTTTTCTTTTTTTTGTTCTTTTTAAAAAAAGCCAACTGGTGACAATCAACGGTTATCCATCACTTTCGGAGGCTAAAAAGACTCACAGAGACATTTTAACATTCTCCTGACCACAAGTCTGGCTTCCACACTAACAGCGGATTTCGAACTCGAAACCTTCATTTTTTAGTTTTAAGGAAACCTTGTAATTTGTTTTTTACCGTTGGGCCACCAGCTCGTGGTTTACTACGCAGTTCTTAACCCCGTGAAGTCTGTGGTTGATTAATTTTTCAGTGTGTCAGAAATACAATATAGTATACTAAATGTATACATGTGGTTGAAAATTTTGAAGTATTTAACTACTTATATTATAATATTTAATTCATCGGACCATGCTTCCGCTACTGAGAAATCTCCTTTTGTGGGGGACGAGAAAATCTTACTTTTGGGTTGGGGCCTTTGGGGGTTCTATCAGAATCATACAGCGTGGTATGGCATGCTGCCGTATCCGAATAAAGAAGCAAGAATCATACAGCTAAGTTTTGGTGTAGAAATTTAGATTCATGAAACGGGTGAACATGGCTCGTGCGGCTCACCCATCAGTCCCATGTGTTCTTGTATATACAAAGTTCTATAACCCATATAGTGTTCCTTTGTTTTTTTCGGTCAAACTTATTGTGTTTCAAGTTTCAATAGTCTTGGTTTCGTCAAATTTTGTTCATTAAATGACGTATTTGTTCAACCAAAAAAAAAAGTATTTATTGACATGTTACAAGCAAGTACACGTATAATCATATGAGTATTTATATTTTTTTTCTTCATTGCACATGACCCACATGTCATCGATGCTACTACTAGAAATTATCGTTGGCCACGATCATTGTGGCCGACATTTTTTTTCTGATCATAAAAAAATTCCAAGTCACTGTTCAACAATTACTTAAAAAAAAAAACAATATGAGCAACTTTTTCATCTTCAGTTATATTTTGTTGTGTGAATTTATTGTTTATCTTCATATCTATATATAAAGAGAACACAAAAGGTGAATAGTATTTTTGGTGTCACCAAGCTTCAACAAAAGATTTGGATAAAAATGCCCCCAAAACAAAAAATTCAAAGGCATCCCAAAATAATGCATCAAATAAGGCAAGAGTATTTTTGTCATTTTAACAATGTTTTTTTTTTAATAATTAATTTTTTTGTGTTGCTTTTTTTATTTATTTATAATTTGTATCTCACAATAGGCTAGCAATAATGTGATTTAATTTCTCTATTTTTAAACACGTTCAAAACATCTTAAGAGGCGTATAATGTTAGCCTATTGTGAGATACTAATTAAAAAAAACACAAAAAAATTAATTATGAAAAAAAACATTGTTAAAATGACGAAAATTTAAACACATTCAATACATCTTAAGAGGCATGTAATGCTGGTTATAAAAAAAGTCTTTCGCACGCGGATAATAATGTGATTAAATTAGTTGTCAAATGATTATTTTTTTTTAATAAATGATATTATCTACACTAAGGGGAAGAGCGTTTTTTTTTCTATGTATTTATAGATACTAGCCTTCATGCACGCACATTTTAACAAACAATCATTTGACAACTAATTTAATCACATTATTATCCACGTGCGAAAGACTTTTTTTTTTATAACCGGCATTACATACCACTTAAGATGTATTGAACCTGTTTAAATTTTCGTCATTTTAACAATGTTTTTTTTTTCATAATTAATTTTTTTGTCCTTTTTTTTAATTAGTACCTCACAATAGGCTAGCAATAATGCAATTCAATTTCTCTATTTTTAAACACGTTCAAAACATTTTAAGATGCATGTAATGCCGGTTATAAAAAAGGTTTTTCACACGCGGATAATAATGCGATTAAATTAACTGTCAATTGATTTTTTTTTTTAACAAACCATATTATCTACACTAAGGGAGAGAGGGTTTTTTCTATGTATTTATATATACTAGCATTCATGCACGCGCGTTTAACAAACAATCATTTGACAACTAATTTAATCACATTATTATCTGTGTGCGAAAGATTTTTTTTTATAACCAGCATTACACGCCTCTTAAGATGTTTTGAACGTGTTTAAAAATAGATAAAATAATATTGAATGAACAACTGATTGAATCGCATTATTGCTAGCATATTGTGAGGCAAAACCACCCCCTCCCCCTTAGTGTAGATAATATTGTTTGTTAAAAACAAAAAAAAAAAAAAACAATCATTTGACAGCTAATTTAATCACATTATTATCCGCATACGAAAGACCTTTTTTATAACCGACATTGCACACCTCTTAAGATGTTTTGGACGTGTTTAACATAGAGAAATTAAATCACATTATTGCTAGTGTGATAGCCTGTCCCAAATTATTTTTATCGGTGGTGCGAAATGTCTATATAGCCCTTAAGCGTTTTGTGGTGCTGTGTGGATTGGGCTAAGAATTTGGGCCAATCCATTTTCTCCCTAATATTTTGGACCCTATGGAATGTTAGTAAGGTTGTTAGGATGAAATTATGGTCCAATTGGAACCTAAGGATTATTTTTTGTTGCCAATCCAGTTGAAGGCACACACATTCACACCCACACATGATCATCCTTCCCTTTCTCTTTCTCTCTCTTTCTCGAACCCTCTCTTTCCGCACAACTTGTACGGCCATTCACCAAACCAAACAATTTCTTCACGGATCGAGGTTGTAGTTAGTGTTTTTGAACTCATTGCAAGCCCAGGAACCCATCTATACCCTTGGTTGGCCGTGAAACCTTCAAAAACCCGAGAACCAGGAATCCCAAATTTTATGCACTGTTCATGCACAAGTGATCGTGAGGTTTCCAGGGAGTTTTAAGGTTATATGAAGCTTTAGAACATTTTCACGAAGCTCGGGGAAGAAAGTTGGGGTGATTTGGAAGTCGGGCCCCTAGGGGGTGGATTGTGAGATCTCACATCGCCCAAGGGAATGGATCCTGTGAGCCTTATATGTACATTCCCACCTCCAATTAATACGAGGCATTTTGGGAGCTCACTGGCTTCGGATTCCATCGGAACTCCAAAGTTAAGCGAGTAACACGCGAGAGAAATCCCATGATGGTGACCCACTGGGAAGTTCTTGTGTGAGTTCCCAGAAACAAAACCGTGAGGGTAACGCCCGTTCCGAATTATTTTTATCGGTGGTGTGAAATGTCTATATTACCCTTGAGCGTTTTGTGGTGCTGTGTGGATTGGTCTAAGAATTTGGGCCAATCCATTTTCTCCCTAATATTTTGGACCCTATAGAATGTTAGTAAGGTTGTTAGGATGAAATTATGGTCCAATTGGAACCTAAGGATTATTTTTAGGTGCCAATCCGATTGAAGGCACACACATTCACACCCACACATGATCATCCTTCCATTTCTCTCTCTCTTTCTCGAACCCTCTCTTTCCGTACAACTTGCACAGCCATTCACCAAACCAAACAATTTCTTCACGGATCGAGGTTGTAGTTAGTGTTTTTGAACTCCTTGCAAGCCCAGGAACCCATTTATACCCTTGGTTGGCCGTGAAACCTTCAAAAACCCGAGAATCAAGAATCCCAGATTTTGTGCACTATTCATGCACACGTGATCGTAAGGTTTCCAGGGAGTTTTAAGGTTATAGGAAGCCTTAGAACATTTTCACGAAGCTCGGGGAAGAAAGTTGGAGTGATTTGGACGTCGGGAAGCTTGAGTTCATCGAGTTGTAGGTTTTGGTCAGATTATCAAGGTTTCTTCGATGAGATCCCGTGGATTTCAAGGCTTGAATTTGGTAAGAATATGTTCTACTCACTCTAAGCTTCATTTTGAGACAAATTTCATGGATTTTGGTTAAGAAATGAGTGAGATATGAAGATTTGAAAATTTTCCAGTTTCCGGCGAGTTTCGGACGACGGCACCGACGACGGGTTCCGGCGAGGTCCACCGGAGAAGGAAACAGAATATTTCGTCAAGTTTGACGGAATATTCTAACGGCGTCAGGTAACGTCATTAACTTCTATTAAGGTTTTAACGGAATATTCCACGGAACGTTCCTAACGACGTCAGTCACGCTGACGGCACGTTGCCGCGCGTCTGGCCGTGTCTTGGCCGGCGCATGGCAGTGCGTGGGTGGTCGGAAATTTTTTCTAAAAATATGGGGATGTTCCTGAGGTTGAGTAGATCATGTTGGTATATTTATATACCCCATTTGAGTATGGTGTGAGAAGTTATTAGCTAGTTTCATTTATGTGTTTTATTAACGTTTATATAGTTGTTTTGCATATAGGTGAGACCTATCCTGAGGACGAGCGCCATCAATCGAGGCTCAGGGGCTACGACCCTTCGACATATCAGTGAGTGGGCTTTTGGTTTTCCGTATATACCTATATACTTGAGTTTTTCCCAAAAAATGAAATTGAATGATTATATGTTTTGAAATGCCATGCAAAGTATCTACTTATTTAATTATGCATTAGTAGTTGCATATATGTATGATTGGTGTTGCGGACGCACAGGTAAGTTCATAAATTAAAGATTTGAGATTTCTTGAGTTATGAGATATGATGTGATGCATTGAGAGCTCAAAAACCTGCACCGCGGTGTTAGTGCCCCTACCCAGAGTTAGGTGCACAGTCCTGTCGTACAGACCACTAAAGGTGGTTCCGACTCGTAGGTGAAGCGCGATCTTTCGCACAGTCTTCACGTGATCGTAGCACTAGAGCATATTTATTTTACACCTAACCCTGTCGTACATACCACTTTAGGTGGTTCTGAATTGTGTGCAGGATTTGATATGATTGAGATTGATTATGAGCTATAAACTCAGCCATGCAGGTCACGTTAGGTGGACTCGGCTGATATGATATCTGGCATCGATATATGTTGACTGGATTACTTGTGGCATTTCATTGTGATACTTTGGCATGGTATACTTCTATGGATTTTCATCCTGAGCATGATTTCTGATATAGCATATATTATATTTTGAAAAGCTTTGTTTTTGTCCACTCACACTTTTTGTTTTGCGCCCCTCCAAGTTTTAGGTAGAAGTGCTTTGGTGGCTTACGAGGATTTCCGGAGGTTCTGACATATTTCACCAAATGTAGGATCACCTTTGGGGTGTAGTTTAATTAATACTTGTCCTGTCGGGCTAGACTTAGGCTACTTATGCTCTGGTTATGTATTTCACACTTAATCTCGCACTAGCACGTTATCTTAGTTAGTACTGCTAGTGGCTTGGTTTTATTTATTCGTATTTCTCTTTATTAATTTTGCTTTCGTACTGTGCACATGATTACGTCACTCTCACGTGACGACCAGCACGCCCTAATCTAGGTCGGGGTGTGTCAGCTAGCCTATTGAGGTACTAATTAAAACAAAAGAAAAAAAATTAATTATTAAAAAACACTGTTAAAATGACGAAAATACATCTGCCTTATTTGATGCATTATTTTGGGATGCCTTCGAAGTTTTTTGTCTTGGGGGTATTTTTGTCCGAATATTTTTGTTGAAGCTTGGTGTAACGATATTATATACACTAAGGAAAATGGGTTGAGCTTACCCTCACAATGGGCTAGTAATAATGTGATTCAATCCATTGTTTATTAGATATTACTTTCTCTATTCTTAATATAAATTCTATTGAGACCGATTTTATTATGTGAATTCAGTTGCTTTAATTGGTTTATAAGAGGTTTCTTCTAGCATGATTTAAGATTATTCATTTACTTCAAATATTTGACTTTTCTTTTATCAATTTACATAAATAAATACATTCAAAACATATATATTACGTGCAACATATCGTGATTCAAACAATATCTTCACGCTCATGCATGAAAGCTAGTGTTTATAATATGTGTACATCTATTGCTCCAAATTATGCGAGAGTGAGAATAAGAGGTTGATTTATTTATTTATGTTTGGTCAAGGAGGTTGATTTGTTAATGTTTAGGTTCCAACACTCAAAGTGCAACTTTTGCAGCAGAACCGAAACACTGCTAACATATCTGAACGAACAGAATCGGCATTTGATTCTGGATAGCTGCTGCGGTAGATGTGGACCGATCTTAAGTCGCCAGGTTACCACCGGCACCAGACAACCGCATTGGCCTGTGTGTCCAGGTGTAAAATAATATTGGCTGGCTAGTCCACTTCCAATAGTGATTGGTTTCTCACCTTTATAATATTGTGAGTGCGAAAGCCACCTAGTTGTGTTCATACTGCATAACGATTCTTAGTTCTATGTTTCTGGAGTTTACTATGATCGCACAATTTCGTCTCTTCACTTTGTGATTGGTTATATGTGCTTTGGAGTGGAATTTACTTTTTGATACAATGAAATATTCTACACTAAATTAACTTAAATTGCAAAAAGAGCAATGTGAACTCGGGTACAAAATGAAGCTTTCAAAATCATAAACATAATAAGTATGAAAAATGGAGGAGCATAGTCTGCCCTCCTAGTTTTGGTGCCCTCTCATGCCCTCATGTTTGTGTGGTCACGGTTAAGCCACGTCAATATTTTATATTACTATTCATTTTTTGTCTTATTATCTCTATAAAAAAATAATATAAAATGCTGACGTGGCTTAACCGTGACCACACAAAACAGGAGGGTATAGAAGGGCACCAGAACTGGGAGGGCAGACAATCCTCCTCCATGAAAAACCAAAGATATAGCGGAAAAGCATGTAGTTCAAGAAGACGGGTAAATTTCAGAAAAATCTCAATATAAAATCAATATGAGGAAACCCACAGTTAGAAATCGCAATTTCAAAGTATCTTGTTGTAAATCCATAGCAAGTACAAAATATCATGGCATCAATGAAAAACAAGTATAATTGGAAAAGCGGGTATAACACATAAATTCTCAATAAATCAGGTGTGGTATGCTCATAAAAAATGCAGACACACGAGTCTATGCAAAGAGACTCTAACATGAACATGCTCTGTGTTTATATAAGTTACATTCATGTACCACAATCACGTGAAGCTGGCGCTCAGCGCATCGCACCAAGTCTTAGTTGCCCAATTCAATAGTACTCACTTTTTTTTTTAACGAACAATATGTTTTATACTAAGGGGATAGGAGAGTGAGTTAAGTTTCACAATGGGCTAGTAATAATGTGGTTCAAATACGCCTTTATCGAGAATCAAACCTAAAAGCTCTTACTTATAAATAAAGAAGAATACTACTAGACTATAATACTAGGTGGCTCAACAATATACACTTAGTTCTAGACACCAACCCATTCGTGGATATATTCCAGAGACATTATTGAAGGAAATGTTTTCCTTTTTTTGTACTGTAATATTGATACCTTCATCTCACTATCATCTCATACCAACCCTCTAAGGTCATCTCCAAACGAAGGAGGGTCAAAGGGCTCTCTTTGGCCCTATAGCCCTCCAAGAAATTATAGTTTAATGAACAGTGTCATACCATATTCATACCATCTCCAACCGAAGGGGCCAATGGATCATAGGCTAAACATAGCCCTGTGACAAAAAACAATCTCCAACCGAGGGGGCCAAAAGGCCAAAAGGCCATAGGTCAAACATAATTTATTATTTTAATTGAATTAATATAGTTAATTAAATTAAACTACCATATTAAAATAAGATTTTCGGACATATTGGAAGACTATTGAAAGAGTTAATCATTTGAAAATTATTGAAAAAATTAAAGGAAATATTATTGGAAGAGAATAGGATGTGAAGAATTGAAATAAAATGAGATAAGATAGTATGAAATGGTGAAAAGTATGTGAGAAATGGTGTAGGAAAAAAAATTAGAATTTAAAAAAAAAAACAAAAATCATCCAAAAACTGGCTGGCTGGAGATGGCCAGCCTGCTGGCCTGATTTGGTGGTTTTGGTCTGGTGGGGCTCACAAGCCCTTTGGCCTAGCCCTCAGTTGGAGACAATTTTCGTGTCATTTCAAGATATTTTTAGCCATGTGACCCTCTGATCGGATCGGTTGAAGATGACCTAAGTCTTTGCAAAAGCGGGGCCATGAATAGCACGTAGAGAAGTCTTTTTTTTTTTTTTTTGATTAAGGAAGACAGCCAAGATTTTATGCAAAACCAGGGCCGGAGCCAAAGTACAAGGAGGCCTACCAAAAGGCAACAAACAAGGAAACAAACAAAACACAGTGAAGAAGGGAACAAAAGCTAAAGACGCATCACTAAGTGCAAAAGCGTCACCCCCTTCACTACCAAAAGACAATTACGGAGGACATAGGAGTCCATCCTTGTTCAGCACATGCACCAACGAAGATGGAGGGTGGTTAACCCAAGAGGATCCGCACATCCCCGTATTACGTCTTGACGCAAAACGGTCCGCCGCCCTATTGGTCGATCTTAGAACCCAAGACCAGCGACAAGACTGAAAGGCATCCACAAGCCTAGCAATTCTTGTCAACGTAAGATAAGCCTCCTAGCTGCCAAAGGATAAATTCTGAGACAGACATGAAATATTCTCTTTAGAATCAGACTCAACAATAATCCTCCCAACACCCAGTGAACTAGCAAACTCACACCCGTGCAGTATGGCAAGTGCTTCCGCCACTGCAACACAAGGAGCCAGAATCTGCAACTTCCTCGCCCGCACAAATCTACCCTCCTCATCCTTAGCCACGATCCCAACGAAACCCTCATTTGAATTGACATCCCAACTTGCGTCGACATTAAACTTGGTAAACATAGAGCACAAAGGAGACCAACGAGGTACATGAGAAGGGGAGGCCAGCCCAGTAAGAGAGTTCCCCAAAGGTTTAGGAGAAGCCGCCAAGAAAGCACCAGCCGAGGTAAAGATGGACAATGTTAGATGATGTGGGTTGAGGGCCGTCTGGTTATAGAGAAAGCTACATCGAGCTTTCCAAATGTGCCAACAAGTGAAAGCAGCATAAGATAAACACCAATTAACATCATCCTTAGACCCCAGAGTAGGACTGGAAAGAGAAGATAACCATTACGCCAAAGTGGAGATGCCAGCCCGATCAACTCTGTAGCTAAGAGACCCTCCAAACCAAATAGCTTTAACCCACGGACACAAAAAAAACAAGTGCTCAATATATTCGATAGCTACATTACAGATAGGGCAAAGAGGATTTGGGGAACATCTACGCCTATACAAGTCTTCCAAAGTAGGCAACGCTCGATTCAAAGCCTTCCAAAGAAAGCAGCGGATCTTCCGGGGGGGGGGGGGGGGGGTAGGGGGGGTGGGTTCGAACCTTCCAAACAATCTTCCAAACATTGGAAGGAATCCAAAACGAGGAGGAAGCCCCCAAACGCACTGCAGGCACCGAACGGGAGTGCACCCAGTGGTATCCCGATCTTACAGTGTAAATACCATTCCTCGTATCCGGCCAAACCAATCTATCTGGTCTCTCATGATCACCAAGACAAGTGTCAGAGATCGCCTTACACTCCTCAGAAGAAATAAAGGGCTTGAGAAAATCAATATCCCAAGACCTAGAATGCTCACAAATTAACGATTTCACACATAAGTTCCTGGATACCAACACATTACCTTGAGGAATAGGGTGCCTGAGAGTTAGGGAAGGAATCCATCAGTCATGCCAAACACGAACACTAGCTCCATCCATAATTTGCCAGTGAGCACCCCAGAGAAGAATATCTCAGCCCACCAACAAACTGGACCATCCCCAAGATGCCCATCCTCCACGTTTAGCCTCAAAGAAAAAGCAATTTGGAAAATAACGTGCCTTATGAACCCGAGCCCATAAGGGGTTAGGTTCCTGCACCAGCCTCCAACACTGCTTAGCAATAATGGCATCATTAAAATCATTGAAATTACGAAATCCCATACCCCCATCACTCTTCGGCTTTCCCAAAAAATCCTTAGACACCCAATGAATCCCCCGACCCCCTCCCTGCTTACCCCACCAGAACTCAGCAATCAGGGAGTCCAGCTCCAAACATAGAGAATGAGGGAATTTAAAAATGCTCATAGGATAAGCCGGAACAGCTTGAAGCATAGCCTTAATCATAACCTCTTTCCCAGCTTGTGAGAGAGTGCTCTGTTTCCAACCTTGAATTTTTTCAAGAATCCTACCTTTGATATAAGCAAGGCCCTGCTTCCTTGAGTGACTCCAGAGAGAAGGCAAACCCAAGTAGGTCCCCGGGTCAGCCACCATAGACATGCCAAGAACGTGGCTGAGCTCCGTAGATAGAGCATCCGGGACATTAGCACCAAAGAAAACACAAGATTTCTGAAGATTCACCTTCTGTCCTTAAGCCAAACAAAAATTATCAATGATTTTTACAAGGTTGCCACAGTTAATACGGTCAGCCCCCAGGAAAAGCAAAGAATCATCAGCAAAAAAGATACACAAAGAAGTCTTTGCGAAAGAGCGGGACCATGAATATTGCACGGATAACTATTCGCAAAAGGGCGGGACCACGAATCAGTTTTCTATCTATAGCAGTAGGATTAACCAAGAGAAATTTCAACTTCTGGTTCAGTCTAATTATTAATTTGTTTTCGTTTTCAACCATAAAATTGGTTCTTTCTTCGTTATAAGAAATTATCCTACTCACTCTCTTCATTACTTAACATGTTTTTGTGAAGTTCATTGTTGGACAATGATATTGAGACTGAAAAACTTGATCGGCCAAACGCTGGAAAATTTGATCAACCGATCATAAGAAAAAGTTGGCCGGTCAAAAAAACGTGGTAAGATTGAGTGCCAATCATGTAATTATTTTGATTTATAGTAGTATTTCTATAATTATTTGGTTGATTTTTTCATTGGTACCTAAATTTAAACTATTCGGTAGGGGATGACTAATTAGGAATTGTTGCATAATTCTAATTTGTTTCTAGTCTAATTTCATTTGTTGCACGAGCATCCAATAACTTGAGTTTAATTTTTTACATGACACTAATTATTTTCTCATACTTTTATAAGAGACGTTCTATAGCAAAATAACGTGATCATGCATCTCTGCACCCTTTTTTTCTTTTCCTTACTTAAAGATCCTTTCTTTCGTTTCTTTTACCATTACAACACATTAAATGTGGCAATGTTTGCCACCCACGAGCATTGGGATGAACTCGAGTATCGACCAGCCTCCAGGCTGTCAGGAAAATCTAACGGCTCGTAGGTTGCCGCGGCACGCCGGAACTACGGCGGTGATGGAGGCTTCAAGTATGTGGCGACCAATGGGGTCTTATCTGAATCGCCTACACTATGCACGTGATGAAACCGTCATCTGCATTTTATAACCTAAAGTCCAATCTATAATCTTCGTGCAGAAGACTAGACCTTCTTCTTCTCACATGGGACACGTGGGAGCTTATTAATGGAGTAATGAGTTTGAAGTAGGAACCTGGCTCAGTTTGAAAACAAAAATGAAACGGACGTTGATTAGACCAATTGATTAGGACAGTGCGATATCTATCTTGTGTGCTTAAGTATGAAGTTAGAATATTATTATTCTCTTTTTCTCATAAAAAAAGAAGAGAAAATGCTATTGTCACATTTGATTAGTTGTCCAATTGTTTTTTAAGTAAAGGAAAGCATCACAAAGGAAAAGAGTGGGGTTGCCCTTTGGGACATTGAGAAGATCTTATTAGATTGTTTATACATTAATTGGACAATATTATTCTTCATTTTTTGTGATTAGTTGGGCAATATTATTCTTCACTTTTTGTGACTAGCTAGTTGGACAATATTCCGATGATATTTGGGAATTGAAAATTTGATATTGTGTGTTTACAATTAGAATGAGGTATCAAGTACCAAAATCAAGATGCAAAATATCTCAATAAGATTTCGAAAATGGTGGTTGATTAAGGGTTGAGATGTTTACACCCTTCATCTCTCTTCCAAAGCTCTTCTCTTTGTTTTTATTATTTGATTTTTCTTTGATTTATTCGATTATGAAAAATCGAGAAAAGGGAAAAACTAAATCATTTTCCTTGATTAAAAGCTGAGGCCGAATTGTGGTGTTTCGTACTCGGCAGTAAGAATGTGATCAGTCCTATTGAAGTGAACCTTTTCAGGTCTTAGTTTACAACAAGCATTGGCTTTGCCTTTTCAGGTCTTAGTTTACAACAAGCATTGGCTTTGTAATGCTTATGGTTTACAACAAATTTGATAATGCTTGCAAAAAAATTCATGCTTAAGGAAAGGGACCAGTCAATGTCTTCGCACTCACAATCTACTTTTTCAAAGGCCAAGAAGAATCACAGAGATATTTCATTCTTTTCTTTAATCATCGTGTACAATTTACACGCGTCAAAAAACTTAGAACGTATCATGTAGAATACAGATATAAAATTCGTTCTCAATTACTAACCCACCTCGAGGTGGTCGATGATGCTTGCAATTTACTTTGAACAAATGCGTTGAGCAAGTGCTGGGACAAATCTGAGTCATTTTATTCAAATCACAATGAAAGGAAAAAACAAGCAACAATTGCACTAAATACACGCTACATGAATGAGATCAACCATCCATTTGGCTACACCAGATAAGACCAATCCATCAAACGATTGAAAACAAACCCTTGATGCATAAACAAAAAGACATAGCTACCCTTCACACACGTCCTTCACCTACCTGTCCAATAAAAAACATTAAGAGGATCAGAATGTAATATGAGTCGCTAATCCTTCTTTGTTAAAGAATACAGGATTAGGATTCTCTCTTTCTCTTTCAATCCCCCTTCATTTTTTCTCATATTCTCTATTTTGTCATTCTCTTTCTATAAAAAATTAATATAAGATATTAACGTAGTTTAACCATAACCGTTCAAATAGGAAGGGTAGGAAGATAGGGAAGAAAAGAAAAAAAAAAAAAAGGTAATTCTACTCCAAACAAATATACCACATAATTATTGGTGGATGGCAATATATAAATTAGTGCAGGTCATTTTCAAGTAGACCCAAATCATTTTCTCTGTCGAACTAAATCATAGTAAGGTTGATAAACCAAAGAAAGGCATATTTGCTTAATGAGGAAGTTTTATTCCTTTAAAAAATATTAGAGATAATTATAAAGTAATGGTCTCTTAATTTTAGCTTAATTGAAACTTTGATCTCTAAACTAAAAATTCGTGAGTGCTAAGATCTAAAATCCGTTAAAACTTCCACACATTTTTTTTGCATCTTTAAACCTTCTATTTTAGATAGAAGTTCTAACAGGTTAAAAAAAAATCATTACTCCACGTTATAAAAAGTTCAGAGACCAAAACTTACAAATTTTTATATCAAATACCAAAGCTCTAATTGAGCCAAAATTCAGAAACTACTGCTCTAAATTTCTTAAAAGATTAAGATAATCGGTTTAATGAAATATCCAAATCAAAACAAGCCCGATAAAACAAATATGAAGGCCCCATTTTTAAGTACTTTATTCTCTGTTTACGTATTCCTTCGATCATCAATGAATATCACACTTAAACTAAAAAATAAAATTAGAACAAGAAATATTGATTTAGAGAAGTTGGTGCTTACACAAATTGAAAGGATCACTTGGTGATGGCATAGATGGCATATATAATACCAGGGAGGTAACCAAACAGAGTCAGCACCAAACAGATCCAAAATTCCGACTGCAAATCATCAAAACCACCACATATAAACATCAAAATTCCTCATAAAAATAACTGCATGAAAATTCTGTTTCAAGACACACAAAAACACAGACCATACACAAATTAGGGAAACGATGAACGTTACATCTATGAATTCCACTACTATGATGATTCAAGCAGTGTTAGTATGTGAGACGTATTTGTATGATGGACTATCCACAGTCAAGCAATTTTAGTATGTAAGCGTGTTTGTATGACAAACAAAATCCATACAATAACGGCCGCGAAAGAAAAAAACTTACATGACAGCCAAACCTGAGGAAGACACCAAGAGGTGGCAAGAGGATGGCGATGATGATGTCGATGCAGGTCGCTGTACCCATACTTATCAAGTTTGATCAGAGAAAGAAAACAACAAAGGGTAGAGATTGGTTAAACAAGAAGAAGTATCCGACTGCTTTCACAGAAACTGCAAAGGGCAAGGGTGGTTTATATAGAGCTGCAACTTTTGCTGATGAAGGAGCCACGTGGAGGCTAACCACTGGGTACACGTATACAATTTTATTAGAAAAAACGGAATGCATTTCCGTAAATGGGTGATCGTGACACGTGTTAGTTTCCAATGTGCTTCTGGTGCCTTGGGTAATTTGAGCGTGTCGACATGTTTTTTAACTTTGTTCTTGTTAAGGACCCTCAAAATATCTAAGTTTTGAGAGGTTCCTTCGATCTAAAGATAGATAGTTTTGACTTACGCAATGGAAAACTATTGAAAGTGGGTTTTTTTTTTAAATTTTCTATCATATCATAATTTAACGTTAATTTTCATGTTAATATTAAAAATATTGTGTTAAAAAAATGAGGTGTCACAAAGTCTATAGAGAGTCATACCTTTGAAAGAGTCTCCTAAGCATTTCTATTCATAATTATGCAGTTCTCTTTTCCTCTTATTATCCACGTTGTCAATCTCTACGTATTTATACCGTTGAAAGAATTGAATTTTAGTTCTAAAATACCTTTGCAACAGCAAGATTGATCCGAATAATTATGTCATTGCAAAGTTTCTTAATTTTTTAATTAAGGAATTCTTTGAATTTTCACATTCGAATTACGGATGCATTTATAGTTTTTTTTTTTTTTGTTTGGAAACTGACGGATGCGTTTATAGTTTGGAAAAGTATAGTATTTTATAAAAGGATAAAATGAGAAACCCATGACAAGCTCTGCTATGGTATTGTAACCTATTGTTTGATATTTTGCAACTCTCAAACTCATGGCCTCGCCCGTTATGATCCAAACTAGGGACTTTACAAAAACGAGTTTATAGTTACCAATGCGTTTCAAGACATTAATTTAAGGCATTAAGGTACCGTTTGGTACGTGAAATGAAACGAAACGCAGTGAGACAGAATACACTCGTCCCACGTTTGGTGCGCCAATTTGTTTGGGACACACGGTCCCATGGAAAGGCTTTTAGTCAATTTTTTATCCCACCCTCCCCCTGAAACGACTTGTTCTAGCTCATAGAACACAAAATCATAACTTTTTAGACAACAATACCCCTTCTTTTTTTCATTAATTTCACTATCTACCCTCTCCGGTAGCCTTTTTGGCAAATTTTTATTTTTATTTTTAGCAAAAATATTTTTTATTTATTTAGAAACAAATGCGTTGAGTAAGTGCTGGGAATAGTCAAATCTGAGTCTTTTATTCAAAGGAAAACTAATGAAAATGGTTTTAAAACTTTGAGTTTTAACGAGAATGACAAAATAAAGGGTCCAATGAATAGTACCAGGATTAGCTTTTTAGTGTAAAAATATAATTTTTCGTTAAAGTGAATAATATGGAGAGCTTTTCGTTAAAGTTCCATTTATTCAAATCAAAATGAAAGGAAAAAACAATGAACATTTGCATTAAATACACGCTACATGAATGAGATCAACCATCCATTTGGCTACACCATATTAAGACCAATCCATCAAACGGTTGAAAACAAACCCTTGATGCATAAACAAAAAGACATAGCTGCCCTTCACACACATCCTTCGACCTGTCCAATAAAAAACATTAAAAGGATCAGAATGTAATATGAGTCACTAATCCTTCTTTGTTAAAGCGATATACCACATAATTATTGGTGGATGACAATATATAAATTAGTGCAGGTCATTTTCAAGTAGACCCAAATCATTTTCTCTGTCGAACTAAATCATAGTAGGGTTGATAAACCAAAGAAAGGCATATTTGCTTAATGAGGAAGTTTTATTCCTTTAAAAATATTAGAGATAATTAGAGCAATAGTATCCTAATTTTAGCTTAATTAGAGCTTTGGTTCCTAAACTAAAAATTCGTGAGTGTTAAAATCTGAATTTGTAATAATGTGGAGCAAAGGTCATATTGGCTGAATCCGTTAGAACCTCCACACATTTTTTGCGTCATTAAACTCTTTATTTTGGATAGAAGTTCTAACAGAGTTAAAGAAAAAGACTATTGCTTCACATTATAAGAAGTTCAAGGACCAAAACTAACGGATTTTTACTTCAAGGACCAAAGTTCTAATTGAATCAAAGTTTATGAACCACTGCTCTAATTTTCTCAAAATATTAAGATATTTGGTTTAATGAAATATCCAAATCAAAACAAGCCCGATAAAAATAAATATCAAGGCCCCATTTTAAAGCACTTCCTCTTTTTACGTATTCCTTCGATCATCCATGAATTTCACACTTTAACTATAAAAGAAAACCAAATTTAAAACAAGAAATATTGATTTAGAGAAGTTGGTTCTTACACAAATTGAAAGGATCACTTGGTGATGACATAGAGGGCATATAAAATACCAGGGAGGTAACCAAACAGAGTCAGCACCAAACAGATCCAAAACTCCGACTGCAAATCATCAAAACCACCATATATAAACATCAAAATTCCTCATAAAAATAACTGCATGAAAATTCTGTTTCAAGACACTCAATAACACAGACCATACACAAATAAGGGAAACGATGACCGTTACATCTATGAATTCCACTACTATGATGATTCAAGCAGTGTTAGTATGTGAGACGTGTTTGTATGATGGACTATCCACAGTCAAGCAGTTTTAGTATGCCATACGTGTTTGTATGACAGACATCTATAAAATAACAGACACGAAAGAGAAAAACTTACATGACAACCAAACCTGAGGAAGACACCAAGAGGTGGCAAGAGGATGGCGAGGATGATGTCGATGCAGGTTGCTGTACCCATACTTATCAAGTATGATCAGAGAAAGAAAACTACAAAGGGTAGAGAGTGGTTATCAACAAGAAGCATCCGACTGCTTTGACAGAAACTGCAAAGGGTAGAGGGTGGTTATATGCAAGGTAAAAAATATAGATGATATCGGAAATATCGGTAGTCCAAAAACACAGAAATTTCGATGGAAATATCGGGATATTATCGATATCGATAAAAATTGCATAAAAACCATGGAAATTGTAAGAAAAACTTGGAAATTTTTATTGAAACTTTGCAGGATGTTTATTTAGTCAATTATCTATTAGTTTATCATAAAAAATTGGAAGGAAATGCATTGCATGATGGATTTAACTGATTTAAGTTGATTATATAACGAGCTGGCAAACGTTGTGAGTGTAGAAAATATATAAATATTTTAGCATATTTTCACAAAAATATAAGTGATATGGTGGTCAAGGTGTTGAAGGAGTAAAATGGGAGGGGTTCGAATCTCCTTGATGTTTTTTTAAATATAGAAATTTAAAAAATTTGGAAATTTCAATGGAAATATCGATGACATCGAAAATATCGGTAGTCCAAAAACACGAAAATTTCGATGAAAATATCGGGATATTATGGATATTTTATACCATGATTATATGGAGCTGCAACTTCTGCTGCTGAAGGAGTCACGTGGAGGCTAACCAGGTACACATAGACAATTTTATTATTTTAGTTTCCAAATAAAGAAAAATGGATATGCATTTCCATAAATGGATAATCATGACACGTGTTAGTTTCCAAATAAAGAAAAATGGATTATGCATTTCCATAAATTTAGCTGCATCGTGACACGTGTTAGTTTCCAATGTGCTTCTGGTGCATCGTGTAATTTGAGCGTGCCGACATGTTTTTTAACTTTGTTCTTGATAAGGACCCTCCACGATGCATGGCAAGTTTTGAGAGGTTCCTTCGATCTAAAGATATCAAAGCTAGGCCACACAAAAAAAAGGAAAGGTCGGCAGCCTCCAATACAAGCGGTTGAGCAACCGAGGGGTCAACTTCCTAAGCCCTAGTTTGGTATTAAGATACTTCTAGAAAAAAATGAGTATAAAAAAAGGTTGAGAGTTTTTTTATGTTTGATAAACATTCAACTTCAGCAGTTTTGGGTAAAATAAATAAAAAATACAAAGCTGCAAAACCCAACTTTGAAAAACTGGCTTTTTTTCATAGCTGTTTTACATAAAAATTTATCACACATTATAATACTGCTTTTTTTTTCAAAAGCACTTTTACAAAAAGGTTTACCAAACACTTTGATGCTTTATTTCACAGCTGCTTATTCTCACAACATAGCAGAAACAGTTTTTTTTCAAAGCACATCAATACCAAACCAGCCCTAAACCTCCTTAGATGTGCGAGTCTGTTTATGCTGATGCTGCCTTTGATGGTGACCCGGCTCAGCCTCGTTACACAAAAAGCTAAAGAATTCAGATGAGAGTAATTGAGTGTATGTCGTCCCGGTCACTGTCAATCTAGCATAGGCAACCCTCTTCCTCGTAAGAAGACATAGTCACATAGCATCCTTCACTGTCTAGCTAGTCTTAGATATGTCTATCTTACAGAAATGCTAAGGACAATTATTGAGAGGGTTGTCATCTCATAGTTTTAACGTTAATTTTCATATTAACACTATAAAACATTGTGCAAAAAAATATGAAGTAACACATAATCGAAGAGTCCAACTTTGAAGAGAGTCTTCTAAGTATTTCTTTTCATAATTATGGAGTTCCTTTTTCCTCTGATTATCCAGGCTGTCAATCTATACATATTTATACTGTGAAAAGAATTGAATTTTAGTTCTAAAATACATTTGCAAAGTTCCTTAATTTTTCAATTCAGGAATTCTTTGAATTGTCACATTTGTATGGCAATTTCGTATTTGAATTTTCACATTTGAATTACGGATGCTTTTATAGTTTAAAAAAGTATAGTATTTTATTTCTACACTCTAATCTCTAATCTATAGTCTCTTCTTTAATATTAGAAAGCCATAAATATTTTTGTGTCTCTAATATTAGAAACCTCCGTGGAATCTCCTGCTACCTCCACGTGTTCCAAGCAGTCGCTCATGGAGGCCCCGAAGACCATTTCTGTAGGGAAATATGAGGCAGCGACGGAGTTTTCGCTCGGATGACGATGATCTAACTTTAAAAACCCAATTTCCCCCCAAAAACTTATCAGTCATTTCGAATTTGAAAATTTTCGATTTCGATTGAGGAGAAATTCAACTTTACCTCTTTATATCCCTCTGGTTTTCTTGGGTTTTTTGGGGTTTTCCAATCTCGAAGTCCTAGTAGTTTTCTTGCTTTTTCTGGGGTTTCAATTTCACTTCCCTCTAATTTTTAAGGAATGGACTTTCTAGAAATTGAAGCCACACGGAGAGATAAGAGATTAGACGGCATGGGGTTAACACTTCCTTTTTCCATAGAGATTATAAGGAGAATGATACGATCCAACTCTCAATTCCCTTAATCAACCTGCAAGCAGCACAAGAAAGCTATGGAAGAAGAGGAAGGAGAGATGAAGGAACAGAGCTCCAAATATTTTTGTATTGATTTGTTTTGTAAAATTATGTTCTGTTTTTCAAACCAAAGAGCAAGTGCTCTTATACATGAAGTGTGACTGCCTCATAGTTCCTCTCCACAAGCTTCCTATATCTCCAAAACCTGAATTTGGCTCGAAGCAAGAATAGACCAGGGTGTGTGCACTTACAACGCATGCCGCTTCCTAATTTTTCAAGGACTTCAAAGTGTGCCATTACACCATCAATAACAAGTTCATCACCCTTTCTGATACAACCAGAAAAACCTTCATAGTTTGCTTGTCCTTCAGTATCGTTCATAACCGATACCACTCCCTTCTCATTCAGCCATTTGATCTTCCTAATGATATCGTCGTGCCACTCCCTCATTTTGTGATACATATTGAGCCCCGCCTCATTCCTCAAATAAAACACTTCCAAAGTGTTTTGTGATCTCAGAAGTGAACCAATAAAGGACTGGCGACCACCTGAAGTATCAAAAACAATTTCACGGCTAACAGTAGCTTTCTCATATTGCAGCACTTGTAGTAGACAAGAAAAATGCACTGCATGATTGATGAAGTCAAACTGTGGGATAAAAATTTAAGAGTACTTGTCACAACGGTTCTCCTAGTGCTTGGAACAAAGTATCACCCCTACAATTTTAACTAATCTGCCTCCCGGATCCCATCCATTCCAGAATTCACCCCTAGTTATGAAAAACCCAGAGCATACAACCTTGTTATGAAAAAGATGGGTCATTCGATCGAAGAAGTTTCCTGCAGCATCCTCGCTTTGTCTCTTAGCTATTTCATCAAACACTTTCTTTGCATTCAAAACTATCATCAATTTGCCAACCTCATACATGCTAACTCACTCATTCACATAAACATCATTCGTGATCATCTTGCCATCAGTATAACACGCAAGGAAACCATGGAAAAACCAATGCCACATGGCCTTCTGATTTTTAAACTTGTAAATCAAAGATCTCAATACCTCATGTCTACATTTGGTGGTATTTGTATTCGTTGACGGCTGCTTGCAGAGGCGAAGAATCTGTAATTTGACGCTCATGTGGTCTCCGTAGCGCTTATTGTTGATGTTATCACTGGCGTCATGTAGTAACCATTGAAAGGGGCCTGAAGCCTTGGCTCATTCACTACTGAGAGTTAAACCCAGACCCTGCACACTTGTTGGAGCTTCTTGATTACTAAAAAATGGTTTGCTATTGTTGGTGTGGGCTATCATTGAAGCGTTCAAGTTCAACTGTGGCTTGACAGACGGAGCTGCGATTGCTTGCAACAATGGTGATGACGAAAATAACGGCGGAACGGAATGTCCTGTGATTGGCGATGGAATTCTCGGTTGTTTGCCATCTCTTTGAAGTCTGGGATGACCGAGATCGTGCAATGCTCCATGATCGGAAAACATCGAGGCTGGAATTGATTCTCCCCCGTCGCTGATAGTGGACATAGGGTTTAGAGGTGAGTCGCCCACAGCGTTGAGAGCCAAGTTGCGGCGGAGCAAGGCCCAATCACGGCTGAATTTTGTAGCGAATTTTGTAGCGAAGTTGGCAAATGCATAATCCAAAGCTCTATGGAATGCAGCACGCACTGAAGTGTCAAGGGAGTCGATTGCAGCTAAGACGCGGGTATCCATGGCAAGAGGAAAAGTCAGGTGGGTGTGCACAAAAAGGAAACCAGGAGTCGAGAAGGATGATACCATTGATATGATCCAACTCTCAATTCCCTTAATCAACTTGCAAGTAGCACAAGAAAGCTATGGAAGAAGAGGGAATGAGAGATGAAGGAGCAGAGCTCTAAATATTTTTGTATTATTTGTTTTGTAAAATTCTGCTCTGTTTTTCAAACCAAATAGCAGGTGCTCTTATACATGAAGTGTGACTGCCAGTTGGCATTTCTAACAAATTCCCCTAATAACCACTAAAAACCCTCAATTACAACCAAGTTGACTCTTTACTTAAAGAATAAACCTCAATTACAAAATGGGTTCATAACAGAGAAGCCATAGAGATTATGGGGAGAAGCTGAGCATGGTGCAAAAAGAGGCGGATGGTAAGGGGGTGAAGTTTGTCGAAGCTTGGTGGGTTCAAGAACCCAACAACCAATTTGTTTTTGTTTCTGGAATGGAGGAACAAGAGAGATGGGTTGCCACAAAATCCATATTTGGAATAAAGATGGGTTGCCCAAAAAATCGATATACCCACCCCTCAACCCTATTTTCCCACCCACTTTTTATTGAAAATTTTAATGACATATTTAACCTTTTGTAAAATCACTTTTGAAGCCCTAACAAAATTAATCATTATCTTCTTTTTTTTGTGGCCAAAATAACATAAATTCAACATTTTGTTTCCATTTTTTTTAAAAAAAAAAAACACTGTAATCTTTAACTGGAGGAGAAGTCCCAAAAAGCAAAGAGAGATTTGAGGAGCAAGATGTGAGAAGCAGTGAAAAAAAATGGCAGGATGCAATCAACACACTAGCTCTCAAGTCTAGTTGATGCTTTGTTCAAATTAGAAGAGAAAACAAGCTAAAAATTGAAAATTAGAAGGAAAACAAAGAGTCACACCCATCCGGTCCAATCTAACGGCAACCATCCTCCACCGTTTTGGAGTCTCATTTCCATTGAAATGGGCCACGTCAAGGCCTTCTCATCCTCCAAATTTCTAGAGAGAAAAAGTTGGCTAGCGGTGGGAAGGGGGTTGCCATCAAATTGGGTTGGATGGTGTGGTTTTGATTTTCAATTTTTGTTTGTTTTTTGGAAAATAGTTGAACAAATGTATCAAGGATATTTTAGGAATAATTGTGGGTGTAAAGAGAGTATTACCGGTTTTTAACTTTTTATGGTAGGTGAGAATATAAGGTGGGTGAAAAGATAGCATTGAGGGGTGGGTGTAGTAGCACTTAAAAAATCCATATTTGAGATGGCCTGTAGGTGCTCGGGTGGGATGAAGAACAATTTTTTCTTTTTTAATTAATATTTTTTTTTTCAAAATAATTTTTTAATTCATTTTAATTGTTGTAAATAAAATTTCTTAATTTATTATTAATTAATTAGTTTTTTATTCTAGTTGGCAAAAGAGAGGGCCATGCTCCTGCCACATCATCATTTAACAACCAAATTGATAAAAAATTTAACGAATGTCTGACATTGTAACAAATTCATAAGTTGAGGTATGACATTGTAATGTTTAAAACATGAGGTATGAGATTGTGGTTCAATCCAAAGTTGAGGTAGTTTTGTGTAATTTACCCACACAAAAAAATTATTGGAAAAGAGATCGAATAATTTCAAAACAAATAAAGAAATAGATAATAGGGATGTGCACATTCTTATCCCACGTTCTGCCAACGTAGATTTTATAAAATTGATCAATGTCAACTGCAAAAGTGGTTTGCTGAATCAATGGGCATTTATAAGAACCACCCTTACGTCCATACACCCACCCCTCTCTCTGTGTGAATCGCGGTTATAATTTTTGTGTTTGTAGGGTTTTGTTGCGAAGTCGGAGACTTTACCAGATGAAATGGTTAATATTTATGTTTTTTTTTTTTTTTTTTCTCGTAATATTTTCACTCAAAACTAAATTAAGGTTAAAGAACTATGATGACATCGAGGAGAACTATAAGTTATAAACTGGTGTCTGTAATTCCATTATCCATTGGAGCAGGCGATAATCGCAAAATGTCTTCGATAAGGTCTTGGCTACCGACTGCGGAACCCGAAACTTGGCGATTTCCGGTGAAATTAGGGTTGTCTGATTTGTAGAGATGAAGGTTTGGAGGGTAGATATTACTGTCGATTTATGTTTTTATTCCCAATTTTCTTCTAAGTCATGTTTTTAACATCAAATTTTCGTTCTTTTAGCATCTCCAAATTGGTGGTTAATATATGGATAAGTCGTTTTCTTGCCGTTCTGACTTCATATACTGTGAGGATGAAAACAATTTCGATGAAGAGGGCATTCGGCATTTAATTTAAGAGCTTCCCTCAACATAACATTTTTCGGTAAATCATAATATCTTATTAGAATTTAATGTTGTTTTTTTTTTTTTTTTTGCACTTTTGTCTGGGCTTGCAGGAGTAAAGGACTACAACTGCACGTTGCGGCTTGAAACTCACTCTCAGAAATATAGCAACTCACCATGCAAGCAATACAAGTCTACAACTGCACGTTGCGGCTTGAAACAATCTCCACTCTTCCGTTTTAACCTCTGGCCAGCGTAAAACTCCTCCCTATATGACTTATTATCCAATCATCATACAATAAGTTGTTTAGTAAAGATTATGTTCTCTATTTTTAAACACAAGGAAACAACTTAAGAGGTACGTAGCGCCCGTAATAAAAAAAAGTTTTTGACATGCGCAGCAGCGCGTGCAGAAAGGCTGGTTAAAGGATAAAATGGGAAACCCATGACTAGCTCCGCTACGGTATTGTAACTATTGTTTGATATTTTGCAACTCCCAAACTCATGTCCTTGCGGTTATGGTCCAAACTACAGACTTTCATGCAAACGTGTTTATATTTATCATTACATTTCAAGATATTAATTTCAACGGTTTAGAACGTCACAGTAAATAAGTGACAACAAACCCGTTGCACATAACTCCTACGACAATACGAAATATATACAGGAAGCTCACATCATCACATGATTCATCCACTTGATTGGTTGGGGGGTCTTGTTTCCCACGAGCATGAAATGGCGGGTAAAGGGTAGGAGGAACAGGCTGTCAGGAAATCCTAACCGCTCGTAAGTTGCCAGTACAGAAGCAACGGCGGCGATGAGGGCTTGAAGTATGTAGCCCCCAAATGAAGATTATGATTCTTTCCCATTCTCTTTCCATTCCCTTCCATCCCCTCATATCACATTCTTTTATTTTGTCTTTCTCTTGCTATAAAAAAGTAATATAAGATGTTGACGTGATTTAACCGTGACTGTTCAAATAAGAAGGAAGGGAAGCGGAGGGAAGAGAGAGAGAGAGAGAGAGAGAGAGAGAGAATCCTACTTCCCCAAATGATGGGGAGTCATCCAAATGCACATACTAGGGCATGTTAGGCAACCGTCCTTCCAATTGAGTAAAAGCCAATCCCAAGACAATAAATTGGTATTAGATTTTTGGATTTGGACTTTTGGTTCACATTTTGCCCAATCGTGTTTATGATTTAAGGGGTGGACTCGAGAAAGAAGAACATAAAAATAAAAGGTTAAAAAAAAAAAATACACCAAAGTGTTCACCTTTTTAAGACGTATCAGAGAAGATAAGTTTTAATACTACTAGGGTAGATTTCAAATTAAACGTGTTGTAGAATGGAGTCGAGTGAGACAAAAGTATAGAGAGTCACGTTGTTTTTTTAAGAAGTGAGCTAAAGAGAACTTGATCGTGCCCCTTATTGAAGTTTTCCTTCAAGTTAGAGATTATGGCATAACGTTGATTGTTAGTAACTATATAGCCCCGCAATTATGCGCTACAAGCACAGAGTTTTTATACAATTAGTGTCGTGTAAGTTTTACTTCATTATAGGAAGTACGTTGATAATTTATTTATAAACTAATAGTTAGAAAAATGTGACATGTTATTTATGCGTAGAAGTTAAACTGTAAAAGAACCAGAACTTGGAGAATGAAGAAATTGATTTGAAAAAAAAAATACAAGTGGGAGTGGGAGTGGGACAAATTAGAAAGATAAATTTGATAGTGGGAGTTCTCCTAATAATAGTACTGATTACGAAAAAAAGTACCAAGTTACAATGAAATTGGGAAGGAAATGTTGATGATGAATCTTATATTGATGGGAGAAGGAATCTTGCATGGATTTATAAATAAGTTGGCCACTTCGTATATTGCCAATTAATTCTATGGTGGAATCTTAATTTTCTTCATAAGATCAGAGCAGGTTGTCTCACGTGTGAAGATCAATGGCCACACGTGCTCCACGTCATCCCGTTTGTCCACGTGATGGGCTTGAAAATTCTCTATATGTGAGGGGACGTGTTGAGAGTGAATCCTACATTGAAGGGAAAATGGAATCTGCATGAGTTTATAAGTAAGTTTGACTATCTCTATATTATTAATTGATTTAATGGTGAAACCTCAACTTTTTTCATAAAAAAAAACTGGTTGAATTACAATTGTTACAATTGGGTTGGCCTCAATCCAGTGGTACACCAAATATGGGCCCGTTGGTAAATGGGTTCTGAAAAAAAGTACTCATTTATGAAACCCATGTTTTTGTGGGCCGTGTATTAGTTGATTTGGTGGAGAAGGTGTTTGATGAAACCCTGAGACAGAGAGATGACTTGTTCCTTGCAATTCTACACTGGTGGGGTTTAGAAAAATAAA
Source organism: Heteromeles arbutifolia (assembly GCA_024362995.1). Taxonomy (NCBI): domain Eukaryota; kingdom Viridiplantae; phylum Streptophyta; class Magnoliopsida; order Rosales; family Rosaceae; genus Heteromeles; species Heteromeles arbutifolia. Next base: position 9,809,067 of record JANCRC010000017.1, on the reverse strand, counting down.
TATTTACGATTAGGTCTTGGAAGATTGTGAAGAACCCATACTTCGGTGATTAAAGACAAATTTGTGAAGCAGAATACACAGGCGATTGGCTTCGTAGTCTTCTGTACTTGATACATGCTTCTACTAACCTTGCAGCATCCCGTTCTAATATTCCACGATCATGTAAATAAAGACATGGGTGTATTCAGGGCAGGTTTGATAATCATTTTGTGTTTTTTTGTTTTTGGTTTTTATTTTTTATGCTTGAGATGAGAGGAACTATATGTGGGAAAGGAGGGGTGAAGAAAGTTGGTGAGAGAGATATAGAATAAATAGGAAGAATCAAAAATAAAAAAAACAAGATAGTTATCAAAAGGGCTCTTAAATGTGTTGTAGGTTCATCGAGTGACAAGTTCAATCATGGAGCCTGATTGATATTAGCAGCTACTGGTAATGTAGGATTTTGATTAAGCCAAGTGAGGTAGTTGGAGTCGGAAAGCTTGAGGAATTGAGCAACGTTAGGGCTAGGGAGAGATGAAGAAGACGTGGACATGGTGGGAAGTTTTCAAGATCGAGAGAGGGATGATACCATGTAATTAGTGTGATTATTCTCAACACGTCTCCTTACGTATGGTGAATTTTTAAATCTAATACGTGAACAACATAATCAAGATAAGACATTGGAGGAGGAGGACTCTTGTTTAACAGGTAACAACATTATTTTGCAAACCAATCAATTAAACTCTTAAAATGTTTGGTTCCTTTATTTTAATTTTTAAACCCTATTCAATTCAGTCGTGGCACAGGTGCTCCCTCTTAAACCCTAGTCAATTCTCACTTTCTTCTCGACATAAAATTGGGTTTAGTGCCTGGAACATTCTAACCTATTTAAATTGTGTTTTACCGAATGCTTCCAAGCTAAACACACATATACATACACACAGATATATATAAGATATACATGAGCTTAGTAAACTTCTCCTGTTTTTGCATCATGCTCTTCTCTGGTGAATGGTTTGATTTCCAGCTAACTTCTGCAACCTTATTATATGATGGTGGAATATATTCTGATATATTTCAGATCATAACTACTAATGTGAGTGATGTTGAGCCAACTATCAGAATATAGTTAGATATATAGCATAGTACAATGCAGCATGGGTTTCATCCTTATCATATAAGATTTCATTGGAATTTGAATATTTCTTGGTAAATGCATATCTTTATCGAAAGTCAAGAACTACTATTGAAAGTTTATCACCAGAAAGAACAAAAAAAAAAACAAAAAAAAAAAAAACAGGAGCGTTGATTATCTGTAATACTTTCCGTAGAGTATCTCCAATCTTAAAGACAAATATATTAAGCAATTTGTATAATAATAATTAACGTGATAAGGTATATACTCAATTGTCTTATAAAAAATATGTCATTCCAATGCAATAGGAAAATCAAGTAGTTAAAATTTTATTTTATTATTGTCTTTCATTTTGATATTCACTTTTAATTTTTAAAATTATCTTCCCCTCCGCCCTTATATAGAATACTTTATTATAAATAGATATGTAAGGTTCAATTTTGGTGTAGAAGTAGGCAACATTGCCTATTTTAGAGGACTAGGTAAAGTTTACCTACTCAATTAACTACTTGATTGGAACTTGATTTTGCCCATGTCGCTCATTAAAAAAAAAATTGACTACTCATTTTCTTACGCCATTGGAAATACTATTATTAATATTGAAGTAGTCAATTGTTTTAGGAATTAGTGCATTTACATTTTCATAATGCAACTATGACCATAAACTGTCCTTATGCTTTTAACCGCAGGGTCACTGTAGGTTATCTTAAACTAAATTGCGCACTAAACACATATATGTGTTTTTTAAATTTTCTCGTGTAATATTGCACTGCGTAATTGATATGATATACTACAATATGTACAATAATATCTGGTTACATGTAAGTTCTTGTCGTACTGCAGGGATATCTCATAGGGTTTTTGTAGTGGCGGGACAAACCTGGACCTAGATACTTGTGGCTATACGAACAGATGAAATCTGCCATGCCTGTACCAAATTTGCAATGTCCCATATTGTTGTGGAATCTTCACAGAGCTGTCGTCTCACTGAATTCCATTTATTCCTTCCCACCATTTCCTCTTCGATATTATGGGCCAATTGTGCCAGAATGCTAAACAAGGAAACCATCTATGCAGTCAAAGACAAGATGCACAAAGCCACAAATGGGGAGGTAAGTTTGTTGACAATCACCCATTATAATTTTTACTTTATTTTACAGTTTTTTTAGAACTTAGTTTATTTTACTGTTAAGCGTACAATATTTATAATCATCTGCATGCCCTATGCTCAATTAATTTACTCAATCATAAAAGAAATATTGGTAACACAGCAAGTTGCATATATGTTGGCAAATGTGGATAGTTTGAGAGATTTGATGCTCTAATTTTGACCTGTATAGGATCTGCCATATTACATCATTTGATCAAGTTGCATTTGCAAGACTACTATTCTAGTATATCTCTAAAGATTGAAACCCTATCTCATCTACTCTTATCATATAAAAGCAGCAAACAGCCTACCATAGCCAAATGTCAATAGTTATCGTGATCACATTAGACTGTTACATTTCTATCACCGATTAAAGTGTTCTCGTTCGTCTCTAAATGAGAATCGTTTGTATCTCACCTTTTGTACGCACTCGTGCAAATTATTTCTCTCATCACATGTAGTAACACCGATATACACGCATGAACAGTGAGGGGAAAGAATGTCTCGTGCATTCGCCAACCGTACGGTACTAAGCATTTTCTGCCCAAATTATCTTTTTCTAAAGTCATGCTTATATTGGTCCTCCCACACGCTCATGATATTTAACAGTTGTCTCCTCCCCTCCCCCTAAAATAAAAAAATGGAGAGCAGCATGGGCTAAGCTATATATTATAGTAGAAAGAGGCAGCTACGCCCTAGGCAAACCTGAAAAATGGTTTCTGTCATCACTATTAAAAAGGAAAGAAAAAGAGAAGCTGCCCTGTACTACTCTCTTTATTTAAGAGATGTATTGTCCGCCCTTTCCTTCTCATACTCTTTCTAATTTTTCCTGTTTTATGTGGTCACGGTTAAATCACGTCAACATTTAATATTAATTTTTTATAGAAATAATAAGACAAAAATGAATAAGAATATAAAATGTTGACGTGGCTTAATCGTGACCGCACAAATAGGAGAAGATGAAAAGGGTATGGGAATGGGAGGGCAGACAATCCATCTCCCTTTATTTATGCTTGTTTCCCACTTAAAAATGTTTTGAACATATGCCTTGTGTAGTTGTGTGTGTGCAAACTAAAAAGTTGAATAAGAGGACATACATAATTAGATATGGTTTTATCCCACATTTGCTAAACCTTATTGATTAATTTGATTACACTATAGGACTAAGTTACTAACAATAATCTTATCCACTGGAAGAATGCTATCTTAATACTTCTTTGTTGTAACATTGTTAATTATATGTGGTTGTTCAATTGAGGCCAATAGGTAATATCTTAATAGATGAACATATTTCTCTATAAACCTTAAGCGTATAAATAAGCAGTCCAATCCAATGAGAAGAAAAAAGATACTCTGATTTCTCTTCTCAAATCTCTCTCTAGTTTCTCTCTATTTCGTCTATTTTTATTTCCAACATTCTTTGATTGTGCACAAACTATGAAGGCTTATTTAAGAAGAAATACTTACCTGAACCATTCTTCATTACATGAGATTATCTAGTGAGTGAGAAGGAGAGAGCCAATATATTCCCATCGTATGAGTGTTTCTCTTATTTCCTAGGCACAAACGAAAGCAATTTGCATAAATCTTATGGCCGGTTTAATAACCATTTTGCTGTTTCTTTTTAGTTTTCACTTTTTATGTTCGATGTCAAGAGGAAGTCATATAGACGAAATGTTAGATATGAAAATGACTGGATGAAGTTTGGTGGGAGAGAGGTAAACTAAAGTCCTATCAGCACCAAGGAGAGATGTAAACTAAAGTCCTATCAGCACCAAGGAGAGATGTAAACTAAAAGTCTAAGCAAAAAGGCACAAAAATTGATAATACAAGACCAAAAACTACATATTATAAGTTGTTTTCACTTTTAAGATTTTGTTTTCTTTGTTCTTCTTTATTTCTTCCACATCTCTCCCCTAGCTTTCTTAGTCCTTTATTTTTGTATTCATTTCCTCTCATCTCAATTATAAAAAAGCGAAGGAAAAAAAAAAAGAAATTACGGACCCTTACATAAAACTAAAATCCTAAAAAAAACAAGAGAAAAAAATAAAAGCATGCAGGCGGTGGTGGTTGTTTACAACGTTATACCCTGCAGAAGCACAGTGCCTCTGCATTTCTTTCAGTCATAAATATCTATTGCAATCAAAAAATTTTGAGTCATATAATATACAATAAAAGCATAAATGATATATCTGCAGAAATGGTTATTGGATGGGTCTGGTGGTCATGTGCAAATTGCAGAGGGAAGGCAGACAGACAATGGCCAGCAGAAACTGCTAGTGTTGATAAACCACGATCCATGTTTTGGGTCCATTTTAATTTTAAAGAAAAATGGCTCCACAGCCAAGAACGCATGCCTTAAATTATTACAAGGTCAGCGACTCAGTACTCCAACCTCTTCCTCTATCATCCCAGTCCCATGAAGGGTCATATTTTCAATTATTTATATTATCCTTCTATTCTTCTCACATTTTTAGGTCAACACCAACCGAAAGAGGGTCAAAAGAGGACTTTCTTTAACCCTGTAGCCCTCCATGAAATTAATATTTTAATGAACGGTGTCAGACCATATTTTTTACTATCTCCAACCGAGGGGGCCAAAAGGCCATAGGCCAAACATAATTTATTATTTTAATTGAATTAATACGGTTACTTAAATTAAACTACCTCAATAATTTTTCGAGATGTAAACTTAATAATTTTTCGGATAGAATTTCGAGTGACACGTGTTGCTAAAGTGAGTAACTCTCCAGATTTCTTGTCGATATGTTTTCTCAATAATTTTTCGGATTGAATTTTGAGTGCCATGTGTCGATATGTGAGTAACTCTCCAGATTTCTTGTCGACATGTAATCTCAATAATTTTTCGGATAGGATTTCGAGTGCCACGTGTCAAGATGTAATTGGTTGTGCGAATTTTAGATTGGATTTTTATCTAGGTGGCACTTCTTATCTTCAGCTTCCAATGTCCATAAATAGGGTGGATATTAGGCTATAATTCACACATCTTCATCTTTGCCCTCTCCAATATCTCTTTCAATTCAAGTTTGAAATGAATTCTAACTTTGGATCCTTTTCGCATTCCAATTGGGAGTCTTTATCCAATTCCGCATTGGAAGATAAATGGGCGCATATGAGACGAGAAGATGAGGAGTCCGATGAAAAAGATGAAGCATGGCGAAACACAACATATATGGCAGCAATGGCTGGGGTCATGGCATGTAAGGCAACTGAAGAACAACCTCAATGGGGTAGATCTCTTGCTGGTCGTTCTTATAAACCATGAAATAGAGAGATGACACATGAGACTCTAATGAACAACTACTTCAACCCAACCTTGGTGTACACCGAAGAGGATTTGATACGTCGCTTCCAGATGAGGCATCATGTCTTCGAGCGTTTACTTCATGATGTCCAACATGTCAATCCATACTTTCGACAGAAGCTGGACAGAGTAGGCCGCCCTAGTTTCTCACCTCATCAAAAGGTTACTATTGCACTTCGAATGATGGCCTATGCCTCCCCAGCTAATGCGATGGATGATACATATGATATGTCTGAGTACATGCCTTGATAATCTTGCTGAATTCTGCCACATAGTTGTTCAGATTTACAAAGACAAGTACCTCCGTGAACCAAATTAAGAAGATCTAGATCAGCTCATTCGCAAAGCTGAAGACCGTGGCTTTTCGGGCATGATAAGGTCATTAGATTGCATGCATTGGCAGTGGAAGAACTGCCCCATCGAATGGCAAGGAGGCTTTAGCAGAAGATCGAGAAAGCCAACGATTGTGTTAGAGGCGGTTGCCTCGTTTAACACATGGATTTGGCATGCTTTTTTGGAGTCCCAGGATCCCAAAATGACATTACAGTACTTGGGCGTTCACTCATCTTCAATAACCTGACAGAGGTTAAATCACCTCAACGTGATGACTACATCAACGGGCATCAGTACAATATGAGGTATTACTTGGTAGATGACATCTACTCGAAACGGGCGACACTAGTCCAAGTAATTGGAAACCCTGTGGATGATGCCCAAAGGTGGTTTACCTTACACCAAGAGGCATACCATAAAGATGTTGAGAGAACTTTCGATATTCTACAAGCACGGTGGAAGATCATTAAGGAACCGGGAAGATGGTGGAGTCGAGAAAAATTGAACTCCATCATGATGTCGTGCATCATATTACACAACATGATTGTGGAGGATGAGTGAGATTGCTATATTGATGGAGAGTCTAATGGCGACTAAGATGATCTAAATAGGTCAAAGATGGCTCATGCAAAAATATATGATGGGCCTAATTTGCCTTTGGATCCAATAACTGGTATTATCTCTTTAAATGAGTACCTGAGGTGCCATAGGATGATACGTTCATGTACCACAAACAAGTACCTACAACAGGATCTTGTTGCACATCTTTGGGCCAAAAGAAGCATGAAGTAGGCGTTTAAGTTTTATGTTGTTAAATTTTTTTTTTTTAAATGTTGTTTAAGTTTGAATAACTTCCCCAAGTACTACTAGGGTGGAGACTGTGTTCTTTAATGTTATGTAATGTTGTTTAATATTGTTTAATGGCTTAGGTAGTTATAGGAAAAAAATTAGAATTTTTTATTTTTATTTTTAAATTTTGTTCCAAAAAAAAAAAAAACTCAAATCCAACGGCTACATGGCGTCAGCTGGTTGTTGCTAGTTGGCGTCATGCTGATGCCAGGTAGCCGTTGGATTTGAATTGTTTGGGCCGGCCCGGGCTGGCTGGTTGGATTGGGCCAGCCAGTTGGCCTGATTTAGTATTTTTGGCCCGATGGGACCCACAAGCCCTTTGGCCTAGCCTTCGGTTGGAGACAGTTTTCGTGTCATTTCAGGCTATTTTTAGCCCTCTGGCCGGATCGGTTGGAGATGGCCTTACATTTCTGTATGGCTGTCCTGTATCCCGCTGTATTTTCTTCACAAATCTTGGTATCAGTCTTTTTTTCCTTAAATTTACTTGGGATCTTCATGCCATTTCCTAAATGTTTAGCCTACAGAAATTTGTTATTTTCTCTCCCATGAATCATAGTCTGCATGTCTAACTCTAAGTACGGTTTTCATTTGTTTAATCCCTGCTTTAAATGAATAGTAATAGCTCCATTCAGTACTGCTTTACAAATACGTTTATTTGACTATTTTTGTCTCCGGTTTTGTAATTTTCTAAATGTTATAGTTCTTAGGCTTAGACGTGTATGGTTTAAGGCTTAGACGTGTATGGTTTAAGGCTTCATAGAGGATCTTAGCTTAACTACTCTGATTAAAAAGAAAAAAGCTCTCTAATTCATAAAATAAAAAACCAAGCTGCCATAATATGGCAGTAAACTTGAACATTAGTTTATTATGTCTCATAAAATAGATCATTACTTGTAAATGAACTCAAATCCATGCTCACCAAAATGCGTATGCAGCTTTCATAGCTGCAAGACGTTACATAGTTGCCAGCTAGCTCCAAAGAATTTTATTTTATATTTTTATTTTTTAACAAACAAAATTATCTATACTAAGGAAGATGAATGTGGACTTAGCCTCATAATGGACGAGCAATAATGTGCATGGTTCAAATTCATCTTTGGCGAGAATTGAACCTAAGACTTCATTTACAAGTGAAGAAGAATATTATTTGACCGTAATACTAAGTGGCCTAAAGAAACCAAACTTTGGTTCCACATTTTAGACCAATGGAAGTGATACATTATGCACATCAATTCATGATATAACTAAAATCACTGTGATGCAAATTAATTTCTGGATTTGTCATTTTGCTGGGGCACTTGAATAATACATCCTCAAAAATGGGACACGTGCAGGAAAATAGAGAGCAAGACATGCATGCCATGGAAACCAGAGGACAATCATTTGTATGGCACGGTACACCTTTACAATTGCGTTCCGTGCAAATAACACAAAGAACATATGTGAAAAATTAACACATATTCTATAATATTAACATAAAACGCTATATAAGTTATAACGGTAAACTTTTGCCATGCAATCCTTCTCAAATCAGTCCCAGTGGGCTCAAGCAATGAAAACACACACTGGACATGCTAGATGTTGGATGCCAAATTCCATGGACATGGAAACAGTAGTCACGTGAACTTCATACGTGCACGTGAATTCCCACACCGTCCATATCTTTTTCTCGTTAAATATCCCGGACCCTCCAAATGTCTTTGCTGATCAGTCAATTTGGAGGGCCTCAAATCCTTCACCACTGAAAAAGCAGAAACCCTAGCTTGCTGTCCACAGGACTCTTTTCTGTCTGTTAATAATGGTTCACCAGAAGATGAGAAAAAGATGCTCCGTCATATTCGGGTCCACCCATGGATGGCGCCAAATCCAATTGTTGGGTCAAGAAGGGTCCACGTGGACATAACCCATTACGTACCCATGCTTGGGATTATTAAGAGATTTTTTAATACGTCGGAAACATTGTTCTGTACAACAAGTTCACAGTACATTAAAAAATTTGTCACTGTGGTGGTCCACATGCAGTCACAAACCCTAATCTTTTGAACTTTGGTTTGGCATTTGGCTTCGCACATTTCCATTCATATACAGTTTGATGAACATTTTCATGTCATGTACAATAAGAAAAAAGCATAAATTAAAGGACACCGTCCTCTTCATTGAAGACATATAAACACATCCAATCAATTGGCCCTTCTGATTATCTCACCGACTATGAGCTCGCTCTGTTATCCATATTTCTTTATCTTGCATGTTACATCATATCTTATCACTATTAAATTACTCTTTTTTTTAAAAAAAATTAATTAATTTCTCATTGAACAATAAAATGTTAACTACTTTCTTATTCAACAATCTTTTATACAGGATACAATGTCATTTCAAAATGTGAAATTTTGATGTGGAAGCGGGTTGATTATAACTGTCATGCTACTTGTGAAATTCACAAAATATGAACGAGGTGATTAATTTAATAGGCTTTAGTAACTTCTAAATTGTCCATCACTTTGTTGAACTTCTTTTATATGTTTTTAACTTTACAATTTGGCCGGGGTCCTACAAATAACCAAGAGTATAAAATTTGTGATTTGGATGTCCCCTAATTATTGTTGGCTTTTATAATACACTCCATTATTCAACTGTGATATAGATATTCTACTCGATCGATGAGACTGCAAGGTGATTTTTTTCAAAAGCACTTCGAGTCGTTGTTTTGGATAAATGAGACTACAAGGTGATTTTTTTTCAAAAGCAATTCGAGTCGTTGTTTGGATAAAGATGATGCGCTCTAAAGCTTTAGATCAATCCTGTTTGTTTTTTTCTTTTTCCGAGTAACTTTTTTATATCATAGATTGGCGATTTGGCTTGTTTTTTAAACCTAAATAGTGATTCAGACGACGATGAATGTAAACTGTAAATTAATTTTTGCGTGCTACGCTGTGGTTGGTTCCCATGCCGCATTTATCTAGTTCATAACAGCAACCCTAGGTATATCAAATTTTTAGATCATATTTGTAAACTATATGTGATTTGTCACTAATATAAAATAAGTACGTTAATCAAAATAATATAACTATCAACAACTATGTCGTATGATTTACAAAATATGGTCTAAATTACAAAATCTAGTCTAAATAGTAAGTATTCCTAGCTTTATCTGGTTTCGTAATATCATCACTCTTACACAATAAGAAGATTGAAACAAACTAAAAGTCCAAAATATTTGCTTCAAGTAAACTTTCGTTAATCATCTAATTAAAAGGCTGCTTAATTATTTATGTAATTAAAGTTGAAAAATTAAAGGAAAACATTGCAACCAAAAAAAAAAAAAAAAGACTAAACCTTTACGTCACTGCAGTGCCACTGCCAATGCTACAAACCGACGATAATATATAACGAATAAAAGTCTCCAAAAATGAAGGGGAAGAAGATTTTTTAAAAACTCGTTAATTATGTGCAAATCAATAGATTATTTATGCATTATGCCTTAATCCCTAACTTTCAAATCTAATGTGATTATTTAAGTTCAATTAATCCCTAACTTTCAAATCCAATGTGATTGTTTAAGTTCAAATTTGAAAAAGGGACACCGGCCAACAAAATATAACGATCGATGTATATTAGTGTATATATAGGAATTCCTGACACCATTTTTTTTATACAATTCATAAGTTCTTGTGGAGTCCACTTCATAATATATTTTAACGATTAGAACTGTTTATCTTTTAGAACATCATTCATAGATCATCCTTGTAAAAAAAATTAGACAAATACAAAACAATTTTTTTAATATATAGAATCAAATCTAAAACCATTAAAACATTTATTTGTGGTGAACAAAATGATCCATACATTTCTACAAAGTAACCATAACCATAAACCCTTAACCCAATGGTGATATGATTTCAGATTCGGATTGTTGAGATACATTACAGAGTGGACTTACAAAAACGTGTGTAAAAAATGATGTAAAAAAATAGTGTCACATATCTGCCTCATATATATATAGACACACACACACACTCAATAATGATGTTGTTGTTTGCATTATAAATCCAAACATAAAGTCCACAACAAAACCCAAATCCACTTCCAAATTTATAAGATAATAAGATAAGATTAACAAATACCATAGGATAATATGCTCTGTTCGAGTAGAGAGTATAAGGACATCAAATGCATCTATCTTATTAAAAAAAACAACCTACCAGCTGTGGCCCTACTTTTATGATCAAAGCACATCAACAAATGGATTCAAAGCATCGGGAAAGGGATTACCAAATAGATCCAAATCATACACTAAGAATTATAATTCAAGTGATAGAAAACTAAAAAGTGAATCAAAGAGCTTAATTTTACTCAAGTAGGCGCATATTGTTTGATGTTAGAGGACTCTATAGTTCACCTCTTGTCCTTCCATCTCTTAAACCCTCATGTTTCCTCAAAACGAAAACTAAATAAACAGATAAACAAATGCATACAAAGTACACACAACACTTTAGGTCTTTAACCATGAAGTTATAATGATGTTTCATGTTTTTATTACCTTGTTTTGCCTCATCTAGTCGAGACAACATTTTCTTTTAGGTTTATTTTTAGATACGGTTCTTGGAACTTAATTTTAATTTCACTTTACTCTATATAACTTAAAAGTTGTCACTTTACTCTCTAAACTAAAAAATCGCTTCACTTTTGCCCCATGGAACTCAATTTTGATCTCAGTTTACCTCTTGAAACTTGAAAAGTCAACTCTATAAAACTCAAAAATTTCGCTCCACATTTCCTTTGATCTGTTAGTGTCTTATGTAGGTTTGATTTGGATGAGCCAGGCTAATCAATTTCTGTTTTGTTTATTTTTATCTCTTCAATTTCTTTTAAATTTAATATTCTCTGATTGTTGAATGTTGACTCATAATGGAGACTTATAACGAAATTTATTGCACATGTGGCATAGTCTTATTGGGTGTTAGGTCTCATATATGTTTTAGGAGGCAACTTATAAGTTTCAAGGAGGAGAGAGTTCACAAGTCAAAGTCGAACAAATTTTAAATTTTAAGGAATACAGTAATGACTTTTAAATTACAGAGGACAAAATGAAATTAAAATGGAGTTTTAGAGGATGTAATTAAAAATAAACTTTTCTTTTATATGTTGCATGAAACGAGTGTCTTGCATTTATAACCTTGTATTGCTCACCAGATTTCACAAATGTAAGACACATGTTTCATTTAACATGTGCATGAAAGTTTTTCTCTACCTAGTAACCTGCACCTTCGAAAATTCGATTAGTAAATTTATAATGACAAGTTTTAATCATATCCTCTAACCTTCGAAAATTCAATTAGTAAATTTATAATGACAAGTTTTAATCATCTCCTCTAATTACATTGTGTCATGGACCATAACAATAAAAATGGTTATGTTCATGCCTTTTAATAGTAAATGTGTCTGTCTTTATGCTAACAAGACATTATAAAAATTAATGGTTGGTTATGATCATCTAAGTCAAAGCACTACCATGTTTTAGGTAGCAACTAGTGAGATCATGATCAGATTTGATAAGCACAAGTTGACAACAAGATCATGGCTTAGTGGTGACAGCTATCATCACCAGTTCAAATCTTTTGCACCTATTTTGTATATGGTCTCTTTGTAACTTTTATCATTTATTAAAACGTATTAATCAATTAAATCATTCTTAATTTTTTTATCATAAACTTAACACGTGTCAATCAATGATAAAAACCATAAAAAGAACACGTGCAAAATAAATACAGAAGATTTGATCTAATCAACTTTGATTGAAAAAAGAAAGATATTTTAGGATTAGAGTTTGGTGTAGTGATAAGGAAAATACCGGCTCTTTTCATATACAATTCTCTTCTGTTAAACGTTGCATTTATTTTGATGCATGTGCCTAATTTTTGTCTTGCGTGTTTATAGGTCACTTTAGTATATACGTAAATTTGCAATTTCCAAGTAAATATGAACAACTCTCGATTGAATGGAGCTAAAGAATGTTCATTAGGTAGTATAATTATGGTACATAAAAAATAAAGACATGCGAGAAAACGAATTGAGGAACGAAAATAAGACAGGTAAGAAAATGAGTGTGCGGCAATTATTTTTTAATCAAAATTCAGAGGTTAAATGGCTGAAGCTTTCTAGGCATGATAAGATGTTTGACCATGGTTAAAGCCACGGATGGCTTCAAGCTGCACTGGTAGTTGAAAGTTGAAGCTTTTACCAAACCCCGTCCCCCGGCAACTCAGCTAGCCTTACGCCGTCTTCTACGTCCACTTGGATTCTCTATCTCTCACTCTGTGAAATCATGGGTTCTCTTTGTTCGAGCTCAGTTACTAATTCTTAGGAGCTTTATATGATTTACCATCTGGATTAGTGTAATTTGGCTAATCCAAGAAACTCTGATTTCCCCAAAATCAAGTGTCTTGCTTTCCTTCTAGCTTTCTAGCTGGGTTTTGGGCAGTGAAGATTTTTCCTTAAAGATTGCTGATTAGTTTAAGTAAATTTAATCTGTTTTCAGGGTTCTTCGTCCAATGATTAAAGGAAGTGAAAAGAATCAATTTTTTAACCCAAAGTAGCTTAATTTAGAGGGTTTTCAGGGATCTTTGGAACCCATTAAAGAATTACTTTGACTGCTTACTTTTTATGTTTTAATTTAAAATCTGCATATTTTATTTTCTTGTTGATGGAGACTTTAGTATTTAAAGATAGATTTTATTCTGTAAAATTATATAAGTGTGAGGAATATATATTTCTTTTCTTTTTCCCACTATAGGTTGAACTGGGATTGTCTTATACTGGGGGTTTTTGGTTGGGAGTTCACGTCTTCGTCTTCAATCACTCTTGTTTCTTGGCATTCTATATATACACGTATATGTATTTATTTCTGGTGCTTTGAACTCAGCACAAATGCCTCGCTTACTAATCCGTAATCGGACTTTGTAAGATCAATGATGTCTGTGTTCTTGAAGCTGTGTGCCGTTTCAGAATAACAGTGATTTTCCAGCTCCTCACAATGTCTTTGTCCGACCTTTATCGGATCGCCGGAAGGGTTGATTCAAGTCAAGATTTTGAGTAAGTTTTCTGTTCCAAATTTTACAGTCTTTGCAGTTTTGCCCCTTTTGATTCATGCCATTGAATTGTGTTGTGTTTTGGGTGCTATCTCATTTAACATTTGAAAATTTGTGGATTTGTTGTGGGATTTTAATGCAGAAATGATTTTCTTGAGTTGGTATGGGAAAATGGTCAGGTTGTGATGCAGGGTCAGTCCAGTAGAACTAGGAAGAATCCATCTTGTAATACCTTACCGTCTTATAACACCCCGAAAAATCGAGATAGAGATGTAGGAAATAGCAACGTTGGGAAGACAGGGAAATTTGGGTCTGTGGTGGATTCTGGATTGGATGAAATTCCGTTGTCGTTGCCATCTTCTGAGATGGGTTTGAGTGAGGATGATGACATGTTGCCTTGGTTGAATTATTACATTGATGAGCCTTTACATCATGAGTACTGTCATGATTTTTTGCCTGAATTTTCTAGTGCAACTGCAAATGAGGCTTCCTCCAATCATAATCTTGCCTCGATCGATAAGAGGAGTAGTTCTAGTCAGGTGCTTAGGGATTCCAATCCCAATTCTGCACATGAAGATGCTTGTTTGCAACAAAGGAATGTGGGAAAGGTTGCTCTAATCGGCCGTGCTGATGTTAGCAGACCTAGAACTGGTACTAGTCAGTTGTACTCGCAGCAATCTCAAGCATCATATCCATCTTTCAGATCAAGGGTTTCGGTTACTGCTGGTGATAATACTAGTGCCACCCATCGTGATGTTGGCAAGAATTCAAATCAGATTTCATCTACGGGCGGTTTTCCTGGAATGAAAATGCAGAGGCAAGATCCAGTAATGCCTAGAAACACTAATCCATCCATAATGAACTTTACCCATTTTTCACAGCCAGCTGCTCTTGCGAAAGCTAATGTTCAGAACAACGGTGCGATGGCTGGCTCAGGTTCATCAAGCATGGAAAGGATTGAAAACAAGGACAAGTTTTCAGCTGCAACTAGGAACAATCTGCCCAAGTCAATGCTAATTGATTCAAGCAGTGGTGCACCGAAGGAGTCAAATTCACAATGCCAGCCAATTCTAGTGAGATCCAGTGATGAATTGAAACCAACAAAAGCTAAGCCTCTCGAGGAACCATGTACTGCTAAGCGGTCTGAGGGGGCATGCCAAGAAGAAACCTCTAAGAATGACATAAACGCCAATGATAAACCTTGTGAAAGTGCTAGTAGGGTATCTCCGGGTGGTGAAAAAACTCTGGAACCTGTTGTTGCTTCTTCTGTTTGCTCAGGTAATAGTGTGGAGAGAGGTTCAGATGACCCAACACATGCTTTGAAGAGAAAATGTCGTGAGACTGACGAGTCTGAATGCCATAGTGATGTAAGTTGAAAACTTGGTATTGAATATTTCTTGGAGTTTTCTTAATGTTTCCCTTTCCTCAAATTAAGAAAACTTCCTCCTGTGCAGGACGTAGAGGATGAATCTGTGGGTGTCAAGAAAGGAGCTCATGCTCGGGGCACGGGTTCCAAGAGAAGCAGAGCAGCAGAAGTGCATAATTTATCGGAAAGGGTGAGCAAGACCATTCATTGATGGTATTCATAACAGGGAATATGTTAGTTCCTTCGCAATATGCTGTTTGCAAACTCTAAGATCATTAAGTTGTACTCATTCTGGATTTCTCTGAACAGAGGCGAAGGGACAGAATCAATGAGAAGATGCGTGTGCTACAGGAACTCATACCGAATTGCAATAAGGTTGGTTTTGTTTCTTCCAAGTGTTATATTTTATCTTCTTTCCAAAAATTTGCTTGTGATGTTTGATGGATTTCAGAAGTTTTACAATTTTAGTGTTAAATCAAAGATCTAATTAAAAACTCCTGGAGTGAAAGCAATTTCATGAAATAGTATTCATGTCTACGAAAGTCTATTGATTAAATCTGAAATGTATCTCTACAATCTTTCGAACTTCAACTTTTGTATGAACTTGGTTGCTTAATATAATAGATATTACTGATAATCATGGAAGTTTTAACATAACCTACTATTGGTTGATATCTTCTGTAATTTGGTTAGACTGAAATTTTCATTATGACATATAAGGTGGACAAAGCTTCAATGCTCGATGAGGCTATTGAGTATTTAAAGACTCTTCAACTCCAAGTACAGGTAAACATAATCTTTATCACTCCTTAACTTAGTCATCTCTCGATGTTAATGTCCAATCAACTGAATGTTCGAGTATAACACGGTTATTATTTCAATGTCTATGCAGATTATGTCAATGGTAGCTGGTATGTATATGCCACCAATGATGTTACCACCAGGAATGCAACACATGCATGGACCCCGTATGGCTCATTTCTCACCCATGGGTGTTGGAATGGGAATGGGAATGGGAATGGGAATGGGATTAGGCATGGGTATGCCCGACATGAATGGTTTATCTTCTAGTTACCCTATGCTTCAGGTGCCCCCCATGCAAGGAGCACATTTCCCTGGTTCACTTATGGCAGGGCACAACGTCTTCAATGGGATGATGGGATCTAACCTTCAGATGTTTGGGCTTCCTAGTCAAGGAGTTCCTATGCAGATGCAACGTGCGCCATTAGCTCCCTCATCAGGAGGTTCCTTTGTGAAGTCATCTGCAGGACTAAATGCAGGCAGTTCAGGAGGACCTGTGGAAAATGTGGAATCAGCTCCAGTTTCTAGTTCAAGGGATTCGGTTCATAACATGAACTCTCAAGTGATGCAAAACAATAATTGCAATAGCTCTATGAATCCAACATCTAGTCAGGTTTGTGCATTTACTATGTAGTCGATTTTGTTTATAATTTATGAATATTAGTTTTGGAGTTTTGTTTAATTGATGCTGGATATCCGTTGGGCTTCTTTGTTAGTGTTTATGTTAGAGCATCAAACCTGAATCAATTAACGATATGTGAAAAGATCCTAGGATTTTGTGTGTGTGTGAGATAACGTTATGATAATTGTCAAGAACCTTGGATTGTTGCGTTATTTTCATGCCTAAATCAAGTTTTTGTTGTTCTTTGTTGTTTCCAGGGCCAAGCAACAAATGAGGGATTTGGACAGACTGCATTGGTGCGAAATAATGTTCAAGCGGCTGATGCTAACAACAACAGAGCTAACAGATAACGGAATGATCTTGTGCTTAGTTGAGCAGCTAGTGAGTGTATAAAGGCATTCTCCACAAATTTTAATGTTCACATACACGCCACAGTAATAATTCATTTTTGGAAGAAATATGAACTTGTCTCCGCTTGTATATTCAGGTTTTGGTTAACAAGCAGTTCTATCTGTCGTTGGAGGAGAGGAATCCATGTTGCAGCATCCTGAGATTGGACCTTTTTTGCTTGCTTCTGATCTGGGTAGATACATTTTACAAGTACACAAAAAAGTACGAGTCGATGACGTTGTTTGAACCTTGGCAATAACCATCTGAATTCTAATTTCAGGAGAGAGTACAATTACATATTGCACAGATTTTGGTCCTTGAGAAGACTCTGCAGTACCTTCTAGCATTTGTACATTCACTTTGTAGCCGGTGAGGTACTGTATACGAGTTGAGAATATACCGGACATGTGTTGAATAATGAAATGATAGTAATGTCTTAGTATATCTGTCGTACTTTCTTTCTCTGAAGCCATTTTGATGAAATATGTTACGATCGGTTTCTTTTTTATGTCCTGAAATTCCTTATTAATGAGAAATGTTAGTGCTTCGAAAGATAACATGATGAATTTTTGTCGAAAAATCTTGGTTTTCAAGGTTCCATGTTCGGTTTTTCCTGCTCCCAGCGGGTATTCGCAAACCTTCTGTTGTACTGTTTTCAGTTTTCTTGATCTCTTGGTATGTAATCTACTTTCGCTTCAACCGAAATGCACAATGATCGGAAAAATTGTGATCAGATGATGATACTGATATTTGCAACTTTTAACATAAAATCTACATTCGATTTTCACTCATAAATTTCCTTCGCGAGGAAACTGACAAGAATCAAACACCGAAAACTCAAACAGTAATTACAATTAAATCAACAGCATCAAAAGGGGAAGAAAACTAACAAATATACACACCACATTACACTACAGATTATGGCAGAGCCCTTATATCTTCTAAACGCACACATCCCTTTACCATCAAAACACAAGCCAAGATGCAAATTAATATTCCATCTCGTTATTTAACTTTGATAGCCTCCTTAGTTCCGGTAGCAGGAGTTTGCGAGCTTGGAGATTTCCCCACAATGATAGCCTTCTTTGCCTTCACCAGTGACCGTTTTACCTTTGACAGAAGGTTATTCGACTGTTTCTGAGTGGACTTAGCTGGAACTTCCTTTGGCAGGTCCATGGGGGGTTTTGCCTGATCACCATCCTTGGTGGGAGGAGGCTCTACATTCTGATCAGGTTTCACAACTTCGTCCATAATTTTCTCCAATTTATCAGCATCTGTTTTAACAGTTTCCTTTCCTTTAACTTCTAATTCATATTGCTCGGAATCGTTAAGTGGTTCATCAACTTCAACAGCTCTAGTGACTTTGTCCGGCTTCTCCTCCTTGGTTTCAACTTCAGCTGGAGTCCCATTTTCTATCTTTTCTGCTGCTTCGCTTTCCACCACAGGTTCAACATCTTTCGCAGCTCCCTCAAATGATTTTTCTATAAATTCAGCGGGAGAAATAATAGAGTTCTTGACATCCTCTTCAAGTACAGTTTTGTTTTCGTCGTCTTCAAATTTCACATTCTTTGTTTCATTCTCTTCTGCAGGCTTTTCTGTTTCCACCACTGCCTCTTCTGCTACCTTCTCAACCACATCAATAGGTTGAGTTGAATCCTCAGTTACCACATTTATCTTCTCGTTCTCTTCAATTCCGCCATTCTTTGCCACCACCTCTTCTCCTACACTTGCCACCTTCACTGCCGCCTCTTCTGCTAGCTTCCCAACCACATCAGGCCCGCCTAATTCTTTCTTTTCACCCGCTTCAATTGGCGGAGCTGGATCCTCAGCTATCGCATTCCTGTCTTCATTATCTTCAGTTTCGACATCCTTTGCCACATTCTCTTCTCCAACCTTTTCCAACTTCACTTCAGCCTGCTCCACTAGCTTCTCAATCACATCACCTCCATTTGATTCTTTCCCTTGTTCCTCTATGATTGGTTGAATTGAATCCTCAGTTACCAAATCTCTCTTTCCATCCTCTACAGTCTCCACCTCGTTTTCTCCAACCTTTTCCAGTTCCACATCTGCCTCGTTCACTAGCTTCTCAACCACATCAACGCCACTTGATTCCTTATTCTCATCTTCTTTAATTATTTGAGTTGAACCCTCAGGAATCACATTCCTCTTCTTGTTTTCTTCGATTTCCACATTCTCTTCCCCGACCTTTTCAGTCTCCACAGCTGGCTCTTCTGCTTGCTTCTCAACCACATTGACAGCACTTAATTCTTTCTTTTCGTCTTCAGTTGCTAACTTTTCTGTGATGTCAGGTAGAGAAGCATCCCCTTCATCTTGTACTTCAATTTGAGCTTCCCGACTAAGTGAAGCCGCTCCAAGATTTTCGGTTAGTCTAGGCTTGTTATCTTCATCATTTTTTTCTTCTTCCACGACTGTTGAATCTTCAACCTTATCAACTGAAAATCCTTCATCTTTCACTTTTTCAACCTCAACACTTTCCTCAGGCCCAACTTCATCCTGTTTCTTTTCTTGTTCCACAAGTTTGGGCTGTTCTGGTTCTTCCTCCACTGCTAGACTAGGTGCGTCCGTTGTTTCAGTTTCCCCTTCCTCCAAGACTCTGGTAGGCTCAGTCTTTTCAGCTATAGAGCCTTCATCTTTTTCCGTCTCATCCTGCACAATCTCTTCAGGCTCTACATGCTCAGATTCTTCTAGTTTGTCCTTCACATCTAAGTCTTTGACTGTTGCTATGGATCCTTCATTCCAAGTGACTTCCAATGGCTTCTCTTGATTCTCAATGGTTACAATTGATGATAGAGGAGCATCAACTATCTTCGGTTCCTCCACTTGCCCTACTTCAAAGCTATCTATGGATGGTTCTTTCGGGGCTTCTCTCACTACAGACGCAACCACACTTTGAATATCTAATGTTTGTGAATCAGGAATGGATTCATTTTCCGTCTTTTTTTCTTCTGCGAGCGGAACATCTGGCACAGGAGCATCAACTATTTCAATGCTATCTATGGCCACTTCTTTGGGTACTTCTCTTCCTACAGACTTAATTGCGCTCTTAATCTCTGCCAGGCTCTCAACAGCATCAACCGCTTGCTTTGGGATATCGAGTGTTTGTGAAGCAGGAATGGCTTCATTTTCCACTTTTATTTCTTCTACAAGCGGAACATCTTGCGCAGGAGCATCAGCAGCCTTCTCAGCCTTCTCAGCCTCAACTGCTGCAGCTGGAGGCTCAGATGATGTTGCAACGGTTAAGGAAACACCATCTTGTTCAGAAGCCTTTTCGCCTTCTATTTTCTTCTCAACTTGCTACAATGGTTAAGAATGATCGGAAGGAAAATAAATGAATCCATTCAGAAAGAGAACTTCACATAGAAATAACTTTGCTTCCAATCTCTTTTGGAATCTGTAATCTTACATAGATCTCTTGATATCCAATTCAAATCATAAAATCCCAGATATGTATACAAATTCAAAACAACTAATATATATATATGTATGTATGTATGTATGTATGTATGTATGTATGTATATCACTTGTTGAACATCTTAAACACACACCACCCATCAGTTTATTCATGGTAGGGATAAATTTTCAAAACCCTAAATATGAAAGTTAAATAGAGTACATCCGATACCCCACATATTCTTAATATCTTATCTGATCAGTTTCCATTAATTAAACAGAAAAAAAAAGAGGTAATGATATGATGGATACAAGTAAAAAACAGATACCTCCAAAATTACAAAACCCTAAGAACAAGGTTTACTCCTATGAATTAACCAGAAAAAAAGGTATACTTCTGTGTTGCTCCAAGTTGGTACTGATGATAAAAAAATACATAATCATGAACAAAATCATTCATATATACCCAGTTTAAATTCCCAAAAAAGTTCATATACTTAATCACTAAAACACTTAATTATCACAGTAAAAACTGAAGAAACAAACCTCATCGGTGGTAGGAATTTGAAGTGATGCAACAGTTTCAGCAGCCATGAGAGTGATCAACAGAAAAAGTTAACGCTTCTGCTTGGTAGTAAGTGAAGATCAAGTGATTAAAGCAGAAGCCAAAGAAAAAGGAGAAAAAGGCAATGCAAGAACCCCAAAAGGAAAGCAAAAGGAAAAAAAAAAAAAAATTTGGAAAGGCCACATCACATGGTTTGCCACAGCAGCAATGATTAGATTAGAAAACCACTTTGGTTCTTTTTTGTTTATCCACTTAAATATGTAGACGTTAATGATTGGATTATTACTTAATTATTGATTAATGTGTTTACTTATTTTTTATTGGTGACACATGTGTCATCAATAAAAAATGAGCATGTTTATCAACGCTTAAGTAATAATTCAATTATCAACTTTCATGTCGTTTAGTTTACAAAATTTGGTATACAAATTTAATCTCTTAACTTTACTCATATATAAATGGTGTGACAACTACAATTATCCCAAGAAGCTGGAATCCACAGGTGTACTTGTTTATAGATACGGAGAACCAGTTGATAATATTTATATTTTCTGTGATTTTTTATTTATTTATGTTCAAACGTTTTTTTAACCTTGGGAAAAGTACTTAGATGGGGATTCGGCTACGTTACAAGCTTTATACGAAATATAACTGTTGCAAAAATCATTAGATTCTTATATAATGATAAACTTTTTAGGTACAAGTCGCTTCATCACTAACATCATTGATGTTATCTTCAACTTAACTAATTAGCCATTCCCACTTATCCCATGAATATTTTTAAGTTCCTTGCCATGGTGTGTAATGAAATGGATGCAATGATTGCGGGTTTTTGGTGGGGAGACTCGGGTGGGGTGAGGAAAATCCATTGGGTCTCGAAGGAGACTTTAGGGCTCCCAAAGTGTATGGGTGGGTTGGGCTTTAGATGTTTTCAGGAATTTAATGATGCTCTACTTGCCAAACAATGTTGGCGTCTGATTAATGAACCTGACTTGCTCTGCGCTAAGGTACTCAAGGCCCAATATTTCCCGAACTGTTCGTTTTTGGATGCTAGAAAAGGGGGCCAGGCCTCTTGGGCGTGGACCAGCCTCTTGGCGGGACAAGAATTGCTTTTACAGGGGGCTCATTGGCAGATAATTTTGGGGGGGGGGGGGGGGAAGGCGTTCGGGTTTGGGTCGATAGATGGCTCCCCTCCATACCTATGGGACATCCGTCTCCTTCGAGCGGGGTGGCGGTGACTAGGGAATACCTGGGTAAGTTCCCTAATTTGTCAGACTTCTCATGATTGGGATATAAGCTTCCTCACTCCATTCCTCTCCTTGACGGAACAATCTGCAATCTTGTAGACTCCTATTAGGAATCCACGATGGAAAGACCGGCTGGTGTGGGCTGCTAGCAGAAATGGTAAATATACGGTCAAATCTGGGTATCTCTGACTGCAATTGTGGTCTCTTTCTTTGAGGGACCACAGACCTTCTTTCTCCCGTGTCGTTCCAGAGTAGGTGTGGAAGAATATTTGGAAGATTGAGGTACCTGCTAAGATACGTCACTTCTTATGGAATATTGTGCATAATGCCATTACTACTATGGCTACTTTATGTAGAAGACGCTCTTCCAGCACCCATATATGCTCGATCTGCTGCTGTCAAGAGGAAACAATTGAGCACCTTCTTCTTCTCTACCCATGGGCTGAATCCATTTAGGCTAGTGGGGCGCTAAAGCATAAGATTAGCAGGGGAGGTATCACAAATTGGGTGTTATGGTTGCAAGCTATCTTCAAGCACAATATGGGAGCCAATGCGAATCGTGGTTGGGTGCAGACATATGTGGTTTTTTCATGTTGGCATATTTGGAAAACCCGGTGCAATTATATGTTCAACCAATTGCCCATCAACTCAACACAAATTCTCATGGCAATCTCCAACTTGATGGAGGCTTTCTTGGTTGCGAGGAGGGATTGTGGGGTCATCGGGACTTCTGTGTCGGCTACGGTGGGGCGGGTTTCTAGTTGGAGTCCTCATGCCTCCCCTTTCTGTAAAGTAAACGTTGATGCGAGTGGGTCCATGTTGACTAAATTTGGTTTTGTTGGGGTTGAGGTGCGAGCTGTTATAGGAGATTTCTTTGCAGAGGCAAGATATGCCATTACGGCTCCAAGTGTGGCATCGGCGGAGGCCTTTTGTGCTGCTTCGGGGTTGCGAGGTGGGTTTCTCTTTGGGTCTTACATCTGTTGTCTTCGAGTCTGACTCCCTTGAATCTATCTCATGCCTTTCTGATTCGATGGAGGATGGTGGCTGGGAGGCCTTTCCAATTTTGATGAAAGTCAAAGAGTTGGAGAAGTCGTTTCAAAACTGTCATTGGTCTTGGGTTCCAAGATCAGCCAATGCTGTGGCGGACTCTCTTGCGTCGGCAAACAATCCGGGGATGTGTGATGTTATTTGGGTTGATCGATCCCTATCTTCTTTGGTGCATGTGCTGAACAATGATGGCTTACCTTGTCCTCATTAGTTTATTTTGACAGTGTAGGGGGTGACGTTTTGCATGGTTACTGCGTCATTCCTTCTTGTACCCCTCTACACTGTTTATTTTGCTTTGTTAGCTTTTGCTTGCCTCGTTGTAGGCTTTCCCTGTTCGTTTTGGCATCTTTGACCTGCAATATCATTCTTAGTTACCAAAAAAAAAAAAAAAAAAAACTAATTATTGCTAAATGTGGGGTTTTATCATAAAGCCCTAGGTGATATTGGGGGTGAAAACTCTTTTATATTAATGATATATTTTTTTATCATATGCCCGATTTAGGATCCTATTCTCTAACATTCTCTCTCACGAGTGGCTCCACACGGGGTCACAAAGGAAACCACCTCACATCTGGAACTAATCACGTCATTATACCGGAGCTAAAGCCAATATGGTTGGTAATTTTCAGTCATTGGAGAAAACACCAATCTTTTCGAAGGCCCAGTCATCTCAGTTGGTATTTAGTCATTGGAGCCAACACCAATCTTTTCGAAGACCCAGTCCTTCAGTTAATACCCTTAAGCTGGAGCTACGCAACTTTTCGAAAGCTTTCCTTGCAAACAATAGTACTCCTCGCCTCCGGGCAAGTAATCCCACGGCGAGGTTTCTAGGTTAAGCTCTAGCTGGATGATCACTAGTCCCAACTTAAGGAAGCAAATTCAAGCCTAGTAACTTAGGCCCATGACGTGTCAAGAGAATAGCTTGCTCTGTTACCAAGATAAACTTTTCAGGCCCAGCACAGGCCACCACCAACATCACCGATATTGTCCCAACTTAACCACCAATCGTTAGGTGCAAGGTTTCATTATAAAAGGCCTTGGTGATAATAAGGGCAAAATCTCTCATATACTAATTGTATATTATTTTATCATATGACTGATGTGAGATCATATTCTCTAACATATGCATGATCTAATTGTTGATTTTTTGAACCACTCAGTAGTACACGATAAAAGAAAAAATGTAAAAGAGAGATTCAAAAGTCATAGGATTTTGAATGGAAATGATTGCAAAGTCGTGAAATTTGTAATCCTTGGTCATATATAAATGGTGCGAAGATTAGGTTCTCTTGGTTGAGAATCAAAGTGTCAGGTTTCCGGGTTTAAACACCAGGTCAGGGGCCGGTTGCGAAAATCGAATTGCCAAATAAGGTACTTTAATTCTATGATGCAGCTAAGTCCCATGTAACCCCAAATGATATCTACGAATACATCATCCCGAACACAACCCTTTTTTTTTTTTTTTTTTTTTTTTTTTTTTTTTTTAACAAACGATAGCATTAGTAGATTAAATTGTTAAATATTAGGGGAAGGAAGATCGATGCAAATCGAACCTGCAACAAAATGAATAAACATTATTACTTTCCACCAATTCGGTAAAACACATATGCCCGAACACATGTTTAAAAATGTATTATTACTATGTGGATGAATGTGATGGAAATTAAGAGAACATGTTACCTTTACTTGTTGGTAAAGTTTTAGTAACCCTAAAGCAAAGGAAAAGTGAAGCATGTGATGTGACTGACATTTTGAGCCCACCAATTGACCAAAAGCAAAAACAAAAGGGGCGTATTATCCACACGCTCATTTTTACTTTTCACATATCCCTTGTTAATTCATGTCTATTGATTTTCTTCAATTTATCCGATCCGACGGTTGAAAACTAAAAAAATGTGGGAGAAGTAATCCCAAAGAAAAAGCCCAAAAGTTACTTGTGGGCATCGTATCATGTGGCAAAACTTCATAAGTTCATATAGATGTTTCTTTTTCCTCTTTTCAAAGAACTCTGTGCCTCGTTGAATAAAAGCCCATGGTCTTCAGGGTTGGGTTTGAGCCTTCTTGTTTTCATCTTGGCTTTTAGGTTTGAGAGACTCTATATCCAGTATTACCAAGTACCCACAAAGCCTAACCAGCCTAAAAACCAAAAATGCAGACCCATGCATTCTAGTCCACTGAGGTTTTGTTTGTTACGTCGGACTGTCTTTGAGATGATTGGCTTCGGGGACTAAGCTAGATTGACTTGGCTTGAACTGAGCTGGATAAAAATAGTGAAACTTTTAGTGCAGCATTGATAAACTCAAGAGAAAAGAGGACAACCAGATAGCTCTTCTTCAATTCAAGAGAAATAACTATCAATTTTTATGGCAAATTGACCAAGTTCATGAGCAACTCTATCGGCCTCACGGCCTTGCGAGCTACACGAAAACTTGCTAAAATATTCCCCAAGAAAAGAACCCTAAACAAAGTAAAAAAGAAAAGAAAAGAAAACTCCTTCAATTCCATATCGATCTAGTAGAGAGAGAGGGGAGACTTGTTCTGTATGAAGCTCACTCGATGATAGATAGCTTTGATGAAGAACAGCAGCTCGCTCTCACCAATTCACTTCACCCAAAGGTGGCGGCGTGGTGACAATGTAGTACGGTTTCTTAGCAATCCCTTGCTTTCGCGTGGGACTAATTTTTCACGACTTAACGAGGTCCAGAGTCCACACGAGTCTGAGCTAATCTCATTTAACTTAGTCCAGAGCCATACGGCCCATACCAAACAAGTGATATTAGTACTAGCTAGTCCAATCCTAGCTAATTAAAACAAACGAGGCCTAAGAGCATATATACCCAATTTATATCACCATTAGCTGAGATCTTATCTGTAATGTACCTGTTAAAAAATTGTTGTGTGTTATTGAAATACTGTCACATGATAATGTTGCAAAGTCCAAACAGTCAGTTATTTATAATATCGCCAATTAGTATTCTCAATATCTCTAAACTTAATTAGAACACATTTAAAATTGTCATCTTGCAACCTATTTGACGGAATGTGTATGTTGGATAACTAGATTCACTCTTTAGGCTGTGAAACTTGGAAGATTTAGGTGTAACGATCACATTATCATGTGATGTTTGTAATCTACGTGCGATGATTTGAGTAAACCATAATTGATATTTTACAGACTACGCATAATATAATATGAGTAAATTAGCAACACTACTTGATAGTGTGATTGTATTAACAAGTTTTTCATAAATCTACATAGCAATGGGTGTCTACCCAAACGGAGCTTCCAGCAAAATTGAATTTACAAAAATGCTGGTGCTCTTCAAGAATCTCGAGTTTAAACCACCCAGAAAAGTATGATGTGATGTACAAACCCTAATCAAGTGTCAAGTTCTAAGTAATCTCTGCTAATGAAAACGCCATGGGTAAATCGTACGTGTAAAGAGTGGTTAAAGGGGGAAAAAAATATTATCGAGCACAAAAAGAGGGGAAAAAATATTTAAGTGAATGTCAGTCGCAATCACTCATGCGTATGTCAATTGCAATCACTCATGCGTATGTTAATAATTATCAACTATTGATATATGTATATGCCATTTCATTGTAAAATTCACATACAATAAGGGATAGAAGTTCAAATAACTGTTTGCAATTGAGATTATAGGAAGGGATGGATTTAAAATTAGGCCCTAATTATACTGTGATGGATTAGAGATTGAAGTGTCTGCCATGGTCCTTCTTGTTCTTTTTTTCTTTTTTTCTTTTTTTCTCTTTCGTTATGAATTTGATTAGACAACTCTAATCAAAATCTGTTAAGGAAAGCCCCAATGAGAGTCTGACATCAGTTCTTTGAAGCACACTGATTGAGAAGACAATTTCTGGGATCATTCCCATTAGAATCTCAAACAGTTCAATTAGGGGCAGAGGCTTTCCCCCAAAATTAAAAGTAATCATGTAAATGAGGCAAGAAAGTTGACTATCATTTCATTTCCCACTATAAAGCAAAAGCAAATATGTAATTATTCAAAGATGGGGTACAAAGGGAGCATTTCAACCAGACAAAGCTTTTGATAATTGATGGGATTAATAACTTAATTGGCTACCTTCAGACCCTTCTTATAATTAGTGTTTATCTTCTTATTAAAGTCAATTCACACAGTCATTTTCAACTGATAGTTGGTTTAGCAGTACACAGTCTCTACTTGACTAGAGAAGGTCTCAGGTTTAACATATATAAATGCAAAAACGATGTATTTGAAGTGAATTTGATATTAAGTTGTGACACATTATTAATTGTTACAGACAAATTAATTGTAAATTGTAGAAGTATCCTTTGTAAAAAAAAAAAAGGTTGCCACTGTAATTTGCACCTTCCCTCTCTCTTTTCAAGGTGGTTTTATGTCGCTGAAGATGCTAAAACCCTATTAAAATAACTATCATATATATGGGGATCACTGTGGAATTAATAGTGGCATTTTTACATAATAATGATTGTTAATAAGATCTTAAGCTTCCATATATGGTAATTAAGCGAACGTCACGATTCATGATGCTGATGCTCTCGTGCTTTTCCTATCATCATCACTCTCCCTCGGACAAGATAATTAAGTTTTAGTTGTGATTTAACTTAATTCTTATGAGAAGCCATGTGCTTATGTTTCCAATTGGCGCTAATGGGCCAATTGAGTTGATCACATTAAGGTCATCTCAAATGTAAACCTTTTCTAGGCTCCATTAGATCCATCTCCCCAGCAACACAATGTGGTGTGTTTCCCACAAATTTTGTTTTTTTTCCCTACATTTCATACCTGTATTTTGCTCAATGTTATCAAAGATGCTAGGTACTAGTCGGACGGGTAGGGGCTAGGCGGTTTTTTATTTTTTTTAAATTTTAATTAAATTTATTGTACAACATATAAATAAATGTCTACTTATACTTAAAAAAAATGCATAATTGTATTAGGATACATAAATTGCAAAACAAAATGACATATAGATTATAAAGTATTAGGACATATTGAAAACATGGGGAACAAACATATATTCAGTGTTCATCCAAGTATTAAACAAGTCTCTTACAATTTTTTAAAAAAATATGTAAAATGAAAGTTTAATCTATTTTCTATCTAAGTAAGAATCGCGACCTAGGCATGTACTTAGGTGGGCTAGACGGGCCCCTAGGCAGGTCTAGGCGCCCTTAATTTTCAAACAGGTAGA
This sequence comes from Heteromeles arbutifolia, assembly GCA_024362995.1. Taxonomy (NCBI): domain Eukaryota; kingdom Viridiplantae; phylum Streptophyta; class Magnoliopsida; order Rosales; family Rosaceae; genus Heteromeles; species Heteromeles arbutifolia. Next base: position 9,780,538 of record JANCRC010000017.1, on the reverse strand, counting down.
GATTAATCGGGGCAATAGCCAATCGCTTAGCGCCTAGGCAAGGGTCTAAGCGAGAATTTATAAAGCAATGATTTTGCTGCAGCACTTTCTAGCCATAAAATTTTGGTAGTTTGTGGAAAGGGTATCTATCTTATTCATAATCTTAGTGCACAAACATGCATAATCACATAAAACCCAACCAAAATCCAAAAAATCCGGAATATTATTGTTTGGCTACTATGATGGTTTGCAAACTTTGAGTTTTAATTAGATTATGGGCAACTTAAGAGCAGCTCTACTCTTGGAAAGATAATGCAGGCAGAAGATTGAGTGAGTTAGAGTCTAACTATGTGAAGGGGAAATGATATATAAGATGACCGCAAAGCAAGTCTGCATGCATGCATGCTCACATTGAGAAAGACTTGGCTGGCTGTCACAATGTTCATGTAGTGCTCACCTGATGAGTGATATACATCATGTGTTGAGAGTATCCATCCTACTTCGAAGAAAGAAGGAACTTTGTATGTGTTTAAAAGTAATTTGAACTATTCCCTATATTGGAAATTGGTTTTATGGTAGAACCCGAACGTTCTTCATGGTATCAGAGTAGTTTGCCCCTCGTGTGAAGCCTAACGACCACACGTACTCTACATCACTAGGTTTGTGTTCTATGTGTAGGCTTGAAAATTTGCCACACTGATGGGGGGTGCCGAGAGTATCAATCCCACATCGGAGGAATGAGGGTGTGTTCAGAGTATCAATGCCACATCGGGGAAATGAGGGACCTTACATGTGCTTATAAGTAATTGGACTACTCCTTATATTGTCAATTGATTTTATGGTGGAAACCCAACTTTTTTCAATGTGGTGCATGCTATCATGAGGGCATACCTCGGTTGTTTGTAAATCTTTCCCTCATTGAAGATATTCTAATGTATATATAACACGCGATATTTTTTCATATTAATTTCTCTCTCATCACGTGACATATACTAATAATAAGGGATGTACTTCAGTTACACCCCAAATTAAGTTTTCCCATGTTGACTTAATTTGAGTGGGTTGGAATTAATTTCTGCAATTTAGTTAGCAAAAAAAGTGTCATTTCTTTGATTTTGCTGTCAATTAGTTGTCTGTTTTTTTAATTAGCTTATGAAAAGATGGCTTTAAGGATAATGCAAAAGAGGCATCTTTCAAGGGGCATATGGATTGTGCCTCCCTCCATTTCAATGATTTATTTATTATTTATTAGGGTTTTTATCACAAATGGTCTTTGAAATTGACCTTCACCATCAAGATGGTCTCTGAAACTAAAAATCAATCAATGTAGTCCCTGAAAATAGGTGTCTCAAATCAATGTAGTCATTCCATCACAATTCTGTTAAAATTTTTGTTAAGTGCTAATGTGGCAAATAAATGGGCCCCACAAGATTTACGGGTTTTTATCACAAATGGTCCCTGAAATTGACCCACACCATCAAGATGGTATCTGAAATTGACCCACACCATCAATACGGTCCCTGAAAATGACCCACACCATCAATATAGTTTTTGAAAATAGGTGACGCAAATCAATATGATCATTCCACCATTATTCTGTAAAAAAAATTTGTTATGTGCTGATGTGGGTTTAATAATTAATTAAAAAAGTTTTCTAAATACCTTTTTGCACAATGAAATTATTTTTTCTTATAGTAGGGCCTACTCCGAAGAGATATCCCTTCCATAAATTCTCGAAGGCACAAGGCTTAACCAAGGCCTAAGAGGGGGTGTGAAAATATTTTTCAACCAACAATAGACGCACCTCGGCTATAACCTCATTATCTCAAGGGAGACCTCGCCGTTCTTTGCATCACCAGACCACCAAAATTGTAACGGAAGGACCACATTGATTTGCGACACTTATTTTCAGTGACTACATTGATTGATTTTCAATTTTAGGGACCATCTTGATGGTGAGGGTCAATTTCAGGGACCATTTGTGATAAAAACCTTAATTATTATTATCTTCTAAATATCGCCTCTCCTCTCCCTTCATGAATTTCATTTACATTGTGCCTTTTCTAGTACTTAGATGTTATAATTTTACACTTACTTACATGATGAGTTTTATTAAAGTAGTACTACTAGTTATCAAAACCTTCCACTTGATGCATCACACTTTGCCTAAGATACAGAAAACTAAAATCTGATAAGACTGCCATGTTTCCACAGAATATATGTAAACCTGAGTGGAAGATTTCTGTAAAGTGAACTCACATATTTATCTTTTGTACATGAAGGAATGAATGGAAGAAGATAACCAAGTTCTGCAGTACATGTATGATTTGTCATGTGATTGATCATGAGTAGTTTAGCTAGATTACAAGACTTAATCCATCGGAGTGACACCGGATTAGGGTTTAGGCCTCCTCTTACACCGTCTGTCACAAGCTGGACGCTTGCGCTTGCCCATGCTTATCTCCGACGTGGTTGTAACCCTAAGATCAAACCCATTAATTCTTATCTGATGCAAGAAATACTGTGTGACACTATGCTGATGTATGTTAATTGATCTTTTTACTTGGTCGACATTTTTGACTGGAATGCTAATGACTTTAAATCAACAGAGAAGCCATGACACAGTTAAAGAGGTAGTTTAATTATATAGAAGAAGAAACATTCAAAAAGAAGAGAAAGGAAAAAGAAAAATGCACGGCCTTGATTTTAAGGGAAAGCCCCCAGCACAATGATGGTGTTGTGATGACTGTTTGAATAAAAAAAATTCACTGTCTCCCCTATAAATAAATATTTACACAATTTCATATAACTAAGACTATACTATAAAAGACAAGTCATTCAAATTAGTAGAAAGACTTATCTAATACGAGGTTCATATCATCGTGACATTTCATACTACTAATATAAGGTTATTTATAAGACTCTTTTCATGACCTTGTATAAGTGATCGAGGACACTATGATCACATTAAATTTTTCCAATACAAGTTTCTCTCTCATATTAGGTCTTCGAGAAAGAGATGTTACCAATTAGATACATTTATATATATATCGATATTTTTCATTCCAAAATGAATTATGTGATCATAGATATGATTGTATACAACTGACACTGGAGCAAATGTTATCCTCCTCCCCTTCAAACGGTTATATAACCTCTCCATTATGGCAACGCACATCGTGGACCATTAAGTTAATAATAAAGGCAATATATGGGCCTAAATATTTTGCTAATTGGTGATTAACAAAGCCCCACAAACCTTTTTTTATGCAATTTCAGTTCGATGTGTTCTTCCTTGAAGCCGATAAACTTGGGGGACCAATATTTCTTCCTTCATATTGTAAGTTCTCGAGTATATATTCATTCACTCAATTCAACCTTTTTCTGTAGCCAAAGTCCAGCTCAGCAATTCGTAATATACAAATACACATTAATTTCAAGAAGTGAATTTGGATTAGATCTGTCCCAAGCTTTGTCTGGCCATGATTACTTAAGTGTTTAAGAGCCACAACCTTATGTTCCTCTTGTCCTTGTGACGATTGTACAGTAACGTAAACATTATCTTCACCGATATCAACATTAATAAGATTAGCCTGTTTTTCTTGAGGCTTTAGACTAAATGCATGCACCAAGAAACTGCAGGTAATATTGCAGTTACCAATTTACCATGCCTAAGGTTTCTCATTTGGCAAAATGATTTAATGATCAAAACTATCTACCTTCGAGGTCATATCCTTCAAAGATGTTCCATGCAAAAATCCAACCACCACGTAAAACGTTTAATCATCTAACTGTTGTGAAATACAGAGAATAACTCTTTGACCGAATATCACACTAGTATTAATTCAACTTGATTAATTAAGGAATGAATATAATCAAACAGCTAATAAATTTTCATTTAATTAATTTAGTTGATTTTTTGCAAAATTATTATATAAAAAAACAATTTTGATGTTCATGAAACATTAGACAATAATATAAGAGAGAAGATAAAAGAGAGGATAACTAGTAGAGTAATGCTATTCATACCATGTTTTTGTACCACATTTTCATACCACCTTAGGTGGCATTTGATGTGAGCAGTCACATCATTTGAATTAATCAGATTTTTAAATTTAGTTCATTATTTAATAAACTAATAATTAAGAAAAACTAGTTAATTAAATGATGATTGTGGTATATGAGGAGTCTTTCTCCTTCATTTCCTTGGTTTTGCAAATTTTTCAAATGATATGGCTGTCCACATCATATGCCACCTAAGGTGGTATAAAAATATGGTATGAATAACATTACTTTAACTAGTATGAGTAATGCTATTCATTTTTTGTAACACATTTTCATACCACCTTAGGTGGCATTTGATGTGGACAGCCACATCATTTGAATTAATCAGATTTTTAAATTTAGTTTATTATTTAATAAACTAATAATAAAAAAAAAACTAGTTAATTAAATGATGATTGTTGTATACGAGAAGTCTTTCTCCCTTCTTTCCTTGGGTTTTGCAAATTTTTCAAATAATGTGGTTGTCCACATCAGATGCTACCTAATGTGGTATAGAAATATGATATAAAAACATGAAGTTACATGTGTTGGACTGTGAAATTTTTTAAACCTTCCAATCATTTGATGGCAGAAGACAGAGATTCATTCCCTAGAATGGAGGGTCCAGAAGATAAAAAACGACCAAAAATATTATATTATAAACCTAGTTAAAAAACCAGTTTCAATATGCAGAAACATAGATTAAACAAAAGTGAAAATATAAAAATGACAGCAAAGCCGACAGATTATCATTAAACATGTATGATTTTATCAACCTAAAAAGAACAAGAGAGAATAAACATGCAACAATAGTTGACTTCATAAAAACAGCTCATATGGTTCATATGATGAGGCATGGAGATTACGAGCATCTTCTCGTAGGGTTTTAATATCCAATTTCCCAGCAGGATGTTCTGAATTCAGACATTGCTAAGGTCAAGGGAAGCTTCATAATACAAGAACAAGTTGACAGGCTATCACAGACAAAAAAATTATTATTAATAATAAAATGTGATTAAGGAGATTTTTTATTTATTTGGGAAACTATAAACATTTATCAGTTTTGGATGTTTGTTGCATATACTCTGCAATACAGAATAATAGAATATTCTGTCATCCAGAACTATAAAGAAGATGATATATTCATTCTTATATTCATTAATTTCGCTTTTTCTTTTCTTTTCTGATTTTTACATTATTTAGCTTATCAAATTACTATTGTAATTTATAAATAAGAACATTAAGTTATTCATACCATATTATAAGGTCTTTGCTTATAACATTTGCCACGGTATATTTTGAGAAGTTTGGGTAAGTGGCCTCGTTAAAACCTTGCTCAGAAAAAATCTGGTAGGAAAAAATTTGAAAAAAGAAGAAAAAGTACCACCCGAATATTACATATAACAACAAGAATATCAAAAATTAAATCCAATCGTTCCTCAATCAAGTAATCCACTACACCAATATCCAATAAAAATTGAGCAAAGCGATGATCAACACAGTTAGCTTGACAACACATATGGGTATCACAACCACCAGTGACCTCTTTCAACAATTCCTTTGCGTCCTCAATCACTAATTACCCTATTGGAGTGGTGTGTCAAGACTTGGACGAAGAATAACTGAAACGATCCGGAGGGAATCGCTCTCAAAAACAATTTTCGAAAACCCCTTTTCTCACCGCAACAACAATACCTTCTCTAACCTCCAAAACCTTTAATTATAGAGCTGATGTAACCCCTTCAAAACCCTTAGCCATGGCAGCCATAGTGCCTCAACTGTATAAATTTTGCTTCAATTCAATAATGTAACTTTATCATGATATCGATATTGTCCAATTAGTAGACGCTTCTGCCAACACAAGTTTATGGCCTTTTTCTTAATTATGTTTTTTTCCATATAGATAAACTAATACAGAATGGTGAAAACACATCGTCTTAATTGAACTCATCTTGCAATTAATTTTAATAATTCATTCCATTTGTCCTCATTAAGCTTTCAAAATACATAATCAACTAAAAAAAGGACAGCTATGCTAATTGTCATTATTGTCAAATTTATATTAAAGAAATTTGCCTTTAATTAGTGATTACTTCTTTCATTTGTCATACCTTTAATTAGCATTTCACACAGTAATACAACTTGATGCCCTTACCCATGAAAAGTGTGCTCTACCATCTATATCTGGGTTCGAATCTCCTTTCACGTAATTTAGATAAATTTAATGTAGTATATAGTTTATATTGGAAACAAGGAGGCACGACAGAGGTATTGGCAGAATTTGGGTTATTTTTCTTCGAAATTTCTCAGCTATCTTGGGAATATTTCATTCTTTTGCATCAATTATGAAACTTTTCAAAGTAATCATGATTTGGGGAAATTACCCAAAACGCAAATAGAGAAGAAAGAAGGTCAACATAATGGAGGAGGATTCTCTCCTCTTTTTTTCCCATATACTTCCATCCTTTGTGTGGTCACGGTTAAGCCACGTTAACATTTTATATTAATTTTTTTATAGAGATAATAAGACAAAAACATGTGGCTTAACCGTGACCACAAAAATAAAAGGAGGATGAAAGTGTATGGGAAAAAATGAGGAAAGAATCCTCCTCCCAACATAATCCCAGAAGTATCTGACAGAAAAGTTGGTCAATAAAGGAGTGTATCAATGGAGTATTCAGTATTTAATCATCTATATAATTAGAAAACATTTAATCGACAATATTTTTTGATAAATAACGATTAAGAAGTTCGCTCTCCTAACGTTTTTTTTTTCTTTTCAAATTGTTAATTTAAGTCATACATTTTTTTTTTTTTTTTTTGCGAATTTACTTCATTAACAATTCAAATACGTAATATGTCAAACTATAAACACGAGAATAATTCTAAATAATGAGTGTGCAAAGATTCATTTATCAACAATTTTTTTTTGGTAACAAAAAGCTTAGGGGGAGATTGACTATTCTTATCACCAGCGTCAAGACATACCCACAACCTCAAGAAGGAAGGACTTACACATGATACCTAATTACTAACTGTCACCGATATAGATTTACGTAGAAATTTTATAAATTGCGCATCGTGTTGGCAGAAGAGATCAAACTTGGATTGAAAGTTAACTATAAGCACGTTCTTACTAACTGAACCAACATTCGTTCGTATTTATCAACAATTTATTACAGAATCCTGTATGAGCAAACATTACTAGTCCTAGAGATTTCTTTTGATCAGAAAATTTCCCTTTTCCAATACACGTGGCTGCTTTAGTGTTTAGAATCTTAGGATAAGAGTTTGATAAGATAGGGTATTACTTAAAACTCAAAGCAAACAACGGAGTTGTCATTTTCCATTTTTACAAATGTGTTTATGGATTGACATTCATGTACATCACCTTAATCCTTAATTAGCATGCGCTTCTCTTTTAATTGAAAACGATATTCTATCTAAGTGGGTAACTCAAATTTGAATGCAAAAAAGAATATGCTTCTTTCATCAACTTATTTACGCTCAAATATACAAGTAACATGCGCTTCTGAAATTGAATTTTCAAGAATTGGTTGTATGTCTCGTAAGAAATGCCCAACAAGTAGTGCTGCCAAATACTTATAAACTCTCAACATTGATGAGACATATCAAAGTCAAATAATTGGAGCTCCATCTCCCTGAGCTACTAGTACTCCTCCTATGATCTATGATCTTATCCGTCTACTAGGGTTCATCCAAATGCATATGAACCGTCGGATAGCCTCGGACCCCCCTATAAAGGGTCAAGAGGTTGACTTCGACCCTGCAGTGGAATGTAGAGGAACCTACCTCAGGAAAATGCAATTTAATTCAAAACTATAATCTCCAATCGCCCTCAAGAATGTGACTTTTCTCTTTGAGCCCTTCTCCTATTAATTTGATTCCCTACCAGGCTGCCATTTCATTTTCTTAACCCCCTTATCTCTCCCTCTCTCTCTCTCTCTCTCTCTCTCTCTCTCTCTCTCTCTCTCCCTCTCTCTCCTCAAAATTCACCACTTTCTCACTTCCTAGAAAGAATACATATCAGAGGCTTCCTCTCTTGCTGTTGTTGACAATTCACATCAAAACTCAGCCACTTTTTTGTAAAGTTTTGTGCCAGCATTGCAGGTGTAGTGTTGGACTCCACATGGGGAGGCACTCTTGTTGCTACAAGCAGAAGCTAAGGAAAGGCCTCTGGTCTCCTGAAGAGGATGAGAAGCTTCTCAATTACATCACCAAGCATGGCCATGGCTGCTGGAGCTCAGTCCCTAAACTAGCAGGTACACTCTAATTCTCCATTCAATTTGTTCATCATTTTCCAAAGGGGGGGAAAACCACAGGACTAAAGTTGTGTCGGTTGTGATGGCCCGTCCCAAAGAGTAATTTAGAATATCTTCCCATTCAGAAAGAGTTGTCTTTCTTCAGGTGACATATAGTGTGATATATTGGCAGGTCTGCAGAGATGTGGGAAAAGCTGCAGGTTAAGGTGGATAAATTACCTGAGGCCTGATTTGAAGAGAGGGCCATTCTCACAGCAAGAAGAGAATTTGATAATAGAACTCCATGCAGTTCTTGGCAACAGGTAATATATATTTTATAGTTTTAATAACTTGGGTTTTTCTTTTTTCTTTTTTTGTTCTTATTTATCTTCTGGGCAATTATAAAAATCAAATCTTTTTGCTGCTGCAATCTCAGATGGTCTCAGATTGCAGCCCAGTTACCAGGAAGAACAGACAATGAGATTAAAAATCTATGGAATTCCTGCATTAAGAAGAAGCTGAGGCAAAGAGGCATTGACCCCAACACTCACAAACCACTCTCAGAAGTGCTTGATCAAAATATTGGCAAAGAAATTAACAACAACAATAATATTAAGCTCTCCCCAACTTACAAAAGCAATGAGAAGGCCTCTGTGGGATCCAATGAGCTGAGCCTGGTTGAGGCAGTGAGTTCAAAGCACCCTACTTCAGCGTCCGAAAACCGGTTCAACCCGGTCGAAGTTTCTTCCACCTCCAAACTCATAAGCAGCAATGGCGGCAGCAGCAAAAGTTTGACACATGAAGGCTCCCCTAGTAGTTGCAGGCCTTGTGATTTTGTGGGGTACTTTTCTTTTCCTCATCACAATAACCAAAACAATTATGGTTCGTCGTCAGATATGGGGCTGCAGGCAGTAAATCAAAACACCACTTTCAGGTTCCTCAATCAAAATCCAGAGTTCCTGCAACCGTCCATGTCATCAAGCTCCGCCATATTCACCGCCCCTCCTCCTCCACCCACACGTGTGAAGCCTTCCATCAGCCTCCCATCCGATAACTCCTCCACCTGGGACTCCAATGCCAACAACAGCAACAGCAGCGGCGGCGGCGGCTACTTCGACAGCTCTGCAGCCTTTTCTTGGTGGCCGCCGGAGGCGGTAAAATCCGACGACCCAGAAGAGATCAAATGGTCTGAATATCTCCACAACACCTCATTTCTGATGGGAACCCACCAAGCCTCTCAGGCGCCTGCTACTTACTCAGAAATCAAACCAGAATCTCAGTCACACATTTTATCAAACAGCTTGAGTGCAACATCTTGGCACCACCAGAACCAGCAGCACCAGCACCAGCAAGCTTTACAAGCTTCAGAGATGTACACAAAGGATCTTCAGAGACTTGCTGTATCTTTTGGACAAACCCTTTAGAACCAAAAAACAAAACAAATCAAACCAGGTGCAGGACAACCCCAATCTAAGCTAACTTTTAGTTTGTGAGAGAGAAGGGTTTGGAAGTTGGAAGAGTTCTTCTGGGTTTTACAATTTACAGGTGTGTGCTATAGAATTTTCTTTTTATTTTTTATTTTTATTTTTATTTTTTGTAAAGTGTCCAATACCAAATTTATTTTTTCAGCCTTTTTTAAATTTATTATTTTTACTACTATATTTGTGATCTCTCCAATATCTGGGCTTTATGTTCATCAAAAACTCCTAGCTTTGTTCATGAAATTAATAGGGCTAGAGTTACAGAAATAAGGGCTTTTGTTACATATTTCTCCTCCATCTTATGTATCTTGTTGTTGTTCTTGATTCAATTATTGTAGATTTAATTGCAAAAAATCAAAATACATTATTGATTCGCTCGTGTGCACGAATTTTGTGGCCACTTCGTGCGGCCGAGTTTGCCTTCCTCCCTCTCTGGTGTATACTATTCTCAAAATTTCTCGAGCGTGCAGAATGAGAGGGGATGATTAATTCTCGATATTAAAAATAACATAAAAGTAAAGCGTTTCTATAAATTTTCAGAAAAATGTTCCAGTGACGAGGAATCTCATGTGTTCTTGTCACACCAGGATGTCATATAGTCAAGAACTATACACACACGTATACATATATATATGATATACATATATATATACACATATGTGTGTATACATATATATATACATATGTGTGTATACATATATATATATGTGTATATAAATATATATATCTGTGTGTATCTATAGAATTAAGTTTCCATAAATACAAGTTTGAAGCTGGATGATTACTTTCTTTCGCCTTCACCTCTTTCAAATCTGCAAGACATCCAAAAATATATCTGGTTTCCTGGGATCCATTTTTATTTTTTTTCAAATGACATACATCACTTTCTGTCTTGATCCTTTTCAGATTTGAAAAAATACAGAACATTATATTTTCTAAAGTTCAAAAATTCAAGAGGTCATTTTTCTTAAATGAGTGTTTGTCACTGTCTCCAGAGATGGAGATGTTTTCACCTTTAAGTTTTTAACAGTGTCTATGCCGCTTCCTCTCCTTTCCAAACTCGCTTTAACAAAACTTAGATAAGAACGTCTGACAATTCATCTGTTAACACTTCTCACAACGGTTTATAATTTTTGTATTTGGTTCAGTGCGTTTTTATGTGGGTCATATCCAACGTGAACGCTGACCTAATCAAACATCCCTTTAAAGTAAAAAATAAAAAAAATAAATTGGTCGAAAGACTCAGTGGTTAAAGGCATGAAATGAAATTACGGTTTACCTTTTACGCTAATCCTACTCGTAGTGAAAGCTACTCTAATCAAAAGCCCTGACAAAGTTTCTCTCCTCTTCTAAGACTCGATGGTTGAAAACATGAATTTACGGCCTTTCTTTTACTACGTCAATCTCATATACAAAAACAACAAAAAAGATTCGAAATAATTAGACAAATTAAAATGGAAAATAGATGAGGGAGGCAGGATTCCAACACTATATTGATGAGAATCCAGCTGCTAGCTAGAACTGGTCAGAAAATATATGAAAAATGACTTGTAATACAATAAAAGCCATAAATTCTTGTCTGACTGTTTTCTTGGTGGCAAATAGGCAAAAGACTACGTAGTCTCTGTGGCTATAACGTTATATTAAGAATAGACTTCCAATTCAGTACACAGAAATATCGATATTTAAGTGTACAGTAGCTTATAGGAAGGTGACATATTGTGAGAAAGCTATATAATTTCGTACTATATACTGCATCACAAGAGCTAGCACACCGTGTGCTGTGCCCCAAGAGTGGGCCTGAACCTTTTACTACTTCGATATGTGAGGAACAGAGAATTGGGTCCCTGAAAGATGCTGAAACTTCAAAGAAAAAATAGAGTTTTAATGAAAAGTTCGCGGTACTGTTCACTTTAACGAAAAATTACATTTTTACACTAAAAAATCAAACATGGCACTATTTACTTTACCTTTTATTTTGTCCTTATCGTTAAAACTCAAAGTTTTCAAGTCATTTTCATTAGTTTTTCTAGTCATTTTCATTAGTTTTTCAAAGAAAAAAAGGAAGTGGGAGAGAAAGATTTTATATGGCACTTGTATTCTGACACGTGGTTTTTTCCGCTAACGAAACAATGATTTAGGAACAAAAAACTTTTGTACATGTGTTTATTTCATTGACATAGGACATCACTGTAACAATGAACTCGTGTGGTGTAAGTCATTCTTGAGATTGAGAGAGAGAGAGAGTTTAGCAGAGGAACGTGTAGAAGGTAGAATTGACTCTGCAGAATTATCAAGAGGGAAATTTATAGTAGTGGTACTGTGGAGGAGGGTTTTCAACTTTTCATGAATCATGACCAAGCATCTTTACCTTATGTAGGAAGACAAAGGGTAAATCTTGCTATAGGGAATGAAAAGCACATAGAGTAACATTATATATGCATTAATATAGCCTATTTACATGGCTAAAACTAACATGAAATCAGGTATATTTAATCTATGATCTGTTTTTCTCCTCATGTGATGTGTTTGGTAAAGAGAAAGACATATACATAAGGGCATTCACACAAAAAGGAGGCACGCTAAAAGAAAAGATATCAATCATCATTGATATATTGTTATGACTCTTTATCTCACGTCACGTAACATTTAACTGTATACAATCGATGACATAAAAAATCTCTCATGTCGAAAACAAACTAATTGATTTTACCAGTTTGCCCTATGCAAACTCATAAAACGAAAATTCATAATAGCAGTATTGAGGAGGAGAAGAGTTGAGTGGGATTTGTATATACATAATGAGAGAAAAAATGTTGGATCATCAACCATATACACACATGTACGCGGTTACTGTCACATCCTGGCCCGGGGCGGATCACTTCCCGGGCCCGCTCCACCACCATAGCACGATATTGTCCGCTTTGGGCCCCGACTACGCCCTCACGGTTTTGTTTCTGGGAACTCACGAGCAACTTCCCAGTGGGTCACCCATCATGAGAGTGCTCTAGCCCCCTTCTCGCTTAACTTCGGAGTTCCTATGGAACCCGAAGCCAGTGAGCTCCCAAAAGGCCTCGCGCTAGGTAGGGATGAGAATATACATTTAAGGATCACTCCCCTGGGTGGTGTGGGATGTTACAATCCACCCCCCTTAGGGGCCCGACGTCCTCGTCGGCACACTTTCGGCCAGGGATTGGCTCTGATACCAAATTTGTCACATCCTGGCCCGGGGCGGACCACTTCCCCGGCCCGCTCCACCACCGTAGCACGATATTGTCCACTTTGGGCCCCAACTACGCCCTCACGGTTTTGTTTCTGGGAACACACGAGCAACTTCCTAGTGGGTCACCCATCATGGGAGTGCTCTAGCCCTCTTCTCGCTTAACTTCGGAGATCCTACGGAACCCGAAGCCAGTGAGCTCCCAAAATGCAACTCCGAAGCCAGTGAGCTCCCAAAATGCCTCACGCTAGGTAGGGATGAGAATATACATTTAAGGATCATCGCGCCCGCTCCACCACCGTAGCACGATATTGTCCGCTTTGAGCCCCGACTACGTCCTCACGGTTTTGTTTTTGGGAACTCACGAGCAACTTTCCAGTGGGTCACCCATCATGGGAGTGCTCTAGCCCCTTTCTCGATTAACTTCGGAGTTCCTACGGAACCCGAAGCCAGTGAGCTCCCAAAAGGCATCGCGCTAGGTAGGGATGAGAATATACATTTAAGGATCATTCCCCTGGACGATGTGGGATGTTACAATCCAACCCCCTTAGGGGCCCAACGTCCTCGTCGACACACTTCCCGCCATGGATTGGCTCTGATACCAATTGTCACATCCCGGCCCGGGACGGATCACTTCCCGGGCCCGCTCCACCACCGTAGCACGATATTGTCCGTTTTGGGCCTACCATTCCCTCACGGTTTTGTTTCTGGGAACTCACGAGCAACTTCCCAATGGGTCACCCATCATGGGAGTGCTCTAGCCCTCTTCTCGCTTAACTTCGGAGTTCCTACGGAACCCGAAGCCAGTGAGCTCCCAAAAGGCCTCGCGCTAGATAGGGATGAGAATATACATTTAAGGATCACTCCCCTGGACGATGTGGGATGTTACAGTTACACTTCTCGTTGCATAACACGTTTTGCATACAATTAGTGACACTCAAAAATCTCTCGTATAGAAGGAAAAAGAATTGACTTTGCACTATAAAGACTCGACTCATAAAAAGAAAATTCATAACAGTACTACTGTGGAGGATGGTCCTCATGACACATGAGGTGAATTGCTCATCAACAAGCATATTTCCCTTATTTAGCAAGACAAAGGGTAATATATCATATATGTACATCCATTCATATCACACACACTTTATCATTGGTACATTGGTGGCTAATGACTATTCTCCCATTTCTGTTGTTACAATTTACAGTGCCTGTCTGCCTAATAATTTGATAAATGAAAATGAAAATTTTAGTTTCGAAATTTTCCATATACTATTTCATACCATTTGAGGAAAAAGAAACGATGAAAATAATAGAGGCATGGGTAATCAAGGAAAAGCTATTCAAGTGCAAAAAGCCACGTCTTTCCTCCTCTGAAATACACGACAGACTCCATTTTGTTTGTCCATGCATTCTCACAGACATCGTTGTATGGTTTCCCTAGTAGAATATGCCCAAGTTTTCTTTTTATCTTTTGCAGATTAATATATAAATAAGGCGATCCTAAGCTAACAAGTTTCTCTACTTTGCGAGGGTGGGGGAGCATTTATCATACATATCTATATTATTGCTTTGCAAATAGGTTGTTTTTATAATTCTAACCCGTGACCTTTTAATTACAGAGAAACAACTTTTTCATTGCGCCAAGACTTGTCCTCTTGCAGATTAATATATAAATATCAATTTATATTTACATAAATATATATAAACATATATAAACATTATGTGTTTATATTATATATGGAGATGCATGTGAACCAAATTATTGGTCTACTGTTGGGGACCTACGATTTAAAGGGGTAAAGAACAAAAAGCATTGCAATATTGGCCAGGCTGAGAGGAGAAGATGGGATTACAGTAATGCAGTTGCCAATTTTGATTTCTTTGGTATTTTATAATGTTATGCTTAGAGAAACTCAAATGTTTTAATTTAATAAATTGGAATCTTCACTTCTTTTTCTTCTTCTAATATATTATATTAATACTTCTTCTTTTGGTCGAATATACTAGTACTTGTATAAACAACTGAGATGAACGGAATGTGATTAAAATGATTAACCTAATGATGATCGTATAAGTAAAATATTATTGTCAGAAGATTTTGTTCTGGTGCAAATGTACTGGAAATATCAAGATGATCAAGAACTTAGACACAAGGCAGGAATTAAAAAGTGTTAATGTTTCTTGTATTAGAATCGATGTTCATAGAATGTTCTTTTTCACCTAAACACTTTGAGGTTCAGAAGGAGATTTAAAAAGTGATACGAGTATTAATTAGTTGTTCTTTGTTGGCAGATATTCCATCGAGGAATCTGCTGCACAGAAAAACCAGCATAGTCTCTCATTTGTGACAATATATAAGTGCATGGCCGTCATGCACAATTAAGATTACCGACCACGTCATTTATAGAGCATTACTTATAAAAATATTTAGACTTCTTTTAATTTGTTCATACCAACCTCATACAGTACCATCAAAATGTGAGAAACTGTCCTAATCAGGTAACACTACCTAATATATTTTCATAGTTGTTTCTCAATATCTCTCTCTTTAAACGACTTATCAAGTGAGGAGAAAGATAGAAAATGATACAAACCGTGACATGTATGTTTCTCTCACAAATACGGAACCAGAAATCTCCATAGCAAGTGTAACATATATTACCTCACATGATTGTTATAGACATCCAGCACACACACACACTAAAACTACTTTGCCATCAACTTCTAAAATATAGTCCGTAACAACTGGCAAATTGTCGATATGCTTTTTTTCTTAAACCCTAAACCCCAAAGTATCATGGATAGTTTCTTTAGTTTACTTAATATTATTTTGATTTTAAATTAAAGCTAACTATTGTATATAACACCACCGTTTTAGTAGCTTTCAATGTATAGATAATTTAATGTTGAGTTGAAGCAGAAGAAAACACCGAAAAAATTGGCCCCGGAGAACAACACAATTAATCATAAATTATCATTATTCATCCCTGCAGACAATCAAAGGGTTAATGATGAGGAATCTTACACATAAATCATTCCAAATAATTCGAGAGAAAGTCTAATATCTTGCCACAATCATTGAAGATTGTTAATTTCAACCCTCTCCAAAATGTGAACTGATAGAGAGAGAGAGAGAGAGAGAGAGAGAGAGGGAGGAAATTTGATTCCTGCACACAAACACAAGACCTTTCTCAAGCTAATATTAAAATATGTTGCAAATTATGAAGAGTAACATGGGGGTAGGATCACTAATGCAACATAATACACAAATTAAAATCAACTCTCTTTGTCTGGTTTCGAACTTTGGAGCATAATTGAATCAGAACAGAGAAGCAGCTAAAGCAAATAGCAATTAATTAATTAATTAACAAAGTAGAAAAGGTTTATATATATAAAGATTTAGAGATAGAGGAGAATAAAAAGATACATACAAAGAGAAGTCTCTGAAAACATGGTTATTCAGGGACGGCGCCAATTGATCCCTAGCTACTTTGTCAACGGATGGAATTAGATTAAAACTATCATATCGTGATAGTTTAGTTCACAGGAATGGATACCTTTTGCAGGGTTCTACCAGCGCCGCAAAATGCAGTAAATTTTGTGTGCTCTCTTCATTTATGATATAGTGAAAAGGGAAGAATGTTTTAATCTGCATTTTCGAACAACTCTCATAACATATTGTGCGATCCATTATACCACATAAACCCTACGTGCAAGTTGATTTTTAGGGCGATACTATTTGTCCCTTTAAAACTGACACATTATGTAGAACAAATGGCCGAGTGGATTGAAGAGGAAATGGACCAACGGAAGTCTAAAGATGCAACCGGAATTTGCAAATTTGGCGTCCGAGCTCCGATTTGGGCCTTGATAACTTTTGGGAAAGGGAACAACGATGCGGTTCCAACTCACTGATTATCGTGATATATGATGGATTTTAGCCATCCGAGACCGTTTAGACTTCCAAAAGAGCATTTGAAATTCTGTAATAAACATCGAACATTTCGACTTTTGTCCTAATTAAATCGTATTTTGAATTTTCTAAGGCCTCTGAGTTTCCCCAAAGCTAAATTAGTGTCTTTATAAGCCATTTGGTTGTTTATGTAACCTCATAAATTCAACAATTAATCAAAAATACTTTTGAGATTTTTCTCTCTAAACGTTGGATTCCATAAGTTTGTTCTTCGAGGAATTACGCTTGTAATCCTCCTACGCTCGTGCTGCGTCAGTGATACACTCTCTAATATCGGTGAGATCCACATACAATAGTAAGACTCATCTGTGTCAGCAAAGTGTGTTAGTTTTATGTTTTCGAATAGTTTGAGAGAGTTGTTACACGCACTCCCAAAAAAGTTATTATGCACACTCCAAACATATAGAAATAAGAAAAAATACACTTTAGTGGGGTGTATAATGCCATTTTTTGGAGTCCCTTCGCAACATTTTAGTTTTATTGCTATTTTCAGGATGCATAACAATGTGGTCTATATGATTTCATAATTTGAAAATTTACCCTGAAGTTTACAAATTGGTACACTGTTGTTCTCTCTCGCCGTCAAAAGAAAAATGTTCTTATTTATTGTCCAATTGTATATGTTAATCAACATTTCTTCTATGTAAGCAAAAAGCATAAGCCAACTGAGTGTGTTACATTCGAAAACCAAATGTTGAAAGGCACGGATCAACCTGTTAGATGGCCCAAATTATACGAGCACGTAGTATCATTAACCATTTTTTAATGAACAAACTGTTAATCAAGCAACTACTTTTCTTGCATATTGGACTAAATGGGTTTGATATCACTGGGCCTTAGCATTTTGAAAAAGATTTGGCAAAAGCCGACATAAGTTGTATATAGGTATATACAATATATATTGTGACTTTTCACCAGTGCACATATTAATGCCCATTTAAGTTACATATTTGAACAAGAGCTGTTAGATCCCGTTAGTTTAAGCGAGGAGGTTTGGTGCATGGGTTGTTTAGTAGCCATCAAATTCATCTATCAACTCAAAATTGAACAAAATGTTTTTCAAACGGTGGTGCTATCACACACCAATTTTTATCTCCCACACATGTCTCAATTTCCGGCCATCGGGTCAAATAAATTGAAAAAAAATCAAATGACAGAAATTAACAAAGTGTGTGTGAGAGGAGAAAAAGGGTGTGTGTGTCACGCCCGGATCCCGACATACGTCTAGGATCAATGCGTGACATCACCAAATACCCGTACATCTGTCATACCCCGCCTCCGGGATACAGGCCAAACACAACTCACGATCCAAAAGCGTAGTAATTAGCGGTGAAAATTTTTACCAAATTACCGTACCAACCACCCTACCAACCATACCATACCAAATTATTACCAAAAATTTGTACCAATTGGTAATGGTACGGTATTTGTACCGTACCATACTGTTTCGATACGGTACTGGTATCCAAAATTAGTACCGGTGGTATACCGTATCTACCAATATTATTAATATTATATTATGTATTTATTCATATAATTATTTGAGGGCAAAATTAATAAAATTAATAATTATTATTTTAGAAGTGTAAAAAATGTAAAAAAAAAAAATACAATTACTCATAGTGACAAGCTTTACAACTTTCATGAAGAGGTCAGCTTCAAAATCCAACACTATAATCCATAAAGCTTAAATTTATATTTAACCGTCGATTGTCATTTACGCTTTATTCTTCTCACTGAATTTCATTTTTTAAATTTTCTTTTTGGAAAACATGATCATCTGGCGGATGTAAGAAGATGAACGATTCAGATCTTTGATATCACGTTTCAATATTTATGGTTAACTGAAATATGAGTCAATGTCATATAGTTTGTAGAAACTTTATAAACATCAAGCATTATTTTCACTAACCGTAAAACTCTGAACATAATATCAATGATCCAAACCGTTCATCTTCTTGCATCCTCTAATAGATCATGTTTTCAAAAAAGAAAATTCAAAAAAAAAAACAAAATTTGATGAGAAAAATGAAGCGTAAATGTAAACAACAATCAACGGTTAAATTTTGATCTATGATTTATATGATTATAATGGTGAATTTCAAAGTTAAGCTCTTCACGAAAGTTGTAAAGCTTGTCATTACGAGCGTTTATATATTTTTTCTATATTTTTTACACTTCTACATTAATTAAAAAATATTAGATTTTGGGCAAACTAAGTGGCGTAAAACAAAGTGGCAATTACCATTGGCATACCATACCAACCAAACTATTTGGTATACCGATATTCGGTATACCGAAAGTTTGGTACGGTAATGGTAATAGATTTTGTCGTACCAAACATTTGGTATGGTAATTAGTACAGAGGTTTTGGTACGGTAATGTACCAAAACCACCCCTAGTAGTAATTTTTCGTATACTTTATGGTTGCATTTAACCTCCTCGTTAGACTGTCTACGTATCCTCAATAGGGATCAAGTCATTCGTAGTTCACCATTCGTTGAACACTGAACTTGTCATCAAACATAAAGTACCACACTACACATCAACCATGAGCCAAACAACAATTGTCATCATGTTATTCACACAGGTATGCCAATCATGTACGAATATGCTTTCCACACCATTCCACAATCACATCAATCAATATCACATACCAAGCACCAAAATGCAGGGCTAGAGAGACTGTTCGGCCGAAGCCTACATCTTTGAAGAACGGGATTTCGGACCACTCAACGAAATCCAACAACATCAAGTTCTGGACCACTCAACAGAACAAAAACACCAAGCGGGATTCTGGACCACTCAACAGAATCCAAACCAAAGATACGACTTCGGACCACTCAACGGAATCGCAGAGTAGAAGGGATTCCGGACCTCTCAACAGAATTCGAGTGAATACGATTTCGTACCACTCAACGGAATCGCAGAGCACGAGAGATTCCAGACCTCTCAACGGAATCCATACGGAGTAGGGAACCGGACCACTTAACGGAACCCCAACGGATACCCAGTTCCGGATCACTCAACGGAACCGAGCGGAAGGCCAAGAAACATATGAACGGCTCGAAGAACAAAACATGAACCAAGTGCTCAATTTACAAATGCTCAATGAAATGAAACAAAGCACAAGTACTAAATTTAGAACGGATCAACGAAGCGAGAAATGAAACAATGAAATGGGATATGAAACAAGCTCTGAAGCAACAAACCACATGGCAATAGGTTAACGGTCCAGTACTAGCCTTCACATATCATCACATCATACCAATCATGCAAATCAAATCACATTTCAAATATGCACGTCAATCACATTTCATAAATATTTCCATTTCACAATCAAATCATATAAATCGATGGCTAAAAATGAAAATAACAATTCAATAGAAATCACATTTAATAACCAAGTATAACACAATATGGCGCCACTAGTATGTAAATCGAGACACGCGTCAAACGAGGCGGACACGTCATCAGGCTGAGCCCAATAAGCTCCATGGAATCTTAACAACACTCTAAGATCAGCGACACGCTAGAAGAACTCAGGCTAGTTGACTAAGAAGTCAACCGTCGATCAAGGTCGAGAGTAGGGTCCACAACCCTAGAAATCTAAACCGGAAGATCTGCCTATCAGATTTCTGATCCGTAACTTCCCAAAGTCCACATTATGCTTCTAGAACAACGTACTAAAATTTCATTACGATCCAACGATCAGATATTCGCCAATCGCTAAAGTTACGTGGCGGCCGACGTTTAGTTTTACAAACTTAGAAATCCAATTCGGGAAGATCCGTACATTGGATTCCTTATCTGTAAGTTCCTATTGTCCTCAAATATTATGTTCTATAATGCATTAGAGTTTGGTGATGATCCAATGGTCGGATCATCGATTCATACAATGATCAAATGATGCATCGTAATGAAACTAAGTTCAAACAATCAACCACGTCATACGAATATCAATTCAAATATTAGGATATCAATTTAGCGTAAACTGCACCCACCGGTGTGGTTTTCCCAAATTCAAAGCTAAATAACTTTGATTTTGGGTGTAATAGGAAGAGGGAAAGATGGGGAATGTTGTCATGGTGGATAGGTGACGTGGTTTGTCGGAAAAACCGATGAAAAACCATCGGAATTGGTTGTGGAAACCGGGTCGGGTCACGGGTCGAAAGGAGTGTAAGATCCCACATCGCCCGAAGGAGGGGAGATGATGTGCCTTATATGTACATGCCCACCTCCCTATAGTGAGACACGTTTTGGGTGGAAGCCCAAGAACAAATCCGTGAAGGCGTGGCTCAAAACGAACAATATCTTACTATGCGGACTAGAATGTGACAATTTGGTCTCAAAGCCACTCCCCGGCCGAAAGTGTGCCGACGAGGACGTCGGGCCCTTAAGGGAGGTGGATTGTAAGATCCCACATCGCCTGGGGGATGGGAGATGATGTGCCTTGTATGTACATGCCCACCTTCCTATAGTGAGACGCGTTTTGGGTGAAAGCCCAAGAACAAATCCGTGAGGGCGTGGCCCAAAGTGGACAATATCTTACTATACGAACTGGGATGTGACAGGGAGGGTTCGGTTTTCCCCTCATTCTCTCCTCCCTTCTTTCCCTCATTTCTTTCTTTTCTCACTGGTTCACTCATCTCTTCCCCCTCTTCTCTGATTGGCCCATATGTTCCCCCCATCTCTCATTTTCTCCCCTCTTCTTTTCATCTCAGCCGTCCATCTCTCTCCTTTCTCTCCTTTCTCTTCTAGATTATGGTCAAAATTATAAAAATATCCATAACTTTAAACGTTAATAACTCTTTCGTTATAATTATGTTTCACAAATGGTTTGCACCTACGCGTTCGTGAGATCGAGCTTTATTCGAAAATATAAATTGTGACCTCGAAAGGTCTACGGATTTAAGATAATTAATTTCCAAACTTCAAACTGCGTAACTAGTTTAATTAAAATCTAAATTCAAATAAATTAATATAAATTCTCAATAATACAAATACGTAGATTATAACAGTGAAATCCAGGAACGGGATTTCACAGTGTGGATGGTGAAAATGGATGTGTGGATAATGCCATCCTTTTCAAATCTCAATTGCTGAAATGATTTTCCAGTATGTCATTGATATTTGATCGCTCTATTGTCAATATTTAAATCGTCGTTATTCAATTTTAATATATTCAACAATTGAAATTTAGTCTCTAATCATTTTCTCCAAAATCGAGTGGCTCTTTATACACCCCGCAACTAACTCCTTACTCAACACCCTTCAGTATAGAAGTTCTCTAAGATATATAGATAATAGATGAGTTTGGCATGGGATATTAGTGAGAGTTTTTAAATTGTTAATCTATTCTAACTTTAAAAGAGGAAATGAATTGTTGTGGGGTAAATCAACTAAAGCTGCTCAGAAATGGGGAAAATAAGATAAAATAGCTGCATGGATTGATTTCTTAAATCTAACAAAAGCTTGGAGTTTTCGAAACGATCAATTTATGGCCTTTCCACTCCTCCATATGGTAAGCCAAAACTATTAGAAGAAGTGATTAATACTTCAACGTACTTATTAGATTTAATGTAACATCCCACGTCGCCCAAGGGAGTGATCGTTAAATGTATATTTCCATCCCTACCTAGCACGAGGCATTTTGGGAGCTCACTGGCTTTGGGTTCCGTAGAAACTCCGAAGTTAAACCAATAGCGCGCGAGAGCACTCCCATGATGGGTGACCCACTGTGAAGTTCTCATGTGAGTTCCCATAAACAAAACTGTGAGGGTGTGGTCGGGGCCCAAAGCGGACAATATCGTGCTACGGCGGAGTCGTGCCCGGGAAGTGGTCCAGCCCGGGCCGGGATGTGACAATTTAGTATCAGAGCCTAACCTTGGCCGCGTGTGTGCCAATGAGGACGTCGGGCCCCTAAGGGGGGTGGATTGTAACATCCCACGTCACCTAAGGGAGTGATCCTTAAATGTATATTCCCATCCCTACCTAGCACAAGGCCTTTTGGGAGCTCACTGGCTTCGGGTTCCATCGGAACTCCGAAGTTAAGTGAGTAGCGCGCGAGAGCACTCCCATGATGGGTGACCCACCGGGAAGTTCTCGTGTGAGTTCCCAGAAACAAAACCGTGAGGGTGTGGTAGGGGCCCAAAGCGGACAATATCGTGCTACGGCAGAGTCGTGCCCGGGTAGTGGTCCAACTCGGGCAGGGATGTGACATTTAAGCCAAAAAATGCCCTCTTATTTCTTGGCCAGCAAGTTTACACAACTTAGTCTATAAAGTGTTTCCCAAGTCATGTATGCAACAAACACACTAATTTTGATAAGCCCAAAAGTTTTGATTGATACTTTTCTTTATAGAGGGATCCCACTCAATCGTAGCTGGATTGGTATCCACATGGACAACATATTTTCAATGGTATACATACTAATACAATAGTTGCGGATATGTTATCGACATGGATCCCGCTTGTATAGGAAGAGGCCTGATTTTCTCCACTTTACTGGGATAATGGAGATTTGATTGTGCCTACTTTACTGTGGTACGTCTCTTCTTAATGTTGCAAAAGTCCTGCTCCAGCTACAGATGAACGGATTCTGCTTAAGAATTGGCCCGATTTTCTCTATACATTTGGTATACAAAGTACATATATAAATTATGAATGTCAAAATACAAATCAACCCTGAAACGTGTACATAGAACTAGATGAGAAAGGCCATGTGTGCGCATCCAACAATAAATATCATCATACTTCCACGTAAACCGTTTGAATTGTGTCCGGCAGAGTGGAGGAAATTGTGTCCAGACCAGGATGGGAGATTGACTGTGCTGGAGACAAGGAACTAATACATCTTCCAGGCAAGGAATCTGGTATCACCGCACTACTGACCGTTGTCACCATGGAAGGATGAGCATATTGTTCAATCATCTGCCAGCGCTTTTACCGTCTTTTATGCAATTCATTCATTTGTTTTTTGGTCTTTGAACTTTGATAGTAGAATTCGATTGATTTCAATTATTACAAAATTATTTCATTAAGCAGAAGGGGTAGTATTATAGTGCAGACAACTCAATACAATGACCACGTAAATAATCGATCAAACAATGCTCATCCAAGAGCCAGATCGCAGCAAGTTTCATCTACAACCTTAACCTCTGCTCTATCAAAATACCAATCTCCAAGAGCTTCTCCAATCGTCTGCAGTAATCCGTCACATACAAAGTTTTAGATATCTTCAAACTCTCTACATATAATGCATGTGTTTGTGTTTGCGTGTGTTAGTAGTTAAACAGGCTCACCTTGTTTCCAAGAGCTGGAAATTCATGAGCAAACAATGCACTTTCCTTCGTTTGACAGTGCACCAAACACGAATTTATGAACATCCCATTTTGATTAGGCATTGAGAATTGTTTTACTGCATTCAGCATTTGATTCCTGAATCCTGTTACATATATAACAGAAAGTTAACGTCACAATAGTTACATGTTTAGTTTGTTTCTCAAGCTGTTCCATGCTTTAAGAATTGAAAAAAAAATCCGTGTATGTGGGATTTCACCTTGCAGAATTTGCATCTGTGATACAGAACAACTTGCAAGGTTATATCTGCAACTCTCCCACTCACCACACGGATCTGCTGATGGTGGAACTAAACTGTTATTGATCTGATTTCAAGTGGGAAAGTACAATTCAATGCCTTCTTTCAGCAAAAGTCCGTCCAGTAATTCTCAAATAATTAAAGACCATACTCTAATTCAAAATGAACAATTACCTGCCACGAATCGTATGCTGAATTGAGTATAAATAGCGGGGTTGTAATGTTCACAATTAAGTTCTCCGGGAAGAAGCACTGCAAAGTAAGTAGTGTACAACTTATTTTATGTTACCACCTATTTTCAAACCAAAACTGCCAAGAGGAAAACAACTTGTTTACCGAAGTAGGATCGAGGTGACTAGTACAGAATCGTGGCAGATTTTCTTTCACCCCCTGCAAGCTTACAACACCACTATAATAATCCCTCAGTGTGCGTTCACCGGAAATATCAACCCTACGATTCCATACAGGATATCACCAATAAAATTTTAAGTGTTAATAACTAGCAAGGAACATTGACAAAGAGAAAAGACATTACAGATATAGTACTCACGCGTCAAGAAAAAGTCCAGCATCACTCAGGCACTTCACTTTTGTACTTGTGGGAAACAAGCCCCGAAACTCATCACAGTGCAAAATTGTTGACAGACCGCCGGCAGAGCAACCACAAAGAAGAGCCTAATGGATGATGGATTAATATGCATTGAGAAGTGGCTTAACATGGCAACACAAAAAATTCTTTAGAATGAAGAAATGTAGTACATTTTTCGCATCACGCATTCCCCTTGACATCAAATCGTCCATTGCAGATAACCATATACGCTGTCCTCGAAACTGCAGTTTTGGTTCCTAAAAGCAGAATCACTATATTTTAGCTTCTCATTCGCACTTATGAACAGAAATACACAAAGTACCTTCCGATAAAAGGAAGTCAAATTTCTTTCCAATAGCTGCAGCACTACTACAGCCCCTATCATAATTTTGTGGGAAAATGTAAATGGCAAGATCATCCCACCAACCTGACTTTCGCTATCCCCAGAAAATGAAGCACCGTCACAATACCGGAGCTCTACTCTATTCCAGTTGAAAAACTCTGCAGTCCCTCACAAGATAATGGTTAAGATGGCTAAACTAAAGGAAAAAAAAGGCAGATGCATGCATCAGCCTTAAACAATGTAGCATTAAGTTTGAGGAGAAACCGGGATTTTCCTCAGATTGATTGCTTAGTATTCCAGAAAATGCCATATATGGTTCCATGTACGCTGATGATCCCAATCCGAAAAGTGAAGTTGTGCGGTTAGAACAACTTTTGGTGTCGTTACACCATGCTCCTCCCTGCATCAACAAGGACTTCAGAGGGTTGCTTGGTGATCAATCAACTAAAAGGAATCATAAAGTCCAAAAGAAAATGACTAGAAGGAAACATGAACTTGCCATTTTTCTCAAACTATCTTTATGATATAATAATCCCAATATCGACATAGAAACGTATAAAAGATGTCATTTTTTCTGATCTATCTCACAAACCTGAAGGTGAATGAGCCAACTGTTCGCTCCCGATCCATATCCACGATGTAAATGATAAGCAGGTGCTGTTCCGTCCAAGCAGACTGCAGAGTAGGTAAATTAAAAGGAATGAGGATTAATTAAGAACTACAAAAATTTTAGAGCATACATCATTGTATGGCATACCTGCTCCTTTAGCAGCAGCTTCTTTGACGAGTGTTAGCTCTACCATGAGTAGTGTGTCATTAAAAGCCTTGGACCTTCCATCGGTCTCCAACAAAGACGGCACCGTCTCATCAAGATTCTTCTCTTCCACAAACCCATCAACCCAAGTTCTGAAAACAAGTGCTGTTACAATGCTAATCCACAAGAACTTCACCATGGCTCTCCTCTCCCTTCAATCTCTCCGCTACCCAAGTCTTCGATGACGTAGATGTAAAAACGAAACTCAAATGAAGAACATGGGTATAAATCAAGGAAAAGCTATTCAATTGCAAATGGCCATTATCTTTATTCATCCCTGCAGACAATCACAGGGTCAACGGTGAGGAATCTTACACATAAGTCATTCCAAAGAATTCGAGAAAGTCTCGTATCTTGCCACAATCATTGAAGATTGTTAATTTCAACTCTCTCCAAAATGTGAACTGAGAGAGAGTGTTATGATCCCACATCGGCTACACAAGAAATTGTGTAGTGGTACTTAAGTGCAAGGGATCCTCCCACCTATTGGACTAGTCTTTTGGGTTGGGCTCTTCCCTTGGGCTTCAGTACCTAACAAAGAGAGAGAGATAGGAAATTTGATTCCTGCACTGCACACAAACACCAGACCTTCTCTAGCAAATATTAAGATATGTTCCAAATTAGGAAGGGTAACATGGGAGTAGGATGATTAACGTAATACACAAGTTATCAACTCTCTTTGTCCGGTTTCGAACTGTGGAGCATAATTTAATCAGAATAGAGAAGCAGCTGAAGCAAATAGCATTTAATTAATTAGTTAATCAATTACCAAAGTACAAAAGGTTTTTACATATTTACACACACACACATACATTCATACACACACACACACACACACACATACATACTCAGAGAAGTCTCTAAAAACACACACACACACACACATACATACATACTCAGAGAAGTCTCTAAAAACATGGTTGTTCAGGGAAGACGCCAATTGCCTACTTTGTCAACGGATGGAATTAAACTGAAAGGGGAAGAATGTTTTAATCTGTGTTTTCAACAACTCCCACAACATATTATGCAATCCATTACACCACATAAACCCTACGTGTAAGTAGATTTTTAGGACGATACTATTTCGACCTTCAAAACTGACACATTTGTTGATACATTCTCTAATATTGGTGAGACCCAAAAGTTACCTGTAACTAGCTATTTAAAGTATGTTTATATCGTCAACAATTTACGCATCCAACAATAAATATCATCATACATCTGTTGGAGAGTTGACCTTTGTAATTAGCTTAGTTACCTGTTTGGCTCCTTGTAATCAGGATGTAATTAGGATAGATATTATTTGGTGTTTCTTTCCTTGTAAATCAATCTTGTACAATATATATTTCCCTCGTTGGTGAGAAAAATAATATAAGAAAATAAAACCCCAAAATAAGCCCTAATTAGCATGGTATCAGAGCAGAGATCTTAGGATTTCTGCTTTGCCCGTTCCCTCAAGCAAACTCGGCCCTCCCATGGAGAACCTACCACCACTCCACGGTGGAAACATTTTCATCCTAACCGATCCTACCCCTATATTAAACACTACAACCCTAAACACTACTACCCTAACAGACCCTACCATGAATCCTGCTCCTGTTTCGAGTTCTTCTGACATGCCTCCGAAGTCCTCAGGTAATTGTGGTTATACTACCCTAACAGACCCTACCATGAATCCTCCTCCTGTTTCGAGTTCTTCTGACATGCCTCCGAAGTCCTCAGGTAACTGTGGTTATGCTTTTAATATGAATAATTGTGATACTCAGTTCGGTTAGATCATTGACTCCGGTGCCACAGACCATATGACCTATGACCCCATTGATGTAGCTTGTGATACTGTTCCACTTCGATGAAATATTACTAATGCTAATGGTGTCACCTCACCGGTAACTGGCGCTGGCACTGTATGCCTCACGCCTACCCTCTCTTTGCCGCATACATTACTTGTACCTTCACTAAAGCATAAATTGATGTCTCCTGGCCAAGCTACTGAGCAATTGAACTGTGTGTACTATTGTATCCGAAGTTTTGTCTTATTCAGGATATTCTCACGAAGGAGATAATTGGTCGTGGTACTAAGATGGGGGATCTCTATTTTGTGGACGATG
This sequence comes from Heteromeles arbutifolia, assembly GCA_024362995.1. NCBI lineage: Eukaryota > Viridiplantae > Streptophyta > Magnoliopsida > Rosales > Rosaceae > Heteromeles > Heteromeles arbutifolia. The sequence continues at coordinate 9,752,126 of JANCRC010000017.1, read as the reverse complement.
TCAGTACAGGACAGGTCAATCTCGTCCAAGGAGCCGTTGATCATAAACGGCGTCAGATATGGTTATGGCATCACCGTTTGGGTCATCCGTCTTTCAGTTATTTACAGCATATATTTTCGGATTTATTTGTTGGTTGTTTGATTTCAGACTTTAAATGTGACACTTGCGTACTTGCCAAGAGTCACTGTGTTTCTTATCCGTTGAATTCTAATAAAAGTGCTATTCCTTTCGGTCTTGTTCATTCGGATGTTTGGGGACCATCTCCGATTACTACTTCATCTGGTATTAGGTGGTTTGTAATGTTCATAGATGATTGCACATGGATGACATGGTTATACCTTCTTAAGCATAAAAGTGATGTGTTTCTGGCGTTTAAGACATTCCACACCATGGTTCAGACACAGTTTTCTACTAAAATCCGGATTTTGCGTTCTGATAATGGTGGTGAATATGTTAATAATGATTTTACACATTATTTAACTACTCACGAAATCCTCCACGAGACTACTTGTCCTCAGACTCCTTAACAGAATGGGGTGGCTGAGCGCAAAAATCGCCATCTATTAGAAATGGCTCGATCACTATTGATTGGGGCGGATGTTCCCCGTTCCTCTTGGGATGTTGCTTTTCAGATTGCCACTTACCTTATCAACGGCATGCCATCCAAAGTATTGAATTTTCTTACACCTTTGCAAGTTCTTGCTACACGAGCCTCTACCATCCGTTTTGGTGCTCCCACCGTGAGTTTTTAGGTGTGTGGCCTTTGTTTATCTACATAAAAATCAACGGACAAAACTTGACCCATGTGCTATCCGTTGCGTTTTCATAGGGTATGGACTACATCAAAAAAGGGTACCGCTGCTACCACCCTCCTTCACGTCAGATGTATACTACCATGGATGTTACTTTTTCCGAGTCTGAGATGAATTACTCTTCGGCTTCTTCCAACCCTCATCTTCAGGGGGAGACATTACATAACGAGCAAGTTTGGACCATGGCTGCTACCACTGATCTTCCGCTGCCACTATTAGCCGAGTCTGTAGTGGCTGCGCTGCTAGCCCAGCCAACAGAAGCAGCATCGCTGCCCACAAAACCAGCGGCAGGCACAACAGTGCCGTCCTAACCCACGACAACAGTGCTGCGACTTGCCGATCTTGAGACTTCTATTGATACTAATCCCCTCTCGTCTCAAAATATAGTACCACCAGATGACCATACTCTAGAGCCGGAGGTAAGATCTACTATCCCTATTGATGTATCCGATGTTTCGAATTATCAGTTACCTTTCAGGCATAACCAGGGAAAACCACCCAATTGATATTCATCGGAAACAACGAAAGGCTCTAAATATCTCATTGCCAACTATGTGTCATCACATAAATTATCAGAACTCGACAAAGCTTTTGTACAACAAATATCCAATGATAGTACACCAAGTTCATTGAAGAAGGCACTATCTGATGATCGATGAACCAAGGCAATGGAGGAAGAAATGGATGCACTTCAGAAAAATCAAACATGGGATTTAGTTCTGCTACCCCGAGGAAAGAAGAGAGTGGGATGTCGATGGGTGTATACCATCAATTACAAAGCTGATGGGTCGATTGAACGATACAAAGCACGATTGGTGGCCAATGGATACACTCAGACATATGGTGTTGATTATACAGAAACGTTTGCTCCAGTAGCAAAGATTAATACGGTAAAAGTGTTACTTTCGTTGGCGGCTAACTTGGATTGGCCATTACAGCAATTTGATGTAAAAAATGCTTTCTTACATGGTAATCTTAAAGAAGAAGTGTATATGGATATTCCACCTGGTTATGCATCGGTTTCACAACCCAGAATGGTGTGTAAGTTGAATAAGGCATTGTATGGATTGAAACAATCACCTTGGGCATGGTTTGGTAGGTTCCGGACAGCTATGAGGAAGTATGGGTTCAGGTAGAGCAATTCTGATCATACACTTTTCTTGAAACGTCGAATGCGTAAATTGACAACACTTATTATTTATGTGAATGATATGATTGTTACGGTGATGATAAAGAGGAAATCTCAAGGCTGAAAGATTAATTAGCAACTGAGTTCGAGATGAAAAATCTTGGTGGATTGAAATATTTCTTGGGTATAGAAGTAGCTCGATCTAAACAGGGTATATTTCTATCTCAAAGAAAATATGTTCTTGACTTGTTAGCCGAAACCGGAATGCTTGATTGTAAACTGGTTGACACCCCTATAGTCCAAAATCACCATCTTGCCGTGCACCCTGATCAAGTTCCCAATAATCGAGATTGTTATCAAATGTTAGTTGGGAGGTTAATTTATTTATCTCATACTAGGCCTGATATTGCATATGCAGTAAGTGTTGTTAGTCAATTTATGCATTCCCCGAGTGATACGCATATGGGTGCGGTTGAACGCATTCTACGATACCTAAAGTCCTCCTCGGGTAGAGGCATCATGTTTTCCAAGAATGGTCATTGCCGGATAGAAGGTTATATCGATGCAGATTGGGCAGGGAATATTACTGATTGACGGTCCACATCGAGTTACTTTACATTTGTGGGGGGAAATTTAGTGACTTGGCGGAGTAAGAAACAAAAAGTGGTTGCGTTATCAAGTGCAGAGGCAGAATATAGGCGTATGGCAAAAGGAGTATGTGAATTATTATGGCTTCGGAGGTTACTCGCAGAACTCGGGTGTCCTTCAATGTCGGCTTCGAATTTGTTTTGTGATAATAAAGCAGCGATTGATATCTCACACAACCCAATTCAACATGATCGCACGAAACATGTGGAAGTTGACAGACACTTCATTAAGGAAAAGTTGGATGGGAATATTATTCAATTCCCATTCGTAAAGTCAGAGGATCAATTAGCGGACATCTTAACTAAAGCTGTTGCTAGTCAAGCGTTCTACAACTCTCTCGTCAAGTTGGGCATGAACGACATTTATGCACCAACTTGAGGGGGAGTGTTGGAGAGTTGACCTTTGTAATTAGCTTAGTTACTTGTTTGGGTCCTTGTAATCAGGATGTAATTAGGATAGATATTATTTGGTTGTAATTAGGATAGATATTATTTGGTATTTCTTTCCTTGTAAATCAATCTTGTACAATATATATTTCCCTCCTTAGTGAGAAGAATAATATCAGAAAATAAAACCCCAAAATACGCCTAACTAGCAACATCCACGTAAACCGTTTGAATTTGTGTCCGGCGGAGTAGGGGGAATCGTGTCCAGACCATGATGGGAGATTGACTGTGTTGGAGGCAAGGAACTACCACATCGCCCAGACAAGGAATCTGGTATCACTGCACTACTCACCATTGTCACAATGGAAGAATGAGAATATTGTTCAATTATCTGCCAGCGTTTTTACCGTCTTTTATCCCATTCATTCATATGTTTTTTGGTTCTTCAACTTGGTAGTAGAATTCTATTGATTTCAATTATTACAAAGTTATTTCATTAAGCAGAAGGGATAGTATTATAGTGCAGACAACTCAATACAATGACCACGTAAATAATCGGTCAAACAATGCTCATTCGAGAGCCAGATGGCGGCAAGTTTCATCAACAACCTTAACCTCTGCTCTATCAAAATACCAATCTCCAACAGCTTCTGCAATTGTCTGCAATAATCCGTCACGTATGGTAAGTTTTAGATATCTTTAAACTCTCTATACATATAATGCATGTGTTTCTGTTTCTGTTTGTGTGTGTTAGAAGTTAAACAGGCTCACCTTGTTTCCAAGAGCTGGAGATTCATTAGCATACCATGCACTTTTCTCCGTTTGACAGTGCACCAAACACGAATTTATGAACATCCCATTTTGATTAGGCATTGAGAATTGTTTTACTGCATTCAGCATTTGATTCCTGAATCCTGTTCCATATATAACAGAAAAATAATGTCACAAAAGTCACATGTTTAGTTTGTTTCTCAAGCTGTTGCAAGTTTTCTGAGTTGAAAAACTTCCTCGTATGTGGGATTTCACCTTGAAGAATTTGCATCTGTGATGCTGAACAGCTTGCAAGGTCATATCTGCAACTCTTCCACTTGCCGTGCGGATCTGCTGATGGTGGAGCTAAACTGTTATTGATCTGATTTCAAGGGGGAAAGTACAATTCAATGCATTCTTTCAGTAAAAGCCCGTCCAGTAATTCTCAAATAATTAACACCATATTCAAATTTACAATGAACAATTACCTGCCATGAATCATATGCTGAATTGAGTATAAATAGCGGGGTTGTAATGTTCACAATTAAGTTCTCGGGGAAGAAGCACTGCAAAGTAAGAAACAGTGTAAAACTTACTTAAAGTTACCACCTATCTTCAAATCCAAAACTGCAAGAGGAAAAAAAAAATTGTTTACCGAAGTAGGATCGAGGTGACTAGTACAGAATCGCGGCAGATTTTCTTGCACCCCCTGCAAGCTTACTACACCACTATAAAAATCCCTCATTGTGCGTTCACCGGAAATATCAACCCTACAATTCCATACAGGATATCACCAATAAAATTTGAACTGTAAATAACTAGCAAGGAACATTGACAAAGAGAAAAGGCATCACGGATATAGTACTCACACGTCAAGAAAAAGTCCAGCATCACTCAGGCACTTCACCTTTGTAGTTGTAGGAAACAAGCCCCGAAACTCATCACAGTGCAAAATTGATGACAGACCGCCGGCAGAGCAACCAGAAAGAAGAGCCTAACGTATGATGGATTAATATGCTTTGAGAAGTGGCTTAACACGGCAACACAAAAATTTCTTTAGCATAAAGAAATGTAGTACATGATTCGCATTGCGCATTCCCCTTGACATCAAATCGTCCATTGCAGCTAACCATATACGCTGTCCTCTAAATTTCAGTTTTGCTGCCTAAAAGCAGAATCACTACATTTTAGCTTCTCATTTGCACTTAGGAACAGAAATACACAAGGTACCTTCCGATACAAGGAAGTTAATTTTTTATTCCAATAGCTGCACTACTATAGTCACTATCATAATTTTGTGGGAATCTGTAAACGGAAGGATCATCCCACCAACCTGATTTTCGCTGTCCCCAGAAAATGAAGCACCGTCACAATACCGGAGCTCTACTCTATTCCAGTTGAAAAACTCTGCAGTCCCTTACATGATAATGGTTAAGACGGCTAAAAAAAGGCAGATGCATCAGCTTTAAACAATGTAGCATTAAGTGTGAGGAGAAAACCGGGATTTTCTTCAGAGTGATTGCTTAGTATTCCAGAAAATGCTATCTCTGGTTCCATGTGCGCTGATGATCCATAAGGTGAAAGCTTGCGGTTAGAACAACTTTTGGTGTCGTTACACCATGCTCCTCCCTGCATAAACAAGGACTTCAGAGGGTTGCTTGGTGATCAATCAACTAAAAGGAATCATGAAGTCCAAAAGAAAATAACTAAAAGGAAACATGAACTTGCTATTTTCCTCAAACTATCTTTACGATATAATTATCCCAATATCGACATAGAAACGTATAAAATATGTCATTTTTTTCTGATCTATCTCACAAACCTGAAGGTGAATGAGCCAACTATTCGCCCCCGATCCATATCCACGATGCAAATGGTAAGCAGGTACTGTTCCATCCAAGCAGACTGCAGAGTAGGTAAATTAAGCGGAATAAGTATTAACCAAGAACTGCAAAAGTTTTAGAGTATACATCAATGTATGGCATACCTGCTCCTTTGGCAGCAGCTCCTTTGACGAGTGTTAGCCCTACCATGAGTATGTCATTTGCAGCCTCGGAGCTTCCATCGGTCTCCAACAAAGACGGCACCGTCTCATCAAAATTCTTCTCTTCCACAAACCCATCAACCCAAATTCTGAAAACAAGTGCTGTTACAATGCCAACCCACAAGAACTTCACCATGGCTCTCCTCTCCTCCAATCTCTCGGCCACCCAAGTCTTCGGAAACTTAGATATAAAAACGAAAGTCAAATCCTAATTAAACTGGAGAGGATTTGAATATACGTACGTTAGTGCTTAGTCAAATCTGGCAGCTCCAGACGTTGCATCAACAATTTTTTACCAACTTATCAGAAAATAAAAGGAAATGTGCTGAAAAAAGAGGAAATGAATTCTTATAGGACTAAGTCAATTAAAGCTGCCCAGAAATGGGAAAAACTAAGAAATGTCCAGTATGAACTTCCTTAATTTAACAAAAGCTTGGAGTGTCCGATTTCGAAATGAACAAATTAAGGCCTTTCTCATCCTCCATGGTAAACCAGACTACTTCGGATTCCGCATGGTTATATATACAGATACTGTCAGGGGATGTTGTTGATGCTTCAAAGTAATCCTTCGATTAAGTCCGAAAACCGTCCCCTCTTTTTTTTTTGTTATCTCAGAGTTTACGCAACTTAGTCTGTAAGTTGTCTATATAGAAGAGTGTTTCCCAAGTCATGTAACAGACGCTGATTGACAGTGACTGGTGAACACAAAAACCATCACAATTATCAAATAATCCCTGAAAAATATCAATCAAAGAACGTACTGATGGTAGGATTAGCCACAGTGCCGACGCACAAGAACTTCACCATGGCTCTCCTCTGCCTCAATCTCTCTGCCTTCGAAATATGGCGATAAAAACGAAACTCAAATCCTAAACTGGTAAAACATTCGACTGCACTTTGGTTCTTGGTTAAATCAGAGTGTTCATTGAATTCTTACTTTACTGTGGCCCATCTTATCACAACATAAATGGAAATAAAATTTAAAGGAGGAGATGAATTCTTGTGGGAGTAATGCGACTGAAGTTGCCCAGAAATGAGAAAAAATCGACCGGCTGCAATAGAGAGTTGCTAACACCTAACATAAAACACTAAACAGAACCCAGAATCAAAATCATCACATAATCTATTACAAACTCCTTAAAGAAGTGAGACTTCTCTCTACCTCTTCAACTACTAATTTGCTAATGCACCAACTGAGTTTGTTGGAGACATAATCAAAGATATGAAGAACTTACACGAAAAACATTACATCATTTGCGAAATGCTTGCCGATGGCATTTGCGTTTCTCAGCAGATTTCCTTTTTATTGTCTTCTATATCAATTTTCAATCGAACTATAAAGCTATTTCGTTCAACGAAAGGGAAAACTAAGCTCTTTCGAAATTCAGATTGTGGCACGAATTGTCACATGGGTAGGGACAATCTATGGCCTTCACGCTTGTTCTGTCGAAATACCAATCTCCAACTGCTATAGCGATTGCCTGCATATCATCGGTCACACATAAACATAAGAATTTAAAATTTAAAATCTCTTTATTTTTATGATTGGAAGAGAATATGATATGTTGCATCAGAGGCTCACCTTCTTTCCAATAACTGGAGAATCATCAGCAAACCATGTATCCTGCCTCTCGGACTGGCAGTGCGCAAAACACGAATTTATAAACAACCCGTTTTGTTTAGACATAGAGAACCGTTTTACTGCATTCAGCATTTGATTCCTGAATCCTGTTTAAAAGAAGAAAAAAAAAGTTCATAACAAGCTGGACAAATTCAGTTAATTTGTTTCTGAAAATGCTATAAAATCTTAAGATTCAAAGTAGTTCCTCAAATGTGGGATCACCTTGAAGAAAATTGATCTGTGATGAAGTACATTTTGCATGGTTTAATCTGCAATCGCGCCAGTAGCCGGCAGGATCTGCTGCCGGTGGAGCTAAACTGGACTGGATCTGTTTTCAAGCAGAATCATTCCATCATTTCTCAAACACTGCGGCATGGAACATCAGGTAAAACCAAATTTTAAAATCCTATAATAACGAAACTTTACCTGCCACGAATCATATGCTGCATTGAGTATAAACAGTGGGGTTTTGACGCTGGAGATCAAGTTCTGAGGGAAGAAGCACTGCAAGGAAGGATGGTAATTGAAGAGTAAATACTACATAGCAGTGCACATAACTTTTCTACATTTCCACCTATCTTCAAGTTAGAAAAGAAATATATAGGAAGGGAAAAGGAAATTATTACCGAAGTCGGATCAAGGTGATTAGTGCAGTAATGTGGCAGATTTGGTTTCACACCCTGTGATAAGCATAATACAATACCGTAAGCATACATTTGAAAACATGCACACACAAAAAAATGACGATAAAACATGGATTGGTAATGGGTTACAATTCTTTAAGATCGAGTTGATACCTGCAAGCCAACGATGCCACTATATAAATTCCTGAGTGTGTGTCCACCAGAAACGTCATGCCTACAAGATACAGGTTCCCGATTAAAATCTGTGTTAATAAGCTAGAGCGTGCCTTCACACTGGAAAGAGAAAGGGCATTCCGGATAGTACTTACGCATCAAGAAACAATCCAGCATCACTCAGGCACTTCACTTTCGTATTTCCTGGCATTAAACCTCGGAACTTATCACAGTGCAAAATAGCTGCCAGACCTCCGGCAGAGCAACCTGAAAGAAGAGCCTGAAACACAATTGGTTAATATACAGTAAGAAGTGGCATAGCATGAGAATAGATCATAAGCAAGAAGTATTGTACCTGCTTGGCGTACCGCATGCCCTTTGATTTCAAGTCTTCCATTGCAGCCAACCATATACGCTCCCCTCTAAATTGCAGTTGTTTAGCCTAAAAGAAACACTATATTTTAGCATCTCATGTGCACATATGAATGAAAATAGTCGAGTTATCATCCAGTACTACCATATTTATGTTGGATTTATCAGTTTGAAGCCAATTTTTAGCTGCCAAATGATATCAATACCGTCATTTGGTAGAAAAATGTAAACATTGAGAACATCCTACTAACCTTGTGTTCACTATCCCCAGTAAAAGAAGCACCATCGCAATAACGAACCTTTACTCTGTTCCAGTTGAAAAAATCTGCAACCCCATACATGATAAGGTGAGGGTCAGGGCGACTAAACTAGAAAAAAGCAGATGCAAGTATAATCTTAGACAATTTAGCATTAAGTTCGAGGAACAAACCAGGATTTTCTTGGGCTTTATTGCTCAGTATTCCACTAAATGCTACCTGTTTTTCCATGTATTTTGATGATCCCCGCCTTGATGTTTTTCGATAAACACAAGTTCTAATGTTGTTACACCATCCTCCCCCCTGCCACAAGATGTTTATTCAAGTCAAGTCCTAAACTACGCAAATTGTCAACAAATCAAAGGACTTGAGAGGCTTGTTTGGAAATCAATCAACCAAAAGGTAACATGATAAAAACATGTTTTACGTATTTAAAAAACATTGTGGATGATTTTAAAACTAGTCATCTGATAATTTTCATTCACGACACGCTTGGAAGTTCGTATTTCAGAAACCATCTTTAAGATTTTGATACACAAAAGAATGAAGATAATACTGCATGATTACAAGATGTCATTGTCTTTTATTTATCTCAGAGTCACAAACCTCCAATTGAATGAGCCAACTATTTGCTCCTGATCCATATCCGCGATGCAAATGATACCCCGGTAAGGTTCCATCCAAGCAGACTGCAAAATCCGAAAACTCGAGTAGGTAAATTAAGCCAAAATAAAAAGAGGGCAGATCTCAACTCAAGTCACTATCATTGAGGAACAATGAATAAGAAATGATTCACAATATGAATTGGAAAATAAATAAGTAACAAATTTAACACCAATCACATCAGCTTCATGATAAACGGTATGCTAATCATTCAAGCAGGAATCTCACTCAGAATCTTAGACCACTGAAGGAATTATAGAACTCAGAAAACAGAATTTCAAGTAATAAATAAGATGTTTCCAGGAAAATTGCAATACAAGCTACAATAAATACATAAATCGAGGGACAAAACAAAGCAATCAATATATAGCATATAATCTGTTTTCTCACCTCTCCAAAAAAAGTACAGAGAAAAACAGGAAAAAGGTACTAACTTTATCTAAATCAAGCAATATGCAAAATGTTTCGAATCGAAAAATGAAAAACGCAGATGTGGGTTAGGCCAGTTCGCCCATGCCCCATCCTGTTCGCCAGAGTTCGATTCCCAATCCCCGTAAATCAAATCAGAGTAGTTTAGAATATCGTCTTGTAACAATATGCAAAATGTATATCATAGAAGCGGAGATTTTACCTGCTCGTTTAGCTCCAGCTCCTCGAATGAGGGTTAGTCCAACCATCAGCAAGTTAGCTCCGACCTTGGCCTCCCCGTAGCCCTCCAACAATGCAATCTCTGTTTCATTGTATCTGTACTCCATAAACCCAGCAACCCATTTGCTGAAAGCAAGTGAAATTACAATGCTAACCCAGAAAAGCTTCATCTTTCCTCTCTCTCTCTCTCTCTCTCTCTCTCTCTCTGGTTCAGTGATTCAAATCTCTCTGCCACCACCCAAGTTTTGAAAAATATAAACTTTACTTATAAAAAATCTTTGAAAAGAAAATGAATAAAAAATGCAAAGTTTGATTTGCCTTGGTATTTGGAGAAATGGCCCAAATGGGTAGTGACTGCTTTCAGTAAGTGCTATACCATTTCATGGAAGATTTCTTCAGCTTGGGAGCTGATAAAACTCAGTAAATCTCCAGAGAGTGTGAGAGAGAAGAGTGTTTGGGGGGCTTTTAAAGGTTTAATTGCACCACAGGCACGTTTCGAATCTTAATTACGTAATTTAGGAGAGCAATGCTAAAGATACGGGAGTTCAGGGACAAGCAGTCACGGACAATGTCAGCCGTTGATTTGAGTGAGAACAAAAGATTGAGAAAATTAGGTTGTCCCTTTTTTTTTTCAAGAGGTGTTATAATGAATTTACGATGGCTTTGATATTTTATGTACTTAAAGTATAATGTTAACAAATAAATTTATCCGTTATAAAATGGATAGTCATATCATGTAATTGTAAAATAACGTTCTATATAAATCTATTTGCAACGAATTAAATCATTTTGTTTCGAGCACTCGAAGTGTCTCCCTTGTTATGTAAAACAACTATTTTTATATGGATAGAGGTATTCACATGCTCATTTTTACTTTCACACATTTTTGTTAATTTTTAGCTATTGATCATCTTCAATTCATTCGATTTGACAGTCGAAAATTAAGATAGACGTGTGAGAGTTAAAAATAGAGGTGCCAGACTATTCTTCAACATCACCACCACTGGTGGAATCACTAGCCTTCGTGTCAAAACGAGAGAACAACCCGAGAGAATAGCATTCGAGCATAAACTACATTGCATCGTGCTTTATACTTGAGAAGTAATTTGCATGGAACTAATTTATCACCGCATAACATTTAGATTCAATAATACAATGTCATGTAAACTCGTTTCATGTATGTCATTCTCCTCTTCTTTAGACAAAACCCGCCCCTTCAAACGGGTTTCTCCTATTTTGACTTGGATCCCAACAACCCGTTTACTTGCGGGTCTGCGAGTCACTTTTCAGAAGACCACCGGCCGTGACAGGTGGCATTTACATAAACTAAAAGTGGTTGGCTCCTCCTCTGGGTTGGAGAGCAGAAGGAAGTGGGTGGTGGGGGTGGTGATTGTGAAACACGGAAAATAGTTATGACTTTAATGTGGGTGTGGGGGGATTTGTTTGCTTGAGATGCATACAGCTGTTTATGTGTTATAACACTAAAAACAATCATATCACCACCTTGATCCGACGGTCCATATTGAGTGGACCTACCATGGTCATTGTCGCTGATCTTTTGTTCGTGAATATTGTAGTTTTGGGAGTTCAAATTTTGCATGTGCAGTGTTTTTCGCTGAAGATATTGACTCCTGTCCACTAATAAATGGAAAACAGACCTCAAACAGTACATGTATAATTAATCCATAATTTGGCGGCAATTAATTACCTTGTCAGGCAAAATTTAATCGTAAGTATGACCCAGTTTTATGTTCTCTTCTCTACAACCCTAGCTGCTATCTAGAGAAAAAATATAAAGGAAAAATCCCTCAGCCGCTGTCCCTGGCTGTTGGTCTTGGAAAAGGATCCTCGCCGGATCCCTTTCCTAGGATTCTTAGAGATCCCGTGATCTCACCCGTTCATCGTATATCGTGCGGTCAGTTTTTATTAGGTACTATTCATATTTAATTTTAAATTTTAAATTTTGAAATGATTTCTGACCGCACGATATACGATGAACGGGTGAGATCACGGGATCCCTAGGAAAAGATCTGGTGAGGATCCTTTCCCGTTGGTCTTATGGTCGGCGGCAATCTCTCTTGGTTTCTTTCTTTTATTTTTTTCTACGTTTTTTTTTCTAGTTGTGGTCGTTCTTTCGTTGTGTCAAGAAGAGCTTTCGTGATTGTGGTCACTCTCTTGTTATGTCAAGGAGAGTTTTTGTGATGGCTATAACTTATAGATCACACTCAGATCTTTAAGCAACAACTATTGTTTAGAGTTAATGTTGGTTTTTGTTTTTGTTTTGGTTTTTGAGCATGGCAAAGGACTATGAGGAGGAAGCTTAATGTTTTATGGAGATGACTCATAGCAGTACTTCTTTTCTGACAATTGCAAGATCATCAAAGGCGGTGCAGTCTGTTTCTCGTAATGTTGTTACGTTGATTCTACGACTCGCAAGATTGTTATCTTTCATGTTGGTTAGATATGCGTCTCCATGCCCGTGGTAGTTAAGGATGTAATTGTATTCATGATGAGTTTGTAAATGTGAAATTGTATGATGTTTTTTCGCGTGTATGACCTTTTGGTCGTATCGACATGCATGTCCTATGTACGTTCTTAATGGTTTCTTAACAAATTCTTATTAATTACCTCAAAAAAAAAGAGGTTATGTTCACTTAATTAACTCTTATCATGTAACTGAGAGTATATCGTATCCTTGTAATTTCTTATTACGTTACTCTATCACGTGATAAGAAAAATGAAATAAAATAACTATGTCCCTGGTTAGAATGTATAATCTCCACGACCAAAAGGTGTGTGAAATTTCTCTAACTGTGACAGCAACATTTACTTGTACGGTTTGTTCCTAAGATTATTCACCTACCCATCTCTCTCCTGAATTTTAGTCATAAAAGAATAACATAAGCTTCAGGCACATCATACACTTTTGGAAAATAGCACTGTGAATTGTAAGCATTACATATTTAACAGAAACGGGAGAACAGTACATGAAGAGGGATTTTTTAGTATGCATGGCATGGCCCATGGGTGGGTGTATACTATGTATAAACCGGAATCCTGTTATCTATACTACACGTATATTGTATACATACACACTGATATATGTTACATCATTTGCTGCACATTCAACACTTCATTCATAGAATGACTATAGTCCTACAGATATAAAGAACTATATCTCTGATATGATGATTCTTTTGGATAACTAGGATGAACTTACTTAAGTAGTTAACTCAAGGTAAGGCTGTTCAAATCTTCTATATCCATTTTGTGTGAAATCTCTTTGTGTCTCTATCATAATTGACATATGCTAATAAATTTAATCAATCTTAATTTGTTGTTATAGACTTAACACGAGTCAATCAATAATAGAGATTACACACAAAAAACCACGTCCAAAATGTGTGCAGATTTAATCTCGACGTAAGCTTTGGGAAGAAATAATAGGGAAGATTGATGTAGATTGTAGTGTGAATGGGGTAAAGCATTGTAATATAAAGCCAGCTAACTAGAATCCAACGAAAAGCTTGGAATGTTCGAAATGAACAAATTATAGAGACTAGAGAATGCTTAATTATGAGGTGGAGGAGACGTCAACGTTCTTCCCAATGCTTAATTATGAGGTGGAGGAGACGTCACAATTTAATTACCGTAGCTAATGCTAATTAAGATTAGGTCAACAAACCATACTTTGCGTTTTTAAGATTAGGTCAACAAACCATGCTTTGCGTTTACTTAACGAATTGGTCATCCATTAATAGACACCACGTACGAGTACATACATTCACACGTTGCGTAATCTAGGTTTTGTGGACTCGTGTTTTCTTTTGTCAACTATGTTTTGAATTCATTGCTTCATTAGGATGAATTTTCATGGACAGGAGGATATTGTACTTGTGTGTGGTGTGTGCTCTTCGTGACATGTAAAGGTGAAAAGATTTTTAGGTGAGATCCGTGAGCAGATTCAGGATTCCAACATTTAGTGGTCCTAATCAAGATACGTAGGCATTGATTGGACTGAATTGGAGTTTGAATTAGACAAATTTAAGTACATTTATTAAATATTATACAAAAAAGTCTTTCTTCTTTGTTGCAACCAAGGTCCAAGAACAATAGAATCATGATGGTCTTCTCTTCTCTGTGTTCCTCTTAATCCGAAATTAGACCTTTCTTCTTAGTTCAAGGCTTTTGTATCACGCCACTTAATACTACGATCTAGTGGTATTCCTTTTCACTTGTAAGTGAGAGATCTTAGGTTTGATTCTCGCCAAATGTGAATTTGAACCACATTATTACTAGCACATTGTGAGGTTTAGCTCACTCCCCCACCCTTTTAGTGTAGATCATATCGTTTGTTCCAAAAAAAAAAAAAAAATTGTGGCACAGCATCTGCATCTACACGGCCATGGTGGTTTTTTCTCTTTCACCACATGCCCAAACTGTTGGGTGGTCCTCGAAGGTCCTCACAATCGCTTCTTCGGACTTCCGAGTGGTCCTGATAGCACCCAGGTCCATGAATGGATCCACCCCTGAATGTGATTGTTCTTGTTGAAGTTTGAAAACAAATCAATCATGCCACAATTCCACATCGCTCAAATCTGATTTGGTATTAGGCTTTATAAACCCTTGTGCATTGTAGTTAATTAGACAAGGATTAAAGTGATGGGAAGGGCCTTGGGCTTATATATATAGTCAAGTAAATCCTTGGGAGATGATTAAAGCACCCAAAACAAAAATATATATTATTCTGTTTTTGCGTTTTGGGCAGCAGCGGCTTAAAAATCTTTCCACTTGCATAAAGAGAGAAGCATACAAAAGTGCGCCAGAGATAAAAGATCTGTTGCCCGTAGAAGCTTAGTTAGGACTAATAAGAGAGCGGGCGGTTGTAAGATTAAAAGTCAGTTTAGGATCTAGAAAACACTTATGTTACAAGAACTTTTACAATAAACACATTGAAAGTTTTACTGTGAATTCAAATGCTCCTTAAAAAAAATACTTAAAAATACCTCCTAAAATAGTATCGTACTTTTTTTGGTTAATATTTGAACTTTGGGCTTAAAGGAAGGAAAGCCCAAAAGGACTAAAGCAAGGAGACTCGCCCGAGGCCCAACGCCAAGCCCAGATCATCCATTTCAAGATAACTTGCCCGAAGCCCAGCACTTTGCCCAGAGGCCAATTGACGTCTACCCATTAATGCATAGGTCATGTGCCTATTGTTCGAATGACAAGTGATATAGACCAGCCAACTATCAGCCAAAAAGCACTTTACAGTGGCAATACAAGTAAAAAGCTGATGAGTCACTACCCTCCAGTTGCTTTCGGGCAAGAACAGGGACAGCACAGTTGGGTTAGTTCTCCTATAAAAGAGGAAGAGTGCCCACAGACAATGACACTCAACCAATCAAACAAACAAACATACAACTTATCTCTCAGTCAAGTAAATACCCAGAAAGTTGCGCTTTGTCTAGATTATGCACCCTTTTTAGCCTTAGATTTCCTTAGAAAGACATTTTTTGTCTATGTAAAAGCTCTGCTACCTTCCTTAAATGATGTAGTATCGATTTCCCTGTGTAAACTCGTTTGCCACTCACCCTCTCTTACCTCTTAACCCTCTGTAACTACAAGGAGAAGAGATTGCAAGACGTTTAACCTTGCCCGACAAGGTGAAATCTTGCTCGACTCTCTTTGTCTTGTCTTTCAGTTAGTAGATCTGATGTTATGATGTATTCCTCAGTATATATGCAAGTCATTTCCCATCTTTTGATGACCCAAAGTTTCATCAATTCTCAGATCTGGTTCACTTAGTGGTTTTACTATTATAAGAAGATTAAAAGTGAACTAAACTGATGACTTGACCAGATCTGGACCTCCACCTTTAAAGCATACAAGATAACGAACTAAAAGTCCTTGGTCTACAGGCATAGAAAAGAACTTAATGTAGACTTAACCCATCTACGACAATCCTTTGGTAACAAGAAGTCAGAATAACTTGGGGCGCAAGTAATCGGCTTAAACACACTTGTTCTACATCTGCCATAAAGAGATGGCAGTGGCACGCCTTCGCACTCAGTTAGTTTTGATTGTGAGCATCAATGCCTATACCTAAGACCCCACAAAGGCACCTTTCAGAACTAACTTTGTTCTCATCTTGCATCATCCCGATAAGCAGGAGCCCGACAACCAACCAAACTACCAACTCGATGGGGAGCTGTGTGCTTGAGCTAGAGACCCTTCCTAGCGAAATTCCTGCCTGAACATAGTTTTGGCACGCTCGGTAGGACCAGATCTTGTATGCCAACAAGACAAAGGAAAGAACAAACCTTCAGATGAGGAGCAAAACAGAAACCACCCCAGTATATACCAAGACCTAGCATGGCAAATCTCCTCGAAGACTTGCAAGGACCTGTCTTGACAGAAAGCCCAACTCATTCTGAGAAATCAGAAGGGAAGGTCACAAATGAAGACCCACAGGCTACCATGATGGCTGTCTTAAGAAGCATAGAGAGAAACTCTAAAAGCATGGAGAAAAGTTTTCGAGAGACGAAAAAAGAAATAAGCAAACTCTATTCCTTAACAGGAAATTTGCAAAGAAGGCTAGATCTGGAATACTCTATCCTAGAAAATGATCATGCTAGAGAGATGACGAGAGAAGCCAGCTTTGTGGAGGAGCCAGTTATTCCTTTGTTTCCTTTACTTGAGGAAAAAAAGGATAAAGGAAACAATAAAGGAGAATCCGGAGTGAGTCAGCCAATGTTAAAGGAAATCAAGGAGCCAGAGTTGCCCGACCCCTTGTTATTTTTATCAAATAACAGGGGGCAATGTGGGTCCGAAGTAAAGCGGTCGCTAAAAGAACCACAGACTAGTATAATGATTGATACTGATCATTTTCTACAAACCCCGGTAAACATGATCAACCTAACATGGGTAGAGAAAGGAAAAGTAAAGGCCACGTGGGAGGTAAAAGCGGAAAGAAGGCCAAACGATAGACCAACTGAGGGAGCTATCAAGCTGCCCGAGAAGCCTAAAGCCGTCATAATCAAAGGAATAGTGTTATGCAGCAGGTGTCAGTATGAGTGTGAACTAGAGGTACTAGCAATATAAGCCATCATTGATCAGGAGCTGATCAAAATGGAGAAGGAATAACATGAAAACCCCATGAGCACCCTACGGGCAGCTGAGAAGGAAACATCTCGAAACGTCTTCCAGAGGTTGGGATGAGACTCTCAGCCCAAAAACTTGTCAGGAGTATTCAGAAACTATGAAGCTTCAGAAAAAGTGGAAGACAAGGAGGCCAAGATACCAAGGTGGGAGGATACGAGGCCCTCCCAGCCAGGTTATGCCGGTGGAGACGTTAGAATGAAAGGAATGACAGTGAACTCAGTCACAAAAAAGAATCTTGCCCGACTCAGGCGAATATGGTATATAGTAGGAAATGATGGGAGGCTTGTTAAAGAGATTGGAGCTTCCATGATCAAGAGAATCCAAAGGCAGCATAAAGCCCACATGAATTCGTTGAAAGTTCCCATTACTTCAAAAACCTCGGAGAATGTAAAGTTCAAAAATGTACCTCATGAAGGAAGAAATCAACCTCATTGGAGGAGCAAGAAGGAGGTGAAGAAAGCGAACAGCAAAACCGAAGGGGAATGAGACCATGTACCGCAGAACCCACGTCCGGGGAAATACAGAATCTTAAGGAGAGCTCAAGAAGATATGGTAATGATACCTACCCCAAGGTAGAGCCTAGAACCAATTTACTTTGGAACTATTTCGCCCGAGAAGAGGTTGTCTGCGCCATTATTGATGGATGTTGTCTGCTAGGTTCCAGAACAGATGCTAAATTTTGGAATAACCCAGGAAGAAGAGTTGCCTAAATTGATGCTACCAGAATAAGCACATGTCTGGTTAGATGAGTTTATGAACCACATTGGGGGCAAGGAGAAAGATTTACCTGGACCCAGCAACTTCCACGTAAACATGACATATGTTTTATCAGCCATGTTTCACGCCGAGCATGATCAATCTCCCACGATGGAAGGTGATTACTTAGCGATAGAACCTATGATGGCGCATGTTAGTGTCGAATGAGCGGGACAAGAAGAACTCGGCCAGATAGGTTTGCCCGAGTAATTAAGAAAGAAGCCTGAGAGAATATACTCAGACAAAATGGTCTTTGTTCGCCCAAGTTTGACCCTGGCTAACCATCTCAAATTCATATATGTAACTGCTCACCTGGAGGGAGTACCCTTCAAGAGGGTCTTGATTGATGGAGGAGCCGCGATCAATGTGCTGCCATACAAACAGATGAAGAAAATGTGCAGGAGAAAGAAAAATCTTATCCCTACAGATCTTACAGTTTCTAGTTTATCATGAGTTATCATAAGGACTCATGGGATACTACCATTAGAGGTTGATTTGGGTTCAAAACAAATCATGCTGGCCTTTTTTGTTGTAGACAATACTTCCACTTATGGGGCTTTACTAGGCAGAGATTGGATTCATCAAAGTCTCTAGGTGTCATCTACCTTACACCAGCAAATGGTTGTCTACCATGAAGAATGGGAAACAAGACCTGGGTTCTGGGAAATGGTGGAGGCCGAATCACGACCATTCTTACCTACAACTAACATCGCAGAAGCCAACTTTTACGATCCCAGTATTGGGAGTCTTCAATGTTCAGGAGCTGATAAGAACGGCCGCCTAACTAAGGTGACGGCCCAAAAGCTCATGGAACAAGAGTTATCTCTTACAAGGGAAGAATGAGATCAGCCATATATCATCCCAACTCCCCAACACCATTAATGTCAGAACAAAAAGGGAAGACCAAGTGATCGCATTTAAGTCCTTAATAAAAAGACTGTTGGTGTATTGGAGAGAGAAGAAACAAGAGAGGGGAACTCAGCTAGGAAAGAAAAAGATTAGAGCAGAGAGGCTTCAAGCAGCCTAGTAAATAAAGAAGAATTTTTTGGGGAGGAGTTAGAAGCAGTCATCCAAATGGTTAAGTGTATATATGACTTGGATGGACCAGAGGATTTACCCGAGAATCCAGAATTGGTTAAGTTTTTGTGTGCAGAACCAGACAAACCAGCCCCAGAAGTACAAGATCCCTTAGAGACCATTGATTTAGGAACTGAGGAGGATCCAAGACCAATATAGATCAGTGGTTTGTTGGAAACCGAAAATCGGGCAATAATGGAATCACATTCCCTCGCCAATAAGGTACAACTGCAAAGGCTGCTGGGAAAAATCAACTTCTTAAGGAGATTCATTGCCAATTTAGCAGGCAAGATTCAGCCGCTAACTCCTTTGCTGAGACTAAAAGACAAGGAAGAGTGTGAATGGAGCCCACCGCACCAATAGGCTTTCGACAGCATAAAGGCTTACTTAGCCTATCCACCAATGCTCATGCCACCTCAAAGAGGGAAGCCGTTGAAGCTCTATATCTCTGCTTCAGAAAGGTCAATTGGAAGCTTGCTGGCCCAAAACAATGAAGGTAGGAATGAGCAAGCCATATATTACCTCAATAGAATCCTTACTGAGGTAGAGATAAGATATACTCCAATAGAAAAATTATGTTTGGCTTTGTACTCTACTGCCTGTAAGCTAAGGCATTACATGTTGCCATGCCACATCCACATCATTGCCAAGACCGACGTATCAAATATATGCTGTCAAAACCAATGTTGACAAGAAGAATTGGGAAGCAGATCCTTGCATTGTCAGAGTTCAGTTTTCAGTATGTACCACAAATGGCGATAAAGGGGCAAGCAATAACGGATTTCTTAGCCGAACATCAAGAAACAGGAGATAAGCCTATCAACGTCCCCGGAACTCTGAAGGTGGCTAACATTTGGATCCCACCAAGCAAAGCCCTCTCGGGTAGAGAAGAATGGATTCAACAGGAGGTAAAAAGGATATCCAGCCTTTGGATTACTCCATGGAGGCTGTATTTTGATGGATCTTGTACTCAGAATGCTGCCAGAGCTGCGATTGCCATCATCGATCCTAGAGGTACTCATCATTGTTATTCATTCCTCCTAGATTATCAAGAAACTACCAACAATCGAGCAGAATATGAGGCCTTGATAATTGGCCTAGAAATATTGATAGAACTAGGGGCAACTGAAGTTGAGGTATTCGGTGATTCAGAGTTGGTGATCAATCAGTTGAATAGAGAGTACAAGTGCAGACACATCAACATGGCTGGTTATTACTTAGCGACTACTTAATTGTTAAGTTATTAGAGCACTGAAATATCAGCCAGCTACATTTCTAGATAAGCAAATGCAATTGCCAACAAGATGGCACAATTGGCCTCTGGAGTACAAATACAAGAGAGAAAGTTTGAATGAGACATACAGGTCCAGAGAAGAAATCTCTTTTCCATCTTGGAAAGGGAATTCAGCCTAAATGTAATGACTAAAAAAGTGGAGACTGATGATTGGATGACGTTTATTCTTCGGTATTTAAAAGATCTATCATTCCCCACAAGTAAAAAGAATAAATAGCAAGCAACTAAGTACGTTTTGTGGGGAGAAAATCTACTAAGGAAGACTCCAAATGGGCTAATGGTAAAATGCTTGGGCCAAGAAAAATCAATGAAGGTAATGGCTGAAGTTCATGAAGAGATCTGTGGAGCACATCAGGCGGGAACCAAGATGAGGTGGCTACTTAAGAGATATGGTTATTTCTGGCCTGAGATAGAGAAGGATTGCAAAGCTTATGCCCGAGGGTGTGAAGAATGCCAACGACATGGACCACTCCAACATACGCCCTCAGTGCCCTTAAACCCCGTGGTCAAGCCTTGGCCCTTCAGAGGATGGGCAATGAACTTCATCGGGCAAATTCACCCAGCTTCGAGTAAATGGCACACATTCATAATTGTGGCAACGGATTACTTCACCAAGTGGGTAGAAGCTTCAGTGGTGAAGACTATCACTTCAACTACAGTAAAGGAATTCATTGAAACCAAGATCTTGCATAGATTTGGGGTGCCCAAGACAATTGTCACAAACCGCGAGCCATATTTTATTTCAAAAGAAGTAGAAGAGTTTGCTGGTAAGTTCAAGATAAAGATGGTTCAGTCTTGCCCTTACTACCCCAGTCAAACGGTTAAGCAGAAGCCAGTAACAAAATCTTAGTAAGCAATATCAAAAGAATGGTGGCTAGGAATCCGGAGAAATGGCATGAGAAGTTAGGAGAAACTTTGTGGGCATATAGGACTTCCAAGATTACAACAACTGGAACTACTCTTTATGCTTTGACTTTCGGGTAAGATGCTGTGATTCCCATGGAAATTAATGTGAGTTCGGTCAGAATTCAAAATCAATTCGGGCTACACAGTGAAGAATACATTCAGGCTATGTGTCAAGGAATTGAGGACCTTAATATAGCCCGAATTGAAGCTCTAGATAAAATTCAAGAAGGGAAGAAGGCTGTTGCCCGAGCCTACAATAAAAAGGTGAAGTTGAAGAACTTCAAGGAATGAGAGTTGGTATGGAAGGCAATTATCCCTTTGGGAGCTCAAATCAGGGGCTTTGGAAAATGGAGCCCTACTTGGGAAGGTCTTTTCATTGTTAACCAAGTATTGGGCAAGGGTGGATATTACTTAGCAGATATGGAAGGAGGTTTACAGAAGCATCCAATCAATGTTAAATTCTTAAAAAAATATCACCTAACCTTGTGGGATGTTAGGGATTGTTACATAGAAGAGGAAGTATAAGCGTCGCATAAGATCTAAAGTCAGTTTTTGCATTCATCATGGATAGATCTCAAGGAAAATGCAAGACAAATCGACTTAAGGAAATCTTGTTCATTTCAGCAAATGTTGAAAGCTACATTGGATTTAGCTCAATAGTTTTACATCCCTAACTAGGGCAGCTATCCTAGAATTATGGGTCTACATTTTGCCCGACTCTTCCTAAACATTGTTACTATTGGCTAAATATATTTCAGCATACAAACTTCCATTTGCTAACTCGATTCCTTCGAATCTTCTGCACCTTCGCCCGTATTCTAGACCAAGTTGTCTGGCCAATAAAGGCGTGATGACTGATCCCGAAACCTACACCTATGATGATGAAGTGGTTAAGAAAGAAGACGCTATGGTGAAGTCTAGGCTCGTGAATATCAGCTTGAGTGGAATCTACCAGTGCGATTGAGATCACTCGACTAGTCTGCAATGCTATAAAAGTCCTGAAACGAGAGCCGTGAGCAGAGCAGCTGACTAAAGATGTTATAAGAACTAATTGCTCCTTAGGCATGTTGTTTCCAACAACAATTGAAATCAGAGGAGACCATACAGATCCCAAGGAATACATTCTTCCATCTTTGAGGAAAAATTCAGAGTAAAAGCCTACCCGAGGGCGATGAAGACCATTGAGAAGATAATGCATGGTGGAAATCCCTTCACAAGTCTCGAAGGAAAATTGGATTCATGTAACTTTAGGTACCCTCGGATATTTCTGAGAGAATGATGGAAAAGAAAGTTAGGATTAGAAGGAGCTAAAGATCAAGAAAGAGATTATGGGAAAGTTCTGAGAATTCAAAAGGGCTCAAATTGGTCAAAAATATTTAGCAAGGGAAAGGAGTTGAAGGGGGTTTTATAGTGAGAAATCAAGCAATGGCAAAGTTCGTGGGTTAGTGCAAAGGTCGTCTCTGTTAAACCAATCGTTGTTTTTTAACGGTGCAAGTTCCGAGAAAAGGCGTGCGACGATGGTTAATGAAAGACGGTTGTTCAATCATTATTAACGCCTTGGTTTGCAGGCTTAACAACGATTGAAGGGGGCACTGTTTGGGTTAATATTTGAACTTTGGGCCTAAAGGAAGAAATGCCCAAAAGGACTAAAGCAAGGAGACTCACTCGAGGCCCAACGCCAAGCCCAAATCATCCATTTCAAGATGACTTGCCCGAAGCCCAACACTTGGCCCAGAGGCCAATTGACGTCTACCCATTAATGCATAGGTCATGTGTCTATGGTTCGAATGACAAGTCATATAGACCAACCAACTTTCAGCCAAAAAGCACTTTACAGTGGCAATACAAGTAAAAAGCTGATGAGTCACTACCCTCCAGTTGCTTTCGGGCAAGAACATGGACAACACAATTGGGTTAATTTGCCTATAAAAGGGGGAAGAGGGCCCATAGACAATGACACTCAACCAATCAAACAAACAAACATACAACTTGTCTCTCAGTCAAGCAAATACCCAGAAAGCTGCGTTTTGCTACCTTCCCTAAATGATGTAGTATCGATTCCCTCATGTAAACTCGTTTGCCACTCACCCCCTCTTAGCTCTTTACCCTCTGTAACTACAAAGAGAAGAGATCGCAAAACGTTTAACCTTGCCTGACAAGGTGAAATCTTGTCCGACTCTCTTTGTCTTGTCTTTCAATTAGTAGATCTAGTGTTCTGATGTATTCCTCAGTATATATGCAAGTCATTTCCAGTCTTTTGATGACCCAAAGTTTCATCAATTCTCAGATCTGGTTCACTTAGTGGTTTTACTGTTATAAGAAGATTAAAAGTGAACTAAACTGATGACTTGACCAGATCTGGACCTCCACCTTTAAAGCATACAAGATAACGAACTAAAAGTCCTTGGTCTCAAGGCATAGAAAAGAACTTAATGTAGACTTAACCCATCTACGACAATCCTTTGATAACAAGAAGTTAGAATAACTTGGGGCGCAAGTAATCAGCTTAAACACACTTGTTCTACATCTGCCATAAAGAGATGGCAGTGGCATGCCTTCACACTCAGTTAGTTTTGATTGTGAGCCTCAAGGCCTCTACCTAAGGCCCCACAAAGGCACATTTCAGAACTAACTTTGTCCTCTTCTTGCAGCATCCCGACAAGCAGGAGCCCGACAACCAACCAAAGTGCCAATTCCTCGGGGAGCTGTGTGCTCGAGCCAGGGACCCTTTCCAACGAAATTCTTGCCCGAACAGTACTTCTCTAAAAAATCGCGTCCATGAGTCAAAACTTATATGTTTTCTAACAAAAAGCAATCCTAAATAGACCTTAAATATTTTGCATATTACAAGTCTTGATATAGTCAAAGAATTCAAGACTATTCAAAAGAATTATTGAATCTCAATGCATTTTGTTGGGCTCTAGTACTGATATGCAATATAATAGTAGTTTTCATTATAAACCCATCTTATGACCGACACATACATGATCCGGTCCCTTTGTTCCTTTGTTTAATATGTTTTCTTAATGCAATGCAAGAGGTTTTTTTTTTTTTTTTTGAAAAAATAATGCAAGAGGTTTGTTAATCATGTGTATGTACTTTCCAACCTCTAATATCTTTATATATGTGTGAGTGTACGATTGATTAAAACATGATTTGTTTGTACATGGTTAATTAGTTAAGTTATTTGCATATACATAATTAACTAAAAGAAACTTCAGATTAAAATTCGCATGGATTCAATATACATAATTTTAGATTTTGCGGTTGTTGTCTATGCTCATGACTTTGAGTTTCAGCCTGTTTTTTGTTTTTATTGATGTTTCTTTGTTTTTCTCTTTGCGAGTTTTGGCTTCGTCCCCCTACTTATATTCTTTCATTTTCGTTTTTCTTTATTTAGTAAATTTTGGAGATAGGAGACCAGGTGAGAGAGGGGGTAGTTCTATCAGGGAGTTAGTCCTTCTAATCGCTCTGGGCGGAAGGATGTAGCCCGCTGTAATTGATGGCTAAATCCTGGAGTCTTGGTTTTTTCTTTCCACATTCTACGGGTTTAGAGAATGAGGCTTCTGCTATTTTAATTCGATAACTAAACCTTATACGTAATCGACTCACTTAATTTTTTTATCATCATTTCAATAAGAAAAGGACGTTAGATAGGGTTTGCTTCATATTTTATCCCATGATCGATTCAATTGCTACAAAATCTAACATACTTCATTTTTCTATATCACAAGTGATCTAACTAGGCGAATGCTTTCACATTGTGGATCTAATTTAAACCACATACGTGTGCTAGTCTTTTATGACCGAAAAACAAAAAAAAGTGTGGTGCAGTCACGTGTAAGAGACACAATAATTAAATGATGAAGCCAGTTAATTTGGAAAACCACCAAATTAATGGAAAGAGGTGGTGGCATGTGAGCTATAGCTAGCTGAGCTCTTTGTCTTGGTCCCATGATCACATGCATCTTTTGAAGTCTGATGGCACAACCCATCACGTTCTATCACGTACTGCTGTTACTCACATATTGTATTCCACCAACAAATCGGGGTTTGGTCTGCACACTTATTTTTGCAACTTCAAAATTCCTCATTAATTAGCCTACTTTCACTAATTAACCACACAATTAGCATGGTAGTATCATTGTGGAACTCAGCATCCAAGCAAGAACCATAAAAGTTTAGAATATGAACCTGTTCATTGCATAGTCCAGAGTTCTTAGTCGTTGGATTTTAGTTATTGTTATTAGTTAAGGATTCAACGACTAAGGACCTAAACCATGACATGAGCTGGTCCTTACTAAAAAAATCTGCAAGAAACAATATCATAGTAACACTAATTTAAGAGGCATTTGATAATCATTTCGTTTTCATTTTTCACTTTTTAGTTTTCAAATTTTGGTTTAACAATTTCATTTTTTTTTTAAAACTGATGGTTACCAAACAACCAAAAACTTAAAAACTTAAAACGAAATGATTATTAAATGTTCCGTGAATAAATTGTAATATAATGCAAAGACTGGAATGCTTGCAGATTATCTTTTGGCATGCATTTTTGTAGGACACACAAAATGGACATGTCCCACAGTCCTAGTCCGAGGATTCCAGGCTTCACTAATGGCGAAGCCAGTAAAAAGAAAACAGGAAAATCTTGAAAGCTCCACACCACTGTACTAACGTGGGTTTGACCTAATAAGGCAGAAAGATGGAATTGTGAATCTTATGTTTTAATTTAAAGCTGTAGTCTACAGACGTGAGTTACGTTAGTTAGTGAGTTACGTTAGTTAGTTAGGACAATTTGCTTGTCCGTTTCATCTGAGTTAGAATCTCTCTGTTTGTAGAGTAGACTATAGAATACACCATATGGAAAAGGAAAAAAAATCTGGTTGAGGCCATGTTTTAGAAGCTAAGGGCATCATTTTGGGGTCTTATTTTGTATGCAGGTTGAGCTAACATTGGGCTTAATCATTTGAGCTGTAGAGCAGCACCCCGGCCCAACTTCTACCTAAGGCACGTGGACGTCATGGATGTGCCAATAAATTTAGGAACACTTAGAAATGAGCAACAAAGTATTGGATGGAGGAATTTTAAAAGACAGATAACAAATGTAGAAATGTAGAAATTTCAGAACTCCTCAATCTCTCTTGTACTGTGTTTCTAATTGAAAACATAGCCTACATAACCTAATAGTCAAATTCAAGTACGACTATGCAATTTGGATTGAACGCAGGAATTCCTTCTACAACTCATTTGAAGTGGTTTTTGAAAGAAGTATACATAAAAAGGCGACTCCAAGCCAACATGACTTCCCGCCACAAAAGAGCAACATTTCTGTTGCGCCAAGGCTTGCTCTCAAAGAAGTATACATAGCAAAACAAAAACCCTTCAATTGCCATATAAACACTTTAAATTTTTTTCAACCAAACATTATCAGATTTTTTTTTTTAATAATTTGAAAGTTTTTTTAATTATTCTAAACGAAACTTAAGTGCCTTTATTTGTTTAGATCAATACACTAACATATGCAAAATGGCCAAGATAGTTTTGCAAGACAAATTCACTTTTCGTTATTCATGAAAAGGTGGTAGAAAAACTTATTAAACAGAAAATCCACACATTCAATGTCACAAACACACTATATCTTACAATTCCAAAAAACACACAAAAATAAGATAAAAATAGAGAAAATAAACCCATTAATTATCATTATAATTTCTCCCCTTGGTTAATTATATATGATCTCTCTCTCTTTCTTTCTTTTCTGTTTTTTTCCTTTTATATTGGGCTTCATAAAGTTGCCACTTTTTCTTCTGTATTTTCCTCAGTGGAGGCAGCAGCTTCATTAGTCTTGCTTCCACTTTCTTGGACAACACTTGAATCATTGTGAATGACTGGTGTCTGGTGCAAAGCTTTAAGCTGCAGCTTTGGATCTGCCTCGTCTGCTTTGTACTTGTACCATGAAGCCCAGTAGACATAGTTCACAAAGTTGATGCAGCTAAGGATTGCCAAGAAATAGTAAAATAGCTGCAAATTGTTTTTGTTTAGGTCTTTTCCATGCAGCCATCCTAGTTTGCTCGGAGTAATCCTACTGGTCACAACATTGATCACGCCAACGAAAATCGAGCTCAAGAAGTACCCTAAAGAAAGTGACAGAAAAGTGAACGAGGTGGAGAGCGATTTCATGCCCACAGGAGCTTCCTTGTAGAAGAATTCAAGTAACCCTACTAGGGTAAACATGTCAGCAATACCGAAAATAGCGTACTGGAAAGAAAGCCAGAAGAGAGATATCGGCTTTGTGAAGTCCTTGTTGGCTTGGTTCTTTCTCTTTACTTCTACTATGCCGGCTACTGCCATTGAGATTGCGCAGAGGACTAGTCCAACGCCAACGCGCTGAAGCTGCGTGATGCCTGACGGGTGCTTTGTGATTTTTCGTGCAAAGGGGATGAAGAAGAACTCGTAGAGCGGGATGAGGATGGACATGAAGAGGAGAGGGATGACCGGGATTGATGGTGCCGGAACCTCAATGCGGCCTAGGTGGCGGTCCATGATGCTTCCTTGTTGGACTGAAAATGTTTGGAGCTGTGCTAAACAAGTGTTCATGATGATGGTGCTGAAGAAAATTGGCAGCATTCTTGTTAGGACCTTCACTTCTTCCACTTGTGTAACGGTGCAAACTTTCCAGGGTTGGGGCTTGGAGTCTTTGCCAAGTATGGCAGCTTTGTCTAGACAACTGATTCAATACCATTAGGCAGTAATTAATTAGTACTCACTACTCTGTCATAACCAAAGGCACTAATTTCTTGCACGAAATTGTCACTTGAGCCACACATAAAGGTAAATTTGACAAATTTCAGTGCGGGGCACATGAAAGGGTAAATTTGACTGACTTTGTACACGAAATCAACAAAAGTTGAGGGATGTTTTTGGGTGGAAAAATCTACAAACTACAGGAAATGCGGAGCAATTGAAAATACATGAATGAAAGTTTGAACTTTGTGAAACTACAGGTACAATACTATGTAGTAAAAAAAGACGCTAATTACCTAGTTACGGCCAAAACTCGTTTTTAATCCACGTAGTTATCACGGAGATCTTTTTTTATTTTATATTTTCAATTGCAACAAATCTGATCTCTTAGTTTGTACCAAACTCGAAGTAATTGTAAAGGAACGAACGTGGAACGTTATAAACTATTTAAATCTAAGGATATCCGTAGACTTTTGCTAATATCATGAATGAAATCGTCAAGTGCGCGACACACGGGGTGGAGGTGGGGGTAATTCGACAAGTATTTCTTACAAAAAATTAACATAAGTTGACGAATTTCTTGAGTGGAACAATCTGCATACTTCCAAAAACTAAATTCAATGCAATTGGAAATACATGAACGAAAGTATTACTACATGAACTAGATGGAAATTTCTCGTGTTTTTTAGCACTTTTTTTTTTATCGATCATCTTTGTGAAATCTTGTTGAAAACTATATGCTACAATGCCACACCCATTTTCTAGAATAAAAAAAAATGAAGTGATGTACATAGTTGTAAATTGCTATCCAATGAAGTCAACAAAAAAATGATTAAAAGCTTCCAAAAACTTCACATCCTGTCCACCCCTCAAATAAATACAGATGTCATGGTCCAAAAAGTTCACTTCAAAAAGCAAAACCCTATCACATGCACAGAAACTTTGATGTGAACTTTTCGTTGGATTATCATCTTCCTCCTTAGTCATATGTTTTTCTTTTGTTTTCTTGTCAATTTTGAAGAATCTTGGCATGCCAAGATGGGAACATACCATCTGGTAAGCCTTGTTTGAATTATTGCAAATTATTGGCGAACTTTAACAAAAAAATTAAGGTAATGTCACCTGAATTGATCTGTATGTGCAATTTTCTCTTCAGTATACTTTGGATCATTTTCACTGATCTCATACAATTCATGAGAGCTCCTTCGTTGCAGTAAACTTCTGTTTTTTATCGCGACAACAATAACCTGTCACATCATTTCGCTACATTACACTAGTTAATATTAACTAGTAAAATAATCAAGTTTGTGCGCAAAGAGTTTGATAAGAGAGAAAGGCAAACCTGAATGACTCTAATGATGGGGCTGTCGCCGGGGATTTGCAGGCGATAGAAAGGTTTGCCCATCGCAAGAACAGCGAACCCGATAAATGCTCCGGCCGTGCATATAAAGAAACCCCAGTACCAAGCTACTTCAGTGCTAACAGTCACAATGGCTGTGACGCCAATAATTGATCCAACTGTAGTACTAAGCAAAAGCCAGTTGAAAAATGTTGCGAGTGATTTTGCTTCCTCTTTCCGGTTAAACTGATCAGCACCAAGTGCGGGCAGCGCTCCCCTCACGCCACCTGTTCCCAGAGCTAACAAGCACAGGGATGCATAGAGCATGACAGCGATACGGCCTTCGACACACTTTGTCAGGCAAGTTTCTTTTGGATGCAAATGCTTTGAGTAAGCTTGAACTGTCATCATCGCCAAAGCCTAAGTGCGAATAACAAAATTTATTAAAGTTTGTGACATAGTAGAACTAGAACAGGAATAACAAAATATGTGAAATTTTTTTATTACCAGTATTTCAACTGCGCCGAAAATCAGGCAGGTTGTGAATCTGCTCAAGTATGTGTCAGAAATGAAGCCTCCGACGAGGGAGAGGAGATAATTTGATCCCATGAAGTTTGTGAGAAGGTTGGCGGAGTGCGCCAGATCCAAATGCATCATGTACAGAAAGTACAGCACCAAGCTGCACATGTTCGCGACGAATCCCATGTTGTCCAATGCCAGCAACACTATACAACCCGAATAAATGCATTGTAAACCATAATTAATATACAAAAGCAAGGATATAACTAGCATGCTGGGAAGTGATTTCCCTGCAACCCTTTTCTGAGAATGGTTGCTTACCGAAAATGAAGCTAGAGGCGCTGAATCCTCCCTTTTTCTTGTCCGTCGGCTCAAGGGAGCTGTAGGTTGGCTCGGCATTCTCTTCTGCCTGGTGTGGAGAACATTGTGAAACCTATTAACAAGAGTAACACAAAAAACACAGAGACATAAACAGAAAGAAGATTTAGGGCTTTTTGACTTACCATGGTTGAAAATTGAGAATAAATTAAGTTGAGAATGTTTGTTTTTGGTACAAGAGGCCTTGAACATATAGCATTCAAAGATGCCTAGTTTTTTTATATTTAAGGCATCAGATTGATTGCCTTTGTTGTCAGCTTTGCTCTCTCTCTCTCTCTCTCTCTCTCTCTCTCTCTCTCATGGTGTGCCCCTAAGTGTTGGAGGAATGCAACTTGGAACTTTACCCTTTTGTCATGTTTCATTAGGTTTGATTGAGTGTCTGGATTATGATGATTTTGAACATATGAATGCCGTTAATTGTATGTTCTCGGAAAACTATGCTCAAATGGTTTCTCCATGAAGCATTTCAATGATTAGGTTATATGTCGCTGATCAGTCTTATTAGTTAAGGAACATTAAAATTATACAAACAAAAAGCACTCAATTTGTAATATCACATGTTGTCTATCAGCCACAATTAGATATCAAACTTGTTATATTGAGTTGTAACTTGTAACGAATTAGTTAGAAGATAAAAGTTGATAATTATAAATGAAATGAAACCTGCACAATTCAATAGGTGAATATAGTATATGCAAAAAGTCTCGATGCAATTATTGTAATATTATCATTATATGCTGTATTTTAGTTTGTTAATTAACCCTAATACTGACTGATTGAACATCTCATTAACCTTAGTACAGAGATCTTACTGAAGCAAATTCACAAGTATCATATGAGAACCTAAGGTATATATAGCAGGAAATCCTAATAAAGCAAATGCACTGAACAGTTCATTACAATACGGCGGTGGTGATTTGGCATGACCATAATTTGTTATTGGCCAATTTGTCACTGCCACAGCATCAGTGCACCATTAATAAAATATTTTCGATCCACCACATGATCAAACTTTATAACTTATAGTATTCTTTCGCCTTATCTAGTAATTTGATGTTATTGAGTCATGTATTATAATATATGTTAACAATAAGGTTAATATTTTACGGAGTTGGGGTATGGTACTATTAATTATATGTATATGTGTATTGCAAAACTAAACTAGTAACATTATGTGTCGATAAATTAATAATATCACGTGTTGACATGACAATCACACAAAAAAATTTATCATGTACCACTTCTATACCACTTCTACTCTCTTAGTGCAACCCTACTAAAATGAAACCCTGGGGCCGAATTGAAAGCATCTGACCCAGTTGCAAACTTAAAGGGGAAGGGAAGCACATGAAGTGAACCTCATCTCATTATACTTTTTTAGTAGTAGTTGACAATACAGCTCAAAAGGATCTTGATTTCATCATGTTTTCTCGGACCAAAGCTTCAAAAAATTTCATTTTTCTTAAGTCTTTGTAGCAGAGAAATAATAAACACACATTTTTTATTTACTCACATATTCGTGTTAAATTTTGTTTGATACTCAACATACATATACATGCTTTATCATTTATCCAAATACAATTAAGTGAACCGTCACGATATTACGAAAGATATCCAAAGCTCTCAAACAATATTCCTTAAATTTCACACTACCCTAATCATCGGATATAATTCATGTCTATCATTCTAGACTTCTAATGACCCTTTAGGTTATGGGGTCATGCTCCCATACCTGTTTCTTTAAATTTGAGGAAGCAAGCCAAATGGGCCTTAACACCCGTGTACAACTCAACTTGATCAAAAGCTTCTTTAGGTCATGGGTCCCTATTTATATACTAATTAATCCACTTCTCCATTCACCATTTTCGTCCAATAATACTTCGGAGTTGCTACCAACCAATCAAGATGAAAATGCCATTTGATAATGCACTTAAACAGAGGCTGTTAAGAGAAATTGATAAGATTCATTGGGTGGCCATGCAAGGATAGAATTTCCCTTTAAATAGTTGTGTGGGTATATATATGTATATCTCTGTGTTTATTTCTTCTTATTTTATGATTTAATATAATTAGTGATATAACAGAATTTCTTTAGACAAAAACAAAATAGATATCGTTTTTTTATGTCAATGAACTTCATTAAAAGGAAAAAAAATACAAAATTAAAGGGAATTATCTTATAAAAAGGCCTAATAAATTTGGATTGATTGGAATTGTAGACTATATCTTTTTGACAACAGGTGATGGTTAAGAATTCTTCGTAAGATATACATCTTACAACAAGTGATAATTAAGAATTAATCAATTTTATAACGAAAAAGGGTACAGTGTCAGTCAACTATATGCATTATGAACTAGAAACTCTCAAGGAGATTTCCCATCATTGGGTAGCAAGGGTGAGGTAAAGTTCAATCAATTAGGACCAAGGAAAAGGTTCAATTAATTTGATGTCACTTTCAACTTTAAGGGCACCTTGATTACTAGGCTCCAAACAAGGAAAGTTTAACTTTTTTATTTGGTAAGGACTAAGGATGACTTTATAACGGATCATGTCAAAAATAACGTTCCAATTTTTATTACAAAATTTCATAATCAGATCATAATTTTTAAATTCAAAATTTTTGGAATAAGAGTAATCTCAAAAACTTTGAAACATAATTCGAAAATTTATATATTTTGCAAATTTTTAATATCCTCGAACCTTTTCCTACAAGCACTTTATTGTAATTTTTTTTTTTTAACAAAATATATTATCTACACTAAGGGGAGAGTGTGGGCTTAACTTCACAATGGGCTAGCAATAATATAGTTCAAATTCGCTTTTAGCGAGAATCGAACTTAAGACCTCTTATTTACAAGTGAAGAAGAATACCCCTAGACCGTAGTACTAAGTGACTATTGTACATTCTTAATATTTGGTATATGTTGATGTATAAATCCAAGAAATTTTGTTGTATACTTGTATATTTATCTTTTTTAATATATAAGTGTGGTGGTCAATATAAAAACAATGAGTAAAATGTAAATGTATGCAAAACTAACAATAAGTTATAAAAATGATTACAAAATAATTATTTTTAGTAAATAATTAACTATAAAAGAAAAAGAAAAACTATAAAAGATTGGAATACTTTGGGATTTTCTTTATTGGAATAAGTTTGGAACACTTTGGAAAAATTCAGATCGATAATTCGAAATTTTCGAAATTTCTAAGACCATCTCCAATCCTGACCTATAATCTATTTTTCCCCTTCTATTCCCCTCCCCCCAACCACCACCCCCCCTCCCCCTCCAAATCCAACTCAATCCAAGTTTAAAATTTGACCTAAAACCTAAAACAAAGTCAGAAATAGCCCAGGATTTAGCCCATAAAATGGTGTGGGCACCACTAGCAGGACCCCACCCACGTGGGTATGTCCCCCATGATTTATTGAATCCAATAGTTGAGATCGAATATAATTAAATCTGACGGTAACAAAAAAGATCTAACGGCCCAAATTTAAATACAACGGCTAAAATAATTAAAAAAATTATTTAACTCAAAATTCACCCAAATTTGGTGATTTTTCAATATTTATCGGAATCTAAATATTCTTAAATTAAAATGTTCATAAAATTAAATTATGATAGTGTACATAATTTTTTTTTAAATTACGTAAAATAAAAAATTAGTCTAAATTTATTCTTTAATAATCTCGGGCTAAAAAATTTAGGCCATAAGGGTTGGAGTAGAAAAACTGTTTTTGGGTTAAAACCTAAATTTTATGGGCTAAAAATTTTAGGTTTTAGGCCAATGATTGGAGATGGTCTAAATGCATTTCAATTTTCATTAAATTTTTTTATGAAAATATTCGTATTCAGAAATTTAATGACTAATCGAAAATTCCATTTTAATTGGGTGCCTTGCAAATATTCGGATTCAGAAATCTGATACCAATTTGTAGGAGGAAGGGGTAGAGAAATCTTAAGTAAAACTTTGTGTAGTGAAGAAGGGAGAGGCTTTTAACGTGAAAACCTTCAGATTTCTTCACACATCAAAAACCGATAACAATACATGAATTTCATAGCTGCTGCAATACATCTTAATTTATTTAGCTAATTATGAACAACTTTGTAACTGAAACATCCAGAGAAATATTATGACCGACTCTGGTAGTTTCGAACATTACAACTCTAGGGCTTCTATCTTCATTAATCCTTATTCATGACTCTAACTCAATAACTGAAATTTGATTTAATTCTCCAGCAACTTGAACTTGACAAGTAAAACCAGTCTCCCTAAATAGTTGGACCTTCAGCTAAAAACTGGCCTTGATGTAAGAAAAGTTAGTCACAGAGATTGCTGATGATGCTTCCTGTCTAAGTGCCTATGCATTTTCCAGAAATATTCTGTTCCATGATTAAAGCAGGAGTTGCCCCCACCTCCCATTTCTATTTCCATCATCTTTCTTTCTCTTTATCTCCATCAACTCATCTTTTGATTTTTGTATGCTTTTTTCCAAGTTGTTGCATATGCAGCATGCTCCACCTCCTTCCCCTTTGCCTTCTCTTCTTTTTACCTGAAGATTTTACCGTCAGTTGTAGCCTTTTTCCTGCAGCTTTTTATCAGTCCACATTCTTCATAGTAAGTACTTGTTTTGTCAGATTTTATCTGTTAAGGTTCATGTTCTTTTCCAGTGCCAAAAAAAGGGGTTCATATGTTCACTTCCAATTATGTGATTCTGGTATGGGTGGTGCATAGAGAAAACCCCAATGGCTTCCAGTAAGAGTAGCTAGCTACCTGCTAACAATGTTCTGGGAGAACGTGCCCTAGTACCACATATATACACATTTTATCCTTATCTCAATCATCACGCAACTAATAAATTATTCCTTACAATAAAAGCTTCTACAATGGCGGATTCAGAATTTTAACATAAGGGTTCTAATCTAAAACGTTTAAAAAAAATTGGATGAAAATAACATTTAGAGTTACGCAATAACACTCCTTATTCATAAATCATGATAAAACAACACTACAAATTAGTAAATTACAAAAATTTACCTCAATGTCGTTTTTAGCCAGATCATAAAATATAGCTTTACTATACTTTATGGAGAAAGAAAAAAAAAAAAAGAAGTTTTTCTAAATAAAAGGTCAACGTATTGGGCTTTTTCACTCTTTAAGTCCATTTGAAATCTAACCCATATTGAGTGAGAGTCATGTCTGTGAAACAGTCCATTTCATTTAATGTTAGTAAGATAAAACAAGAAATGACGACACAGGACCAAGAAAAAAAAGAGTGTCAACATGTATCTTCTTCCTTGCGAGAAAGCTTCTGTAACTTCACAACTCCTCCATGGATGCATCACGCACTAGAATTTTGATTAGACTAACTATATGTCATTTAACCTAATAAACAAACTGCCCGGACATAACCCGTATATAACCATAGGCATAAACCAGTCTCAATGTCGAAACATTGGAGGGTCCCCGGAGGACCTTCATTGGTGTTTTACCGACATTGGGTGCGTGCCGGGATGACCTTGGTCCATCCATGGATCTTCCTTTGAGCATCTCAAGAATCTCAAAAAAAATTAAATACGTTTTTCTTTTTTATGAAATTAAAGGATTATAACCTTAAACCTTGCCTACTCCTACCAACCATCATCACTAGTCACTAGCTAACCCCAAAACTCTCAATAACAACAAAAATTATAGAAGTAATATTCTACTTAAAACAAATAATCTAAACTTCGAGGAGCACATTCTTTCTCATATCAGAATAACTATGTATCATATAACTGTGGAGGTATATTTATCACATACGAACAAACAGAGATCACTTTGAATTTATTTCATACAATCAAACATGTATCTCATTTGACTCATACGATCAAACAAAATTTTTGAAAAATTCGTTTCACTAAAATTCCAACAGATT
This sequence comes from Heteromeles arbutifolia, assembly GCA_024362995.1. Classification (NCBI taxonomy): domain Eukaryota; kingdom Viridiplantae; phylum Streptophyta; class Magnoliopsida; order Rosales; family Rosaceae; genus Heteromeles; species Heteromeles arbutifolia. The sequence continues at coordinate 9,715,898 of JANCRC010000017.1, read as the reverse complement.
AAGAAAAAATTCAGAGGAGTAGAAAGCCCAAATTACAGTCCATAATCTTATATCAAGAAGGCTCCCAAAGTTTTGAGGGCCCAAATACAAAAAACTACCCAAATCAAAGCGTAAACCTATCTGCACGGTGCAGCCACACCATTGTACAGAGTCTTCTGCGTCCATCCCTAAACTCCAGCCAAAAACCCCTTCTCTTCCCTCTCTGCATTTCACTCTTTCTCTCTCCTCTTTCCTACTGTAATGGGCATAAAGGTACGATACTTTTTATTCAGAGCAATATTATTTATTAGCTAATGGTTTTTCATGATCTGTGGATTTTGTGATGTTAGGGTTTAACAAAGCCTCTCTGTCTCTGTCTCTCTCTCCCTCTCTCTCTCTCTCTCTCTCTCTCTCTCTTTTATTTTGACCTTCATGTTGCCACCTTTTCTTCTTTATTTTCCTCAGTGGAGGCAGCAGCTTCATCAATCTTGCTTCCACTTTCTTGAACAACACTTGTATCATTGTGAATGAGAGGTGTTTGGTGCAAAGTTTTAAGCTGCAGCTTTAGATCTGTCTCATCTGCTTTGTACTTGTACCATGAAGCCCAATATACGTAGTTCACAAAGTTGATGCAGCTAAGGATTGCCAAGAAATAGTAAAATAGGTGCAAATTGTTTTTGTTTAGGTCTATTCCATAGAGCCATCCTTGTTTGCTCGGAGCAACTCTTCTCGTCACGGCATTGATCAAGTCAACGACAACTGAGCTCAAGAAGTACCCAAAAGAAAGTGAAAGAAAAGTGAATGAAGTAGAAAGCGATTTCATCCCTGCTGGAGCTTCCTTGTAGAAGAATTCAAGTAACCCTACTAGGGTAAACATGTCAGCAATGCCGAAAATAGCGTATTGGAACGAAAGCCAGAAGAGAGATATCGGCTTTGTTATGTCCTTGTTGGCTTGGTTCTTTCTTTTCACTTCCACCAGGCCCGCTACTGTCATTGAGATTGCGGAGAGGACTAGTCCAACACCAACGCGCTGAAGCTGCGTTATGCCGGCTGGGTGCTTTGTGATCTTTCTCGCGAAAGGCACGAAGAAGAACTCATACAGTGGGATGAGGATGGACATGAAGAGAAGAGGAATGGCGGGGATAGATGGCGCCGGAACCTTGATGGAGCCCAAGTGGAGGTCCATGATGCTTCCTTGTTGGACTGAGAATGTTTGGAGTTGTGCCAAACAAGTGTTCATTATGATGGTGCTGAAGAGAATTGGCAACATTCTTGTCAGGACCTTCACTTCTTCCACTTGTGTTACTGTGCAAACCTTCCATGGTTCGGGCTTGGAGCCTTTGCCAAGTATGGCAGCTTTGTCCAGACAACTGATTCAATACCATCAGAAGAAAAAAATTAGTACAATGTGTCATAACCTACAAGGCACCAATTTCTTATGGAAATCGTCACGTGTGAGGCGCATAAAAGGTAATTGACAATTTCAGTGCATGGCATATAAGGGTAAATTTGACTCTCACTAATCATAAATTAATGTAAGGGTACCTGAATTGATGTGTATGGGCAATTTTTTCTTCCATATAATTTGGTTCCTTCTCACTAATCTCATACAGTTCATGCGAGCTCCCTGGCTGCGGTAAACGCTTATTTTTTATCGCAACAACAATAACCTGTCACAATGTTCTGACATGTGTTAAAATGTAATTAATAAAGTTTTTGTGCTAATTGAGTTTGAATGGATAGAAAGGCCTTTGAGAGAGAGAGAGAGAGAGAGGCAGACCTGAACGATCCTTATGATGGGGCTGTCGCCGGGGACTTGGAGGCGATAGAAAGGCTTACCCATTGCAAGAACAGAGAACCCAATAACGGATGCAATAGTTGATATAAAGAAACCCCAGTACCAATCTACATTCATGCTCACATAAACAATGGCCGTGACACCAATAGTTGCTCCAGCTGTACTACTGAGCATAAACCAATTGAAAAACGTCGCCAGCGACTTCGCTTCCTCTTTCCGGTTAAACTGGTCAGCACCAAGTGCCGGCAGCGCTCCCCTCACGCCACCTGTTCCCAGTGCCAACAAGCACAGGGATCCATATAGCATTGCAGCGATACGGCCTTGGACACAATTTGAAAGGCAAGTTTTTATTGGGTGCAAATGCTTTGAATAAGCTTGCGTTGTCATCATCACCAAAGCCTAAAAGTGAAACAAATTTTATAAATTTTTTTGACATAAGTAGAACTGGAGAACCAGAAGAAAATATACCAAATCATGTGAATTTTTTTTCTTTACCAGTATCTCAATTACACCAAAAATCAGGCACGTTGTGAATCTGCTCAAGTATGTGTCCGATATGAAGCCTCCAACGAGGGAGAGGAGGAAAGTTGATCCCATGAAGTTTGTGAGAAGGTTGGAGGAGTGCGCCAGATCAAAATGCATCACGTACATAAAGTACAGCACCAAGCTGACCATGTTCGCGACGAATCCCATGTTGTCCAACGCCAGCAACACTACACAGGCAAGAAAAAAATGCAGTGTAAACCAATATATATAAAAGCAAGCAGTATAACCAGATAGAATTCTGCACAGAAGGGATTTCCGCACACCCTTTTTCTGAGAATGGCTACATACCGAAAATGAAGCTGGAGGCAGTGAGTCCTCCCTTCTTCTTGTCCACCGGCTCGAGAGAGCTGTAGGTTGGCTTGGCATTCTCTTCTGCCTGGTGTGCAGAACATTGTGAAACACATTAACACGAGTAACACAAAAAACACAGACATGAACAGAAAGAAGATTTAGGGTTTTCTTACTTACCATTGTTGAAAGTTGAGAATAAGTTAAGTTGAGAGTACTTGTTTTTTGACACAAGAGCCCTTGAACATATAGCACAAAAAGAGGCCTAGTATTTAGCGTTTAAGGCATCAGAATGATCGCCTTATTGTTGTCAACTTTGTTCTCTCTCTCTCTCTCTATATCTAAATTAATGTTTCTGCCTCTCTTCTCTCTACCTCTGTCTTTCTCTGTCTCTTTTTGTCATGGCGTGTCCCTCAAGTGGAGGAATGCAACTTGGAACTTTCACCTTCTTTTTTTTTGCTGTGAATTTTTGTCCATTTTGCATTTGGGAACATGTCGTTTTTCATTAGGTTTGATTAAATGTCTGGATTATGATAAATGAAGTTAATTGTATGCTCTCGACGAACTCTATGTTCATTTTTTTGGTTGATTCCTCCATGAAGTTTTTCAATGATTAGGATATGTGACCAACGACGGATGTATATTGGGGCCAAGTGATACCAGGACGGCCTGGAGGCCTTGAAACAAGCATGTGAAGGTCTTTCGGCGACTCTTCGAATGTTTGATACGGGTCCCCTTTTAGTACACACTATGTGTTGATACAGCATTCGCAAGGAAAAATTTCTCATGTAACAGTCTTTTTTCTTAGGACAACCCTAAAAAGGAAACCCAGGAACCAAAGATTTTGAAAGCATCAACCGAGTTGCAAATTTAAAGGGGAAGGAAAGCACATGAAGTGAACCGTCTTCTCATTTATCCAAATACTCTTTTAGTAGTAGTTGACAATGCAGCTCAAAGGGATCTTGATTAATTTCACCATGTTTTCTGGGACCAAAGCTTCAAAATTTCATGTTCTCATCATGTCTTTGTAGTTTCAAATCTGCCTGATAATAACTAAGTATTAATATATGAGAAATGCTAAAAAGACTTTTAAAAGTGAGACTCTTCGTAGACTCTCTGACATCTCATGTTTTGGCACAATATTTTATAATGTTGACATGCAACTGCGAGGTGGCAGAGAATCCACGTAGACTCTCACTTAGCATTTCTCTTAATATTATTCACCAATCATTTTACAAGTCCAAAACAGAAACCAGCATCCAAAAAAAGTGTGAACTCTGGCATGCTTTCGTAATTTCACATTTCTTGTGACGGACGAAGCAAGAATATTTGTATCGGTACCATCGATATTGCAGTTAATTTAAGAGCTGTTTTCTTAATCATAGACTAATTAAACAAAGATATCCAAACCTCTAAAGTAATATCCTTAAATTTCTGTTAAAGTGTTATACAAGCAGCATAATATATTAATATTAAGTAGTTAATAAAGCACTTAAACAGAGGGTTCTAGGAGAAATTGAAAATTCATTGGGTGGTCATACAACCGCTTTATCTAAGAGATAACTAGCAAAAGTGTGCGTGATATTGCGGGTGTTTAAAGTATTTTAGAAATACATACATACAACAAACTCATATTATAGAAAATAAATTTATATACACAAGTTCATAGTTATTAAAATATTAGCAGTGCTCAATTGCTCATTGTTCAAATGATCGATAAGCTACGAAAACTAAATTTTCATTCAGGTGTACATAGTAATTAGAAAGGTGGCAGTGCTAATCTGGTCAATATTCACAAAGATTTTTCTTACTCATCTTCATTCTTCCTTGTTTGCGAAAGAACAGCTTTCTCTTGGTCATCTAAAGTGGTGCCTTTTCTTTTTTGTTTTGTCCAGAAGTTTTCTCTTGCTTGCTGTATACTAGGAATTGGAATATGGAAGTACCCCCTGTAAAGGGACAAGGATCCTTTCCGGATCCTCTTGGTCATCTAAATAGTATCTAACGAAAACTGACCGCACGATGTACGATGAACGGACATAATTGATTGATCCTTCGGATCCCCACAAAGAGGATTTGAAGAGGATCCTATTCCCCTATAAAGAAATAAACTTGTTAATGTAAACACATAGAAATGTTTGCAAAAAAGACAGTCTCACCGCACTCTATCAACAACAACCAAACCAGATAAAAACAGTTCGTTGATATATATAAACTGTTTCTTACTAAATTTCAAAACCAACTAAAGTGACTTTCGTAAAAATGCCAATTAACTTTGCCTTTCATGCCAGTCACCTCTCCTATCCTTCCCTTTCGATTCCTAACCTACCACATGCAATTATTTGGATTTTAAATTGACTACCAAAGTTAAACCCAAAGTTAAATCTAGTGCAACTGAGTGGACTGAATATTGACGTAGACAAATAGTAGTGGGAATGATGATGGATTTAGTATATCACGATGAAATTTGTATTTAGGGTTTAATTCTTTGTTGCTTGTTATTCTTCTCTCTCTCGGAGGATATATATTTATACACACCGCATCTTTTGCGGTACAATTAAAGGAATGAATCCTAATTAACTAGGAAATACAATAAACCAATAATTACATTCCTAATCAAATAGGGACTCACACGTCAACACTCCTCTCAAGTTGGTGCATAGATATCTCCTACCCCCAACTTGTCAAGTGAGTCCTGAAATCTTTCGGCAGAAACTGCATGAGTTAAGATGTCGGCCAATTGTTCTTCTATCTTGACAAACGGAATGTCAATGAGCTTAACATCCAGCTTTTCTTTTATGAAATGCATGTCTACCTCAACGTGCTTGGTTCTGTCATGTTGTACTGGGTTATTAGCTATCTCCCGCGCTGCCTGATTATCATAGTATAACACCATAGATCCCTTTGGTTTGAATCATATTTCAGTAAGTAGGATCCGAAGCCATAAGAGCTCACAAATACCATGTGCCATTCCCTTGTACTCCGCCTCTGCTGACGATCTTGCCACGACATTCTGCTTCTTACTTCTCCAAGTAACAAGATTACCAACCACAAACATGAAATATCCTGACGTAGACCACCTGTCAGTAATATTCCCAGCCCAATCTGCATCAATATATCTCTTTACCTTCATGTGTCCATGCTTTTTGTACATTAATCATTTCCCATGAGCCCCTTTTAAGTAACTAAGAATCCGCATTACTGCTGCCATGTGATCCTCTCTTGGTGCATGCATAAACTGACTTACCACACTTACGGCATAAGCAATAACGGGTCTCGTAAGTGAAAGTAAATCAATCTTCCAACCAACCTTTGATACCTTTTTTTATTTGTCGGGACTTGGTCTTGATAAATTGCAAGGTGATGATTTTGCACAATCGAGGTATCCACGGGTTTACATGCCAGCATACCGGTTTCTGATAACAAGTCTAACACATACTTTCGTTGCGACAAGTATATGCCTTCTTGAGACCTAGCAACTTCGATTCCTAAGAAGTATTTGAGTCCTCCAAGATCTTTCATCTCGAACTCGGAGTACAAGTACCCATGTAATTGTTCAATCTCCTTTGTGTCATCACCTGTAACAATCATATCATCCACATATATAATGAGCAAAGTCACCTTACCATCATTACGCTTGATGAATAAGGTATGATATGAATTTCCTTGTCAGTATCCATACTTTTTCATGGCCTAAGAAAATCGCCCAAACCATGCTCTAGGTGATTGTTTCAAACCATACAATGCCTTCTGAAGTCTGCATACTTTCCCATTAGAGTATTCAATGCCGTAGCCTGGTGGAAAATCCATGTATACCTCTTCCTCTAAATCCCCTTGTAAAAAAGCATTTTTTACATCAAACTATCTTAGAGGCCAATCAAGATTAGCATCAAGAGATAACAGAACTCTAATGGTATTCATTTTCGCAACTGGAGCAAAAGTTTCCTGATAGTTAACACCAAAGGTCTATGTATATCCTTTGGCTACTAATCTTGCCTAGTATATGTCGATCATTCCCATCCGCCTTATGTTTGATGGTAAACACCAATTTGCACCCTGCTGATTTCTTGCCCTTAGGAAGTGTAACCACTCTCCATGTCTTATTTTTCTGTAATGCCTCCATCTCAATTTGCATTGCCTTTGTCCACTTTAGATCTCTCAAGGCTTCTTCTACCCTGGTAGGAATTTTAATATTTTCCATTTGTTGAACAAGTGCACGGTATTTCGACAAGAGTCGATAAGTGGAGACATAGTTAGCGATTGAATATCACATATTCCCTTCTGGGGAGTAACTGTATGGTGGTTTTTCCCGATTCTATCTAGGAGGTAACACATAAACTGATTCGGTAGGTTTTGAGTGAGTACTTACCTCGGAAATTATATCTATAGGACTGACGTGTACTTGAGGAAGTTGAGGGGGGCTATTGTTGTCATTGTACGTCACACTTGGTCCAACTTCATCCCTTGCAGCATGCCCACGTGGGCACACACCAAACAAAAATTCATTTTGTACCGTGACAGCAGCTGGTCTACTTACTGCCGTTTCAGCCTAGTCATCTAGCCCACTTGGGCTTTCATTACACTCAGTGATGTTGCACTATGTGCTGTCACAGTTAGCTGCTGCCTCACGCCCATTTGGGCTTTCTTTTCCCATGTCATCATGCCCATTTGGGCCAACTGCAACTTGATAGTCGTCACGCCTATTTGGGCTACTTGCAGCTTCATTCTCACGGTCCGGGTTACCGGCTGGGCCGACATCAACCCATCCATAATCTTCATCTCCAGTCGTCTCCCCTTGAAGAGTATGGCTGGGGGGAAAATAAAGTTCATCTTCCGAGAAGGTCACGTCCATGGTGACGTAAACATGTCGAGTAGGAGGATGATAACATCTATACCCTTTTTGTTAAGGGCTAAAGCTAATGAAAACACATCGCACCGCACATGGATCAAGCTTACTTCGTTAATTTTTGTGAAGATGAATGTAAGCTACACACCCAAAAACTCGCAGTTCGAGATGAAGAGTGGAAGAGAGAAAGACATGATCAGCAAGCACAGCCAAATGAATTCGGAAAGAGAGAACCTGTAAAGGCCCATATTTTAATTATATTATATTTGTGATAAAGGAAAAGGTTTTGATTTTTATATACTTATATGCTTCATTTTGTTTAATTCGGTCTTCCATAAGGTTAAATATTTAGTCACTATTAAATATATATAGATATATATAGGAAGTGGATGGAAGCCACGTGAAGGTCTTTGTAAGTTTGAGTTGGATAGGCTTGTGAGTTTGAGGTTCTGATTTGGAATTGGGTAAACACGGGTTGTGATTAATGAAGTGATTAGGAAAAGTAATAAGTAGGATGTGAGCATCCTTATATTGTTGACAGCACATCCTCTACGTGTACGCACATATCCGTAATAGGTTAGGGAAATGTTTTATCTCTTGCTGCTAGACCATTTAATCAGAGTAGAGTTATTGCTGCCTTTTAGCTTCCTCTAAATAGGGGTTTAGCCAAGGGTGCAGAGATCAGCTTTTTACGAGAATAAAAAAAAAAAAAAAGGAATTGCAGAGAATGAGAGAGAGAGAGAGAGAGAGAGAGAGAGAGAGAGAGAGAGAGAGAGAGAGGGGGGACAATAGAGACGGCCGGCAAAAAGAAGGAAGTGATTAAGACACTAATCCACTACACCCCTGTTAATGCTATGGCACCCAAATTATAGGTAAAGATTTCTTATTCTTTATTCTTTCCTTACAACTAAAATGAGGAATATAAGGGATTGACCTAAACAGAAGCAGTCAGCTCTTATTAATTTCGTGAAGTTAACTCATCTGTCGTGGTCCATGGGTGGTGTTATTCAAGCTAGTTTGATACTCTTATAGAAATCTAGGGTTTAAGTATTTATACAAGCTAATATATATATGCATATATGCAAAAGGGTTGTGCGATTATGAAGGAAGAGAATGAAGAGTTTTCATATAGGTTGAACTGTAAAATAAGAGGGAATTCATAAATGTATATATGGCCACACGTGTAGATTAAGGAATTAGGAAGAAAGAAAAGGAAAATAAGGAGAGCATGGACTTTAATATGAGAAATATAGGCTATTGAGATTTGTTTGGCACAAAGTGATCTTACCCTTGTTAATTAAGGGTTATGGTTTTGTTCTTGGGTTACTGAATGCAAAAATGAATGTGGAAAATAAAAGGGGAACATCGGATTTCACAAGGTGTGGTCAATGTGATTGGTTCGTGATTGCTTGCTTTGGAATCCAGGTAGGGAAAATAAGGTAGACCTTTACAGAAATTGATTTCATTAAATTTTGTGAAGTGCTATAATATTCTTGATCTTTTTGTTTGATTAATGTGATTGGATGTTAATTGGCTAATTGCTTCAGTTAAGTGTTTACATATTATTGGTTATGGAATTATTGGTGAAATGCTATTGGTTGAGAATATACTCTGAGACATGTGAAAGATGAAATGACATTATTTATGCATCACTCATGTGTCATGTGGTTGGAGCTTTCGATGTGGAGAAATGAATGGAAATGAGGGTAATGGAAATGATCTTTTGTGTAGTTAAGCCAAACTCTTAGCAGGTGCCAGGTCTCAGGTGAGCCCACAGTGCACAGGTTCTTTATGGGTAATTCGGGACTGGCGAAGAAGAGTTTAGGCAAGATGACTAACAAAAGGGGAAATTGGGATGATTGAGTTACAGGGGGTTAATTTGTATAATAGAACATTCGAACCACCTCTGCAGGGGTAAAATGCATGGTATGGGACATGCAGGTCCGCGTGTTTTATTATATAAAGTAACGGGGGTAGCTGAAGAAGTTCAATTGCATTCATGCATTATTATCAATAATGATTTGATATTTGGCTATATGATTTCATGACACTTAATTTAATATTGTCAATTTACTGTGATAAGGTTATGTCCCTACTGAGCTGTTGAAGCTCACCCCTCTCTTATTATGCAAGTTTACGAACTAAACAGTCTAAGAGGGTAAATGGGATGAGAACGAATTAGATGTGAGGCTAGAATTGTATTTATTTATTTTTAGCCTTGTAAAGAATTCTGGATTTCTTTTTAAAAGAGGAATTTTATTTTTCACTCCGTTATTTCAGTTTTATTTTATTTATTTAGCTTTTAACTCACGTTTCAGATTCGGGTCGGAGTTTTTATTACCGACCCGGGTTCCGGGCGTGACAGAACCTGCGATGGCATTCGATTCAGGAGATAAATGGCATAGGGCACTGCATCGGCCCAATATGTTTTGGGGTGCACATGCCCCAATTAGAAGTGCACGGGTAACCTTAAGCAAATGTCTATTTTTCCGTTCAGCTACTCCATTTTGTTGAGGGGTTTGAGGACATGTAGTCTCATGAAGAATACCTTTGTCTTTGAAGAACTGGGACATGTCCTGATTGAGATATTCACCACCATTGTCAGATCGGAGAACTTGAACAGGAAGCGAATATTGTGTGCAGACCATGTGATAAAATGTTTTGAAGATTTCACCCACATCACTCTTATTTTTCATGAGATACAACCAAGTCATTCTAGTGCAGTCGTCAACAAATGTGACAAACCAACGAATTCCATGCCGAGAAGTAACTGGAGACGATCCCTACACATCAGAATGAACTAACTCAAAAGGAATCGTTCTTTTAATAAAACTTGGAGAATACGAAGCACAATGACTTTTAGCTAATGTGCAGACATTACACTTAAGGTAGGAATCTGAAATGTTACTAAATAATGATGGAAGTAATTTCTGCAAATATCTAAATGAAGCATGACCAAGACGACGATGCCATAATTGAACAGTCTTCAACTTTTTACTATCCTGACTTCGAACTTAATGAGCACGACTTTGTGTAACATCGTCAACATAATACAACCCCTCCTCTTAATACCACACCCAATGATTGCCTAAGTCCGGATATCTTGAAGTAAACAGAATGAAGGAAACATTAGCACAACACAGTCTAATTGTTCGGTAACCTGTCCCACAGATAAGACTAGACAATGTGGGAACAAGTAAACAATTGTGCAGGGAGAGAGTTGGAGTAAGTGCAATTGATCCAGCTCCTGTAACTGAAGCAACTCCTCCATTGGCAGTCTCTATACTATTTCGTGGAGGCGATGTTGTGGAATTAAAGAGAGTATAATCGTACGTCATATGATCCGTAGCTTCAGAATCAATAAACTCACTAGTATCATGATCAATGGAAGCAATTAGGGCAATGCTTGCGTTACTTGGATCTTCAGATTCCTCGTTTAAAGTAATCATATTCAAGAAAGAGAGCTGTGGGCCCAGTTCATCTAGGTCGGCCTCCTATTTTTTTCCCGCAGGTAGGCAGATTGGGCCCAAGTCACTGGCAGCATGATTTGAGTTGGCAGACTTGGTTGCTATTACTTTTTAAGTTTTGGGCTGTCTTGGAAGGCCCACTTCTAGGTGAATTATTCATCAAAGCTGCTGCTACATCCTTCCCATGTGGGCTCTGGGTTCCTGATGTCGGTGCCATGGCTGGAATAATAGCCCTGTCGTCAGCCATAGGTTGTGGCTTCTGTGTATTTTTTTTCTTTTTTTCTCTTCTTTTGTTTGCTTCTGATTCAAAGTTCTTATGGAAGTCTCTTGTCTCGAGACTTTCAAAGGCAGTCGGTGATTGTTTTGTGGTCTGTGATTTTGGCAGCAATTCGAAGAGCTCTCAGCATTCTCTAGTCCGCTGGGCAGCCAACAAGAAAAAATTATATTTTCACGCTGGCAATAACTGGGGATTAGGGTTGAGGCAAAGACAGGCCGAACCCTGCTCTGATACCAAGATGAAATTTGTATTTGGGGTTTAATTCTTTGTTGCTTGTTATTCTTCTCTCTCTCGGAGGATATATATTTATACACACCGCATCTCTTGCGGTACAATTAAAGGAATGAATCCTAACTAACTGGAAATACAATAAACCAATAATTACATTCCTAATCAAATAGGGACTCACACATCAACATATCATTTTCTTTCTTCCGCATTCAGATTACTTGAGATTTGCTACGAAAAACGAATCCATAACTTACTTAGGTTCCAAAGTGGAAAAATAGTAGAGTCAACTATGAACTTGAAATTCTCAAGTAAACTTCCCATCAAAAGGCAGCATGGGTGAGGTGAAGTTCAATCAATTACGACCAAAAAATAGGTTTTTGGCACACTAAAATTTTTTTCGACAACAAGAACAGAATCCAGGAATATTCACTTCATATATATATATATATATATATATATATATATATATATATATTTTTTTTTTTTTTGAGTATATCGATATGTTTACACTAAGAGGAGGGGAAGTTCGACTAAGTCACACAAGGGGCAACCTAATTTGGTATTGCATTCGCCATGCACCAGATTCGAACCTAAAACCTTCTACTTAATGAAGAAGAATACCAACAGATCGTAGTACTGAGTGACATTAAAGATCCAATATATTAATTAAAAAAATAAATAAAAAGTTCCAATATGGAATAGAAAGCCCAAAATATAGCCCATGAAAGGGACTAACCAACGCAAAAGAGTAAGCCCACCTGCACGAGTCCCAACAAATACTAGAGACTTCGGCCTTTGGGAGTATAAGGGCGGGAAGCAGTTTCATCCCTAACCTCCAGCCAAAACCCTTTCTCTTCTCTCTCCATTTCACTCTTTCTCTCTCCTCTATTCTTCTGCAATGGGTATAAAGGTACAATTTTTCGTTTCCAGATTAATAGTATTGAATTAATTCTAGGATTTATTGGCTAATGGGATTTTATGATTTGCGGACGTTGTGATGTTAGGGTTTAACGAAGCTGCTGGCGGACAATGCCCCGAAGGCCATGAAGGAGCAGAAATTCGAGAGCTATTTCGGCCGAAAGATCGCCATCGATGCCAGCATGAGCATTTACCAGTTCCTTGTATTCTCTCTCTCTCTAATTGATGTATTAACTGCATGAATTTAGATTAAAGAAGCTTAATTTTGAAGTGGGTTTTTGTGGAATTGTGTAGATTGTTGTGGGAAGAACTGGGACTGAGATGCTCACCAATGAGGCTGGTGAAGTTACTAGGTACCCTTTACTAAAGTTCTGAACTTTTAGTTACTTAAGTAGGTTTGCTAAGAATCTTATATTTTGCGAATAATGACATGGGTTTTGTTTATGTGGGGTCATTGAAGTCATCTGCAAGGCATGTTTTCACGGACGATTAGGCTTCTGGAAGCTGGAATTAAACCACTGTAATTAGTTTCTTTACCCTTAATATATGTTCTGTTAGTCTTGATATTGTCCTTCTTGTTGTCCTATCTAACCCAAAAGCTTATTGACAAGTGTCTATCTAAAAATCTGTTTTTCAGCTATGTTTTCGATGGGAAGCCTCCAGAATTGAAGAAACAAGAGCTGGCAAAGCGGTAGCTTTCCTGTTGATTAATTCCTTAACCATGGTTACTGATCAATGCACTTGTTCAATAATGCTTGACATAATGAACTTGTGATGCAGTTACTCAAAGAGGGCAGATGCCACTGATGATTTGGCAGTGGCTGTGGAGGTGCGTGTATATTATTTTTGACATTTTGATTGGTAAAATGTAAACAACGTAAAGTGCATTTCACAGCGTTTTTATTGTCTTCAACTCTTTGCAGGATGGCAATAAGGAAGACATTGAGAAGTACAGTAAACGAACAGTAAAGGTTGGTTCTTTGCCTGTATTTCTTTCATATTATCTGCAACCATAATTACCATCACAGCACTTAAAAATATGTTACATGAGAAATAGAATGTTGGAGTCCATGTGGTTCTTGTATTGACAGGTGACAAAGCAGCACAATGATGACTGCAAAAGACTTCTAAGGCTCATGGGGGTGCCTGTAGTTGAGGTGGCAAATGATATATTTTAAGCAAGCTGTTGCAGATTTGAATTTCAGTGCAAAAACAAACATGAATGTAATTCACAATGTTTTGACTTTCACAGGCTCCCTCAGAAGCAGAGGCACAGTGTGCTGTACTTTGCAAATCAGGAAAGGCAAGTGACCAGTTCGTTATGAGTTGTTTAAGGATTCTTACGAGAATGCCATTTACTTAAATATTTCATTTTTTTTAATTTCTACAGTATTTGTGTGGATTGTATTTGTGCAAAAAGGCTTCATTCTGGCATTGAATTTTGTTGAATTAATAGGAGCCATTTCTTTCCTGGCCTGAAAATGTCCTTGGAAATATACAACATTAATCAAACTTCTATCTGTTGCAGGTTTATGCTGTGGCCTCTGAAGACATGGATTCTCTTACATTTGGAGCGCCTAGGTTTCTTCGTCATTTGATGGATCCTAGCTCAAGGAAAATCCCTGTCATGGAATTTGATATTGCTAAGGTGCTTACAAATTTTTAAGGCTGTCGTGATTGCCTAATATTTGATTCACGGTTCTAATTGTGGCGTTGCTTCAGGTGTTGGAGGAGCTAAATCTTACTATGGATCAATTCATTGACTTGTGCATTCTGTCCGGATGTGATTATTGTGACAGCATTCGAGGTACATAGGAGTTTCAAATTCAGTTTGTGACCACATCTTCTGTCATATATAATATTGAGACTTGTTTCTCTAGTTTCCTTGAAATCTTAGCTATGCGTCCATTACTCAGTACCGTATAAATTTACGCTACAGGGATTGGAGGACAGACAGCTTTGAAGCTCATCCGTCAGCATGGCTCCATTGAGAATATACTCGAGAACATAAACAAAGAAAGGTTTATCTTGTATTATTGCACTTTTATTTTACATATACGACAGTGCATGAAAATGAATTTGTATTTGTTATGGGTGCACTTCTTTGTGCTATTTCCCTGGTTTGTTTCTGCAGTAATTATATGCACATTTATTGTTTTTCTATCTCCAGGTACCAAATACCAGAGGAGTGGCCCTATCAAGAGGCTCGGAGACTTTTTAAGGAACCAGTTGCTTTATCTGATGAAGAACAAGTTGAGATTAAATGGACAGCTCCAGATGAAGAAGTAAATGACTTGCCAGTTGACAGTTGTTATATGATGATGTATCTTTTTGACTCTTGCATGTCAAAGTACTCAAATCGTCTTCTCGTTTTTACAGGGACTGATTGCATTTTTGGTGAATGAAAATGGATTTAACAGTGACAGAGTGGCAAAGGTGTGCTCCTACTCAGCAATTTTAAGTGCTTTCCCTGAGAATAAGTTGCTTCTTTTTCAGCATCTTGGAAGCTTTATTTATCTCGATTTCTCTGTTGATTAGGCAATAGAAAAAATTAAAGCAGCCAAGAACAAGTCATCGCAGGGAAGGTAAGTGATTTAGCATGAATAGCTATGAATTCACAAATTTCCTTCTTTATTGGGATCTAAGGCATCATTCATTTTATCATTCGCAGACTTGAATCATTTTTCAAGCCGACTGCTAACCCATCTGTACCCATTAAACGAAAGGTATGTTTCCATTAAGCGTTTTAAGCTTCCATCTTTCTTATCTGTGTGTGTGTGTGTGGCTAAAGGCCACTGTTCTAAAAATCCCCGCCTAGGCGCTTGGCGGCTGGCCACCGCCCCGATTAATGCCTAGGCGTTTGAAAATTAAGAAAGGGCGCCTAGACCTGCTGAGGTGTCCGCCTAGACTGCCTAGGCACCGCCTAGGTTGTGACTCACTTAGACAGAAAATAGATAACTTTTATTTTACATTTTTTTTCAATAAATTGTAAGAGACTTGTTGCATACTTAAATGAACACACATTATATCCTTGTTCCTCATGTTTTCATTATGTTCCAATACTTCATAATATATATGTCATTTAATTTTGTAGTTTATGATGAAATTATATATATTTTAAGTATAAGCAGATACTTATTTATACAAAATATAATAAATTTTCTTAAATCCGCCTAGTCCACCTAGGCGCTAGGCCCCAGCCCTCCGCCCGACTAGCGCCTAGCGTCTTTTAGAACCTTGCTAGAGGCATACAACACTCTTATGCATTAATTGGTTGTATCATCTATCTTCATTGGGCATTTATTTATGTTTTATTTGAGGCTTAAGAGTTCTTTGTTGGTATTATGCGTCATTACTGTGAACTCGCTTGTGGTATCTCATGATATTACCTGAACAAAACTGATGGAATGAATTAAATGTGTTGCTTTACACACTAAGATATTGATTCCCTTGCACATCTTATTGAATCTTAACCGGAAATTTGTAAGGCTGCAAGCTATGTGTGCTGAAACATTACAAGTTCCCCTCTCTTCGATTTTGATATCTGTCTCTGTCAGATTGCCTTTTCCTCCCTAATCCATGAAAAGAACAAAAATGGCGGAACAGGTTATCATTATTTCTTGCTACATTGAATGACAGGGAAGCAAATGTGTGCTTAAATGTCCCAAACCAGCAACCAGGCATAAGATGTTCTTTCTACAAGATTGTAATCCATCGAGGCCCACTGTCATTGGCAGCATAAGTCTGCCAATTCTTCATTTGGGCTCCAAGCACTTGATGCCGTTAGCCAAAGGCGTCTGTTTTGGCACATGAAGCTGAAAACCTTGGTGAAGCTTCACAGACAATCTGTGCTTAATCCAATCTCATTTAATATATATCATCAGTATCATAGGAAAAATGAATTGTTGCTCTCGCGTTTTGCCACAGCTAGAATGCAGAACTTTATGAAAAAGCTTGTAACCGGGGTCTTACAGTTCTAGTTTCTTGAGCTCAAGCTGTAGTAATTAGCATAAATATGTGCGTGTGAAGGCCCCTTGTCTCTAATTTATAGCAAAATCGCTTGTTTATTCCTGCACTCTCAGCTTGCATTGCCTTTTTTGGTTTTTTAATAGGACTTTCCATCCTCTTTTAGTTTTGTTTTTCTGATATTTGTTTATCCTTGTTGCAGGAAACACCACAAAGCACGGCTAAAGAAACTGCGAACAAAAAGGCAAAGGCTGGTGGCGGTAGAAAGAAAAAATAGTTGAATTTGCGTTGTAACTTCATGCGAGATGGAGTTGAGTAAAGCAAACTTGCTACGGATTGACGCACATTCATTTTAGGATTGCAAGACTTGGATTGTTTTCGGAGGATGTTTGATGTAAAATTTTGAAGAGATTATGCAGTGTTTTAACGCCACCTTAATTGGAGGTTAAGGAGATCAAACCTGGTGTGTAAGTCTCCTTTCATGCAATCTCTTGTGACCAGAATTGTCCAACCAGTGAAATGTCGAACTCCCGGTTCATCAGAACGTCTCCTGCCGTTTTTGCTGCTCGTTCCCGATCCATTACCGGATCTGTAAAGCCATCAAAGTAGACAATAACATTTAGATGATGTTTGCTAACCATGCATGGGTATGCAAGGTACAACATGTTTTAGAATAAGTGGCTCTTACCCTAAAATGGTAAAACGAGTTATCTCATACCTGAACGGTATCTTTCTAATTCATGACTTTTTCGACTTTAACCAAGTACATAAGACTTCACATGTTCAAACCGACTTTTTCACGTCACACAAATACTTTGTTCAATTCTCCCGTCCCAACATCGCTTGTACAAAAGGCCGTACCGTACGTGCCTCTACTAAAACATTACACGCTTCCACCCAAACCCAAACCCAAAATTAAGTCAAATGTGCCAAACTTCAAAAACCAAAGCCGTCCTAACCCTATTGCAAGGATGCAACAGCCTCAAACGGCTCAAGAAAATCCACGCCCACGTCATCACCAACGGTCTTCAACCGGATCCCGCCATTTCAAACAAGCTGCTCAACTTCTGCGCCGTCTCCTTCTCCGGCAGCTTCGCCTACGCGCAGCTGCTCTTCTACCACCACCTCCAAAACCTACAAACCCAGGACTGGAATTCCCTCATCAGAGGCTTCTCCAACAGCCCTTCTCCTCTCCGCGCCATTTTTTACTACAATCGCATGCTTTCATCTGGTTCCGATTCTTCTCCTGATACGTTCACTTTCTCCTTCGTGATCAAGGCCTGCGAGAAGTTCAAGGCCCGGAACAAGTGTGAAGAGGTTCATGGAGCTGTGGTGAGATATGGGTACGAGAACGACGTCTTTGTTTGCACCAATCTTATGAGATCCTATGCGGGAGATGGGTTGATTGAGAGTGCGGAGAAGGTGTTTGATAATATGCCCGAGAGAGACTTGGTGTCTTGGAATTCTATGATTTCATGTTACTCTCAGAAGGGTCTTCACCATATGGCGTTGAAGACGTATAATCTTATGAGAAATGAGAGTGTGGGTCTTGATGGGTTTACGATTGTTGAGTTGCTTTCGTCTTGTGCTCACTTGGGCGCATTGAATACCGGAGTTCAGATGCATAGAATTGCTAGTGAAAAGGGGCTTGTGGGGAATGTTTATGTTGGGAATGCGCTTATTGATATGTATGCTAAATGTGGTAACTTGGATAGTGCTCTTTGCGTCTTTGAGAGAATGAGAAACAAAGATGTTTTTACTTGGAACTCAGTGATTCTTGGGTATGGATTACACGGTCCTGGAGACGAAGCAATCTCATTTTTCGGGCGGATGTTGGTGGAAGGAGTCCAGCCGAACTCCATCACATTTCTTGGTTTGTTATGTGGATGCAGTCACCAAGGTTTGGTTGACAGGGGTGTCGAGTACTTCAATGTGATGAGCTCCAAGTTCGATGTCAAGCCTGGAATTAAGCATTACGGGTGCGTGGTGGATCTGTTTGGCAGAGCTGGGATGCTTGAAAAGGCACTTCAAGTTATTAG
This sequence comes from Heteromeles arbutifolia, assembly GCA_024362995.1. Taxonomy (NCBI): domain Eukaryota; kingdom Viridiplantae; phylum Streptophyta; class Magnoliopsida; order Rosales; family Rosaceae; genus Heteromeles; species Heteromeles arbutifolia. The sequence goes on along the minus strand of JANCRC010000017.1, from coordinate 9,697,546 downwards.
GACTTTGCGTGCCCAGGACGATCCAGTCCTTTGGCGGACTCTGCTTGGCTCTTGCAAGATTCATAAAAATGTAGAAATAGGAGAAATTGCCATGAGGAATCTAATCCAGCTAGGGTCAGCTAATGCAGGGGACTACGTGCTTCTTGCTTCAATTTATTCTAGAGAGAAAAATGCAGATGGTGTTGCAAAGATGAGAAAATTGATCAAAACTGAGGGAGTAAAGACCACTCCTGGTTGGAGCTGGATTGAAATTGGTGATCAGGTTCACAAATTTGTCGTGGATGACAAATCACATCCAGATGCTAATGAAATTTACCAAAAATTGAGGAAAATAGTTCATCGAGCTGCTCTGCATGGTTATGTGCAGGAGGATTCTCTCATGTCAGTGTCTGAACTTACTTCCACAGACACAGATTGTTTGAGAACTTCCGGTTCATGTCACAGCGAGAAGCTGGCGATCGCTTTTGGCCTAGCAAGAACTCCAGAAGTAACGCCTTTACGAATAGTAAAGAACCTGAGAGTCTGTAGAGATTGTCATTCGTTTACAAAGTTTGTTTCGCAAGCTTTCGATCGGGAAATAATTGTTAGGGATCGTGTTCGGTTTCATCACTTCAAGGGTGGATTGTGTTCATGTAAGGACTATTGGTGACCAATCTAATAAGTTATTTGAATCAAATGAGCACACAATGAGGCCTAGTCTCCAAATTGTTTTCTGCTGTAATTAAAAATCCAGTTCTTCAAGTTGTACATTTTCCTCTCCCGACCTCGCAAAGCGGGAAGCCTGTTGACTCGTGGTCGCCCTTTTTATTTAATATTTCTTTTATTGTCAATAAATACTTGGAAAATATGCCTTTTATTCCTTCTGAAAAGGGTTCCAGATTATCTTCATCCTTATCCAGTTCAATGTCAACTCTGTCTCTATGAGATGTGTATAGATGCACTGGAGAATCAGGAATTGCAATTTTAACAATTGACTTGCATAATAAACTCATATTTATGAATAAAAATACAAATTTAATCGCAATTAGATGCTTGCATGTGACATGATTTTCCTCCTTCATAACTTCCAATTGATAAGCTGCACTCAGAAGCAAGTCCCATTGGCTATATAAATATTAGAATGTTCATTGCGCTCGGTTTTGCGCCAAGTCTTCTGTTAGCTCCAAGCCTCCACATACTCCATATTTTTTCTTCAAGTTTTTTTTTCCAAGTCTTCCTAATTCTTCATCTACCACTTTTGCCATGAGTCTCTGTCTCATAGTCGCATCATCTAACCAGAGCATCTGTAGGCCTTCAGTCCATGCGTCCAAACCACCTTAACTGATATTCTCTTATGTTATAGTCCATTGCAGCCACTCCTACTTTACCTTGGATATTCTTGTTCTTAACCATATCTTTTCTCGTGTGCCCACACTTCTAACAAAGCTTTCTCATCTCTGCTAAATCCATATTATATTCATTAAAAATAAACAAGGTCAATAATGAACTCAAATTTAAATCAATCGAAAGTTGTCACATCTTTTGATGAACAAATTTGGTGTCCCTAACAGCATAAACATAACCAAAACAAAATTCACCAAAGTTGTTATTAGTAATGGGTTTGGTTACTTAATGGGAACCCAACTACATATTCTCAAAGTCAGTGGAGTGTACAGCTAATTTTCAAACACGTGAAGCTAAAACTAGGTCATAGATTCTCCAAAACAAGCATATCATCTTGAAAGTTTCCATCTTATTTTCTAAATGTAACCAGTAAGGAGCTTAATGATGCTGACGTGGTCGTCTTACAGCTGCTCAAAGCATGATTAGTACTTAAGAAAGTTGGTTTAGTGATGGGGTGAGGAAAATGATTGATGAACTTGGAGATGGAGACCCTCCAACCAACCAAAGTTACGAAATTCTAGTGCAATTGCAAACAGTGTAACAGATAACACAAAAGCCATTTGCAGGAAGCAACCTCCATACTTTCTAACAACCAGAGACACTCTCTAGAAGGGAACTTTAACGAAAAACTCTCGGTACTGTTCACTTTAACGAAAAACCACATTTTTACTCTAAAAAGTCAATCTTGGTACTATTCACTTACAAACATTTTTGTCATTTTCGTTAAACTCAAAGTTTTCAAGCCATTTTCGTTAGTTTTCCTTTTCTAGAATGCTACTGCGCTCGTTTTTTGGCTAAGTGCTACGTTAGCAATTGCAACCTAACCAATTTCGCAACGTCAAGTTTGTTAAAGAATAAACTTGTATACTTTTCAAAAACGCTTAGTTTTAGAATTTATTTATGAGAGTCACGTTGTCTAATTCACGTGACGACTAATATTACATGGTCGCCTTGCGTTGGATTTGATATTGAAAGCACATTTAAATTTATACAACTCTTGATATCAGATCTAACGATGAGTGGTTATGCATTCTTTGACCATGGTCATGAAATGATCAAGAGAACATTTTTATCATTTATGATATATTGTAATGACATTATTATAAGAAAAAAATGGATTGTCCTATTTGCTTGGAGATATATATCCATACTCTTGATTCCCCTTATCCATGTTTTTTTTTATAATTTATATTTTCAGTTGTACCAACTTAATTGGAAATATAAAAACAAAAGGACAAATTATTTATTTTTGTAAGGTTAAGAACAACTAATGACAAAATTAATGAAATTCAACTTCATGACAATTTTTTTTGGTCGAACATACATAATCATTTTTTGATTGGTCCAATTAAAAAATAACACATATTACTTTTTTAAAAAATTCAAGAAAAATTAAATAACATATGCACTATTTTTTATAACAATAAAACATGTATTAAAATATCATAAGAACAGATCTAAAAAATAATATATATATATATATATATAATATATATATATTTACTAATAAGTATATTATATGTCGATATCAGTTGTGAGAAACGAGTGTAAAACAATAAGTCAAAAAGAAGGCATTATTATCGACTCATCACATTGAAGTTAAATGGTCAATTAAAGAATAGAATATAATAGAATGAGGTGGCTCGTAACCTTTACTTGGTATTTACTCAAATGATCAAATCCATCCCCTTCCATGAATTTTTTTTTTTATAAATATTTTTTGTAGAGAAGAATTAAGCGAGATTAGCTGGCACCAACCCTCTTCCAAAGGAGAAAGGACCGTTGCACCCAGAATGATATGGTTCAGTCGTATTTCTTTTTACTTAATTATCTATTGAAACAAAACTACAACGTAATGAAAAAAAATACAGTCACTTAGTACTATGGTTCAGTAGTATTTCTTTTTACTTGTAAGTAAGAGGTTTTAGGTTCGGTTAAAGGTGAATTCGAACCAAATTAATATAACTAGCTTATTGTGAGATTTAGCTAACTCTCTTACTCCTTAGCGTAAATAATATGGTATGTATTAAAAAAAGGTACAACTTGCTTATTGGGAACCAAAGCTTAGTAAAATGTCAAATTCAAAGCAATAATATCATAATCATCAAATTATTTTTCATCTGAATGATGTGTCACTACATATGTCATTGAGTTTATATATATAAAACAAAGTAAGATTTGTATATATATATATATATATAACAAAGTAAGATTTGGGTTAGCTCATATTGAATGAATAAAAAGCTATGAGATGACAATACAGTGTGAACCTTAGTATTCCGGAAACTCTCTTATAACTTATAAGTGATTTCTCTCACTTTTCACATTTAGGTTGCTAAGAGAATTTTTAAAGGAGATGTTAAAACTGCCAAGTAAGCAAACAACAGTAAAAAATAGCAACAGACTCTTTCCAACCGAGCTTTCAATTTCTTACGTGGCACTGGGTCAATTGAAGACAAAGTATTTTGATGTCAAATTTATTAAATGATTTTCTAAGGGATCTAATGCAATATATAATAAATGTTGTTATGTGTTCAAGTATTTGATTGGTTGTCTCAATAATTGGACCCCATAAAGAGATAAAAAAAAAAAAAATTATAGAATGACATATTATTTAGCATATCGAGTGGAGCAAAAAATTGTACAAAATATCAAATTGCTACATAAGCCATCAAATATCATTTTGATGTTTAAAATTTGACATCTCTCTTAGAGATGCTCTAAAATTTTGGCCGAATATTTGCTACATTACAAAATATCGCAAAAACGTATTAAATAATACATAAAAAAATATAAATAAAAAAATTATACACACTTGTTAAGTTGTAATTGCCAGAAAATCAAATTAACGACTTTCAAACGAGGAGTTAAAACTTTTGACATATGAAATTGTGTAGCACATCTCACTGGGTACAATTACTAGTAGAATAAATAAAGATGCATAGAGACAAAAATACTAAAAATAAACAAAAATAAAGACAAGAGGGTAAGATCCGGTGGAGGCGCAAAGGGCCGTAAATGGGGCCAACGGTTTGCTCAAGAAACAGATAGTCAAGGACTCGTATGTCATGACGTAGCTTTGGGGGCATGCCCCATGCTTTACCTTTACCTTCACTCACAACGTCGACAACAAATATTACCAGCTTCGGCAACAGTTTCAATTATGAAAAGCGATTTATGCAAATCGCGTAACGTAGAGTAGGTGTTGTCGTTAGAGTTCACGTACACATGTGTGATAACTTGTTTTGATTCTTAAAAAAAAGTTAAGTTTTCACCGTAAGACCAATTGACAATATGAAAAGTAACTCAGCTACTTTTAAGCACATGTTAGGTTTGCTATTCCCGATGTTTGCAAATTATGAAATTTAACACATTATTTTATTTGAAAATTTTTCCATAAATTTAATCCCACTAATATTAATTTTTAAAAAGCAATGAAACTTTTCAATACGATACCAAACAGCCCTAAGTTTTCTTCCAAATAATATTTTACCACAATACGTACCAAAGGCTTCAACATTCACCGACTCCTTTGCTATAAATTAAATTCTCATCCTACCAATCATTTCCTATTCATTCACACATCCAAACTTTTCTCTTCCTCTTTGGCACTAACCTTTATTTTCTTTCTAATTGGCACCACCACCAATGGCGGCTGTCTTGGCTCTCTTTCTTGTGGCTTTTGCCACCGTCTTCGGCAGCTCTGCCGCTGATCCCGACAATCTTCAGGACATTTGCGTCGCCGACCTCGCCGCCGGTAACTTCCTCTTCTTCTTCTTCTTCATCAATTCTTCATCTATATTTCCAGTGTTTCAGTATTCTAGTGCTAAAGGTGAACACAGAAATTCATGTCAAAAGAACAGAAGAAAAAGAAAGAAAAAGAAAAAGTTGCCACTTTTCTTTGTCCCCTCAATTATTGCAAATTACAAGTTGACCCTGTTCATTAGCAACTTTTCATGTTCTAATGATTTCAGGAGAGATTTGGTATTTTCTTTATTCTTTTCTGTAACTTGCTGTGTTTATATTCTTAGCTTTTCTTTTATTCATAATTCTTTTGCTGGTTATTCACTTTATTGTGTTTATGTCTGGTAATCATGTCCTTAATTGTCCCCAATAATTAGGATGAGGATCCCATCCGGATCTAAATGGTGGGGATCCTAGGGATTCTCACACCCTAGCCATTCATCGTATATCGTATATCGTGCGGTCAGTTTTCGTCAGGTACTATTTGTGTTTAATTTTAAATAATAAAATTCAAACGATTTCTGACCGTACGATATACGATGAACGGTTAGGATATGCGGATCCCTAGGATCCCCACCATTTGGATCCGGATGGGATCCTCATCCCAATAATTAATCTCATTCAGCCATTAAACATATACTTGAAGCTGATTAAGTAAACCCAATTCATGATTTCTGGAAAAAATTAAGAAAAATCCATGATTTGATTACCCGACTCTCGCAAAGCGGAGAGCCTAGTTGGCTTGGGATCGCCCTTTGATTAGCTTAATTTTCTCTCACTTTATTGTTGTTGAGCCTACTAATCATGCTTCTACAAGGAGCTTGTAGCTCGGTTGGTTTAAGACCATCCTCACTTGCACCCGAGGTTCCGAGTAATAAGAACCCTAATTAGCCCCTAACAAACAAGCACATTGATCCACCAATACAAAAGAACCTGATTAAAAATAAACCCAATTCATGATTTCTGGAAATTAAGTATCAGTTTTAGTACAATTTCTTGCTTAATCCAAGTGAATTGTGGTATAAAACACAGCGGTGAAAGTCAATGGATTCGTCTGCAAGAACGCAGCAAATACAACAGCAGAGGACTTTTTCTTCGCCGGACTAGCCAAACCAGGCCTCACCAACAACACATTCGGCTCCCTGGTGACTTTAGCCAATGTCGAAAAAATCCCCGGCCTCAACACCCTCGGCATTTCGCTTGCCAGAATCGACTATGCCCCCGGCGGAATTAACCCACCCCACACTCACCCCAGAGCCACAGAAATTGTCTACGTTCTTGAAGGAGGATTGGACGTTGGATTTATTACCACAGCAAACAAGTTCATCAGCAAAACTATTAAGCAAGGTGAAGTCTTTGTGTTCCCCAAAGGGTTGGTTCACTTCCAGATCAACAATGGGAAGAGCCCGGCTTCGGTGATTGCCGCGTTCAACTCTCAGCTGCAGGGCACCGTGAACATCGCCCTCACATTGTTCGCTGCCACGCCGGAGGTGCCCGATAATGTGCTGACCAAGACGTTCCAGGTGGGAACCAAGCAGGTTGACAAAATCAAGTCTAAGCTAGCACCCAAGGCCTAGAGAGCTTTTTTGGTTGTGTGTTGCGTTTGTTTTGTAATTTGATGGAAGGGGGTGATGATCGTTGTATTTTCTCTCTTTGATCAGTCCAAATTTGTTACATGTTTTGTTCTTCAAGTCTTCAAATCAGCTGCCTACCTCACCTAAATCTCACATCATAATTAAAAGTCTTCGCTACATACATTGCCCATTTTCTAACTAGAAATTCACCAAACCCTGTGGATTTTTCAAGAGTTATAAGTTCAAGATTAGCGATTCTGAGACTCCCGGTTTAGCGTACGATGCCCGCATCCTGGGTAAGGAAAAATAATGAAAACTCGATTTGAAGTGCCAGATACTAAAATCCGAGTGTTAGAATCACTACTCTAAGTTCGATGCATGCATATGGTCTAATATTTTAGTAAATAAGATGTTGGATTTCCACCATGTGTTCCAGGTTCGGAACTTCCGCTGCCCTTAAGAATATTTTTTCAAAAAAAATGTTCGACGCATTCCTCCGACCTTAGGTAAAAGTCAATGCACTCATAAGCGCCTAACTTGAGATGTGGATCATCCAAGGCAAGTTACCAAGGCGTACTTCTCTTATTCGAACCCGGGTTTGAAACCAAATTCCTCCTCAGGAGGATAAATGGGGCGATTTAGATAAGATCCGAGGTAGATTCAATTTTCTATTCACTCGTGGAATCCAGGCGATCTGGGAGGGACCATTAGTTAAACCCAAAAAGAAACAATAAAAGAAGGGGATGGAGGCAATAATTAAGAAAGAATAATCAGCACGGTTGGGGGAGATTAGGAGGATAATATGTTTTCTAAGGGCAGAAAGACGACTACGTACAAACCACTTCACAAGAATGAGAACAGAGAAAGATGATTAAATCTGTTAAAAGGTTGGATATGACAAAATAAGCCTAAACTTAATATTCTAGCGTTAAAACCATGATTAGTTGTAGCTAATGACACTAACTATTGTTTAATCATCATGGTAACGTTTCAGCATGGGCCTATTTATTTTAAATTAACGTTTCAACTACGATGATGTATTAACTATACTATATTTCGATGGGAATATGATTTCCGCACGCCTATTTTCTCCTTCTGCACTCCTTTTGATTCTCTTTTGATCTGTTCGATTCAAAGACTTAAAAAAGAGTGAGGAAATCAACAATGCGACAGCCAGTTCAAACACAAAGATAAACTGCATTTCCATAAAAATTAGAAGTACTAAATCGATATGTAACCAACAATACATAATGCAGTTAAGACATGTCTAGAACAGCAATGTAGAAAACACGATAAAAAGGTAAAGGTTTTACTTCAATCCAGTCTGCTGCCTGCCGTCCGGGATTGCAAATAGAACAATGGGCTTTGACGGCCTGAGGTAGGGAACATCGCATCGGAAATATCCTTTCCTCTCGAGCTGCAATATATCCCCACGCTTGAGATTTCGCATGTTGGAATCCCCAAGTGCTGCAGTCTCCTTTTCGGTACATGGGTTAACAACATCAACGAAATTCTCATCTTCTTCGAGCTGCAATCACAAGTTACAAAAACAAATATGTAACTCAGCCTGTACATATTACATATCACTTACAGAGAAAAAAAAAGAATCAGCTAAAACGTTTTGCTCAGATCGGTCTTTTATCACTTATATTTCTATCTTATAATATGATTTTTGAGATAAACTCCGCATATTTCCCCCTCAAACATGAAATCTTCCATACACTACAATTAAAGGTACACATATGAAGCATCCTTTGTGACTGAGTTAAGCATCAGGCTGTTAAACAAACTACCCCAACCCCAAGTTCCCTTCCCATCCTTACGAAAAGAAAATTCAAGGTGTTTTACAATCGACAGACTAATTGATTAGTAATACGCTAAGAACAAAAACTTCACATTTGTTGATTGGCACGTACCTTCTTCTTTGTTATCAGATGATCAAACTCCATCAATGAGAGCTTAACAAGCTCATCTGATTCAGGGAGCCAGGTGAGCTTCAATTTTGTGGTCTTGACAGAACCCTCGGGATGCAAGACCCCTGTGAGTTTGAGATTTCCGTCTTCGTCCTTCTCAATTCCCTTAACTACGGCATTCCCCCAATCCATCAAGGTTACTTCCTCATCTACTTTGATGGCCTCCGCATCAGCATAGTCTAGCCATATCCTCCTTGTGTATGTTGTTGCCTTCTCCCCAGCACCTTCATACTTCTTATGCCTAGGAATGATGCGGACAAATGGTTTCTCAGGACCATTGGTCAGGGTCAACAACACGCGGCGCTCTTCGATGACGGCAGTATGTCTTGGGCAGACAGGATCAATTATCTTCTTATTAATAGTCCAGAGTTTGTCCCACTCCATGAGATTCAGATTTTTTGAAGCCCCCTAAAATTAATCAGAAGAGTGTATAAATTGAATTTTCATCTAATGTACACAAACTAGTACCGAGTAAGGAAAAACAATTAAGGACATAATAAGAAGCATTAGTCGGGCATTATATATATATGTTATAGGCATAGCTCATAACTTCTTTATGCATAATACTAGGACAGACTAGTGTCTCACCTGCTCAAGAATGAATTGTATTAAGGCTTCAACTTTGAGACCTCTGCGCACAATTCCTTGGACACTTGGAAAACGAGGATCGTCCCATCCACTAACCTTCTCATTTTGAACGAACCACAATAGCTTGCGCTTGCTGAGAAGCGTATAAACCATGTTCAATCTACTAAATTCATAGATATGAACTTTTCGCAGTCCCATGTCCTCCTGAACTCGATAGTACTGAGCATTGCGATCATGATACTCACTAGATCGAAGTGCATGCGTGATACCTTCTATGGAATCAACAAATGGACAAGCAAAATCATAAGTTGGGTATAAGTTGTACTTGGACCCAATCCGATGATGTGGTGTTGGATTGCAGCGATAATAAACTGGATCACGGACAGATTTGTTTGGATCCTGCATATCCAGCTTCCCACGGACACAGCACTCCCTACCCCTCTTAGACCCAGCAATCATCTCATTCCATAATTTAAGATTCTCCTCTAGACTGTTGTTTCTACATTTTGATTCAATGCCATCCATCCTTTCTTTCTTCATCTCCTCACGTGGCGTATCATCAACATATGCTTTACCCTGGCAAATCAAATTCCCAGCCATTTTCATTAACTGAGGAAAGTAATCTGAAGTATAGGTAACCTTTTCATACTTGATACCCAAAGTCTCAATATCCTTGAGAATATTGTCCACAAACTCATTGCTTTCTTTATCAGGATTTGTATCATCAAACCGCACAATAAGCTGACCCTGATACCGTTGAGCAAAATACTGATTCAATAGCGCTGCTTTTGAGTGCCCAATGTGAAGATAACCACTGGGTTCTGGTGCAAATCTCAGTCGAACCTTCCCAACCTCTGCTTCAGGAAGATCTACTTCAAAAGTTGGTTTGTTTCCTGCTTTACCTTTCTCAGATGCATCTCCACTTACACCCTTTGACTGCTGATCGGCCTGACTGCCTTTTGCTTTAGTTGCAATTGGCTTTCCTGAGCCTTTCTTGCCAATGAAGGTAGCAGTGACTTCATTCAGAGCATCACCATATCCGGCTAATAGTGAATTGAACCACCGAGAAAGGTTTGGATACTTCTTTGAATTCCTCAAACTCTCCCATCTTTTCCCAGTTCCTGCAAAGAAAAACATATTAGGGCCAGTTTGAGATTACCTTTCTGGCAGCCAACGTTTGATAGATTAACTTAAAAAGCACTTCTGGGTCATAGAAGCGCTTTCTGGAAAACACACCTGCTAGGTGCTCCTTCAGAAAGCACCTCCTGTGATAAAAATTAACAATGGTTGCAATAAAAGCACGTCTAGCAGAATCGCTCTCGAGCAGAATTGCTTCTTACAGAAGCAGTCCCAAAGCTCCAAAAAGCACTTACATTTATGTTACTTGTCCTTAAATTTCTACGTCTTCATAACCATGCTATAAAAAGATCATAAACAACGACCAACAAACCGTGAGGGAAGCAAAGCTATACCTGCAAGACCGGACCAGATTGCGATATCCGCGATCGACAAAGATTGATTGGCGAAAAAAGTATTGCTTCCCAAATATTCATCCAAATGCTTACAAGCACTCTCAAACGCAGAACCCTGTGAGAGCACAGGCGCGTACTCAAGCCACTCATCAATCTTCCCAGCTTCGAATGCATTCTCGCCATACAATTTCGCAATCCGACCCATATATCGAAGAAGTACATTTTTTCCATGCAATTTCAACCTAAATCCACAGATGCATTCAACATCTAATTTAACCCTTCGCAAAAAAATAAGAAATGACAGATAAAAAAATACCCATCGGGGAGAAGTAATAGGGTTTAGGGTTTACCCATTGGAGAACTGAAAAGAATAAGGCGAATCAGGAGGGAGAGAGGCGTCGGTTGGGAGAGAAATCCCGGCGAGCTTGGCCGCAACGAGCTCGGCAAGCGGAGGGTTCTCGGCGGGGAACGAAACAACCTTAATCTCCATCGTCAAAACCCAAGGTGTAGATTTTGCTCCTGGACTAGTTGCTTGATTGCTGGATTAGAATTGAACGAAGAGGATGAGATGAAGAGAGAAACGACGAACGAGGGCGACGATGTGCGAATCCAGACAGAACTGATTCGGTGGGCACACTAAAACCCCAAAACTCAAAACTAATGGGCCGTCGCAGAATCTTCCTTCCGCAATTATAAAAGTGGGTGGGAGACAGGAGGTTTAGGGTTTAAGGATGACGGTGCTATCCATACTCACATTTTTGTTTTTTTCGCACTTTTCTTTTTGCTCTGTTTTTCATTTTAACAAAAGGAAAATGAGAGTGAAAATAGACGGAGGCGAAGTGGAGCTATAGATAACTCTATTTAAAATCTCTATTTAAAATGAATGGTCGGATATTGGCACATACATAAAAGCACATTTATTTCAACTAATGTGATTACGCCTACGTCTGTCTGTAAGTGAAAAATGGAATTAATTCTTACTTTATGAGTGGACTATAGTGCTACGTGCTCGGGATTTAATCAAATTTGTTTTCTTTAACACTAGATTTTCCCAATTTTTCCACCATTTAAATCTTGTTACCTGCTTAGATCAATAAAAACAGTCTAATCATTTGAACGACCAAAGTCTTTTTATTTATTTTTCTTTAAAAATGGGATTAGCTAGTGAAAAAACCACGACGGTCTATTTTTTTAGAGGTTCGGAAGACTTACCGAAACATTTCAACTTTTTTATGCCACCATCATGACATTCCCCAGCTCTGGACATCGAATCCAAGATGAGCTGGGACCAAAGTCCCTTTATTACTTAAGCTAAAACAAAGCCAAAAACATGAAATTACGGACAATTACAAACTTCATCCTCAGCACAAATTGCAAAATCTTTCACCATTTTCTCTTTCAATTATTCTTCACACATTGCTCTCAAGTTCTGCAAAATCTGTCACAAGCCAAAGACCACTTAAAGAACACGGGACATACATGCGCATTTACAGGTTAAACCGATACAAATGGTCCAACGGAACAAAGGATGTTATTTGAAACTACAAGGGATGTCAAAGATGCAACGTTCAACTCTCGCGCCTTTTAGGCTGGCTGTATGTACACTTAAGGATCTGTGTCGTTTGTCGTTGAAAATTGTCTTAGGGCTTCATCTTGTATGCACTCGCGAGTTCCATGGATATCATGAAGGTTAACTTGCCTTCTTCCCTAAGATACACTACTACAAAAGCGGCTTATTGTGTCGGAGACTGGTTTCGGTTTTATATAATATACTGGCGGATAAGACATTTCCGACAGCCTCTTTACATGGTGTCGGAAGTATTGTCGGTTATAACCGACATAGAACGGTAATGTCGGACAAAACCAACATAGTTTTCAATTTTTAACCGACATAGACTGTTAATGTCGCTTATAACCGACATAGTTTTTAATTTTTTCAATGATGGTGTCGTATAAAAAGATAATAGTGTCGCTTTCAACCAACATAAAGTTAATGTTGGTTAAGGAGCCATTTCTTGCGCTTCTACCCAACCGTATTGTGGATGCAAATTTCTTCCTTCTTGTTCTTGGACGAAAATGCACCTTCAAAAACAAATAAAACCTTAGGTCAAGGCCAAGAGCCTCACGCTCCCACGATGAATGGGGGGGGGGCTTTGGTCGAAGAACCTCCGATGCCAAAGTTAGAATTTTGAGGGAAAAGTGTTTGGAGAATTTAGAGAATTTAGCAAGAGGATTCAACTTAGGTTTTTGGAGAAAATGGGGTGGTATTTATAGGGGTGTGGCCTACCCCTTTAGGAGAGATGGGAACTGGCCACTTTAGTGGTTTTTTGGGTGTTAATCACCATCAATTAGCTAATTAATGAATTAATTGAGTAATAAATCAATTAATTAGCTAATCAATATAATTTGAAAGAAATCATTTGGGAGTTACCTTGTGGGGAAGATTTGATGAGAGTAGATGAAATAGGTTTTGAATTAATACCTATTTTGATCACTTTTGACCTTGATTGAGGGATGATTGTCTGCTGCTTGCGCGTAGAAATCCCGGTGTGCCTTGGGGGTAATCTTGTCTTTTTTACCCAAGAATCCACATCGCCTCCATATTTTTCTTGATTATTTTTGGCTCCACAAATGCCCCCACACCTATTAGGCTGTTCGCAGGAAAGGGCAGCAGGTGTAGATATCTTCTTGCTTTAGGAAACGTATGATTGTTTCCCATTTTGATGTAGATTCTCTCTTTACTTGGAAATTAGATCCTTCTAGGAAAGGGAAATAAATTACTTCTAAAGTCTATTTAAGTCTACCTTAAGTAGATGATTAAATCAACTTTAAAGAGCAATTTATTCTACACTACAAGAGAAAGAAAGCTAGAGAATATTTGTTCCCTCTCCCCTAGCAATCTTCTACACTTGCCCTTGCAAATGACCGTCTTTTGTTGCTTTCTTCGTCTTCTCCGTGCCGCACCGAGGTAAGAAAAATTTAATTTTCCTTCTCTTCTTCTTAGATAATGTTGTCGCAGGGTAACCGTCAGGGTTGTGTGACACGTCAGCTGGCAGGGGCAAGGAGTCGGCTTGACATTGGCCGAGGAAGTGTTCTGGTAGGGACCACTACTTGGGCTGCTCGGCTTAGCTAGAGCCAAAGGCAGCTTGTGCGGCTGGGGTGGCGGATTGAGGCGTTGGGGCGCAATGTTAAGCGAGCCGCATGGCTCATGTCCCTTGGGCTTTTGGACCTGACGCGGGTCAGGCCGGCGATTGAGAGAAATGAGGAGGTTGCGGGTCTCATGAGCTGATGGAATGCTGGGCATGCATGCCTCCTGCTTGCTGGTCCAAGAGAAAAAAATTAGGAAAAAGCCAGTATGGGTTGAGCTCCCCTACTGAGTACCATGAATGGCGTTGGTTGCTTAGTCCTCTTCACCGGGAGAAATGTGGGCTGCTCCTGAGAGAGAAGGTAAAGAGGATTAAGATGGATGCATTGGCTCGTCTGATCGTTGTCGTGGAGCCTACTATGAATGAAGGTGGAAAGAAGAGATCTTCCTCGCCTGCTTAAAAGATGCTGGTTGAGAAAAAACTGAAGACTTCCTTTAATGCTCATAAGGGTCCGCCTGCTGCCGAGAGGCCTGTGATTGACATGACTTCTTCCAATGGGAAGAAAAATGAGGCTGCTAGATCTGGGCCTGTGGCGCCTGCCATATTGAGAATGGCTAGTACGATTGCTGATATGATTGCTCAACGTAGAGGTCATGTCATGCCTCTAGTGCCGAAATCTGTAGCAAGACGTCCATTGGAAGCTAAGTCTAGTTCACTTTTGGAGAGGCTTATTATTATAAAGAGCGATAAGGTGGACTCTACTGCTAAAGTGGCGCCAAGGCCACTCCCTTTGCTGCTGAGACTGATTCGCCTACTGGGAAGAATGAGACTGCTCAAGTGGGTAGCTGTGAGAAATTCACTAAGCTTGCTTCTGGGGAGGCTACTAAGATCTGTGCACTTTTGAAACCAGATCTGCTTAAAGACATGGATGCTTGTGCCAAGTTTGTCGATGACGTTAGAGAGGTTGTTTGCCAAAGTTCCTTTACGAAGCATACGACCGACATAGGAAGACTGCCCTACTTTCCATGATGCAGAAGATGGCTATTATGGCAGCCGAGTCTATGCTCCTTGACCAAAAGGATACCAAGGTTGCCAATGAGGTGGCAAAGACTGTGGCAACCGAAGCTTATTCTTCTGCTGAGAAGATTAAAAGGTTAAAATCTGAGCTCGTCGCTTTGAAGGGGTCTAATATCTCTGCCTCCACTTCTCTGCAGCTTGAGACTACTCGCCAAGAGATCGTTGACTTGAAGACTAGGCTTGATGCGATCCAAGTTAATGCAATCCAAGTTAAGTATGAAAGTGCAAAGAATGAGATTGGATGTTACATACCTCAGATTCAAGATCTTGAGCGTGCTATTTCTGAGTTTCATTCTGCTGCTTATGCAAATGATGAAGAGTTGATTCCTGCTTATAACCAAGTGATCCACTTCAAGAAGGTCGTTGATAAGCTTGAACTTCAAGTGTTGGAACTCCAAGAGACGCTAAAGATCAACGAAAGTTTGAAGAAATAAGTGGATGAGCTGCAGCGCGTCCGTGTTGGTCTGCTCGAGCAGAACGAGCTACTGAATGGTGAGAATGCTAGGATCGAGGCTTCACATGTTCAGAGTTATGCCGATTTCTAAAGTTGAGTTATGTATATCATCCATTTGGTAGACCGTCTGACTTTGAGTTTGCTGGGAAAGACTTTGAAACCTTATATTTCTCCGGAATACTTGATTGCTTTTACTTTTAAAGCTTCCATTGGTGAAGTAGTCGAAGAAGTTGGTGCTCAGGTTGGTGCCCAACTTGTTTCTTTCACTTTTCTCCATCTTCGTTTCTTTTGTTCATGCCCTAACCTTTGGACTTTATAGACCAGTGGCAGGCGTGCTACTTTTCTATAAGCAGATAGGCTGTGTAGCCTATGCAGCCATAGGTGTTGGTGTAGAACTTTGCAAAGTTGTTAGCCATAGGGTCGGCAGCCGGACGCCTTACTTACAGAAGTAAACAAGTCCGCATAACCACTAGGCTGTTAACCTTGGCTTTCTCAAATTTTGTAGGTCGCGTAACAAGTATCACAACACTTTAGGACTTGGTGTAGGTCGTTCCGCACTTGGCAGATGTGAAGCTTATCAACTACGTAGCATATCGGCAGTGGATAAAGCTTCGTATATGCACGCTAACTTGTTTAACCTTTCACAAGAATGTGCGGTTGTATAAGTCTAGCACGGCTTTACTGCTCGAAAGGCAAGCCGTAGGCAGTCTTTCGGAAACCGTAAGCTACCTTAGTGCACTCGGTAGCAGCTTTAGTGTCACATCCCAGTCTGCATAGTAAGATATTGTTCGCTTTGGGCCACGCCCTCACGGATTTATTCTTGGGCTTCTACCCAAAACGTATCTTACTATAGGGAGGAGGGCATGTACATATAAGGCACATCACCCCATCTCCCATGAGCGATGTGGGATCTTACAATCCACCCCCTTAGGGGCCCGATGTCCTCATTGACACACTTTCGGCCGGGGAGTGGCTCTGATACCAAACTGTCACATCCTAGTCTGCATAGTAAGATATTGTCCGCTTTAGGCCACGCCCTCGCTGATTTGTTCTTGGGCTTCTACCCAAAACGTGTTTTACTATAGGGAGGTAGGCATGTACATACAAGGCACATCACCCCCTCTCCCCCAGGCGATGTGGGATCTTACAATCCACCTCCCTTAGGGGTTCGAAGTCTTTGTTGGCACACTTCCGGTCGGGGAATGACTTTGATACCAAATTGTCACATCCCAATCTGCATAGTAAGATTTTGTCCACTTTGGGCCACGCCCTCACGAATTTATTCTTAGGCTTCTACCCAAAACGCGTCTTACTATAAAGAGGTGGGCATGTACATATAAGGCACATCACCCCATCTCCCCCGGGCGATGTGGGATCTTACAATCCACCCCCCTTAGGGGCCCGACGTCCTCATCGGCACACTTCCAGCCGGGGAGTGGCTCTGATACCAAACTGTCACATCCCAATCTGCATAGTAATATATTGTCCGCTTTGGGCCATGCCCTCACAGATTTATTCTTAAGCTTCTACCCAAAACGTGTCTTACTATAAGGATGTGTGCATGTACATATAAGGCACATCAGCCTCTCTCCCCCGGGCGATGTGGGATCTTACATTTAGGGTTCCAAGGCAGTTGTCCATAGGGCGTACTGTGTAACGTGCCTCCTCTGTCTCTGAGGCCTGGTTCCCCACAGATTAGGCCAAGAGACCCAAAATCCTTCAGTTAACTAAGCCTTGAAAAATACCATTATTGCTACTTCTAGGAATCTTGGCGCAAGCCATCGTGCACCTAGTTATACTAGGGCAGCTTGGCTCATCCACGTTTGGAAATTCGGAGTGTAAGTTTATCCTTCCGCCTTGGAGAGCAAACCCATGTGGGTGTCGGAGAATTGGTTTACCCTTTCGCACTAGAGAGCAAACCCAAATAGGTGTCGGGGAATTGGTTTACCCTCTCGCACTGGAGAACATGGTTGGTCCCTCAGGGGGTGCAATTCCTACGATAAGTCCCTAAGAAGGGCGCGGTCTTATTTTAAAGTGCATGAGTGATCAATTGTTGTAAGCATGCAACCGAGCTAAGTTGTAGAGTACTTCTGAATTTCTCATTGAAAAATGAGTGAAACGAACGAGAACTTAGCTGTAAGGTAGGAACTGCATAACAACTGGATAGTCATCGGCTTACGAGGTGGTGCCCATCGAGCTGCTTGAGTCTTTGAGCTTTGATGTGGCAGGAGGTCACACATGCTACTTCCTCAGATTGTAGGCGTTCCACTGCTTTTTGATCTCTTTGTCGTTGAGGGTGGCGAGGGTGTAACTACCTTTGCCGCCTACTTTGTTGATCTTGTACAAACTTTCCCATATAGGATCCATCTTTTTGGAGCCTTCTCTACGGGCAGGGATGAAGGTTTTTCTTAAGACTAGATCTCCAGGTTTGAACTGCCGGATCTTGGCCCTTTTGTTATGGCTGGAGATGAGCTGTTGTTGGTAGGTTGCGATGCAGGTGATGGTCTGATCACACTTCTCCTCTGCCAGATCTAAGCGTGTGGCCATCTCCTTACTATTATGCTCAATGCTTGGCAGTAGAGTGCTGATACTTGGCACGATGACATTTGGGATGAATGATTACTTCTGAACCAAATGCCAAAGAGAAATTAGTCTCACCGGTGGCTTGTCATTTGGTTGTGCGATGTGCCCATAGACATCCAAGGAGTTCGTTTGGCCACTTTCCCTTCTTGTTGGAGAGGGATTTCTTGAGGCAGTCGAGAATCGTCTTGTTGGATGCTTCGGTCGCCCATTGCCTTGAGGATATCTCGGTGTGAATATGTGCTGCTTGATGCCATACTTTTGGAAGAACTTTGCCAAATCTTTGCCCACGAATTACGGGCCATTGTCGGTGATGATGGATTGGTGATGCGAAATAAAAGTTAAGCACTCAAATTAAACCCTCTTTTGACAATTGTAGTATATGTATAAGTAGAGATCGTTCTAGGCCGGGGATTATGAGGGATTGCTAAACACTTGAAACTGACTCAAAAACGTAAAAACAAAGTTCAAAACACTAAACTAGACTCAAAGAATGCAAAACTAAACTCTTAAACACTAAAACAACTCAAAAGACTCAAAACAGCACAAAACAAGCTAAAAAACTCAAATCTGCCACTGAGAGTGAATTTGGACGAAAATAGGTTTTTGCTTGACTCTAAACACTTAAAAACACAAACTAAATCAGATTCTAACTAATATGACTCAACAAAGTAAAGGGGGATTGGGTTTTGACGAATTTGAAAACAAAACAAGTAATGTAAAGAACTAATGAAATCTGCACGAATTTGGGTAAAACTATAGATGATGGGCTAGCTAGAGGGTTCTTCTCCACACATGACACACTTGTATACAAACCAATTTTTAGTTGTTCTTTCGATAAACCATGAAACTCAACACCCCAGATTAATTAGGTACGCTTAAATTAACCTTCAAGTTCCCCTTAAGTTATTGAATTGGATGGGATAACGCATACAACAACTCAACACATTCTCTAAAAGTCCCCTACGTGAATAGCACAATAAAGATACAATCAGAGATCATTAAGCTTTGTGAGAACTATAAGCATTGACGAGGCATTCGTAACTATGAAAAACATGATACTCCTGCCAAGAATTCACTTAACACGATCGTGACCAGCAACCTCCACTACACATGAATATAAGTTCATAACAATTAGGTGAAACTCCCTTATATTCTAGCATCAAATTCATGCATGAAAACTAAGCGTGCACTCTCAATCAACATACAAGAATAAGTTATCAATCAAACAGTTAAGCAAATTGAATTCACAATTTATGAAATCACAACTGAAGGTAATCAATTCATATTGCAAGCATATTCATGGCTTTGAATAGCCCCCTAGCCAAAAGGGCTTAGTTCCTCATGTTCACAGCAAAACGAAAGGAAAAGAAATTAAACATTGTAAACATAGAACGAATTACACCTAGAATGCTCCAACAATCAAGCTTGAACATCCAAGAGTCATTCCTTCTTTCTCCTTGCTACGGCACAAAGGTGAGTGAAGTGTATGGGATGTGTTTTGGGGTCAGGAATGTGTTTTGGATGAAAGAGAGTTGCGGCAAAGGTGTAGGGATGAATTCTAGTGTGAACGGATGAATGGGTGAGTGAATGAATTTCTTTTGTGCGGCCAAGGAAGTTTTATTTAAAGACTTTAGGGTAATAAAACTAGGAAACAATTTAGGAAACATAAATTAAACCAAAACCTCGAGGGAAATAGGAATTAAAGTCAGAATCCTAAGGGAATTGGGCAAGTAAGTGCGGCAAGGGTGGAAAGGGTAAGGAAAAACCTTGCAAGGCAAGGAAAAAGGATTTCCTTGCTGATTTAGGTCCAGATTTTAGGCAAGAAAATGATTCCTTGCACGGCAAGGATGGGAAATAAAGGGATGGTGCGGCAAGGACTGATTTGGTGCAAGGGAAGTTCACTTTGTGTCCTAAAATGCATAGGAGGCCTTCAATGTTGCTGGAACTTAGGAATATTTAGGATTAGGAAAGGTCAAACCAAAATAGGAAACCTTGGCTTAACTTTCCTACTTCAAGTAGGAATCCTTGTTTGAGTAGGAATCCATCTCCAATTAGGAATCCTTCTTCAATTAGGAATCCTTCTTCAATTAGGAATCCTAACATCTTCAAATCTTCAATTTCGTCCATTCCTTTTGCTCCAAGCATGTGATATCCATTCCAAGCCCAATTTTGCTCCAAAAGGCTCCAAAATGCACTTTCTTGCATACTTTGCCCTTAGAACCTGAAAACACACGAAAATGGCTTAAAAGACTAAAATAACTAAAGAATAACAACATAAATGCACAAGAACAAGCCAACTAAGTCGCATAAATATGCTCCTATCAATTGGGAATGACAAATCGGCAAATAATGTTCCTCCATATGAAACGTTCTATGTCCGCATGAGTAATGGTTGTCATGGGCTCTGCTTCTACCCATTTGGTGAAGTAATCGATTGCCATGATCATCTTGCCTCTGCACCCAATAGCAGGTAGCATTGGCTATACCAAGTCGATTACCCACTGCATGAACGACCAAGAACTCATCTGTGGGTGTAGCTCGCTGGCAGGCAGTGCTGGTACCAGCTTGTAGCGTTAGCAGCGATCGTATTTTTGCACTAACTCCTTAGCATCTTGATGCATGGTAGGCCAATAGTAGGCTGCGTTAAAAGCCCTCTGCGCTAAGGATCGACCTCCAGAGTGATTTCCACAAACGCCTTCGTGGATTGAGCTTAAAATCTTTAGGTCATCGGAAGGCGTTTGAGTCGGTGGTCGAAGGCGGAGCCTAGGCCGGCTAGTGTGTTCGCTTGGGCGTTGTCTGCCCACGGAACTTGAGTGAAGTTGCTTGCGTACTTTCTCTAAGTATTGCGCCATCCTTGGATGTTTTGCCGTGTACTTCCCAATAATTTGGCTGGTGATTCGCTGGGAATCGGAATGAATTGCAAGCTTTTTCACCCCCAAGTCTTTTGTTATTCGGAGGCTTGCTAGTAAGGCTTCGTACTCAGCTTCGTTGTTGGATGCTTTGAAGCCTAGAGTAATCGTCTGCTCAAGTATCGAACCGTCTGGGGTAACAAGGACCATGCCTGCTCCCGAGCCTTTGTAGTTGGATGCGCCGTCGACGTGCAAATGCCAAAAATCTCCATCGGGCGAAGCAGGCGTGGCTAGGGTATGCTCAGCTGCCTCCGGAGCATCATTGGGTCGCTCTGTTATGTCACCTAGGCTAAGCATGAAGGCGCGGTAGAGAGCTATGGAGTTAGGGCCATTTTACACGTAACAGGAGATGCTCAACTGTGGGTATCAGACCGCTCTAGAGTTGAACCTGTGTGATGCGCAGCAGAAGGTGGTGCTCAACTTGCCGGTACATGTTGCTCGAAACTTGCTTCTGAGTGTCATTCTAGTGTTCGTCTGCCCTTAACGTGCCTTTTGAGCTGAGTTGTTGTGTTCGTTAAAAAACTTTACATCGCCAATGTCTGCGCCTTTATCATCACGAGTCTGGATTGAGCGGAATAGTACGTCATGAGGATAACTGTGTGCGTCTAAAGGTATAACTTGAGCTTCTGAGTTGCAACAATTGTCGCCAAAGTTAGTTTTTGAATTTTTGGTAGGTGTTTTCGTATCAAGGAGAGCTTTTAAACTGTGGAATACAGGTAGTTAAGCCACCAACTCTTCTCGTATAAGGGTAAAGCTTATTGCTGCTTCAGATGCAGCTGCTCATCCAGTCAGACCTTGAATCTCCTTCAGAGTAGTGGGGGACTTCATATTCAAGATCACTCCTTAAATGTGCATTGGCGAACCTCGTCCCAAAGTGCATGTTTCTCTACTAGAGTGAAAGAGTCTGCCGGAGTTAGTTATTTTTTCATGATCAATTCTTCGAACAGCTAGTGGCCTATTGGAAGTCCTTTTTGAAAGGCTGTTCTGGCTATCAAGTCGTTGCATCCGACTATCTTTGCCTTATCTGCTTTGAACCTCTTCACATAGTCGCGAAGTGACTCCTTTGGGTTCTTCTTGACGTTGAATAAGTGGCAGGACTTTTTCTTGATCGAGCGATAAGATGAATATACTTTGGTGAAAACCAAAGAAAATTCGTCGAAACTCCGGATGGATTATGGTGGCAGGGTGTATAACCAATCTTACGCCTCGTCTTGTAGAGTGGTGGTGAATATCTTGCACATGAGATCGTCGTTGTTTCAATAGGGGATCATTGCACTTCGATAATGCTAAACTTGGGTGGAGGCTCTGCTTGCTCGATCTCGTCCGTGAAGGGTGACCTGCTCATGTTGGTCATGTCCCGTCGTAGTGTTTTGTCAGTGGCTTCGTTGAGTTGGAAATCACGTAATCGCTTATTCAAAAGCCTTTCCACTTATTCCTGAATTTGCCTTTGTTGGGGTAGCGGAGTTCTCGGCTACCCCCGGTCTTGACCTGCTGGTCTAGTCTGCTCTTTTATGTGCTCGACTCGTCTATGACGCGGCAGCAGTGCATATGGTCCGGTCCTAGCAGGCAAGAAAATTCTTCGCAGGCTGCCGGTTGAACTTAAGTCGGATTGAGTAACTGTTTATCTCTGTCCGTCATGTTGCCTACTCCGATGTGATGTGGATGATGCTCATTGCAGGCTTAACCGCGAATAAACGCTTTGCCTGGATGGTTGCTCATGTTGATTATCAAAGTATGGCCTCAATCGTGAGTGTAGGCTCGTCCGTGGGCCTAGTCGAGAGTGCACGCTCCTTTGCGCTCTAAGACAGGAGTATACGTTATCTCGGGGGCCCAATCGGGAGTGTACACTGCCTGAATGCTCCATTCGTGGCTGGTCGAGTGGTTGCTTGCTGGGACCCTGCTGGAGAGGATCATCGTCTGCCCTTATCCTACTTCGGGACACCTCGTCTGGGGCACGTTGGATCTCGATGCGCTGCAAGAGCTGATTCACCAAGGTTGTCTACTGTGCAAGAACGCTTATCAACTTTATGACTTCTCGAGACAAGTGTTGTTTGCCATTCGGATTGGAATAGCTTGGAAGGAATACGTTTACTTGAGCAGTAAAAGTGTGGTAAACTCTGGGAGCGAGATTTGAGTTGGGAAATGTCAAATCCGTGGTGAAATGTGGTGAAAATGCCCTTGGTTCAATCGTAGGCCCATAAATTTGAAGTCGAGACGGTTGAACTAATCTTGGATCGATTTGGGCTGCTTGGAAAGCCACGGGAGCAGGTTGGGCCATGAGAGTGAGCTACCCGGCATGTGGCGCACGTGGGTGCGAGGCTAGGGCTCGGCTTGGCAACGTGTTGGGTTCGCATCGGGCTTAAGTGGCTCGGGCCATCTCGCCTTGGGCTTGGGCTTGTGTGGGCTTGAATGACACGGCTTGGGCCGTGGTTGTGGCGTCGTGGGCCTTGCCATGGTGGTGCCCCATGGGGGTGGTGCCGCTCCACTCACCGTTGTGTTGAACCTCATAGATCGTCGCGGTCCTAATCCTTAAACATTGGAATTTTCGTTCGTCGAGGTTTTCGAATCTCTTGCCGTTGTTCTTTTCTTTTACGTTTTATCGAAGAATTTTTAAAAATAAAAATTCCAAGAATAAGAACGTATGAAAAATCTATAAGTGAACAAGAAAACGAAAAACCTTGAATGTGAGAGTCTTCTACGAGCGTTTGATCAAGATTCTCAATGAAAGCACCAATTTGTGGATGCAAATTTCTTCTTTCTTGTTCTTGGACGAAAATGCACCTGCAAAAACAAATAACACCTTAGGTCGAGGCCAAGAGGCTCACGCGCCCATGATGAATGGGGGGGCCTTGGCCGAAGAACCTTCGATGCCAAAGTTCGAATTTTGAGGGAAAAATATTTGGAAAATTTAGATAATTTAGCAAGAGGATTCAACTTAGGTTTTTGGAGAAAATGGGGTGGTATTTATAGGGGTGTGGCTGGCCCCTTTGGGAGAGATGGGAACCAGCCACTTTAGTGGTTTTTTGGGTGTTAATCACCATCAATTAGCTAATTAATGAATTAATTGAGTAATAAATCAATTAATTAGCTAATCAATATAATTTGAAAGAAATAATTTGGGAGTTACCTTGTGGGGAAGATTTGATGAGGGTTGATGAAATAGGTTTTGAATTAATACCTATTTTGATCACTTTTGACCTTGATTGAAAGATGATTGTCCGCTACTTGCGTGTAGAAATCCTGGTGTGCCTTGAGGGTAATCTTGTCTTTTTACCTAAGAATCCATGTGTTGCCTCCATATTTTTCTTAATTATTTTTGGCTCCACAGGTATTTTTTTTATTTATAAATATTTTCAAACTTCCTGGTGATTGTAGCCAACGAGTTGGTGTTTTTATTTTTTTAAATATGTATCTCGTGTGACAAAATTTTGGGCGGGATATTTCCCGTCAATTATTCAGATGAAAAAGAGGATGTTGATTCTAGCCGACAGATTTTAATTATATTTTTTACGCATGAAAGAGTGATGTCGGTTTGAGCCGCCGGAAATATTTTAACCCTACATAAAACCTTCTCGCTTCCCCGGTTTCTTCTCCTTCCCGTTGCATTCCTTCCCCATTTCCTTCTCCTGTTCTTCTCCCCTTCTCCTTCTCCCTTCATCTCTCCCAAAATCACAATTAACAATCCCAAATTCATAGTCACAGCGCCGCTGCTCTACGATTTTCCGTATACGAATTGCAGTCTCAGGGCACTCCCATAGCACCACGGTAGCACCACCGTGTAGCTCTCTCTGCAAATTTCTTCACTCCGTTGCTGCTATACAACTCACAGTCGCATCACCAGGTGTGTTGCTCTTTGGCTCAGGTTCCTTCTTCTTCTTCTTTGCACTTTCCCCTTATTTACCATTTCTACGATTAGCCTAATCGGATTAGGGCAGATTCTACCTAAATTTTGTTATTGAATTGGCATAAAAATGTTTTTTTTTTTTTTTTTTTTTCAAGATTAGTGGCCTCCTTGCTGTTGTCTCGGTCGATTTGAGTTCTGTGACACTGTTGCAGAAATTCAGGAAAGAGGAGATTAGAGGCATTTATGCGGCTAAGTGTTGTGAAAGAATCTGCACTGTATAAAACTATGGATTGGTATTATAACTTCAAATTGATCTCATATAAGTGTATATCCATGGATTTTGACTTCAAATTGATTATATATCCATGTAAAGAATCTGCAACAGTTTCAAATTGGATAAAAGTCGGAATTTATAAATTGACATGCACCAATTCCCTTGTTTGAATTTATAAATATAGAAACTAAAATTTCCGCGTGAAAAAAAACTTGGAATTCGGGGCTTCCAATTCCCAAGTTTAAATTCTATGTAAATAGGTGTCATTTCCCAATTTCTATGATTGAGAGTTTAAAATTAACAAATTCCATTCTCAATTTCATTGTTCTTTTAGGTTAACCAAATAAGAAAATTCATAAATTCTAGAAAATAGAATTCCGTCATTTTAAAATTCCTTAGTAATCTTAAATTTCTTCATCCAAACATAGTGTAAGTGTTTTTGGATTTCCCATAACCTGTTGTGAAAAAATCTGCTCCGTATAACTAAGACAGACTTTTATATTTTTCTTATTAATGGTTTGTGGTGTCAGTTATGGGGGACAGTATATTTGTTTATTTTATTTATCAAATAGTTAGGTGGTGTCGGTTAGGGCTGATACTAATCTACTCTATCTGACAATCTTTCTCAGTATTTAATGTCGTATGTATCCGATGTGAGTTTCAGTGTTACTTTTATCCGACACTACTATCCTTTATTTTATTTTATATAGCTTTCCTTCTTCTTGGAGGATTAAGGAGACTAACCGACATCA
The DNA here is from genome assembly GCA_024362995.1 of Heteromeles arbutifolia. Classification (NCBI taxonomy): domain Eukaryota; kingdom Viridiplantae; phylum Streptophyta; class Magnoliopsida; order Rosales; family Rosaceae; genus Heteromeles; species Heteromeles arbutifolia. The sequence goes on along the minus strand of JANCRC010000017.1, from coordinate 9,671,833 downwards.
AAAGCCTTTTCGTGACGCTAGCAATGGTGTTGGTTATTTTATCCGACATTACATGAGTTTATGTCGGATTTTTACCTAATATCCGACAGATATTAGGTTTTCTTATCGGTTTTAGGACCGTGGTAATTTTGTAGTAGTGATACCGTACGTCTCCACTCATGAGCTTCACCAGTTTGCTGCTGACGAGCAGGCTAATGCCCTCCTCAGACATGTCTCCTTTATTTCCAAACATCTGGTTCAGCAATGCCTCTGGAATCCCACCACCGGCGTGTGTGATCCTGATCCAAAATATCAAATCAGCATCTCGTGATGATTGGTTAACTTGTAATCCAAGCAACCGAATTATACATGAAATCCATAATAAGTATTCAATATCTATTAGACATCAATGTTATGAATTCAATTGCCAAGCTGTACCTGAGCTCCAAATGCACGAGATGAACGGACTGTCCTAACTGATCTTCGGTCAAATTAGCTTCGATCAACCAATCTAATGAATCTATTGTATAAAAGTTGCTACAGTATTTTTTATAATAAGCGGTTCATAATGTACATGGAAAAATATGGTGAGTTACTTTACATTATTTTGGTTATAGCATTTCAGGGTATGTGTGCCCAAATGCATTTAAGATTTTTTACATTTACACAGACATTTATATTTTGTGATCTCCAAAAACACTTTGGATAACTTTTAGATTCAGCTATGGATGTAAATAGATTTCAATATATTTCATACATATAACATAATTTTACAACCCGCGTCATCACACGGGCTCAAATGCTAGTTTGGACTAATCAAAGAGAGAAAATACAATGATCATCACCCCAGTCCATCAAATTATAAACAACACAAAGAAACAAAGCAGCTCTCTAGGCCTTGGGTGCTAGGTTAGACTTGATTTTGTCAAGCTGCTTGGTTCCCAGCTGAAACGTCTTGGTCAGCACGTTCTCCGGCACCTCCGGCGTGGCAGCGAACAATGTGAGGGCGATGTTCACTCTGCCCTGCAGCTGAGAGTTGAAGGCGGCGATCACGGAAGCCGGGCTCTTCCCATTGTTGTTTTGGAAGTGAACCAACCCTTTGGGGAACACAAAGACTTCACCTTGCTTAATAGTTTTGCTGATGAGCTTATTTGCTGTGGTAATAAATCCAACGCCCAATCCTCCTTCAAGAACGTAGACAATTTCTGTGGCTCTGGGGTGAGTGTGGGGTGGGTTAATTCCGCCGGGGGCATAGTCGATCTGGCAAGCGAAACGCCGAGGGTGTTGAGGCCGGGGATTTTTTCGACATTGGCTAAAGTCACCATGGAGTCGAATGTGTTGTTGGTGAGGCCTGGTTTGGCTAGTCCAGTGAAGAAAAAGTCCTCTGCTGTTGCATTTGCTCCGTCCTTGCAGACGAATCCATTGACTTTCACCGCTGTGTTATGTACCACAATTCACTTGGATTAAGCAAGAAATTGTACTAAAACTGATAATTTCCAGAAATCATGAATTGGGTTTATTTTTAATCAGGTTCTAGTGTGTTAGTGGATCAATGTGCTTGTTTGTTGGGGGCTAATTAGGGTTCTTATTACTCGGAACCTCAGGTGCAAGTGAGGATGGTCTTAAACCAACCAAGCTACAAGCTCCTTGAAGAAACATGATTAGTAGGCTCAACAATAATAAAGTGAGAGAAAATTAAGCTAATCAAAGGGTGACCCCAAGCCAACAAGACTATCCGTTTTGCGAGAGTTGGGTAATCAAATCATAAATTTTTCTTAATTTTTTCCAGAAATCATGAATTACTTAATCAGCTTCAAGTATATGTTTAATGGTTGAATGTGTTTAAATATTGGGAACAATTAGGTACCGTTTAGTACATAGGATGGGACGGAACGCACTCGTCTCACGTTTGGTGCGCCAAATTGTCTGGGACGTGTTGTCCCGTGGAACGAATTTTAGTCATTTTTTTCGTTCCACCTTCCCCCTGAAACGACTTGTTCCAATCCATGAAACACAAAATTATAATTTTTTTGGACAACAATACCCCTACTCTTTTTCATTAATTCCACTGTCTACCCTCCCTCTCTTTCCCGTAGCCTCCTTCCCTTCTACTCTCCCTCTTTCCTGTAGCCTCCTCCTCCTCCACCACAAACCCAGCAACCCAACTATGGCTAACCCAATCCCAGCAAACCTATCTGAACCCAAACCTAGCTTCCTCCCGCCGCTTCCCTCCTCCCTACTAGTCCCACGACGAGACCGTCGCCAGCGACGCCCAGGACTCGCATAGCAAGCACCACCGGGCCTCTTCCGACGACGACAAAAAGCGCAAAGAGGAGACCAAGGCCGTCGTTGACGATGTCGAAGCTCCTCCACCGCCGCATGTTCAGTCCTTCCGTGCTCCACCTTCTTCTCTAGCGCCATCACCATAGCCAAGCCGTCACCGTAAGCCTAGGGAGGACGACGACGACGCTGCAGGGAGGACGATGACTACATTTCAGAAATTGATTGAAATGAATTTGCAGATCCGACGATCCGACGAAGCCTCTGTGAATTGGAAAAAAAAAATTTGGGATTTTTCTGTGTTTCATTTGAAGAAAAAGAAATTAAAAGAAGAGAAATATGGTTGAAGAGAAAGGAAATGAAAGAAGAAAAAGTAGAGAGACAGGGGAGAGAGAGAGTCAAATAAAAAAGTGTGTAAATAATAAACAATTAATAAAATGAAAATAAAAGAACAACAAAATATTGATATTCGTTAGTGTAAAAATATATCATAGATAAGTGCTGCATATCGCATAAACATTGCATCAAATAACAGACATAATAAGGGTAAATTAGTTATTTAATTTTTTGGTTCCATTCATCATGCGCTTAACAAACGCAGAATGGAACAACCGTCCCGTTCCATCCTGCGCATACCAAACACACTGTTCTAAAAATCCCCGCCTAGGTCCTGCCTAGGCGCTAGGCGGCTGGTCACCGTCCCGATTAATGTCTAGGCATTTGAAAATTAAGAAGAGGCGCCTAGACCTGATGAGGCATCCACCTAGACCCGCGTAGGCACCTGCTTAGGTTGCGACTCACTTAGACAGAAAATAGATAACTTTCATTTTATATTTTAATTTTTTCAATAAATTGTAAGAGACTTGCCGAATAGTTAAATAAACATATATTATATGCTTGTTCTCCATGTTTTCATTATGTTTCAATACTTCATAATATATATAGCATTCTATTTTATAGTTTATGATGAAAATATATATTTTTTAAGTATAAACACATACTTATTTACACGAAATATAATAGATTTATTTAAATCCGCCTAGGCGCCCGCCTAGACCCCACCTAGCCGCCTAGGTGCTAGGCCCGCCGCCCGACTAGCGTCTAACGACTTTTAAAACCTTGACCAAACATAGCATGAAATCTTTGTTCCGTCCCATTCTGTTTCGTCTCATTCCATCCCGTTCTGTCCTGTCTGCATACCAAACGGTACCTTAGGGACATGATTACCAGACATAAACACAATAAAGTGAATAACCAGCAAAAGAATTATAAATAAAAGAAAAGCTAAGAATATAAACACAGCAAGTTACAGAAAATAATAAAGAAAATGCCAAATCTCTCCTGAAATCATTAGAACATGAAAAGTTGCTAATGAACAGGGTCAACTTGTAATTTGAAATAATTGAGGGGACAAAGAAAAGTGGCAACTTCAGCTTTTTTTTTCTTTTTCTTCTGTTCTTTTGACATGAATTCCTGTGTTCACTTGTAGCACTAGAATACTGAAACACTGGAAATATAGATGAAGAAGAAGAGAAAGTTACCGGCGGTGAGGTCGGCGACACAAATGTCATGAAGCATGTCGGGATCAGCTTCAGAGCTGCCTAAGACGGTGGCAAAAGCCACAAGAAAGAGAGCAAAGACAGCCGCCATTGGTGGTGGTGCTAATTAGAAAGAAAATGCAGGTTAGTGCCAAAGAGGAAGAGAGAGTTTGGATATGTGAATGAATAGGAAATGATTGGTAGGATGAGTATTTATAGCAAAGGAGTAGGTGAATGTTGAAGCCTTTGGTACGTATTGTGGTAAGTATTGTGGCAAACCTAACATGTGCTTAGAAGTAGCTGAGTTACTTATTATATTGTCAATTGGTCTTACGGTGGAAACTTAATTTTTTTTAGGAATCAGAGCAAGTTGTCACACTTGTAAATGTGAATTCTAACGACAACACGTGCTCCACGCGATTTGCGGATTTCGCTTTCCATAATTGAAACTGTTGCCGAAGCTGGTGATATTTGTTGTTGGCATTGTGAGTGAAGGTAAAGATTATAAAAGTGGGTGGGAGAGAGAAGGTTTAGGGTTTAGGAAGGCGGTGCTAACCACACTCATATTTTTGTTTTTCCATACTTTTTTTTTTGCTCGTTTTTCATTTTAATAAAAAGAAAATGAGAGTGTGAAAATAGACGAAGGAGAAATGAAGCCATAGATAACTCTATTTAAAATGAATAGTCGAATATTTGCACATTCAGAAGAGCACATTTATTTCAACAAATGTGATTACGCTTACTATAAGTTTAAAATGGAATTAATTCTTACTTTATGAGTGGACTATAGTGCTACATGCTTGGGATTTAAGCAAATTTGTTTCCTTCAACACTAGATTTTCCCAATTTTTCCACCATTTAAATATTGTCACCTGTTGAGATCAATAAAAAGTCTAATCATTTGAACGACCAATGTCTTTTATTTTATTTTTCTTTAAAAATGGGATTAACTAGTGATAAAACCACGACAGTCCACTTTTTTAGAGGTTTGAAAGACTCACAAAAACATTTCTGCTTTTTTATGCCACCATCATGATATTCACTAGCTCCGGACATCGAATCCAAGATGAGCCGTGACCAAAACCCCTTTATTACTTGAGCTAAAACAAAGCCAAAAACATGAAATTACGGACAACTGCAAACTACATCCTCAGCAGAAATTGCAAAATCTTTCACCATTTTCTCTTTCAATATTCTTCACACATTGCTCTCAAGTTCTGCAAAATCCGTCACAAGCCAAAGACCACTTAAAGAACACGAGACAGACATGCGCATTTACAGGTTAAACCGATACAAATGGTCCAACGGAAAAAGGATGTTATTTCAAACTACAAGGCATGTCAAAGATGCAACGTTCAACTCTCGCGCCTTTAGGTTGGCTGTATGTACACTTGAGGATCTGTGTCGTTTGCCGTTGAAAATTGTCTTAGGGCTTCATCTTGTATGCAGCCGCGAGTTCCACAGATATCATGAAGGTTGACTTGCCTTCTTCCCTAAGATACCGTATGTCTCCATTCATGAGCTTCACCAGTTTGCTGCTGACGAGCAGGCTAATGCCCTCCTCAGATATGTCTCCATCATTTCCAAACATCTGGTTCAGCCATGCTTCTGGAATCCCACCACCGGCGTGTGTGATCCTGATCCAAAATATCAAATCAGCATCTCGTGATAATTGCTTAACTTGTAATCCAAGCAACCGAATTATACATGAAATCCATAGTAAGTATTCAATATCTATTAGACATCAATGTTATGAATTCAATTGCCAAGCTGTACCTGAGCTCCAAATGCACGAGATGAACAGACTGTCCTAACTGATCTTCGGTCAAATTAGCTTCGATAGTAAGCTGGCCTCCAGTTGGCACAAAACTAATTGATACGGCTAAGAAATCAGCTACAACTTGTTGAAGCCTAAGATTATCCCCATATAAAGTCCGAGTCATGATCGCTTCCGCTGCATCTTGGACAACACGGATGCTCTTGGCATTGCTCTTCATCATGACTTGACTGACAGCGGCATTCAGTACGTCATGCAATGTGAACTCAACCATTTCCAGGTCCAAGTAGCTGTCGAGGGATCAGAAAAAAACCAGAAACATAACAACCAGTCAAAATAAACAAATCAATAGCATGTACAGAAAAGAACAAGTTCATATTTAATCTACCATTCTATGTAACCTAAACTAATTATCTCATTCCATGTAGCTGAGGACTTGATAAAGATGAAAGCAGTCGAGAATTTTATGAGGGAACTGTCCTCACATGAGGTAAAAAATGTAGACAAAAGATAAATAGCGAGGTGAAAAAATTCAGTGTTTAACGACTGGACTTTATCATACCCATCAATGATGGTATCAAGATCCGAGTCATCCAGTATTTTGTTGAGCTGGTTCTGGCACTGGGCACTCGTATGCAGAAGCTGTTGTTGTTCTTCTCCTAACTCAGTATCCTCCATCATTTTCTGAGAAAATATTATACCGGCTAAAGGATTCCGGATCTGCCTTCTAATATAAGACAATTCTTTCGATCTCTTCACTGCAGTTTGTTCTGATAAGCGCTGGACATGAAGTGCTTGTTGCAGCTCTGGGCTAGCAAGCTGCAAGAAGCAAAAGACCCCAGTGACCGAGCCTTCGCTGTCCAATTTCTTACTCACACACAGCAGGCATTCTACGTACTTTCCATTGCGAGCACAGAAACCAAAGGGAACCTTTTCGGACACCTGACCTGTCATGGCATGGTTAAGGACAACACCAAGATTTACAAAAGATTCCTGGCTTTTGAGAGGACAGCATGCCATGTGGATCCCAAAAACCTCTCCCAGAAGCATTTTATCAATTACCTCCTCTCGTTTCCATCCTGTTAACTTCGTCATTGCTGAATTCCACTCAGAACACCAGCCAAATTCATCTGTACCAAATATTGGGGGAATCAAGGGGTTAGGGTTTTGTACAATTGCTTTGTAATCACCCTGAATCCGGGTGAATCTGTCCATCACAATCTTCTGACCAGTGATATCTTGTGCCACAAAACACACCCCCACAACATTTTCCCGAATGTCTCTGCTTGCACAAGCATTCACAACTAAGCTGATGGGACTAAGGTCAGCCCTAGACCCATGTCTTTTTATCTCGAATTGAACGTTTTGTTCCTCTTTGCCTGATCAGAAGAGTAAAAAATAGGACGAGTTTAATACAAACAGAAGACCATAATTGAAAACATCGTACACAGCCATACAAGCATATGGCTATTTCTAGTAATATTTGAAAACCTAAAATGCCTAAAATGTCAAATAGAGTAATGAGTGACATACCATCCAATGCCGAGTTCAACATCTTTTTCACCGTGTCAGTCGAAGAATCTTCCACGAGTGAGAGCAAATGTTTTCCGATTGCTTTATCAACAGGAAGACCAGTTAATTCGCCAATTTTTGTATTCCACCCATTAACCAGCCCATGAACATCAACAGCCAAAATGGGAACCGTCGCTGTTTCAATCAAACGGACCATCTCACTCGTCACAGCTTCCAGTTCTTGCATCCCTTCAAGTTTTAGGTCACTAAGCCTTACATTGATTGCTTTGGTGTTTGCTTCCAAGGTGGTTCCGGCATCTTTGAATGCATTCCTCAGAATAAGCTGCAAAGAATGAATTGCATCCATTTCATAGTCCTTCCAAGGCAAGCTCCTCGCCTTGACAACTTCAAGGAAAGCCTTGAATGATGATCTAGGGTGCATTTTGCAACCATCATCTTTCTCACCGGTTTCATGTTTTGCACCACCCCATCGAATTTCTGCAGCAGTGTGGGATCGAAACCAAAAGAGCATGTCCTTGGAAGTTATCCACACAGCTGCCATTCCACATACTACATCACCAAGAGCAAGAGCCCCGGGGAATCCTGCATCATACAAGCTATCTGTACTCAAACCCGTAGAATCCATATGGTACTCAAAGAGCCATGAAGCTATGTCATGAAGCTGGAAGTCACTCGGAGTCATTCCAAGTCTCCATACCTTGTTCTTGTACAATAGAGCAGCTCCATCACATTTCACTAGATCCATAATATTAGGGCTCTGTGACATAATACCCAAGGGTGCATCTCGTAACAGCATATCACACAACAGCGTTTGAGTGCGCAAGATGTTCTTCTCAACCATCTGTTCTTCCAACTCTATTTCCTTATTGACATGGATGGCAAACACTTGAGTTAAAAACTCACAGGCATACCTGAGAGGGAAAGGAACAAATCTTGGACTTGTATTATGGCATACTACCAAACCCCAAAGTCTCTTTTTTTTTTGAGGTGGAACAGAATCAGGATCTGTAACCTCGTCATCCCCCTCATTAACAACTACTGCCATAACAAGAGATGCAATGGAATTCATATTCTTCATGTATTCTAAATGGCAACTGTGTGGGGCTCTCAGGGTTGAACCGCACAATGTGAGATCCAGCGGAAGCTTCTCATCTTGAAAAACCTTCACATGTTTCGCACAACAATCAACAATCATACGGACTTTATTCTTCATAAATAGGAACCGTGAAGCCTGTGGGATGTCAGTGGATGGATAATGCAAACCTAGATATGGCTCCAGGCCAGGCTTTGTAAGCTCAGAGACCACTTCTCCATGATCATCATCATGAAATTTATAGGCCATCACCCTGTCATAACCAGTGAGTTCAAAAACTTCTTGTACCATTGTATCACAAAGCCTCTCCATGCTCCCACTAGGCAAAGACTGCAATCTGGCAATTGCTTTGGCCGCAAGCTTGTACGATTGCAGGGCCCCGGCAGCAGTCATAGGGACTTCATAAGGCTTCACCGGCTCAAAGTCAATGATCAAACTGCCCGTTACTCGATGGGTTATTGCATAGAAAGGCTTGCCAGAGGTCTTGCAATGGACTAAGATGGGATTTAAGAGAGAAACCTCTCCAAATCCTAGGGCCTTATGCAGTGCAGAGGCACTAGGTGCAGTGAAAATTGTTCTAATATCTGTTCCTATGCCAAGAACAGGGGAGTCCCCGACACTTGGGACTGCATGACTGACCGTAGTCAGCATTTCAGGGGCATTCGCACTGTAAGCAATGACCTTGAAAGTCTTCTCATCTAAGGCTAGCAAGCATCCAAACGGTTGGATCGTCTTGCCTTTCTGTATGTGATGGAGATAAGCAGTGGTCACTTTGTCAGACCCAGGTTGTTGATCCCCGCCAACAGAACTGCCGACGCGCACTGAGCTCGAGTAGTCAAAGGAACTACCCGACTCCTCAAAATCCGCATGCAGCTTTGCATCAACAGTTGTCTGAGCGATAATTCTAGCACTGTGTCTAGACCGCCCTGAATTGCTGGAGGAGTTGCTAGGTCTTGAAGAAGACATTCTCACACAAACTGCGAACGGAAAATAAAATTAATCTGGTTGTGGTTATCATTGAGTTTATTTTCATCATAGCAATCGCCGTTCGGATCATTGTAATACTAGAAGTAAAAAATCAGTAGCAAAGCTCAGGATCATTCTAGTAATAAGCTTACTAATGCTGAAAATACCAGTATATTTACAGGACTACATCAACATTTTAACATATGAAAACTTATCACCAAGAACACAACTATTTCTTCCCAAAACAGTAAAAACACAAACATCTTTAGCATCTACAAAAACTAACAGAAACAAGTGAAACTAATTACAACAGAAACTTCAGTGAAAGTAGAACAATTACTCAACTTCAAGTTGATCTGATATCTTGAACAAATAACTAAAAACCAATTACTTAATTAAACCAAACCCAGGTAAGAAAAAGATTGAAACAACTAGTGATTAAAGAAGTCAAAGTAACTAAATCAAGAATATGAGTTAAATCCCTATGATCTTGAAGTTCGAGTTAGATTAATTTAAAGGAGAATATCGTTTGTATCAAAAAAATTAGTCAACAACAATTCTAGATTAAAAGGAAAAACACCCAACTTCCTAAAAGTGATCAGAACTACACATCTGCTGCTAAAAACAAATTAAAACAAATTAAATTAGGCAAAAAAAGAAATGAAAAAAGCCTAACCTTTCTTCAGCTGCAGTACAAGCAAGCAGAACTCAACTAAAGTCTCTCAGATGCAAACCCAACTTATAGAAAACCCAAATCGGCAAACAAAAACTTGGGATTGCTACAGAACTGTTACTGAATTAAAAAAATGCCCACTAAAGTCTCTAACTTTCAGTCCCATCCCCATCTGTCCCTGGACTGGGACTCCAATCCCAGCAGCGGGACTCGACCGTTAGTGCACAAAGGAACCGCCTTTAATAAAATAATAAAATAACAGTACAGTTTTACAGAGAAAAGCAAAAATTAGGCGATGGGTCCACTCCAAAAACACAAAACAATGGATCCAAGATGGAGTTTCTGCAGCTGGAAAAAGCTACCAAACTTGGTGGGGGGAGGGGGAGTGATTGGATGAGTATTTTGGGTTACCTTTCCAAATGGGTAAATGGAGTTAGTTGATGACAGCCATAAATAGCAACGATCACCATCTCTCACTTCCCCTTCCAATTAAAATATTCATGGAAATCTGGCGGTTCCCAGCTGAAATTTGGGAAGAGAAAGCAACCCATCGGGCAGAATATAAAGGTTGTATTAATATTGTAAATGGCGCAGTTAATCTGCTTCATGATTGCTTCATAAACTAATGGGAAAATTAGGCTTCCTTCCAGAGAGGGGCAGAGAAAGAAAGCGAGAGCTTGGGATTTTCTACGATTTGGGATAAGGAAAAAATAATAATTAAAGGCACGGCCTTCTGCGTTTGGAACCTATTTTTTTTCAATGGGACGGATAAAAACAAAAGAACGAGTAGGGGGACTAATGGGGGTCACGTGCCGAACCCTATCCGCGGATTTTGGATAAGTCTTATTGGTGATGGATCGGATGTCATGTTGCTCTCACACTCAACATTGTATTATTGAGTTGAAACACATAATGTATTACGATAGTAATTTAAAACTATGTGTAATACTTTGATTTAATTAGTGTTTAGTCAATTATACAATTTTACGATGATCATCTGAAACACGTAACATGTATTATTAATTCGCGTTTTCACATTAGCATCTTGAGAGTTGTAGGCAAGACATTTCGCATAGTCTGGACAAATTCTTGAGAGTTGTAGGCAAGACATTTCGCGTAGTCTGGACAAGTTCTTAGGTATGTTCGATCGCATAGTCCCTGCTCTAACAAATGTGTGACCACTAAGGATCACATCGAATCCCATATTTTTGCCAACTCTGAGTTGTGCATTGAAAATGACTCATTGCAGCCACGATAACATTTCTTGCTAATAACATATTAAAATGTGTTTCAGCTTTCTCACATGATATATAATTAATCCAATGTGGCGCCTGGATAAGTGTGTGTAAGTTTGCTCCTTCTATGTTGCTCGGTCCATCTACTCGAGGGTCAGCATAATGTGACATGTTGCTTCAAATCGTGAAAAGAGAAGTACATGCACCCAACCAAAAATACTCGACTTGAGATGTCACAATAGCATCTTGAGCGATATGTATGTATATAAGTCCTTTTCAAGCTTGGGAAAATTATTGATCAAAAAAAATTCGGGAAAATTTTTGCATATGTCTGGCTGTATAAGATCTCTCATTTACAAACGTGAGACCACATATACAGTATGTAGATTTGCCGAATACAAGATCCTAGTTAGTGTGTTGCAGACTTGCAACCATCTGATATGCTCATCGAATATTAGATTTTACAGTAACTCTACATTGTGCATCACATGACTTTTAAGCATCTTAGAGAGAGTAAAGTCTTCTTTTATTAGCGTCTCAGGCTAATCACATAATAAAAATATTTAAATAAGATCACGTTTTTCTTTTGTGATTAGTAAATCTAACTTTGTTATCTAATTTTTACTCTTCCTGTGTAAATTCCTATAATTATATGTAGCACTGCATTTCAAAAAAAAAAAAAAAAATTATATGTAGCACTTCGACCTCATGATATAAGGCTTGTTTAAAAGTATTTTTAGCTTTAAAAACATTCGAAGTGTTTTATGTAAAAAAACAATAATTATGTATTTCTTGCTAGAAGCAGTTTAAGTGTTTTTTTATAATTCATTTGTATTTTTACTAATAATTGATTTCAAAATATCCTCACAAAAAACGCTTCATCATTTCAAAAACAATGACCGCTAACTTTTTCATGATATGACAGACAGGCGCAGCGTCCCAGCACGTGCATGTGAATCTCTCTTTGGGTGTTGGCCCGTCCCTCTGCTCGAGGGTCAAATCCCCTGGTAACCGGCACTAGAGGGGCAACCACTAGATTTGGCCCATAATCGTGTGGGGCCCATACCCTTTTGCCGTCTTCCTTATCCTTTGGCGTCACCTTCCAGAATCCAGATGCAGTAAATCAAGTTGGAGCTGTTTCTGCAGATTCCATGAAATGGTAAATGGGTCGGGCACCGAATCGGGTCGGACTTTGATCACATTTCAGGCCCATCTTTGGATATTTTTGAGTGCGGAACTTTTTCACCGACCTAAAAAAGGAAAAAAATGGCGTGGACCATTTTCTCTTTTTTTACTTTGATTGGCACTTGGGCTTTGAACATGATGGATTGTGTTGCTTCTCTCTTGGTTGGTAATTGTCTCTGGATGTAGATAGGTGTGTTTTTACACAGGCGATATAGGAAAGAATCGAAATTGAAACCTCGGATGATTGTAAATGCGCTCAACCACCAGAGCTACAAGTTCTTTGCGACGTGAATAGGTTATCGTTGTTGAGATGGGAGTGCAAGAGTTTAAAAACACGAGACTCGTTCTCAGAATCACCTGGTAACTAAGAATTCATGATCACTCACGTTTGGATTTGATATCACGGTTTGAGATTAAAATACTAAACGCACGTTCATTTTATCATACCCCTTGATTATCAGACGACCAAGAGAACATTTGTGTTGAAAACCCGTGTTTGAAAGTTGCACAAAAGGAAGGACGTCCAAATTGAGATGTACTATTTCCTTGTTGGGGTTTATGAACATGGAATTCTAGAAATTCAACGTTGGGGGAGGAATCAAACCAATATACCTGCTCCCTTCACCATCACCGCAACCACCTTTGCCGCCGGCAATCGCCCCTGCCTTTAACCTACAAGTTGATAGTCCGCCGGCAATCAAACCAATAGCTTATAACTGTCATGCCTTGGAACAGAGCAATTTGTCTATCATCAGTACTCCATTTGTACAGTTTACATGATCATGAGCACCTACTTGTAATATGTCGCATTGAGATCGGGGAGCGGTCATCTTGAAGAGCCGACGTCGTTTCCACCTCCGACAGAAATAGTATTGGAGGTGGTTTCTTGATGCTGGCCATGTATGTACTCGACATTCTCGTTCTTACTCTCTTAAAGGACTGAAAATCTAGTGATGCATCAAACAACTCATATCCAAACGCTGCTCCTGCCAGAGAAGCAAATACATCTCCGATGTCAGTCTACGTTTGCATAAACAATGGCCACCAAGCATCAAACGAGGCTACATTTCAGATCCACATCGGACTCCTCACATGAAGGTCTTTATCGCAAAAGACGCCCTATTACGGCAAGGATTTTTAGTGAAGGGTGTGCCTTTACAAACAGTGTTAAAGATATGGAGCCTTCTCTTATTTCAGCTTGCTCTCTTGGAAACCAGAGAGATTTGTAATGCATCAGCTTGTGTTTCTAAGAAACAAAATGGATCATTGCTAATATAATTGGCTCTAAACTTCTGGTGTTGTAAATTCTAACTTATTAGAAAGCTTCATCCTGCTATACTACTTATAACCAAACTTCAATACACTTCAAGAGTTTACGGAAGATAATATTTTTATGAGACACATGCAAAGATTATAGGATTCAAATTCCTTTATGGTGAAAGTCTTTGTCGGAGCAAATTTCGATCTGTCCATTAACAAGGAGATGGGTAGGAGTAGGCTACGTCCAAGGTTTGAACCCTGATAGTGCCCAAAATTCAGGGCTCGTTTGGTGCCTAGGATTGAATTAGATAACTCACTCCATTGAAGTTGAAGGAAGAAATAATGAAGTTTTGTCCAACTTTGAATGATGAAAATGGATTACTCATGAAGGGATCTTATCCCGTCGAATCTAATCCCCTCAAAATGAAAAATCATCTACCTCCTCTACCTTCATATATACCTTTAATTATGAGTTAAGCATATCCAATCCAATCTTAGGCAACAAACGAGACCTCTGAGTACAAGTCTACAGATTAGTTAAAATGTGTATGTACCTTCATGATTTTCAACATAAAATGCATGATCTATCACAAGATAATTAAGAGGCAAAAGCAGAGATTATACTGGTTTCTTTTCCAAACAATCATCTACTACAAAATGGCAGCTGCCTAGCCTAATTTGAAGTTCTAAAACATCTGGCTCAACACCCCATCATTACACCGGAAAAAAGAGATTCCCAAAACAGAATCCATGAAGTCCTCTCAGATGAGCAAAGTCCAATGAAAACAGAATAAAGGCAGAGAAAAGCATACCGTAGATTCTCATTAGCATGACCGCAATATCTCAAGACGCCTGTCAATGAGGCACCCCCAGACTCAATCATTGAATTGACAAAGTTTTAAACTTTACATTCTACAATCTACACACAATATCAGGAAAAAATACCACATAAAAACACAATGTATGAATGAAAAATTACAAATTCAAAGAATTCATAGAATTCAACCTTTTCCATTCCTAAGTTGATAAAAAATACACTGCTCGTCCTTCAAATGTGCACCCTGATACCGTCGTGCAGCACCTCCTCCTTGCACCCAGAATTAGCTTCAGGAAGGGAGCAAGATGAATGCAGTTTCTCATATGTACGAAGGGCTTCAACTTATGAATCATAGCATAAAATGAGAAGAATATGTTCTTGAAATCAAAACAAAGCTTGAATTCTCCATCTACTGTCTTGAAGCTGTCCTAAAGCATATATTCTTAAAACCAAAGTGCACTATCAAAACCGCCAAAATGCGCGTAAACTATCATGACAACAAGATCAAAAGCTTTTAATATCAAAAAATCCAATCACCCTTGTCATCAACACCAAAATTCCACAACCCCTTCAATTCGTTTCGAGAAAATTGTCAATGACGATCACTTCCACACAACAAAAACACCAAAAAAGTGCAGAAATTGATATCAATATACTTCAAAATTCAATCCATTTTATATGGGGAAACATCAATATCTAAGTGGGGATTGCAATCTTTGGAATAAAATTCATTGCTCTCCACAAAAGCTCTCAACATCCCAAAGGTAAAATTTGGGTGCTCAGGGTCGCTGGTTTGAGACCCCATTGGAGAGTCCAGAGTTGGGGGTTGCGTGAAACAAAAGTAACAACTTTTATTACCACCGCCGTTACCGCCACCTCCTCCAAACATCTTACCTGAAGAAAAAGCACAAGACAACGCCAAAGAAGAAGCTCCAGAAGCAGAAGCCCTTGTCTTGGCTTTTCTGGGAAGCTGCTTTTTGGATCTTCCAAACGGATGAAGGACCACCTGCTTGGCCTTTCCGAAATTTCTCGACAACCCACCAGCACTAAACCCTCTCTGCTTCTTTGCCTTCTCCTCACTGCATCTGCATCTTCCGTGGGACCCACCACTACCGCTACCACTGCCGCCGCATTCGTCGTCATCATCGTCGCCATCATCGCCCACCACACAATCACCGCCACTGCCGCCAACAACGCTTGATATCTCCTTTTCAACCAAAGACATCAATTTTGTGTATCAATTTCGATGCTTTTCACCAAAAACAAACTCCAAAAAGTACCAATAATTTCATCAAAGTTTTGAAATCGATCAAAAGGGTTGGACCAGAAGAGGAAATGGCGACGACCCAGATGAGAATTCGAATAGAATTTTCAGATTTTCTTGAAGAACGGACAGAAAATAGAGATTCCGCCAATGTTGTAGGAAAATTTTAGCTTTATGTTGGGTTATAAATTTTCGGTTCTCAAGTCCCAACCCACAAGAACTGCAAATTAAAAATTTTCAAAATTTCTATACATATCTGCGATTCCAAATTTTGACCACATAATTAATCTTAAAGGAAAGAGGACACGTGGTGGTTTTCTGGTGGGTTTAATGGCATTTGCTTTTTTTCTTTTTTTTGGTAAAAGCATTTGCTGGCAGGAGAAATTTTTGGTAACACGATTAAAAATAAAAGAAAATTAATGAAAAACGTTTGAAAATTTTGAGTTTTAATTAAAAAGATAAAAATGTGTTGTAAGTGAATAGTACCAGGAGTGACTTTTTAGAGTAAAAATATCATTTTTCGTTAAAGTGAACAGTATTGGTAGTGTTTCGTTAAAACTCCCTAAAAATAATTCAAATATTCAACTACTTTATTATAACACTTGTTGTATCAAATCGTGTTTACGACATATTTTAAAATTTTCTTGTACTAGTATTACGTGTTTTATATGACTTTGATTAGTTTAGTTTTAAGCTAAAAGCCTAATCCTTCTTAAGTCTTCTAAAGCTTCAATTAAATTAATAGAGAAAAAGAAAGTGTCTTCTACGCTCATTTTGGAGCTGTTTTTGTATTCATTTATACTCTTTTAGTCTTTTCCCTTCACATGTTTTGCGAAATGTGTTTTGAGAGATGGTATGGTGTTCATTTCGAACTTGGCTTGCATTTATTAGTGTATAATAAAAAAGAAATTAAATGGCCTTGAGTCGGCAACAAGCTTTCGTAAATGAGTTATTTCTTATAGTCAGACGTGTGTACTGATAAAAGATTAAACGATGTTATTGTTAAACTATAAACTTGGGCCGCAAGTAAATTGAGCTTCTAATTAAGAGAATGTGTCATAGATGGGTTAAGAATCTATGTTAGGTTCTTTTCTATCCCTTGTTAATTAAAGGACTTCAAATATTTTCTTTGTGTATGCTAAGGGATAACCATAAACCGATTGGACCTTTGATTCAACTCAGTCTGCAATTCTCATATAAATATAACTATAGAATATATGACAAACTATATAAAAATTAATCGATAGAAAAGAAATGGAGTTAAATACTTATCAAATATTCAACAACAAAGTAATAACTTGAATATAAATGAGAAATACAAGCAATTGAGCAAGTTCGATTGCCAGCCAAGCAAGCTCTTGGTAGTGGCTGAAGAGCTTTGAAATGAAGTTTTAATACTAGAAATCGATACCACATGCAATGTAGTAGACAGTGGCGGATCCAGGATTTCAAGCTTGGGGGGTGCCAACATAAAAGCTCAAAAAAAAAATATTAGACTAATTTGGTTCCGTATCACTATTTTATACTGAATTTGGTTCATTGAATAAATCAAGATTAATCTCAAAGATAATAAAACCAACAAATTCTCCTCAGCAACATAACGCACTTAGTGACTCTACAAAGATAAAAAAAAATTTAATGTAACATATATATTATTAATTGGGAGTTGGGACTAGAGTCTAGGATTAAAAGAACTTATATGAATTTGGAAGAAATAAAATTAGGCAGCTAAGGGTGGTGGAACGGCAAATGGTGGTGGGGAATAGGCTAACTTGGGTTTAAAGTTGGAAGGTCGCGACGATTGGGGCGGTGAGTTCTTAAATATAATTTGGGGATACTGGAAAAGACCGGGGTTCTTGGGCTCTGTAGAGAAAACAGAGATATTTTAGTTTTTAAATTTTTTATAATGACCTGGCTAAAAAACGCTGTCGATTTGGCTAGGTCTTTTAAAACAAAAATTAAAAACCTCTTCTTATTCTTTGTTATAAGCATTGCTGCCTGCACATCCATGGAGGCAACAAGCAATGGCGGATCCAAGATGTTAATATTGCATGGTCCTAATTTAAAAACACTAAGAAAAAAAAAGACGAACATTAAATAATTAAACGATGAACTACAACTTTTCTTTTAGAGTTTTTGTATTAATTGACGATGATTTTCACATGTAATATTATTATGTATTTCTAATTATACGTGTAACAGCCCGTCCTGGAGTTTTCGTACGACAGACGTGAAATGACGAAAATGCCCCTAGGCATTAATTAAGGTATGTGTGTGTATCTATCTACATTGGGAATTTGATTAGTGGTGTTTGGACCCCACACACACACACACATATTCACATTCCTTCCCTCTCACTCTCCCGTGCTCTCTTTCTCTCTTTTCTCTCCCGTACGGAACAAACTCCCAAAGCTCTTTAACTAGTTGCAGATCGAAGTTTTTAGGACCACCATCGTACTCCTCTTGCCTGTACGAGTCGAGTGGTACCTTTTGTTGAACGTGAGGATGTCGGGATAGTGAGAAACCCGAAACCCAGATTCTGTGCACTGTTCATGCACACATTAAAGCGAAGATTTCAGCAATTTTGGAGGCCATAGAGAGCTTTAGGAGGTCCTCACGAGGCTCGGGGACGTTCGTTTGAAGATTTTGGACGTCGGGAAGTGGAGATTGGCAAGTTTTAAGTTTGGCCGGATTATCGAGGCTTTTTCCGGCGAGATTCCGGTGGTTTCAGGGCTCGAATCAGGTATGGTTTTGTTCGTCTTTGTGAGATCTTCAAAATGGTTCAAGTTTCATGAGATTTGGTTGAGAAATGAAGAAGATATGAAGATTTGAAAAATTTTCTAGAATCCGGCGAAAATTCAAAGTTCAGACGACGGCGGCGACTGGCGAAGCCCATCAGAGAAGAAAGGAGAATATTCCGTCAGAGTTGACGGAATATTCCTAACGGTGTCAGGTAACACCGTTAGTTTTAACGGAATATTCTGAGGAATATTCCTAACGTCGTTTACTGTTTCCGTCAGGGTTCCCTGCACATGGCCACGCGTGTGGCCGTACACTTGTCGGCGCGTGGCGGCGCGTGGGTGATCGGAAAATTATTTTACAAATATGGGGATGTTTATGAGGATGAGTAGGTCTCAGTGGTATATTCATATACCCAATTTGAGCAATATATGAGAAGTTACTAGCTTGTGTTGTTTATGTGCGTTAATTAACGTTATTGCAGTCATTTCTCATATAGGTGAGGCCTATCCGGAGGACGAGCGTAGCCAGGCTAGACACGGGGGTTACGACCCGTCTACATACCAGTGAGTGGACTTTTGTTTTTGATAAATATATATATGTACACTTGACGTTTTTCCCAGAAAACGTACTTTAAAGGAAATGTGATTTAAATGCCGTGTCATACAAGCATCATATGTTAGTATATGCATTATCATGATATGTATATTGTTGCATGATGCTGCGGAGGCCCAGGTCAGCTCCAGGTAAGTATATTATGCTGTAAATGGTTGTGATATGAAATGATGTTTATGTTGAGATGTGTATTGAGCTCATCAACCTGCATCCTGGTGTTAGTGCTTCCACCCAAGGCCAGGGCATAGTCCTTCACGTGATGTTCACCTCCCGCACCACACGCTCACCTTGGATCCAAGTTAGGTGCATAGTCCTGTCGTACAGACCATTATAGGTGGTTCCGACTCATAGGTGACCCGCGATTTATTGCACAATCTTCACGTGATCGTGGCACTAGAGCGTATTTATTTACACCAAGTCTTGTCATACAGACCACTACATGTGGTTTCGACTCGTGTGCAGATATATTGTCGTACAGGTCATTTTAGGTGACTCCGACTAGATGGAGCGATGAGCTATATATAAATTAACCGTACAGGCCACTGCAGGGGCTCCGGTTAATATGTTATTTTATTGAGATTACTTTACCTAGCTTACATTTGTTATATTGTGATATTGAGCATGGTATAAGCATGTCATATACATGTGGTTTTGGATATATATATTGAGCATGATTTTGAGATATATATACGTATGTATACTATTTTCTGGAAAATTATACAGGTTTTCCAGCAAGGGGTTAGAGCTTTTGAGCTATGAAATGATTTTAGAAAACCTTGTTTCTGACCCACTCAACTTTTCGTTTTGCGCCCCTCCAGGTGTTAGGTGAAAGTTTGGTTGATGGCTTACGAGGATACAACGGAGGTTCTGACAGACCATCATTCATGTGGTACCACCTTTGGATGTTGTTTAATTAGTACTTTTGCTTGACTGATCTTAGGTTAGTTTAGCTCTGGTTGTGTATTTCACACTTATTCTCGCACTAGCACGCTATCTTAGTTAGAACGAGAAAATATGCCCGCGCGTTGCAGCGGGAACCAACTGTCATACATGAACAAAGGGGCACATGAGTGAATGAGGCCGATAAGATAAACAACTTGGCTTTTATATACATTCAACTGAGCATGGCTTATTCAATGGTTAAAAGGGCAGTTAAACTCATTGAAATAAAAATAATCACAACACATGACATGATTAGATGGACCACTGCGTTATCTGTAAGTTAAGTTGTGGCCCATAAAACAGAAACACTATCCAATGCATAACAAAATAGATTTTGACTCAAGTATACCTTGTATGACAGTGAATAAGTTCCTGCTGATTTTCTCCATCCATCTAGCCTATGAGAATCAGAAGTACAAACTTGAACTGTAAAGCTTCGTTCACCAGAATCACTTCCCATGAAGACATAATACTTGGGCATGTGAAAAAATTGCTAAACCATCTTACAAATTCAGTTTGTTTACAAATCAAAGGAAAGTGCTGCTATAATCTGCAACCGCTATGAATCATAAGATGGTAAGCAGCTGCTAACTTTACCAAAAAATTGAAAATGGTGGTTTTCATATGAAGATAAAGCGCCTAATATGAAATCAGGGCACGAAAATTATAATTAAAATTTGTGTAAGGTAAAAAACTAATTCATTGATTAATTAAGACAAATGACTGAAAATGTCGACTTTTCAAATTACACATCCTCAGTAAAAAAAAAAACACAGCTTAAAAAGCTCAGTATCTGTTCTGAAGCTAATGCCTGGAACAAACTTCAGCCAAACTGGAAACCCCCTAAAGAAAATAGATACATTCAAAAAGAAATTCACTGACAAAATAAAAAACTGCAGAGGAAAATAATCATTACCCAAAATTCCATTTTGAACAAATATACGGACCAATCTGAAGATGAATATAGAGCCCTGCCTTGTAAACCGTCTTTGTGAACTGAACCAAATTGTTCCTCCCCTCAAAATTATACTACAACTCCAAAATTGTAAGAACAGTATATGTTTTATATTAAAACAGAGAAAGGGATAATGTGCACGATATTCAGAGAAATGTAAGAAACTAAGTGAAAGAAAAGCAATCAATACATTGCCAGGAGAAGGTTCACGAAGATTCCAAAAGACACAGGTGTCAATGACATCCAAGCCACCACATTTTGGCCTTCTGTATAAGATGTTCCCACATATGCATTTCACATTTGGTCAGAAAAATAATTTAAAATTTAAAAAAGTGGAACTTTAAATTTAGATGGAGAAAAATGGTACCTCAACAGTACCTCAAGAGCAAACAAATCAAACACACTGCATTAGCAATTTGATTTACAAAGCAGAATGACATATAATCCTTAGAAAATTAAATCATTATACCGTGAGCTATTTTCTACTGGTTCTCTGTAATTAAGCTTTTAAATGCAACTTAGGAATATATGGACCCAAAAAATTCGCAAGAACCCCAAACAAAACAACTAAACATGCCAATCCTAAGAACACAAAGCATATAAAAAATAGTTAACCACACACTTAAACACACTTGCGTCTGCACAGTGGCCATTTATTAAGTCATAATACGCATAAGTAAACCCTAAAACACAAATCAAGGTTACAAACTTTCAATACAAACCAATCCAGAATGAATTTATACCACACATTCTGGCATAAAAGAAAAGAAAAATCAATACTAATCTTTGAAATTAAATTCATCAAAAGTACACAAATTCAATAGAGAGAGAGAGAGAGATTACTCAGATAGTTCTTTGATGCAAGGGACGCGTGAGCGCATAGCACTCTTAATTTGGGATTGGATCTTCTCCTCATAATACAATTCTCTAAATGCGTTTAATTTCACCATTAAAGCTGCAGCCAAAAAAACACAATTGACTTTCACACTACATAAATAAATGATGAAAAAACACATGCACCCAATGCATTGTTTTTTTTTTTTTTATTCTGTGCAGTAATAAAAAAAGGATAACAGGGAATAATACCAAATTCTTGGACGAAAGCGAAAATATGGCCCTGAAAATCCCAGAAGAAGTAGATGACTCCTTCAACCCGAAAAATTCAAAAGTGGAGGAAAAAGACAACGACCCAATTAGAAGACAACATGCCTCTTATTTGCTTCCCACCAATCTGACTCCTCAACTTCAAATTGGGAAACAACAAATCAATTTGGTACATGACATCATATTGAATCTATAGTTGTGTAATAAAAAGGAAAAAGAATCTGAATAGTTAAACAGACTGAAAGAATTGTACATGATCCATTGAATCGGTGACAGAGTCTTACTCTAATGAGAACTAATTGTCTCTACTCTTCTCTCCGAAGCACTAACAATAAGTAAAATAATACAGTAGTCGTATAAGGTCCTTCTTGATTAAAAGCTCATATGTATTGCACCTAATTTTCAAACAATCAAGCGTTGGTGTCCTAATACTTCTAACCCAGTCAAAAACAGAAAGAACCTCATTTGATGAAAAAGCCAAAATTTTCTAAGAATGGAGTCCAAAAATTTATAACATCAACCTCATGTGGGGACTTGGATAAAATTTATAAAAAGCCATTAAACTAAACATAGTTAGTTCTTCGTACATTTGTACGAAGATCACACAGGAAAACGTTAGCATTCCTACATGCTATGTTGGAATTTCAGGGGTTAGATTACAACCACATTTGAGTTCGACATCGAAAGTAAGGCCTCGCTGGTGTGCTTCCACACCACATGCTCTGTAAAAGAGACAATCTCAGAATCAGAAACACATAAATAAGAAATATACACACTATAGATATAGCAAGAGAAACTTAGGAAACGAAAAGTTCAATCAAAATGAGTGAAGTCAATCTTTTTCTTTTTTTAACCCAAAGCATTGAAAGTAGCAGAAACCATTATTTTGTCCTCTTTCTCCCCTCTTCTCGTGTCGCCCCTGACTCTTTTTCACCCTTTGAAACGATAATTGATACGGAAATCCCATAGATTCAGAAATCTAACCCCGAAAACTGTAATCCAGAACCTTCATGAATCACTTCCACAGAAACACACCGATCATAGTAATTTATTGATCAATTATACCAGTGCATTCATCAAATAAGCAAACATAACCTAAGGCACAAATTCACACGGATAGAGAAAATCAAGTTCCACAACCTACGAAAACAAAGTGGCAACTGAGAAACCGTTTGAGGGATTTGAGACTGAGCTTCTTCAATAAACAACATACCTAGAACTCCCCAAGTTTTCAATGGAAATTAAACATTTAAATAGCTTATATTAATTTAACAAATTCTTTATTAGTGGAGTAAATAATTTGTAACCACCTATTTCCCGGTAGGGAAAAAAAATTCAATTTTAAAAAAGCAATGTACTTTTTAGTTTAATTTCCACAGCCATAGTAATTTATGTGGACTAAAATTAAGATTAACCAATACATCCAATCAACTGCAACTAAACAACTTTTAGTAATTTAATCTGTGTTTGTGGATATGAGAGAGAGAGAGAGAGAGAGAGAGAGAGAAAGAGAGTAATCTATTATAAAGCCAACCTTCTTTGACTTCACTTCTTGGTTCTCTTGTGGCTTATTACCAAAACTCTCCACTGCATTTGCAGTAATGCCCTCTGCTTCTCCTCCTGCGATAATTATCATCCTGCAAATAACATAAGATGAACCAACATTTGAAAAGTATAAGCAGATGGACCAAACACAGATAGAAAACACCTAAATTTACAGCAAGATGAAAGCTTAACGGAAAAAAAAAAAAAAAAAACTGGGTAAAAGATACCTAAATTTACAGAGATATGCGAAAATAGGGTGCAAACATAATGTGCCTCTTTTTTAATGTGGGTCAGTGAGGGTAAGAGAGTGTGCCCTCGGTGTTCTCACTCTCACTGTGACCTTGCATGACAGAGATATGACCTTACTACCAGAATGGAAAGAAGCCGGTAAAACAGCATTGGTACTTACATTGGATATATGCAACCTGCTCTGGGATCCATGTATCCAAAGTGGCACATCTCACCTACAAAAGCATCCAAATCATCAGAATAATGCAGGAAAAAATAGAACCGAAACTCATTAGCATAACGCATAAAATATGGAATTGAGTACCATACAAATTAAAAAACGAATTTGAAGTTTTTGCATAACCGAAAATTATACCTTTGATATATGTACCCCAAGACTCCTGTGGATCCCTGAACATTGCATGCATATGAAGATACCAAGATTCACGCTAGCCAATCGTGGAGCTCTGCACAAACAAATGGAAACACTACAACAAATTAGAAAAAAAACTGTTTGACATATCTGTTTGAGGTTACCCAGACGACACGCAGTATGAAAATATTTAGGATGTTGTTTAAATTGAAAATATATGTAGTATTGCTGCAATGACATATCTGTAAATCAAAGTAATATTACAAATATATATATATATATATATATATATATATATTTCACCCATCTTACATAAAAATAAAACTGTAAAAAAATTTAATTTATAAAAAAAATAAAAACTAAAATTATATTTAAGACCTAATATCAATTGGCAACTGTTAATTGACTAATCTCTTTGATGACATGCTTCAACTGAAACAAAGGTTCCAGGCAATTACATCTTTTATATGCATGCCTCTGTTTCTCCAAAGATCAGTGACGAAAAGCTTTCATCATCCTTTGCAGATCTGTAACAGAAACAAACAATGAGAAACATGTCATTCAATTCTTGATTGTTACTAAGACACTTAATGAGGATGGAATTAGAAGTATGTCATTGCATTTCTCGATTGTCATTCCAATATGGATGTTAATTGGACTCTATTAATATTGAACCTATCAGATGAGAAATTAAACAGAAGAAAAATCAAAAGTTTCTTAACTGAACATGCTCATGAAGGGGTAATAGGTTGCTGATACAAAGAAAAAAAGACAGATTTTATCCACACATCACCATAAGAAAGAAAACGATCACAAAGTACTTTTTTTCTTGGCAACTTCGTGGAACAGAAAGAAGCAGGATACATAAGGGGCAAAACAATCATCTTACTTGTACATCAAAGCAAAAGAACAACCATTATATTAGTATGCCATTATCATCAGGGGAACAAATCCAATTGGCAGCTTTTACATACCTACAATTATATGCAAACTTTGGAATTCACAAAAAATACTGGGGAAATACTAAGGCAGCCATTTGAAAAAGCTAAACAATAACAAACTTTGACAAATTAACAACAACTAAATTCAGATGACATTCGATATATGAAGACATTCTGAGAAATCAAAGGCTCTGAAATCAATACCATATTTCATGTGACTTTTACTGATAGTGAACCCAGCAGCAGAACCAAGATAAAAATTTGATTTAGAACCTTGCTATCTTTGTCCTTGTTAAAATGATATTTCGGCATCGCAATATATCACAAAATATAAATATATATATATATATATCTGAACTCAAAGAAAATATAGAACGAACATAAAAAAGGCAAATTATGAACGTTTAGAAGCTAATTTCATTAGCAATTAAAGCAACCAAGCTCTCTCAACATAACGATTCAGAACCCCCCAGGAACCCAGAAATTTAATGAAAATTTTTCTAATCATTCAATTGGATTAGACAAAATCATGAATTTTTTTCTAAAGCCCAATTATATTAAATCACAAATTTGAAGTAGGTTTTGACATGCAATAAGTCAATAAGGTGGAAAAGGATATGGTGAGTGATTAGTGCCTATGAATTGCTCAGAAGCGCATATTCTTCGAATTCCTCACCGCAAAAGCAGCAGCCCTATTAGTAAAAAATAGAAAATGGTAATATTAGAACGAAAATAACTTTTATAGACAGCAAAAAAAAATGGGTTATGTTGCAGAACATCCAACCACCATCAAATTATGGATAATCAAATAATGAATCACCATCAAAATTCCAAAATATAATCTGACAATTGGATACAAACCGAAGAACCAGAAGGAGAGGAGGACGATGATATATTTCCGCCGCACGAAGTGCCGATTTCGGGGTTTTGCCCCAGCTCCGGATGCCAGAAATGGGTGTGTTGGTAGGCACTGATTGTCATCGTCCTCCTTCCGAACCTCCGAAGCTCTCAAACGTCATAGCGGCAGTGGCAGCAACAACAGCACCACCTGAAGTATCCCTACTGGTCGAAGCAGCAGCAGAAGAAGATGATGAGGAAGACGATGGATGTTCTTCCATTGCAAAGAGAGAGGGAAAATTGGGGGAAATTAATTTCAGAACCCTAATCCTAATATAGATGGAAAGGTAACGCACTTGTGGAGGTCTGAGGAAGAAGGTCCATGGAGGGGAGGAGGAAACAATCAAAATACCCAAACAAAAATCCATGATTATTCTATGAATGCTGATTCTATGGGTTCTGAATGGGGAAGGTTTTTTATTTGAGATCGAGGATGTTCGATCTGGGGATTTTAGGAGGGCGGAAGAATATGTGGGAG
Organism: Heteromeles arbutifolia; assembly: GCA_024362995.1. Lineage (NCBI taxonomy): Eukaryota > Viridiplantae > Streptophyta > Magnoliopsida > Rosales > Rosaceae > Heteromeles > Heteromeles arbutifolia. The sequence continues at coordinate 9,645,416 of JANCRC010000017.1, read as the reverse complement.
AGAGGGGGGAGGAAGAGAACTGTAAAGTGACGATCGCACCCTGCCTTTCCACGATCATCAACACGCGGCATGAAGATCAGCGGCAGAGAGAGTCAGTGGCAACCTCGTAAATAAAGTGAAATTCGGGTTCAAAGACTGTTCATTGGTACAGTGCAATTGAAAAGCCTTTTTTAGACTAAAGTAATTGCTAGTTGCTTGGTTTTAATTTGTTCGTATTTCCCTTCTTAATCTTACTTCTTCAATGTGCTTATGGTTACGTCATGTTCACGTGACGGCCAACATGCCTTGATTTAGATCAGGGTGTGTCAATATGCATATCAATTAATCAAAATAAAAAACATATCGTGATGAAGCTAAAAAATACGAAAGAACAAACAATATAAAAATCATAATAAATTAATAAAAATTATACTCTATTATGAATTTAAAATTTTATATGTTTATTTAGATTAAAATAAAAAACTTGCTTAACCTTAAAAACTTCAACACAAAGTACTAAGTCTAATAATATTCTTCTTCATTTGTAAGTGATAGGTTTTAAGTTTGATTATTGTTCGCTCATTGTGAGACTAAGTCAAACTCTTTTCCCCTTAATTAGATAATAAGGTTTGTTCAAATAAAAAAAAAACTTCCTTAAATTTAGAAAAAAAGGGAATTAAATGGTGGTGGAGAAAAAGATTGCAAACAGAATTTGAAAGTAACACTTCTATATATTTAATAAAAAATGTCGAGGGGTGCCTTCATTTAAATGACTTAGACATAAACACTTGTGAAAGTGGAACACCTGTTTTCAAACCATGTATGAAAGCACACCTTTTAATTTAAACGACATGGCCAAAACACACCGTTTCATTTAAAGAAAAAGTAGCATTCTTGTTCTTCTCACTTAGCCAAAACACACCGTTTCGTTCGTCTTCTTCTTTTGGTTTGCAGGATGATTGAACAGTGCAGCGGCAATTGGACCTCCTCCACCACATACCCAGACTTGGTTGCCAACAAGCCTCTCCACTGCACCTGCCCAAATTGTTGGAGGGTCCCGAAGGTCGATCACAAGTGTTTCTTAGGGCTTCCGAAGGGTCCCGGGTCCCTATATGGATCCGCCAGTGGTAGTAGAGCTGTAAACATAAATGCACTTGCAAAGGTGTCAAATTATAAAAGAAATTTGAAAAATGTAGGCTGCAGAGCTTTAAAGTCTTTTTGTAATGTGAGATGAGTGTCCTTGTCTTCTGTCTTTATGCTACCTTTTATAGAACGGCATTTTTTCCGGTTCAAGCCCTTTACTCTCAAATTAATCCTCTCAGTTTCCAGTTTTTTATGTAAGTGTTGTCAGAAGATAATAATTTACATTGCAACTTGAGCTTTCATTTTCTCAAAACTATCGAAATGTCATAAGAATTAAGAAAGCATATTTTCTTATGTAAAAACCAACTAGGTTAACCGCACAATTTAAAAGGGTGTCTGCCACCCAGAATACCACGTGTTAAGAGTTGAATATCAGAGTGTGCAACAAACGAGATTACAAAATAATAAGAATATTATTAATAGACAAGAATGCCGAAACGGTTACAAAATTCTAAGAGGCTACATTGTGACTAACTTACTTATTCTCAAACTAAATTACAAGCTCTATTTATAGAGCAATAAACCTAAGAAACCCAAATGCGTAAATGCCAAAAATACACTACTACAAAATCAAATCAAATCTCTAATTAATTTCCTAAATAAACCTAATAAATTCCAACATTAAGTACTTTTGAATTCCTAAGCTTGCACACTGTTCACTTCCATCAAAATAAATACCCAACCGCGTTTTAAATAAAAATAACAAGATTGGGTGTTGATCACGCCCGATGCTTATTTTGGTTCCATACACTAATCGTTCGAACTGTTTATAGGTGTGAATTGTGATTTTATTATGTGACCATTTCACCTGCTATGATTGAATCAATTAGCTTACCAAAAGTTTTGATACGGAGGTAAGAGATATCCGAAGGAGTATACACTTTTAAGTCTATCATTATTTTATAAAATATGAAATAATGGTGACAATCAATTGCGTGAAACATCATGACAGATTTTTGAACGTGATTAGTTTTTAATTTAGGAAAACTAATGAAAATGGCTTGAAAACTTTAAGTTTTAACGATAAAAATAAAATAAAGGGTAAAGTAAATAGTACATTAATTGACTTTTTAGTGTAAAAATATGATTTTTCGTTAAAGTGAACAGTACCACGGCCTTTTCGTTAAAACTCCCTTTTAATTTTTATATTGATTAATGTCCCACGAGATAGGTTCCTCACCGGATCTTCTCTGTGAGGATCTCGGAATATTCTTCGTTTATCGTACATACAGTTTTTTTTCCTCTGGTACTGTTTATATTCAATTTTAAATAATATAATTTCAAATGATTTTCGACCTCACGATATAAGATAAAATGAGGATCTCGGGATCCTCACAAAGAGGATCCGGCGAGGATCCTATCTCATCCCAAACACGTATGGGGATTGCCAAATTTCTTGGCAACCGCTTTCAATTATTTAAAAATGCTTTCTGTTATTTAAAAACACTTGTCAAATTAGACTTAAATTGGCGAGCCTCTAGTGAGCTAGATTTGGATCATCTCCATGTTTTTTAGAAGAAATGCTAAGGAGACTCTCTCAAAAGTGGAACGTTGACTCTTTGCTGTCTCATGTTTTTGGCACAATGTTTTATGATGTTGCCATGAAAATTAACGTTAAACTATAAGGTGAAAGAAGGTTTATAGAGAATTTCACTTTAAGAGAACTTCCTTAACATTTCTCTTTGAGTGTAAAACTATAAAAGACTTTTAATACACATTGTAAAGGTTTGGTCAGCCTTTAGGCATGACAGTTGGACAAAATTAGATGAGTGCTTGAAATCGTGTGTCCTCAATAACATGGTGTATTTTATAGGATGGAAGATTGGTATGAAAATTCTGTGAGTCCACTTTGGTATGGAAATTATGCAATCAAAGGATAAACCATGACTTCAATCAAGGGACAGATATTTTAACAAACGTTTTTACACTTTATTTAAGTCTTTTTTTTTTTTTTTTTTTGGGAAAGTGGGATCCAAAAGGATCACCAATGAGAAGCTTTTATTAAAACAAACACACACTTACAAACAAAACAAAGACCCAATTTATTCCTAGAAACAAACATAGTACGGGCCTAAAAACAAAGAAAACACAAAAAATGAGCCCAACAACAGTGAAGCCCAAACAAAAACGAACATCCGAGAAACATCCACTGTGCTCTGCACCGCCAATCCGAGAAGCAGCCAGCCATCCAATCCTCCGTCCACCGCCGATCATCACCTCCACAGGTGCCACCACCTGCACATAGCCATCAACAAGAGATAGTCGGCGAGAGAGAAGCCAACCATCAGAAAGAAGCTCTGGGAAAATCCCGAGCAACACTGCCGCGAAAGGTAGACAACAAGGAGAACGTGGTGGTGTGGGAAACACCCGAGCCGGATACAACACCGGAACTCTACACACGAACTCTACAGAAACCATGGCTGAAAAACAAAGCACGGAAGGGCCAAAAGGGATACCCATGGGGGTTGAGGGATGGGAAAAGCTAGAGAGGAAAAGGAGAAGAACCATCAGCAGATGGAAGGGGAGAAGAAAGAAAAAACAAAAGCAAAAAAACCAGAGGAAAGGGAGAAAGGCCATCAGCAAATGGAAAGGGAGAAGAAAGAAAAAGCAAATACAAAAAACCACCCACCGATCCCAGCCACAGCTAGGATCGGCGGCACTAAACGGAAGCACAATCGGGAAATCACTCACACAATATGGTGAGAAGCACCCTCAAACAAAGGGAAGAACTCTCACAGGGAGAGAAAAGAGGAAAGTTCGAGAAAGGCTTCCACATTATTTAAGTCTTTAGATTTTATAACATCTAAGAGTTCCGATTAAGAGTGATGTGGAGATCTTTAATCACTAGATGACTTGGAGTCTGACGTGAAATTATAATTAATAAGAAAAACAATAAGGAGTAAAGCTGAAATAAAATAAAAACTGGGATGAAGAATATCAGGGAAAAAAAGAGTCTGTAAATTGGAGGGATGGGGAAAAAAATGGAGCCCTTCTCACCTGCAAATCATGGTTCATGAAATCATGGCAAAGGGCTTCTCAATTTTCTAAAACAATATTAATCGAGATTAGCACATCCGTGAATTAATAAAACAATTTTATTATGAACTAATTAATTTTCCTGCGGTGTATATATTTCAAACGCGATAGGTTAAACTACTCTAATTTATTAAAAAAAAAATTTGATCTCTATATAAGGTAATGAGCATACTATCATGGTCAACTAGCATTGAGATATACAATTCGATCTCTGATGCAAGGGAACGAGCATACTAGCATAATCAATAGGCTAATAGAGATATAAGAGTCTCTACTCTCTGTCATTATTATTCACAAGGGGCAACATCAGTTAACGGTTTGATAATTCCGGGAAACCATGAAAGTTGTACGTAGCAGACATGTCGAGACCCCATGCATCGATCCTTTTGCCAAGATATGTATAAACTTCAAAAGTAGAAAACATATTTCATGATGATTCAAATAGAATAAAAGCTTGGCAGGTTTAAAAAGATTATCAAACAAAAGCTGATCAGTATGATTGAATCATCGCTGTAAAGAGAGAGAAGGTTATGCCTTTTGCTCCCTCCCCTTTCCATTTCCTAGCTTTCCAACTAATACTACAACCCTAACCCACTTTCTTAAACCCTCCCTCCCTCTTCTCACACCCTACATCTGTCTCTCTCTTTATATATAGGCGAGGAGAAGGGCATTGTTTATGGTCCAAGTTTACTTTCCTCGTCCAAACGGAGGGTTATAGGTGATGAACTCGACTTGAAATGAGGAGGGCATATCGAAAAATGTTGCGGGCAGTGCCGTGCATGAGTCGTAAATATTTCCGGACAGACTCCTGGAAGGACATAGAGGAAATACTCAAGAGCAAGCTAGCAACTATTAAGGAGGAGCCAGAGACGTGTGAGGAAAGCCTTACGCCGCCGCGACTATGGCGGCTGGTGAAGAAGGGGCAGAATAAGATGGGATCAAAGTTGGACGGGGCAAGGCACTTTCTCATCCCAAATTTCAGCCTCAAAGAGTCTTATTTTCTGTTCATCCCTGGCCTTGCACCTAAAAGCAGGTAGCTTTGGTGGACTGGACTCCCTCCAAATTCCAGTGCTGATTGTAGTCTTGTGCATTAAAAGTAGGAGAGAAACTTACATATGCTTGGGATGCTATATATGTCTTATCTATAGTTAATCATGTGTTCTGTTTTTTAACTTTTTTACAGAACAATGCGTAATTAGTTTAGAAAACCACTGTTGTGGCATCGTATAGGTGCATGGAAGTTCATCTCTCTCGTATGCTATCTCCGTAAGTGCCACCTAAAATTGTAATAACTACAAGAAAGAGATCACATAATTAAAGGGGCCAATTAGGTTGCATGTGTCATCTTCTTTTAACATATATAGTGTATATAGTGTATTGTGTAATTCTTATGAAAATATGTTCATAATCTCATTAGCATAAATGTTATTTATATATTGGGAATATTGTAACATTTTACTGATTATAAACAAAATTACCCGGAAATTCCCTGATACCTATTCTTCATGTGTAACATAAAGTTGGAAGTGGAAAAACGGACATGAAAGAAACGTATTCTTCTAAGCTTACCATTTTGTGGAGATTAAAAACGATTAGTTTCCTTCATAAGTAATTTATCTTCTACTTTCAAGTTGGACAAAATTTCTTTGTTTTTTCCTTCAACTTATCTTAATTAATATAGTGAGTTATCTAGTCCAACTCAATTCGAGGCAGCAAAAGATTACGCAAAAATTCCTCCACGTCAAATGGAGGATTTGTAGGACAATTGTGCACAATGCTCAATTCACATACTGCAAATTCTGTCTACTTAATTGGAGGGTAAAAATTTAATTCTGTGAGAAACAAATAAGAAAAAAATTATAAATTGAGATGGAGATATAAAATAACATCAATGAAGGCATCATGCTATTTGATACAGTTCCTAATTGATGCAATATTAGGGCTGCAATATTTGATGCTGCAGCTCCTAACAGAAGGATGAGATAGAACTGGAAGCCCCCATTGAGTGGAGAAGATAATAGTTGGATAAGCTCCATCAACCTTCATTCTGTTCACAGTGTCACTGCATATCCTTGCAAGCCTGCTTGTCCATACAACCACAGAAAAAATCTTCAGAGTAAGCTTCCGAGAGCGCGATAACCGAAAACCCTTTAGCCTTCCATTCATTTTCTTCACCCATTGTTGCCTTCCTGGCCTTCCCACCTTCTCATTGCTCTTGGTTAGCTTCTCATAGCTCTTGGTTAGCTTTTCATAGTTGCATCCCAGCCTTCCCCCAACAATGTCTTGGAAACCCATCAGCACTGAGAGGGACAAAGAAGATAGAGCGATGTATATGTATAAAAGGGTGAGATTGTTCTAGGACTTCTAGTACTCTTGTGCCTTATATAAAGGGGAAGAGCTAGTGGGGGCTAAATGGAGATACAGAATCTTGTTTTAATGTTCTTTTAAACATATAGTGGTTGTTGGGGTTGTGGGGCTCGATACAAATCATGGATTTACACTTTTAATTGGTTCATTGGGTGTAATTACACATTGATATTGAACTTGGACAGTTAAGTTATAGATAATACCGGTGTTGAATCAGACTCAGTAGTGAGTCGAACTAATTTGTATAGCTCGATGTAAATCATGAACCTCATCATCATGGGTTCAATAGGCGCAGTTACACACTTGGTATTGGATCTGAGGTTAAGTTGGGAACTATATCGGTACTCAATCAAACTCATTAATGAGTCCACACTGGTTTGTGTAGATCGTCATAAATCATGAACCTCCACCTCGATGGGACCACTGTGCATAGTCTCACCCTAAATATTTGAACTCTACGATTAAGTTGGACACAATATTAACGTTGAATTAGACTTGGGCCCAGTTTGGGGTTGAGGTGATTTTAAAAAAAACTACTATGAAAAAAAATTGGAAGAGTTTTTGGTGTTTCGTAAACATTCAGCTTCAGTTTTTTTTTTACAGTTTTGGGTGAAAAAAAGCCAAAAACAAGAAGCTGCAAAACCCAGCTTTAAAAAACCGGTTTTTTTTCACATCTGTTTTACATAAAAGTTTACCAAACACTATAATACTGCTTTTTTTTTCATTTTTTTCAAAAGCATTTTTACAAAAAAGTTTACCAAATACTCTACTGCTTTATTTCACAGCAAAGCAGAAACAGTTTTTTTTCAAAGTACAGCAATACCAAACCAGCTATTAGTTGTGAGTCGGCACTAGTCGGTTACTCAACAAATAATAATTGAAAGAGGTTGAGGTTGAATACATTGCAACATTGAGATTCCCTATGACACATTGGATGCCATTCATATTCTAGCTCAGTATACTCTGCATTTAAACACATGGCTACCACCAAATACATAACCACCTCAGTGCAGCTCTCTCTTGCTCCCTTGAGTTTATTAATGCAGCCGAAGAATTGGGAATATTAGTGGCATGTGCAATTGATTGATGTCCATGTTAGGGTTGCAAATCAAAACCAATCATTTGCTAAAGAAAGTGAGGTTTGCAGTTGTGATATTTAAGTAAATGCTGATTTAGATGTTTTGTTTAATTATCTTACACTAATGAGTCCATAATCTAGTCAAGGCTATGATCTGTTGGTCTAATTAGTCCAAAATTGAAGAAAATAAGTGGGTGGGAATTGGCAGCTTTTCTTTAATTAAAGACTCGTTTAGAAGTGCTTTTAAAATTACTGAAAACGCTTTTGGTGAAAATATTTTTGAAACCAATCCTTAGTAAAAATTCAAGTGAATCCTGGAAAACACTTTAAGTGCTTCCTACAAGAAGCACATATATGTTGCTTATTCCAAAATCAATTTCTCCAAAAACATTTTCAATCATTTTAAAAATACTTCCAAACGAGCTCTGTGAAAATTATTTTGTATTTTTGTGCACTTTATTTTGGGCTGGCTTGGAAACCTGGACCCTATTGCATTTTGCGCCTACTGAGAGAGGCTGGTTCAGGTTGTATGAACAGCCCAAAATTTGGTTGGGCCATCAATTCCTTGGCTCAAATTTGACAGAATTTAAGGGAAGGATCCTAATCATTTTATGATTATCTGAAATTATCACAAGATAGTTTAAGGGAAGGATCCGCAGCAAGGACTATAAGGCCATCTCCGACCGAAGGGTCCAGAGGGTCGAAAATAACCCGAAAACCGCCTTCAACCGAGGGCTAGGCCAGAGGGCTCTGGAATCTGGGAGGGGCCCACGGAATCGGAAAGGGCTGGAGGGCTGGCCACTTCCGGCTAGCCAACCAGCCCCGGGCTGGCTATTTTTTTTTAATGTCTTGTTATTTCTGTCAGTTATAACTGACAAAAATAATATATACTTGTTTGGACCCAAATTTATATTATTGGGCCGAGTCTAAGTTTGTTCTCGACCCAGTACTCTTCCAGAAATATTATGGGCCGTTCAGTCGCCATAGGCCGTCAAGTGAGGTTGGCCGAGTCCTATTGGGAGGAGGAGTGATTTGGATAAAGGTAAAGAGGTCGAATCCTGATATAACAAGGGGTCTCAAGGTTGAAGGCGCTGAATTAGGAAATGAATATGGTTTATTATTTGAGCCTAGTTCAGAAACCTATTGGAACTAGGATTGGCCGAATCATAATCAGATTGGGATAAGGAGTTTTAGTCTGAGTACGTCTCTGGTTCGGCTAGAAGTACTTCGGTCCTATAAATACAGATGCAATGGTAACGAGGAACCTCTCTCCAACTCAACACACAAATCTGCCCTGCGCAAACCCTCGCTCTACGCGAAACTTCTCAACAACCTTGAGATTTTTATTTTCCTTTTCGCCAACACATCTTCAGTTTGGATAAACAGCACTGTGAAGGCAACCAGTGGTATCTTCAGTTTGGATAAACAGCACTATCGCCGTAGAATCAGCCGACCGCGGAGCACCTTCAGTTTGGATAAACAGCACTGCAAAGGGGCCGACTGGTTATCTATCCAAGTCTCGGTCGAGAAGGATTTTCGAATCCTTATTGGCAGAGGTCATCTCATTAGCCTTCTCGGCGAAGTGAGGTGTTACCAGGTTACTACATTCGGCATTGACAGCCGAATTTGATATTGAACTTCGCAAATTAGCAGCCTTGTCTTCAGGCTCTAGAACCCAAAGGCCGAGAATTGTTCCTTCCTCGGCCGCAATCGCAAAACGCAGAAGTCAGCAGCGCGATCAACACAACATCAACAAATTTTACTCCTCGGCCGAGCTCGGCCGACGAGTTGGCACGCCCCGCACACAACCGAAGGACGTAGTTAGCTTATTAGTTACTCGGCCTGCGCGCCACGTAGGCTTGGTAGTTTTTAGGGTCAACATTTTGGCACGCCCAGTGGGACGCGGTGCTAAAACTACGAAGTTCACATGATATATCAGGATGAGATTTGGTGCCTATTCAAGGAAAGTGTCGAGCAACAAAAACGCCTTGGCCGGATCGTTGAAGCAAATAAAGAAAGGCAAAAATCTTTCTCTCAAATGATAAAGGTGAAGGTTCATCACAGCTTACAAGATCAGTGGTTAAATGAAGATCGAGATCGATATTATGAGTGGCTTGATAAGAAAACACCTTTTGGGTTCAAATCAATTCCATTTGAAGAATGGTTGGTTCAAAAGACTGGGGGGCAATTTTTCGCTCCGGCCACAATTAAAATTCGGCCTCAACAAATTGTCGAGACGGCCGAAGAAGAATCTAGGCCACCTGTTGTCTCGGTCGAGACTGAGAGGGTGGTAGGCCTCGAAGGCAAAGTCCAAGTTTCTAAGCCAAAAGTCGACTTGGAAAATGATTTGTCAGATGAGTGCTCCAATGACAAACAGAGCCAGGACATGGTTTTGAACGCCGAAACAACGCCAATCGATATGATTATTGGTGATAAAGCCGATATGGAGAAATCTCATTCGGCTAAGTTGCTCGAGTTAAAAGCCGAAATTGGTGGAATAATTATGCCCGGGGGGCATAATAATTGTTCCACACATTCGGCGGCCGAAAATGAAAAATATTTCGTCAAGCCAAAAATATTTGGAGAAAACTCTTTATTCGGCCTAAGATCTCGGTTTGGAATAAAGCATCGTTGGCCTCCTCCTCTTTATTAGTTCGGCCACTTTCGTTTTTCTTTTTTTAAAAAAAAAAAAAAGGAATAAATTATTTTCTCGACCATTCGGCTTTATGGGCCAATACTTGAGAAAATAAGGGGGGAAAAAAGATGGTGTGCTCGGCAAAATTTTGTCTGAACTATGGCATGCTCGGTTTAAACGGTTGTTCCTTAGCCGAGCTGAGACAATTTTGGCCGAATAAAGAGTGGCCGAAGGAAAAAAGGGGAATATATTAGTTCGACCATGAAGTATATTGGTGCAGTGTGCAATTTGTATATGCCAACTGCATGGCCGGCAGATCCTGATTTTTTATCGACCTCGACCTCTGTTCTTCTCTATCTATATCACACAGGCCGAGCTCGACGGATTGGTGCTCGGCACCGGTTCATTTTATACATGTGTATGCTCGGCACAGAACCCAATCATCTAGTATGGCTGATTTTCTTCCTCAGCAAGGTTGTATTCAGAACAACTTTCTACCAAGTGAATTTATATTATTGGGCCGAGTACTTATTTTTCTTCGACTGCATTAATTTCCTTAACCATTCGGCTTACGGGCCGAAGTTCAAGGAAATTGGGGGGCAATGTTTGGACCCAAATTTATATTATTGGGCCGAGTCTAAGTTTGTTCTCGACCCAGTACTCTTCCAGAAATATTATGGGCCGTTCAGTCGCCATAGGCCGTCAAGTGAGGTTGGCCGAGTCCTATTGGGAGGAGGAGTGATTTGGATAAAGGTAAAGAGGTCGAATCCTGATATAACAAGGGGTCTCAAGGTTGAAGGCGCTGAATTAGGAAATGAATATGGTTTATTATTTGAGCCTAGTTCAGAAACCTATTGGAACTAGGATTGGCCGAATCATAATCAGATTGGGATAAGGAGTTTTAGTCTGAGTACGTCTCTGGTTCGGCTAGAAGTACTTCGGTCCTATAAATACAGATGCAATGGTAACGAGGAACCTCTCTCCAACTCAACACACAAATCTGCCCTGCGCAAACCCTCGCTCTACGCGAAACTTCTCAACAACCTTGAGATTTTTATTTTCCTTTTCGCCAACACATCTTCAGTTTGGATAAACAGCACTGTGAAGACAACCGGTGGTATCTTCAGTTTGGATAAACAGCACTATCGCCGTAGAATCAGCCGACCGCGGAGCACCTTCAGTTTGGATAAACAGCACTGCAAAGGGGCCGACTGGTTATCTATCCAAGTCTCGGTCGAGAAGGATTTTCGAATCCTTATTGGCAGAGGTCATCTCATTAGCCTTCTCGGCGAAGTGAGGTGTTACCAGGTTACTACATTCGGCATTGACAGCCGAATTTGATATTGAACTTCGCAAATTAGCAGCCTTGTCTTCAGGCTCTAGAACCCGAAGGCCGAGAATTGTTCCTTCCTCGGCCGCAATCGCAAGACGCAGAAGTCAGCAGCGCGATCAACACAACATCAACAAATTTTACTCCTCGGCCGAGCTCGGCCGACGAGTTGGCACGCCCCGCACACAACCGAAGGACGTAGTTAGCTTATTAGTTACTCGGCCTGCGCGCCACGTAGGCTTGGTAGTTTTTAGGGTCAACAATACTATATTATTACTGTCGGTAATAGCAATGTTAATATAATAGCAGTTTGAATAGTGTCGGTTAAAACCGTCACTAATTTGAATTCTAATTTGAATTCCAACGACTACCCAGTCACTAGCAGTTGTATTCAAATTTTTTATTTTTTTATTTTTATGAATTTAAACCTTTTTTTCTTTCTATAACTTCCTATAACTTTTTTTCTATAACTTCTTATTTTTTTCTATAACTTTCTATACAAATTTTTTTAAATTCTATTTTTTTTCCTATAACTTATATTTTACAAAATTTGGTTCATATTTTTTTTTCGTATAACTTCTATTTTACAAAATTTGTTTCATATTTTTTTTTAAGTTCCATTTTTTCCTATAACTTCTATTTCACAAAATTTGTTTCATTTTATTTTAAATTCTATTTTTTTCCTATAACTTCTATTTCACAAAATTTGTTTTGTATTTTTTTTTAATTCTATTTTTTTCCTATAACTTCCTAAGCCATTTACAACATTAAATTAAATTAAGTAACATGAAACAACATTAAACAATATGAAACAACATTAAATAACACCAACATAAAAATTATACAACATAAAAAAAAACATTTAACAACATGAAAGTTAAACAACATTTAAGTTGTAGTTTTTAAATAATAAATTATGTTTGGCCCTATGACCCTTTGACCCTCGGTTGGAGACGGTTTTTTGTGATAGGGCTAAAACGAGACCTCTGGCCCTTTGGCCTTCGGTTGGAGATAGAGGCAAATATGGCCATGTACTGTTCATTAAAATATTAATATCTTGGAGAATCTTGGAGGGCCAGAGGGCTAAAACGAGCTCTCTGGTCAGCCCTCGGTTAGAGATGGCTTAACCATCCCCCGAACACTTCTCCACGACCTCTCCCTCGGTTTTCAGGCGAATCCAATTTCTTGCTCTTGGCTCTCTAGCAATCTCCTCATGTTAGACATTGTTGAAAGAACTATCTATTAAAAAAAAAGAGGAAAACTAATGAAAATGGATTGAAAACTTTGAGTTTTAACCAAAATGACAAAAAGGTGTTGTAAGTGAATAGTATCAGAAGTGACTTTTTAGAGTAAAAATGTCATAAACGTTAAAAGTGAACAATACAAGGAGTGTTTCGTTAAAAATCATTTAAAAAAAATCTATGAATGGAGATGAGTACGGATGATAGAGGTGATTGGTGTGTGTACATTTGGTGGGTTGAAGGGTTTTTACGAAGAAACATGAGGAAATTAAAAGATCGGATAAGGACATGTGGGGGCAACGTGAATAGTCAAAAATCTTACAAAAAAATTGAGTGGATATTATTAATGGTTATTGACACTTGATGCGATGAAAGTGGTTAAAAATCTCAGTCAAAATCTAAGGCGATAACGACATGTAAAGGATAAGACCAACTATATATATATATGAATAGTAATCATCATGGCAATGATAAACGGCTGAAGTTGCACAAAAACAATTACTTTTTAGAGTGAATAGTAAATGTCGTTGACCTCTTGCATAGGCAAAATGGGTGAAAGTGCTCTAAGAAAGCACAAAGAAAAGTGATAAGTTCTGCCTCAGCATCTAATCACATGATCCTTGAAACCAATCAAACACTTCTTTCCTCGAATTTTAGTTGTGCACATTTTAGATGAGCAAACAATTAGGCACTTGGTCTCTCTCATAATACGATACCAATTGCTGAGTGGCTTTATGGTCTCTCTGTTACCATGATATAACTACCAAAACCAAAAATTATTCACCCAAAAGTGAAAGCTTTCTAATTTCTGTCATGTTCTAGCTTTTAGGTTGATAGCCTGAATTAATCTATTCAATTATCTCAAGGGCGGAACCAACCTTAAACTGTGGTGACTGTTGTAACGCGACGTGCGTGTTTTTGAAAAACAAAAAATTTAGCGTTAATTTTAAAATAAAGATCTAACTGTTAAAGTACTCAGAATATTAAATATTCCAAAACACTCAAGAAAGTCTAGTAAGTCATTCGCATATAATATATGAAAAACAGAAAATTATAGCCCGCCCCTATGATTACTACAAAATCTGCCCCATGGCAAATGTTCAACAAAGTTTTCCTCTTACCATTGCAGTTTGGTTAGATCCAATCTAAAATAATTATAAACAAAGTTTTCAACACGATCTCATTTTATTTATTTTTTATTAGCAAGTATATGCGGAAAAAAATTTTAGGTGCTCCAGAGTAAAATGTTTTAACCGTTAAATTTAATTTTTATATTTTTAAATAAAAATTTAATAATTAAAATACTTGAATATCCAATACTTCAAGGTACCCAAAAAGTTCCGTGTCACCGTTGCCATGCAGTCAGTACTTTACATCTGGTTGACTTTTGATGCCAAAACATTAGTATAATATATATCGTACATGTTTCTTATCCAGCGATTGCCATTTCATCCTCCATTTCTCAAGGAACCATTTTTTCTTGATCAGCAAACACATGCAACAAAACGTGATTCACCTTTCTTCCGTAAATTTTAGACAAATGTACGAAATAATTAATCAAATACTATTAATTTACACTAGATTAAACATCTCTAATGCTGTATCTCTACAGCCACGTATCCTTTTCTTGCCCAATTTTTGTGAAATGTCAACTGACTACGTACATCTTGATTATAAGTTGTTCATAAAACTTAAGGCAATTTGGATACGTGATTGATCCGGCCATTTTTATACGATCATATTATGTTATTTTGTATTTTGATCGCGCCGGATTCTAGCACTCGATTTTACAAATATTCTCATCTTATGTGAAAACTATCTTATCCAAGTTTCTATTCTCTCGCTCTTAAATTTTCATCCCAAGTAATTGGATCTCTGTCAGCACATGAAATGAAAGATTCTTCTTCCTCCTTCCCAGCCAATCCATTAAAAAGTTGAATTAAAGATGAGCACTTTGGTAAAGAAAAATCCTTTTATACATCTGTCCCGATACTGCAGAATGTAACTAAATATTGATTAATCTTGTCCCTTCATTTTTATATTCATAGATTTCCACCTATCCCTTGACGTTGATTCCATATGAAGCCATTAGGCATGTGATTATATTTATATAAATGACCAGAGCTTTCTGCTTGCTCCACCATGCCACTTTATTTTGGTAGTAATTTATAATGGAGTAAAATATTAGATTTAAAGTAAACGGGTTTAGAACATATTTTGTAAACTACATGGTTGATGATTAGATTTTATTTTTACTGATTTAAAAAATAAATTCAACCATCAACTGTTACATCATGCGGTCTACCGAATATGATCTCTCTAACATTAACCTGTTCTAAACTACTCTGATTTATTAAACAAGACTTAAACGATGGTGCAAGGGAGAGACGCAGTACCCTAACCCACATATGCGTAGTAAAAAAATAGTTAAATCAGATGAGGTGAAATTTAATAAGACTGCCAGTCTAACTTATAGAACACTTAATTTAGTGGCATGTAGTTTTTATCGACTCCTTTATTTGGTCTCATTATCCTACCTATAACTTTTGGTGACGGACGGAAATACCAATGCCCCATGCATCAAAACTGTGTTGTAGACCTGTAGTGCTACTTAACACAAGTTCTCCAACGCGAGATATGAGCGGAAGATCGACCAGCTACTCACAACCCGTAACTGTAGTGCAAGATTTATTCCGCACTAGAGAAGATCCTGCCAGCAAAGCGAACCACTAAGAGAGAGAGAAAAAAGGAAGAGAAGTAAAAGCAATATAGTTGTGTGATCAATTTCAACCGTAACAGCTTGCAAAGTGCAAAAGTCACAGTTCCACAATACTGACTTATTGCTTCATCTCTTTCATTCAAACTTGGATCTTTGAACTGCTTGACTTTTCTTTGGGTTTGCAACTCCCTTGAGACTCAAAGTTCTCAAACTTTGAACTTGATAGATTTCCACATGGGTTTCCATTTACCTCTTCCAAAAATCGACCTCAAACTCTGCGTAACCTAGAAACCAAACCCTAAGCCGGATGGTGGCCTCCATTACATTATACTTTGAGATTCTCAATCTCATCATGCAAATTATTATTTCGGGATTCTCATAACAATTAGAAACACAGTTTTTATTTTATTTTATAGGGATGGTGATATATCGACAATCATACCAATCGATAATCGACAACCATAATATCAACAAGTTCAAGATATAAAAATGGACCTGGATTGTCTGCCTTACACATCCCATCCCTTTTCCATGCTCTTCTATTTGAACGGTCATGGTTAAGTCACGTCAACATTTTACATTCCCATTGCTTTTTGTCTTATTATCTCTATAAAAAAAATCAATATAAAATGTTGACGTGATTTAATCATGACCGTCCAAATAGAAAGGCATGAGAAGAGAATGGGATGGGGGAGGGCAGACAATCCACGTCCTATACAAATACAGTTTAACCACACTATGGACAAGTTTTAAGACATAAATATAAATCACCCAAAAATACTAGAACTCACCATTTTCCTAAATCTCACCCCCCCCCCTCTCTCTCTCTCTTAGAGTAGAAAGCAAAAACGCTAACTAAAATTAACAACTAGTATCACAAAATAAATCGAACAGGAATTCATCATTCATCATGTATATAACTCTTTTTTTTTAAAAAACTCTTGGAAACAAGATCAATTGTGGGGTGTGAATCTAATACCACAAATTCTAATGCTTTCAAGTTGAAGCACCACTTTTTTTCTTTGAAATTACATATAAACAAAAGAAATTGTAAGACTAAGTAATTTTAGCACTCCTCTTTTAGCCTCATGCGCTCATTCCGACCCAGTCGGTGTAGAAAAGAGTCCGAAAATATTCAATTTCGAGTGCAGATGGCTAAAAAATGAGTACAAGAAACCCGAAAACAGAGGGAGAGAAAAGAATTAGACATAGACACGAGTTTCTAGTACTCCCTACCAGAAGCAATAGGACTTATCGCATTTGCGGGTATGACGGTAATTATTCAGCAGACGGCAGAGTCTTCTTCTCCGGTAAGAAACGCCATATCTGAGCCTGAAACAAACCAACTTCCGGAGCTTCCTCGCCGACCTCAGCCGCAGGCATATCACCCTCTTGACTTTGCAAAAAGACCCTTTTATCCTCTCCGTCAGGCTCTTCTTCCTGCTGAACTGGTAGCTTCTGAGAAAAAGCTGCCTCTTCTCCATCAACGTGTAGTTGCTGCTTCCCTGCTCCATGTAGCTGTTGTAGTAGGACCCACTGCCAGTACTCCTAGCCAATGAGGTGCTTCTGCTGATTGATGGGTCGGTTCCCACGTGGTGAAAGCTCTGTCCCCACAGGCCGGCCATGGAGGAGAACTCAGCCGGAGAGAAACAACAGAGAAGCAGAGAGAGAGAGAGAGAGAGAGAGAGAGAGAGAGGAGAGGCTTTGTTGTCTTTTCCTTTGGGGGTATGAAATCTGGAGGTTGAAGATGAAGAGTAATGGTGCGGTTTAAAGAGCAATATAAAGGTTTGTGGGAGACTCTTAAGATTGTATAAATTCGACGAACCTTGGGTGGGTTAAGTCATAAGTTGGGTTTGCCGTTTGCTTAGGAAGGCAATAGGCAAGCGACGGCTGTGCCGCCACATGAGCGCTCACTGAAACTAGAAGAGAAACTTACCTACAGCGGAATTACTGACTCATTGCTTCTTCTCTCTCTAGAATTATAGTCCCCTCTCCTCTCTCTCTCTCTCTCTCATGTGTTATATAGTAATCTTGCTTTAACACGTGGCTAGTGGTCATTTTAGATGGACGGTCACATGCCTTTTGTGTCTTTCTTTTCCCTTTGCCTTTTCTTCTTGGACTTTGTCATCCATGAACGTAGTTTAACTTTTTAGGTTAATCTAGGAAATAAAGTAAGAACGGTTACAGATGAGAGTTAGTTTAGATCGGTCAGAATAATATGCATACTCTTACACAATCTACTTTGAATATTCCACTTAGTAGATTAAAATAGTTTAAAATATTGCAAAGATGTAAAAAGAAGGTTAAGGAAGTGGTGAATCTTTGATCCAAAACTTGCTGCATGTATAGTGAAAAACGAACGGCCTCTACAAAACCCCACGGTTACTAATGCACAACGCAAGATGCTTGTAGTTCAAGTAATTAAAGACATTCGCATCTACATCCGAGGTCTCATGTTCGATTTCCATCCCCCGATTACAAAAATATACGAATCAAGTCCCCAATTAGACTTTGATCAGATTCTATTGTTTACTTCAATATTTTGGAAATCCTTGAGTTGTATTGACTTAAAGCAGCAGCAACAGAGTGGTACAGATAAGCCAGGGTGCTTCGGTGACTTGCTTAAGATGAGAAAACACCCCAAATACCAATTAGAGACGAGATTAACTCCCCAAATACCAATTAGCGAAGAGATTAAGCATTTAGTCTCAACAAACTCAATACACTTTGCATTATCTACCTTGACAAGTTTAGCACTTACAAGTAGATCATGCAATTTAAACAGTCTTCTTTTGCAACTCCCTTGTCAATCACACCACCTCAAAGTTCAAATCAGATGCACCAAGAGTCATTGGGAGGACTTAGCTTCTAAAAGTCATCAAAACAATTTCTGTTCCACCTCAGCAAACTTAAACAAAATTCAAAACCAATCCAGCAAAAACCAAAATCAAGAGCCATCTATAAAGAATATATCCAGAAGCACGTCGCTTTCGTTCGCAGCGAAAGAAACCCGATAGTCATGGAGTTGTTGCCAGACTAACATTAGTCTAACATCATCATCAGTCTCATCAAAGTATATGAATAAGCACCTCAATCCATCTATCAATGCACAGGTGTTTATGTGGGTCTGCATCAAACAGATTTTTCAAACCTTTCGTCGAACAGAAATACTTTTCATCTAAGACATCAAGAGAGGTGGAATATAAAGTTCGATTTGCTCGGAAAGAAGGTAAAAAATGAATAAACATGAACCATGTACCATGTTACAGTTCAGAATAATATTTCAATGTCAAGTCCAAGACATCCAACAGACAACAGAACTCTTTCATTGTGCAACGAAAAATGCGAAAAAACCAAATCGATTTTCCTATTGTGACCTAGCAAGTATGACAATTAGATTTTCCATATCTACAAACAAGACATTGAAAACAATCTCAGTGGAAAGCATGATATTAGTGACGAAAGTGCATCAAACCACAGAGAGAAAAAGGGAGTATACCCAGCACCAATTTCACCACACTATTAAGCAAATGAAGCTTTCCCTAAGCCCCCAGAGCCATTTTAAAACTGTTTTCCTTGTAAGAATATTCTTCATACGTCTCTACCACAGACTATCGTTGTCACCTAGTGCCACCTTCATTTGCTGAAGGAACCTTCGCGGGGTAACTGTTCAAGTCTAAGTCGATGAGTGACATGTCATATGGCACTGATGCAGAATTTGAGGTATCAACAAGAAGGGAAGACTTCATTGCATCTAAACTTGCAGACTCGGGTATTGGACCAGAACTATCCGGAGTGCTTGAGCTAGAAGATGAAAGACTTGAAAGCTGTATGTCATCTATCTTGTTCCCAAACATGTTCTTGTTTCTTCTGACAGTATCCATCTCTGGGCCAGTCGGCACAAAGGTGCGTGACCGATACTTCCTCTTTCCCTCGTCACCCTCACTAGGGTTGTAGAGTACATAATCATGGTAAGTAGGGGCAAACTGCACACAGTTCAATATTCTCATCAGAAAGGTTGAGCAAAGCTAAAAGAGAACTCTTATGCAAGGGGATATCAGAAAAAAATAATTTGAAACGCTCACCTGGTGAACTGTATCATGGTAAAAGTCATTCAACTTTACGGCATGTGAGAGGCTTCCAGTCAGACCTCGAGGCCCGCCAATATTTGCACCAGCATACTCCTTGTAAGGGAATGCATATAAATGACCAATAGCAGCAATAAGCATCTCAACACATATTATGAAATCTTGGTACCGAGCAGCATTCTCTGCATTCTTTATTAACCCAGATTTCGCAGCAAGGAAGACCAACACACCCTAAATGGCAGACAATAAGAATCAGAAACATTGAATAAGTTAAAAACTTAGACTTCACTATCAACAAAAAAAGGAAAGGGAAAGAGACAAAGAACGTAAAATACAATTCTGCAAATCAAATTATAGCTCTGTTCTATGAAATAATACGAATAAACGACAAAGTTATTTCTTTGGTACATGTTTATACACAGTTACAAGTTAGTATCATATGAATAATCCAACATTATATGCACCAACTTTTATCCACATTCTGCTACTAATGTGCACCTATTTCACAGTTCCACATTTTCAAGCAGCATTTGGTGAGCCTAAAGGAAGTTTGGCCCCATATAGTTTGTTTAAATTAATGTGGCAATAGATGCCATCCATACTCAAAAACTGCTTTTAGAAGAAATCATCTTCTGCTCTTCATGGATAAGAATGTGATCAACAACCAAGTGCAAATTGCTAATACACAGGACACTGAACAATAAGTAGATTACTGTGACTAATACAGTGAGAAAAACGTTTACCTGCCAATAAGTGAGGAAAACCACAGATTTGATTATAATAAACTTTGGAACTGGATTGAAAGGCTGGAGTAGATCTCTGCAAGCAAAGTAAAACAATGCCAAAGCATAGAGAGCTGTTGTGTATGAGATAGTGTAGATAATAGTGAGATACAGGTATGACTGTCTTGGACTGAAATTTCCATCTGCATATTTCCCCTTTGCAAAAAGTATTAGTGTAACAACAGCTAATACAGGCTTCAGGATCACAAACTGCAAACATCCTTGTTTGCACCTACGTATAAAGCGCCTGCATTAACAGTTTCATGTGTGAGTTTATCAAACAATCATCTCATACGTATAATACGATGACATATTGTTATATAACAAAATCTCAATATTGTCCAGAAATCTCCTTAGTCATGCACGGAATCTTCCTATTATGTAGAGAAGCCCAATTTTATGCATGTAAATTTAAACAAGGTATCCACAAGTTAAATGAAAACCGACAAACATTTTGAAAATAGTACCCAGATAACTGAAATAGAGAAAGATGTTCCCGTGTAATTCAGAATTTTGTGATTCTTTTTACAACACAAATTCCTGGCTTGCAGATAACATCTTGGTAAATTAAGCATAGATTGTACTCACCCATCCAGGGGTATGGGAGGGAGGCAACATGTCATCAGAACCACGGAAGGCTTTAGAACCCTACCGCTTAGACTTACAACAACAGATCCTGGGCCGCCAACCCATGCCAAGCACAGTGATAAAAAATTATAAATGACCCAAGCTTCATAGCTGAAACAGAATGGGAAAAAAATAGCATGAGAATAAAACAATATAGTGCCTGCAATAATCAGACAAACTGACACTTGAGCCCTAGAGGGTAATAAACAGGTGAGAATGAGCGAGTAAGAGGGTGAGAAAGAGAGAGAGAGAAACAAATGGGAGGAACATTTTCCCTTGGGTTCACAGGATTCTCTCTCGACAAGAGGTTTGCCCTTATACCCGGAATTTAAGGGGAAAATGGTGGAAACAATTTCCTCCTTTTCTTTATTCCTTTCTATGTTCTTATCTAAAATGGGAAACAAAGGCAAAGAAGGCCAGAAGATAAACAAATTACTCTTATCAATTATACGTGCAGTGAAACATTTGAATAAATGAAGACACACTTACACTTCTCTAATGGAATTAAAGTAGATTGAACCCGCAGGATTAACAAGGGATAAGAACGACATCAATGCATATACCTGCAAAGGAAAACAAAGTTCATATTTGGTTATGTAAAAAACAAATGCGAAGAAATGCATATCTTGATGCTCAACCAATACCCAAACAAGCAAAATTTCTATCAATACAGATTACAAGTAACAAAGAATGCAAGAGTTCCACTGATTCTATCACAATCTTCAAATTTCAAAACTTTTTGTTCTTCTGGCCTTACTTTGTCCATTCTATAGCGTACGCACGACCATAACAGGCTTATTCAGGAAAGAAAGCATGCAATCTCACTATCAGATTGGAAAATCAAATGGCCAGATAATACAAAGCACGTAAACCATTTTCAGTAAATTCTCATATAATTTCTTTTCAAATACATTGAACAAATCCTAAAAGGTAAAAACAACTAACTAAACCCAATTCTTCATGTGGCAATGCATTTACATAGCATTTCAGAGTGGGTTTTTTCTTCAAATTAAGTACTCACCGGCACCATGAAGATTATGCGGACAATGTATCTCTGATAAGTCGGTTCAGTGTAATTCATGAGGTGCCTGTAGATGTGCATTATGGCCAAAGCCATCGCTCCAACAGTACAGAAAAAAGCAATAATGCTCAGGTAGATTGGGGTCGACTCCGCCATTCCGAAAACTTAATCCAATCAAACCCCTTTGCACATTAATTGCAATAAAAAATCAAAAGTATTAGCAAAACATACACATTTTACACCCACAAAAACAAAGGGCTATCGAATGATCAAAACCTGAGCAACACCAGCAGTGTCTATTCTCCCTCTAAGGCAACAGCTTTGCTTGCTACAAGTTGAAGAATTCCATCGAAGTGAAGGAAGGGAAGGGGAATTCGTAAACCCTAACCCTCACACTCTATTCGAAATCGCTTGAAACGCCTGCAACCGTTGAAAAAAAAAAATCCAAAAATTTAAAAAAAAAAAATACCAAAAAAATGAGAATTGTAAACAGCTCAATTCAATTGAATGGAAATTATGGTTTTGACCGAAATTAATAGGGGTAGACGACATTGAAAGCGAAAGCTCGAAGCAAAACATTACCTTTCAAGAGTTCCACGAATTTAGAAATTGGGCGGTGAGGCGTGTAGGTCAATTTCGAGGGAGATCTGCGAACCAGATGCGAAAGGCTGGTCCGATAGATCAAAGGAAGAAGAAGAAGAAGAAGCAATTCGAGCAATGGCTTCCCACACGAAATGCTTTACTGGCTGGAATCTAACGAAGGCGGCTTCCACTCCCGCTGTATTTACAATTAATCGACAAAAATGGGAATCCACCATGAAAATTTTATGAAATGAAATTTGATAAATCCCCGATCTTTTTTTTTAACTTTTATTCGATAATAGCTGTGTTTACAGTTATTATCGAATATTTTTGCAATTATCACTTAAACAAATTATATTTTTTCAACTACCCATATGAATTTTAGAGATTGACTGCAATACGGGCTCATTTAGAAGTTTCTTTAAAATTATTGAAATCCTTTTTCAAGAAATTATTTTTTAGTTCTAAAAATACTTGAAGTTCTTCCTCCACTATTCATGTGCTTCTTGCCGAAAGCACTTTAAACATTTTTTTTTTTAATTTATCTGCATTTTTATTAAGAACTGATTAGAAAATATTTTTATCTAAAACACTTGCAGTTGTTTTAGAAACATTCTTTAAACAAGCCCTACATTATCATAGTTTTGTATGATATGAGAAATGATGAGGTAGCTCTCTCAAAGTGGAATTCTATATGAATTTTTGTCAACTTACAGTTTAACGTTAATTTTTGTGCTAATATTATAAAATAATTTGCTAAAAATATGATTTAATAGAGAATCTATAGAGGAATTCGGATCCTCGCCGGATCCTTTTTGTGAGGATTCCTGGGATCTGTAAATCTTATCCGTTCATCGTACATCTTGCGGTCAGAAATCATTTTAAATATTTTTATTTAAAATTAAATACAAATAATACTTGATAAAAACTGACCACATGATATATAATGAACGAACACGATTTACAAATTCTCCGATTCTCATCAAAATAATCCAAAGAGGATCATGTTGGTCTACAGAGAGTATCAATTTGAAAGAGGTTGTTGGCATTTCTCATTGATGAATTAACGACTTGGATAAAAAGGCAAAATGCAATAACAGCCGGGTAAAAAGGAAACCCGGTTCCTCGGGTCGATCCGCAGTTTGAATTCCGACCCGACAAGAAATATCCGCTTTTCTGTGAGAAAATATTAACCGAGGTGGAAGTTTGGGAGGCCATACAGTCTCCAGAGGGCTGGACTTCGGCCTTATCTCCCTCTCACTCTCACTCTCACTCCTCTGTCCCTTCTCTATATAAATCCACACCGGCCGCCTTCCTCTCCGCTCTCAATCCTCCAGACCTAATAACGATATCTTCCGAGCTTCCCTCCCTCGTTATCCTCTATCTATCTTCTTCTCTGAGGAATTTCAGCAAACACCTTGCGTGCAAGGAGAAGGAAGAAGGAAGAAGCAGAGCCAAGAGAGTTGTTATACCATTTCTGCTGTCGTTGCAGAAATGTCTTCTATCATCGGAGTTT
Source organism: Heteromeles arbutifolia (assembly GCA_024362995.1). Lineage (NCBI taxonomy): Eukaryota > Viridiplantae > Streptophyta > Magnoliopsida > Rosales > Rosaceae > Heteromeles > Heteromeles arbutifolia. Next base: position 9,621,272 of record JANCRC010000017.1, on the reverse strand, counting down.
CCTCTGTATATTCCCAGACTCCGTGCAGCGAGCTGTACAGAAGAGCTGCGCCGACGGCGGCGGCAACGACGAGTAGTGCTACTCTTTCGCTTGCGTTCCCGGAAAGGGCGCACTTCAACAGTGTTTTGAGAGGAAAGAGTGGGTTGGTCAGGCAGGGGTCCGGTGTCGTTTGTTCGGCAATTGCGACTCCGAACTCGGTGCTTAGTGAAGAGGCGTTTAAGGGACTCGGTGACTTTTCGAAGGACGGCCTCGACTCGGACTTGGAGTACGAGTCGGAAACTGAGCCGGGTTCTGCTGCCAGTGACGACGATGAGCTCGCCCTTTCCAAGCTGGGTTTGCCTCAGCGGCTTCTTGATAGCCTTGAGAGACGTGGCATATCGAGCCTTTTCCCAATTCAGGTGCTTCATTTCTCTCTGTGGTTTTGCTTCTCTTATCTATTTCTTTGGAATTTAGTGCTAATTATACCATGAATTGATTGTAATTTAGTTTTTCTTGGAACCCTTTTGAGCATTCTCCGTAAAATTATGTGTGGTATGATAAAAATGTAAGCTTTCTTCAGATTATAACAGTTTAAAAGATGCCCTTATAATCTAAACCCTAAACCCCGAACCCTATGTATGTGTATATATATGTATGTAGGTGTATGTAGTGGTTTACTGATAGTTTTCTCTGTTGAAAATGTTTAGAGAGCTGTTCTAGTACCTGCACTTGAAGGTCGAGATATCATTGCGCGTGCCAAGACAGGGACTGGAAAGACATTAGCCTTCGGAATCCCAATACTCAAGCGTCTCACAGAAGATGATGAACAGAGAGGCTCTCATAGGTACCATTTGTGAAGCTTATTATTCACATTATAACTAAAGACATGTTCTTTTGAAAACTATGTGATAAATTTCTGTTTTTGTAGGCGGACTGGTTATCTTCCAAGAGTTTTGGTGCTTGCACCTACTCGGGAGTTGGCAAAGCAAGTCGAAAAGGAGATGAAAGAATCTGCACCTTATCTTAACACCGTTTGTGTCTATGGGGGAGTTTCCTACATAACTCAACAAAGTGCTCTCTCCCGTGGAGTTGATGTAGTTGTTGGAACTCCTGGTCGGATTATTGACCTGATAAACGGCAACACCCTCAAATTGGGCGAAGTTCAATATTTGGTACTTGATGAAGCTGATTCAATGCTTGCTGTTGGATTTGAGGAGGATGTGGAAGTGATTCTGCAAAAGCTTCCAGCTCAGAGGCAGAGCATGCTTTTTTCTGCAACCATGCCTGGTTGGGTGAAAAAACTATCACGGAAATACTTGGACAATCCGATGACAATTGATTTGGTAAATGTTGTTGTTCTTTTCTTTCTTTCCTCTGTTAAAGTTTAAAACTTTCATTATTCCTATATCTGTCATTAGAATGTGGCATAGAGTGATGCCTAAAATATGTTTACTGGATATTGAACACTTAAAGCTGATGGAAGTTGTAGTTGTTTAAAGGAATGTGGTAGATATCAAAGTTGTAATACAGGAAAAGCTAATTAATAAATTTTGCATCTTGTATGTTTGTAGAGTGGAAAGTGAGTGTTACATAATTTCTTTTCTACTTTCTTTTTTTCCAAAGGTTGGCGACCAAGACGAGAAGCTTGCAGAAGGGATCAAACTTTATGCTTTATCAACCACTTCAGCTTCAAAGAAGACCATTCTTAGTGATCTTATAACGGTAAGAGTTGGAACTCATTACTGACTCTTGTTTTGGCTCGTACGTGTAATATGTAGGTATCCAGTAGAGTTGCCTCTCTTTTTAATATGATCTTTAATGTTGTTGTGGTGTTTTCCGTCGAAAGTCATTTAGTTAATGATAAAGATGGTGATGCTGATTATAATATGAAGCATGAATCTGCATAGCTCTAAATTACTTCAAAAAGGAAACATTTTCCACACAACTCTGAAGAATGTCATATCTTCAGGTGTACGCAAAGGGCGGGAAGACCATTGTATTTACACAAACAAAACGAGATGCTGATGAAGTCTCAATGTCATTAACAAGTAGCATAGCTTCCGAGGCATTGCATGGAGATATATCACAGCATCAAAGAGAGAGAACATTAAATGGTTTTCGGCAAGGGAAATTCACTGTGCTCGTTGCCACTGATGTTGCATCCCGTGGACTTGATATTCCCAATGTTGATTTGGTAAAGCTTGGGAGCTTCTTATGATTCCTAATCAAATTTTTAGTACAGTTTTATGGATCCTTGTATATGTGTATGTGAAACTATTACCACTCTGTATGCCAGAAATAGATTTCAATGCTTTCTTAACATATCAATTGCCAACACCTTGATAAGCCTTTGACTGCAATATTTTTTTTTCCTTCCAGATTATCCACTACGAGCTTCCCAATGATTCAGAGACATTTGTGCATCGCTCTGGGCGTACTGGACGTGCAGGGAAAGAAGGTACTGCCGTTCTGATATTTACTAACAACCAGAGGAGAACAATTAAAACTCTTGAGCGTGATGTCGGGTGCAAGTTTGAGTTTGCTAGTCCACCAACTATTGAGGAGGTTTTGGAGTCATCCGCGCAGCACGTGGTTGCTACTCTTAATGGAGTGCATCCTGAATCTGTACAGTTTTTCACACCAACGGCACAGAAATTGATTGATGAACAGGGAATAAGTGCTCTTGCTGCTGCACTAGCACAGCTCAGTGGATTTTCTCGACCACCATCATCCAAGTCCCTTATCACTCATGAGGCGGTAATAATTGAAGTCAATAAACGCTTAATTTTTTTGTATAGTAGTTTATTTTCTTGAAATTTGATGGAGCAGTAAGATGTTTTCACATATTCACTTATTTCTTACTCTTGATATCCTGTATGGTTCATTTTGAAATCAAATACCGTGAATGCGAAGTGCATCTTGTTTTCCAGTTTTTTTTTTTTTTTGGAGCATGTGTTGTGCAGCCCATTTCTGGTGTCTGTATATTGATTGAACTGTAAAATTATATGCAGGGATGGACGACATTGCAACTTATCCGAGATCCATCTTTTGCCAGAGGGTTCCTCTCTGCTAGATCTGTCACTGGGTTTCTTTCAGATGTTTATTCTATGGCTGCTGACGAAGTTGGAAAAATACATATAATTGCAGATGAACGGGTTCGTTTCTACATCATCTCATGCTTATTTTGATTGGTGCTTCAATTCATTTCATTTAAAACAAATTTTGAATTTTCTTGGTGATAATATCAGATTCAAGGAGCAGTGTTTGATCTTCCGGAGGAGATTGCCAAGGAGTTGCTGACTAGGCAAATACCTCCTGGAAACACTATTTCCAAGATATCCAAGGTTTACTTTTGCTTTTCGTCACTTTCTCACAACAGCAGCTTTTGTATGAAAAGGTACCAACATTGGTGTCGTGTGCATGTACTATTTTGTGTTGGCAGTTGCCAGCCCTGCAAGATGATGGGCCGGTGAGTGACTACTACGGCAGGTTTTCAGGCAGAGATCGCCGAGGAGGAGGCCGTGGAGGAGGCCGGGGAGGAGGTTTTAGGGATCGTCAAGGATCATCAGGTGGTTTCAGAAGCTCCAGGGGTTGGGGTAGTGATGGTGCTGCTGACGATTCATTTAGGAGTAGCGGCCGAAGTTATGGATCTAAGAACAGCAGACCTCGGAGTCCAAGAAGCATCGATGACGATTGGCTTATTGGAGGCCAACGATCAAGCAGGTCACCATCCCGAGACAGGTATATTATCTTTGTACTTTCTCATCCTTTCTTGCGTCAGAAATAGCACAATGAGAAATTCGCAACACATCGGTTAACACTGAAATGGTATCTGAATTTGCAGTTCCAGAAGCTTTGGAGGTTCCTGCTTCAATTGTGGGCAGTCTGGCCACAGGGCATCGGATTGCCCTACCAAACAAGGATTCTAGACGCGCATCCTTAAACATCAGTTTTCCGTCACCATTGGTGGGTTCCGTGCATGTTTAAACGTCAGTTTTTCAGCGCCATTGGTGGGTTAGAGGCTGCTGCCACCGCGGCATTGCTTTCTACTGTTTTGTGTTTGTGGGCTGTGCAATGTCAATGAGATTGGGAGATGCTCCTCCAGAGTCTTACAAGAAACGAATTGAACTATACTTAGTTATAGGAATTATGTTTGAACTGCTCTTCTCCCACTCATGTATTTTGTGTTGACATTATAATCATTAAATGTAGGTGTTCATTAAATTGGAATATCGCTCGAATTAAACTGGGATTTCATTTCAAATGCTAAACATTTCAATTTTCAACGAAGATGAACAGAGAACAAATGAAATGAGCAAAATCGATCTACTTGCCAAACAGAATGTTGATGACGGTTCTAACTACAGGTCCTCTTTTGCTCCTAAGAACCTCCCTCACCACCTTCTCGTCCGGCACAAACCCCTTGCCTTTCATCTCTTCCAGTAACAACCTCCCCTCCTCCGCCTTCTCCTGCCTTGCAAACCCTTCGAACACAGCCGTATACGTACCGGCATTGGGCCGCATTCCTTTCCCCATCATATCCAGCAAATACTTCTTAGCATCCCCAAGAAAATTGCCAGGGTCGGCAGCGAGCGCCTTGATCAGCACACTGTAAGTGTAGGCGTTCGGGTCGACCCCAGAGGCCAACATCCGCAAATACACCTTCAAGGCCTCCTTCGTCTTTCCGGCATTGGCGTAGGCCTCAATGACGGCGGTGTGCGAAACTACGTCAGGCATATGACCCTTGTCCTTAATCTGAGCAAAGAGCTCCAAGGCCTCGTGGGTCAATCCGTCTTTAGACAATGCGTCGAACATCTTGACTGCATTGTTGGTGAGGCCGTCGCTCCGCATTTTGTGGAAGACTTCTTGCAAGTCCTTTGGGTCCTCCGGGTCCTCGACGGCGGGCTTCTTGCTGAAAGGGTCGTACGGTGGAGGGAGCTTCGACTTGTCGATCTCTTTCGTGGTGGCGGTTGGCGTAGTTTGGTCATCGTCTTCGTCGTCAGAAGGGAGGGAGAAGTTAACCTTGGTGTTGATTTTGGTGCTGGGTTCGCCGTTGCGGCTATGGCGACGGTGGTTTTCTGTGGTGGAATCGCAGCAGGAGCAGCTATGGCTCGGTCCTCTAAGGGTGTTATGGAAACGAAAAGGGGTAAGTGAAAATGGAAGAAGTGAACTCCTGTGATGGTTTTCTGAGATGGTTTTGATGGAGTGACTGGCGGCGGCTATGGCTATGAGGCGGGAGGAGACGGCGGAGTAGAAAGGATTAGACTTGGTGGTAGTAGAGGCGAGAAGATGAAGGGCCCGAGAGAGCGGTGTGCCTGCCATTGTTTTTCTCTTTGCGTTTGTATCGGTATGTCTTTGAGCCGTCGGATTATGAGTTTCTGGTCTCTGCTTCCAATTTGTTCCAGAACGTTCCAATTTAGTTTAAACCTATCATGGAGTGTCAAATATTATATCACGTGTCGTTGCATGATAGGTTATGACACTGTCAATTTGGTATTTTCGTTTCATGTGACATGTGTCGCTAAAAAATTTACAGATGCATTTCAGCCTCTCCTAATCACTATTGTGCAATTCCTAAAAATTAAACTTAAGACGTGCCGTGTAGGATGTGGGTTTGGAATTCGTGCCCAACTATTGAATCATCCTGTGGTGGTTAGTGCCCTTTCTACCTTGGTTTCGCAACACGTGACTTCCAATTAAGCGTGGGAGTAATGTGGCACACAGACGTCCACATGCTAGAACTTTCCATTTGTTAGGGGGGAATTTTGGATTAGGCGAACCCAACGTCACTCTATTTTAATCTATTTTGACCCATGTTAGTGCTTGTATAGGCTCGGGTGTTCTCAACACCATCACCTTCTCATCTCTGTCTACCTCTTCCGACAGTGTTGTTAGTGGGTTCTCACGGGCTTCTTTCTTCTGGTAGCTGGATTTCTTCATCTGGTTGTTGGATTTCTTCAATTGAGGCTGTGTACTTGGTGGTGCTTGAAGTTGGATGCTACGATCGGCGAGTTGACGTGAGGTTGGAGGCATGGAATTGGACGGATCGTGATGGAATGTGCCTTTCTTTGGTCCATTTTGCTTGTTTGTGTAATTTTGTCTTTGGACTTTTGCTTGAACAGTTTATAAGGCTGTTTGTTCCTTCTGGTAATATATTTACCTTTTTAACACTCAACGTAACCTATGAGAAAACTTTCATATACCACTGCTCAACCCTAGAATCTATCCTTTGTTAAGGGGTCACTTGAGCCCATTTGTGATTCGATGTGGATGAGTGCACCATTAGAGAAAAAAATAAACTACAAATAGTCTTTTTTTTTTTTGGTCAAGGGATAAACTACAAATAGTCGAAGACAACATACTTTGTTAACTACAAAAATACAAAAGACAAATGTAAAAGTTGGCAAGATTTTCATCCCCATTTTGGGATGAAGGTTAGAAACTTCCATGCAATTTTTATGCAGCAATTGGAAGAGTGGGAGTCAACAAGTTACTGAACGGAGGGGGGAGGGAAAATCTGTTGTAAAACCAAGAATATATCTCTTTGTATCTATAACTCTTGTCTAAACGATCAAGTAGATTTTTTCAAATGTTGACTTAAGAGTCTTCGAAGTCTGCCGAATGTACTCAATTGTGCAAATATCCCTAAACATCTATAGATGAAGGCAATATTTAAGGCATTTACTGTAATGCGCAGGCGGCCGGTTGAAACGGTAAAAGTAACAACAGTCCACTTTGTTTATATCAATTGAATTGACTTCCTTGCTCAGAAATTAATGAGCATTAATCTTAATTAATTACTGTAAACTAACTTTGTTTATATATACATGCATGTAGCATGCCATGAATGCATAGAGGAAGGGTGAAGTGAAGGGAATTGAATTGTTGCTGAGTGCTTTTGACAAAAGGGCTTTTGAGAAAAGCAGTCCTGACCATGGCAACTGTGCGAATGCTGCTTTTTCTGGCTATCGTCTACTCTGCAGGGATTCATGTGATCGTCTCCGTTACAGACCCTAATGATGGTATTGTGTTGTTTTAAGCATCAATGTTAAATGTGTTCGTATATTTTTCTCCGAGTTAAGCCTAGTGCAACATGAGCATGCTGCAAATATTATGTCTAAGAACTCCGTTAAGGTAGCGATTGATCGATTTATATGTGTATTGTTGCAGCTGCTGTACTCCAGTCCTTAAAGGGGGCATGGCAAAATACACCTCCCAGCTGGGACAAGTCGAATGATCCCTGTGGTTTGCGCTGGGATGGAGTCACCTGCAACGATTCAAGGGTGTCTGCACTGTCAGTACTCTTGATCTTTCGTTGAGGTTTGATAGCAACGATCACTTTACTAAACATTTTTCACATTTATGCGTAGGGCATTGCCAAGCACCGGCCTGAAAGGGGAACTTACTGGTGACATTGGGGGACTCACTGAATTAAGATCCTTGTGAGTATGATTAGTCCTGTTTTTGCAACAGCATTACGTTTGAAGCTGAAACGCTAACATTGCGCAGGGACCTTTCATTCAACCCTGGCCTCACTGGTTCTCTCTCCCCGCGACTAGGTGCTCTGAAGAAGTTAAATATCCTGTAAGACCAAATGAGCGAGCAATCTTCGTATTTAGAACTTTTGAACATGCACATAAATCTTTTTATATTGAATATGAAAAACTGATGACTCTTGTGATCATTTTAGGGTCCTAGCTGGCTGCAGCTTCAATGGTAATATTCCAGATGAATTAGGCAATCTTGCAGAGCTAACCTACTTGTAAGAATTGGAACTATTAAAATGTTTGCTGTGATGACGGTAGTCTGATCTAGTTATGCATTGTCTACCATGTGAGAAAGTTAAAATGCGCGCATGACAATGATGATAAACTTGAAATACTGTCACAGTAGCATTCTCGGTTATGTTTCTTTTCCTATCTTTTTGTAAATCTTTGGTCCTTATCAGGGCTCTGAATTCAAATAACCTCACTGGTGTTATACCTCCTCCTTTGGGTAAACTCTCAAACCTCTACTGGCTGGACCTGGCAAAAAATCAGTTGAGCGGACCTATCCCTATTTCGACTGCCACTTCCCCAGGCTTAGACCTCCTGCTTAAGGCTAAACACTTGTGAGTATCCATCCAATTCCTAGTTCTTCTCAACTGTGAAATAATGAAAAGTTTTAATATGGATATTCTGCCACTGCATATTGCATAAGCATTACACTGGTTTGATGAACGCGCAGCCATTTGAACGAGAACCAGCTTTCAGGTTCCATTCCGCCCCAACTTTTCAGCTCTGAGATGACACTGACAGACTTGTAAGTCCATGACATGTACATGTTTTTGTTCGGTATTTTCAGTCATCTAACCGCTTGTCATTCTTCAACCGCAGGTTGTTAGACGGAAATAGGTTTAGCGGTTCTATTCCAATAACATTAGGACTTGTTCACACTCTTGAAGTTCTGTAAGTAAAAAACTGTCTTCAATTTGTTCTTCTTCCACATACAAGTATCTGTGTCTTGACGTATTCGGAATCAAAACTTTCCCGTTTGTAACAGTTGGCTTAATGGAAATTTTCTGACGGGAATTGTTCCATCGAATCTTAAAAACCTTACAAATGTCCATGAATTGTAAGCATCAATCTTGTAATCTGCAATGTTCTTTTTTAACCATAATCTTTTTGGTCATGTTTAAGCCCAACTTTGACACCCTAAGCCGAAAAGCGCTTACAGTTGTTAATCACATTTCACATGATTCACATTCTCTTCCAGAAATTTAGCCCGCAACTCCTTGACAGGCCCCTTACCGGACTTAAGTGGAATGAATCTCCTCAATTATGTGTGAGTAGATTACGGGGAGCTGCTGTTTCCAGTTTGAAGTTTCGACATTCCTGCAAGATTTTCTACTGTTGAACTGAAAATTTTTAGCAATTTTACCTTCAGAGACCTTAGCAACAACTCATTCGACGCGACAGAAGCTCCAATTTGGTTCACAACCATACCCACACTCACCACTTTGTAAGTCCATAGAGGTTTGCATAAGATTTTCATTGTATCTCTTCACAAGTCTTAGAATACATAACTTCGAAAACTTACTGAATTCTTTTGGTGGAAATCTCTGCTATATTATGGCAACAGGGTAATAGAATTTGGATCACTCCAAGGGACTCTACCAGAGAAGCTTTTCGGCCTTCCAGAATTACAGCAAGTGTAAGTTTTAGAGAGAACACTCGACGAAAACATGTATCAAGTTTTAAGTGTAATTATAGGGCCGTTTGATAATCATTTATTTCGAAACTGATCATTCATATTCTCCTAACTCTTAACTCTTGACAGGAAACTGAAAAACAACTCGTTTAACGAGACGTTGAACATGGGAGATAACATCAGCAAACAACTGCAGCTTGTTGATCTGCAGTACAATCAAATTTCCAAAGTAACTCTTGGTTATGAATACAAAAATGAACTAATGTGAGACAGTTCATGGTTCTTCATCTCTTTTGATTTCCATGATATTCTGTATGCATTTTCCGCTCACAATCACTTTTGGTTGACACTTTCACATGTTGCAGACTTTTCGGCAACCCGGTATGCGGTTCGGGTGCCCCAAATCTTACTTTCTGTCAGCCTCCCCGTCGAGCTACAAAATCTTAAGAGGTTAAAATAAGAGATCTTTCGCCAAAGTTGACTAGAACAGTGCGCTACCATCTGCACTCCATTCGATTCTTTATTCTGTAATTTAAATTAAATTAAAACGTCACTGAATAAAAAAACGAGAGCTTTCGACCAACCTGTGGAGGATGTTGTGTGGCTTTCATTTGAGTTCCAAGTCAACATTGTGAAATGGGGAATTATATATTCAAGTCTTTTCTCTCCTTCTTATCTTCCATGTTATAAACTCGTGCTTTGAAAAGTTCCATTCCACGTGAAATGCCACTGGTCAACTGCTAACATTTTGAAAAGGTCAAAAGCATCTTTTAGTTGTTGTTTCTACTCAAATGTCAACACAAGTAGAGCTGAGATACTTATGGTTTAGGAATTGACTTTTGTCTTTTCTATTTTTTTCTTTGAGAAATGACGTTTTACTGCAGTGGTGTAAAGTAGTTATGTTTGTGCCTTCTGGTGCGTTTTCGATTTTTACTGAGTTTCCTCTCCCTAAGGTTGTCTCCAATGGGCGGGTGAAAACAAAAAAACCCTAAATTTTTGGGTCCAAATCATTTCTAATAGGTGTATTTTGAGGTGTGAAGATCCTCGTCGGATCCTCTTTGTAAGGATAACGGAGATCTTCTAATCACATATGTTTATCGTACCTCATGCAACCCGTTTTTATCAAGTATTGTTTATATTTAATTTTAAATAAAAAAATTATAATGATTTCTGATCGTACAATGTACGCAAAACGAATGTGATTGAAAGAGGATCCTAACAAAAATGATCCAGCAAAAATCCTTCCGATATTTTGAGTATGGGGTGGGTAAATGTTCTCCTATCCCCCAAGATGGATAAGGTTTCTTGTGGGCCAAGGGCCCCGCGCAACTCTGCTCCATCACGTGAAACAAGGCCGCACGGATCCTACGCAACAGCAACAAGATGACAGAGGGATTCTCTGCGGGCGAGTGCACGACAAACATGGGTTCTACAGTCCAGGATTGGCTGGCCATTCGAATCCAATGGTTGTAGCGCCTCCTGAGTTTTGATCCAGTATGGCGCGCTAGCTATATCTTTTTTAAATTCAATGGCTCAAATTCAATATAATCAGTTTTAACTGTAATAAAAAGATCAAACGGCTCAAATTTAAATCCAACTGTCAAATTAACATTATTTATTAACCAAATCATATCCAACACCAAAACTCGTCCAAAACTCTATAAATACACATCCATGTGTTCATTAATCCATTAAAATTTCAATTTTCTCAACAATTTTTTTTGTTCATAATTTGAATTTTTTTACATCAAAATGTTTGCAAAAATAAAACAACATAGATTATACAAAATCTAATTCCAAAATTATTAACCAAAAAAAATCAACTAAATACGAAAGTTTAACAAATTATAAAGTTGGGGTGGAAATTATAGGTCTCTTACCATTGGAGAAAAAAAAAAAAACTGTCTAACCTCATACATATAGGTGAAATAATTGAAAATGTGGGGCTAAAATTTGAGAGCTCACCCTTGGACTGGAGATATCCTAACAACTAACTATTTAACTATTTAACTAAAAATAAATAAATAAACTAAAAAAAGTTAAATAACTAAAATAAATAGGAGTATATAGAAAGAGAAAAACATGTGTAGAAATTATTTTTCTAGTGGTTTTGATCATTTGACAGAACCCTAACAAATGGTAGTGTGGTACTACTTATTCCACGCTATGAACCCACAACCTCAAGAAACCCATCCGCAAATGTACTAGTCAATGTCATTATGCGCATGCCTATGTGCAGGTCAAAAACTTAAAATCCAATAGTGCTAAAGGGCATACAGATGAACATACTCATGTAACCGGTGCAAGAAAGTTCTTTTCGTTCTTTGGGGGTGTCAAAGAAAAACTAACCGAAGCTAGCCCCAAATAGAAACCTCTAGGATAACACGTCTCTCAGTGTTGCATCGATATTATCTTCCGCTTAACCGTACAAGCTGAATAAAAGCGACACAAATTGTCTTGATAAAACCTTAGAAAGAATCTCACTTGATGTACCAACAAACAATTGCATTTATTTTACGAGATTCATAACATAAAGTGAGGGTAACTCAAATACTTTTGGTCAAGTGTCGAATTCACTCTTGCTGGCTGTAGCAATGCTAATACTGGTTTAGGTGGTCACAGCACAGATGTAGGCCAGCAATGTTTGGTTTGGGAATAAAGGATTCTTTGCCATCCAAATGGAAGTAGATATTTTTGTGACAACTGTCTCTCTAGTCCAAACATCAATTTAGTTGCAAGATTAGGGAAGTATCAACTGTCACTGCTCTCTTGGATAAGAACTATAGTTATTGCAACATGCTCATAGTCACGATAACAACTTACATGAAATGAGTGTTGGCGTGAGTCAACGTTTTTTATACTTATTGTAAATTTATAATTTCTTTATGGACAGGGATTTCCTCCTCTCCTTGATTAGGGATTTCATGTATCTTGTACTTATATCAATCTTCCTCGAGAGAAGAATTTACAACAATTACCCTAAGATTCTCCTACGATTTTATAGCCAACTACCAGCTACTATGACATTCCGGTCCAATAATATATTCTCACATATATGGAAAAAAAGCCTTATACGTGCAAATGTTATATCAGGATGCAGAATAGTGATAAACTCGTTTGATGTAAGTCTTCCTCCATACCAACCATATGTATAGAGAGAGGAATAGGCTTAGCTACTTATGAGTTGAAATTAAACTTGGGATGTCGAGTTTATTTACATAAGTGGCTTTTAGGGTGGTGAATCAAACTCAAAATCTCAATTACAGGAGTGAATACTTCCGCTTGGTGGCTCGGTTTGGAACTAATATCTTACTGTTTCGTGAACTTATAAATGCTGAGACTCAAAACTTATTATTTTACACAAAACTTAATCATTTGACAGGATGAACCTTTGTCCAAACGATGCCAAAAAGTCAACAACTATAAGTCATTGGCAATTGTTAGAGCTGAGTTAATTGTGGTTATGATCATTTGACATAAGACCTTAATCAAATAGTACTGTCGTATATGTACGACTTAGTCACCAATGTCTCTGTTGCAGTCTCTGTCGTTGGTCGTAGACTTGGAAGTTTAGCACTACAACGCATTAGGCACAGACCTAAAGTCTAGCAGCCTTACGGATGAATCTGAGACTCATTTGGGGGCGACGTCTTTCAGGCTCTTACGTTGTATCGATGTTACATGTTTTTGGTTTTTTTTTTACAAACCAAGAATATAATCTTAAACCTTAAAAGCAAGAGTGATACTCTTAACTAAATGAGCCATAACTGTTTGTGATATTGCCTTCAACTTAACCATAATTAAATGTTTCATCTCAAACTATCTCAATTTAGCGTAAGGCAATTAGGTTGACTCAATATTGGATACGTTACAACCACCAGAGGTGCCTAGTGGTTGTGGGCGAATTCCAGGTTCGTATTCCACATGCCACCTCTTGGGTTCGATTCTTAGCATTGTTGAATCACAAGAAAGTAGCCAATGAGAGTCTAAAATGCCTATATGAGTCTGTTCTGAAAGATGAACTATAGTAATGAAGCCACTAGCTAGTCCCTTTAAAAAAAAAAAAAAAAAAATATGGTACATACGTACAATAATTGTTCATAGTTGATGGCCTCTGCTACTTATTTAGGTGTGTGAACAACGCAGAGGGGAGAATCAAACCCCAAGTTTCAATCACAAATTTAAATACTTTTCACTATTCGAGCTCCAAATCTCTTCCAAAATGTTGCGTTTTTTATTCCCTTAGCTTGAATTTTCTTTGTGAACGAAAAACCCTATAGTTGGAGTTGTTCTTATTGGTGGGTGTTAGACGGCAATTTGTACTTGGTTTGTGTATTTGGACTTTGACTCACTAAAAGAGAGAATTCAATATCTTTTAAGCCTATAATGCGTCCTCGTATGTTTTAATGTGTCGATCTAGACACGAATACAATCAGTTTACCAAACTGATTGCATGTAAGTTCTTCTTATTTAAGATGGGCGATGCACTTAAGAATGAATGACTTTATAAACAATTGCTATATATATAAAAAAAATATTGTTTGACTCCTTATATGTAAATAGTTATTTTTTCTTTCAAATGAACATCTTTAAAAAAGGGAGTTTTAACGAAACACTCCCGGTACTGTTCACTTTTAACAAAAATGACATTTTTACTCTAAAAAGTCACTCTTGGTACTATTCACTTATAACACCTTTTTGTCTTTTTGATTAAAACTCAAAGTTTTCAAGTCATTTTCATTAGTTTTCCTTAAAAAGAAAAATTCTTTGATTTAGAAACCCTTTAGTCATTCATATGATCACACAAATTGGTAGTTCATAATAAGGATGTTACTTGTTATCATGACTGCCGATTGATTTGGTATATATGGATGACTAAATGTTGTCCAAACGAATGAATTTTTGTAGAAATGGTTGTTAGATGGTGATAAAAAAAAAAGAACAATTCCGATAATAATACGACAAAATTATATCATGTCATGGCTGAATTATATCATGTCATGGCAAAATTATTCCACATGTATTGTCTATTAATTTTAATTGGTCAAACTGATTATTTTTTAAATTACAATTGTTGATTATTGATATTTGATTGTTATGTTCTTATTATGTGATCGATCTATCGTTATTCAATTTTGATTAGTTCTGAACATATTAGATATTTCCTTAGAAAACGACCAAACGGTGTTCATTATTTCATTCAACAAGAAAATGGATGAAACCAAGAATCGATCCTGGCCAGAGGAGAAAATTTTCATTGTGACCGAAACACGATTGATATATCACGTGTTTTTATATAAATGGTGAAAAATTATATTTTTTAAATTATTAACTTTTTAACACACATATCATATTATTTATACAATGACACGTGGTGTATTATCCCGTGTTCCGGCCTTTAGCCAAAGGAGGAGGAGCCGGTCCCCTTGAATTTCATGTCAGCGTTTTGGGACCCATCTCCACCTAAAGCCAACTGTAGACATTGAATCGCCTAGTTTAATTTGCAAGTTGTAATCTTAATTAAATTTAAATTTAATTTGCAAGTTGTAATCCTAATTAATTTTCATAATTTAATTGAGAGTCCCTTTTGGTCATATATTCAAAAGAAACCGGCTTTGCTTGTTCATATTGCTGCCTTCACTGCATTTGTATTATGCGTTTTGTCCTCTCAAATTGCGCGGGCGGGCGGAGGAAACGGTAAACCTTCCACTTTATTTAATTAATTTAATCTAATTATATGCTAATGGACTATGATTACGACAGAGAGTGATGAGATGATGGTTGTTTTTTGCTCTGGACTAACTGGAAAGATATTTTGATTTTGGTTGGTTGGTTTAATCAAATTGCTTTGGCTTCTAAGACAAGGCTTAATCATTTCAAAGAAGCTGAAAAAAGCCAGCCCTAAACCTTTCTCTCTCTCTAGATATTGTAGCCTGCAGGGTTTTTTTTTGGAGACAGTTGAAAGAACCCAACTCAGGAAATCCAGCTTCATTGCTCAGAAATAAGCAGAGCTTCCAAAAAAAGCACTTTTTTGGTTGCTTGGTGGGAACATGGAGATTTAGCATGTACATGCATGCGTGGGACTCTTAATTTTCTTCATTAAATAAAATTCCAACCATCCAAGTGGTGTAGTAGTTGGTATGTAGTGGAAGAAGATATGTTTGAAAAGTGCTTTTTTGACATTTCGAGGAAGTAAAATTTTGTACAAATGTGCATTTTGGCTTCTGCTTACTAGCTGATCGGCCTCACAGATTCACACACAAATTTCCCAAGGCAACCATGCGGCTGCTGCTGCTCTTTCTGGCTTTCTGCTTCTCTGGAATTCATGTGATCTCTTCTTCTACACACCAAGATGATGGTATGTATAGTCTTAAATATCAATATATATATATATTGATCTCTTAATTCATGGGAAAATTGGGTTTTGTGTAGTTTCTACTTTTGGTCTACAATTTCAAAGCTACCTTCATATCCGTTGACTTGAGAGGTTTTTTGTGATATCATGTCCATCTTCCTATTCTCCGTGACGATGTTCCAAATCAATCATCTGTTATTATATGGGAAAGTAAAAACGGATGACACAGAGTGATTGGTTTGAGATACCAGTATTATGCATCCTTGGTGTAGATTCTTTTGTGTGTGTACCTAGCGATTAGTCCATTTAAATTTCGTTCTAAACCCTCATTGTTCCTATTAAGGGTAGTTGATTGATTTATAAGTGTGTTGATCCAGCTAATGCACTCCAATCCTTGAGGCAGACATGGAGCAACGTTCCACCCAGCTGGGACAAGTCAAACGATCCATGTGGGGAGCGCTGGGAAGGCATCACTTGCAACGGTTCGAGGGTGACTGCATTGTGAGTGTTGTTCATCTTCGAAATTCTGATGTGATCGTTGTAATTACGAGCATTCTCGCGTACTTTCTTAATCGGATTTTGAACCAGAACCTCTTCTGATGTTCACTGTGCAGGGGATTATCAGGAATGAACGTGGAAGGGAAAATTGAAGGCGACATCGCGGGGCTCTCTGAGTTGATATCCTTGTGAGTGTGATTGTTCCTCCTTTCATACCAGCATTATGTTTGCAGTATATTATGAACTGAGCAACACACAACAAATTTGATGTCTAATTATAAAATATGCATAAAACGTGTTTATTTTCGCAGTGTCAGTTATTTTGTTTAGCTCAATCTTGATTAGGGATGGAATTCTATTTGTAACGAAGCTGAAACGTTAACATTGCAGGGATCTTTCATTCAACAAAGGCCTCACCGGTTCTCTCTCTCCACGATTAGGGGATCTGAGCAATCTAAACATCCTGTAAGAACAATTTACCAAGCTATTTTTCACATCTGCACCTTTTGAACTTTATGGAACATGAGTTTTTATATCGGATAATTATACGAGACTATTTCCATCTTTTAGGATTCTAGCTGGTTGCAGCTTCAGTGGAAGTATTCCAAGTGAATTGGGGAAACTTGGAGAGCTAACCTTCTTGTAAGAATTGGACTAATTATTCATACTGTTAGTGCAAACCAATATGATGTTTTTCTTTTCCCAAGTTTATGTAACTTTGGTTTTTCTCAGGGCTTTGAATACGAATAACTTCACCGGTAGTATACCTCCTTCTTTGGGTAATCTCTCCAACCTCTATTGGCTGGACCTGGCGGACAATCAGTTGACTGGACCTCTCCCAGTTTCAAGCGGCACTACCCCCGGCTTAGACCAACTGTTTAAGGCTAAACATTTGTGAGTATTTTCCGTTTTGAAACTCTCTCCATTCTGAAAAGAAAATGAAATTCAAGTAAGGATTATGCCACTGCTTATTGCATAAACATTAAACAGATTATATGAATTTGCAGCCATTTGAACCAGAACCAGCTTTCAGGTACCATTCCACCCACACTTTTCAGCTCCAAGATGATACTGATCCATGTGTAAGTTGATCCGAACGATCAGTTTCTAATTTGTCTGTCTATCAGTTTATGTTCTATACTTAAACTGCTTGTCATTCTTTATTTGCAGATTGTTTGATGGAAATAGATTCAAAGGGACTATTCCATCAACAATATTTTCCATTCAGACTCTCGAGGTTCTGTGAGTGAAAAGCCATCTTGATTTTTCTTTTTCTTCCACATTTAATTGTATCTGCTTCTTGACACTTATTAGACTAAAACCCTTCTTTTCTGCAACAGTCGGCTTGATAGAAATGCTCTGACGGGACCAGTCTCCTCAAATATCTCCAACCTAATAAATCTCAGTGAATTGTGAGTACAAACTCTCCAAGAAAATGCTTTGGTGTGCTTTTACCATAACCTTAGTGATGGTTAATCAGCTTTTACATGTTTTTTATATTCTCTTCCAGAAATTTCGCGTACAACAATTTGAACGGCTCTTTACCTGACCTAACTGGATTGAATGCCCTCAATTATGTGTGAGTACATGGCATGGAGCTGTCATTTGCAGTTTCAGTTTTCCAGGTTTTTCTTGTGTTGTACTGATAAATCGTAATGATTTTGCTTCAGAGACCTTAGTAACAACTTGTTTGATCCATCAGAAGCTCCGCTTTGGATCTCAACCTTGCCCTCGCTCACCACTATGTAAGTCCGATGGTGGTTACATGAAAATGTCTTGGTATATATTGATGAGTCTTGGAAGAGGACAGTGAAAACTTTATTGTGATTTCATTCTGAAATTATTTACTGTTATGATGCAGTGTTTTAGAAAATGTAGCACTTCAAGGGACTGTGCCAGAGAGGATGTTCAGCATACCGTCATTGCAGCAAGTGTAAGTATCAGGAGAATAATGGAATAATTCATCTACGTGCTGCGATTTCAATAAACTGGTCATTCATCTTTTCTGTGACTCGACAGGAAACTGAAAAACAATGCGTTTAACGACACATTTAACATGGGTGATAACATCAGTCCGCAACTGACGCTTGTTGATCTGCAGAGCAATAAGATTGAGAAAATAACTCTGGGTTATGAGTACAAAAATACATTAATGTAAGACAGTTCACGGGCTTCGATCTTAATTTTCTATGATGTTCTGTATTTTCATGGGACAATCATTCTTAGTTGTGACTTTTACATATTGCAGACTTGTTGGGAACCCATTGTGCAATGAATCTAGCTCGAGTTCTTTCTGTCAGCCTCCACAATCAAATACAAAAACGTATGCTACTAGCACGGACTGTCCATCCATTCAGTGTTGTCAATGTGGATATCCTTACAAAGGAACACTGGATTTCCGAGCGCCCTCTTTTAGGGAATTGACAAATGTGACTCTGTTTCAATCCCTAGAAACGAGCCTATGGCAGAAACTTAACCTCACTCCCCATTCTGTGTCACTTAATAACCCTTTCTTCGACATCGATGACCATCTTAAAATAGATGTGGCTCTCTTTCCACCTACAGGAACATATTTTAATAGGTCTGAGATTATTAGGATTGGTTTTGAGATGAGCAATCAGATTTACAAGCCGCCAGAGGGGTTTGGACCCTTCGTTTTTAATCCAGCTCAATATAATTTCCCAGGTAATTTTAAATCAGAGTGTTCATATACACTTTCCCTGCATTAGATGATCAATTAAACTGACAGTAAAAACCCCGAATTGTTTCAGACACGCATAAAAGCTCTATGAGCACTGGTGTTATTGTTGGGATATCAGTTAGTTGTCTCGTTCTTGTTGTGGGCCTCGTGGTAGTAGGAATTTACGCCATTAGGCAAAAGAAACGTGCGGAAAGAGCCATTGGTTTAAGCAGACCTTTCGGTAAGTGATCATTCCTGTTGTGGATAATTTCTAGACTGAAATTTTGTCACTAATAACTACTCTCCTCTATCTTCCAGCTTCTTGGGTGCCAAGCGGAAATGATAGTGGCGGTGCACCACAGTTAAAGGGAGCAAGATGGTTTTCGTATGATGAGCTTAAGAAGTGCACCAATAATTTCTCTGACAGTAATGAGATAGGATCTGGCGGCTACGGGAAGGTATATATACAACTCATTTAGTAACATCTATGAAATTGTGCTTGAAGCTAAAAGATTATTTTTTCTGTACTTTTCGGTTGGCTATCCATAGGTTTACAGGGGCATGCTTTCTGATGGACAAGTGATAGCAATCAAAAGAGCTCAGCAAGGATCAATGCAGGGAGGCCTCGAGTTCAAGACTGAAATTGAGTTGCTCTCTCGCGTTCATCACAAAAATGTCGTTGGTCTTTTGGGATTCTGTTTCGAACAAGGAGAGCAGATGCTGGTTTACGAGTTTATGCCTAATGGAACACTTAGGGAAAGCTTGTCAGGTCAGTTTTAGATTTTACTTTTCGCTATTTCATATATTTAGTTTTATGTGCTTCATTTAGTACCATTGATTTCACATGTAATGATAAGATTTGTTCTAATACGAGTTGCAGGGAGATCTGGTATTCATCTCGATTGGAAGAGGAGACTCCGAGTCACTCTTGGCTCGGCAAGAGGACTGGCTTACCTACATGAGCTTGCAAATCCTCCTATAATTCACAGAGATGTGAAGTCCACCAATATTCTATTAGATGAACATTTAACGGCGAAGGTTGCAGATTTTGGCCTCTCGAAGCTGGTCAATGACAGCGGAAAAGGACATGTCTCGACTCAGGTCAAAGGAACACTGGTAAGTTTACAATTAAGCATTTCGAATGTTATCATTTATAACTACCTGAAATGTGATCTTCTAGGGTAAGCACTAAGCAGGAAAATCGTGTTTTCCAGTTTCAACATTTCTTGTATTGTAAGTTACTGTCTACACTTTCAGGGCTATCTGGATCCTGAGTACTACATGACTCAACAATTGACCGAGAAGAGCGATGTATACAGCTTTGGTGTCGTTATGCTTGAACTGATAACTGCTAGGCAGCCAATCGAGAAGGGAAAATACATTGTCCGCGAGGTACGGTTGGTGATGGACAAGAATGACGAAGAGCATTACGGTTTGAGGGAGTTAATAGATCGAAACATTCGAAACTCAGGAACTCTTATCGGGTTTGGGAGGTTCTTGGAGCTAGCCATGCAATGCGTCGAAGAATCAGCTGCAGATCGTCCCACGATGAGCGAAGTTGTGAAGGCTATCGAAACCATTCTGCAGAATGATGGGATGAACACAAACTCAACATCAGCATCTTCATCAGCCACAGAGTTTGCAGCATCAAAAGGTGCTCCGAAACATCCCTACAACGATGGCTTGCCAAAAAAGGAATTCAATGACAGCACCGGCTCCTTTGATTACAGCGGTGGATACGCTGTTTCAGCGAAAATCGAACCCAAGTAGTAATTAAGGAGTGCAACGGAGTTTTGTGTTAATTAATTTCTTCTTTCGTAATTGTAATTTTCTGTATCCATATATACATAAATGTAGCTAAAGAATACGTAGCGTTCTTAATTTCAACTGACAAATAGACATGTAATATTTTTACATTGTGTCTTAGTTCTTTTAGTTTTGATGCAAGACTTCTTTAAACGTGCTTTCTAACATTTCTTCCAGGAAAAAGATTGTATGAAAACTCAACAGTTGAATTTTTACTGAAAGTTTGAGTTAACACTCACGATTTATAATCGGGTTTTCGATTATCTAAAAATAATTGTAAAATTTATTTTTGGCTGTCATTTTCGTTGCAGACGTAGCTTTTAAAAATTTATGTAGGACATTTCAGAGATATTCCAACTGTCAAAACGGATTTGATCGTGGTCACAAATATTTTTGGTTGATGTTTATGTTTTTTATTATTTTTTTATTATCAAATGATAAATTTTGTTAGATTAGCCATCGACGGAGTTTGAACTCACCCGTCATGCAAAGGCTCAACACGTTTCCACGCTGTTGTAAAAGGCCACTTGCTTCACAAAATTAAATATTCAATGAAAATACTTACGTAAATTAATAAATGGTGAAACTACTTACAATGGTGTAAAGTTCAATGGTCGCAAAAGTGGGTGAGTGTTACTCAATAGTCACATTTTCACAAAAAAAAAGTGAAAATATGAGCAAGCATACATCAACAATTAAGCGTTCATTTGGAAGCTTCTAAAATAGTTGAAAGCATTTTCAGTGAAAATACTTTTAAAACCATTCTTAATAAAAATGCAAGTGAATTCTAGAAAAAACACTTGAAGCGTTTCCTGCAAGGAAGCACTTCAAGTGCTTTAGAAACTTAAAAATATTTTATTTACAAGCACTTTCAGCCGTTATTTTAAAAGCACTCTCAAACGAGTCCTAACAATTTTTCCATACCTTAATTACCCGATTCTAACATTTATTTAATTATCTACTAGCAATCCTTCCATCCTTTTCTCTCTAAAATTAATTTTTCCCCCTATTGTTCGATTTCAAATATAAGGCAAAATCTGATAAAAACAGAGGTAATGATAAAGACTTATTTTATCATCCAAATCAAGGAACACTATTTTATTTTTACCAGAATAAAAGGACTGTTTTATCGACAAAAAAAATTAAATGACAAAGACTAGTTTAACAAATGGAGAAAATTAATAGATCATCGAGCAAGCAACTGCCTCTATTTTTGTATTTTGGTGCCATTTCTGAAATTTAGATAGCATAACTAACTACCAAACATAAATAAAACTGAAACAATAAAAAAAGTATGTAATAAATAATGTACAAGTGTATACTCTATAGTTTATTGGGTAGAAAACAGATATACCCATACCAAATACACAAAAACAACTTGTATGGAACAAATTCATTGTCATTTTGCATTTCATTCTGATGAGTCATGTGTAGGGAAACTTACGCATAACACTGGACTAAAACGCTAAGGTGACGATGAACTCGTTTTACGAGGTCATCTCTAGTCAAAGGGCTAAGGCAACATTGAGCTCTAAAATTGACAAAATTAGTAGCTAATCAAAGGGCTAAAGAGATAAGGCTAAAAGAATCAGACTAAGTTTGGCCTCATCGAATGCAACATGCAGCTTCAAAGTAGACTAAGTTTGTTTTTTTTTTTTAAACAATAAAAATATATTAAAGGGAAAACCCACGGGTACAACCGTTCCCTACAGAATCATACTGAAGAGCATGAAGAGCAAATGAAGGAATACAATGATCCCAAATAAGACAATCAGTAATAAGAAGGCCATTTCAAGCGAAGGCATATGTCACAAAGTTAGCCTCTCTATAAATATGCTTCCAATCAATGCAATCAAAATTGGTCGCCGTCCACTTGATATCTTCAATAATAGGAACCATATTCCATGGCATCTCACCCCGATCCAACACTGACTGAATGACCAACTTAGAGTCACCTTCAACCATAATTTTTTTATAGCCCTTCCTTTGAGCAAAAAGAAGGTCCTCTTTGAGAGCCCTAGCCTCCACTTCAGAAATAGTGGCACCATCCAGATTTAAAGCTCCACATCCAATAATCTGCCCATTATGATTCCTTAAGACAAATCTGCCGCCGCCTTGTCCCCAGCCACAGAACCATCAAAATTTAACTTAACAAAATTCTTATCCGACGGATGCCATTTAACAATTGTGGAAGTATCATCAGTATTTCTTCTTAAACCTTTACCATTGGCTTTAAGATATTGTTCACCCATAGATATAGCCAATAACTTAGATCTTGCCGGGATGGGCAAAACATTTCTAAACACCATATTATTACGATCATTCCAAATTTGCAACAAAGGAGCAAACACAAGCTCAAATCACTAGGGACTTCCTTATCAACATGCTTTAAAGAATTTAGTTAGTCTACTGCTAAGTCGAAGTTAGCATTAGTGAAATTTGAACAAAGGTCCCAAATCAATTTAGTGACACCAGAATTAAAAAATAAATGCATTGGTCCTCGTCTACGGAATTACAAAAAGGACACATCTTATCACTATTAATTACTATATGACTTAATCTTTTTCTAGTTTGTATCTATCACGAATGAACAACCACACAAACATTTTAACTTTAGGAGGAATATTAAGTTTCCACATCTTATTAATTAACTTATGCTTTGTAGATTGAGTCAACGTCCCTTTCTGAATCCAAGTAGCTGATTTAACAGAGAACTTACCATTTGTATTTGGACCCCAAACTAGCACATCTTTGGAATCCTGCAAGGGAATCAGAATATTGCAAATTTTCCCCACAATTTCATTACTAACCACTTGCGAAAGCTTTCTCCTATCCCAACAATAATTATCAATAAATTCATTAACTTTCAAGTCCCAATTAATGTTTTGGTTGTCAATATTGGGTAAGAGATGGAACAACGGGTAAGGAAAAACCCAATTGTGGGACCAGAACAAAATGTCCTTACCATTACCCACTCTTCATCTCATACCCTTAAGAATAACATCCCTACTTTTCAAGATACCTTTCCAAGCAAAATAATGATCTTGTCTAATTTTATTATCTAGAAAATTTTCCTTTCTAAGGTACTTACTTTTCACTAACTTCACCCACCAGTTATCCTCCTCAGTCATAACCTTCCAACCCAACTTAGTGAGACAAGCATTATTAAAATGATCAAGTCTTCTAACTCCAAAACCTCCCATTTTCTTAGGAGCACAGACCGAATCCCAAGCCATTGGAAAGATTTTTTTGTCCCTACCCCAGAAAAAATCCCTACACTCTTTATTAAGCTTATTGACAATCTTGTCAGGACACTTAAAGCAAGACATAACATGATTAGGCATACCCGTTAGATTAGAGTTAATTAAAGTAAGCCTCCCCGCTCTCTAAAGAGTGCTTGCTTTCCAACCAGCTAATTTTTGCTTAACCCTCTTAGGTAACTCATTACCATTAACTTGGTCTTTCCAGAAAACAATATTATAAATTCCTAGATACTTACCAATAGTAGTTTTATGTTGAATATGTAAAATATTAACAATATCAATTCTAGTTGGAGAAGTGGTATTCTTGGAAAAATGCAAGGACCACTTATGAAAGTTTATTTGTTGGCCCGCCGCTTTAGAAAACATATTAAGGATTTGAAGAATATTCCTCGCACCCCTCGGCGTGGCCTTAGCAAATAGGAGACAATCATCAGCAAACACTAGATTTGAGATTTTAAATCCTCTAGGCGAGGACAAAATACCAATATGAGACTTCGGATTATTTGTTAGGCTATTGATGTGTCTAATTAATGGTTCCATACAAATGATGAAAATATAAGGGGACAAAGGGTCCCCTTGTCTAATTCCCCGCTTCGGATAAAAAAAAAGGAACTTCAACGAAAAGCTTCCGGTACTGTTCACTTTAATGAAAAACCACATTTTTACACTAAAAAGTCAATCCTTGTACTATTCACTTTACCCTTTATTTTGTCCTTATCGTTAAAACTCAAAGTTTTCAAGCCATTTTCATTAGTTTTCCTTAAAAATAACCATGAAGTCGCCCATTTATAAGCACAGAGAAGGAAGGAGAAGTAATACATTCCATAGCTAATTCAACCCAACGATTATCAAAACCAAATCTAAGAACATACCGAATGTAATCCCAGTTTAAGTAATCATATGCCTTTTCCAGATCCAGCTTGACACCCATAGCTCCAGTTCTTCCTTTCATCCTATTGAAACCAGCAAACATTTCGTGAGCAATAAGAATATTATCCTGAATGGCTCTGCCCAGAGCAAAATCACCTTGATTTTGAGAGATGCAAAGATCCAAAAGAGGTTTTAGTGTCTTAATGATGATCTTTGCGATAATTTTATAACTAAAATTACACAAACTAATAGTGTAACATCCCACATCGCTCAGGGGAGTGATCCTTATATGTATATTCCCACCTCTTCCTAGCACGAGGCCTTTTGGGAGCTCACTAGCTTCGGGTTCCGTAGGAACTCTGAAGTTAAGCAAGAAAGGGGCTAGAGCACTCCCATGATGGGTGACCCACTGAGAAGTTGCTCGTGAGTTCCCAGAAACAAAACCGTGAGGGAATGGTAAGCCCAAAGCGGACAATATCGTGCTACGGTGGTGGAACGGGCCCTGGAAGTGATCCATCCCGGGCCGGGATGTGACAAATAGGCCTATAGTTACTAATAGTTTCCGGATTATCTATTTTAGGAACTAAAGCGATGTTAGTATGATTTATGAGTCTTAAGCTGGAACCATTTTGGAAAAAAACTTTGACCAAATAGGAAACAGAGTCCCTAATTTGGTCCCAACAACCATGAAAAAAGGCCGCACTTAAACCATCAGGACCCGGGGCTTTAAGAGCTCCAATACTGCACACAGCATCCCAAATTTCCTCATCTGTAACAAGAGACAACAAACTTTCATTATGATGATTAGAAACACAAGGTTGAATGATATCTGCTAAATTACTTAGGTCAGCCCCCGAGGGAGGACTGTCACAGGAAAATCGCTTTTTAAAATTGTGCACAAAAACTTGTTCAAGGCCTTGACCAACTGATCACCAAAAACCATTCTCATCTTTGACTTTTGTAATTTCATTCATTTTTTTACGAATAGTGGCCACAATTTGGAAGAATTTAGTATTCTTATCCCCAAGTTGTAGCCAATTAGTTTTAGCTCTCTGGGCCCACATAATTTCTTCACAAAGTAACACATGATTCAATTCATCTCAAAGATATTTTTCCATCATCAAATCAACAGAGTTGTTACTCATAATTTGCTTTTGAAGCTCATCAACTTCATTTAACAATTCTTTCTTTTTCTCCTTTAAAATGCCAAAAGTGTCCTTGTTCCATTTACAAACTAGAAATTTAAACTTACCAGCACACTCTGAATTTATCTATAGGACTAACAGTAGTGTCACAATGCCAAGAATTTTGCACAAACGTTTTAAACTAAGGATGATTAAGCCACATAGCCACAAATTTAAACGGGTGTGATGGCCTCTGGGAATGTGAAAGAATTGGAAGGAAGCAGATTTTTTGGTTCTTCTCTGGCAGATTTTTTGGTCTTCACATGGAGAAGAAGATAAAGTAAGCATATTTTTTGGTTCTTCTCTTACAGAATTTTTGGTCTTCACGTGTTTTGGTTCTTCTCTGACAGAATATTTGGTCTTCACGTGGAGAAGAAGATAAAGTAAGCATATTTTTTGGTTCTTCTCTTACAAAATTTTTGGTCTTCACGTGTTTTGGTTCTTCTCTGACAGAATATTTGGTCTTCACGTGGAGAATATTTGGTCTTCTCTGACAGAATATTTTTTTGTTCTTCTCTACCAAAATTTTTGGTTCTTCTAAGCAAAGTTACTTGCTTCCAATTCTTTCATACAAAATCCTGTGCCACACACACACACACACACACACAGACACACAAAAAACCGTACACACACACACACACACACACACAAAAAACCGTACACAAAACCGTGGTTTCATACAAAACCATGTGCCAAAACCGTGTGCCACACACGCACACACGCACACGCACACACGCACACACGCACGCACACACGCACACACACAGATGCAGACGCAGACTCTCGATCATTCCACACACACACACACACACACACCTTCCCTCTCCTTCTTTCTTCTTCTCCGGTTCTCCCCCCCATCTCTTCTCTGCGGACGAAACCAGATCCCTTCTTCTCCACCCCCCCACTCCCTCCCACTTCCCAGAATCCCTTTTTCCCCCCACCTTTCTCTCCCGATTCCCAGATTCCTTTCCTCCCCCCCCCCAAAACACCTTCCTCTCCAGATTAGCACTTGGAAAGAGCCCCTTCCCCCCCCCCCACTTTTGCGCCCATATTCCCTTCTTCCCCCCCTTCCCCCCCCACCCCACCCCCCCCCCCCGCGTTCACGTTCTCGAAGTCCCTTTTCGCCCCGCCAACACACACAGATGTTACAGCTTCAACAAATTTCCAAAAATCCGTTTGTTGGGGGTCTCCTCTCTCGGGTGCCTTCCCCTGTTCTCTTCGCCCCACTTCTGTGTTTCAGATTCCCACCCCCCGGCGCTATTCTCGCCGCCGCGACTCTTCTTCCCCCCCCCCCCCCCCAACTCTTCGAATCTCTTTGCCCCCACTTTTTTGTTTCAGATTCCCTCTCGGGCAACTCTTCTTCCCAGATATTTCCGATATCGATATTTCAGTGTAGGGTTCTCTTTTGCAGTCGGCCGGATCTTCTTCTCCGGTTAGCATAGTTTCAAAATATCACGATAATTTCGGAAATATCGCGATATTATCGATAATATCGATAATATCGCGATATTTTGACGAAAACCAGTTGGATAGTAATTAAAATATCGGTACCGTGAAAAACCGATAATATCGGCGATATTTCGCCGATATTATCGGCATTTTGTTCCTTGATAGTAACCAATAGACACTTCCTTTCGAATTAGGACAAGTACAACTGTTTTGTTCAGTTACCAAAGATCATAAGCTTTTGATTGGTTCTTGTGAATTGTACTTGATGGGGAAATCCGTGGCCCTATATTCTATGTTTCTATCTGTAGGATATGTGTACCTTCGGAGAATCTGAAAACTAATTATGGGCACATACAAAATTTTTTCTGTAAGTATTGGCATTTAATCTGTCTTTGAGATGAGAAAATTAAAGATCCACAGTGAAGAAATATCTTTATAATTTACCATACTAGTTTCTCCATCTGTGGTTCTATTTATTTCGCGGGTCTTCCCAGTCTTTCATAGTTGCTGCCTAATTAACAGAATTTGTATCTTGGGATCACCCGCCTATCCAGGTTCTTGTGGTTTGGGTTAAGGCAGCCATTCACTAATCCATGATATGAGAATTAATTTTTTGACTCTCGTGTTTGGCATTTAAGGCCTATAGGAACCATTGCAGCAATATTTTATTCATTTGGTCTACAAACATGGTCAATAATTTGAGTGATGTGATTCAGGCATCTCAAGTCTTCAATGACCTGATTGATTTCTCTCCCTTTATTTGTTTTGTGCCAGGATATACTAAAGCTGAAAATGAAACCAAAAATATCAGTGCCGTTCACAACAATGAACAAGCCAGTGTCGTTCACAACAACGAACAAGCCAGTGTCGTCCACAGCAATGAACAATCAAAAGGCATGTTAATGTTCAATGCCTTCTAAGGTTTGTCTATCCTTTTTACTTGCCACGTAATAGATTCTAACTCGAATTTTGTTTTCAGTAACTGCAGGAGTTTCAGCTCCACCTCATGATGGTCCGCACTCACTTCCCATTGAAAATGTATGCATGAATCGGCCATCTTTTTTCCTTGGAATCTGATTAACATGCTAACAGATTCTGTTCTTGTATAGCTATCGCCTTCTGCTCTGTTTAATTTGGATCTTTGTGGCAGAACTCTAAAGCTGGTGACTCAGCTCAAATCATTGATTATGCGAAAGGTGGTGTGGATCAAAGTGGAAAATCATGCGAGTTGAAGTTTGGGAGCTACTGCCTTTGGCGTGAACAACATAGAGAAGACATGAAGGATGCTATGGTGAAGAGATTGAAGGATCAACCATTTGTGGCTCGAGCATATTTTCCTAGTATCGCGAACTTCCATCACAGGACAAGTTGTCTCGTGAGTTGAGACAAAATATTCAGGAGGTGGAGCGTGTTCTTAGTGAAAGTACTACAGATGTTGATCTTCCCCCACAGTAAGTCATGGAAACTATTCGTTTATATTCCCATTTTCCGCTCATTCAATGACAACAAAAAAGGGTTTGTACTACAGATGTTTGTGCCTTCTGGTGCGTTTTCGATTTTTACCGATTTTACCGATTTTTACCGATTTTTACCGATTTTTGGGTCCAAATTATATCATATATACTAAAACCCAGTTTTCGGTGGGAACTGTTCATCACTAGTGATTTGACGAATTTGCCCCTCCAGCTGTTACCATCTTCCGCCTTTTTTCCTGCCTTGCACAATAAATTTACTAATTTGTCCCTGATGTACACGTGTTGGTCGTCATGGTTTTTCCATTTGTTTCCAGAACAAAGCCTTTTCGTTTCTTTCCACACGAATCTCTCCATTTTCCCTGAAATTGAAACAAAAACCTGCGTTCATCCAAATTGACCCTACAATCCCAAAACCAAAATTCATCCAAATCGTTCCAATTGTCAACCTCAAATCGAAATCATAGAGTTTCGTGAACGGCTTGCCTTCCCTATCTCAAAAATGAAAACATCTCAGAAACTTACGACCTGTTTGGTATCCTATTTGAAATTTTTTATCATTTCTCAAAACATTTCTTGAAAACAATTTTCTTTAAGACTCAAAAACTTGATTGGTTTGCGATTTAAATTTTTTAAATCTTACAACTTAAACTAGACGAAGAGATCTAAAAAGAGGGGGTCGCAGGAGAGGGAGAAAGATGAGAGATGAGGAAAGAAAGTAAGAGATGATTGAAGAAAAGAGAAAGAACAGAGATGTTACACCCCACCCCCATTTTTATGTAAAAATGATTTTTAATTCTTAATTGGTGTGCCCAAAGGGCCCACCTTATGTTTTTGTGTCCCCCATTCTCGTCACTTTTCCATCTCTCTCAGTCATCTCTTTCTCTTCTCTGTACCCTGTGACCCTTCTCTTTCTTTCAACTCTCTGCTCTCTCTCCCGTATCTCTCGAAACCCTCTCATCCCGCGACCCACAACCATGTTCACCCATCACCACACCACCTTCCCCGGCGTCAGCGGCGTCGTCGTCATCATCATCATCATCCCGTCGCCTCTCTTTCTCTATCTAACTCTCGACACTCTTCTTCTCTTTCTAAGCTCCGAGAGCTTCACCTAGCCTCACCTAGCCTCACCTTAGCTCCCTCACAAATCAAACGAAAGAAATTCACATATTTGGAATTTCTGAGACTTGAGGAACCCTACAATGCACTTGCATGTGCCATCAGAGCATCGTGGGATGATCTGCCATGATACCCGAGAGCTTTGAGCTCTAACCTTCAATCCTAGGTGAAATTCTTTCCTTTTATTTGAGTTCTGGGTATCTATCTGTGATGAGGATTATGTCGAAAATCTTTGGGGTTAATCTCTCTGTTTGGAATAAGTGCATGCATGTCATTTCGGCGACGAATTTCGGCGAATGTTGTTGAGTTCGAAGCTAGGTGGTGACTGTTTTCTTGGTGTTTAGCTCGCTTTAGACTTTTAATGTATTGTTGGGCTAACCTAAGGTTGAATTCGTGGGTTTAACTCTCTACATGCACTTATTCTCTTGGTCTCAGTTTTCGACGGTGAACCCTGTGCTTTTTCTGGCGAGTTTGAAGGTGTTGGCACTTGAACTCGTTTGAATACTATTCTAGGTAACTAGATACCTATTTGCATGTGAGTTTGGGCTAGAGATAACTATGTATTGACATGCATACTCTCTGCCTACTATTTCCAGAATCTGGCGCAGCGGAACCGTGTGTGGGTGTGTGTGTATGTGTGTGTGGGCTGCGTGTGTGTGAGTACTGTGCACATGTATGTGTGTGTGTGACAAGGTTCTAAAAAACGCTAGGCGCTAGTCGGGCGGCGGGCTAGCGCCTAGCGCCTAGGCGCCTAAGCGGATTTAGGTAAATTTCTTGTATATCTTGTAAATAAGTGCATATTGACACCTAAAAAAAAAAAACTATACTTGTATGGATAATAAATTAATGATAAAATGCAAATTAGGTACACTATTTCCATAAGTATTGGATGAACTTGTAGTAAATCCATAATTTGCAAATTAGATACACCATTTCCATAAGTATACCACCATGAAACCAAAAAAGAAAAAAACACACAATTAATAAAATAAAATAAAAAATATATATATATATATATATATTTATAAACCTCCTAGGACTGCCTAGGGCCGCCTAGCCCTCCTATCCCGCCTAGCCGCCTAGGCCAAACTCGATTTTTCCGCCCGATTTGCCCAAAAATGCCTCGGTTGCTAGGTGCCGCCTAGGGCGTTTTTTAGAACATTGGTGTGTGAGTACTGTGCACGTGTGTGTTTGTGTGCTGTGACGTGCGTGTGTGTGTGTGTACGCGCGCTGTGCCGTGTGTGTGCGTTGTGTGTGCCTTGGGTGTGTGTGTTGGTTTGGGCCTAAGCCCAAACCACCCTTTTTCACCCTAACCCTTTTTAACCAAAAACCTTAGGACCTAAAACCCAAAATCTTTCTTAGACCAATTACGATGTTCTGAATCCGTTTTTGGAGTCCATTCCCTGGAATTCTATCGTTTGGGCATAGTTTGATAAATTTTACATTTTTGTGCTTAGGTGAAGTTGCTAGTAGGGTTTTCCTTAATTTTTTTCCGCACAACTCTGCTGCTACGGAATACCTGTGAGTGGACCCCTTCTAAAATTGCATGATTTTATAGTTAAATTACATAATTGAATAGCATGCCTACGAGTTTTCGAATTGATTTTTATGATGAGCATGTTTATTGAAAATTTTGATTTATCGTCTCATTTTCGTGAGGGAATAATTGTTAGCCTATTTTGAGCAATATTTTGATATATCGTATTTTCTATTAAAACCATGATCTGGTAAACTATCTGATGGATGGCAATAGGATGCTAGAACATGTTTTCGAAAAATCCCGCTTCATGGTATAGATGATGGATGACTCTATCCCACGAAGTGGTATTCTGTGAGATACGTAACTATTTGTGCGTACCTAGTGGACACTATGCCGCCTGGGGCGAGGATCTGGTGTTGGCATTGAGGCCGGGAGAAATAATCCCTAGCGAAAGGCTGAGGGACACGGAGACAGGCATTGGGCCAGGAGGGAGTTATCTCTGATTATGGGCACAGAGACTTAGGTGCAGGCAAGGGGCCGAGAGTATTATTATTCAGTGATCTTACTGGCAGCACACCGCGCTTATGAGACGATTCATGCTTTGGTTTTACGCAATGTCTTTCCGCGATATATCTTTTGAGATGTTTATGGCATGCTAAGGTTTTCAGTAAAGCTATCACTTATTATGCTAGTAGTTTTCATTATAAACTGTGGGGGTTAGTATGTTGATAACTGTTTTATTATTATTGTATATATAAACTTGGTCCACTCACCTTTGTTTTGCGCCCTCATTCAGGACTTAGAATCGAGGCAAACAATCCCGGCGTCAAGGCACTTCCGTATTGGCATCTTCGAGTCCTCTCGGTGTAGGATCCATCCTTTGCTTCATTCAATTTTATATTTTTTTCTTTTAGTGTTTTAGTTAGTTGTATGCTCTGAATACATTCCTGAAATGCATATTCTTTATTCCCTTATATTTATAAGTCTTATCTATCCCTTGTTTTAAGCATTTGCACTAAAAAAATGACTTTCGTCACCCTCGGGTGTCGGCCAGCACGTGCCTATCCTAATTTTCGGGGAATATCGAGATCAGGGCGTGTCAAGAGAGGATCGGACGAGATAGAGAGGAAGATGAGTGAGAAAGAACCGAGAGAATGAAGAGAGCGAATTGAAGAAGAAACGAAAAAGGTAAAAAAAAACAGGAGAGAAAAAGAAGAAAAGAGAGAGATAGATTTGGAGTAGGAGGGGAGGAGGGAGATAAAAGAAAGGAGTGAGTTTAAGTGTAAAAACTCTAAAAACTCACTTTTTAAGTTTTTAGATATTAGACTATATTTTTGAGTTAGTCTTGAGTTCAGTTTTTAAAAATAGTTATGTACCAAACAAGTTTTTAAGGCCTAAAACTTGAAAATTGTTTTTGAGTTTAAAAAGTTGGATTCAAGTAGAATATCAAACAGACCCTTAGCCTTCCCTCTCCTGAATCCCGTTCGGGTTTGAAGAAAATTTTGAAACTCAGAAAAACCTTCGGTTTCCTGGTGAGTTCTCTGATTTTAGGAAAGATTGATGGGTTTGGTTTCTAGGTTCTCTATTATTTGTTGGAATTTTTTATGATTTTAATTTTTAAAATCTGGGTTTTGTTTGTTGATTGGGATAAATTCTGATTGGGAAGCCCCCTATGTGTTTCTCCCTTCTAATCTCTCAGATCACTTCTCTCTCTTCCATCCCTTCCATTGTTTCGGACTCTTGACCTTTTGCATTTGTATTTTACTATTGAAAAGTTTCAACTTGACTGAATATTTTTAGTTATTTCTGGCAATATTGCATAATGGTTTGAATGTTTGCTTGATTTTGCACTTCCATTTTATACTTTTGTTTGTCTTCTGGCCGGTTGGTGTTGTTTTGCCGTTCTCTTTGAGGTGGAAAAAATGAATTTACGAATTCTGGACAGCACTTGCCCAGTCTATAGGATGTGAAAGGTAAACATTTAAAGGTGGAAAAAAGTACGTGGGAATGTAGATTACAGATGGGGTGGGGTAGTTTTCTGTGCAGGTTATAGTGATTGGACTGCAAAATTTGCAAAAGGCAATTACAAAAATGTGGTTTTCTTATGCTTAAACAATTGTTATTTAGATCAGTGAAACGAACACTAGACAAATTTAGTTTCATACTACTACCAGCTGGTATTTCATCTTTGAACTGCATCAGTCTTGCCAAGTGTTTTGTAGTAGTGGCCATGCTTTATACTGATTCGTGCGGTCGTACCAGGTGCCAATATTAGAAATCAATTTTTTTAAGGCACGGTAAATTAAAGCTGTGGATTTTGTGTTTTTTTGCTGTTTTTATTACTCTGGGATGTTGATTATTCTTTTCAGACTGGTCAATTTTTTTACAGGTTTTTTGCCTTGGGGAATTATAGATGTGTGAAGTGGGATGTTATCACGGTTGATATGAGTTTGCTAACTTTGTTCATTTTTATGAGTTTCCCTAGTTTTATACAGTTTACTCAGTTGATGACAGTTGGTGATATTTTTTTTTATTACAAGATTTGGAAAACCTTAGTAATTGAGGTTTTCAAACTGTTTTTTGCTAGCTTTGATGGTGCTTTATCCTTGAGGTAATTAACGTAGACTTCTGTGTTTATTTGATAAAGCTTTATTTGTACAGTTTTGTTTCATTTTCTATAATTGGAGTTAATTTGGTTTTATTATTGGCGCGTTGGAATCTGTTTTTCCATTTGGTCAATGTGTCTATGAATGCATTGTGAGAACTAAATGAATGACAACTATTTGTAATAAATTTTCATCTAATATCATCTTATATGTAATTGGATTAAAATTTGATAATATGAAATAAAGTCATTCTTACAGATTAGAAACAAATATTAAAATCTTTGGGTGTCACATTACATGTGTGAAACTGATTTTTTGATCTGTTTAAGTGCTTGTTGCCAACTGTTACGATTAGCTAATGCATTACTGTGTAACCTATGTTGGCAGGTGAAAAAAATCTTTCGTTGGTTTGAATTATTTGTTCGGGTTTTCATTTAGTTTTTTTTTTTAACTCTGTTTCTCCTAAGGGATTTATACATGTATAACACAAGAAACTATTATTGTTTTTCTGGTTGGAAAATATATAGTTGCAGTGGTTCACTGTGATGTGGAAATGAGGTTTTATTCTTTTTTAGGAGTTTTTTTTTGTTTTACATGATTACTAAATCGAGTGCGGTTGGTGATATTTTTTTTTACAGGATTTGGAAAACCTTAGTGATTCTGGTTTTCAAAGTATATTTTTTACTAGCTTTAGCCGCGTTTTCTCCTCAAGGTAACTAACTTAAACTTTTACATCTATTTATTAGAGCTTTAATTGTACCGTTTTGTTTTCGTTTTCTATTATCAGATTTAATTTAGTTTTATTATTTGCATTATGTTAAATTAGAATGCAGTTTTAAATTTAAAATTGTGTTTCTGTTTTAAAACTGGGACAATATTCGCCAACCATTCGACGTATCGAGCTGTCCGAATAAAATTAGCTTTGAAAAGTCGAACGAGTTCGTCTTTTATGTCGAGCTGAACTTTGGTCGAGAATCGTTGGGGGGTTGGCGGAAAGGTTTACAACCAGCCTTGATGCGTAATTTGTGCTTGACGAGTGTCTAAACCAGGTATCTCATGGTAACTCCAAGCAAAACAATCTTTAAATTCTTCGAGTAATTTACAAAGCTTGGTTTTCATAGGTTGGGGTAATAAAGCATTAATAAATAAAGGCCGAGGGTCATCGGCCGTTCCAACATTTATTTCATCCAATGGATCTTTGACTTGGGGTCGACTGTCTTCGAGCTCGGTTGGGGCAGCTTGGACTTCATCAAGTGACAGGACTGGACCATTGTCTCCTTCAGCGATGAACTAGACTAAGTTCACGTCGAAATTCGGTTGCTTGGAAATAGTATACCAATGGGCCAGTAGGCATTCTATGATAGATGAAACCGCAGCCCGACATCTATCCTGTTTGGTATCATACATCAGGATCGTCAATTATGTTGGCCAACCCGAGGCCGATTCCTGGTGAACAATCTCGGTGCCAACCTCGATGGCTTTCTAAACTGAAATCCGAGTCGGCCGCCCTTTGTCGTTAAAACCCTGCAGGGTGATGTAGTCGACGTGATCATCGTAATAGTGAGCTTGAATCATATTGGCTTCGAACGGCTAATTATCGGCTAGATAAACTACGATCGATTTGTTGTCCCAGAAGATGAGGACTTGATATAATGACGAAGGGATACAACTAGTTTGGTGGATCCAGTCACGACCAAGCAATGCATTATACTCGATCTTTGAATCGATTATAAAAAATGCGATCATGTGATTTCGACCTGCGATATTCACCTCTAAAAGAAATACTCCATTGGTCTAAGATTTATCACCGACAAAGCTACTCATGGTTACCTCTGATGGAATGAGTTCGTCGTTGAAGCGACGTAGTGTTTTCATGACAGAAACATGCATGATATTGATCGTTGCTCCACAGTCAACAAAAATCTTGGAAACCGAGTATCCTTCAATATGGGCCGTGACATACAATGGTTTCAGATAATAAAGATTAACGGATGGAGAATGGGGAAACAGTTCGGCGATAGCTTCTCTAAGTTTATCCTTCTTGCTTACTTGTTCAATCTCTTAGGTGGCCACAAAATCGACTTGTGTGGCCTCCTCGGCAACCACGTCGTTGTTTAGGAAATTTGGTTTGAATGTGGTTGGCCGAAATTCGGTAGGTAAGACATGGACCATGCTGATTTCTATGTTGTCGAGGATCGAAGGGCCCATCGGGTCGTGATCTTCGTCATTTGGATTTTCGGGCAATGTATCTTGCTCATGAACATTACTCTCTTGATCTTCTTCGACTGTCGCAAGAATATGTTCATGCGACATGTCCGTCAGAGCCGTGTCATTCTGAATGTCGATCTCGGGCTTGCTCGGCGTTGGGACTCGGTCTTACTCTTGTGAAGCCTTGCGAGTCTGCTCTTGATATGCAATGTTGGCGTCCCTCGTGTCCAAGTAAGCATCTAATCGCGCCACGCGTTCTTTTTCATCAGTTGTAAGGCCGAAGAGGGACACGACCGAGAAAACTTCAAAATGGTATCACAAATACTGAAGATCCTTAAGAGAGAAAAGAAGCTCGGCAGTATCAATATTCGTATATGGTTTCACCTTAAAGCCGAGAACTCGGGCCTTGCGTATATGTTTCATTCCCGGATCCGTGGTCTTCTAGATGATATGTTCGGCATCGGGGCAGGTTAGCCCCAGATCAAGAGCCTATTGACATGCTTTTGGTAGGCCGTATAAGTCATTGGCCGAATATGTCTTGTGAAACTCCCACAAGTATTCCAAAGCTTCACCGAGA
Organism: Heteromeles arbutifolia; assembly: GCA_024362995.1. Lineage (NCBI taxonomy): Eukaryota > Viridiplantae > Streptophyta > Magnoliopsida > Rosales > Rosaceae > Heteromeles > Heteromeles arbutifolia. Next base: position 9,584,537 of record JANCRC010000017.1, on the reverse strand, counting down.
AACGGCAGGTGGAGATTTCGTCGGACTTTAATTAATAGCTCTTGTGGGGGTAATGAAGGAAGTTTGCTTTCGGCTTCCTTCCGGAAGTGCTCAAGGTGAGCTTTCATCTCCCAGGCCGAAGAAGGAGTTTGATTCGCTTCTTGAATTCTTGAATTGTGGTTTCAAAATCACGATCGATCACCTTCTTTCTTTGAAGCAGCTCAGCCATGATTGCGGAAGGTTGTCGGTCATCTTTGTTATCCACCGTTTCTTTCGGCTGCCATTTGGTAGCTTGGGTTGCTTGTCGGTGAGCCATACAATTTATTCTTTAGCGTCTTTATTTTTTTGAGTTGGACAACGCAATATACACACCGGTAGGGGAATTATAGCTATACCAACGCTAGTCGCGTGGCTCAGGTGGCTTGAAGGTTCGCTGGTTTGCGAATGAACTCGAGCTGCTAGAGTTACACGCATAATAATCTTCATTGTAAAATGGCGCGTCGAAATCAAGTCGTCGTCTAGCTGAAGACGGCTTGCCATCCTGTTTTTGGGGACTGAGTCTATTGAAAACTTTCTGGCATTGGCCTGGACCGAGCACCTTTCTAGACGCCACTACAGCTGCAAGCGCTGGTTGTGGTGCTTCAACCCCAAGTGGCTGTTCCTTTGGCTTAGTTATGATGACCCTTGATTTTCACCGGCTGCATAAAACCATTGGCCCGCCAGTTTCCTTTGTGCTAGAGTCTGACATTAACTCGGCATAAGTTGGGTTTGAAAAGTATCTGGGTGGCTCGTTCGAGGATAGATCGACCTTCAATCGTGGTCGAGCATTCTGCCTAAGAACGTATTGCGCCGGGATGAACTTGACTTTTCCCTTTCTCTTGTCTTTGGGTAGGTGAGCATCTATCATGCTCACTGTTGCCGTAAGGAAAGGATCGGCGTCAACGACCATTTGTTTCTTAGGAAACTTGAGCTTACCATTGTCGATCCAGCTCTGAATGGCATCACGAAATACGACACAATTATTTGTCGTATGCTTGTTCGAGTTGTGGTATTTGCAATATGTCTTACCTTTTAAATCTTCGGCCTTGGGAATATTATGCCCTGACCAAAGCTTGACAATTTTCACGAGCAATAACTGGTCGAATATGGCATTGGCCTTGGTGATGTCAAAAGTATAGACTTTTGACGTTTTGATGGCAGCTTCCTCATAGGCCGATTGGGTTTTGGCATCCTTGGAGTTAGCATAAGCCAATGCTTTGCATATGTATAGTTTGTCGATTACTATCTCGGCCACGTCTATACTGGTATATTGGGACTTTTCGCCTTCGACCGATGCATAACTGATCGTAGGGTTCTTGTAGATTGTTCCTCGGGATGGGGACTTCGAGATCTTCTCTTCTCGAAGCAAATAATCATACTGCTCAATATGTTGAGCCAATTCGTATATCTCAGAAGTTTTCCCATAAGAATTTCTTTTTGTACTCCACATTTAGGCCATTTAGGGCGATCCTAACGAACTCGACTTCAGGGAGAGGTACTCAGCACCAGTTTCTAGCTGACTTAAACCTCGTAAGGTATTCCATTGGTGACTCGTCAGATGATTGAGCTATCCTGGCCAAAGAAGAGAATGACATTTCCATCCCTGACTGATAGAATTACTCATGAAATTTCTTGACTAATTCCTCCCAGCTTTGGATGGAGTTAGGTGGGAGATTGATGTACCGTGCGAATGCTAAGTCGGTCAACGAAAAATTGAAAAGTCGTAATTTATGAAAGTCACTGTTGACATCTCCACATTGAGTGGTGAATCGAGCCACGTGTTCCAATGAGGATAAGGATTATTCCCCAGCGAAAAGGCTAAAGTATGGAATTTTGAATCCTTTGGGATACTCGAACCTTTCTACAAAGGCTGGATATGGATGAATGAACTTTGGAAACTTCGACCCCGTTTTTAAAGATGAATAAATCATCATCTGGACTTCGACCATGTCAACAAATGCCGTTTCTGCTTCTTGGTCAAATTTGTCTGATCTGCTGCTCGATCCACCACTTTTCTTTAAGTTAATCATTTTGAGCCGAGCAGATCCTGTCTCAGCTTGTCTCGCTGATAAGGGATTATTCTTTAGAAGAGACTGTCTGATCGATTGGCAGATCCACTTTCGTGGACTTTGTTAACCAGAGCTTTGAGCAGTCTGTTGTGCACAACGTTATTATCATGCATCTATTCAAGTATACTCTTTACCTCTCGGCTGAACATTTGCTCAAACTGCAAGGATTGTTCTTCAAGTCGTCGTCGAAGAAATGATCTAGTTGGTGGATCAGAGGCTTTACCATCGTCCACGTCATAATCCTCCACTAGTCATTCAACAAAAATGCCTTTTCTCACTTTGGTGGGGAATTTTGTATCACGAGTCTGACCGCCGAGATTAACTTTATTTTCTCGGCGTGTCGCACTTGTGGCTTCAGGTGTCGCGACAGCAGAAGGATTTTGTGCCTGTAACAAGCCATTTTAGCCTGGGTTTTGGACTGGAAGATTAGACGTCGACTTTCCCATGATTGTTTTCTTTTTTACTGACCGTGTTTCAATGGTCATGAACTTCGTAGTTTTAGCACTGGATCCCACCGGCCATGCCAAAATATTAACCCTAAAAACTACCAAGCTTACGTGGCGCGCAGGCCGAGTAATTAATAAGCTAACCACGTCATTCGATTGTGTGCGGGGCGTGCTAACTCGTTGGCCGAATTCGGCCAATGAGTAAAATATGTTGATGTTACGTTAAGCGCACTGTTGACTTCTCAATCTTGAGACTACGATCGAGGAAGGAACACGTCTCGGCCTTTGGGTTTTAAAGCCTGAAGACAAGGCTGCTAGTTCTGCGAAGTTCACAAATCGTCAGCGTCGGGTTCGGTCATAGTGATTATATTCGTGAGAGTATAAGCACGCCAAACTGGTACCAAACTATATGGACACAAATACTCGAAAGAAATGTATGTCTTGATCGTAAATGTGGTTCGGCCGTCGAAATGCGGAACTTTGAAACTTACTTGTGAGTATCCAATCATAAACAAAACTCGGCTTTCAATATGCTGAGCCAAGTATCCTTGTAACACCTCACTTCGCTGAGAAGGCTGATGCGATGACCTCTACCAACAAAGACTCAGAAATCCCTATTGGCCGAGACTTGGATAAATAACCAGTTGGCCTCAAAGCAATGCTGTCTATCCAAATTGAAGGTGCTCATCGATCGGCTGGTTCTACGGCTCCAGTGCTGTTTATCGAAACTGAAGATGTCGCCGGTTGCCTTCACAGTGTTGTTTATCCAAACTGAAGATGTGTTGGCGGGAAGAAATGGGAGAAGGATAAAATCTCAAAGGGTGTTGAGAAGCTTTGCGTAAGGCAATTTTTGTGTTGAATTGGAGATGGCCTTGAATGATGCACTCCCTTCTCTATTTATAACAGCGAACCCCCTCATGGTTGAACTAGAAATGGACTACGATTAGAACTCCTCAACCTAACCTGATCAAGTTTCGGCCAATCCTAATCCCTATAGGACTTTGAACCAAGCCCTTTGATGAACCAGATTCATCTCCTGAATCTAAGCATCTTTATCTTTAATACTCCTTATTGCACTAGGGTTCGACTACTTCATCTCTATCCAAAACAATCATCTTCATAATAGGATTTGGCCGACCTTGACTGGCCGGCCCATGACAAGATTCTAGATGAATGTCATTGGGCCGAAAGTGACTCTAAGCTCAGCCCAAAATAATATTTTGGGCCCAAACAGGTACATACGTACAATACTTGTTCATGGTTGATGGCCTCTGCTACTTATTTAGGTGTGTGAACAACGCAGACGTAGGAAATGGGAGAATCAAACTCCAAGTTTCAATCACAAAGTTAAATACTTTTCACTAATCAAGCTCCAAATCTCTTCCAAAATGTTGCGTTTTTTATTCCCTTAGCTTGAATTTTCTTTGTGAACCAAAAACCCTATAGTTGGAGTTGTTCTTATTGGTGCCGTGTTAGACGGCAATTTGTACTTGGTTTGTGTATTTGGATTTTGACTCACTAAAAGAAAGAATTTTCTTTGTTGTAGTGAATTTGGATATTTTATTTTTTAGAGTCTTGGTTGAGGTGGTTTGACCGTGTGAAACGAAGACATACAAATGCTCTAATTAGAAAATGCGATTATGAAACAGAAGCGTAGGGCAAAAGGAGTAGAGGAAGACTTGAAAATAAACTTTAAGAAAAGACATGGAGTATTTGAAACTAACGGAAGACTTGGCACAAAACCGAGCGCAGTGACGTTCTAGAATTCATATAGCCGACTCCACTTAATAAAATAAAGCTTTATTGTTGTTGTAGACACAGTTGCAATCTAGAAATCGTCTGTTTCAATAAGATGTAAATTTTTAATCAACAATCATGTGGATCTCATCTTTAATGCTAAGAAAACAAAACGAGAAGAAGACCCTAGCTTCATAAAAATGGCCTCAACCGTCACCACCACCAGTGGAGGCAATGACATTAGTTACAGACACACCATAGGTCGTCCTTACTCCTTACTCCTCTTATCCATTTCTTACGAAAACTGGTTCCTAGTTGCAGATAAATTAGGGTTTAACTTATATGTTGTTTTAATGCCATGTATTTCTAATATACAAGAGAAACTTGCTTGCAAGGACGCTATTGGCGGCATCTTTGTTAATAACGTGTGGTTATGTGTTATAACTCGTTCAATATCTTTTAAGCATATAATGCGTCCTCGTATATTTTAGTCTGCCAACCTAGACACGAATACAATTTGTTTACCAAACTGATTGCATGTAAGTTCTTCTCATTTAAGACCGAATATTGTTTGACTCATTCCATTTAAAGAGTTATTTTTCTTCCAAATGAACATCTTTAAAAAAATTGTTTGATTTAGAAACCCTTTAGTCATTCATATGAATCACACAAATTGATGGTTCATAATAAGGATGTTACTTGTTATCATGACTACCGATTGGTCCGGCATATATGAATGACTAAATGGTGTCCAAACAAATGAATTTTTGTAGAGATGGTTGTTAGATGGTGATAAAAAGAATTAACAATTCCGATAATGATACGACAAAATTATATCATGTCATGGTGCTGAAGGAGGAAGAGTAACCACATGTATTGTCTATTAATTTTAATTGGTCAAAATGATTTTTTCTTAAATTACAATTGTTGATTATGATATTTGATTGTTATGTCCTTATTATGTGATCGATATGTCGTTATTTAATTTTGATTTGTTTTGAACATCTGATATTTCCTTAGGAAACGACCAAACCGTGTTCATTATTTCATTCAACAAGAACATGGATGAAACCAGGAATCGGTCCCAGCCGAAGGAGGAGCCCGCCGCCTTTTGTATTTCATGTCAGCGTTTTGGGACCCACATCCACCGAAAGCCAACTGTAGACATTGAATCGGCTAGTTTAATTTGCAAGTTGTAATCTTAATTAATTTTCATAATTTAATTGAGAGTCCCTTTTGGTCATATATTCAAAAGAAACCTGCTTTGCTTGTTCATATTGCTGCCTTCACTGCATTTGTATTATGTGTTTTGTCCTCTCAAATTGCGCGGACGGGCGGAGGAAACGGTAAACCTTCCACTTTATTTAATTAATTTAATCTAATTATATGCTAATGGACTATGATTACGACAGAGAGTGATGAGATGATGGTTGTTTTTTGCTCTGGACTAACTGGAAAGATATTTTGATTTTGGTTGGTTGGTTTAATCAAATTGCTTTGGCTTCTAAGACAAGGCTTAATCATTTCAAAGAAGCTGAAAAAAGCCAGCCCTAAACCTTTCTCTCTCTAGTTTCTCTCTCTCTAGATATTGTAGCCTGCAGGGTATTTTTTTGGAGACAGTTGGAAGAACTTAACTCAGGAAATCCAGCTTCATTGCTCAGAAATAAGCAGAGCTTCCAAAAAAAGCACTTTTTTGGTTTTTTGGAAGCACTTTTTTGGTTGCTTGGTGGGAAGCATGTACATGCTTGCCTGGGACTCTCAATTTTCTCTCTCTTTTTTTTGAGAACTTTAACGAAAAGCTCCCGGTACTGTTTAATTTAACGAAAAACCACATTTTTACACTAAAAAGTCAATTCTGGTACTATTCACTTTACCATTTATTTTGTCCTTATCAGTAAAACTTAAATTTTTTGAACCATTTTCATTAGTTTTTTTTTTTTTTTTTTTTTTTTTTGAAAACTGGGCTGTTAATTTTCTTCATTAAATAAAATTCCGACCATCCAAGTGGAGTAGTAGTTGGTATGTAGTGGAAGAAGATATGTTTGAAAAGTGTTTTTATTGACATTTCAAGGAAGTAAAATTTTGGTACAAATGTGCTTTTTAGCTTCTGCTTACTAGCTGATCGGCCTCACAGATTCACACACAAATTTCCCAAGGCAACCATGCGGCTGCTGCTGCCCTTTCTGGCTATCTGCTTCTCTGGAATTCATGTGATCTCTTCTTCTACACACCCAGATGATGGTATGTGTAGTCTTAAATATTAATATATATATATATATATATATCGAAAAAATTAGTATCCGGTACTTGGTTACTAATGTTCTTTGATTGAAATCTTATAAGTGTGTTTGTTTGCCCACCTTAGCTCTCACTGGACTGGATTGGATCAAAAGCTAGTGAAGTCTCATGTTTGTTATTGGAAGGGACTAGTTTTAATGGGCTTAGCTCTCACTCGCTCCGACTACCGACTTCGCTAAACGGTCTTAGCTAGTTTTAAGACCACATCTCTCGCGTCCTTCATCTCCGACTGACAACTCATATCACTTCCTCGTCATCTTCAGCTCCTCAATTTGCAGAGATGGCCAACTCGATCATCAGCCACAGCAGCCGCAAAACAAAAACCAAATTGCAGCTGTAGAGAGCTCCGCGTGTGGTGAAAACCTCCGACAGCTAAGCCAACTCCTCCCTGCTTCGTCCCTCCTCGCTTCGCCCCTCCCATCTACTTGTCCCTCGCAAGATTCGGAACCCAGTCCCATATACAAACTATGCCCTGCTTCGCCCCTCTCATCTACCATTTCCAAATCCAGATCCCGCAAAATTCGAAGCAAAATAGGCAAACAATTCTGCAATATTTCCACTTTCAAAATCAAATCAAAATCCAAAATTCTAAACAAAAAATTAGGAAGAAAAGAGGAAGATGAACGGAGAGAAATGCGAAGAAAAAGATGGAGATGAAGAGGGTGATGGACGAATAAAAATTTGGAAGAAACAGAGGGAGAGGGACGGAGCAAAATAAGGAAGAAAAGGGGGGATTAGGGGAAACGAATTGGGAATAAAGATGGGAGGTTTCTAGAATGAAAAAACCAGACAGTAGTAGTAATAAGATATTATTAAATATGTATTAAATAATATAAAATATTAATAAATATAAATTAAATAATATAATATTATAATTTGTTATTATCTAACTTTTTAGTCTGACACTGAACCAAACACTTAATTAAGTTAGTCCTGCTTAATCTAGTCTAAGCTCGTTCAGATTAGTCCCGAAAGCTAATCCAATCCGAGATAGTTCGGTACAACAAACGCACCCTATTAGTTTTCAGATTTTGATTAAGATCCCTAGCATTAATGCAATAATAAATTTACACGTCAGTTACATAATTTTTAAAATAAAAATTAATAATTGATTTAGGATTTTAATACTCACACCTTTATTAAACTCTTAACTAATTTTTAATTCAAAACATTTAAGAAATAATTAAAAAAATAGAATAAGTTTGTACCCCTTAATTTTTTTATTAAAAGGTTTCTAATTTTTTAATCTTAAGTGTACCCATTCATGTAATTTTTTAATTTTTTTAATCTTAAAATGTATCCATTGTTAAATATACCAATTTGTTGTAGTAAAATGTACTCTCTCTTTTTTTTTTATATAAAATCTATTCAATTTTTTTCTAATCCATTTTTGAACTTATTTGGATACATTATTTTTCTTGATTTGAGAATGTATTCATGTCAAGTTTAATCGAAGAAATTTACTAATGTTATTAAGCCTAATATCTATTATTTTTTTTGTGTGGTTTTGAAGAATGTACCCATATTTTGGTACAAAATAAATTTTTTTGTTAATTTTGATGAATGTACCCATGTTTATATACATACATATATATACACACACACAATATATTGGAGAGTATAATTTATATTTTAATCCACAAATTATGACTTTTTTTATTTAAAATCTCATTAATACAAACAATTATAAATTTCAATTTTTAATTTAAAAAATATAGTAACCTGCATAGAAATACATTATCACATTGATTTCAGGGACTTCGATCAAAAATTGAAAACGAACAAGGTTTCAGTCAAAGAATATTGATAGTTAAGGATCGCATCCAAAGCTACCTTTTGGTCTACGATTTCAAAGCTACCTTTTGGTCTACGATTTCAAAGCTACCTTCATATCCGTTGACTTGAGAGGTTTTTTGTGATATCATGTTCATCTTCCTATTCTTCGTGACAATATTCCAAATCAATCATCTGTTATTATATGGAAAAGTAAAAACGGATGACACAGTATCATTGGTTTGGGATACCAGTATTGCATCCTTGGTGTAGATTATTTTGATACGATCCAAATCTCCAGGCCCTTAATCAACCAGCAAGTAACACAGAGGATAGAAAGGAAGAGGGAAGAAAGACGAAGGAGCGGAGCTCCAATATTTTTTGTACTGATTTCTTTTGTAAAATTCTGATCTAATACATTTTAGGGAGCTAGACTCCTTTTATACAGACTCTTCTTCTTAAAATGCCAGCTGGCATATTTAACAATTCTTAACAATTCTTAACAATTCAATTAAAGCATAAACCTCAATTACATTTTGAGTTCATAACAATATTCCCCCCTTGAAAATTAGCCTTGTCCTCAAGGCTTAAAAATGGAATTGTGGAAGTCCTCCCAATTAGCTGTTGTACTCAGAGCGACAAGAAGTTGAATCTGCAGAAGGCACTCATTGGCAGATTCCTCCCAAGCCTTCTTCGAGTTAAGCTCCTGAACTTCCTTAATCAACTTAAGGCATGAATCCCAATAGATAGGGAGAAGATTGATGAATTCTCTTTCTGAAAAACTAGCATCTTCACTATGCAAATAGATAGACCTACAAGCTGCCAACCTTACAGATAGGTCATTGTCCTGTAGCAATTTGGTCAAAGCACAATAAACTGGCCTTGTTGTGTCCTTTTTAATATCAGAAACCCATTGTCCACTTATCAGTGCAACTTCCCAGGGGGTGATACACATATTTGGATGATCAATATGAACCACTAATTCTGAGCATGGTAGTGAACCATCCAAAACAGATGACTGCAAAGGTGTAATGTTGTCATTATTGTCAACAACAAGATTAGCATTGTTTTGTAACAGAACTTCCACTGCATCTTGGTGACCATGACCAACATCCCAAATTAAGGGACTTCCAACGTCTCTTGGTGAATTAACATAAGCACCTTGGGGTTCAAACACCTCAATCCTTTTGTCAACCAACCTTGCCAATTCTATGTTCCCATAAATCCTACATGTAAAAAGCAGAGATCCCCATATAACCACATCAGGTTGAGTAGGCATATCTCTGATGAACTTTTCAGCCACATTTAACAGATTAACATGGCTAAGAAGATCCATAAAGCATCCATAGTGTTCAATACGAGGATTGAGCATTTTCAAGATCCATGATATGTATCCATTTATCAATGAATAAGAGCAACCATGACAAGCCTCGACGAAATGATTCAGTAATGCATTCCCTCTGTAACAAGCTATGAATGTGTCCTGCATAAAGCGCACCTGAAATAGCTCCATGTAGTAATAATCAAACCGATTGTGCTTGAGAAATTTGAGCTATTACTTTTATCTCCTCTGTGTCCCTTCATTGTTTTTTTGAAAGCATGCCAACAAAACTTTGACAGCAAGATTTTAACCATATTTTTCTGACCTCATCACCAATATTGCATAGCAATCTTATGCAGAGGACCATCCCGGCATAAGAATCACTCTCAATTGGATGTGGAAGAACTGGAGATTTTCCTAATTGCAACATAGAGACAACAATCAACAGTGCTTATGAAAATGCTTTATTCACTTCAACTTTTGATGGTTGGACCCCTTCCAATCTCAGGGCAAGCTTGGTCATAGTGTATGCAACAACTGTCCCAAGGAAAATGTCACCAGTGAGAATGAGGGATCTCAAGTTCCCAGATGCCAGGGATCCTTGAAAAAGGGTAGGAGGGGAGAAAGCAATTCCAAATGCAGCATGATGTGTGGCACAAGTTCCATCAACAAGAATAGTTGGTCTTTTAAAAGACACGGTCATGGAGTTTACTTGCTGAACCTTTTGTGAAGAATCATTACTTTCATCTTCTGAAACCGAGAGAAAAGGCAATTCGCTTAGGCACCATTTAATTGTTGCAGTTCCACCCTTAACTTCAGGAAGTGACATGCAACATGCTCCAAAAATTCAAAGGCCGGAAGAACAAACCTGTGATGCTCGGATTTGGTAGAAAGTGTCTAATAACTTTGTTATTATAGATACCTTTATTCTAGGGTTGGTTTCTATTATTTCTCGGATAAGAACAATCATATCAACAGCAGAAGCAACATTGCTGCCTCCTAAGAAATCCATCAACAGATATACCACTGTGCTTGCCACTTCTAGGAACTTTATTGCACAAAAGTGAATAGCCTGAATAAACATCTGCCTGTATTCACCATTCTTTTTTAGCTCTCTACTCTGACTCGTGACAACTTCCCTTTTCAAAATAAGAACAAACTCATTGATGTTCTTGCAAGTAACCAACCTAAGAACAACGTCTAGGGTCTTCCTCCTAATGTCAAGATTATGACTAGAAAGTGCCCTCAGCACGTCCATGAACATATCAGCTACAACTTCTCTATGAGAAGACTTTAACTCAGTCAGTCAATCAAGAACAATAAGCTTCACATTGTTGTCACTTTGAGAAAGAAGCAGCTGACAATAGGTATTGGAAGCAGCTCTCCCTTGCTCTCCACGGTTTGTTCGACATAATTTTCGCAATAACAAAATGGTTTATGGGATTGAATGGTTGTTGGAAGGATCAGATGGGAAGTATTCATTGGAAAACCTTCCCTTCATCAACTTAGTTATTGCCATATTGTTTTCTCTCAATCTCTTAGGCAATTCATCAAACAGATGCAATGCAGACAAATTCTTCTTCACAAGTTTACCCGCAAGATACCAATTTATCCAACCATATTTATCATTCCGAAATGCACTATAGTTATCAGTCAAAAGAGATGGAAATATAGCTTCCGAAGTTGTTGTAATGAAACTCAAATAGAGAACTACCTTAGGTCCAGTTTTCGTAGTATTGGAGAACGAGTGCTTATGGAGTAGCTGCGGAGCAGAGATCATCGTCTTCGATTCAGCTTCCTTGGAACACATCGAGGCTGGATCAGAATCTCCCTCGACGCCGAGAGCCAAGTCACGGTGTAACTGAGCAAGGTCACTGCAGATATCTGCGAGTACATGATTCATAGCCTTGTGAATGGCGGTGAGTGCAGAATCCATAGGTTCGCGGATCACATCACGGATCGCAGCATGCATCGAAGCTTCAAACGAGTCGATTGCAGCGGAAAGGCGTGCATCTATGGCAGGAAGACGGGTCGGGTGGGCGTGCACAGGAGGGAAACCAGGATTCGAGAAGGATGATACCATTGATACGATCCAAATCTCTAGGCCCTTAATCAACCAGCAAGTAACACAGAGGATAGAGAGGAAGAGGGAAGGAAGACGAAGGAGCGGAGCTCCAATATTTTTTGTATTGACTTCTTTTGTAAAATTCTGATCTAATACATTTGAGGGAGTTGGACTCCTTTTATACAGACTCTACTTCTTAAAATGCCAGCTGGCATATTTAACAATTCTTAACAATTCAATTAAAGCATAAACCTCAATTACATTTTGAGTTCATAACATCTTTCGTGTGTGTACTTAGCGATTAGCCCATTTAATTTCGGTCTAATGTGAATTATTTTGAAGTTTTGGTTAAATTTCGTTCTAAACCCTCATGGTTCCTATTAAGGGTAGTTGATTGATTTATAAGTGTGTTGATCCAGCTAGTGCACTCCAATCCTTGAGGCAGACATGGAGCAACGTTCCACCCAGCTGGGACAAGTCAAATCCATGTGGGGAGAGCTGGGACGACATCACTTGCAACGGTTCGAGGGTGATTGCATTGTGAGTGTTGTTCATCTTCGAATTCTGATGTGATCATTGTAATCACGAGCATTCTCGCTTACTTTCTTAATCGGATTTTGAACCAGAACCTCTTCTGATGTTCACTGTGCAGGGGATTATCAGGAATGAACGTGGAAGGGAAAATTGAAGGCGATATCGCAGGGCTCTCTGAGTTAAGATCCTTGTGAGTGTGATTGTTCCTCCTTTCATACCAGCATTATGTTTGCAGTATATTATGAACTGAGCAACACGCAACAAATTTGATGTCTAATTATAAAAATATGCATAAAACGTGTTTATTTTCGCAGTGTCAGTTATTTTGCTTAGCTCAATCTTGATTAGGGATGGAATTCTTTTTGTAACGAAGCTGAAACGTTAACATTGCAGGGATCTTTCATTCAACAAAGGCCTCACCGGTTCTCTCTCTCCACGATTAGGGGATCTGAGCAATCTAAACATCCTGTAAGAACAATTTACCAAGCTATTTTTCACATCTGCACCTTTTGAACTTTATGGAACATGAGTTTTTATATCGGATAATTATACGAGACTTTTTCCATCTTTTAGGATTCTAGCTGGTTGCAGCTTCAGTGGAAGTATTCCAAATGAATTGGGGAAACTTGGAGAGCTAGCCTTCTTGTAAGAATTGGACTAATTATTCATACTGTTAGTGCAAACCAATATGATGTTTTTCTTTTCCCAAGTTTATATAACTTTGGTTTTTCTCAGGGCTTTGAATACGAATAACTTCACCGGTAGTATACCTGCTTCTTTGGGTAATCTCTCCAACCTCTATTGGCTGGACCTGGCACACAATCAGTTGACTGGCCTCTCCCAGTTTCAAGCGGCACTACCCCCGGCTTAGACCAACTGTTTAAGGCTAAACATTTGTGAGTATTTTCCGTTTTGAAACTCTCTCCATTCTGAAGAGAAAATGAAATTCTAGTGAGGATTATGCCACTGCTTATTGCATAAACATTAAACAGATTATATGAATTTGCAGCCATTTGAACCAGAACCAGCTTTCAGGTACCATTCCACCCACACTTTTCAGCTCCAAGATGATACTGATCCATGTGTAAGTTGATCCGAACAATCAGTATCTAATTTGTCTGTCTATCAGTTTATGTTCTATACTTAAACTGCTTGTCATTCTTTATTTGCAGATTGTTTGATGGAAATAGATTCAATGGGACTATTCCATCAACAATATTTTCCGTTCAGACTCTCGAGGTTCTGTGAGTGAAAAGCCATCTTGATTTTTCTTTTACTTCCACATTTAATTGTATCTGCTTCTTGACACTTATTAGACTAAAATCCTTCTTTTCTGCAACAGTCGGCTTGATAGAAATGCTCTGACGGGACCAGTCTCCTCAAATATCTCCAACCTAATATATCTCAGTGAATTGTGAGTACAAACTCTCCAAGAAAATACTTTGGTGTGCTTTTACCATAATCTTAGTGATGGTTAATCAGCTACTAGACGGTTTTTATATTCTCTTCCAGAAATTTCACGTACAACAATTTGAACGGCTCTTTACCCGACCTAACTGGATTGAATGCCCTCAATTATGTGTGAGTACATGGCATGGAGCTGTCATTTGCAGTTTCAATTTTCCGGGTTGTTCTTGTGTTTTACTGATAAATCCTAATGATTTTACTTCAGATACCTTAGTGACAACTCGTTTGATCCATCAGAAGCTCCGCGTTGGATCTGAACCTTGCCCTCGCTCACCACTATGTAAGTCTGATGGAGGTTACATTGATGAGTCTTGGAAAAGGACAGTGAAAAATTTATTGTGATATCATTTTGAAATTATTTACTGTTATGATGCCAGCGTTTTAGAAAATGTAGTACTTCAAGGGACTGTGCCAGAGAAGATGTTCGGCATACCGTCATTGCAGCAAGTGTAAGTACAAGGAGAATAACGGAATAATTCATCTACATGCTTCAATTTCAGTAAACTGGCCATTCATCTTTTCTGTGATTTGACAGGAAACTGAAAAACAATGCGTTTAACGACACATTTAACATGGGTGATAACATCAGTCCGCAACTGACGCTTGTTGATCTGCAGAACAATAAGATTCAGGAAATAACTCTGGGTCATGAGTACAAAAATACATTAATGTAAGACAGTTCACGGCCCTCGATCTTAATTTTCTATGATGTTCTGTATTTTCCTGGGACAATCATTCTTAGTTGTCACTTTTACATATTGCAGACTTGTTGGGAACCCATTGTGCAATGTATCTAGCTCGTGTTCGTTGTGTCAGCCTCCACAATCAAATACAAAAACGTATGCTACTAGCACGGATTTTCCATCCATTACATGCCCCGGGGGTCAGCAGCCAAGCCCCCAGAGTTGTCAATGTGGATATCCTTATGAAGGAACACTGGATTTCCGAGCGCCCTCTTTCAGCGATTTGACAAATGTGACTCTGTTTCAATCCCTAGAAACGAGCCTATGGGAGAAACTTGACCTCACTCCCGGTTCAGTGTCACTTGATAACCCTTTCTTCGACATCGATGACCATCTTAAAGTACATGTGGCTCTCTTTCCACCTACAGGAACATATTTTAATAGGTCTGAGATTATCAGGATTGGTTTTGATATGAGCAATCAGACTTACAAGCCGCCAAAGGAGTTTGGACCCTTCATTTTTATTGCAGCTCAATATAATTTCCCAGGTAATTTTAAATCACAGTGTTCATATACACTTTCCCTGCATTGGATGATCAATTAAACTGACAGTAAAAAACCCGAACTGTTTCAGACACGCATAAAAGCTCTATGAGCACTGGTGTTATTGTCGGGATATCAGGTAGTTGTCTCGTTCTTGTTGTGGGCCTCGTGGTAGTAGGAATTTACGCCATTAGGCAAAAGAAACGTGCGGAAAGAGCCATTGGTTTAAGCAGACCTTTCGGTAAGTAATCATTCCTGTTGTGGATAATTTCTAGACTGAAATTCTGTCACTAATACTAGATACTGTTCAGCTTATATTCACTACTCTCCTCTATCTTCCAGCTTCTTGGGTGCCAAGCGGAAATGATAGTGGCAGTGCACCACAGTTAAAGGTAGCAAGATGGTTTTCGTATGATGAGCTTAAGAAGTGCACCAATAATTTCTCTGACAGTAATGATATAGGATCTGGCGGCTACGGGAAGGTATATATACAACTCATTCAGTAACATCTATGAAATTGTGCTTGAAGCTAAAAGATTATTTTTTCTGTACTTTTCGGTTGGCTATCCATAGGTTTACAGGGGCATGCTTTCTGATGGACAAGTGATAGCAATCAAAAGAGCTCAGCAAGGATCAATGCAGGGAGGCCTCGAGTTCAAGACTGAAATTGAGTTGCTCTCTCGTGTTCATCACAAAAATGTCGTTGGTCTTTTGGGATTCTGTTTCGAACAAGGAGAGCAGATGCTGGTTTACGAGTTTATGCCTAATGGAACACTTAGGGAAAGCTTGTCAGGTCAGTTCTAGATTTTACGTTTGGCTATTTCATATTTTTAGTTTTAAGTGCTTCATTTAGTACCATTGATTTAACATGTAATGATAAGCTTTGTTTTAATATGAGTTGCAGGGAGATCTGGTATTCACCTCGATTGGAAGAGGAGACTCCGAATCACTCTTGGCTTGGCAAGAGGACTGGCTTACCTACATGAGCTTGCAAATCCTCCTATAATTCACAGAGATGTGAAGTCCACCAATATTCTATTAGATGAACATTTAACGGCGAAGGTTGCAGATTTTGGCCTGTCGAAGCTGGTCAATGACAGCGGAAAAGGACATGTCTCAACTCAGGTCAAAGGAACACTGATAAGTTTACAGTTAAGCATTTCAAATGTTATCATTTATAACTACCTGAAATGTGATCTTCTAGGGTAAGCACTAAGCAGGAAAATCGTGTTTTCCAGTTTCAACATTTCTTGTATTGTAAGTTACTGTCTACACACTTTCAGGGCTATCTGGATCCTGAGTACTACATGACTCAACAATTGACCGAGAAGAGCGATGTATACAGCTTTGGTGTCGTTATGCTTGAACTGATAATTGCTAGGCAGCCAATCGAGAAGGGAAAATACATTGTCCGCGAGGTACAGTTGGTGATGGACAAGAATGACGAAGAGCATTACGGTTTGAGGGAGTTAATAGATCGAAACATTCGAAACTCAGGAACTCTTATTGGGTTTGGGAGGTTCTTGGAGCTAGCCATGCAATGCATCGAAGAATCAGGTGCAGATCGTCCCACGATGAGTGAAGTTGTGAAGGCTATCGAAACCATTCTGCAGAACGATGGGATGAACACAAACTCAACATCAGCATCTTCATCAGCCACAGAGTTTGCAGCATCAAAAGGTGCTCCGAAACATCCCTACAACGATGGCTTGCCGAAAAAGGAATTCAATGACAGCACTGGCTCCTTTGATTACAGCGGTGGAAACGCTGTTTCAGAGAAAATCGAACCCAAGTAGTAATTATGGAGTGCAACGGAGTTTTGTGTTAATTAATTTCTTCTTTCGTAATTGTAATTTTCTGTATCCATATATACATAAATGTAGCAAAAGAATACGCAGCATTCTTGATTTCAACTGACAAATAGGCATGTAATATTTTTACGTTGTGTCTTAGTTCTTTTGGATTTGATGCAAGACTTCTTTAAACGTGCTTTTTGACAATCGATAACGTTTCTAACTAGTGACCACATTTGACATAAAAACTTACAATTAAGCACGGTTGTAGAAGCGCTTTATAGAGAAGCACCTAAGTACTTTTTTAGAAAGCACTTAAATAAATCATTTGAATATATAATAGAAATTTCAACATGTTTACACTTGTAGCCTTATTAGCAGAATTGCTCCCTATAAAAACAGTCTCTCTTCAAGGTAGAAAAACTTGAAAGTGCTTATGTAAGAAGCACTTCAAACTGTTTTTTAAAAAACCACTTGAATTTAATAAAATTTCGACCCTCTTCTAATAAAAGCACTTTTAGCAGCATTGAAATTCAGAGAATCATTTCATTTCACACTTCTAATTATACACAATCCCATCTTAAAAATTCAGTCCTCAACTTCTTTGGAGAAAGAAAAAAATGAGAAACAAACATAAGGGAACAACTACAAATGCAGCAACCTTGAGCAACTCCTCACTGTCTTTTGCGAAGGCTCCAATTCGCGACCAGTCTCCACTGTATCCCGCATCGATGAATCCCAACCCGAACGCCGCAACGGCAGCCATAGGAAGAACCGTGTTCGAAACCCTGAACCTCAACGGGAAAGTGAAGTTTTCCGGCGTCGTCGAATCTTCAGACATATCTTTCAAGGACAAGGCTCTTTTCTGCGACCAACATTTTTTTCTTCACTTTTGATCAACTTCTGAATTTGGTAGCTATATCTATATGACTTGGCTTCTTTTCCCGAAATACACCAAAACGGTTGAATTAGTTTGTTGTTGGACGGCCGCAACTACTTTACTTCCAGGAAAAAGATTGTTCGAAAACTCAACAGTTGAATTTTTAATGAAGTTTGAGCTAACACTCACGATTTGTAATCGGGTTTGCGATTAAAAATTTATGTAAGACATTTCAGAGATGTTCCGACTGTCAAAACGGATCTGATTGTGGTCACAAATATTTTTGGTTGATTTTTATGTTTTTTTTTTTTTTTTTGGTCAAACGATAAATTTTGTTAGATTAGCCACTGACGGAGTTTGAACTCACGTCGTCATAGGAGGACTCAACACATTTCCACACTGTAGCAAAGGGCCACTTAATTCACAAGATTAAATATTCAATAAAAATACTTCTGTAAATTAATAAATTGTGAAACTGCTCACAAATGGTGTAAAACTCAATGGTCGCAAAAGTGGGTGAGTGTTACTCAATAATCACATTTTCACACCAAAAAAAAAAAATATGAGCAAGGATACATCAACAATTAAGCGTTCGTTTGGAAGATTTTAAAATAGTTGAAAACATTTTTGGTGAAAATGAAAACATGTACACAATGGAACTAGGGTTTTGTAAGGGGTGGCGGCGTGGCCGCTCTAGTCTCCCTTGGCTAGAGTGGGTCGATTGGATTCCGTGCTGGAATCCAGTGAATTGGGGTGAAGATAATTGGTTTTCTTGGGTGGCTAGAGTAGGGTTGATAATTATTAAGCTTGAAGATAATTTTGATAGGGTTGAGAGGGCGTCTTCTAATTGGATTTGGGTAGGGAATAAGCTAATTAGGCTTGTGAGGACCAGATCACTTAGAGTTGTTTGCTGTAGGGTACTTAGAGTTGTTTGCTGTAGGGTGACCTTAGTGTTAATTCGGGGCACACAACCTCCTTTCTGGATGCTAATTGTTGTTGAGTGGATTCCTATGGGGGGAATCGAGAGCTATGGGTATTGGGTTTCTCTTAGTCTTTGGCTGGATTCTTGGGTTAGTTTTCTATTTCTTCATTTTGCTAATTCCTTGTGGGAAGAAATTTCGATTTGTGAATTTAGATTATATCTAGTTACTTTTATATGCTTAATGATTATAATTGGATTTCGTATTTGGGTTGAAACGGTTGAGATACCGATGTAGCTTGGGTTCTGTCTACTACAGGCATGGGTGCTATGGCGAAAATAATTTTGCTTGCTGTGTACTCATTACTTACTTTAATTGTTTCATATCTGCCTTAATGTGCTTAGTGAATTGTTGTTTGATTTATTTCACCGGTTGGGTTCCTCCAGATATGATATTTATAAGGTGGTGTATTGCAGAGCTGTTAGTTATGAAGAGTTCTAGTAGAGTATGAGAAAGTTGTGCTGCTGCTGGTGATGTTGTGGCATCTAGCAGGGCAGCTGAGGCAGTGGTAAGTGATAGGTTAACTGTGGGGGTTTTAAGTCCAAAGAAGCGCATCCAAGTGAATCCTAGAAAAACACTTGAAGCGTTTCCTGCAAGGAAGCACGTCAAGTGCTTTGGAAACTTAAAAATATTTTATTTACAAGCGCTTTCAGCTGTTATTTTGAAAGCACTCTCAAACGAGCCCTAACAATTTTTTCATACCTTAATTACCCGATTCTAACATTTATTTAATTATCTACTAGCAATCCTTCCATCCTTTTCTCTCTAAAAGTAATTTTTCCCCCTATTGTTCGATTTCAAATATAAGGCAAAATCTGTTAAAAACGTGGGTAATGATAAAGACTTATTTTATCATCCAAATCAAGGAACACTATTTTATTTTTTCCAGAATAAAAGGACTGTTTTATGGAGAAAAAAAAATTAAATGACAAAGACTAGTTTAACAAATCGAGAAAATTAATAGATCATTGGGCAAGCAACTGCCTCTATTTTTGTCCTTTGGTGCCATTTCTGACATTTAGATAGCATAACTAACTACCAAACATAAATAGAACAGAAACAATAAAAAAAGTATGTAATAAATAATGTACAAGTGTATACTCCATAGTTTATTGGGTAGAAAACAGATATACCCGTACCAAATACATGAGAACAACTTGTATGGAACAAATTCATTGTTATTTTGCATTTCATTCTGATGAGTCATGTGTAGGGAAACTTAAGCATAACACTGGACTAAAACGCTAAGGTGACGATGAACTCGTTTTACGAGGTCATCTCTAGTCAAAGGGCTAAGGCAACATTAAGCTTTAAAATTGACAAAATTAGTAGCTAATCAAAGGGCTAAAGAGAATAAGGCTAAAAGAATCAAACTAAGTTTGGCCTCGTCGAATGCAACATGCAGCTTTACAGTAGACTAAGTTGTAAAGTAATATAATATCAAGAGAAATAAATTATAGCCTTGCATAGTTGTAAATAAAAAATTTAACCCTAAAATAGTCGTAAAATTTGATGGGCTAAAACATAGTTACGCACTACGTTTAGCCCTTCATTATTGAAGATACCCTATGTTCTTTTTTAGAAACATAAATGTAAAATAATAACGTCTGTGTTGTAGGTATAATTTACTGAACAATTATGGAGGTCATATAGAGAGAGAAGGTGCGGCATAGAGAGAAGAAGAGAGATGTGTAATTGTGAGGTGTGTTCTATTCCACCCCATTGTGTCTTTATTTATAGTAGTAGGGAAGGTTAATTCCTTACCCTTTAAGATTACAACATTTAATAGGTAATCTACTCCTAATAGGAATGTAATATACCTTCTCATATCTACTAGGATTTACACAATCACATTCCTAATCTAATAGGACTGCAGCACTCCCCCTTGAGTGTGTAAATACTCAAGTAAATGGCGCATCAAGTCTTCAGCGATGTTGGCGCGAAAAATTTCGTGTACTCCAATTCTCCACCAACAAGTAATCATGAACACATTGAGAAGCCTTGGACACCATCTTTGCTTGTCAACAATGAGAGTGGGGGGACCTGCAAAAAAAACACTCTGATGCTCAAGTCAGTCTTTGTTCAAAATAATTGCAAGACGTTGTAAAGCTATCTGATACTTCCCTTTTTTTCTTCCCCGGTTCTCGTAAGATTCTAGTTCCTTCATAGACATAAAATACTTGGGCTCCAAGTTCCACTTTCCTTCCATTTCTCCATGTTCCATATCTCATGGAAGTGTTTGATCATGCTCCTTTATTCTAGCTCCGCTCCCCAAAATTTAGGTAGTGGCTCATTGCTTGAGCCTTAATTTTTGCACCCACATATGCCCCCTTTTTTCTCTACAAACACATATCATCTGAATTTGTAGAGGAAAAATATTTCTTTTGCAAAAATTCATGTGACATCATTGGTATGATACAACCAAACATGTAAGATTTCATGTCGATGATCTTCAAACATGAGTTTAGCCTTTGGCTATGATTATAATTTAGCTTTTGGCTACGGTCATACAGTCGTATATTGTCCTTTAGCTATAATCACTTGGTCATAATTTAACCTTCGGCTACAATCACACAATCATAATTTAATCTTCAGATACGATCACATGGTCATAGTTTAGCCTTCGAGGCGATCATATGGTATTCAACCATGGGTTTTGTGTTTTCAACCCTCGGTCTTGGGCATTCGGCCATTTTACGATCTTTGTGTTTTGTTGCCTAAATTTGTATTCGATCTCGATCCTTTGACCCCATTCGGTCTTAAGTTTCGATCTTAATTCAGTCTTAACCCATTCGATCTTGGGTTTTCGATCTTAATTCGGACTCAACCCATTCGATCTTGGGTTTTCGATCTTAGTTCGGTCTCAACCCATTCAACCTTGGGTTTTCGATCTTAGTTTAGTCTCAAACTATTCGATCTTAGTTCGGTCTTAACCCGTTTGTTCTTGGGTTTTTGATTTTGATTCGGTAATTCGGCCTTAACCCATTCAATCTTGGATTTTCAATCTTAAATTTTGAGACGTTAGCTTAATTTGATATTTTTGATCATTGGTCTCAAATTCATAGATACCAGTTCATGATAAATCATTCATAAGCAATCATTCTAGTAATAGTGGAAAAAAGTTGGACCTTAGCACGTACGCAAGTTAGTGCGGCACCTATAGTTGTTGCGCCTTAAACATTCACATGTTGAATTCTTCTATTCGAACATTCCTCTCAGGCAACTTCGTCACCGATGGAGTTGATGTGGAGTGTTTTTCTTTTGCTAAGAAGTCTTGAGTACACTTCTTATAAGTGGCTTTTCAATCTTCTCATATCCCACGTCCTAATTACACAAATGTCTTCAACAAATTTTTGTTAGACTCAACTTGGTCAAGCAGAAGTTTTGTCCCTTCATGAGAATTATGCGTACTTGTGCATATAAGAGCAATTCAACTCTGCATATTCACATATACATATTGATAGCATCGT
The DNA here is from genome assembly GCA_024362995.1 of Heteromeles arbutifolia. Classification (NCBI taxonomy): domain Eukaryota; kingdom Viridiplantae; phylum Streptophyta; class Magnoliopsida; order Rosales; family Rosaceae; genus Heteromeles; species Heteromeles arbutifolia. The sequence continues at coordinate 9,562,460 of JANCRC010000017.1, read as the reverse complement.
CCCAAGGTTATGAAATACATTTAGTAAAAAAATCACCAACTGTGTTAGTGTTCAAGTGAGGCATGAGAGTGTATCTTCTCTACAATATATCAATAAGCAATGAACCCAGATCCAGATATCAAATAAGTAAAAAATCTAGTTCAAGTGAGGCATGGGGGGCTTGCATTTCTGATGTCCACGGATAATGAATCAAGTTCCACATACTGACATGCACTGAGAGCTATGAAAGGAGAAAAAAAAAAAGGAACTTGTATATTCATATGGGAGCTTCGACTCCCACAAGCAAAAGCAAAGCAGGCGCATCAATTTTCACACTATCTGCAAGTCAGTGTATGCAATATCATATTATAGTTTCATGCAATGTGATGTATATAACTTCCATTAGGTTGATATACCAAACAGAGTGTGTCATGTCCCATGAATAACATTGCTTTCCTGTTATATTAAGCCTATGAAGCTTAATAGCAATTGACCGCTCAGAAAATATTTGATAATTGAAAATCTTATCATGATCCTATTGTCAAAAATTAGAATATAGTGAGAAGTCTTATCTTGTTAGGTGACTAAGAAATTCCTCTAACACCTGCAATGTTATAACCAGTAACAATATCGTTTCATGCAAATGAGATTGTAAAAGAGGGGGCCAAAAGAATTCTTCTCTTAGAGGCTTTTACTTGTGCCATAAGTTCGGTCTTCAACCATAGAAATGATACTCGGTCATGAGTTCGGCCTTTGCCCATGACTGCGCCTTGGAGTTGAATATTAGTTACCCTCACTATGCAAGCTATTCAACATATAATGGAGGGATGTGCGTTACTTATTTCCTTCTTGGCTCATATGCAGATGACTCTTGAGACAGCACCCTACATTTAATACACCTTGTGAGAATTAGGCATTTGAATGTTAGTTGCTTGCCCCCATTGGATCTGCTTCATTCAGTAGACAAAGTATATGAAAGCATGAATTGTGAATAATTTTATTGTCGCTCTTGGTAAATGTCATTTTCAATAACAACCATCATACATAACCTAGACTAGAGATAGCAGCTCTGTTGCCTTGAGCTCATGCCTCTCTCTATTGGTTATTCAAAATTTCACTGCACAAATATGACTTTTGCACAATTGGACGACTGCATACGTTACTGGAAAACTTTGATATCTATCTATGACATTTGAGAATTTTGAACATTTCTTTTGTATAATTCAGAGCCATGAAGGGATGATACTCGTTCCCTCATCTTAAGCTATATTAAAGAAGACCCATAGTAAAATGTCTTACCAAACCATTTTGTTACATGCTATGATAAAAATGCATACTTCATGCAATAACCTTGAAATAATAAAAGAGAAGAAATCTTCCCTGCTTGGGGCTTAGCTCATGCTCCATTTCCAATTAATTGGTGCTTAATGGCCTTATTAGCTCATTTGAATTAGCATTGTTGGATGGCTCCAAGCCTGAGACTAACCAATCGTCTCATTTTAACAATGAAGTGGATTGAAGCAGTCTCGGAGGACAAAGGTTCGCATGCTTTTGGGGATGAGTTGCGTTGCTTCAGCCTAGTTTCACTTTCAAGTTTTGAACACTTGCATTGTCAAAGGTCCTTCTCCCTTTCAATTGCTTACTAACAAATTGTTTCCTATGATTGAATTGCCGGCAAGGGTTTCACCCTTTTTGTCACATAGGACGAAAGAAATATCATCTTTAAAATCACGCCTCCCACTCTGATGGTTTGTCAGTCATATCATAACTGAATACTAATACTGCATATATACACCGATATGAAATGTGGTTGCCCACTCTAAATTACTCGAAATTTGTGGACTTTTTAATGGAAATTCTTTTGTAAAGATTCCGAAGTCAGCAAATCTCTTTCCTCTTGTGCTATTGCACGAAGTGCAATGACAAAAGGCTATAAATTTCATGAAATTGTAAAAGAAATCATAAAACTTATCTGTTTGGGGTCTTTGACTCATGCCCACTTTGTAGTATAAACAACGTCCATGGAGCAGCGGTCGAGGATGGAGGCTCGTACGCTGTCGAAGTTGGTTGGTGCAACGCTGAACTCTGAGTCATTGCTTTATATTAGGACTCCAAATTAATAACAACAACGCTTAGTATATATAGTTAACATTTAATTAGGATTATATTATCATGAATTATTTTAATTTCTTGCTGAAAAATACTACATAAAGAAGTAAAGAAATTATCATCTTCTTGTTCGCGTGATATACGGATTACCCCAAATTCTCGGCTAGTCTCACGTCTAGCAGCCATCATGCATTTCTGATTTTTCTTTCTTCCTTCAACACTCACCCATAATCCATCCTAGGTCGTTTGCGACATTACCACTTTTCTTGCCAATTGGTGAAATCATAAAGAAGGGCAGAGAATCTTTGTTGTTGGGGGTTTTAATCCATGCCCCCATTGTAGCTTAGACGGCATTCACGGCTTCTCCATACGGGTGTTTTACGTTTCCCACAAACGGCGCCAACTGTTGGTGCGGAAAATTTTGTGTACTCCAATTCTCCACCAACAAGTAATCTTGAACACATTGAGAAGCCTTGGACACCATCTTCGCTTGTCAACAATGAGAGCGGGGGGACCTGGAAAAAAAACACTCTGACACTCAAGTCAGTCTTTGTTCAAAATAATTGCAAGACATTGTAAAGCTATCTAATACTTCCCTTTTTTTCTTCCCCCGTTCTCGTGGGATTCTAGTTCTTTCATAGACATAAAATACTTGGGCTCCAAGTTCAACTTTCCATCTATTTCTCCATGTTCCATATCTCATGGAAGTGTTTGATCATGCTCCTTTATTCTAGCTCCACTCCCCCAAATTTAGGTAGTGGCTCATTGCTTGAGCCCTAATTTTTGCACTCACAAGCGATGAAGTAAGTACAGTTGATGAAGTCGTCAGGACAATGAGCAAATGTGAGTCTCAAATCAATGGAAGAATGCATAAATAGATAAAACTCACAAAACCTCGCTATGGTAAAACCTAAGGTGGGAGAAAAACCCATAGACTAAGGAGAAAAGTGAGAAATTGCATTAAGTCAAAACTATACGTCTTTGAGATGCAAGTAGAATAGCTCAAAAAGGTATGATCAGCCCAGGATGGGTGCCTCGTTAAAACCTAGTTAGGTAGCAAAAACCTAGTGGGAAAAATGCTCTTAATCGTAGGGAAAAAGAGTACATTAAGATCAAGTGAATATACTTTTGGATGCTCCCCCTGAGTTTGACGTAACTACCAAATGAGAACTACAAGCATTGCATATGAATAGTTAGGCATACCAATTCCTCGGACAAGCTTTTAGAAGGTTGACTTTGGCAGTGACATCATGTAGAGGTCGGTAAGGTTGTTTGGGATTGGCTTGCATGATATAGCTATTGCCTTCTGCTCTGTTTAATTTGGATCTTTGTGGCAGAACTCTAAAGCTGGCGACTCAGCTCAAATCATTGATTATGCGAAGGGTGGTGTGGATCAAAGTGGAAAATCATGCGAGTTGAAGTTTGGGAGCTACTGCCTTTGTCATGAACAACATAGAGAAGACATGAAGGATGCTATGGTGAAGAGATTGAAGTGGCTCGAGCATATTTTCCTAGTATCGCGAAACTTCCATCACAGGACAAGTTGTCTCGTGAGTTGAGACAAAATATTCAGGAGGTGGAGCGTGTTCTTAGTGAAAGTACTACAGATGTTGATCTTCCCCCACAGTAAGTCATGGAAACTATTCGTTTATATTCCCATTTTCCGCTCATTCAATGAGAACAAAAAAGGGTTTGTACTACAGATGTTTGTGCCTTCTGGTGCGTGTTTGATTTTTACCAATTTTTTTCTACCTAAGATTGTCTCCAACGGGAGGGTGGAAACAAGAAAAACCCCAAATTTTTGGGTCCAAATTATATTATATGTATTAAAACCCAGTTTTGGGTTACTGTTGATCTATAGTGTGCGGACGGATTTGCCTCTCCAGCTGTTACCATCTTCAACCTATTTCCTTGGGTTGTGCAGTAAATTTACTAATTTGCCCTTGATGTACACGTGTTGGTCATCGTGGCTTTTCCATTTGTTTCCAAAACAAAGCTTTTTCTTTTGTTTCCAGATGAATCTCCATTTTCCCTTAAATTGAAACAAAAACATGCGTTCATCCAAATCAACCCTACAATCCCGAAACCAAAATTCATCCAGATCGTTCCAATCTTCAACCTCAAATCGAAATCATAGAGTATCGTGAATGGCTCACCTTCCCTATCTCAAAAACGAAATCATCTCGATAACTTAGCCTTCCCTCTCACAGTTGAATCCCGGTCAGATTCGAAGAAAAATTTGAAACCCAGAAAAAGCTTGGGTTTACCGTTGGTGGCCATGTGGTTTTTTCTCATTTGCTGGATTTCAACGGTTACTTGTTCTGGATCATTGGATTTCCAACGATAATTTTTTTTTTTAAAACCTTCCTAAATATCAGCCGTTGGATTTGAGATCAACAATCCACGTTATTCGCCTTTATAAATTAAAAAAAAAAACTTAACATTAAAAAAATTTGAAAAGTTACTGTTGTGCCACGTGGCACATTCTGGAGGGTTGGATTTCAATTTTTTTTTTAATCCAACGGTAGAAATTAATTAAGGTAATACAAAATTAATAAAATATCCGAAAAAAAATTTTAAAAAAAATGATTGTACTTTTCTATAAATACCTTCTCATTATCTTCTAACTCACATTACAATTTCATATTTTCTCAAATACTTTCAACCACATTCCAATCTTTCTCTCAAAGTTTCAATCCAATTGGTTTCCAACAAAATGACTAATGATGCAGATACGAATTGGACGCTTATTGAATATCTTATCGAAATCTATCACCAAAAATTATCTTCTCGGATAATGACACACGGCGCAACGAGAACGATTAAAAATCTTATTCGAAATTACAAATAAAATTACTTTGTATTATTTTATAGGGTAAATATTAGTTTACTACCCTCAAGTTTTGTGGTTTTCAACATTTACTACATGAAGTTTTTTTTGTCGCAGAGTTATACCTAAAGTGTTAATTTTGGGACAGTCTCATACATCCGTTAGTCTAGCTGTTAAGTCTCTCGTTAACTGATAACGTGGCGCCCATGTGGACAATGACTGGGCGCCACGTGTCCTTAAAAAAAAAAAAAAAAAAAAAAAAAAAAAAAAAAAAAAGCCCGAACCCCATTTGCAAAAATAAAACAACATAGATTATACAAAAGCTAATTCCAAAATTATTAGCAAAAAAAATCAACTAAATATAAAAGTTTAACAAATTATAAAGTTTGGGGTGGAAATTATAGGCCTCTTACTGTTGAAGCAAAAAAAATGTCTGACCTCAAGTGTCGAACTCACTATTGCTGGCAGTAGCAATGCTAATACTGGTTTAGGTGTTCACGACACAAATGTAGGCCAGCAACGTTTGGTTTGGGATGAAAGGATTCTTTGCCATCCAAATGGAAGTAGATATTTTTGTGTCAACTGTCTCTCTTGTCCAAACATCAATTTAGTTGCAATGTTAGGGAAGTATCAAGTCACTCCTCACTTGGATAAGAAGTATAGTTATTGCAACATGCTCATAGTCACGAGAACAATTTACATGAAATGAGTGTTGGCATGAGTCAACGTTTTTTATATTTATTGTAAATTTGTAATTTCTTTATGGATAGGGATTTCCTTCTTGACGAGGGATTTCATGTATCTTGTACTTGTATCAATCTTCCTCGAGAGAAGAATATACAACAATTACCCTAAAATTCTCCTACAATTTTATAGCTAGCTATTAGCTACTATGACGTTCCGATCCAATAATACATTCTCACATATATGGAAAAAGGCCTTATACATGACACTGTATTATTATATCAGGATGCAGAATAGTGTTAAACTCGTTTGATGTAAGTCTTCCTCCATACCAACCATATGTATAGAGAGAGGAATAGGCTTAGCTACTTATGAGTTGGAATTAAACTTAGGGTTGTCGAGTTTATTTACATAAGTGGCTTTTAGGATGGTGAATCAAACTCAAAATCTCAATTACAAGAGTGAATACGTCCGCTTGGTGGTTTAGTTTGGAACTAACATCTTACTGTTTCGTGAACTTATAAATGCTGAGACTCAAAACATATTATTTTACACAAAACTTAATCATTTGACAGGATGAACCTTTGTCCAGACGATTCCAAAAAGTCAACAACTATAAGTCATTGGCAATTGTTAGAGCTGAGTTAATTGTGATTTTGATCATTTGACATAAGACCTTAATCAAATAGTACTGTCGTATATGTACGACTTAGTCACCAATGTCTCTGTTGCGGTCTCTGTCATTGGTCGTAGACTTAAAAAGTTTAGCACTACAAAGCAGTAGGCATAGACCTAAAGTCTAGCAGCCTTACGGATGAATCTTAGACTCATTTGGGGGCGACGTCTTTCATGCTCTTACGTTGTATCGATGTTAGTAGCCCTTACGGATGAATCTGAGACTCATTTGGGGACGACGTCTTTCATGCTCTTACGTTGTATCGATGTTACATGTTTTTGGTTTTGTTTTTACAAACCAAGAATAGAATATTAAACCTTAAAAGCAAGAGTGATACTCTTAACTAAATGAGCCACAACTGTTTGTCATATTGCCTTCAACTTAATCACAGTTAAATGTTTAGTCTCAAACTATCTCAATTCAGCGTAAGACAATTAGGTTAACTCAATATTGGATACGTTACAACCATGGTCTAAAATATCCATAATATCCTGATATTTCCATCGAAATTTCCGTGTTTTTGGACTACCGATATTTCCGATGTCATCGATATTTCCATCGAAATTTCCGTATTTTTTAAATTTCTATATTTGAAAAAAAACACCAAGGGGATTCAAACCCCTCCCATTTTACTCCTTCAACACCTTGACCACCATATCACTTATATTTTTGTGAAAATATGCTAAAATATTTATATATTTTCTACACTCACAATGTTTGCCAGCTCGCTATATAATCAACTTAAATCAGTTAAATCCATCATGCAATGCATTTCCTTCCAATTTTTTATGATAAACTAATAGATAATTGACTAAATAAACATCCTGAAAGTTTCAATAAAAATTTCCAAGTTTTTCTTACAATTTCCGTGGTTTTTAATCAATTTTTATCGATATCGATAATATCCTGATATTTCCATCGAAATTTCCGTGTTTTTGGACTACCGATATTTCCGATATCATCGATATTTTAGACCTTGGTTACAACCACTAGAGGTGCCTAGTGGTTGTGGATGAATTCCAAGTCCGTATTCCATATAGCATTTTCTGGGTTTGATTCCTGGCGTTGGTGAATTACAAGACGGTAGCCAATGAGAGTCTGAAATGCCTCTATGAGTATGCTCCCGAAAGATGGATTATAATGGTAAAGCCACTAGCTATTCCCTTAAAAAAAATAGATATGGTACTGTTGAACCTGAAAACTACCAAGCCTACGTGGCACGCATGCCAAGCAATTAATAAGCTAACTACGTCCTTCGGTTATGTGCGGGGCGTGCCAACTCGACGGCCGAGCTCGGCCGGTGAGTAAAATATGTTGATGTTGCGTTGGGCGCACTACTGACTTCTTGATCTTGCGACTGCGGCCGAGGAAGGAACACGTCTCAGCCTTCGAGTCTAGAGCCTGAAGACAAGGCTGCTAGTTCTGCGAAGTTCATGGATCGTCAGCGCTAGGTTCGGTCACGGTGATTATATTCGTAAGAGTATAAGCATGCCGAACCAGTACCAAACTATATGGACACAAGTACTCAAAAGAGATATATGTCTTAATGGTAAACGTAGTTCGGCCATCAGAATGCCGAACTCGAAAACTTACTTATGAATATCCAATCATAAAACAACTCAGTGTTCAATGTGCCGAGCCCAGTAATCTGTAACACCTCACTTCGCCGAGAAGGCTGATGAGATGACCTCGACCAACAAGGATTTAGAAATCCTTCTCGACCGAAACTTGGATAGGTAATCAGTCGGTCGAGAAGCAGTGCTGTTTATCCAAACTGATGGTGCTCCTTGAACGATTGATTCTACGGCTCCAGTGCTGTTTATCCAAATTAAAGATGTCACCGGTTGCCTTCACAATGCTATTTATCCAAACTGAAGATGTGTTGGCGAGAAAGGAGAAAAAGAGAGATTTTTCAAGATTGTTGAGAGGTTTCGCATAGAGCTATTTTGCGCATGGCAGTTTTGTGTTGAATTGGAGGGGGAGCCTTCTGTTTTCTGCGCATCTCGTATTTATAGGACTATCATCTTGATGGCTGTTATGTTGTAAAACTGCCGTTAATATCAAAGCTTCCTCCTGCATAACAATCTCATGCAAAACAAAAGATTGTTATGCATTATCACTCACCAGCTCGACACCACCACGTGCTAATTGATAGCATATACCAATTATTTGCATATATCTTTGTGCTGATAAGCATCCAATTTGAAATATACCAATAACCTACATGCATGGCTGACCAACTTCGAGCACACGTGGAGGATATTCTCTGTTGATTCCATCTTAGTATCCCTTTAAACCAGAATATTTGGCATCTTCATCTTTAGGCATGCATTAATCTCTCTACCAATCAATATCCATTTGCCAACCAACGCCACAATGTATTAGAACTCTTGATAAAATGCTCTGATGCTTCAATCCACCACACGTCTAAATTCAAGGAATCCCAAATCAAATTGAACTGCATTGCTCGCTCACAAGTTGGAGATATAATTTGCATCTTTCATAAGAAAATGTCAAGATAAATCACTATTAAAAGATAATTATGAGAAAAACCATAATATTATCCTTTAATAATAACAAAATTATCTTCACCTTTTCATCCAATGGTTGGGAGCTATGCCCATTCAACGGCCTTGATTGCACGAGTCGATGATGTAATTTTGGGTCTAAACAAGTACTGTTGACTCGAAAAACTACCAAGCCTACGTGGCGCACATGCCGAGTAACTAATGAGCTAACTACGTCATTCGGTTATATGCGGAGCGTGCTAACTCGACCGCTGAGCTCAGCCGGGGAGTAAAATATGTTGATGTTGCGTTGAGCACGCTGCTAACTTCTCGATCTTGCAACTGTGGCCGAGGAAGGAACACGTCTGAACCTTCGGGTTCTAGAGCTTGAAGACAAGGCTGCTAGTTCTGCGAAGTTCACAAATCGTCAACGCCAGGTTCGGTCACAATGATTATATTCGTAAGAGTATAAGCACGTCGAACTGGCACCAAACTATAGGGACACAAGTACTTGAAGGAGATGTATGTCTTGATGGTAAATGTGGTTCGACCGTCAGAATGCCGAACTCTAAAATGTACTTGTGAATATCCAATCATAAAACTCGGCGTTCAATATGCCGAGCCCAGTAACCTGTAACACCTCACTTCGCTGAGAAGGCTAATGAGATGACCTCTATCAACAAGGACTTGAAAACCCTTGTCGACCAAGACTTGGATAAATAACCAATCGGCCTCGAAGTAATGTTGTTTATCCAAACTGAAGATGCTCCTCGATCGGCTGATTCTACGGCTCCAGTTTTGTTTATCCAAACAAAAGATGTCGTCGGTTGCTTTCACATTGCTGTTTATCCAAACGGAAGATGTGTTGGCAGAAAGAAAGAGGAAAAAGATAAAATCTCAGGGTGATGAAAAACTTTGCGCAGGGCAATTTATATGTTGATGTGAAGGGGCTCATTTGTTGCAACGCACCTGGTATTTATAGCATTCATTTGTTGCAACGCACCTAGTATTTATAGCATTCATATCTTCTGCTTGGCACGGCTAGATAATTTTGTAGAGTCCAACTGCAACTCTAACTCGCGGAACTGAAATTGGTCCGTGTCAGAGGCCAAGACATATCTTTCAGATTACTGTTCATGACTTTTGAAACAAAATAAAAGCCTATCTAGGCTTATCACATCTAGCCCACCTAGGCTTCTTATCTCATCACCAAAACTACCTTGATAATATCCCTCAGCCTTAGTCAAAATCAAGATTTCTTGGGTCAATGTCATGCTCCTCTCATCTTTGCAGAGCACCAATCTAATCCAAAGATTGGTTTTCATATTTAAATGCCTAAATCGCAGTTTACGTGGATCTCTGTTGTCCAAGATTGGTTTTCATATTTAAATGCCTAAATCGCAGTTTACGTGGATCTCTGTTGTCCAAATTCCCATGCACCAATGACATTCCAATCTGCATCATTATCTTGACTTCATCATTATCCCAAAACCATGCATCCTGACTATTCAAACCTCATCTTAATGTACCATGCTGCTCCAATCCGATAACAAGAATCCCTAGTCCATTTGAACTGTACTGCTTGCTTGGAAATATAATTTGCATTTTATCTATTCTGTTTAAGAATATGCCAAGATAATTCATATTAAAAGATAATTATAATGATAAAAACCATAATATTATCCTTTAAAAATAACAAAATTATCTTCATTTTTTCATCCAACGGTTAGGAGCTATGCTCACTTAACGGCCTTGATTGCACGGGCCGCTGATGTAATTTTGGGTCCAAATAGGTATATACGTACAATAATTGTTCATGGTTGATGGCCTCTGCTACTTATTTAGGTGTGTGAACAACGCAGACGTAGGAAAGGGGAGAATTAAACTCCAAGTTTCAATCACAAAGTTAAATACTTTTCACTATTCGAGCTCCAAATCTCTTCCAAAATATTGCGTTTTTTATTCCCTTAGCTTCAATTTTCTTTGTGAACGAAAAACCCTACAGTTGGAGTTGTTCTTATTGGTGGGTGTTAGACGGTAATTTGTACTTGGTTTGTGTATTTGGACTTTGCCTCACTAAAAGAAAGAATTTTCTTTGTTGAAGTGAATTTGGATATTTTATTTATTAGACAGTCTAGGTTAAGGTGGTTTGATCATGTGAAACGAAGGCATATATAGATGTTCCGGTTAGAAAATACGATTATGAGACAAAGGCTTAGGGTAAACGGAGTAGATAAAGACTTTGAAGGAAACTTTAAGAAAAGACATGGAGTATTTGGAGCTAATGGAAGACTTGACTCAAAACCGAGTGCAGTAACATTCTAAGATTCATATAGCCGACTCCACTTAATGAAATAAGGCTTTATTGTTGTTGTAGACACAATCACACTCTAGAAATCGTCTGTTTGAATAAGATGTAAATTTTTATTCAACAATCATGGGGATCTAATCTTTGATTAAATATGCTTGAATGCTAAGAAAACAAAAGGAGAAGAAGACCCTACCTTCATAAAAATGGCCTCAACCGTCACCACCACCTAGTGGAGGCAATGACATTAGTTACAGACACACCGTAGGTCGTCCTTACTCCTTACTCCTCTTATCCATTTCTTACGAAAACTGGTACCTAGTTGCAGATAAATTAGGGTTTAACTTATATGTTGTTTTAATGCCATGTATTTCTAAAATATGAGAGAAACTTGCTTGCAAGGACGCTATTGGCGGCATCTCTGTTAATAACATGTGGTCATGTGTTATAACTTGTTCAATATCTTTTAAGCCTATAATGCCTCCTCGTATATTTTAGTGTGTCGACCTAGACACAAATACAATCAGTTTACCAAACTGATTGCATGTAAGTTCTTTTCATTTAAGACGGGCGATGCACTTAAGAAAGAATGACTCTGTAAACAATTACTATATATATATATATATATATATATATATATATATATATATATATATATATATACAGGCACCTTAAGGGGAGGGATCCCCATTTTTTCAAAAAAATGGGGACACGCTCCCCACCGTTAGATTGACTTTAATGAAATTGTGTGGTTGAGATTAAAACACAGGCCACACAATCTCAACCACACAATTTCATTAAAGTTAAATCCAACGGTGGGGAGCGTGTCCCCATTTTTTTGAAAAAATAGGGATCTCTCCTGTGAAAGGTTTCCCCTCTCTCTCTATATATATATATATATATATATATTGTTTGACTCTTTACATATAAAAAGTTATTTTTCTTCCAAATGAACATCTTTAAAAAAATTATTTGATTTAGAAATCCTTTAGTTATTCATATGAATCACACAAATTGATGGTTCATAATAAGGATGTTACTTGTTATCATGATTGCCGGTTGGTTTGGCATATATGGATGACTAAATGGTGTCCAAACGAATGAATTTTTGTAGAGATGGTTGCTAGATGGTGATAAAAAAAATGAACAATTCTAATAATAATACGACAAAATTATATCATGTCATGGCTGAAGGAGGAAGAATAACCACATGTATTGTCTCTTAATTTTAATTGGTCCAACTGATTATTTTTTAAATTACAATTGTCGATTATCGATATTTGATTGTTATGTCCTTATTATGTGATCGATATATTGTTTTCTAATTTTGTTTAGTTCTGAACATATTAGATATTTCCTTAGAAAACGGCCATTATTTCATTCAACAAGAAAATGGATGAAACCAGGAATCGGTCTCCAGCCGAAGGAGGAGGAGCCCGTCGTCTTGAATTTCATGTCAGCGTTTTGGGACCCATCTCCACCTAAACCCAACTGTAGACATTGAATCGCCGAGTTTAATTTGCAAGTTGTAATCTTAATTACTTTTCATAATTTAATTGAGAGTCCCTTTTGGTCATCTACACTATTATTAAGAGAACACACCTTGTCAACCTTTTTGCCCACTTTTTCCAATTTTGCTCCTCACTTTTGAATGCACAATGTTTGACTCTTTACATATTAGATATTTCATTAGGGGCATATGCCCCCACTCAAGTGATTAATTTGTTAAGTTGCAGATTATAATTATATAATATACACGTGTTATCTTTGAAAAAAATATAAGTATCTAATGCTCAACATACATTCATATTGCATATACTTCATATCAATTACTATATGAGCATAAGTGCTCATTTTCTGTCATTCAAACCAAAAAACCTCTCTCCCGCGTAATCATGTATTAATATTTTTCTTATCACTCTGTCACTTTCCAATATTACACTGAAATTTTTGTAACATTGGAATTGTGATACATCATCATTTGAAAATCATTCCTATTATCTATTGGGTATAAGCTATACTATAATAAGATTTTCTTAGTTAATTTTCGGGTTGCCCCCACTAGAAGAAATTTCTAGCTCCGTGGACTATGATTACGACAGAGAGTGATGAGGATGATGGTTGTTTTTTGTTCTGGATTAACTGGAAAGATCAGATGATTTTGGTTGGTGGGTTTAATCAAATTGCTTAGGCTTCTAAGACAAGGCTTAATCATTTAAAAGAAGCTGAAAAAAAGCCAGCCCTAAACCTTTCTCTCTCGTTTATCAAAAAAAAAAACCTTTCTCTAGTTTCTCTCTCTCTAGATATTGTAGCCCGCAGGGTATTTTTTTTGGAGACAGTTGAAAGAACCCAACTCAGGAAATCCAGCTTCATTGCTCAGAAATAAGCAGAGCTTCCAACAAAAACACTTTTTTGGTTGCTTGGCGGGAACGTGGAGATTTAGCATGTACATGCATGCGTGGGACTCTTAATTTTCTTCATTAAATAAAATTCCAACCATCCAAGTGGTGTAGTAGTTGGTATGTAGTGGAAGAAGATATGTTTGAAAAGTGCTTTTTTTTGACATTTCAAGGAAGTAAAATTTTGTACAAATGTGCTTTTTGGCTTCTGCCTACTAGCTGATCGGTCTCACAGATTCACACACAAATTTCCCAAGGCAACCATGCGGCTGCTGCTGCTCTTTCTGGCTTTCCGCTTATCTGGAATTCATGTGATCTCTTCTTCTACACACCCGGATGATGGTATGTATAGTCTTAAATATCAATATACATATATATATATATATATATATATATATATCTCTCTCTCTCTCTCTCTCTCTCTCTCTCTTAATTCATGGGAAAATTGGGTTTTGTGTAGTTTCTACTTTTGGTCTACAATTTCAAAGCTACCTTCATATCCGTTGACTTGATAGGTTTTTTGTGATATCATGTTCATCTTCCTATTCTCCGTGATAATATTCCAAATCAATCATCTATTATTATATGGGAAAGTAAAAACGGATGAACAGTGTGATTGGTTTAGGATACCAGTATTATGCATCCTTGGTGTGGATTCTTTCGTGTGTGTTGACACGCCAGACCCCGATATCCTCCAAGTACCCGTGGTAGGCATGTGTTGGCCGACACCCGAAGGTGACGAAGCCATACTAACATTCATGTGAAGTAACGAACATAAATAAAAAATAAATTTAATTACAATGCTTATGCAATTGAGGAATAATATAAAATTGAATGAACGAAGAGATGGGTCCTACACTGAGAGGACTCGAAGATGCCGATGCGGGAGTGCCTTAACGCTAGGATTGTACGCCTCGATTCTAAGTCATGAGGGGGTGCAAAACAAAACATGAGTGGACCAAGTTGATATATATAAGTAGTACAAAAACAGTTATTCAACAACGTACTAAACCCCAAAGTTTATGAAAACTCAATAGCATAATATATAATAGGTTTTCCAAAACCCTAGCATGCCATAAAAACCTTCATAAAACATATATTATGTATAGTGTGCTTAGTAGTGGTATATATATAAGGCATATACATATATACAATATTTCATTCACCCGAAAGCATACAGAACATTTCTTCATTCATTCGAAGGTTCTACATCACGCGCTCATAGGTAGATCATTCGCCCGTAGGCACTACATCTCCCGACCGAAGCCAGTATAAATATCTTCCGCCTGTAGGCCCTACACACGCCCGGCCGAAGCCAATATAAATATCATTCGTCCGTAGGCCCTACACACGCCCGGCCGAAGCCAATCATATATCTCCCGCCCGTAGGCACCAACCAAACGCCCGGCTGAAGCCAATCATATGTATCCAACCCACACCCGGCCGTAGCCAATCATATGTATCCAACCCACACCCAGCTGTAGCCAATCATATATATCCAACCCACACCTGGTCGTAACCAATCATATAAGTATCGTTTGCCCGTAGGCAGTAACATTCGAATAACCACTAAGTAAGTACATAAGGACATTAACATAATATTTCTAATATATATATATATATATCTATTTTAATCGGAGTTCAGTAGCTAAAACGTCATATCGTAAAATCTATTCGTAGTATATAGTCATCAATCATATATACTACGAAGAACGTAAAATCGATAAAGCATGGTAATTCGTAAAGCATGAAACTAATTTACTCATAAACGTTTCATAAAACGTAGCCATTAAATCATGTTTTTCATGTATGCATTTCTAGCAATTAAAACATGCATTTTGGAAGGGGTCCACTCAACTTACACCGTTGGCAAAGAGTTGTGCAAACAAGCGTGGATGGAAACGCCACTAACAATTGCACCTAAGCACATAAAGGTACCAATTAATAAAACTATACTAAAACAATTGAATTCGGGAAAACGAACGTCGAAAACGGATTCAGGACGTCAAATTTAGTCTATGAGGGGTCTTGGACGAAACCCAAAAAAGTCAACCCAAAAGTCAACGGTTAGCGTTGACCGGAAGTCAATGGTCAAATGGGTCGGTCAAACGGGTCAAAAGGGTTGGGTTAGATCCGATTAGGGTTTAAGGTTTGGACTTAGGTAAAGGCCTAGGCTAATGGGTAGTAGATTGGGCTTTGGGTTGGGTTGAACCTGGGTTGGGTTGGATACAAATTTGGGCTTAGGTCACAAAGGCGAAAGGTTTGGGCTGGTTTCAGGTTGGGTCGTGGGTCACAAGTTGGGAAGAAAAAGAGGGAGAAAGAATAGTGGGCCGGGGGACAAATTTGTAATAGTGGGCCCCAAGTGGCTCTCCAATTAAGACTAATCATCAACCCCAATTTAAAATAAAATATCTCACCCATAGTGAAATTATGAAATTGCCCTCCCATTACACAATATCCGGGATGGGTCGTTACAGTGTACTTAGCAATTAGTCCATTTAATTTTGGTCTAATGTGAATTATTTTGAAGTTTTGGTTAAATTTCGTTACAAACCCTCATTGTTCCTATTAAGGGTAGTTGATTGATTTATAAGTGTGTTGATTCAGCTAATGCACTCCAATCCTTGAGGCAAACATGGAGCAACGTTCCACCCAACTGGGACAATTCAAGCGATCCATGTGAGAAGAGCTGGGAAGGCATCACTTGCAACGGTTCGAGGGTGACTGCATTGTGAGTGTTGTTCATCTTCGAATTCTGATGTGATGGTTGTAATTACGAGCATTCTCGCTTACTTTCTTAATCGGATTTTGAACCAAAACCTCTTCTGACGTTCATTGTGCAGGGAATTACCAGGAATAAACGTGGAAGGGAAAATTGAAAGTGACATCGCGGGGCTCTCTGAGTTAAGATCCTTGTGAGTGTGAATGTTCCTCCTTTCATACCTACATTATTGTTTGCAATATATTATGACCTACGCAACACACAACAAATTTGATGTCTAATTATAAAAATATGCATAAAACATGTTTATTTTTGCAGTGTCGGTTATCTTGTTTAGCTTAATCTTGATTAGGGATGGAATTCTTTCTTCTTCTTTTTTTGGTGAAGAACGGGGATTACAACCCAAAGAGAACTACAAAACAACAGCAAAACGAGTCTGAGGGACTCCAGCAGCATCATCAATGAGAATTGATCTAATTCAAACGGGAAGCTCATCAAAAACAAGAACACCAATATCCATATTATAACTCCAGTTAGCCAACTGATCCGCCATAATATTCTTCTCTCTGTAAATGTGATTCAATTCACACCTCCTCAATTGTCTCATCATTAATCTGCAGCTATGCATAATTGTCTCCAAAGGATGGAAATTATCAACTTGGGTTTGCTTCAACAACATAACAATAGCCTTGGAATCCATCTCAATATGAAGATCAGTAGCACCCTTATCAATAGCAAGTTGTAAACCAAAGTATAAACTCTATAATTCAGCATCATAAACTTGCCCTTGTCCTAAATTCACAGCAAAGCCACCTAACCCATTGCCATTATGATCTCTTAGTATGCCACTAGCCCCTATTCGACTAGAATTTGTCCTTCTAGATCCACCCATATTTAGCTTACACCAACCTACATCAGGATGATCCCAAGATAGTGAAATTTGCCTATTGACAAGAATAACAGAAGACTTCACACAAGCCTTCAACCATTCAGCCACATCTCTCACGATGATCATTTTTGGATCCATAGGCATGACAAAATTAACATAAAAAATTTGCTTGTTTCTCCATTTCCAAATATACCAGCAAATAAAAAGAAAAAGAGTACACCAAGCACCCTTACTAGTCCCTTTTGAACTTACTTTCAAATTTGCCAGCAGCCAAGCCTTAAACTCAAGATTTTGGGCATTCCTCAGTTGCCTTGGAACTCCCATACTTTCCCAAATACACATAGCCCTAGAACAATCTTTAAAAAATATGAGCAATAGATTCAATTGGTCCACAACAAGTCGTACAAGAAGAATAAGAAGTTATTTGTCTTCTAACTCGCTGCTCATTAGAAAGCAATCTCCCTTTACTCATCAACCAAAGAAAAACTTTTAGCTTAGGTGGAACATTAATTTTCCAAATAAAATCCCAACAAGAATCATGCAAATCTTCTCCATCAAAGAAAAGATTATAAGCTGACTTAACGGTGAAAACTCCATTAGAAACACATATTCAAATAATTTTATCCATACCTGCACCAGTAGTACCAGCAGGCCGACATATAACTTTTTAAACCATATCTTATGGCAACACATCTCTAAGCTTTTCAAGATCCCACCAACCATTACTTAAAAACTCACATCAATATTGGAGATATTAGCAATATCAATAGTTTCAATTAAAGGGACATTTAAGACCCATGAATCCTTCCAAAATTTCACACTCTCACCATTGCCAATTCTCCAAGTCATGCCCTTTTTAAGAAGATTAGCTCCATACAGAATTCCTTTTCCAAGAATAAGAACACTCGGTTCTTTCATGAATTTTGGGGTCTAAAATACAATAGCCTTTCAAATACTTGGCCTGATAAATTTGATACCAAAGACAAGAGTCCTTAGCATGAATCCTTCACCCTAACTTGGCCAAAAGAGCCTGATTCATTACACAAGCTCTCTTAATCCTCAAACCACCTTTACTTTTAGGTCTGCAAACCATACTCCATTGGCACAAATGAAATTTTTTCTTTTGATCGGTATCCCCCCACAAAAAATCCATGTTCAACTTGTCTAACTCTTCACTCACACTAGCAGGAAGCTTGGTCGTTTGCATGGCATAAACTGGTATGGACGAGGTAACTGCTTAAATTAAGGTAATTCTTCCAGCCATGGACAATACCTTGCTCTTCCAAGTTGCCAACCTCTTCTGAACTTTATCAATAATGCCCAAATAAGTAGCCTTTGAAACTCTAGTCTGAATTAGAGGCATTCCTAAATAATTCCCAAGATTTTCAAAGACATGAGAACCACAAATTGCACTAATACTATTAACAACATCCCTGGACGTGTTTAGAAAACAATAAAGAACATATTTTTCAAAGTTAACAGCTTGACCAAAAGCTTTGCAAAAATTTTCAAGGCACATTTTCATTAATCTTGATTGCTTTAGAGTAGCTTCAGAAAACAAAATTAAATCATCAGCGAAAAAGAGATGAGAGACCCCATGTCCAGGTTGAGAAACACTAACAGGTTTCCACCTTCCTCTGTTCACAGTTGCAGAAATTAAATGAGAGAGTTTCTCAATACATAGCACAAACAAATAAGGGGACAAGGGATGAATATCGTTTTGAGGAGTAAAACAATCTGTTAATTCACCATTGAAACAAAATTGGTACTTAATGGTGGATACACATTCCATCATAAGTCGAACCAAATTCGAAGGCAACCCAACCTCATTCAGTACATACTCAATAAACTTCCAATTAAGTCTATCATAAGCCTTAGAAAGATCAATTTTCCAAGCTAAAAATCCTTTTTGGCCCTTTGACATTCTGAACTTGTCACATCCCGGCCTCGGCCCCCACCACATCCCGGGCACGCCTCTGCCGTAGCACGATATTGTCCGCTTTAGGCCCCAACCACGCCCTCACGATTTTGTTTCTGGAAACTCACAGGAGAACTTCCCAGTGGGTCACCCATCATGGGAGTGCTCTCGCGCGTTACTCCCTTAACTTCGGAGTTCCGATGGAACCCGAAGCCAGTGAGCTCCCAAAAGGCCTCGTGCTAGGTAGAGATGGGAATATACATATAAGGCTCACAAGATCCACTCCCCTAGGCGATGTGGGATCTAACAACGAGGATTACGATCTTAGCTACGAGGCATTCCCCTACTAGTGATTTCGTGCTATATTCTCTCTGCTTCGGCATCTTTTGTAATAGCACTCTCTATCTTAAATTCCCATTTGTACTCTGTATTAGACGTATGCTTTTGACATATTATGCATTATCTTAGTGTTAAATTATTAGTTGTTGAACCTTGGTGGTGTCTTTGTTTCCTTTTACAAGTTTAGTCCTAAACTTTGTGCATGTTTAGCATGTTCTCAGTAATTGCATAAAATAAATGGCTTTCATCACCCTTCGAGTGTCGACCAGCACGTGACCATCTTGATGTCCCAAGGACGTCGGGATCGGGGCGTGTCAGAACTTGTGAAGAATTTCTTGAGCAATAAGGATATTGTCAGAAATTTGTCTACCAAGAACAAAACTAGCCTGATTAGGACTAATCAGATGAAGCAAAAGAGGTCTGATTCTAGCAACAATGGTTTTAGAGAGTGCAACAAAGACTAATAGGTCTAAAATTCAACATCTTTTGAGGATTATCAATTTTAGGGACCAAAGTTATCAGCATACTATTTAACCCTGCAGGCAATCTCCTTGAGTGAAAAGCATTCCATACCATTTCAAAGATATCATTAGCACATGTATTCCATTGACTTTGATAAAAGCAAGTAGGAAAACCATCAATACCTGGAGCTTTAAGGCCTCCAATATTAAAGAGGCTTTCCTTGACTTCAACCATATCGATATATTTGATAAGAGCTTCAGGATCATCATCATGTATATCAGGAAAAAGATTAGGAAAAGATTCCATTTGCTTAGACTTTTGCCCATGCGAAAAAATAGTTTGAAAGTACTCCACTGCCAACTTTTTCAAATCAGAAGACTCCGATATCCAAGCACCTTGATTGTTAATGAGCCCCTCAATTCTATTTCTTCTCCTCCTTACAATAGTAGTGAGATGAAAAAAGTTTGTATTATGATCACCTTCTTGAAGCCACCTCAACCGAGACTTTTGATGCCAAAATATAGCCTTCTCATTCAGAACTACATTATATTCAGAAATCAACTCATTCTCCAATATAGAAAGAAATTTATTAGGCCCACGACACAAAGCTTTTTGAATCCCATCAATTCTTGCTAGAAGTCTGTGCTTTCTCTGTTTGAGATGACAATATTCCACTTCTTAAGCGGTTCAACAAGAGCACAAGTTTTATCAACAACCGAACCTCCACCATTACTCTAATAACCATCAACAAACCCCTTGAAATTTTCATGCCTCAACCACATAGCTTCAAAACGAAAAGGATGATGCTTGGGAGAAAATGAATGATGAGAATTTAAGCATATCTTAATTGGGCAGTGATTTGACTTGGTTCGTGGGAGATGGTGAACATAAGCTTCAAAGAAAAGGCTCATCCAACTCATATGACAAATCCCTCGATCAATTCTTTCTAAAACTTTTTTATTAGTCCAAGTAAATTTAGGACCAATAAAACCCAAATCAATCATATAATTCCTATCCACCCAGGATTTGAAGCCTTTTAATCTGCATTATGGAGCACCACCAAGTTTATCTTCCACACATAACATGTCATTGAAATCCCTAACAATTAACCAAGGCAATTGATGAAAATCGGCTACAAAATCCAAATAATCCCACAATCTCTCTCTTTTAGTAACACAAGGGCTAGCATAGACAACGATGAAAATCCAATGGTTCTGACCAACATCTCTCACAACAACAGAAATAGCTTGGTCAGTGGTACCGATAACTTCCACCTTTAATCTAGAATCCTTCCACAACATCCACAAACCACCAGAGAAGCCAACAACATCCACAACCTCAAAGCACGAAAAACCAAGAGATTTCACTACTAAAATAGCTTTCTGACCACTAATTATGGGCTCACAAATAACCAAAATCTCCATTTGGTGATAATTAATTAAATCTGCAACATTATCTTTAAACTTGGTGCAACCAGCACATCTAGAGTTCCATACTACAATGTTCATCATAAAGATGGAGGAGATACATAAAACCAAGGCATAAAGCCTAGCAACCCATAAGGGTTGCCTCCACATGGGAGGCACACATCTCATCAGACTTAGCTGAATAAGAATCCTCGGATGAACGAGATCGCTGAATAATTGAACCTGGAATAGCATGATCAGTATTCATCATCTCTTCACCTGGATCTAGATCACACGCAGCTTACTCAACACCGCTGCCGCTTGCATTGGATGGTTGGTGACCAAAAATACATGTTCCCTTCAACATATTTGAACCATAGTACATATCAGTCTTGAAGGCATTAAAATTAAGTTTGAACGGCTAAGCCTCAACATTACTAACCGAACTAGAACTTGACCTTCTCACCAAATGTTGTCTTAGCTGCCCCAAATTATCAGTGCTCAGTCGGGAAGAAGCATTTGGCTTACCAAAAAAGTTAGATATTTCAGCTAGTACATCCTGATCACCAGTTTCCTTCTTCTTCCTAGCCACCCAAATTTTCCTTTCAATAGACCCTTCACCCTTCTCACCATCTATGCCACTTCCCACATTGCCCTTATTCAGACTTTTATCTTCCCCATTAAGCGCACTGAACCTTGACCCCTGCCCATTAAAAGAAACATCCACACCTCCCTGTCCATTATTTATTTTCCAAGGTCTATCTCTAGGCTTAACTTGCATCCATGTACCATGAATAGCAGAAACATCATCGCTACTTTGAGCAGACTTTACTATAGGCTCATCCATATTCATACTATTACTCTCATTTTCACCACCATCAACCTTTTCTGCCATAGGATCAATGACACACCCCGATCCCGATGTCCGAGGGACATCGGGATGGCCTCGTGCTGGCTGACACTCGAAGGTGACGCAAGCCATTTAATGAATGCATATGTTAAGAACATGTAAAACATGCATATAAATTTCGCTCGAAATACTAATCAAATATAAGTCTTACAAAATACCATAAAAAGATTCAACTGCCAACAATGAATATAATGATAATGCATGACATGTTCAGAGCATACATCTAAGAAAGAATACAAACGGAATGTGCAATTACAATGATGTCAAAGTAGAGATGATGGCTCGATGTCACTGGTAGGGGAATGCCTCGTAGGTCGGATCGTATTCCTCGTTCCTATGTCCTGAGAGGGCGCAAAACAAACATGAGTAGACCAAGTTGATATATATATATATATATATATATAGTACTGAAAGAGTTATTCAACATACTAACCCCCAAAGTTTTAATGAAAACTTATAGTGTAATATGTAGTAGGTTTTCCGAAAACCCTAGCATGCCATAAAACCTTTCCAAAACATATCTCGTATATAGTGTGCTAACTAGTGGTATCAGTATCACTCGAAGGCCCTTAGAACTCTTTCTTCGGAACACTTCATTTGCCAAACAGGCACCAACCTACGCCTAGTCGAAGCCAATATGATATCATTTGCCAAGGCACCAACCTAGGCCCGGCCAAAGCCAATATAAATATCATTTGCTAAACAGGCACCAACTTACGCCCGACCGAAGTCAATATAAATATCATCGCCCGTAGGTAGAACAGTGACCACTAGATACGCCCAAAAACATTGAATATAATCTTTCCAAACATAGGTACATATATCTCAAAAATATCTTCATAGTAAAGTCATCCATCATCTATACTATAAAGAATTGTGTAAAAGCATGTTCATAAATAATATATAGTCATCCATCACATATACTACAAAGAACATCAGTTCGATAAAATACGATATTCCAAAATATTCTCAATGAGCATAATATCTCATAAAACGTTTCATAAAACGTAATCATTAAATCATACTTTTCATGTATGCATTTATACTATTAAAACATGCATTTTAGAAGGGGTCCACTCACAGATACTCCGACGTCGAAAAGCCGTACGAAATAGGAATGACAAAATCGCCACTAATAGTTGCACCTAAGCACATAAAGGGTACAATTAATGAAACTATACTCAAACGATTGAATTTGGGAAAACGGACATCAAAAACAAATCTAAGACGTCAAAATTAGCCTAGAAGGGGTCTCGGCCTAAACCCGAAAAAGTCAAAGTCAAAGGTCAACGTTGACCAAGTTAACAGGTCCGGGTAAACCGGGTCGGGTTAAACCTGATCAACCAGGTCGGGTCAAACCAGGTCAACTCGTCACAGGCTGGGGTTTGGACTGGATCCATGGCCCAAAGGCCTGGGGTCCATATAGTGTTTTGGGTTTGGGTTTAACGGGTTGGGCTTAAGCTCCACGGGCCAATGGCCCAAGTCCCACACGGCTCGAAGGCCTGATTCAAAGGGTTTGGGGTTTAAAGGTTTAAACATAGGGTTAACGGCTGGAAGCCCTGGGTTGTACAAACGGGCTTAGGCTTGAAAGCCCGGCTCAGGGTTATAGGGTTTAACTATATGGGTTGCTGGGTTGGGCTGCCCTAAGGTTTTGGGCTCGGGGGTTTAGGTTTCACGGGCCTTGGGCTTGGAAGCCCAACCCAAAGGTCCTAGGCCTAAAGGCCTGGGTTGGTTTCTAGTCGGGGAAGGAGGTCAGAGCCTCTCGAGCTTCGGTCGACGTCAACACTCAACCCTAGGCTACGATTTAGGTGCCAAAAGGAAGCTTAAGAGGGAAGGAAAGTTTCTATACCTGATTCAAGACGAAGGGTGGTCGGATCTTAGCTCTAAACCCATAAGCTCGCGGGACCTAGGTCGGGTGTCCTCTGGGTGCCCCAGAGCACAGAGACGAGGGATGGAGGGATAAGGTCATCACGAACGTGGTGGTGACGTCTGGGTTCTCTGGGTGTGATGGTGGTATGGGTATGTTGCCGGGAAGGGAGATGGATGAGAGTCCGAGAGAGAGAGAGAGAGATAGAGAGAGAGAGTGAGTGAGTGAGTGAGCTGGAGTGAGATAGAGAGTGAAAGTGAGAGAGAGAGCTCGGGGAGAAGAGAGAGATAGAGGTAATGGGTGAGTGCTTGCCATGTGGCAAGCAGAGAGGGGTTGAGAGGTTTAGAAAATCTGAAAAGGGGATTCTAATTGGGTGAAGATAGGGGACCAAGGTGTAACTTTCATAAATCTTTAGGGGAACAAAAGAAATTACAAATATTTGGGGGTCAGGTTTAACAATCAACGCTCCAAGGACAGCTTTCCCTCTTATGCCCATATCGACCACATCTGAAACAAATTTCTGGCATACCCTCGTACTCCAAATTGTACCATCCTTTATTAATTTGAATAAACGCTTCAAGAGGCTTAGTCACATCAATCTCAACACAAACTCTAGCAAATTTGCCCCTATATTGAGAGTTGGTGTGTACATCAATCTTCAATAGTTTTCCCAGCACACTACCTATCTTCCTCATTGCCCAAACATTAAAATACTCAATTGGAACACCCAATATCCAACCCATACAGCCATACAAGTAATAACCTCCGTTGCAGGCACAAATCCTGGTCTCCATTTTTGAATCGTCAAATACTGACCCGCAATTATCCAAGGTCCACCAGTTAAAACAAACTCCTTATCCTCTTCCAAATCAAATTTAACAATATAAAAAGGGAAGTATTATTGACACTCCAAAAATCTCATTCTACGCTCCTCACAAGTGTATTTTTCTTTCTAAATATAGAAAGTTTGGAGTGTAGAATGATAATTTTGGAGTGCCAATAACAATTCCCTATAAAAATCAGCATATCTCCTTTTAATTGCCATTTTTGCCCCAGCCTGTTGAACAAAAAATTGCAAGTGTGAGATCGCCCAAGAAGTTTGATGACCAGAGCATCATGCCAATCCTTAACCAAATTTCGTCACAGCTTTTTCAGAGAACGTAAAGATAGGCCCTTTCACCTCACTAGAAAAGGAAACTTCCCCGTCAACGAGATCAGGATCAAAATCAAAATCAGGGACAGCAACCGAGTCAAGTCGCCGAGTTGATTTCATAAGCTTGTCTTTGAAACTCACATTAGGCTCTGAATTATTAAGTGTAACTAAGAGAGTTGTACCATTTCATGAGAGTCGGGATGGAATTCTTTTTGTAACGAAGCTGAAACGTTAACATTGCAGGGTTCTTTCATTCAACAAAGGCCTCACTGGTTCTCTCTCTCCACGATTAGGGGAGCTGAGCAATCTAAACGTCCTGTAAGAACAATTTACCAAGCAATTTTGAACTTCATGGAACATGAGTTTTTATATCGGATAATTATACGAGACTGTTTCCATCTTTTAGGATCCTAGCTGGTTGCAGCTTCAGTGGAAGTATTCCAAGTGAATTGGGGAAACTTGGAGAGCTAACCTTCTTGTAAGAATTGGACTAATTATTCCAACTGTTAGTGCAAACCAATATGATGTTTTTCTTTCCCAAGTTTATATAACTTTGGTTTTTCTCAGGGCTTTGAATGCGAATAACTTCACCGGTAGTATACCCGCTTCTTTGGGTAATCTCTCCAACCTCTATTGGCTGGACCTGGCACACAATCAGTTGACTGGACCTCTCCCAGTTTCAAGCGGCACTACCCACGGCTTAGACCAACTGTTTAAGGCTAGACATTTGTGAGTATTTTCCCTTTTGAAACTCTCTCCATTCTGAAAAGAAAATGAAATTCCAGTGAGGATTATGCCACTGCTTATTGCATAAACGTTGAACAGATTATATGAATTTGCAGCCATTTGAACCAGAACCAGCTTTCAGGTACCATTCCACCCAGACTTTTCAGCTCCAAGATGAAACTGATCCATATGTAAGTTGATCCGAACAATCAGTACCTAATTTGTCTGTCTATCAGTTTATGTTCTATACTTAAACTGCTTGTCATTCTTTATTTGCAGATTGTTTGATGGAAATAGACTCACTGGGACTATTCCATCAACAATATTTTCCATTCAGACTCTCGAGGTTCTGTGAGTGAAAAGCCATCTTGATTTTTCTTTTTCTTCCACATTTAAGTGTATCTGCTTCTTGACACTTATTAGACTAAAACCCTTCTTTTCTGCAACAGTCGGCTTGATAGAAATGCTCTCACGGGACCAGTCTCCTCAGATATCTCCAACCTAATAAATCTCGGTGAATTGTGAGTACAAACTCTCCAAGAAAATACTTTGGTGTGGTTTTACCATGATCTTAGTGATGGTTAATCAGCTTTTACACGGTTTTTATATTCTCTTCCAGAAGTTTCGCGCACAACAATTTGGACGGCTCTTTACCCGACCTAACTGGATTGAATGCCCTCAATCATGTGTGAGTGCATGGCATGGAGCTGTCATTTGCAGTTTCAATTTTCCGGGTTGTTCTTGTGTTTTACTGATAAATCCTAATGATTTTACTTCAGAGACCTTAGTAACAACTCGTTTGATCCATCAGAAGCTCCGCGTTGGATCTCAACCTTGCCCTCGCTCATGACTATGTAAGTCTGATGGAGGTTACATGAAGATGTCTTGGTATATATTGATGAGTCTTGTAAAAGGACAGTGAAAAATTTATTGTGATATCATTTTGAAATTATTTACTGTTTGATGCCAGCGTTTTAGAAAATGTAGCACTTCAAGGGACTGTGCCAGAGACGATGTTCAGCATACCGTCATTGCAGCAAGTGTAAGTATACGGAGAACAACGGAATAATTCATCTACGTACTGCAATTTCAATAAACTGGTCATTCATCTTTTCTGTGACTTGACAGGAAAATGAAAAACAATGCATTTAACGACAAATTTAACATGGGTGATAACATCAGTCCGCAACTGAGGCTTGTTGATCTGCAGAACAATAAGATTCAGAACATAAGACTGGGTTCTGTGTACAAACATACATTAATGTAAGACAGTTCACGGGCCTCGATCTTAATTTTCTATGATGTTCTGTATTTTCATGGGACAATCATTCTTAGTTGTGACTTTTACATATTGCAGACTTGTTGGGAACCCGTTGTGCAATGTATTTAGCTTGAGTTCATTCTGTCAGCCTCCACAATCCAATACAAAACCGTATGCTACTAGAACGGATTGTCCATCCATTACATGCCCCGGGGATCAGCAGCCAAGCCCTCAGAGTTGTCAATGTGGATTTCCTTTTGAAGGAACACTGGATTTCCAAGCGCCCCCTTTCAGGGATTTGACAAATGTGACTCTGTTTCAATCCCTAGAAACGATCCTATCGGAGAAACTTAACCTCACTCCCCGTTCAGTTTCACTTAATAATCCTTACTTCGACACCGCTGACCATCTTAAAATACATGTGGCTCTCTTTCCACCTACAGGAACATATTTTAATAGGTCAGAGATTATCAGGATTGGTTTAAATATGAGCCATCAGATTCACAAGCCACCAGCGGAATTTGGACCCTTCAGTTTTATTGCAGCTCCATATAATTTCCCAGGTAATTTTAAATCAGTGTTCATGTACACTTTCCCTGCATTAGAAGATCGATTAAACTGACAGTAAAAAACCCGAATTGTTTCAGACACGCATAAAAGCTCTATGAGCACTGGTGTTATTGTCGGGATATCAGTTAGTTGTCTCGTTCTTGTTGTGGGCCTCGTGGTAGTAGGAATTTACGCCATTAGGCAAAAGAAACGTGCGGAAAGAGCCATTGGTTTAAGCAGACCTTTCGGTGAGTAACCATTCCTGTTGTGGATGATTTTTAGACTGAAATTCTGTCATTAATACTAGAGACTGGTCAACTTATATTCACTACTCTCCTCTATCTTCCAGCTTCTTGGGTGCCAAGCGGAAATGATAGTGGCGGTGCACCACAGTTAAAGGGTGCAAGATGGTTTTCGTATGATGAGCTTAAGAGGTGCACCAATAATTTCTCTGACGGTAATAAGATAGGATCTGGCGGCTACGGGAAGGTTATATATTCAACTCATTCAGTAACAGCTATGAAATTGTGCTTGAAGCTAAAAGAGTTTTTTTCTATACTTTTCGGTTGGCTATCCATAGGTTTACAGGGGGATGCTTTCTGATGGACAAGTGATAGCAATCAAAAGAGCTCAGCAAGGATCAGTGCAGGGAGGCCTCGAGTTCAAGACTGAAATTGAGTTGCTCTCTCGCGTTCATCACAAAAATGTTGTTGGTCTTTTGGGATTCTGCTTCGAACAAGGAGAGCAGATGCTGGTTTACGAGTTTATGCCTAATGGAACACTTAGGGAAAGCTTGTCAGGTCAGTTCTAGATTTTACTTCTCGCTAATTCATATTTTTAGTTTTATGTGTTTCATTTAGTACCATTGATTTAACACGTAATGATAAGCTTTGTTTTCATATGAGGTGCAGGGAGATCTGGTATTCATCTCGATTGGAAGAGGAGACTCCGAATCACTCTTGGCTCGGCAAGAGGACTGGCTTACCTACATGAGCTTGCAAATCCTCCTATAATTCACAGAGATGTGAAGTCCACCAATATTCTATTAGATGAACATTTAATGGCGAAGGTTGCAGATTTTGGCCTGTCAAAGCTGGTCATTGACAGCGGAAAAGGACATGTATCGACTCAGGTCAAAGGAACAATGGTAAGTTTACAATTAAGCATTTCAAATGTTATCATTTATAACTACCTAAAATGTGCTCTGCTAGGGTAAGCACTAAGCAGGAAAATCGTGTTTTCCAGTTTCAACATTTCTTGTATTGTAAGTTACCGTCTACACTTTCAGGGCTATCTGGATCCTGAGTACTACATGACTCAACAATTGACCGAGAAGAGCGATGTATACAGCTTTGGAGTCGTTATGCTTGAACTGATAACTGCTAGGCAGCCAATCGAGAAGGGAAAATACATTGTCCGCGAGGTACAGTTGGTGATGGACAAGAATGACGAAGAGCATTACGGTTTGAGGGAGTTAATAGATCGAAACAGTCGAAACTCAGGAACTCTTATTGGGTTTGGGAGGTTCTTGGAGCTAGCCATGCAATGCGTCGAAGAATCAGCTGCAGATCGTCCCACGATGAGTGAAGTTGTGAAGGCTATCGAAACCATTCTGCAGAACCATGGTATGAACACAAACTCAACATCAGCATCTTCATCAGCCACAGAGTTTGCAGTATCAAAAGGTGCTCCGAAACATCCCTACAACGATGGCTTGGCGAAAAAGGAATTCAATGACAGCACCGGCTCCTTTGATTACAGCGGTTGATACGCTGTTTCAGCGAAAATCAAACCCAAGTAGTAATTATGAAGTGCAACGAAGTTTTGTGTCAGTTAATTTGTTCTTTCGTAATTGTAATTTTCTGTATCCATATATACAAAAATGTAGCAAAAGAATACTTAGCGTTCTTGATTTCAACTGACAAATAGGCATGTAATATTTTTACATTGTGTCTTAGATCTTTTGGATTTGATGCATTACTTGTTTAAACGTGCTTTCTAACATTTCTTCCAGGAAAAAGATTGTTTGAAAACTCAACAGTTGAATTTTTACTGAAAGTTTGAGCTAGCACTCATGATTTGTAATCGGTTTGCGATTATCCAAAAATAATTGTAAAATTTACTTTTCGCTGCAGACGTTGCTTTTAAAAATTTATGTAGGACATTTCAGAGATGTTCCGACTGTCAAAACGGATAGGTCACAAATATTTTTGGTTGATTTTTATGTTTTTTTTTTGGTCAAACGATAAATTTTGTTAGAATAGCTAACGACGGAGTTTGAACTCACTCCGTCATGCAAGAGCTCAACCAATTTTCACGTTGTCGTAAAAGGCCACTTGCTTCACAAGATTAAATATTCAATAAAAATACTACATAAATTAATAAATGATGAAACTGCTTAGGTGTAAAACTCAATGGTCGTAAAAGTGGGTGAGTGTTACTCAATAATTACATTTTCACAACAACAACAAAATAAAAAATATGAGCAAGCATACATCAACAATTAAGCGTTGGTTTGAAAGCTTTTAAAATAATTGAAATCATTTTTGGTGAAAATACTTTTGAAGTCATTTTTAATTAAATGCAAGTGAATTCAAAAAAACCACTTAAAGCGTTTCTAGCAAGGAACTTCAAGTGCATTTCCCCCTATTGTTCGAGTTCAAATATAAGGCAAAATCTGATAAAAACGTAGGCAACGACAGACTTATTTTATCATCCAAATCAAGGAACACTATTTTTTTTTACCAAAATAAAAGGATTGTTTTCTCGACAAAAAAAAATTAAATGACAAAGACTAGTTTAACAAATGGAGAAAATTAATAGATCTTCGGGCAAGCAACTGCCTCTATTTTAGTATTTTGGTGCCATTTCTGAAATTCAGATACTATAGTTAACTACCAAACATAAATACAATTGAAACAATAAAAAAGTATGTAATAAATAATGTATAAGTGTACTCGTTTATTGCAAGTGACCATTTACCACAGTGGTGAAAATGTGTTGTGCCTTTGCATGATGGCGTGGGTTCGAGCTCCGTCGGTGGCTAATCTAACATTTAACTTACTAACGTTATCGTTAAAACAAGTTTATCGTTTCACTCAAAGAAAAAGAAAAAGTGTACAGGTAAAGAAAAAGTGTACAGAAAACAGGTTTACCTGTACCAAATACATAACAAATTTATTGCCATTTTGCATCAAAAGTTATAATAATTTTATTGCCATTTTTAATCAAAAGTTATAATAATTTTAGCTGTTTGATCAAATTTTAATGACCATGATCACTTGCTCAGCAGACTCAATTTTTAAAGATCAGGAGCGGATCCGGATCCGAGATATTGATATCCTCACAAACGTTAGAGAATTGGATCTGACCCAAAAAATAGTAACAAACAAAAAATAAATAAATATTAACCGCAAGGGATAAAAAATTTAATCCCACCAAAAAGCCCGAGACTACGGTAAGCTCTTCTTTTCTTCTCTTTTTCTTTTCAGAAAAAAAGGAAGAACAAGATCACAGTTTGTTGTGCTAAAAGTAGGAAAATCCAACCCGTGCCGGACTGTCCAATCCAGTCCAATCCCATCCCATCCCATCCCATCCAGCCTTTGATTCGGAATCCAAGTGAGAGAGACAGTGAGCTCAGAAACAACCAATCAAATCACTAGAAATGATGATTCATGCCACAGAGGAAGCACCGCGTTTCACTTGTTGATGCGACGGCGACCGCGACGGCGTTTGGGAGTGCGAGTGCGAGTGGGGCTTCGCATTTGATATTGACACTGCAACAACAACCGGAGGAGGAGGAGAAGGAGGAGGAAGAAGAAGAAGAAGAAGAAGAAGGAGAAGGATTAGTGTTAATTGTGGTTGATTGTGGTGGATTTGGTGCTTAATCGCGGCAATGAAATCGGATTAGGAGGGGCTGGCGGAGCAATGAAGGGCGGGGTTGCGGGCGGTAGTTATTCCGGGAAGCGGCGATGGAAGGGGTTGGTGATTGGAGTGTTGGGTCTGGTTTTTCTTTCCATGCTCGTTCCTCTTCTCTTCCTTCTCGGCCTTCACAATGGCTTTCACCCTCCCGGTAACTCTCTCTCTCTCTCTCTCTCTCTCTCTCTCTCTCTCTCTCTCTCTAGATCTGTTTCTCTCAGATCCGATTTTGCTTTTGCAATGGTAGTTTTGGATCTCTCTCAAATCTCGATTTGTTCTTTTTGTTCATAATATGCAGGATATGTACCAGAACAACGAAATTCACCTTCAGTAAGAACTAGAACTTTGTTTTGTTAATTTGGAGTTGTTTTCTGTATCCTACATTCTTGGTGTTGATCTGTTTTCTTTTTCTTTTTCGAATTTTCGAATCGGTGTCAGATTGGAGGATATGGTACAAAAATCATCATAAATGCTTCTAATCTGTCAGGGGTAAACTGTACTAGCCAGCTATGTAAATCGAATTCACGGGTAGAAACACATTGGTGAAGATAAATGACTGATTATTTGGTTTCTTGCAGGGGGGTGGTTCGAAGCATGTAGATGATTTCGTGAAAAATTTCACACCAACCCTTTCAAAGGTTCGTTGCTTACTGCTCTGGTGTTAGGTTTTTGATGGTGCCGCTGCTTTTTGTTTGATACAATGCTTGGTTCGTTCTAGGGAAATAGGCTTGTAGATGAATCATCACTTAGCTTCCAGACAAATGCTACTGAAATGTATGATATTTATTGATAAGGGCAATGTTTACGTGTTAAAATTCTTCAAAATTAGACATTGTGTCTCGTTGAGATAAATTCTGCTAGGAATTTGTTTATCTATTTAAGAGTTGTGATGCTGGAAAGTCTTAACTATTAATGTGTAAGTGGCCGGAAAGAATTTACATACGGTATTCATCAACTTCCTCATCCACCCGGGTCATCTAAGAACTTTTAAGTGTTGGTGTGGTCCTCTAAAAAGTGTTAAAACTATGGGAAAATACAGCAATAATACAAAATAAGCTTTGAAACATCGGAGTACTGTACATTTTAATTCATAACAACAAATTTACGAGTCACATGCAATTAGCAGGTTTTGATTTTTCTTTCTCTATGTTTAGGCGTTGGCTAGATCCAATAACTGGATTAATGTGCCAGTGAGCTTTGAATTATTCTAACACGTCCAAGAGTTCTTCAGGATGTGTTTTAGACTTTTTAGTTCAGGAGCTTGAGGAATAAACACTATAGTAACCAATAGACACTTCCTTTCGAATTAGGACGAGTACAACTGTTTTGTTCAGTTACCAAAGATCATAAGCTTATGATTGGTTCTTGTGAATTGTACTTGATGGGGAAATCCGTGGCCCTATATTCTATGTTTCTAACTGTAGGATATGTGTACCTTCGGAGAATCTGAAAACTAATTATGGGCACATAAATTTTTTTTTCTGTAAGTCTTGGCATTTAATCTGTCTTTGAGATGAGAAAATTAAAGATCCACAGTGAAGAAATATCTTTATAATTTACCACACTAGTTTCTCCATCTGTGGTTCTATTTATTTCGCGGGTCTTCCCAGTCTTTCATAGTTGCTGCCTAATTAACAGAATTTGTATCTTAGGAACTCCCGCCTATCCAGGTTCTTGTGGTTTGGGTTAAGGCAGCCATTCACTAATCCATGATATGAGAATTAATTTTTTGACTCTCGTGTTTGGCATTTAAGGCCTATAGGAACCATTGCAGCAATATTTTATTCATTTGGTCTACAAACACGGTCAATAATTTGAGTGATGTGATTCAGGCATCTCAAGTCTTCAATGACCTGATTGATTTCTCTACCTTTATTTGTTTTGTGCCAGGATATACTAAAGAATATTTCACGTAAAGTTATTTCACATAAAGCTGAAAATGAAACCAAAAATATCAGTGCCGTTCACAACAATGAACAAGCCAGTGTCGTTCACAACAATGAACAAGCCAGTGTCGTTCACAACAACGAACAAGCCAGTGTCGTTCACAACAACGAACAAGCCAGTGTCGTCCACAACAATGAACAATCAAAAGGCCTGTTAATGTTCAATGCCTTCTAAGGTTTGTCTATCCTTTTTACTTGCCACGTAATAGATTCTAACTTGAATTTTGTTTTCAGTAACTGCAGGAGTTTCAGCTCCACCTCATGATGGTCCGCACTCACTTCCCATTGAAAATGTATGCATGAATCAGCCATCTTTTTTCCTTGGAATCTGATTAACATGCTAACTTATTCTGTTCTTGTATAGCTATTGCCTTCTGCTCTGTTTAATTTGGATCTTTGTGGCAGACCTCTAAAGCTGGTGACTCAGCTCAAATCATTGATTATGCGAAAGGTGGTGTGGATCAAAGTGGAAAATCATGCGAGTTGAAGTTTGGGAGCTACTGCCTTTGGCGTGAACAACATAGAGAAGACATGAAGGATGCTATGGTGAAGAGATTGAAGGATCAACTATTTGTGGCTCGAGCATATTTTCCTAGTATCGCGAAACTTCCATCACAGGACAAGTTGTCTCGTGAGTTGAGACAAAATATTCAGGAGGTGGAGCGTGTTCTTAGTGAAAGTACTACAGATGTTGATCTTCCCCCACAGTAAGTCTAGGAAACTATTCGTTTATATTCCCATTTTCCGCTCATTCAATGACAACAAAAAAGGGTTTGTACTTACAATTGACGTTTTAAGATCTGCTGGTTGAATTTGGTTGTCAAATCCGCCTTGAAAATGCACAAGTTCTCATAATTCATTCCTTCTTTCTTACAAGATTATGCTGCTGTTTTACATTTTTAATCTTATTCTAGGGCAGTCCTATACTCGCTTTCTTAGATTTCTTTCATCATGGGCCATTGACAATGTTTCCAGCTTCTCCACTGAACTAAGCGCAATGCCAATTGTTTCATCAGGATTGAGAAGAAGCTACAGAGGTTGCAAGCTTCAATAGCCAAGGCCAAAACATTCCGCGTGGATTGTAATAATGTTGACAAGAAACTGAGACAAATATATGATATGACTGAGGATGAAGCTAACTTCCACATGAAACAAAGTGTCTTTCTCTACCAACTTGCTGTCCAGACTATGCCAAAGAGCCACCATTGCCTGTCAATGAGACTGACTCTGGAATATTTCAGATCTCCTCTTGACGATACCGACTCCTCTCTGGCTGACAAATACGTTAATCGTGCATTCCAGCACTATGTCATATTCTCCACTAATGTACTTGCATCCTCAGTTGTAATCAACTCAACTGTAATGCATGCAAAAGTATGTGTTTATTCTTCCATACATATTTTGCTGCTAGTTAGCTTCACTTCTTCTGATGACTCCGATTAACAAATTTTTTTATGTTTCAGGATAGTGGGAAACTGGTTTTTCACGTGCTCACGGATCAAGAGAATTACTTTGCAATGAAACTCTGGTTTTTCAGAAATACTTACAAGGAAGCCACGGTTGAGGTGTTAAACATTGAGCAGCTTAATCTAGACAACCGCAAACTACATCTTTCACTGCCTTTGGAGTTCCGTGTTTCCTATAGCATTGATGCCCAATCGAGAACGGAATACTTATCTACTTTTTCTCACTCGCACTATCTTCTCCCTGAGATATTCCAGAATTTGGAGAAAGTTGTGGTTCTGGATGATGATGTTGTTGTCCAGCAGGACTTGTCTGCACTATGGAGCCTCAACATGGAAGGGAAAGTTAATGCTGCTGTGCAGTTGTGCTCAGTGAAGTTAAGTCTGCTGAAGAGCGTTTTTGGCAAGAACAGTTTCGATAAAAATTCATGCGCTTGGATGTCTGGATTGAATGTGATTGATCTGGTTAAGTGGAGAAAGCTCGATCTCACTGAAACTTACAAAAAGTTTGTAACGGAGGTCAGTGACATCTTTAGTTCACCTAATACCTATATTCATTGCAATTTCTTTATCAATGTTTAAACAAAGAGGGGTAAAAAACGTTTAACTTTAGAGTTAGGATTGAATGCTTGACCACGTGGGGTTTCATCGTCTTTAGTGAAATGTTATTGTCATTCAAAACCATTATTTCATTCGCATTTTCTGACCTATTTGCATGAGCAGGTGATGACGCAAGAGGGGGGAAATGAAGCCGCTGCCCTGCATGCAAGTTTGCTTACATTTCGGGGCTTGATTTATCCTCTTGACGGTTCTTGGGCACTCTCTAGGCTTGGTCATGACTATAACATAGATGTTTATCTGATAAAGAAAGCCGCAGTGTTGCACTATAACGGGAAGATGAAACCTTGGCTTGAGTTAGGGATCCCAAAATACAAAGGTTACTGGAAGATTTTTCTGAACCGAGAAGATCAGTTCTTGAGCGACTGCAATGTGAATTCATGATGAGCTGATTGTCCGTGTTCACTACCAGAGGTTATATGAAACACGGGGCTCCAGAAGCACTAACCGATGGATGCCTTATTTTTTCGGGTGCTGAGAATTTTGTTATCAAAGCTTCCACGGCGAGGAAGTGATACCCGCCCCGAGTTTCACACACATAAGTGTAATTCTTTTGGTAAATAAAAGACTCATAAAATTTTATTTTTCTTTCTGGAAAGAGCAGAAGGACGAAGCTACCGGGATGGCAGCTGAAGCTTCTGAGGTTACCGCAGTAGGAGAACGAAAGGTGATCCGACGGACAATTCCGGTGGAAGTGATTTGAAGGGGAAGTTGTTTGCTTAAGAGGAAAGCTGTGCAAATAATTGTGTACACGCAGGAAAGGGTGGTAGCTATTATTTGTTTGTCCAATGTGATTCAATTACCATATTGTATTTTTATTTTATTTAATTGTTTTCAATTTTGTTTTCGTTAGGTGATATCAGGGGACTAATTCCTTTATAAATTGTATTATTTTGTTCTCTCAACAAATCAATTTAACCATTATCTTGTCGTCTTCATCTTCCTCCAGATCTCGGGTCTTGCATGTTTAGTTGCACTTTCGTCGGGGTTCACGTATTTTTTTTCATCCTGTGTGTTAGTAAACGAAAGATACGTTAGAAATGAGAATGATACCACTCGAAATTTTG
Source organism: Heteromeles arbutifolia (assembly GCA_024362995.1). Taxonomy (NCBI): domain Eukaryota; kingdom Viridiplantae; phylum Streptophyta; class Magnoliopsida; order Rosales; family Rosaceae; genus Heteromeles; species Heteromeles arbutifolia. The sequence goes on along the minus strand of JANCRC010000017.1, from coordinate 9,525,754 downwards.
CATTTTTAATGATGTCCCATGACAGGGTCTGTGTTGCGTGTTAATAAAACGTGGTAAGATAGTAGCACATGCTTTTCGACTACTTAAGAAGCACAAGTTGGTCCTAGAGGATCATCAAGCCACATCGGGATTGAGATAGACTAGACTAAAACGCGAGGCAACAATGTAGAGTTTTGGCAACGGCCGAAAGCCCGACGGCAACAATGAAAGGTTGAGATTTAACCACAGCTCACTTAGTTAAATCTCAATCGTTCACTGATGACAAAAAATGTGCGGAAGAGAATTTTCAAACTTAGTAATGCCGCATGAAGGTAGAAGGCCTAGTCTCTCCCTGCCCAAATCCCATAGTACCCCGAGTCAGGCCCGAAGGCTATAGACCCTAAACCCAAGATTCTTCCAAAACACAAAATCAATTTCAATTAAAAAAAGATTAAAGTGGGGTAATGATGGTAATTAAGCATAACAAGATAATACATTCAAACTCATCAACCGCCGAAAACCCTGCACCCTCACAAAACATCATATTCATACATACATGGACAAAAGCATCTCAGTAGTGAAGGTTCGGATTGGCGGCGGCATGAAATGGCGGCCGCCATGCGGAAGCGGTGAGCAAGCAGAGATCCTTCCACCCAAGCTTGAGAGTCCCATTGTCCTCCACCAGAGTGTACCCGTCGGAAGGGAACATCCCGAGCAGCAAGGTGGCCTGAGTTGCCGCATTTCCCGCCAGGGAAATGCCCCTGAACCCGCTCTGCTGAAACTTCTCCCTCCAGTTGTGAAACTTCACCTCTCCGCTCCTCGACGGCCCGCCCACTGCTAAAACGTTACGAATCTCTCTGGAGAGCAGCTGCTGCTCCACCACGTGCCTCTCCTCGCTCTCTTCGCCGTAGCTCACTCCCAAGGAATCAAACAGGGCAGAGTAGTAGTGTATGGCCTCCACGAACCGGCCCAAGAACGAGCCCGCGTGGCTCAGGTCTTGCTCCACCACCGTTACAACTTTTGGCGCCAATCTGAATCAATATTAACAGAAAAATAAAAAAACAATTCATATATAAACATGTGCTGAAATATCTAATAAAATATGCAGCCATGAGAGTCCGAACCTTGTACCTAAGTTTGAATCTTGCCCGTGAATTAAAATGTGGAAATTATTTCCGAACACGACGCACACTCTTATTTAATTCTACTTCTGAAGTCTTCTTTGAGTTTTTCAATCTAGAATCATAAATGAATCTTGTCCATAGATTAGAATACAGAAATTATTTTCGTACACTCATTTTCTCCTGAAGCACGCTTTTGTTTAATTCTATTTCTAAATCTCGCTCAACTTTTTCAATCTAAAGACCAGAAATAAACCGAACAGTGCCAGAGAAAATGGAAGTTTAGAATCTCAAAATATCACTTTGTTAAAAAGAAAAAAATATCAAATCTTTAATTTTTGCTTCTTTCCCACTATGAAGGTGCAGGTTTTTGCAGTTACTAGATTTGAAAAGCGCATGAAAGTTGCAATTGATCTAAACCCAATAACATTATTTGTTTAACAATTAGTCAGCGCTAGCTAGTGCTTATTAAAGTTCGATACTTTGATCACCAACATCGATCAAAGACACCAAAAAGTGCAACCCAAAAGAAACCCAGTTCGAATTTTCATGATATATTTAACCAGAAAAGTGGAAAAGCAAGAAATCAATCGGACTGGATTGGACTGGATTGAGGAGACGTTACCTCTGCAAAAGCCAAAGCGTGTTGGAATCGGAACCCGTGACATCGTAAAGCGAATGCTGCAGCCAGTGCACCGCCACAGCCTCTCTCTTGCTGATATTCAGCCTCTCCGGGTCCAAGTTCCCAACTTTCTCCGCCACGGGAAAGAACTCGAACGGAAGCCCTAGCTTGTCTGCGAAATCGGACAACCGCTTCCCCGTGGCCTCCAGGGCCTCCATTGAGGTCCCGAGCCCGGTGAGCCTGACGTATGGAGGACCACCGGGTCGGGAGGCCAGGATGTGGAACAGCCCGGGCCATTGGAGGCCCTGCATTATGTCGAGATCGACGATGTGGACCCTGTCCTCCCGCTCGAACGCCTCCTGGATCGCCTGATTGGCGGTGAAGTGGGAGAACTTGACGAAGGGGCTGATGCCGTTGAAGACTTGGAAGGCGGAGACCATTTTTTGGGTGTAGGTGATGGGGACGGAGGAGCGAGGGAGGGAGGCGTAGATGCCGAGGCAGGAGCTGACGAGGCGGGCTGACATGGCTTCGGAGAAGTAGGCCGCCACGCGCTGGGCGGAGGTGCCGAATGGGGTGGAGAGCTCGGAGATTTCGAGGAGCATTTTGGTGGCTTCGTCGTAGTTGTCTGCGGAGACGGCCTCCGCGCATTGGAGGAGGAGGGTGAGGAGGTGTAGGCCTTCCTCGTCTCGCTTTTGCTGCCGCATCTCTTCTTTTTTCTCTCTGAGTAGGGAGACTGCTGAGGTTGTTGGTTGCGGCGGGGCTGTGGCGGTAGTGGGTGCGGGTGCAGCGGTTGGGGTGGTGGACTCCGCCGCAGGGGAAGAGGATGACGAGTTTTCTAACTGTCTGTCTTGTGTTTGCTGAATTGCCTGATTAAAGGAAGGGCTTTGGTGATGTGGGTTTGTTTGGTTGCAGGTCATAGGTACAGGAGTAGGGTTGGGTTGGGGTAGGGACAGCCCAACCCCTCCGCCACCTCCAGACCACGACTGCAAGTACAAGTCATTGTTATCCGCCGTTGATGTGTTGAAGATTGCGACGTCATGTAGGGCACCAGAGTCCAGATTGAGCTTAAGAGCCCCAGGGCCAGGACCACCTTGTTGTCTCCTCCTCATGTCCGGGATTGGGGTCGGATTAAAGCTCGGGACGGGAAGAGGCAGAGGAGGCGGCGGCGGGGCCGGCTCGGATATGGACCGGAGTCTGTACTCGAGGAGAGCCGCGAGGCTGGGGTTGCAAGGGAAGATAATCTCCCTAACATTGTGAATGAGCTGGGGGATGGAGACGTTGGTGGAGCTGTGGATGAGGTCCTTTATGATCCCGTCTATCCATGCCGTGGCGGCAGAGGAACCGTCTTCCATGGCGGAAATAGTAGTAGCAGCGGTAGTAGGATTCGAAGGAGGAGTCTTTTCTGGTGGGAACAAGGGCAGACCAGAAAACCCACAAACGGCCGGAGTGGTAGTGATCTGTGTGGTGGTGGTCGTCGGCTGAATCGGAAGAGGGCGATGAAACGACAATGGATCGATAGGACCCCAGCTGCCAGCTGCTGCAGCCGAAGAAGGAGAAGGAGAAGGAGAAGGAGAAGCAGGTGACAATAAAGCCCCACCAGCTGACGTCAAGGCGGTCAAATTTGTGGAAGATGGTACGGGTAACAGCATAGTGGAGTAGTTGGGATAAAACATACTACTATTCACTTTACTGGGGTTTGGATTTTGATTTGGGTTTGGATATACCGGCTGGACTGGCGGACTATTATTAACAATCCCGCGGCGAGAGAGCCGGAAATAGTCCGAACCGGCGGTTCTGCTTGTTGGGGTGGTTTGGACTTCGATCTCGGACGCCATGCGCTTTCTCACCATCTTGCTTGGCTGCTGCTCGACGCTGCTGCTGTTGGAATTGGTAGTGCTGTTGTTCATAGGACAAGAAGGGCTTCCTCCACCGCCGCCGTGGCTACTGCTGTTGTTGTTATTGCTGCCATTGCCGCTGATGTGGTCGCCGACATTGTCACCGAGGAGAGCACAAGCAGCCATTGGGAAGATTACTGGAGATCCTGGAGGACGACCTAACGGGACTAAATAGTACTGGGACAAAGGGAGGAGAAGGTGTTTGGTGTTTGGGTTTCTTCATGGATTGGATTGGTAATAAAAATGGGATCTTGGCAATGGGAGGAAGGAGGGGGATTGCAATGTCCCAAACAGATAACGGTGTAAAGATTGGGACAGCGGCTTTGGGATTCCTTCTTCTTCTCTCTCTTAAATCTCTCACAGTGTCTTTCTCTCTCTAGCTCGAAGTATTTCACAGCAAAACACGAGGTCCCAAGTGGTAAGCTAGTTTAAATAATGTAAGTAATACGAAGCTATGTCGCTTGGATGCATCTGGGATTTTTTCAGAACCGAGAAGAAAAGGGCAGGGAGAGGGTGGCGAGAGGGTTGCTCGTGCTGGGAGAATGGGATTAATGGCGATTAGCTAAACGTCTGTTTGCGGATGGATGAATTTAATTATGGGTAATGCTAGATGAGCTAAATTATTACATTAAATTTCCAACCAAATTACGTGTTAAATATTTTGATCAACACTTAAGTAATAATTCAATTATCAACAATCATAACATTTGGTTACAAATTTGATTTGAAAATTTAATCTTCCTTGCATTACCCATTAATGAAACCCTTATTTTGATTTTGTTTTAACTTTCTAATTTGTGTCTGGTGGATTAAATAATGGATAATACTACGATGATCAAATTTTGTAAACCAAATAATGTTAAACTAAATGATGTGGATGTTGATAATTAGATTATACTTAAGTGTTGATTAACGTACTTATTTCTTATTGGTGACACATCATTTGGTTTAAAATTTTAGTCTCCATAGTATTATCCTTAAATATTAGAGTTCGTTTGGAACTACTTGTGCAGGAAATACTATGCTCATAAATGTTTTTCTTTGAAGCATGTTAAAAAAAAGAGGTAATACTAGAGAAATTGAATCTATAGACAAAATCTTGTAAATTAAATGACATGAAAGTTGATGATTGGATTATTACGTAAATGTTGATTAACGTGCTTGTTTCTATTGGTTACACATCATTTGATTTGTAAATTTACAAATTTAATCTACCTAGGAATACTCTTAAAAAAAATGGAACTGCTTATATTAGAAATACTTTTGCTATGAGCGCATTTTGAAATTGGTATTTTATACCATTCATGGGGCAATGGGCTTTCTCTGGTCGTTGACTGCTTCTGTAGGGAAGGATTTTTTGTTCATCAACGCTTATGCTACGAGTGCTACTAATATACTTCGAAGCATGTTGAGGAAAACTATAATCACATCTCCAGACTAATAAGGCTCGTTTGAGATTGATTATTTAGAAAACACTTCTACTCATAAGTCTTTAGAATTGAAATCTTTTTATAAGAATCGCAAATGCTTTCTAGAAAAGAACTTGAAAGTGCATCTTCAAATGCATTTTAGAAGTGCTTTCAAGTTCTTTGTCAAACATTGTCATAAGCATTTTCGATAGTTAGAAAAAACTTTTAGCCATTTAGAAGCAGTCTCAAGCATGCCTTAAGTTTTTCCCTCAAACGTGATCAAAAACAATTTTAGTTGTCAGAAAATACTTTTATACGTTTCAAAATTAAGCAGTTTAAAACAAACCCTTTTTTTTTTTGTCAATGTAATCATAAACGTTTCTGATTGTCAGAAAGCACTTTTACCATTTCAAGAAACAATTACAACTCAGACCCTAAGTGCTTCTTTTTTTTTTTTTGAAAAAGACCTTAAGTGCTTCTTGAAAAAACACTTTTATAACCCATAATACTTTTAATAAAAAATTTGTATCATAAACCGGATTTTGACCTTTATGAAAGCAATCTCAAACGTACCCGTAACGATTAATGGCAGTCAAGCTAGCGATGGAAACAAACAAATGAGATTATATTTAACACACATATATAAGAAGATCGAGGGAAAGAATGGAAGGCCGTGGGCTGTGGCTCTGTGGTTCGTCGTAAAGCGTTTGACGTTTTCATTGGCATTCAGAACTCGGAACGACCATTACGATGATATCTCTCGATGCAAATTGATGTCTGTGGGATATCAGTCCATCGTTATTGTTACTCTCCACAGAGAGAAGACAAAACCCTAGCATGCACTACAAGTTAATGAACTTACCAAATCTAATCTCTTCCATTTAATTTACCTGCCACAAATTAAAAGTGCCAACCGCTTTCTTTCATCAGGTTGGAATATTGGATCAGAGCATTTATTTTCGATGAAATTGTTACATATTTTGGGGGACTGGTAGTACTCATGGGTGCAGCAACAACTTTTAAATTTGATCGTATATATAGGAAATTGTTCCTTGATTATATATTCGTCAAACTAAACCATGAAGGTTTGAGAAAATGAACTTGACCAAAAGAGTGGACTATACGATTATTGCAATGCACTATACTTTGTATCGAGAAAATTGTAGCAATAGCCTTTCAATTTTAACCCAATTAGAGTAATGATCAATCAACTAAAAATTTATGATTATTGGTCATTAACTCATCAAAACATGCAGTTATGGTCATTTTTGTCAACTCTATCAAAATTCCGTCAAAATGAGTCATACTGGAATGACCATTGTTACAATTGGGTTAAAATTGAAGGACCACTACTCAAAGTGGGTTAAAGTTGAGAGACCATTGCTACAATTGGGTTAGAGTTGAGGGACAATTTCTACACTTTTTCTCATTTGGTTTTCGATATTTGTCCTTTGATTTAGTCTCACGTGCGTGGCACGTGACTCATTTTGACAGAAGTTCTAACGGAGTTGACGAAAATGATCATAGCTGCACGTTTTGATGAGTTAAGTGACCGATGTTCACGATTTTTTAGTTAAGAGACAATTGCTACAATTTCCTCTTTTGTATGGATCATGATTTTGGGACTCTTGATTTAGATTTTGAGAACTTCGAATTGAATAGTTTACAATTTTTTGATGTTCATAATAAAAGTGTCAAATGTTAAATTGCGAGTGTGAAAATTGCTACGTATCCTTTTTGTGTAACTCAATTCGAACTTTGTAAATAATCATGTTAAACTTTAAGTAATCGTGTTATATAACTATTCAAGACATAAACTCACAACAATTATAAACTAAATACAAAACAATTTAAATGAATGGAAATTAAATAAGTTAGTTAAGAAAATATACCTCCGAGATTAACGACAATACAACTAGAACAACTGGAAATTCCAATAGGAAAGCTGCTGCTGCAATTGTTTTGCAACTTCTGCCTTCCTGCATTCTGGTTAAATTCAATAAAGTGAAAAGACTTTGGGCAACAAAAGCACCGTCACGCAAAACATGGTGCTTCCACTTTTGGCGCCATCCAACTACGCTTTGCCGCATTTTTAATAACACTTTGCACGACGATCGTCGCTCATTACCCTTTTTTTTTTGTTTTTAAAAAATTTCGTTTTTTGAAAAAAAAAAATTTTGAATTTTTCCATTCAATCTTCAGTTTTTTTCAAACAACAAAAATACTTAATAAAGCAAGAACTTATTTCATAAAACCATTTGTGCATAATTAATTAATATAAATATTTATTAAAATGCATTAATTTTATTCAAACATTAAGTACATATTTAATTAAACCGTTCATAAAAAAAAAAAAACTTCTAATTCAGATCTCATTATTAAATAAGCAATAAAATTAAAATTAAAAAAAACACTATCCTACTTCTCCGCTGGTAGTTCTAGTTCTCACTGTAGTTCTGTCGCACGTTAATTATCAAACTTCCACTCCCGGAAACGAAACTTGAAGATGTTGTCGATAGCCTTCATCAAATTTGGGTTACTTTTGTCAATGTCCCAATGAGGCTGTCCTGCGAAAATTAATAAATTAAAATCTCACTATTATACTAAATTTAACAAACATAATTATTATTTAACTAATAACTTAACACAGACAACTAACTCATCAATCAAGTGCATCTTCAGCTCCTCGGGGATGGCTCTCCAAGACTCCCAATCTGCAGCATATTTGTCACGCACCAATACTCCAATGTCGAACCAAAAGCTGGCGCGCATATCAGACTTCACAACCCTTATTAATTCGTCAGTAGTGATTCAGTAACGGCTCCCACCATAAATGTGTCAAACCCATACGCAGCTCTTTTCTTCTTGTTTATCAACAAAATATATATTCATAATATTGAAGCTAAATAAAAACTTTATATAAAATGCAAAATTTACAACGCAAACCTTTTCCAGAACCTTCGCCATCCATTGTCTTTGATGAACGCACACCACAGTCGGTCATCGTACCAACAATCAAAGAACAAGTTGATTATAATCTGCAAAATTGTAAAGCGTTTCCGAAATGAATTGTGAAGAATAAGGAGAGCAGAAACGCATATTTATAGGAAGGTTAAGGACTTTGCACGACGAAGCCTTTGTCGCGTAAATATCTGCACTAAATACGGTATTGATTCCTCTTATTCACATGCACTGAATGCTCTGACTCAAAAAATTGAATGGACTTTGCGTGACGAAGCCTGTGTCGCGCAAGGTTTTCGTGGGAAAACGTCATTCAGCTGATTCGCATGGACTGAATGCTCTGACCCAAAAACTGAACGACTTTTGCGCAACGAAGCCTTTTTCGTGCAAGGTTTTACCACCATACGCGACCAATGTTTTGTCGCGCAAAACATATAGATTCGAAATACGGTGGTAAAGTTAATTGCATTTTTTGCGCCCTTTGCGCAACGAAATGTTCGTCGGGCAAAATTTTTAGCGATGAACGTAATTGATTGTAATTATAAAGTTTACATAAACATAGATCTTTAGTATCTATATTTACGTCAACTTCATAATTACAAAACAAATATTCAATTATAATATTTATTCTAAAAATAATTAAAAACTTCAATAAATTGAATTAATCCATTCAATTATTTAAACAACAAAACATGAATTAAAGCATAATTAAGTCCAACCTATAAAAAAAAAATCGTAAAATTAAATATTGTCCTCAAAAACATAAATTTAAAACTACTGTTTCTCTGATCCTCCATTCCGCTGCACGTCATAATGTCACTGCTTGTAACCCCCCCTTCAACGCCTCCTCCATTAACTTCATCAACTCTTCGTTCGTATCATCAAGAGTATAGTTACATTGTTACACATATATGCAAATAATTAATTACAACATATAACAAAAAATTTCACAAAATTAATTATTTTCAACATTTGTCACACTTACTAATAATTGATCCATCACCGCCTTTTTCACATTCTCGGGCACATACTTCCAAGAACGCCACTCAGCAGTAGGACAATTATTTCGCATTGCTACACCAATCGCATGCGCAAACTCCACATATGGCCTCATATATATCATAGGGCCCGGGGGGCATGCTCTGCTCCCGGTTTTTATCCTCCATTCGAGCACGAACAGAATTGTGAAGAATAAGGAGAGCAGAAGCACATATTTATAGGAAGGTTAGGGACTTTGTGCAATGAAGCCTTTGTTGCGCAAACATCTGCACTAAATACAGTATTGATTCCTATGATTCACATGCACTAAATGCTCTGACTCAAAAACTGACTGGACTTTGTGCGACGAAGCCTTTGTCGCGCAAGTGTTCCGCTAATTCGCATGCACTGAATGCTCTAACTCAAAAACTGAACGAACTTTGCACGACAAAGCCTTTGTCGCCCAAGGTTTCCGTGGGAAAAACTTTGTCGTGCATTTTTTTCGCACCAAAAAAAAATTACTCGTGGTTTTCTTACTGACTTTGCACGACAAGTATCTTTTTTTTGTCGTGCAAACTGTATTGCGCGACAAAGGTGTGCGTCGCGCAAAGTAGCGCCATTCTTGCGCGATGAAACAATAGTTTCGTTGCACAAAGCGCACTTGCGCGACGAATTTTGCTTTGTCGTCCAAACATCTGTCGCACAAATAGTTTTTCCTACTAGTGAAATTCTTTAAGGGCATGTTTGGGTGAGGAACTTTCAATATCCAAGGAATATAGGCATAATGAGGAAGAGATAAATCACAAAAAATTAAAATAGAAGAAATTAAAAATGCACCATATGAACATTTACAATTTACAAAGGTGTACAAATTCCTCATATGCCATTGTAATGTTCATGAGGATGCATTTATAATCCTCCTATCTAATTTTTTGTGATGTATTTATGTTTAAGTTCCTTCGAATTTGAAGTTCCTCACCCTAACAGGCATGAAGATTTTCATATATTACTCACTACTTAATTAAGCTTTTGATATTGAACTTTGACAAAAAAAGTACCCAGACTAGAAGCTGAAAATGGAAACTAATTAATTTGCAATATATATTTTTTCACATCACTATGACATGAACATGATGCATGAGTCATGACAAACCATCCTATTTGTATGTTGCCAAATTTCCTTGTGACAAAAATGCACGAGAAAGTCGACGATAACGCAAGTGAATTATAAGGATTTACTCCAAGAATGTCAATATGACAGCATGAAAGATTGTGATATCTGCATCTTGGATTCTGGATATAGCTAGCTTGCATTTTTGGGTCTATTTTTGTTTGGCACACTTAAGTGATGGTAATGCTCACCATTTTACTCATAACTCTTAGGAGAAAAGGAGACTCTCTGAAAGTGGGACTTTTCATGGACTATCTGCCACATCAATGTTTAATGTTAATTTTTGTACCAAAATATTGTGCCAAAAACATAAGGTGGCAGATAGTCCGTGAAGAGTCATATTTTTTAGAGAGTATGGAGAGTCCCATTTTTGAGAGTCTCCTTAGCAATTCTCTTACCATTAGATAAGTTTAAATTTTGAGATTTATATATACCCCATACACAGATCTCGAAATTTAAACTTATCTCACGATAATAAATAAGGTAGTGAGCATTACCATCACTTGAGAGTGATGAGCAAACAAGGTAGTGGGCATTACCATCACTTGAAAGTGGTGAGCAAACATAATCCCTGCATTTTAATCCATGCATGAAATGTTTGTTGTTTCTTCCGCCAAACGTAGTGTCTTAATTCGTCGTTGTTTAATTACAATGCAGTTTGCTAATCAATTGATAATTGTTTTGGAATTTACTTTTTGGTCGAAGAAAAGGACGCGTAATTCCAGTAAGTATAAGCTAATTATCTACTAATTAAGATTTGATATGTATTTGACTCAGAAGGCCAACTTTTTCATTGTTTTCAAAGTCTTCAATACCAATATTGACATGGGAAAACGTTGCTATGCTAAAGCTAATTAGCTACTAATTACTTAATTAGTGATTACATTACCAAGCAGAACATCTCATGCTCATTCCAAGACCAAACCCTAAAGTAATATTTTTGTATTGCAGCTTCGTTAACAGCAAGGAAAATAGCTGCGTTGATATTGTAAACTAGCTTATTTAAATTGCATTTAGGCCCTTTCCCAACTGCTCTATGTAATATAGAAAGGACATGAAAAAAAACCCACACAATTTTTAACCTCTAACACTCCTGTTTAATTTTGGCTGTTATTTTGGCTTGATTTTTTTCAATGGCCAAAAACAGAGAGATGTGTGTTAGGAACTAAAATGGATGTGTGAAAATTATCCCTCACATAGAAAGACAGAAGGGATAAGTCTTTCAATGTACTTGAAATACTACTATGTTCAGGGGTGGATCCACCTTGTGGCAAGGTGGGACAACTGACCCTCTCAAGCTCAGAAATTCTCTATGAAAGAGCTGGGTGCTGCCCTTTAAAAATCTGAGATGCTCTTGGAAGCTGCCCTTTAACTGCTCAACAAATTACCTCTATTGGCACTGAGTTGGGTAGCTACTAGCCTCATACATTTGTATGCATCGCTATGGGCACTTGTCGATAGGCTCACTCGGCACACATTAGCATCTGTTGGCATGTTTGCTCAAAAGCTGACATCAGTCGACATGCTAGCTCAAAAATTGTTAGCATATGTCGATAAGCATGCAATATGACTTAGAAAATGACCAAGCTCACCAAAATTCGATGAAATACCAATTTGCATGCTATTCCATTCAAAAATACTGCGCGTTACACGCATTGTTCTTACTAACTCTCCAAATAATATTTCATGAACCCGCCGTTGTCTATGCAATGTTGCTATTTCATTCAATTTATAATGTATCTATTTATTTTTTACTAATATACACCAAAAATAAGATGTAGCTACAATATTAATTACTTATAATCTAACATGTGAAATAATACATTCCAGAACAAGAGTTTCCAACGGACAAAAAACTCTCTAGAAATAAATAGAATATAAAGAAGAGGGTAAAATCTAAAAGCTGTGGGCATGCAATAACAATATTGAAGCCTCGTGATCGACCCAGAGAGAGAAGAGTAGCTGTCAAACCTCAGTTCCTGAAAATTGAAGCCTAGTGTTTGACATTTTGCTTTCATCTGCATTACCACCCATCAACTTTTTCTTCTTGCTCTTATTTTATTTGTATAGTATCTCTCTCTTCTGTATATTTTACTACTTAACTTTTTAATTACTTTTACAGCCAACAAAAAGCCTAGCAGTAAGAAACTATGTTGCCTTGTTTGACTCTCCCACCGGCCATGCGTTGTTGCCCTAGATTTGGAGATTAGTGTTGCTAATTAACCTCTGAATAATGTTTGGTTACATAAGAATGAGTTGGAATTCCTACACAAAATTTTTTGTATTCGAATTACAGAGTTTTGTGCTTATGATCAAAATTGTTCATGTTATGAATTACTCTGTAAAGATATATAATTATTGCAAAAAATGAATTAAGATCCTTTAGTCAATGTATTGTAGAAAATACATAGACGGTTCATAATACTTTTACCAATTCCGTTCATTTGTCAATTCGATGAATAAACAATCTTAGATTTAATTGATTTTTTGCAAAGACAATCTTTATAGAAAGATTTATAATATGAACGGTTATAATCATAAACACAAAATTCTATTAATCAACAACGAACAATTTTGAGTATGAACTTTTCTAGCTAGGTTTATGAATGAAGTACAATAAGCAAGGGGGGTTGGACAAACTGGAACATCGACAGAGAATTGAGGAAAATTATTAGTTGGTTTAACACGTGACATGTCACATCCCGGCCCGGGGCGGATCACTTCCAGAGCCCGCTCCACCACCGTAGCAAGATATTGTTCCCTTTGGGCTTACCATTCCCTCACGGTTTTGTTTCTGGGAACTCACGACCAACTTCCCAATAGGTCACCCATCTTGGGAGTGCTCTGGCCCCATTCTCGCTTAACTTCCGAGTTCCTACGGAACCCGAAGCCAGTGAGCTCCCAAAAAGCCTCGTGCTAGGTAGGGATGAGAATATACATTTAAGGATCACTCCCCTGGGCGATGTGGGATGTTACAATCCATCCCCCTTAGGGGCCCGACGTCCTCGTCGGCACACTTCCGGCCAGGGATTGGCTCTGATACCAATTGTCACATCCCAGCCCGGGGCGGATCACTTCCCGGGCGCGCTCCACCACCGTAGCACGATATTGTCCGCTTTGGGCTTACCATTCCCTCACGGTTTTGTTTCTGGAACTCACGAGCAACTTCCCAATGGATCATCCATCCTGGGAGTACTCTGGCCCCCTTCTCGCTTAACTTCGGAGTTCCTACGGAACCCGAAGCCAGTGAGCTCCCAAAAGGCCTCGTGCTAGGTAGGGATGAGAATATACATTTAAGGATCACTCCCCTGGGCGATGTGGGATGTTGCATGACATGTTGATGTTATGAATTTGCTTAATTTTTTTATACGTCCTATTATATAAAATCAGTACTAATAATTGAAAACATTATTCACAATTATATTATGCATATACTTATTAAACCAAGTTTTGGTTACTAGGTAATAAAAGTTTGTTTTTTGTTATTTCTTATTATATCATGGACGTAAAAAAAAAAAATTGGTGCAAGTACAAAATAATGTTTAGCATTTTGTTGAATAAGTAAGTTCTTGAATAAGCTTAGAGATTGTTTGAGAAAAACGCTTTATGATGACCAAAATCACTTCTAACTACATCCGTTAGAAAAATTCAAACATAATTTCGGGTCAAAGAGCCGTTTTTAAGACAAGTGCATGTACTTCTTTTAAAAAACGCTTCCAAAAAGTATTTATAAGTAGAAGGGTTTCATACAAAACCAATTCCAGATCCATACGGATCTTAAAAGTTTAGAAGCAGCCGCTTAGTATGACATTGTATAATTATGGAACCACTTTTACAGTGAAATATGTCTCGAGAACTGGCAGCTAGAGAACCAAAAACAGATACGAACAAAAAGCAGCACGTTCTATCACCAAAAAGTAGGTTGACTTGTTTGAATCCCTAATACATAATTAGAGAAAGAGATCAAAAGCTTAAATAATTTACTGCAAATAATTATCTAATTAAATAATAGATGAAGGAGTTCGAACAGTAATTAGATAGATAGATGCAAGGTGTGGGCATTGCATGTAAAAAGTTATTTGTCTTTTGGACCGTCGTCCTCTCTAACTCTTTCCCTCTTCCTTTTCTCCTGTTTCTGCATTTCTGACGTTGCTGACACAGTCACAAGCTAGGAACACGTGAAAGAGAGACACATCCCTTCATTTTTTGAGATGTGAAGATCTCGACCACATTGGTCCTTTCACACATTTCTGAATGAATCCCAACTCATCAGCTTTTTGTTTTTACCTTTTTCCCACTTTCTCTTGTTCTTTTTACTCAATCAGCAGCATGCATGTCTCGTTATCTAAGTTTCTGTGTTCTTGTTCTTTTCTGCATCTCTTTTTCCTTTTCCTCTCATTGTTCTTGTTCTATCCCCTCCAATGTGGAGCATCTTTTCACATCCTCACCACGTTGTGTGTGGCTAATTTTAAACCTACTGTACATGGCCAACACAAATTGAACGACTGTGTTACACGTGCGGTCGTTTGACTTATATGTAGGTAAACATGGATCTGATACTATAAAAAAGTTGAGATTCCAATATAAAATTTATCGGCTAATTTTAAATATAACGTACATGGACAATAGTCACAATACAAAAGGGATAATGTATAATATGTGTGGCTGTTTAGCGTATGATCTGAATGGTGAATTATCATTGGAATTGCTTGATTTACAAGTATAATTACTATTCAATGAATACAAAAAGGGAATGTTTTAATGATACAGGAAAATTAGAGATTATGGAGAATCTCGGTTAATTAGGAAACATTCGCAAGAAATCAAAGGATATCATCTGTCAATGAGTAACCTGGTTGATATAAAGAAGTTGAGATTTCAACGTAAAATTCACCGACAAGTTGATAAGTACTCCAATTCTTTAGAAGCAACAAGATTTAGTAGACTTCCAATGTGAGACATTTATTTACATCCTCAAATATAATTTAATGCTGTAACAGTATGACACTGTGAGACTAGTCCTCCTGAAAATTATTGACAAATGCCTTTTTCTTTCTTCTGTGAACAGCTTACTAGAATTCATATTTTAAAACTGGAAAGATCAAACCCCGCAAGTTGACAAACAAAATCTGGAAAATGCTACTGTAGGAAGATTTTTACAGAAATTACATTTGGTTGATACGAGTATGACATTCATGATGATGACATGGCACACCTACTATGCTACTCTTTTCTCTGTATTTGGAGGACAGATAGATAGAGATAGGACATGTAGAATTCCATTTGGTTTGGGTCCGTTTAGACATGGACGATGTGGACTATTCTTCTGACAGGTGTTGGTGTCTTTGGTCTTACTCAGCGGAATTGGATCCCCTCCTTAGCAAATGGTGGGGATCCTCATGACCCACTAATTCAGACCGTTAGATTTTGATCTAACAGCTACAATTATTATAACTTTTAGAAGGATCTTCTGTTTGTAGTCGTTGGATCAAAATCCAACGATCCGTATAGTTGGTCCTGAAGATCTTCATCATTTGCTCAGGAGAAGATCCAATTTCTTACTTAGCATCTTCACCTTTCAAATAATTCGAACTCACGGTTACAAACTCAATCCCCAGACCGCAATCAGTGCAGGGGTTATATTTGGTCGAGTCGAGCTTCGAAAAATGTCAATATATTCACAACTAGTTTTTATAATAAGATTTATATTCACACTCTTTTTAGAACGCACTACAGGTTAGTGTGTGCAACAAGTACTCTATTCGCTATTGGTGTCAGTGCCAGTGTGATAATGTACCATGCAACTAGCTAGCTAAATTTCACAATACATACTAGAAAATGCAATGTTAGTTGGGTGTACAAAATTGATACCTTCTCTGATAGCTAAAATTCACAATACATAGTAGAAAACACGATGTTATTTGGGTGTACGAAATTGATACCTTCTCTAATACAGACGAACAAATATGCTAATTTTGTGTCTAACTTTTTTTAGAACACACTATAGGCTACTGTGCGCAACAAGTACTCTATTCGCTATTGGTGTCGGTGGCAATGTGATGATATACCATGTAACTAGCTAACTAATTTCACAGTACACATTAGAAAATGCAATGTTATTTGGGTATACAAAACTGATACCTTCTATGATACAGACGAACAAATATGTTAATTTTATATCTAAATTTTCTTGTCGTTAAGAAAATTGATTACATCTGTAAAGAAGTGAATGGTATAGTGATTACACGTGTAAGATTGATTACATATAATTACAAAGGTGACAACAAAAACCTTTTTTTGGAGGTAACATGTGATGTGCCATAATCTTTACCCCGCAGTGTAAGACTTCCATGCATTCAGCTTTTGTATGTGTGAACGCTGTAACTTAAACCACATCAAACATCTCATCCAACTTTTGATGCCAATAAGTACCCAATTATCACTCTTGGCCTTTGAAAAGACACGTTTGGCCCAAAAAGTAACGTGTTGACCAATGACGACTTCCATTCAAAACCCTAGAAACATAGGGAGGCCGTCAAATTTGAATATTAGAGGAGAATCATCTCTCATTTCCTCTTCTCATATTTAAACGATCACAATTAAACTACGTCAATATCTTATATTAATTTTTTATAGAAAAAGAAAGACAAAATAAAGAATATGAGAGGAGGAGATGAAAAAAGAAGAAGAGAGAATCCTACTCTTTGAATATTTCATGTTTCATGTTTCAACCACAAATTTATCTCGGTTTAGTTAGTTCTCATTCCTCAGGCGTACGATTATATTCCATAGACCGGATGTGCTCATTTATGTATTTAAGTTCGAATTTTTTTCCCGTTTAAATTAGTTTAAAATATAATATTTTTTGTTTTAATTGTTTGGGCACAAAGTTTCACGTCCTCCAATAATTTAGTAGCCTTGTTGAGAAACCCTACAACATCATCTTTGCCTGCCATCAATAAAGAAAAAGGTTGATATTTGCAAGAAAACAATTTGACGCTCAAATTTGCTTGTTCATAAAGTTTGCAGTAAAATGTAAAATATTTTCGTATCCCTCTCTCCCAAGTGCTGGTGGGTTAAGGTGCCATTGTATAGGCATCAAAGTCTTTCTCGATGCCAAATTCCCCTACATCTGGCTCCAAGTTTCACATTCCTCATCTTTCTTCATGTGCCATGCATGGTAGTGGGTGTTATGTTGCCACTCTCACAAGTTTAAGAAATTAGGATACATGGAAATTAAGTGGCTCATTACTTGATGCTTAATTTTTTTCTCCCACACAAACCATCAAAGACATATGAATTTTTTTCTCCCATACAAACCATCATTGCATGAGATAAATACATAATATGATTTTCAATACCTATGTGTAACGGGAAATTAATTATCTCATGCAACATATTACTCACAATTTTGTATTTATCTCTTTCATCATGCGATAAAACATCAATAAAAAATTCATGAAAGGGAGCGGTGTGGAGTGGGCAGTGCAGGCAATGTCATATTGTCATGTTAATAGTGTCAAAGCGATTGATCAAAATTGAGGCAGGTCACATGGATTGATGATGTATAAAACAATATGAACAAATTATATAGGTTAAAACATATTGATGCAGAAGGCGATAATCTGCATTTGATAGGAAAAAGACGCACCAAGTTGTACCAAAACATTCGAGCCTTAACAACACAACAAAGGCATCCATTTAAACTTTAACATCAAATTTAGAATGTGGCTCAAAGCATAGGCCAAAACTTGCCGCTGGCTGTTCATCATATTGTAGCAATATTCATAAATCACCTACAAAAACTTTCAATGTCCACTCTCTCTCTCTCTCTCTCTCTCTCTCTCTCTCTCTCTCTCTTACGTATGAATTTGATAAGACCATCATTTTTATCATCTGTCGAGGAGTCGACTTGATTGATTTGATGTGGGCATATACGCGCTGATCCATGCAAATATAATCTATTTTTTGCAATATTATGAAAGTGAGATGAGTTGGAAAGAAAATTACATTCGAGTGATTCCACGATAATAACTCCATGCTTCCCTCAAGGGGAGATTCTCATGTCTACCCATGCACATACAGAGTTTTGTTTTACTGCTGTTTTGTTGTTCGTTTTCTTGTTTTACATTTGTCTTTGTATTTTTGTTACTTCTTTATTTCCTGGGAAGATTTGAAATGTTGAAACAAGCATGTCATCCTAAAACGTGTAGATCATCAATTAATTTCAACTATAAGTATATACAGTAGAGGAGTTAGGATTTTCAAATAATAGGGTCATAATTTTGACCAAAAAAACTTCAGTGCATCATTTCATCGAGAACATGTTAGGAACTTATTCTTGCCAATATCTGCCGAGGGCTTATGCCAACAACACTATGACCTATAGAGACTTGTCGAGGGTGGCTATAGGCAATTGTGGAGAAATGTTGAAGACTGTCAAGTGTTGTGGCATTTCATCGAGGTGGGCACAAAAGAATTGCACACAAGAAGAGAGCAAAGGAAGACAGGGATGATAGAAAAATAGAAGAAGAAGTAGGAAGAGAAGGTTGTAAGTTTTTGAAGTTTTTGAGGTCATGGACAAACCAATAGCCTGTGCTAACTCCGCCACTGTGTATATACATATATTAGGGAAAAGTATTTGATTTAGAACCCAAAAGAAAGAAAAAGTACTTATAGCAGATGTTTAAGTTAAATAATGAAAGGAAAATACTTGGCTCCCTTCTTTGCAAGTAATTATTTCTACTTACGTGTTAATTAATTACCGTTGAAAACATGTGTGTAACTATGATTTGCAAAAAGGGAAAACGATCTCATCTCAATCTGTTGAATGAATTATGCAGGAAAGTATTAAGATATTTATTTCTAGTATTTTCGGAGAAATTCTTCTGTTAACCTCAACGACAATGTCTTTTGTACACATAGAGTTGTTAAAACTAGCCTACATACGTGGTTAGATGCAATACAGAAGAGTTCCGCTAAGTTATTTGTGTGGACGTATGGATGACATGGTTCTTTGGACCGTCAAATAAAGTAAAAAGTCCCATATAGTCATCTTAAAAAACAAATTACAGTGCATTATTATTTTTAATTGCAATGCCGGAGCCAAGTTTTTATATGTGGGAGGGCTTCTCACATACATAGATAATTGAACTCAGAACATGAGAGATTAGAGTAATTTACATAAAAATTAGTTTGCATAAAAATGGAAAGACTCTAAATTTGATAGAGAAAACTAAAACTATTGCACAAATCTAGAAACTCGAATGAGGTCAAGATTAAGCAAGAATTTATTTTTTTAAAATATAAGTTAAAGCCAAAGAAAAGTTGATAGAACAAGGAGGAGAAGTGAAGACCGCACCGCAACAAGAGTGATGGAGAGAAAAATGAGATCTGGCCTGTAACGAAAAGAGTTTGAATTGAGAATACACTTGAATTTTAAGATTATTAGACTGATATGCAGCAGCAACATCTGTTACAATAGCAAGAAGAAGAAAAAAAGACAGTATGGGTCAGGGACTATTATGATCCCTTAGTGGTTCGGCCACTATCTAATTGCATTGATGTTATTTTCATAAAAACGCCACCTATATAGATTGCAAGAATGATTAAGTAGCGACAATGTCAATACGATTAGCTATGAAATCTGATCCGTGTCTCTAAAACGTTAACATAGACTAATGCAAAAATTTCTTCAAATTTAGTGGGCTCCATATGTTTGTAATGGATTAATCATAAACAAGCGTATAGACGGCTGGACCCACTTTTCTCCCTGGAACAATAATGAGTGAGTAAAATTATGAGGGAATGTCAAAGCAGATAAGGATCCTAGGGATTCTCACATTATGGTCGTTTATTGTATATCGTGCGGTCAGTTTTCGTTAGATACTATTTGTGTTTAATCTTAAATAAAAAAATTCAAAATAATTTATGGTTGCACGATGTATGATAAACGGCTAAAATGTGAGAATCCTCACAATTTGGATGCGGATGGGATCCAAATCCAAAGCTTTGACCTTTTGTGGGTCCACTTTTCTACGTGGAATATGAGTAAGGGCAGGTAGAATGGGCTTGCTCAGTTTATGGGCTTGGTTGGTCCAATCAATTGAGCCTTAAAGATATTAACAGGGCATTTGGGCCTTCAGCCTTTTTGCAGAAAAGCAAATGCTCTCTCTCTGTAAATGGTGATGCGCAAAGAAAGGAGAGTCGAGAGGAGAAAGACGCAAATGAAGTAGCAGCCAAAGGAGGTAGAGAACAATTAGGAACAGAAGAGCAAAAGCAGAGCAATGATGCCACGAGTGGCATTGCCATGGCGGAACGGACTCAGAATCAGAGTTCTGGCGGGAAGCAGAGGCTGCAGCGGAGCTCAGACCACCTTGAGAAACGACGACGGCCACCCGATTATCATCTCTCCTCCTCTCGTCTCCTTAGACATACCTGACGATTGGGCTCCCGCCACTGCCCAATCTGGGTTTTCTTCCCCCTTGAGTTTCTGTAAGCTTCCTGCTTTCCCATCTCTACTGGTTAGCTTTCCTCTGTTTATCTGCTTCCATTTCATTTGTTGTAGTGTTTAATGTGTTAATGTTTCAATATTTTAAGTAAATTAAGTGTTATTTGATGGTTTGTAGAAAACCCAGTTCCTAAAATTTTGATTTGTGTTAGTTCGTCACAGTATTATGCGTTAAAGTTTCGATATTGCTTTTGGGTAAATTAAGTTATATTTGATGTTCGTTCGTTAATGTGTCCATATCATTGTCGCCAACAAAGCTACCTGACATGTTATCTGTACATTTTCGACAACACTGATATGCGTAAAGAAGCACAAAGAAGATTTCCTTTGTAATGGTGTTATGCATTGAAGGTTTCAATATTTTGAGTAAATGCAGTGGTACTTGATTGTCCCAGAAAATCCAAAATTTTGGAACTCTGATTTGTGGTAATTCGTTATAGTATAATGCATTAATGATTTCAATCTTCGTTTTCATGCCCACCTCAGCAAACGAGCAGAAAGCAGCTGTGATTGATGGGAAATCGATAGCGGATGAAATTAGATCAAGAATAGGCAGTGAGGTGAGGAGGATGAAGGAGAGCATTGGAATGGTTCCTGGATTGGCTGTAATTGTGGTGGGCGACAGAAGGGACTCGCAGACTTACGTCCGAAACAAGGTGATGGCTTGTGAAGAAGTTGGAATCAAATCAATGGTTACTCAGCTACCTGAAGAGTGTACAAAAGATCAACTTCTTGGCGCTTTATCTTGTTTAGATGCGGATCCCTCTGTTCATGGTATTCTCGTGCAACTTCCTCTACCACAAGTAATTTCTTAATCTGTGCCAATACTTCGTTAAGCTTTATTGTGTGCAGTATGCTGTTCTGAGAATAAAGGTTGCATAAAGGGCTAGACTAAAATTGAAGTTTTATATGTTATATTCTATTTTCTCTACAAATTATTCATTTCTCCATGAAAATGTAGTAGATGGTCATGATTCTCCAATTCCGAGAGAATTTGAATCTTAAACATAGTTGATTAACTAGAGAGATCATTTTATTAAGAATGATAAAAAGAAAAAAAAAAAAAAAACTTATATACTTACAGTTTTTACAAATAAGTACTTTACGTGAAATGACCACACTCGAGGGAATGCCCCTTTATTGGGGATCTTGCTTGACTCAAAAACTGGGTGGGATGAGCTTTCAAGCCTAAATCTACCCCACAATCACCCACCGATTGGAAACTTCCTCAGTTTTAGAATTTAGTTCCCTTAAAAACCACTGCACATTTCAAGCAAAACAGTATCTGGATTGTGCTAATCCAACAATTTCAAAGTTTGGGTCACTTTGGGTTTGCAGGCCCATAGGTTTGGTTTCAAGCTCATGAGATCCCTAGTTGAAAAAGTTGATTTCATTGGAAGAGTACATGCCACCCACCGAACTCGAGACTTGAGACTGAACCCTTGAGCACCCTAGTGGATAGTTTTTAGTCTTAGATCACATGTATGGCAAGTTGGCAACTAAATAGTTGAGGTTTTGATGCATTATATGTCAGAACTTGCTGCCGTTGTATGGATGACTTACAACAAACTGTCTGGGACAGCATTTGGATGAGGGAAGAGTTTTGGATGCGCTGAGTCCAGAGAGAGATGTTGATGGCTTCCACCCGATTAATATGGGAAATCTAGCTATGAGAGGAAGGGAGCCTTTGTTCATTCCCTGCACTCCCAAGGGTTGCATTGAGTTGTTGCTCAGGTCTGGTGTGGAAATCGCGGGGAAGAAAGCTACTGTGATTGGGAGAAGTAACATTGTTGGACTTCCAGCATCACTGCTCCTGCAGGTAATATTATATTCTTTCTCAAGAATCAAAAATGAAATTAAAAGAAAACAATCTGTAGAACGCTAATGTACAGGTATAATGTTCTTCAAATTGTTGTGCAGAGGCACCATGCAACAGTCAGCATTGTACATGCGTTCACAAAGAACCCAGAACATATCACCTGTGAAGCCGACATTGTGATCACAGCTGCTGGAGTGCCTAATCTGGTCCGTGGAAATTGGCTGAAGCCTGGAGCAGTTGTAATCGACGTTGGAACTACTCCAGTTGAGGTAAATACCAGACTCCTCCATCCGTTAAGTTACAACGTTAGAGAATCAAATAGATACCACGATTGGATAATATTGATTAAGCTTCTGTTATATTGATCAACTAATGGCAACGCCATAGCAGTATCCAGTTTTCTTGCACCTGCTTTTTAATTAAAAGTTTGAATTTGGCAAAACAAAATGACTTTTTCTTTATTAGTTCACTTTCCGTTTGTTAATTGACATATATGCATTCGCAGGACCCGAGCTGTGAGCATGGCTACCGTCTCACCGGAGATGTTTGCTACGAAGAAGCTGTGCGGGTGGCATCAGCCATCACCCCAGTGCCTGGAGGAGTCGGACCCATGACAATTGCCATGCTTCTATCAAACACTCTCGACTCGGCAAAGGGAGTATACGCCTTCACATGAACTGTAATTTGTTGATTGTAGCATAGTTTTGGTCGTGTTGAACTGCTGGATTTCAGTGCTTTTTTCGACTTTTAAACTTGTTCAGTTACAGTTTACAAATAATAAATGTGTATTTAGTCGCCCAAATGTGCAATAATTTTTCGTTGCTCCGCAATTGCCAATAGTTTTTCGGGCAGATAGGCAGTTATTTTGGTAATATACAAAAGATTTATAACACAACATTCTGTACCTTCAACCATCGCACGCCCTGATGATGAAGGAAACCAATCTGGATATCCAAACCTCAGGAGATGCAACGTAAAAAAACGAAATGACTAACATGGTACAATTCAATGCTGACAGAAATCACGAATAGCATCAATCTGGCATGAAGACGAAGTATCCACTCTTCAATCTGCGCAGACGCCAAACCAGTCATTCTTCAACTTCAGTCGCAGGTTCAATCGGCTCTGTGACTGGCGGTATGCAATCTACCTTGTAGCGCAGCACCTATATTCCAGCAAATGAAAAGATATAAATGTAAGAAAATTCCGATATTGAACATCGGCTCAAAAAGGGTACCAAAAGATAACAATGAAGCAGGTAGAGTCCAAACGCGACCAATTCATAATAAAGTATGAAAAAAGATCAGATTTTGCTTTCGATCTCTCAGAGTTCATAATAAAGTCGTCTGACCTACTTTAGCTACTTTGTTAGAGATGGAGACTTAGCAGCCACTATATGTAGTTGCATAGGATTATTGAAAAGAAACGTAACAGAATATAAACAAAAGAGGCCAACTCTGTTGACAACGAGATATGATCCAACGCAACTTAACGGTTCAAACTTCAAAGTGAAGTTTTCAAGTAGCATCTAAGGCCCGCTTGTTTTCAAGCAAGAATAATATGTAAAGCGGCGTAGCAAAACAAAAACAGAATATCTACAAGATACCGAAACATGTCTGCGCACCTTCTTAAAAAAACTTGAATAGGAATTGTCCCAAATCAGTTTGTAGTTTCCCGCCTCGCATGTGCAGAAGTTTCCCTGTAAAAGAACATATATATTGAAGCCAGGACATTAATATAAAAAATGGTGTCCTAATACCACAAATAGCCAGAAATAGCAAAACTTACTTGGTCAGACTCGAAACGTCGGTAAGGTAAAATGAGCTGTGGTAAAACCAGCAATGCCCCCAACGTTATTACAAGAAAACAAATAAGTTACAAATAGCAACAAGAGAGTGAAAAGAAACAACAAAACAAGGTTTGAAGAGGAAAAGAATGAAGTGAACATAGTAATTAATAACTGACACGTCATCGTTAAACTTACAGATTTTTGCCCAGAAGGATTTGTATACTCAACACTAAATCCAATATCCTGACCACCAAACATAAATATCAGTATGGGATGTACGTTGTCATAAATTTTGCATAAAGCAGCACACGAGAAATCCCAACAATGCTTAAGAACAATACCAAGTTTATCTTCCCTTGTACAAGCGAGAAATCCCAAGCAATATATGAATTTATTGCATCCACAGCCAATGAAACCTACAAGAGTAATGAAACTACATTAATTACCGGCTGGGTATTAGTTAAACGGCAACAATTGTGAAGAAACAAAGCAATAGAATTACACCCCCATGCATATGAACACTAAGCACGACGTCATGAGGAAAAAGAACCAAGTACCACGAGAAGATATATAAACAAACCTCATGAATTTTCCCAGCAGGAACACTGGTCTCTTGGTAATCATCATTATTCCTATACAGAAGAAATTAACAAAAGTTTTAATTCAAAATTACAGAAGATAATTTAAACAAATAAAAAAGAACTAAACTACAGTCTCAGTGCCCCACCTTCCTTGTAATGCGCCCGCAACCTCTGCTGGGATAAAAAAGGGGGAATTTGCAAAGACCTCACTGAAAAAAATGCATACGTAAATTGATATAGGAATAAGCACAACCTAGCAGCAGGACAAAGGAAAAACAGGATTGCAGCCCAATATGACAACATTGCTTTTATTTTGGATGTGTAAGCGTGTGAGTACTATCATGCCTATAATACACAAGCAAGCAACCATGATTAGCAATTTTTTACTTCTACATGTGGTTACGGTCAAAAGGATAGTCAAATCAAACCCTTAGCAAAAGGAAGGGGGACATAAATTGAAAGGGCGATGTTATTGGCACTCCAAAAAAGTCATTGTGCACTCCTCACAAGTGTATTTTTGTTTAGGGTGTTGCTATCCACACACCCGTTTTTACCTCACACACTCTTGTTAATTTCTGTCCATTTGATCTTCTCCAATTCATTCGATCCAACGGCCGGAAATTAAGAGGGTGTGTGGGAAGTAAAACGGGGTGTGTAGATAGCACCACCCTTTGTTTATAAATATAGAAAGTTTGGAGTGCACACTAACTTTTTTGGAGTGCCAATAACATCTCCCAAATTAAAACCTCAAAACCAAAATGCAAGTGATTAATACAATGACAGCGATAATAATCATTATAGTCAGGATGACATATGGAATTAAAGTTACCCAATCCAAAACAGAAAAAGGAGTAATACCTGATGAACGTAATAAACCTTACAAATTCAGTGGTGTAGACATCAACAGCTTCTTCCAAGACAGCTAACTCTTGCTTGCTTCTTCTCAATTCATAAAACAAATGAAAGTGTCACCCTTAAAAACAATAGAATTACATCTTGAACATAACAACCGAAGGTAAAAAGATTCTCACAATTTTCTAGTCTCAAATCGCCCCCAAGACAACGAAATAAAGAGTCGAATAAGAAGGGCCATAGTTGTAAGGCTGTATAAGGGTGGTCCATAACGTTGTCGTTGCTCTTCCATGGGCCTATAAATGAAGGATACAATAAGAGTATAAGACATTCATTACTATAGGAAATGCAATCAAACTACTCCCACAATAAAACTTACCCATCATCATCATTTATTTGGCAAATAAAATCAAGTAAAACCTGCATCCAAAAGGAAGTGCAGGAACAGTTACCAATGATCGACAATCTATAACATGGAATCAGTCTATTATACTTAAATTCATCTACAAATATATAAACTGAAGTTCCATCAAATAACTACGCTCTCCCTAATACATACTAAGGCAAAACAAGAAATCTAGGTACACAGGCAAGTCAAACTGTTAATAGATCACACCATTAAGAATATTAACCATGAAAATGAACAAACCAGCAGTGGATATACGGGTCCATACAAAGCATATGGTGTAGTAGGCAAATCCAGCCAATAATGTGGCAAGCAAAGGCCAAGAGGAGCATACCTGTGGAACCCCAACCAAGTACTTGACAAGCGTCTTGTAGACACCAGTTGCAGAACCAAGCTGCGCTAACAGTCTCCTCCTGAGAAGTTTTTGGGCCGAGTAGAATGTGAGGTGGAGCACGTGTTGCTTTTCACCTGATTGGCAAACGAAAGGAGGCTTACCTCTCCATTTGTTGGTTCCACAAGAGAGCATAACGTTCACGTATAGTTGCTCCAGAACTAACCAAAGCTTCAACCTCTGCTTGCTTATTCCTTTCTGAACGCTCCCGCTGTAGTCTGATGAGCCTTCCCCGAAAATCCTGGGGAATGTAAGTCATAACTGCAGGCAGCACATTCAGAAATTCCATTACGACCATAGAAAATTCATGAATAACTCATCGAAACACAGCATGGGCAAGTGAGAGGGAACTACCCGTGTTGAACACACGTTCGGAATTTTTCACTTGGAAAATCTCCAATGTCTTCAAACTGGTTTGAAATTTCTGGTGGAGGCGATCAATCACAGTAGCAAGTTCAGCATTATCAGGACTGGACTGCATTTGAAGCTGCCGAAAGAAACACGAATCAAAACACAACGAAAAGGCAGCATCTTTCGCAGCAAAACGGCTTACATTAACTTAGCTTAGACTTACAGTTTGAGGCCAATGGGGTTTTTCAAGCAAAAATAGTATCTCTTCCATATGCTCTCGATTCTTCCACATGTTTTCGTCGACTTTATGGGGAGGTCCACTCTCCAATTCACTCACTAACAATCTCTCCTCGCCTAAAAATCACACCCATTCGATTCATTCACTATGCAAGCTATTGAATTTTTGAAATTGCAAGCAAAAGAATTGAAAAAAGATGACCACTAGCAAAAATATGTAAAATTTTCAAAAGGGTTTTGAAATTACGATGACCTTGAGCAACCGGAGAGTGGCGGAGCAAATCGGCGGTGAAGGATTGAATCTCGTCTGAGAGGCGAGCGACGTCTTTTGAGAGAGGGGGGAATTGGTATGTGTCGTAGTAGGAAGCGAGAAAAGCCCTGGTTATTGGTACTATACCCTCCGTGGAAGCCATTTTTACTTGTGATCAAGACCAGTCCAACGTGATCTCCCTTTACCTATCTTTATCTCTCCAGCTTTCTCTCTCTAACTTTCTGTGTTCGTCGGCAACAGGAAGAGGGGAAGAGGAAGAAGGAAGTTACGGCGGAATAACGGATTTTGAAAAGGAATAAACCAAATAGAGAGTAATTGAGTCAATTCCACGCCACTACCCACCATACCACTCTCACTTGGATTAAAATTCTCTCTCCTTCTCCCCCCTCCCTTCCTCTGCTCTTTTTATCTCTCTCTCAATAAAAAGGTCATCTTAAAATAGGTCATCTTAAAATATTAACGTAGCTTAATTATGACCGTTCAAACTATCTCCCTTTTTCTTTATCTCTCTTAATAAAAAAGTCACCTTAAAATATTAATATTGTTTAATCATGACCGTTCAAATATAAACCAACCGAAAGAGAATAAAATTTGAAAAAGAAAAAATCATACTTATGATTATTTTAAATTTAGATCAATTGTATTTTACACTCTTATAAAATCGTTTATTATTCATTTGAAATCGTTTTTAGATTTTTTAAATCTAGTGCCCAAACCTTCTTTGATTTCAATCACTTTTCTATAAAATAAAATAAAAAATAGAAATAAAAACCACTTCTCTAGTCATTTAACTAACTCAGTGCTCAATTGAAAATATTTTTAAAATAACTGAAAGTGTTTTTAGTTAAAATGTTTTTAGGTTCTAAAAATACTTGCATTTTTATTAAAAATCAGTTTCAAAAATATTTTCATCAAAAATGCTTTCAGCCATTTTAAATACATTTTCGAACCAGTTCTTACTCATTCTAAAATTCTAATTAGACTGGAGACGTACATTAAAAGTCAAAATGGTCATTTAACAATGACAAAATCATATGGGCGAAAGTGCAATAAAGCGGAATGAGTTATTGAAATTGAAGCAAAGAAAATAAAATAAAGCATACTGAACAAATACAATGTAGAAATCTCTACATTCATGCCAATGCCACCCCCTATTCCGCCGGCCAATTTCCTACGCATCTACAGCTTCACTTGTTTGAGTCCACAGCGTAGCAAACTTCACCTTCGAACCCACCAAACAAGAAGGAAACATAAGCTTCCAAATGGCCGGGAAGAATTTGAAAAAATTTACTTTTCTGTTTGTAGCAATGCAATCTTTGACACCTCGGCGCTATTCGGATATTGCACCTTGCGCCAGTCGAGGGACTGGAGTCGGCCACCATGGGATCACAATCGGGAAGAATCTGAAACAATTAAATTTTCTGTTTCCAACAATCTTTGACACCTCTCCGGTTACAATGTTGCACCTGATAATATCTTTTATCCAAACATGGAGCTTCTTCGTATCTACTATCATATACAAGGTATCCTCGTTATTTTGGTCGAAAAATACCCCCTCAATCTCTGTCCATGGACCTATCACAACCTTTGTTTCATCCACCAAATAAACCCTCTTCTTAAGTTTCACAAACAAACTCTTTGATCCTCCATGGATACTCACCCGCGGATCATCTTCTTCTTCTCCTTCTTCTTCCTTCACCTCACAAATATACAGATTGCCAGAATCATAGTCGTAGTTGCACATCCGCACACCCCCATCATACGCTGCTATGCACCTCATTGGAAGTGCGTCCCACTCATTTCTGAGACGGTGTCTATAACAGGTAGATAGAGTAGCACTCTTGTCGATCATGAACGGATCCAACTGAATAAGAATTTTATCGTCATTGCCCATCCAATACAGCATTCGTTTGGAAGCAACACCAGTACAGTCACTCATTATTTCCAAAGTAAAGTTGTAAGGGGATGTTACTGTTCTCTCAGATCTTACAGTTGTCTCCTTCCATTCACCAGTCTCAGAAGAGAAGATCTGCACGTTGAATATGCAGAAATCTCTCGTGTCGATGAGTTTGAAGTTGCATAAATCTATTATTTCCTTGTCCTCGTCATCAGCATCATCAGGATCCATTAATCTCACAACCCTGCACCTATAATCCGCATTAAGCTGGACCATATCTCCTGGCTCATAATCTTCCTTGTTGTTATAGTAGGGAAGATCACAGATGAATCCCACTAGTACAAACTCGCACACTTGTGGTGGGGGAGGAAGAGGAACCCACTGGATTGTATATGGATTGCAGATGTAGCGCTGGTTAAACTTGCTTGTGCAGCACAGAACTAAGTCATTATATGTACCTACCACAACTGGCTCTTGTTTCAAACCATGGAAACTCCCAAGTCTTTGGAAAAGCTGATTCAACGGTTGAGAGGACGGCGACATTCTTCTAAGGAATTCCTCCCCTTTTGTATTTATTGCAGTAGTTATTGGCTTTTGCTTACGGTCCCTTTGGAGGTATAGAAAACGGCCCATAAAATGAGTATCCGAAATGAGAGTGCACAAACGCTTGGAAACGCACTTGCATTGTGAAACGGACTTATACACTACTACAATATTAGTTTTAGGTGTCGGACGATTCTGACGGTTAATAAGCCATTCTGACGGATAAAAGATATCCAACACATAATTTATTTACTGTCGGATTAAAGTTACTTTCTGTCGGATATATCCGACATAAATTACTGGCGGATTTTTCCTGGCGGATTTAACCGCCATAAAATTATTATAACCCTCAGTATTTTTGAATTCTTTTTTTTTAACATTTTTAACATATTCTGGCGGTTTCTAAGTTAATGGTGGAGGTTATAACCGACAGAAATTGACTATTTTATTATTTTAAAATGTTACATTGATTAAAAATAAATAAATAAATAAACAAATGGTTTAAATTTTTTTTTTCACTCACGGTCCCGTTACCTAATCTCTGAATGTTTTTTTTTTTTTTTTTTGCAAATTTTTTACACATGCTATCTCGGAGTATATACAAACATATTTGACGGTTGGATAGTTGAAACTAGTTTCGTATAATGCATATCCTATCAAATTGATAGATTTAACAAACACTTAAGAGTTAATGTTATACTTCCATTATGTATAAAAAACTATCCACTAGTGTAAATATTTTAAGTATTGATTAGACAATATTTAGTTTGTGTGAAGACATTTTCATTGTACAATTCTCTTTATGTTTCTTTATCGCATATTATATATGGATTATTATCTATTAAACCAAAAATGCAAAAATTATCTATTAAACCAAACAATTATTTATTTAATTTTTTAAAACATATTCTATTTAAATACATATTATTTATTTATTTATTATATCAAACAATTATTATTTTATTTTTTAAAATCGTAACAAATTTTTGGGGGGGGGGGGATTTTAAAATTTGGAAGAAAGTTTAAAATTTTCAGAGGGAATTTTTGGGGGGAGTTTTGCCACCATTTTGTTGCTGTCGGTTATAACCGACATTAACGAAAGTTTCTGTCGGTTTTTATTTTAAAAAAAAAAAATTCTGTCGGTTTTAACCGACAGTAATGAACATTTCCACATTATAACCCCTCTATCTCTTCCTTGCGCCGGTGCTTCTCCCTTCCCCATTTTCTCCTCTCTTCATTTCCTTCTCCTTCTCCTTCTCTTCTCTCTCCTCTCCTCATTTACTTCCAGTTCGAACACTTACAACCAAAGTTCATTAGCTATCTCGAATATGTCGAAGAAGAAGGTAACACTCTCCCTCTCGCTCTCTCTCTCTCTCTCTCTATCTCTCTCTCTCTCTGTGTGTCTCTCATATGGTGAATAATTTTGTGTTGTTTGTTTCAATGGGTTGGATGCTGTTGGTGGTGGTGCTACGAGCGGATGTCGTCGCTCAGAACGGTTAGCATAACATTATGGTGCTGATGCTGCTCGAGATTGCACACTGGTTTTTTCCTATCTTTCCTTCTCTGTCCTTAGTTAGCTTCCATCACTCTCAGAGATTGCACTGAGGAAGAACATGCACTCACTCTTTTAGATCTGGAAAACCCACAAACGCCAGAAATCCCTTACATTTAAGGACGACCCGGTAAGCGTTTTCTCTCCTACTATCTCAGCTTTTGTGTGTGTTTTCTTGGGTTTTTGGGTGTTTGTTCAAGTTCTTGAAGGATCTGATGTGTTTCTTGCCCATTGCTCCCTTGCCTAGGAATTTAATGGCCATGAGGCTTTCGAGATCGAGCTCCGGCGAGGTTTCGGATGGTGAATGCAGAAATTTTTTTTTTATTATTAATATATTTTCTGTCGGTTTTGTCCGACAATAATGATTTTATTTATTTTTATAATAAATTATCTGTCGGATATAACCGACAGAATTCTTGGGTTTTAGTATTTTCTATCGATTTTTTCCGACAGAAATTATAATAAATAAATATATATCCTGTCGGTTATAACCAACAGGAAGCATGTCGGAACCACCTCCAGTGGTCTATACGACTAGCATCTACTTAGATCCAAGGTGAGCGTGTGATGCGGGTGAATAACATAAGCACTAACACCAGGGGTGCAGGTTATGAGCTATCAACATAAATCACATCAAACAATTCAATGAACCAAATATAACTCACCTGATACTCACCTGCGCGTCCGCAGCACCAATTCACATATATGCATCATATATCAATTCACATAATTCATGTAATTTCTATGCATGGCATTTCAATCACATATTCATATAAATCTATGCATGGCATTTTTAAACATACTTTCATTCAAAAATCGATTTCTGGGAAAAACGTTAAGTGTATATATATATATATATATATATATATATATATATATATATATATATACTGAAATAAACTGCCCACTCACCTGGAGTTTGCCCTGCAACTCCCTAGCACAACACATCAAGGCGTTATGACGATCGGCGCCTAGAACAACCATCAAATCATGCCTCAGAATCATATCGATAGAATATATCACTTATATAAAACACGTCACTAAGTAGTTCGATCCGGAAGATCTGCAACTCAGATTTCCAATCCGTAACTTCCAGAGGTCCACAATAAATCTCTAGAACAACATCCTAAAATTTCATGACCATCCAACGGTCGGATCTCCGTCAATTGTCGAACTAAGTGACGATTAACATTATATTTTATGAACTTACAACTCCAATTCCAGGAGATCCGTAAATCGAATTCTCGATCTGTAAGTTCCTACATTCTTCAAATATTACGTACTACTACGTATCAAATTTTGGTGACGATCCGACGGTCGGATCGTCAATTCATATTTTGGCCTAACCATACATCTTAACGAATTTAAGTCCAAATGATCAACCAACGTTAAGCCATTATCAAAACTGAACTCAGGACATCCAATATAGTTTAAAAATGACATTGGTGGCCCACTGACCACGCGCCGCCGCACACGCCGCTGTGGGTGGCGGTCGGCCGCCCTGGCTCGCCGGAAAATTCAACTTTATCCAAAAATTACCAAAATTTGCAGAATTGAATATCTCAAAGAGTAGAACAACTTTCATACCTGTGACCAAGACCAATTCGGCCTGGAAAGGCTCCAATTTTGCCAAAACCGTGAAGAACCCTAGAAATGGGTGTTTTCAATTCGACCTCCAAAACTACTCCGATGCTCCAACTAATGCTTGGGCTTTGTTCCAGGTCCTAAGGGAATGCTAATGGTGTTAGCAATTGAAAGAAAACGTTTCAAGATTTGAAGAATTTGCACACTAAGCCACCGCACACACACCGTACGGTTTCATCCAATTTCAAGCCAAATTCTTTGATTTTTGGGGTGTAATAGGAAGAGGGAACATCATAGAGGGTTTTCCAAG
This sequence comes from Heteromeles arbutifolia, assembly GCA_024362995.1. Taxonomy (NCBI): domain Eukaryota; kingdom Viridiplantae; phylum Streptophyta; class Magnoliopsida; order Rosales; family Rosaceae; genus Heteromeles; species Heteromeles arbutifolia. The sequence continues at coordinate 9,492,525 of JANCRC010000017.1, read as the reverse complement.
TGATGGTTTGAAGTAACTCACCGGAAAAATGAAGAAATTTGGACTAACAAGGGTGGAAAACCCACGGGTTGCGCGGGTCGCGGGTTGAAGACCCATTTCTGTTCTTCATCCTCCGCTTCTCGCCCTCTCTCTTTTCCTCCTTTCCCCTTCTCTGATTGGTCCTTCTCTTCCTCTCTCCTCTCCCCATTCGCCAGCTCTCTCCCCTTTTCTCTCCCGGAGCTCTCTTCTCTCTTCCTCCTGGTTGGGCAGATTTGCCCAATCATCTTCTTCTTCCTTTCTTCTTCCACCAGCCACACACACACACACACACACATAAACTCATATAATCTTATTCCTTTTAATCCTAGCCATCCATTTCAGATTTCCTTTAATCTGGGCCATCCAAATGGCACACCAAACTTTTATAATAAAATTCATAAAATGCCCAAACTTCAAACATCAATATCTTTTTCGATATAACTCCAAATCACGAACCGCTTGCGCCCACGCGTCCGTAGCGACGAATACTACGAGGATATGTCAAGAAAACAAATCTTAGATGGCACGACACAACGATTAACCTCGAACAAGGGCATTTTCGTAAAATCACTTAATAAATTATAAAATAAATATTTTCCGGGACGGGCTGTCACAATCTACCCACCTTATAGAATTTCGTCCTCGAAATTCAAACAACCAAACAATCCATTAAAAAATCATAGAACAACTTGGTTACATCCCTCTCATCCAATCTCCTGACTTCCAAGTAGCTTCTTCTACTGAATGATTCCTCCATAAAACTTTAACCAAACGCACAATCTCATTTCTCAGAACTTTCTCTTTCCAATCCAAAATAGTCACTGGTTCCTCATCCTAAGTCAAATCCGGATAAATTTCTAATGATTAAGGATATCTCACACGTGAAGGATTTAAAACATAATGTCGAATCATCGAAACACATCGTGCACTTACGACAACTCTAGAGGCAACTCAAGCCTGTAAGCCACTTCACCGACTCCCTCGGTGATCACATAAAGTCTGATGCACTTAGGACTTAACTTACCTTTCTTCTCGAACCGAATCACACTTTCCTAAGGAGAGAATGTCAAAAATACGAAATCATCCACATCATACACTCGATTAATGGCACATCCATCTGCTAATCTCTTTTACCGCTCCTGGCCTACTTTCAGGTAAGACTTAATCACCTGAACAATCCGAGTAGACTCATCCAAAATCTTAAGACCCACATAAATTCTTTCGTCTACTTTAGACCAATATCAAGGTGTACGACAAGCTTTTCTCATAAAGTGCCTCAAACGGTGACATACCAATGCTCGACTGAAAGCTGTAGTTGTAGGCAATCTCCATCACATCCACCCGCTTAATTCAAGCGTCACCAAACTGCAATACTGAGGATCTCAGCATATCCTCCAAAATCTGAATGGTCATCTCTAATTGACTATCTGTCTGAGAATGATAGGATGTACTATTGAGTAATCTTGTATCCAAAGCTTCGTGCAACGCTAACCAAAACTTAGAAATAACCAACATACCCAAAAAGCTCAACGTATCCGTAAGCTAAAATCCCATTTCCATAAAACAAATAATTAGTTGTTGCACTTGTCTGGAAAGGTTGCTGTTCTTCACTAGAGTAAAATGTTCTGACTTAGTAAGCCGATCATCTACCACTTCAAATTCCATCATAACCATCTCGTGTACGAGGAAGTTGTACACATAATCCCTAGTAATGTTTTTCCCATTTCCACTGAAGAACGGAAAGTGACTGTATCAATCCAAAAGACTTCTTTCTTTCCACTTCAACCTGCTGACCAATGATACACATACTTACCTACTCAGCAATTTCTCTTTTTATACCCAACCAATGGTAAAATGATCGAATAGTATGATACATCTTAGTACTTCCGGGATGCATTGCATAAGCTGAACAGTGCAATTTGTCCAAAATTATTTCCTTTAATTCCATCTCATTAGGCACCGATATCCAGGTCTCAAGAATAAGTACGCCATCTGATTTTCGAACTCTGAAGTCTTTCTTTTCTCGATATTCTTTGCATCAATTAATTCCTTGTTTCTTCATCAATCCTCTGGGCATCGAGTATATGATCAATCAGAATAGGCCTAACTTGAAAACTAGTAAGCAAGGTTTCATCTCGTTCTTCTATTTCCAACTTTACTCCAGTAGATCTCAAATCCACAAGAAGAGGAACATAACAAGCATACAAGGCATTTATTCTCACGAGCGTCTTCGTATTAAGTACATCAGCCCAAACATTTGCACGATCACCCTGGTCGTGCAATCATAATCACTAAGCAACTCAATCCACCTTCGTTACCAAGAATCAAGATCCCGCTGAGTAGACAGATATTGGAGACTCATTTGATTCGTAAAAATCTTGCCTTTCTCACCAATAATATAATGTCTCCATACTTCAAAGCAAGGATGATAGCCATAAATTCCAAATCATGAGCAGGGTAATTCATCTCTTTAGGTTTCCATTGTCGTGAAGAATAAGCAATTTCCCTATCTTTGTATTAATACACATCTCAAACCACTCAAAGAAGCATCCTTATAGACCTCATAATTTCCGTTATCATCTGAGAGTGCTAACACAAGTGCATGAGTGAGGAAATACTTCAACTATTGAAAACTTTGCTCACAATTTTCATCCCACTCAAACTTAACCTCTTTTCTCGTCTATCTCGTCAAAGGCAAGGCAATGACAAAAAAAATCCTTCACAATCCGTCCATAATAGCCTGCTAAGCTAAGAAAACTCCGTACCTCAGTCCCGTTTTTGGGTTGTTCCAAATTATCCACCGCTGTTACCTTTTAAGGATTCACTTGAATACTTCATTCGTCAAACTCATAAGATTCGTCAATCCGAATGGCATTACCAAAAACTCGCAAGGACTATAACAAGTTCTGAAAACTGTCTTAGGGACATCATCACTGAAATCTTCAATTGGTTAATAACCAGACCTTAATTCCATCTTTGAAAATACACAGGCACCTTTAAGCTGATCAAACAATCATTAATACACGGTAATGGATAACGATTCTCAATCGTTACCCGATTTAATTACTTATAATCAAAGCATAGCCTTAATGTCCACATTCTTCCTCATAAATAAACTGGGGCTCTCCATGATGACATACAAGGTTAAATGAAACCTTTATCAACCAATTCCTGTAACCAAATTTTCAATTCTTTTGTTCATCATGAATCAATTTATAATATAAGCTCTACACCTGGAGACAAATCAATAGTGAATTCCACATCTCCGTCTAGTGGCAATCCAGGTAAATTCTCAGGGAAAACGTCAGGAAAATGTTTAACCACCTAGACCTCTTCCACACTACTCAGAGCAACATCTCATAGTACCGCATGAGCTAAATATCTTAGGTAGCCATTCGATAACAATCTCTTTGCTCTCATAACAGAAATAACGACATACCTCACTCCACTTTGCATCCCCCAAAAGTAACCTCTGGTCATCCAAGTTGATGGAAAGTAACTGATTTCCCGTAGCAATCTATCTTGGCACGATCATAATGCAACCAATCTGTGCCAAAAATCACATCAAATCCACAATATCCAACTGGATAAGATTCATAGGCATAACAACATCTTTCACCATCACTGGACACTCTGAATAACACCATACTAACGTAGGATGACCTACTTGTTTACTCGCTTAACGAATCCAACAATAAGTTATGGATATTACGGTCTACAGCCCGCAATAATGATAACTCACTGTTGTCTCGATAAGTAAGCAATAATCCCCAAAGGTGTAACATTACCATCTTGTCTCTCATTAGAAATACATATACACGCCTCGATCGTGCTCCATCATTACTCTCTTTGGCAACATCATCAATACCAAGAAATATATCAGCCGGAGTCAGCTAATATGACCTGTACGGCTGAATCTATAGCTCGTCCACCCAGCTGGAATCATCTAATGTGGCATGTGCGGCTGTACTCATAACTCATCGATCACTGCTAGTATATAAGTCGGAGTCACCTCTTGTGACCTGTAATACTCTAATCCTGTACACCACGGCTCATCTAACCATAATTACTAGATCCAAGTACCTGATGGATCAGCGCTAGTGGTGGCAAAGAATACTACGGAGGCATTTACTGATTCTAGGGACAATTTACAGCTCTATGTTCCATATATCCACATGTAAAGCATCCATTGCTTTCTTGTCTACACTCTCCAAAGTGTCCATTATTGTACCTACAGCACAAAGGTACATTCCCTCTATCTGAATCACCAGTGAATCTACCACCATACCTCTGACCAGTGGCACTAAAACCTCAGCTGGAAGAACTAGAACTAGCCTTATTTCCTTTTGAAGTTCTGAGTCTTCGATTCTCAACAATATCTGTATGGTAACGAGACAACTCCGTAAACTTTCTATAATACTCATTTGCCGTCATCTTTCCTTGTCTCAAATTGTAAACTATCGCTTCTCACCATCAATATATGCCGAATGACTAAACCTTTCCTTAAACAATTCTTTAAATAACTCTCGATTAGCTCTTTCCTCTGGTGACGTCATACAAGACTCATGTCTCCACCAGGATGCAATTTCAATACTCAGAAACCAGGTAGTCGTCTTGACCTACCGTCAAAAGAAAGATTTCCTTAACTTGCATAATCTGAAACACCTTTTCCAAATGATTAAGCCATCGACCTGCTCCCTCAGGTCATTCATTTTCCATAAAGTGATTCAGCATCAACTTATAACCAGTCCTAAGAGAAAAATCATTTGGATAATAGACTGAGTCACATTAGTACTAGCTTCCCATAACTGAGCTAAATAGGGAAAACTAGACTCAACTAAACGATGTGGCTCTCTACGAGGCGGTATTGTTCTGACAGAAGACACTAGAGAATTCTCAAGATGTACAGGACTACAACCTAGGCTCTGATACCAACTGACACACCCCGTCCCGAAGGAGGGCGTGCTGGCCGTCACGTGAGAGTGACGTAACCATTTACACAGTTCGGAAGCTTAAAAAAATACAATTGTGAATTCTGTCAGAACACCGTTGGATTCCTCGTGGCCACCAAAGCTCTGCTCTAACTCGAACCTGGAGGGGCGCAAAACAAAATTGAGTGGGTCAGTAAAACAAGTCTTTTCAAAACTTTCCTTTATCAAAGTTCTAACCCCTCGCTGTAAAACCTGTATACTTTCCCAGAAAATAGCATATATAAATATATATAGCTTCAAAAATCTCAAAACACCATTCTTTATCACTTTTCAGAAAATATGCCATGCCATGCACCAAAAACATAATATGGATGCATCAACATAAATCAGGTGAAATAATAAATCAACCGGAGACCCTGCAGTGGTCCTGTACGGCTGATTCTAAAGCTCAATATCCAATCCAGCCGGAGTCACCAACTGTGACCTGTACGGCACTGCCGGAGTCGCCAACTGCGACCTGTACGGCACTACGCTGCACATGAGTCGAAACTACCTGTAGTAGTCTGTACGACTCGGATGGTGTAATAATACGCTCTAGTGCTTCTCTCATCAATCATCTGTGCACATAATCTAAGGTCACCTACTAGTCGGAACCGTCTCTAATGGTCTGTACGACTAGCATGTCGGAACCACCTCCAGTGGTCTGTACGACTAGCATCTACTTGGATCCAAGGTGAGCGTGTGATGCGGGTGAATAACATAAGCACTAACACCAGGGGTGCAGGTTATGAGCTATCAACATAAATCACATCAAACAATTCAATGAACCAAATATAACTCACCTGATACTCACCTGCGCGTCCGCAGCACCAATTCACATATATGCATCATATATCAATTCACATAATTCATGTAATTTCTATGCATGGCATTTCAATCACATATTCATATAAATCTATGCATGGCATTTTTAAACATACTTTCATTCAAAAATCGATTTCTGGGAAAACGTTAAGTGTATATATATATATATATATATATATATATACTGAAATAAACTGCCCACTCACCTGGAGTTTGCCCTGCAACTCCCTAGCACAACACATCAAGGCGTTATGACGATCGGCGCCTAGAACAACCATCAAATCATGCCTCAGAATCATATCGATAGAATATATCACTTATATAAAACACGTCACTAAGTAGTTCGATCCGGAAGATCTGCAACTCAGATTTCCAATCCGTAACTTCCAGAGGTCCACAATAAATCTCTAGAACAACATCCTAAAATTTCATGACCATCCAACGGTCGGATCTCCGTCAATTGTCGAACTAAGTGACGATTAACATTATATTTTATGAACTTACAACTCCAATTCCAGGAGATCCGTAAATCGAATTCTCGATATGTAAGTTCCTACATTCTTCAAATATTACGTACTACTACGTATCAAAGTTTGGTGACGATCCGACGGTCGGATCGTCAATTCATATTTTGGCCTAACCATACATCTTAACGAATTTAAGTCCAAATGATCAACCAACGTTAAGCCATTATCAAAACTGAACTCAGGACATCCAATATAGTTTAAAAATGACATTGGCGGCCCACTGACCACGCGCCGCCGCACGCGCCGCCGTGGGTGGCGGTCGGCCGCCCTGGCTCGCCGGAAAATTCAACTTTATCCAAAAATTACCAAAATTTGTAGAATTGAATATCTCAAAGAGTAGAACAACTTTCATACCTGTGACCAAGACCAATTCGGCCTGGAAAGGCTCCAATTTTGCCAAAACCGTGAAGAACCCTAGAAATGGGTGTTTTCAATTCGACCTCCAAAACTACTCCGATGCTCCAACTAATGCTTGGGCTTTGTTCCAGGTCCTAAGGGAATGCTAATGGTGTTAGCAATTGAAAGAAAACGTTTCAAGATTTGAAGAATTTGCACACTAAGCCACCGCACACACACCGTACGGTTTCATCCAATTTCAAGCCAAATTCTTTGATTTTTGGGGTGTAATAGGAAGAGGGAACATCATAGAGGGTTTTCCAAGTGATGGTTTGAAGTAAATCACCGGAAAAATGAAGAAATTTGGACGAACAAGGGTGGAAAACCCACGGGTCGCGCGGGTCGCGGGTTGAAGACCCATTTCTGTTCTTCATCCTCCGCTTCTCGCCCTCTCTCTTTTCCTCCTTTCCCCTTCTCTGATTGGTCCTTCTCTTCCTCTCTCCTCTCCCCATTCGCCAGCTCTCTCTCCTTTTCTCTCCCGGAGCTCTCTTCTCTCTTCCTCCTGGTTGGGCAGATTTGCCCAATCATCTTCTTCTTCCTTTCTTCTTCCACCAGCCACACACACACACACACATAAACTCATATAATCTTATTCCTTTTAATCCTAGCCATCCATTTCAGATTTCCTTTAATCTGGGCCATCCAAATGGCACACCAAACTTTTATAATAAAATTCATAAAATGCCCAAACTTCAAACATCAATATCTTTTTCGATATAACTCCAAATCACGAACCGCTTGCCCCCACGCGTCCGTAGCGACGAATACTACGAGGATATGTCAAGAAAACAAATCTTAGATGGCACGACACAACGATTAACCTCGAACAATGCGCGTGCCTCAAGGGCATTTTCGTAAAATCACTTAATAAATTATAAAATCAATATTTTCCGGGACGGGCTGTCACAAAAAAGTTGGTGAGAATAAAAAAGAACCAATTGGAGAGATGAATAACCATTCTAACCAATCGGGAAAAGATACTTTTAAATCCTAGAAAAAATAACTTGAGAGAAGTATGAAATAAAAAAAAAGAAGAGAATATTATTTCAATCATTTTTCGTCTTTCAATTGAGAGTATTACTAAAAATCGTAACTTTCTCATAAAACTACAACTATTTTACAAATTTCATCACCTAGCACAGCAAAGACACCATATTTTATTTATTTATTTATTTTTACATTCCCATGGATTCAACTTTCACAGTATTAAAAAAACATTCTTACAGAAAAGGCTCAAATGAAAAAATTGAAATTTTTTAACTTGAGCGTGCTTCTGGGTTATGGAGAATCTCGAGAAGCACTTCCAAGTGTTTCTCAGGTTGTTTTTAATACAAATATAAACTTGTTCATAATAAAAGCACTTCTAGCAAGTGTTTCCTAGAGAAATAGTTTTCCAAACGGGCTCCAAACAACAATATGAGAGAGAGAGCGAGAGAGATCATACACAAGCAAATTCAGGAGGAGTTTTGACAGAAGGCCCAGGGTACTTTTCCTCAATGATCCCAATAATGACATCAGAATCCGCCACCCATTTGTCATCAAACTTCACCACAGGTACCTTCCCCTCTGGATTCACTTCCGTAAACCTACAAATCACCAACAAAAACCCCAAACCCAATTCCTCAGACACTCCAAAAAAAGGCATCAAAATCCATTAAAAGTACAAAAATCACATATTTCCATCTATGCCTGCATGTATTTTCGAGATCAAAAATTCAAAACAAAGTAAAATACCATTGGGTTTGTCGCTGAGATTGATTAAGTGCAATTTGTAGGGCACTTTCCTCTCCTCCAAGGTCAGAAGAACCCTTTGGCTGAAAGGGCCTGTCAGAAACAAAAGATGGAAAATTTTTACCAAATTAGCAAAATTTGATCAAACCCCAGAAAGGAAATCGAGGGAAATAGAGAGAAATGTGAACGTACAGTCGCCGAGAAGATGAGGGTTTGACAGCGACATCGAGAGCCATCTGAGAGCAAAGGAGTGCGAGAGAGTGAGAGAGAGTAGAAGATGAAACTAAACCTCTCAATATCTTCTTCTCATCCCAATCTCCGCCCTTGGATCTCATCGACAACCCAATTCCCTCCAGCGAGTCCCACAAAGTCACAAAAAAAAAAGAAAAAAGAAAAAAGAAATTTCAAATGAAAATCCATTTCTAAATCCAAAATCACAAAAAGGAAATTTCAACATAAAACCCATTCCTAAATCCAAAATCACAAAACCCCATATTTGAACAAAAGAAAACCCCAGATGTAGGATCCGAATAACTCACCAAGAAACGCTATCCTTTTTGGGTAAAATTTTTCTTCGAATCAAACCGAAAGCGTCTACTGGTTCGGTGGTTTTTCAGCAAAGCAGAGATTTGTGAGAGAAAAAACGAGATAGGGGGTAGAAACTGAAGGAATTGTCCAGAAGATGTAGTCGAAGCAGAGCCTTCGACGATGGGCGCGTGGTCTAAGGGGACAAAATCATCTTTTAACTGTGTTAAAAGTGGAAAAAATGGCTGATAACAAACGAATTGAGGGGTATTTTGGTCCGCACACTGCCCTAGAACAGTACCACCCGAGTTTGGGTTTTAGTATATATAAATTTCCGACAATCCCTCACATGAATAAAAAATTAAAAGAATTTGAGAGTACATGCGGACAAGAAATGCATCAGGAGAAGTGTCTTATAGATTTGGACTTACCCTAGTGAATACTTGTCGAATTTACTTGGTGACGCAATGGATGTGGAAGATCCTGAACTGCTCACCGCAACAATAAACCGAGACAATAAGCAACACACATCACTAATCCTAATATATAACGATTTAAGCAGTTGTGTTCATTTTGATCATGAACAAATCTCGGATTCATAAGAGCTTTAGAGAATTTAGCCATCTCATACTCATAGAAGCAAATTCTTCTTAGAATTAGATATTGTCACCTTTAGGTATTCTACCTGTTGTTAAGTAAATGCCATTATATCTTAATGACATTTAAGTCACCCCCACAATTCTCTCGTAATTGTGATTGCTGAAATGCATGAGATCAGTTGAAACATATGAAGCTATTCTATCTTCCTAGGCCTTAAAGCCTCACTAGTCTTTTAAGATAAGCACAAAATCTCTCTTTCCATGACCAACCATGATATAACAAACTCATTGGTTGCCATGACAAATTTTGAATGCACGTCTCTAGGCCGGCATGCAAGTGTATGTACAGTTTTTCTTTTTTTTTTTGGTCAATTATATGTATGTACAGTTTTTATGAGGTTGAAATTCTGACTAGTCGCAACTTGCATTAATAATCCGTAGCAACTCTCGGATTATTTTCTGATTTTTGTGTGACTTGTGACGATTTTTTCAACATACATTAGTAAAATAAAGGCAACAAACACGTGGCAAATTAGTAAGGAATAAGAAGTAGAATTATTTTAATTCCAGAGTTCCATACGTTTACTAAATAGGGGACTAGATGATCTAATTTATTTTCCTCAATTCTCCTACTTGGATTCCTTCCTTTTTCCATTTTTTGTCAAGTAAATATGCCCTTACACTATAGTAAGGGGGAGGGGATGTCTCGAATCTCGGATGCATAGGTAAAAACCCAATACCGCATCTGCTAAGATATTGAACCACATACAAATCTCAAGATTTCGAAATCTAAATATTTTCAATAATATAGCGAAATTAAGTTAAGATTCATAACTATCCGAACATATAGGGAAATTAACATTGTAATAGGCTAATAGCAAGTGCACTGTAAAAGATTACCCACAAGGTAATAGCAGTGACATGCTAAGAAAACTCTACTGGTTAGAATATCCAAAGGACTAACACTAGTATCCGCGCCAATTGCACACTCCTCCCACAGAAGACAGGATCGAATCAGTCACCAACAACTTCCACCATCTTATCTCTACCTTGCTCAAATCTCAACAGAAGACTCACTGCAACACTGCAAAATTCAAATCAGTTCATAGTCGAAAAATCTTCGCGGTAATATTTCGACATTAAACAACAAGAATCTAAAGACAAGAAATGAACACGTCGATGTAAGAAACTACCATTCGAAAACCAATAGAAGTAACATTCGAAAAGTTGAAAAATTGGAAGCAAGTAATGAGCTCATGTTTTTGAAATTGAGATCCAAATAGCTCATAGCTCTTGTTGAAACTGACTAAGAACACGCTCGCAGAAAAGCATTTTTGACTGTCTTTAGCACTTCATACATACAAACTCGGAATAAACGATATACAACCAACCATGGAACATATTCTTAAACAAACAACTTAGAAAACTTCACAATCAATCAATCAATCGAGTTTCAAATTTCATACCTAGACTGTCGTGGGTCTTTTAGTTTCACTCGAGCTAGCCGGTTCATTTTCTTGTTGGGCTTGGGGAATTTCAATTCGCCTCGAATACTTGAATTGTTTGAGCAAATCAGGACGCCCCTTTTGCAAATGCCGGTTCACGAATTCAGAACGAATGCCCTGTAATTAATGGGCAACTATTGATGTGTATATATAATCATCGAAATTAAAACCGGAGGAGGATTGTCTGCCTTCCAGTTTCGGTGCCCTCTCATGCCCTCCTAGGTGCCCTCTCATGCCCTCCTATTTGTGTGGTCACGGTTAAACCACGTTAATATTTTACATTACTATTCATTTTTGTCTTATTATCTCTATAAAAAAAATAATATAAAATGTTGACGTGGCTTAACCATGACCACACAAAACAGGAGGGTATGGGAGGGCACCGAAACTGGGAGGGTAGACAATCCTCCTCCATTAAAACCTACCTAAATTAATAATTCAAAATATCAAAAATAAAAAAATAACACTATTAATCTGAAGGTTACTTACAAGGCGAGCGAACTGGGTCATCCATCTACCATTCGTGAAATAATTGTTCATCATAGTACTGAAAGCCTCGAAATCATGAATCACAAAGCTAGATTCATCTTCCCAAGAGATTATTGCCCTCACATTGGCATCGATGGTTGACTCCATTAGAACGGAGTATAACTTACCGACAAATACCGGAGTATCCGCCGGAATTCCCCATGTATTTTCTTCATCGACCACCACGATATCTTGACCAACTCCATCTGGATTTTGCTCCATCCGATGAATCTTGGCAATATGGGGTTTTGGATGTGAATTTGGGGGAAATGGTGTTCGAGAATTTGGAGAAATTTGTGCACTCCCACGGAACCACGTCCTTAAAAAGAGTATGTGTGTGTCCTTGCCGGAGCCTGCTGCATGTCATATTTTAAAAACAAAACTAAAAAGTTTCACACACAATGTGTGTGGGCATACCATTCTTTCTCTTTCTATTTCTCTCCTTCAATTTTAAAAACTAAACTAAATCATTTTACGCGCACACATTTGTGTGTGAGCATACGCTTTCCCTCTCTTCCTCTCTCCTTCAATTTTAAAAACAAAAATAAAAAAATTTCACACACATTTTGTGTTGGCATGCGTTCTCTCTCGCTCTTCCTCTTTCCTTCAATTTTAAAAACAAAATCAAAAATTTCACACTTTATGTGGGCTTGCGTTCTCTCTCTTCCACTCTTCTTTAATTTTAAAAACAAAACTAAAAAATTTCACACACTTTGTATGTGGACATACATTCTCTCTCTCTTCCTCTCTCCTTCAATTTTAAAAACAAAACTAAAAATTTTCACACTTTTTGTGCATGGCATACATTCTCTCTCTCGCTCTCTCGCTCTCTCTCTCTCTCATTCAATTTTAAAAACAAAACTACTAAAATTTCACACACTTTGTATATGGACATACATTCTCTCTCTCTCTTCCTCTCTCTCTTCCTCTCTCCTTCAATTTAAAAAACAAAACTAAAAATTTTCACACATTTTGTGTATGGCATACATTCTCTCTCTCTCTCTCTCTCTCTCTCTCTCTCTCTCTCATTCAATTTTAAAAACAAAACTACTAAAATTTCACACTTTGTGTGTGGGCATACTTTCTCTCTCCCTCTTACTCTCTCCAATTTTAAAAACAAAACTAAAAAAATTCACACATTTGTATGTGGACATACATTCTCTCTCTCTCTCTCTCTCTCTCTCTCTCTCTCTCTCCCCTTCAATTTTAAAAACAAAACTAAAAAAATTTCGCACACTATGTGTGTGGGCATATACTAGTATCAATGAAATAAAGGCAATAAACACGTGGAAAATTTTAATTGGCTCAATGACTCACAATCAGTGGCTTCATATTCGTTTGGATTATGAATACAAAGGTAAGCATTGCGCAAAAAGAAAAGGAAAGTTGGATTGTACTTTTGGTTCCTTAAAAAACAAAAATGTTTTGATAAGGTGGGGAGGGGGGAAGGATTCAAAATTGTAAGGAATAGGAAGTAGAATTATTTTAATAGAAAACTTCATTTTAATTCTTAAAAAAGATGAGTTTTAGACTATAACTTTGTGTAAGATTAAAATCTAATTTTAGTCCCTAATAAATTTAATCATCTCATTTATTAGTTATATTTTGATGTTTTATTTATCTTTTTATTCCTATTTTAATGTATTAATTACATTTAAATTTAATTTTCATTTAATTTATCATAATATTTAATGTCCACATTTAGGCAACTAATTTTTTTTTTTATAATATATAGTCCGATAACAATTTCGTATGTTCTTCATTTAGGTACATTAATATATTTGAATATTTCCGTATATCCATCGATACAAACATATAGGTACATTAATTCATCGATCCAAACATATACATGCATTTCGGTACATACATTTTGGTACGCACATTTGAGTTTTTTTTTTTAGTACAACGATATATTTTACACTAAGGCGAGGGAGGTTCGGCCAAACCACACAATGGATAACTTAAGTTGTTATCGAATTCGCCATCCACGAGATTCGAACCTAATACCTCTCATTTGAGTATTGACTTTCAAGTACATTAATTCAATATACTATATTTCGGTACATACATTTTGGTACGTACATTTCGGTATTGACATTTAGGTACATTAATTCAATATAATACATTTCGGTACGTACATTTCGATACATATATTTCGGTACGTACATTTCTGTGACAGTCCGTCCCTGATTTTATAATTATATAAATTTTTAATAAGTGATTTTATGAAATTGCCCTTCGAGGCTTGAACGTTGACTGAGGTTAATTTCAGTATCGTGCCATCTAAGATTTGTTTTCTTGGCATACTCTCGTAGTACTCGTCACTACGGACGCGTGGGCGCGAGCGGATCGTGATTTGGAGCTATATCGAAGAAGTTATTAACGTTTAAAGTTGGGGGTATCTTAGTAAATTAAATAAATTCTAGAAAACCCCAGATTTTTGGAGCTAAATCTGGAAGGCCACATGGACGGCCCAGATTTAATGCGAAAATAAAATGGATGGTTCAGATGGAAAGGAAAGAAGAGAAAAGGAGGGTGATGGTGGGCACTGCCCAATCAGAAACAAAAGAAAGGAGGGAAAGGAGGAAGGAGAGAAGGAGGGGGAAACCGTGGGTTCCCTTCGACCCGTGCCAAACGACCCGTTTCCACCATGATTTCCGGTGGTTTTCCACCGGATTTCCCATGAATTGAGCCTAGACACCACTCCCAAACATCATCTAGACCTTCCCTCTTCCTATTACACCTCAAATTTCAAGAGATTTAGCCTTGAATTTGGACAAAACCGTGCAAAAGGGGGCGCACGGGTTGGGTGTCTTTTCGTCACGATTTGAAGCTATCTCTTCCAACTAATACCACCCATGGCATCCTCTTGAGGTCTGGAACAAAGCCCAAACAAGTTTGGAGGCGTTGGAACAAGTTTGGAGGTTGAATCGAAACACACCAATTCGAGGGTTTCCGTACGGGTTTGATGAAATTGGAGCCTTTCTGGACAGAATTGGACTTGGTCACAGGTATGAAAGTTGTTCTACTCTTTGAGATCTTCAATTCTCCAAATTTTGGTAATTTTTGGAGAAAGTTGGATTTTCCGGCGAGCCGGGGCGGCCGACCGCCACCCACGGCGGCGCGTGCGGCGGCGCGTGGCCATCGAGCCGCCAATGATATTTTTAGGCCATAATTCATATTCTGAATTCAGTTTTGGTGAATGAATGACGTAGATTGATCATTGAACCTAATATCATTACGATTCGGGGTTAGGTGAAAATATGAATCGACGATCCGACCGTTGGATCGTCACCAAACTTTGATACATGATAGTACTTAATATTCGAAGAATGTGGAAACTTACGGATTGGGAATCCGATGTATGGATCTTCCCGAATTGGATTTGTAAGTTATAAAATAAAAGGTTAATCGCCATATGGTTTTGGAAATTGGCGGAGATCCAACCGTTGGATCATAACGAAACTTTAGTATGTTGTCCTAGAAGCATAATGTGAATCTTGAGAAGTTACGGATTGGAAATCTGAGTTGCAGATCTTCCGGATCGAACTATATAGTGACGTGTTTTATATAAGATATATATTCTATCGTTATGGTTTCTGAGGCGTGATTTGATGATTGTTCTAGGCGCCGATCATCTTAACGGCTTGATGGGTTGTGCTAGGGAGTTGTAGGGCGAACTCCAGGTGAGTGGGCAGTTTATTTCAGTATATATATATATATATATACACTTAACGTTTTCCCAGAAATCGATTTTTGAATGAAAGTATATTTTGAAATGCCATGCACAGATTTATATGAATATGTGATTTGAAATGCCATGCATAGAAATTACATGAATTATGTGAATTGTTATATGATGCATATATATGAAATGGTGCTGTGGGCGCACAGGTGAGTATCAGGTGAGTATTCAGTATTGTTGTGAGGATGTTGAGATGTTTTCGAGCTCATAACCTGCACCCCTGGTGTTAGTGCTTATGTTATTCACCGCATCACACGCTCACCTTGGATCCAAGTAGATGCTAGTCGTACAGACCACTGGAGGTGGTTCCGACATGCTAGTCGTACAGACCTTAGAGACGGTTCCGACTAGTAGGTGACCTTAGATTATGTGCACAGATGATTGATGAGAGAAGCACTAGAGCGTATTATTACACCATCCGAGTCGTACAGACTACTGCAGGTAGTTCCGACTCATGTGCAGCGTAGTGCCGTACAGGTCGCAGTTGGCGACTCCGGCAGTGCCGTACAGGTCACAGTTGGTGACTCCGGCTGGATTGGATATTGAGCTCTAGAATCAGCCGTACAGGACCACTGCAGGGTCTCCGGTTGATTTATTATTCCACCTGATTTATGTTGATGCATCCATATTATGTTTTTGGCGCATGGCATGGCATATTTTCTGAAAAGTGATAAAGAATGGTGTTTTGAGATTTTTGAAGCTATATATATTTATATATGCTATTTTCTGGGAAAGTATACAGGTTTTACAGCGAGGGGTTAGAACTTTGATAAAGGAAAGTTTTGAAAAGACTTGTTTTACTGACCCACTCAATTTTGTTTTGCGCCCCTCCAGGTTCTAGTAGCCTAGTTTCTCTATCGACAAGGACTCGTGGCATATCCCAGTTCAGGTGGCTACTTTTGAGGGTATGATCTTTACCCACACTACTGTACTTTACTTATGCTCTGACAACGCGTGTGAAATGGGTCCATACCCACTCGCAGCGAATTCTGATATTTAGGTACCTTTAGGTTTAAATTTATTCGCATTTTCCATATCATCACTTTATGGCTTCGTCACCTTCCAGGTGATGGCCAGCACAGCTCGATTCGGAGTCCTAGTGGACATTCCGAGTCGGGGTGTGTCATTTCGGTACGTATATTTTTGTACATACATTTCGGTATTGATATTTAGGTATATTAATTCAATATAATACATTTCGGTACATACATTTGAGTTCATTATAATATATTTCGGTACAATCATGTAGGTACAAAAAAGTCAATTATATATATTTCGGCACAATACAATCATGTATTTATATATTTTGTATCACGAATTTCTTTTAATATTTTCTCATTTATGTTCATTTATAATTAAAGAACTAAATATGTGCATATTAATAAAATTAAAATTTAATGTGGAGAGATTAAATAAAAATACATATTAAATAACAAAAATTGAATATAAATTTTGATAAAAGTACACTTCAAGGGATTAAATTGAATATGTAATCTAGCACCAGGTTTTTTTTTAAATTTTAATCTTTTGCAAGGACTAATGTTCAAAAATCCCTTTATTTTAATTCTAGAGTTTCACTAGAAAAATTTCACACGCTCTACTGCGAGATTTCAAACTATAATGAACAACCACCATGAATAATATTCATAGAAAAATTCACTCAAAAGGTAACAGCAACACAATCGCATTTTCAAATGCAACAATTTAGACAACACACATTTTACTTGAGCAATTCCCACAAAATCACAAATCAACAAAGTCATCTCCAAATAATTGAAAAACCAAGAGATAGGTGAATCGATACGGCAAAATAAGTTAATTCGGTTTGAATTTATATTCTATTAAGTTGACATCAAGAGCCAATATATTTAGGGAGTTTTAATGAAAAGAGCTTCCACAAAATTTTTTTAAACTAAAAACTACCTAATAATTTTATTTAATGACAAAAACTTGAAATTTAATGAAAATGACAAAACTTTAATATAATAAAAATGAGGGTGATTGCTTGCGGCCCCGGCCTTGGCCCAGTGCCATCAGGGTGATTGCTTGCAGCCAAAAAAAATGAGGGGCATAAAAAAAATTAAGGGTAAATGACAAAAAACTACCTCAACTATTGGTGTACGACGCTTTCATACCTCATCTTTTTAAAATGACAATGTCATACATCATCTTAAGAATTTGTGCCAATGTTATACCTCCGTCAGTTTGTCTGTTAATTTCTCTGTTAAGTATTGACGTGGCTAGAGGCGGGGCCCACTCACTAATCCAATTGGATTAAAAATTATTAAATATATTTTTAATAATTAAAAATTAAAAAATTAATTTTTTTTAATATTAAATCTCTCTCTCTCGCCTCTCTCTCTTCTCTGCATCCCCAGAACCCCTTCCCATCTTCCCCCTTTCTCATTCCCTGCACCCCCCACCCCTTCCCCACCCACGCCAACATCTCCCTCTCTATCAGCTCACTCCCTCTTTCTCCCCCTCTCTCTCACACAGACTCTCCATCTCTCCCCGATCTACACTCACGCACCCATTTACACACCCACACCCATCGACGACGGTACCAAAATCATCACTAGCGTCAACCCTCTTTCCCTTTGTCTCCGTGAAGCTCCGGGGCACCCAGAGGACACCCAACCCAGGTCCGGTGAGCCATGGGTGTGCGAGCCCAAGTCCCGGGTGGACCTTACCCGACAACTCCGACGTGGAATTTGGAAATGGGCCGACAGGCGAGGGCCTGGCCGGACTTGACGAAGGAGGAGAGAAGCTGGAGGACGGTGAGGTTGGACTGCTTGGCCATTGATTCGGCCTCGGAGGCTTCGATTACGAATCTGGGTCGGTCCATTTCGGGGAGAGGGGGTGGGCGGCAGAGAAGGAGGAGGTGGGTCTGGGGGGAATGTTGGCGTGGGTGGGGAAGGGGTGGGGGGTTGCAGGGAAGGGGAAGGATTTGAGTTTTGGATTTTGGGTTGCAGTGAAGGGGAATGGGAAGGGGTCGGGGGGGGGGGGGGGGGGGGATGGGTGTATGGTTTTCTTTTTTTTTTTTCTTTTTTTTTTTAATTTTAAGGGTAAAGTATAATTTTTTTAATTTTTTAATAGAAAATGGGTCCCAAGTATAATTTTTTAATATTTTATTAAATTTTTAATAGAAAATGGGCCACAGATCAAGCCACGTCGGCATTTAACTGAAAAATTCACAGCCAAAATAACGGAAGGTATAACATTAGACCAAATTCATAAGATGAGGTATGACATTGTCATTTTAAAATGATGAGGTATGAAAGTGTCGTGAGGCCAATAGTTGAGGTAGTTTTTTGTAATTTACCCAAAAATTAAGTTGTTTTATATGTGTATGAGGTTGTTGTATTTCATATAGTAAACGCTCTTTGTAAGTTTATTTGTTTGTATTCCATATAAAATTAAGTTGTTTTTATATGTGTATGAGAATGGTTTTATATGGTTTTTGTTTACGTGCCCATCCAGGTTTAATTCCCTCTCTCAACATAAAGTAGTGGGTAGTTTCCCCCTTTTTTCGTTTTTATTTTTTTTATTTTTATGTCTACCGCTAAATAACAAACGAACACAGTAGTGGTTTTTTGTTTTCAGTTTGAATTTACTTGCAAATCATGTTCAAGTTTGTCTAAATATAAATTCGGATTTTTTTTTATCTATTGATAATCTTTTCATATTTAAGTAATAAAGTGTTGTCATTATCTTTTTATTGAACAAAGTGTTGTTATTGACAATCCAAAAATATCATCCTACACTTCTTTGTATAATTTTTCCCTTATGATTTTATATATGTAGAATGAACCGCAACTTTTTATGAGAGCTCGAGAAACAAAAACATAGTTGAATTACTATGTGCCCTTTGGTAGTAGCAATTTGTTGTTTTCATTTGTTGCCTACATATAGAAATTAGAGATCTTAAATTCAAAGGTTTCATAATGTGCAAGTGGCTTGTAGATCAGTTAGTTAAAAGTGTTCACCTTTGCGCTCAAGGACTCGTTTTCGAATTCGCTCACCATAGTTCCGATGAGTTTAGTGTAAATTATCTTATCATTTGTCAAAAAGGTCATAATGTGAAAAAAGTCTATTTTCTTTAATATTCGATGTACAACATATGGATACTAAGATAAATAATAATATTATGTGAAGTTATGTGAGGGCATATTTTTTAGTGTCGTCCAAGGCCTAAAAAAACTTAGGACCGGCTCCCACCCTACCTCACCCGAATTCCCTCTCTCTCTTTCTTCACCCATAAGAACCATCATCTCTCCCGTATCATCTCTCTCTTCTCTCTCTCGTGTCACCCCTTCCTCCCTCCTATTTTTATTTGTTTTATTATCAACAACTTTTAATAAAAATGATTGATAAAATTTTATTAATAAGAAATATTATTTCTTACAAATAATAAATTTCTAAGCAAACTAATGAAAATTCAAGCCTTTTTCTTACCATATTAGTCAGTTTTTTTAGGTTTTTATTTTATTTTTCTAAAAAAGTGACACTATTTCTAAAGGGAAATGTTATTGACACTCCAAAAATCTCATTCTACACTCCTTACAAGTGTATTTTTTTCTTTCTAAATATAGAAAATTGGGAGTGTAGAATGAGAATTTTGAAGTGCCAAAAACAATTCTCTTTCTAAAATGGATGATACTATTTCTAAAATTGATACCAATAAATCTAGAAATGAGGACACTATTTCTAAAACTATTGACACTATTTTTAGAATCGATGTCACTAAATGTAGAAACGACGACACTATTTCTAAAATCAATGACACTATTTCTAGAATTGGTGTCACACGGTGAAACTATTTATTGAAATAATGGTCACATTATTTCTTATAAAAATAATATACAAAATTATACTTTTAAAAAAATCTCAGTATTATACCAATGTGTTCTTTTCCAAACAATTACACTTAATAATAATTTCAATCTAATATTTTAAAAATTAATAAAACAAGTTCTAAGATAATAAAACTACAAAATAAGTTCTAATTTGTAAAATATATACACACATGCATATGGGTAAATCTCAGTTTACTACCCTTAAGTTTCGTGGTTTTCAACATTTGGTACATGAAGTTTTTTTCGTCCCAGAGTCATACCTAAAATGTTAATTTTGGGACAGTCTCATACATCCGTTAGTCTGGCTGTTAAGTCTTCCGTTGACTGATGACATGGCGCCCATGTTGACAATGATTGAACGCCACGTGTCATTAAAAAAAAAAAAGCAGAAATTCCCTTGACAATGATTGAACGCCACGTGTCATTAAAAATTTAAAAAAAAAAAAGTCCCCTTTTATGTCTCTCAACCTCTCCCTTTCTCCCAACTCTCTCGTCCTTCTCATTTTTGCAAAAGCAGAAATTCAATGACGGCATCTGCCGTCGTTCCGTCGAAGCCAAACTACAACCCACCGGTAATAGTGGGTTGAATTTGCAAAGACCCCTTCTCCTCTCTCTCTTCTCTATTTCTCTCTCTAAAACTCCACAATCTTCACCTCCACTCTCTCTGTCTAAAACCCTAAACGCCATTTTCTCCAACACGATCTCGTCATTTCTGCTGTCGTCTGGCTGCCAACACGGCCACGGCGTCATTTCAGCTTCTGATTTCGTCGCATTTGCCAAGATTTTCACTAATCGTTGTCGAAATGGCCTTCTCGTAGACAATGTTGATGGGAGCGTTGGTGTCTTTGTAGAAAACCAGAAGAAAATGTATATCTGAAATATTACTTTTCATTTCACACAGAATAATTACATCAGAATAGTATTTATAGCCACAGTAGCTATATACAAAAAAATCTTACTAACTAATATGCACACATGACACAATACAGTTAGTTAAAAAAAAACAAAATGTAAACAGAATGTATGTCATGATTTGGCATCCTCATCTTTACACCCCCTCAAGCTGAGCTTGGAAGAAGTCGGAGTTCCAAGAGAGAGCTTGGATTGAAGAAGAAGAAACCGGTTCTTAGTTAAAGACTTGGTGTGAATATCTGCTATTTGGTCCTCAGTACAAACATACTGAACTTGAAGCAGATTGGCAAGAACTAACTCACGAATGTAATGGTAGTCTATCTCAACATGTTTTGTCCGAGCATGAAAGACAGGGTTGGAAGCAAGGGAAATAGCAGATATGTTGTCACACCAGATTGTAGGTTTGAGAGGTAAGGGAAAGCCAAAATCATGAAGAACCTTGCAGATCCATGTAATTTCAGCTGCAGTGTGCGCCAGAGAGCGATATTCAGCTTCAGTAGAAGAGCGAGCCACTGTATGCTACTTTTTAGCACTCCAGCTGATTAAGTTGGATCTAAGATAGACACAAGAACCACTAGTTGAGCGTCGATCAAAGGGACAACCAGCCCAATCTGCATCAGAGAAGGCTGAAAGAGTGAGATGGCTTTTCTGAAACCACAAACCAAGATCAGAAGTGCCTTTAAGAAATCTAAGAATCCTTTTGACAGCTTGCATATGGAGATCAGTGGGAGTATGCATGAATTGGCATACTTGATTGACAGTAAAAGAAATATCAGGCCGGGTCCATGTCAAGTATTGTAAAGCTCTTACCAAGGATCTATATTCTGTGGGATTTGATAGAGGACTGCCACTGTGATCCAATTTAGCAGTAGCAAGAGGGGTGGAATAGGGATTGGCACCTTCCATTTTTGTTTTCTGCAATAGGTCCAAAAGATATTTGCTTTGATGAAGAAATAGACCTTTTGATGACCGTTGAACTTCTAATCCCAGAAAATAGTGAAGAGGGCCTAAATCCTTGACTGGAAATAAGGACCCAAGTTTTTGAATGAATCGAGTACACATTGAAGAATCTGGACCACTGACCAATATGTCATCGACATAAACTAAGACTATAACCAGAACAAGATCTTTGATGACAAAGAGAGAGGCGTCAGAGCAAGATTGAGTAAATCCAAATGACTTGAGAGCTTGAAAAAGTTTATTAAACCAGGCCCGAGGAGCCTGTTTGAGTCCATACAAGGACTTGTTGAGCTTACACACATGATGTGGCAGATTAGAATCAATGAAACCCGGAGGTTGTTGCATAAACACATATTCCTTTAAGTCACCATGAAGAAAAACATTGCTTATATCAAGCTGATGCAGAAACCAATTACACTGAACTGCAAAGGTTAGCAGAATTCGAATAGTGACTGGTTTAGCTACAGGGCTAAACGTTTCTGTATAATCCAGGCCGGCTTGTTGGTGAAAACCCTTGGCAACTAAACGTGCCTTATATCTGTCAACAAATCCATCAAGCTTTTTCTTGATTCGAAATACCCATTTGCAACCGACCACATTTTGAGAAGGTGAAGAAGGAACTTAAGTCCAAGTGCCAGTAGATTGAAGAGCATTGAACTCATTCTGCATAGCTAATCTCCATTCACTGTGTTTGGAAGCTTGATTATAAGTAGTTTGAATATAATCAAGAGTGGATGGCAACGGGTGTTTAGTAGCAGAGTAAGCTTTAGGGCGAAATATACCATTTTTGGATCTAGTTACCATAGGGTGGTTGTTGGTTACAGTTGCAGAAGTAGAATGGGTAATGGATTGATCAGATGATGGAAGAGATGAGGGTGAGGAAACATTGGGAACCACAGGTGGAGAGAGTTGAGTAACATTTGGAAGGGGTTGAGTAGGAGATGAATGGAGGGATGAAGAAATACGAAATTGAAGATCAATAATGGAAGGATGGGGAACAGTGGATGGGGAGACCTGTGGATGATGAACATGTGAAAAAGGGAAAGATTTCTCGTGAAACAGGACATGTCGGGAAATGTAAACACGATCTGTGAGGGGATCGAAGCATCTGTAGCCCTTACGTTGCAAACTATAACCAAGGAAAACACATTCCTTACTTTTACCATCCAATTTAGAAGAGACATAGGGTTTTAACCAAGGATAACAGCTACAACCGAAGACTTTAAGCCGAGTATAATCTGGTGAAGTCTGAAATAACAATTCCCATGAAGAACAAAGGAGACCAGATATAGGTAAGCGATTAATCAAATAAAGGGCAGTGGATATAGCTTCAACCCAATATTTGTGAGGAACATGAGATGCAACCAAGAGAGTTCGAGCTATCTCTACAAGATGTCTGTGTTTCCTTTCTACACAGCCATTTTGCTCAGGAGTATATGGGCAGCTAAATTGACGAAAGATACCATGCTGTTTGAGATAAGCTTGAAATGAAGAACTAACGAATTCACCCCCTGAATCTGAACGAATAGCCTTGATTTTATTTCCAACAGCATTTTCTACATATGTTTTGAAGTTTACAAATGTAGAATACACCTCAGATTTTGCTTTCAAAGGAAAAAACCAACTATACTTAGTATGATCATCTACAATCAACAGATAATAGCAAAAACCACTGACTGAGATTACAGGAGCAGGTCCCCAAACATCACAGTGAAGTAAGGCCAAGCTTTGAGATGCAGAAGAACTTGCAGCTTTGAAAGGAAGCTTGTGGTTTTTGGCTATAGCACAATCAAAACAGAAGAATTCAACAGAAGATGCACCTTGCACAGCAATCTTATTTCCAGAAATAACCTTGCGAAATATAAGAGAAGAGGGATGGCCCAAACGACGATGCCATATCTGTACTCGAGCTTTAATACTGACTAACGCAAATGCAGTGAGTGAAGGAGGAACAATACTAGAGATAGAGGTATGAGGTGTAGTAGACTGCAGAGGGTAGAAACCATCTTTAATTGAACCCCGCAAAAGCATCTTCCCCGTAGAACAATCCTTAACAACGGATCCATCAGAATCAAGAGTTAATGAACAATAATTGTCGTAGAGAAATTGAAACGCAAACAACAAATTGTGCTTCATGTGAGGAACATGAAGAACATTGTTCAGTTTAAAAGAAGTAGTATGTGTACTGAATGTAGAGGAACCAACATGAGAAATGGACAGACCTTTATCATCACCTATGTATACTTTGTCTTCACCAGTGTCGGGAGTGGGAGAGTTGATGTTTGATATGTCATTGGTGATGTGTGAGGTAGCGACAGAGTCAATCAACCAAATAGGAGAGGACTTGGCATTGTAACGAGCACACATGGCTTGGAGTTTGGCAGGAGGAATGCGACCAGAGATCTCTGGATTCATACGGTCGAAACAATCAATAGCTTCATGACTTGGATTGCCACAGATTTGACAAGGGGCTCGAGGGCCAGAAGAAGAACCACGAGAGTGAGCTGTGGTATTGGTGCGATTGAAGCCATTGTTGAAATTATTTCCTCGATAGTTGCCACGATGACCACGATTATTGAAGAAGCGAGTGTGCTTGCCACGATTCGAGTTGTATCGAAAAGACTGCTGTAGTGGTTGATTTTGAACTGCATATGCCTGGGGTGGTGTGGGAAATAGGGGTGGTTGAGCTTAAACCGATAAAGCATGAAAAGGTTCAGCATGACTTGATGAAGCAGCTTTCTTGCGACGATTCATAGAAAGTTCTTTGGTGAGTAACAATCTATGCAATTCATCCAAAGATGTGGAAGATAAACGGAGCATGATTGAGTCAGTGAAGGACTCAAAATCATCAGGAAGACCAGCAAGAGTGGCTGCAATTAGATCTCGATCGGAGATTGGGGCTCCAGTAGCAATTAGAGAGTCGGAGATCTCTTTGAGCTCTTGTAGATAGTCAGTCATTGATTGCGACCCTTTTTGGATGCTTTGAAGTCGCGATCGAAGTTGATGAACATGTGCATCAGAAATACCCCCAAATCTTTACTCGAGTTTGAGCCAGAGATCGCGAGAAGACGAAACTTTAACCGTGAATGGAATCACCTCCTCAGACAATGTGGAATTGAACCAGATCAGTAAATTTTGATCTTTCTCATACCAAATGTCGAACGCCGGATTCAGAGTACGATCGGGCATAAGCGGTGGTGGACAAGGTTCAGTGCCATCGACGATCCCAAGAAGCCGATATCGCCGAAGAATTGGGGCAAACAGAGCGCGCCATGGTAGATAATTGGATCGCTTGAGCTTGATTGGCACCATGCTGCCAATGTTTTGGATCGTCAGAGATGTATGAGGAGAGAAATTAGGGTTTGCAATTGGTACTAGTTCAGAAGGAGAAGAAGATGCAGATGGAGATGCCATTAGAGAGCAAGAGAAAAGATCAATATCGATGATCGGAGTACGAAATTAACAAAGAAATCGTTTCGATTTGGGTAGAAATCAGAGAATCGAAACGGAAGAGAAGAGGATCGAGAGAGGCCGTGAGGCGGTTGGCGATGAGACCATGTAGAAAACCAGAAGAAAATGTATATCTGAAATATTACTTTTCATTTCACACAGAATAATTACATCAGAATAGTATTTATAGCCACAGTAGCTATGTACAAAAAAATCTTACTAACTAACATGTACACATGACACAATACAATTAGTTAAAAAAAAAACAAAATGTAAACAGAATGTATGTCATGATTTGGCATCCTCATCTTTAGTCTTTTCAGGCTCCGAGTCTGAAATCGATGCTTCATCAACATCAACATCGTCGTTTAGTTGCCAGTCCAAAACTTGAGATTTGCGATTACCAGCTAGGGTTTCGAAATGTTTGTCTCCAAGAAGCCGAGATATGAATTTTGAACTCAAATGCGAGTGATTTAAGGCTGTTCGGTTTCTTAAGGAAAACAAAGTTGGGGCTCTGTATTTTTGGGTAGCCAAACAGAGGATTAACTGTGAAATTTATGATTTTGTGTATTGATTACCGGCTACGGTGGTGATAGTGTGGCTTCGTTGTCGTTGATTTTCTGCTTTTCAGAAAGAAGAGGGACGAGAGAGTTGGGAGAAAGGGAGAGGTTGAGAGACAGTAAAGGGGATTTTTTTTTTGAATTTTTAATTTCCACGTGGACCCCTTAATGACACGACACGTGGTGCTCGGTCATTGTCCACATAGGCGCCACATCATCAGTTAATGGGAGACTTAACAGCCAGACCAACAGATGTATGAGACTGTCCCAAAATTAACATTTTTTGTATGACTCTGAGACGAAAAAAACTTCAAATAACAAATGTTGAAAATCACGAAACTTGATGATAGTAAACTGAGATTTACCTTATATATATATATATATATATTTATACAAAGAGAAAATGGGCATAAGGAGAGAAGAGAGCGAAAAGGGTGGGGCCAAGTGGAAGATGAAAGATGAGAGAGAGAAGAGAAGTGGACGAAAGGAGGAGGAGAAGGGGAGAGAGAAAGAAAAAGGGGAAAAAGGGGGGGGGGAGTGGAAAAGAAAGGAGGGAAAGAGAAAAATGATCGTTGGGCCAATTTGTTGAGTTGTAATAATTTTTTGTTAAAACTCAAAGTTTTGAAGCTATTTTTATTAGCTTTTCTATATATTTATGGTTATGGTTTTCAATTAGTGTCTTATTGTCTTCTTTTTAAATTAATTGTTATTTTCAAATAAGAAGTTTAGTCTTCTTAGCAAAGTCATATCTTTTTTATTGTAGTTGGTTGAAATAAAGATGTAGCAAATGAGAGATCTTATATTCAATTATCGTCAAATGCGAATTTGAACAACATTATTGCTAGTCCATTATGAGGCTAGTACACTCGTTCCACCTTATTATTGTAGATAGTATTGTTAGTTATAAATAAATAAATAAAAAATAAAAAAGGGGACAACGGATGCGGCTGTGATCTAAATTCTAATGGTCTATGACCATATATTCCACAGATAGGATTTGGTTTCAATGTCAACTTGCAAGACACTTATATGAACTGACTGGATAGCTAGTTGAATTAATAAGCTTGTTCCCATGTTTTGTCCATTTGTCTTCCATCAAGCCACGGGCAAACTACACATGCATTTCAGACAAATATGCCATGAAATTGGCACTTTGGAAGCTTTCACTAAACAATGCATTGTGTGTGCACTTAAATTAATGAATGGAAAAAAAAAGAAAAAAAAAACAAGATAAACACAATTAGATGCACTTAATTATTTTACCAAACAATGCTTTGATGAAACCAACATCCGAATCCCCTAAAGACTCTTTGTATGTATCTGACATCATGGTGTCTTTCATCAACATTTTGAACAAGAAGATCAAAACAAACAAACATAAAAGCTAATAAAAGAGAATTTTTTCTTTCTTCGTATTGTAAAGGAAGGTATCGACAGAGAAATTTACCCACTGCCATCGAAAACAAAAAGCCATACCCATCCAACTACATATTTCTATTGCATCATTGTAATATAGACAAAGAAACTCAAACTATTAACAAACAAAAAGTTTATAGACAGTTGTGCCAAGAGCACCAATTTCACACTCCTCCCACAGAAGAAGGATGCTGTGCCAAGAGCACCAATTGCACACTCCTCCCACAGAAGAAGGATGTGGTTTTTTCCCATTTTCGTACCTAGATAGTCCACCTCCGCTTCTCAGTTGGCGGATCCCTCTCCCTCACCCTTGCTGGCTGCAAAAGAATCAGATTTAACATATTAAACAGTTAGCTAAGCAATAGGAGCAAGTTGTATTAGTTGTTAAACATTCTGCTAATCAGTTTTGTACTTGTTAGTGGTTGATAGCTTTCCATTGTTTGTCATTAGAGAGCAAAGCTTTCCTTTCCCAATTGTATAAAAGTACCAAATGTAAACTAATCATTTTCAAACAAATTACATATTAGTTTTTGCCGCCTTCAAAAGAATCAATATGAATTCAACAAATTAGGAAGTAACTTTATACTCACAACTTCGTCCGTAATCATGTTGAATTGAGAAAGGCGATTCGGCTGCCCTCTTTGCAATGATGGGTGATTGAACTTGCATTTGATCCCCTGTAGTTGGCATAAAAAATAAAATACAAAAATTAGCAATCAATTATTAACTACGTTGAGAAAAATCAAAGAACAATGAAGAATTGAGAAAGATGAAGAATTTGAAGACTAACAGAAACTATAAATCGATATCGTTATACATACATCACCATATTACTGATTATATGATTACCAACACGAACTGTGCTTAACAAGACTGCAAACACCCATGAACTTTATACTTACAACTTGAAAACTAACAGACATAAATCACCATATTACTGATAATATCCACCCATGAACTGTGCTTAACAAGACTACGAACACCCATGGACAGATGACTATGAAGAATTTGCACCATCGCCGTCGTTTCAACTCTTGACCAAGGTTAATCGACAAGTGACCAAATGAGAGTGACTGTTGGATGTATCCGCTTGTGAATAAATCTGAAGTTCTTGGAATTTTTGTTCAGTTCTATGCATATATTTCCAATTAATTAGAAAGAAAAAAAATATAAAAATCAGATTAAATTTAGAACCAACACGTTATCTAAACACAACAAAGAAAAAAGAAAAAAGGGGGTCATGAGAAAGAAACCCAACAAAGGCAAAGCTCCAAGAATCACAGGAAAACCCAACCCTATCAAAGAAAGCAACTTTTTTTTCCAATATATTAACTTAGACTTCCCTGGATCTGAGGCAACCTATCTCTGCCTCTTGAAATTCAACTCTCTCTCTCTCTCTCTCTCTCTCTACAAATAATCATGACCATTTGCTAAGCAGGACAAGCAAGAAGGTAAAAAAAGAAGAATGACTACCTAATTTGTCAACTGTGTAGTCTTTCCTTCCCTCCCTCCTTCCCCCGCCCCCCCCCCCCCCCCCCCTTCTCTCTCTCTCTCTCACTCTCTCCCTAAACTTCATTTAAACAGCTGAAATCCATGAAACGGATCAAAGAAATCAAGAAAACAAGATATGGGCCAATTAAAAAACCCAACTCAAACATGACTGCTTTTTACAATATGGTGGTGGTGAGTTCATTAGAAAAGTGTTCAAGACTTTCTTGCATTTAAAGGCATTCAACACATACACACTCCACAGCAAAATGAGATGGCTTGATTGAAACAGCCATTACTCTTCTTTCTGCAGCCTCATTGCCTCTGAAATTTCTAATTGAATCTAAAAGTGGCTTTGTGCCCAAGAATTCAACATAAAAACACACCCAACAACTAATCTAGCAATCAATTACTCAAAAGAACAACAGAAAGCTTACGTAGTGGCAAAATCTAGCTGGCCATTTCTTAACCCTGAAAAACAGTGCTTCCATGAGTAGATTGAACCCCCTATAATCTTTTATTTCGAACGACAAATCGTCCTCCTTCCAAGAGAGGACTTCTCTGGCACGAGGATCTGTTATGGATTGGGCGAGCATGACATACAGCTTGTAGATAAAAGTTGAAGTTCCCATCGGAATCCCCCAAGTTGCAGGCGATTCGTCGATCTTGAATCTGGCCAAATCCACCATTTGAACAGGGATTTCAGTGTCATGGGTGTTCAGCAAGCAGTTGATCACACCTTCCATTGAATTGGATGTGAATTAGGGGAAATTCGGATGTGAATTGGGGGAAATTTGGAGAAGGAAAGTGTTAGGGTTTAGGCCGTCGCTTGGAAAATGGGAAATGTGAAGTCGCGACTCGACTGTTAAACTTTCGGCATTTTACGCCGTCGTTTGCCTCGATTGGATTGTATTTTTGGTTCCTAAAAGCCCCCTCTCTATGTTTTGGGTTGATTTTTGAAATGGTCACGCGGGTTTAAATTTCCACATTGCTTTATAAAGTTTTGAAAGTATATCTATTTACACATTTATTTATTGAATTATTCGAATCTTTATTAAATTTATGTTACCTTAGGCATAATTCCATATTTCAGTTTGACATGTAAACTATATTTGCACCACATAGCTTAAAAAACGTATAAATTTAATGGATACCTAAACGTTCAGATATACAAAATGTGTAAACCATTACAACTTCAAAACATTAAGGGGCAACGTGAGAAATAAGACAAACATCATGGTCCAATTTAAATATCACTTTAAACCTTAAGACCATCTCCAAATGAAATGTCGAATCTTAAGTGGAACCTCAAGCAATCAAATTTGAAGGTAGGTGTGAACACGGAAAATTCCTGCAACGTATGAGACAATAACACATGTACAAAATAATATTTTGTGTTAGTGAATTTGTAGGGTCACAATCTCTCTCAAATTTGATCATTTGATTCGATCTCCGTAAGATGTTGATTTATGGATGTTGTTGATCCAAGGGCCTTCGAGGCTTGATCTTGGATGAACGGTTGTAAGTTTCTTCAAGGGCCGTTGGGCTTAATCTTGAAAGTTGATGGAAGTTTCTTCAAGGGGCTTCGGGGCCTTGATCTTGAAGGTTGAACGGGGGTATCTTCAAGGGCCTTTGGGGCTTAATCTTGAAGGTTGATGGATGAACGGATCTTCAAGGGCTTTTGGGCTTGATCTTGAAGAATGGATGTGTGGATTTGTTGATGTTGTTGATCCAAAGGGCCGTTGGGGCTTGATCTTAGGATGAACGGATGATGAACAATGAACACTTTCTTCAAAGGCCTTCGGAGCTTGATCTTGAAGGTTGATGGAAGTTCTTCAAGGGCTGTCGGGGCTTGATCTTGAATTGGTTTATGGAAGTTTCTTCAAGGGCCTTTGGGCTTGATCTTGAAGGAGGATTTGACGAAGAACGAAGAGAGATTTCTTGATCCTTCGGGATTTGCTTGAGAGCTTTAGAATTTCAAAGCTTCAAGGACACAATTCTTTGTGAAGTGAATTCTCTTCCAATTTGGGAGTAGAGAAAGTATTGTGAATTGGTGTGTTTGATACCTTGATGGAGAAGCCTATTTATAGGCTTTGAGAATGAATCACCACCACAAAATTTTCCACCCAAGCACCATTACCTAATTTTCCCACTAAATGCAATATTGAAATTGAAGTGGTCTAACATATGGCCTAATTTCCCACTTAATACCATTTTAAACTTGAAGTGGTCTAACTTATGGCCTTATTTTCCCACTTGATACAATTTTAAACTTGAAGTGTGTTTGCTTTGTCATTGCCCAAATGAGAAAAACTTGCTTTGATCCGTAATGGATTGAAGTGTGATCACCTTGTCATTGCCTAAAATGAGAAGAAAAACTTGTTTAATCCTCCAAGGGTAATTCTTCCGATTTGTTGAGTCACACGCCATGTGTACAATTGTGCGACATGTGGCGCATCCCATGTATGCCGTGACACGTTGAAACTTTAATGCGTTGGTGAAGATTTATTTACCGAAATTTCGTTGTCTACAAATGCCCCCACTTCAAGGTGCATCGTATACATGTGCTTGTCACGTGTAGGAGATGTGTTTTGAAGTTCCTCAATGTAGATGTCGATTCAAGGGCTGTCGAGGCTTGATCTTGAAAGGGCTAGGAAATTTCTTCAAGGGCCATCGAGGCTTGATCTTGAATTTGGCTGAAGTTTTCTTCTAGGGCCGTTAAGGCTTGATCTTGAATTTTGTTTGAAATTTCTTCAAGGGCCATCGATGCTTGATCTTGAATGAAATTGGACCACAAAGAGCTTCATTTGGTAGATGATCTTTGGCTTTGGTAATGGATGAATCGGAACGTATTTTGTTGCGCTTGTTGACTTTCCACAACTTTGATCTTGAACTAGGTTAGAGGATTTTTTGGTTTCCTCCGATTGTTACTTTCCACATGCTTATTGTTGAACTGGGCTGTGGGTTTTTTTTCTGCTAGACTTGCACCAAATGTCTGAATTTACTCATTTTATCTTGAGCTGAACTTGATTCAAGAGTGGTGGACACTTGATCTTGATTCAGACTTGTAATTCCTTCAAGGGCCATCGAGGCTTGATCTTGAATTTAAATAGGACCACGAGCGGTTTCAGGATTTGGACACATGGCAAGCAGGCACGAGGTGGAGGTGATGGCCTGTTTCTTTGTTCAATCTTTCCAATTCATATTGAAGAGGGTTAGGGGATGAATCGACATGTGCAGTTGTTACGTTTACTGATAATCTACAAGATTGATGTTTCGTTATCACTCGTCTGATCTGTTCTCCAGGCAGATGTGCTATCTTCTTTAGAAATACATCGACAATTGAAGATGAGTACTTAAGAGCGATGCTAGGTAAGCAATCAGGGAAGGAGTTCCAGGCAGTCGGTTCCTGACTAAAAGCTTGATTCCAAGTGCATACTGATTGCTCTTCTTTTCATTGTCCTGCAGGTAAGAACAAGGATAAAGAAAATGACAATGAGAAAGCATGATATGAGATACTTTCACTTTAAACCTTGATGATATGAGATACTTTTGCTTTTGAAGAAGCAGTGGTGATTTGATGGCGTTGCACGGCGAGGCTTCGCTCTTCGACGACGATGCCAGCGAAAGGCTGTTGAAGCTTCTCGAGCTCTTCGATTAGAGAAATGACGCGGCGCTTGGATTTGACTTAGACTCCTCCGTCTGGATGATGCAGTTATGTAGGGAAATGTGTCGTGCTATAATGATTTGTTACAGCTCATCACGCTGCATTCTTCTTTGCTTGTTTCTTTTGCGCAGCCGAAGTGGTGCGCAACCTTTTGCATTTGAATGGTCCTTCAAAGCATCACTTCTCAGCGACTCATCCATGCTTGGCGGCTTCAGTGCAAAGAGCCAACAACATACCAATGATTCTGCGATGTTGGTGACTTGAGACCCAGCTCCAACAGCAGTTGAAGATAACCAGTCGATAACAATGAAAGGAAAACAATCAGGCAAAGGTTCCAAGCAATCAGTTCCAGATCAAACATTTGATTTCAGGTTCTGACTGATCGCTCTCTTTCTCCTTGTCTTGCAGGTAAGAGCAATGGCAAAGGAAAAGACAGGGAAAAAGCATGATATGAGATACCTTTGTTTTCGACCTTGATGATATGAGATACGTTTGCTTTTGAAGAAGTAACGGATGAATCAGCACATATATTGGTTGTGCTTGTCTCCACATGCTTCGATGTATCAATTTCACCTGCCTCATCTGTTCTTCAGGCAGATGTGGTATCTTCCTTGGAAGTACATCAACAGTTGAATATGAGTACTTGAGAACGACGCTAGGTAAGCAATTAGGGAAGGGGTTTCGAGGCAGTCGGTTCCAACTCGGAATGTTGATTCCAAGTGCCGACTGATTGCTCTGTTTCTCCTTGTCCTGCAAGGAAGAAGGAGGACAAAGAAAAGGATAGGGAGAAAGCATGCTATGTGCTACTCTTGCTTTCGACCCTGATGCTATGAAGTACTCTTGCTCTGGTGTGATTTATTTGCAGAGGTATTCCAGGGGATGATGAACACTGAGTATTTCGAGAAGCTTCGTTGGGAATGCACTCTTGGAGATGAGGAAGGGTTGGGCATTTTTTTTTTGCAGGTTTGCCTTGCTATGGAGATGAAGATCGACATATATAGGAATTTCCCAATAGCCGGTAGTGGCACTATTCCTTTACTCTTGTCGGCAACCGTTTGGGTAATTGAAACAGTAAGATTCACGCGTTTTCGACTTTGTCAGAAATCTTTGACAAAGTTGCCCGTGCTTTTTGCAAAGCTGAGGTTGCGTATGAAGGGTGGCGACAAACTTTGATCCGGCAAATTTGGCTTTTTAAATTCAGAAAGTTGTGCCTTCTTCGATCTTTAAACCGATGACCTTGTTGCCTCTTCGATTTCTGAACAAACAGCCTGGCTTTTGAAATTCTAGGAAAGATGCCTCTTCAATTTCTGAACAGGCAGCCCTGTTGCCTCTTCTTTTTTATAGAGGCATCGATCATGTTCAAAAACACACTTAGAGAGTTGCCACCTATAGGAATTTCCCTCTTTTTGTATTTCTGAGAATTCGATTTACCCGACCTCTTCTTCCTTCATCATTTTTTGCAAATGGCTTGCCCATCTGACCGTCATCTTGATTTGAATGTCGGGGAAGATGCAGATATGTCTTCTCCAGATAACATATAACACCCATCCTTCTTATCCCCTACCGATCCTCTTACAGTTGGGGACTCTGTGATGAAGAACGACATAACTGTTACAGTGGTAGCTAGAAATCTTCTCACCCCCAAGGACAACATGATCCTTTCCAAGCTGGCTGTTCAGGACTCTCTGGCTTTTAGTGTTCAGTGTGCGGGCTCCGTATCGAATATGGGCTAACGCCTTCTTGCTCGAACTCGCCAAGTTGAGTCACTGATGGCTGAGGTGGCAAGTCTTAAGCAAGATATTAGATGGCTTAAGCATGAAAATAGAGAGTTGCACATGCTTGCCAATAGTTACTCGACCAGTATGAAGAGAAAGCTTGACCAGTTGCAGGAATCCGAAAGTCGGATTCAGAGTGACCATCGGATGTTTGTGGCTTTATTCCAGAGGCACCTATTGCCTTCATCCTTTGGAGTTTTACCGATTGTTGAGGCTCCAAACAATCAACCTTCGGCACCTCTTCTTCCTGGACTTCCGCCGAGTGATGAGGCTTCACATGAGCAACCTTTGTGAAGGCTCATTTTTTCTTTTTTTTTCATATGTATATATATATCTGTAATTTCCAAAGATATCAATAAATGAATTTTATTTCATTCAGTGTATTTTTTATTTTTTTTTCTTTTTGAATGTTTTTTATTTTTGTTGATGATGTGACTGTACTTGAAGTTTTGAAGTTTCAAGTTGCCTACGTACCCTCGGTTGAGGATGGATCAAGTCATGACGTAGTTCAAATACTTTTTTTTTTGTGCGCAATTTATGCTCTTGCGGGCCAGGAGCATTGGTGTCGCCTTTTAGGCTCGTGCGAACGAGGAGCACTGTTACCGTGTGCAATTTAGGCTCGTGCAGGCAAGGAGCGTTGGTGTCGCCTTTTAGGCTCGTGCGAACGAGGAGCATTGGTTGCTGTGGATTTGTCAAGCGATTTGGGAGAGGCGTTCCTCGCAATCTTCATAGCAATGAGCCTTGACCGAGTAATTGAAGAAGTCTTCAAAGAAGAGGTCACACATTGTGATGAGGATTGACGATCTTTGTGTCGAAATTTCATTATCTCCAACACTTTCACATTGCTCTGAAGGTTGACAAGAGCTGATTTGCCTCCTTTCCGACTGATGAACTTGTGAACAAGATGGTTGCTGCTTGTCCAATTTCTTCGAAGCGATCTTGGAGAGGCGTTCCTTGTAATTTTCATAACAATGAGCCTTGATCGAGTAATTGAATAAGTCTTCGAGGAAGAAGAGATCGCTCATGGATGATCTTTGTGTCGAAATTTCCTCATCTTCAACACTTTCACATTGCTTTGGAGATTAGCGAAAGCTGCTTTGCCCCATTTCCGATTAGTGCACTTATGGAGAAGACGTATGCTTCTCGTGCAGTTTCTTCGGAGTGACATGAGTTCATCCTTCAACTTCACTTGACTTGGAGTATGCCCTCAATGGTCGAGGTGAAGACTTCGAGTCGAAATTGCCAAAAGTGACGTCTTCCTCAAGGATTTCAACTTATTTGTCTTCTTGGATCGTGATGGGGAAGACGTCTTGGACCTCCTTTATAGTGTCATCCTCTTGGGCTTGTTAACGTGAAGATTGGCCAGTGTGGATGATGGTGCGCCTCTTTACCTTCAGTGGTCATTTTGTAACCATGTTCCTTAAACTTCTTTTGAGTCTTAGTGAGGTTATGTTCTTTGTCATTGACGATGTTTGCAACCTTCTTTCCAATATTTGAAGAGAAAACGAAGTCATACCCAGCATTTGACTTGAGCTTGTAGGTGTTTGGGTCAAAACCTTCTTTGGTCCTCTTGGTTGGAAGAGAGCTTGGTTTTACTTTCACGTCATGCTGTGCCTCCAGACGGTTGACGAGTGAAGATTTTGAGTCGAAAGAGCCAGAAGTGACGGTGGTATAGTTTAACTTCACTACATCATCAAGATCTAGCTCGATGATTCTTTTCTAAGCCAGCTTCATGATGAGATCTTTCAGCACGAAGCACTTTTCCATCGGATGACTGATGAAACGGTGGAATTTACAGTACTTTGGACTATCAGTACAATTCATCTCTTTCAGCCATCTGCACTCAAGTAGGTCGATCATCTTTTTGTTAAGTAAGTCTTTCAACATGGCAACCACATCAGAGTCGGGGAATGGATAAGTCTTCTCCTCAAGCTCCTTCAAAGTGCGTCTACGCATTTCTTGATCACGAAAAGCTTCGGTTTGAATCGCCTTGCCTTGTGTAGAGATTTTGACGGGAACTGTGTTGACTGTCATTGTTTCCTTGTTGGGTTTCCACCTAGCCTTCTCCACCTTTGGCCCAAAAACTTTGTCGTTCTTGTAGTCGACAATTGGTTCTTTCTTCCCATGATGGGCGATGCTCAACTCAATGTCATGGGCGCGGGTGGCTAACTCTTCAAAGGTCTGCGGTTTGATGCATTGAATGATGTAGTGTAATCCCCATTGCATATCTTGAACACACATCTCGATCGAGGAGATCTCTGAGAGTCTGTCCTTGCAGTAGATGCTTAGAGTGCGCCACCGGTTGATATAGTCAACGACTGGCTCGTCCTTCCACTGCTATATACTCGTGAGCTCCAACATGCTTACAGTACAGCGGGTGTTGTAGAAGCGGTTCAAGAACTCCCGCTCCAATTGCTCCCAGCTGTTAATGGACTCAGGTTCTAAGTCCGTGTACCAGTCAAACGCATTCCTCTTTAGAGAGCTGACAAACTGCTTTGCGAGGTAGTCTCTTTCAGTCTTCGCGTTGTTGCAAGTTTCGACAAAATGGGCAACATGTTGTTTTGGGTTTCCCTTTTCGTCGAACTGCATAAACTTTGGTGGTTGATAACCCATTGGCATACGCAAGCTATCAATCCTCTTGGTGTATAGCTTTGAGTATAGCAGTGCATCCTGTGAAGTACCTCCCACCTGGGTTCTAACGATGTTAGCAATTATGTCCTGGAGTTGCTGGATGGAAAGAGAGCCCATGAGTGCCGTTGCTTGGTCTGGCTTCTCTTCGACTTTCTCCACCAGAGGCTCATTTTTTTCATCGGCTTCTCTCCTTAGTGGATCAACTTTTGGGTCGGCGTTCTCGTCGTGCTGCGCCTCTAGTCGATTGACAAGTGCAGCAATTTGCAAGTCTTTCTTTTCTGCATTCTTTGTGAGTTTTGCAATTGCTTCACTCATTTGAGCTAGCTGTTCTTCGATGGAGGTAACGCCGATGGTCATGACTTGTGCAACCAACAGACGCAACTTTCCTTTAGACATCCAGGGTGCTGACGAAGAACCCCGTTGGCCGTTTTGTGATGTCATCTTGTGTGCCTTCGCAGTATGCTTCGGTGCCTCCAGCGAGGTCAGGTTGATAACGAACTCGCGTATTTGATGCTCATCTTGCTCCCTTAGCAGCACCAACTTTGAAGCAGCATGTTGAGGAGCGGTTGTGGCACCAATGGATTATCCGTTAGCCGCGGAAGTGCTCAGGATCCTTCCCTTGGTGGTTGCGAGAACGGCTTGTCCCTTGCTTGATGCCATTGATTTTGAGGTGTATTTAGATTCCTTGAAATGAGAAAGAGATGAGAGGTAGAGATTGTCCCACTGGGCGTGCCAAATTTGTGAACACGGAAAATTCCTGCAACGTATGAGACAAGAACACGTGTACAAAATAATATTTTGTGTTAGTGAATTTGTAGAGTCACAATCTCTCTCAAATTTGATCCTCTGATTCAATCTCCGTAAGATGTTGATTTATGGATGTTGTTGATCCAATGGCCTTCGAGGCTTGATCTTGGATGAACGGTTGTAAGTTTCTTCAAGGGCCGTTGGGCTTAATCTTGAAAGTTGACGGAAGTTTCTTCAAGGGGCTTCGGGGCCTTGATCTTGAAGGTTGAACGGGGGTATCTTCAAGGGCCTTTGGGGCTTAATCTTGAAGGTTGATGGATGAACGGATCTTCAAGGGCTTTTGGGCTTGATCTTGAAGAATGGATGTGTGGATTTGTTGATGTTGTTGATCCAAAGGGCCGTTGGGGTTTGAACTTAGGATGAACGGATGATGAACGATGAACACTTTCTTCAAGGGCCTTTGGGGCTTGATCTTGAAGGTTGATGGAAGTTCTTCCAAGGTCGTCGGGGCTTGATCTTGAATTAGTTTATGGAAGTTTCTTCAAGGGCTTTTGGGCTTGATCTTGAAGGAGGATTTGATGAAGAACGAAGAGAGCTTTCTTGATCCTTCGGGATTTGCTTGAGAGCTTTAGAATTTCAAAGCTTCAAGGACACAATTCTTTGTGAAGTGAATTCTCTTCTAATTTGGGAGTAGAGAATGTATTGTGAATTGGTGTGTGTTTGATACCTTGATGGAGAAGCCTATTTATAGGCCTTGAGAATGAATCACCACCACAAAATTTTCCACCCAAGCACCATTACCTAATTTTCCCACTAAATGCAATATTGAAATTGAAGTGGTCTAACATATGGCCTAATTTCCCACCTAATACCATTTTAAACTTGAAGTGGTCTAACTTATGGCCTAATTTTCCCACTTGATACAATTTTAAACTTGAAGTGTGTTTGCTTTGTCATTGCCCAAATGAGAAAAACTTGCTTTGATCCGTAATGGATTGAAGTGTGCTCACCTTGTCATTGTCCAAAATGAGAAGAAAAACTTGTTTAATCCTCCAAGGGTAATTCTTCCGATTT
This sequence comes from Heteromeles arbutifolia, assembly GCA_024362995.1. Classification (NCBI taxonomy): domain Eukaryota; kingdom Viridiplantae; phylum Streptophyta; class Magnoliopsida; order Rosales; family Rosaceae; genus Heteromeles; species Heteromeles arbutifolia. The sequence goes on along the minus strand of JANCRC010000017.1, from coordinate 9,453,620 downwards.
GTTGAGTCACATGCAATGTGTACAATTGTGCGACATGTGGCGCATCCCATGTATGCCATGACACGTCGAAACTTTAATGCGTTGGTGAAGATTTATTTACCGAAATTTCGTTGTCTACAGTAGGAAGAAACTCCAACCGTGGATTGACATGTGAAAAAATGTGATGTCAATTAGTTTCTTAATTATTTTATTGTGTGATTTCCATTAATGCACCAATTATAAATCTTTAAAATGTATTTTGATTGGTTTCTTTTTAAAAATGAGTCCTACAAATATCATTTATAACAAACAAAAAAACATATGGGTTTGAGAAATAGAAAATCTAACACTAACACATCGGCCATCAAATTAACATTTCACATTTAATTCAAACATTTTTTTTTGTTAAAAAATAACTAAATTAAAGAGAAAAACCTCTAGGGCAACCCGTTTGAGTACAACCAAAGAGCAAGGCCTGACGATCCATTAACAGAGAAGCCAACACTAGTGATGGCATCCGCCAATAAAGAATTAGAAATAGTTGGGTTATTCCAAACCTGCCTAGCAAAATTACAATTTATAAACAAGTGACCTAACTTTCATCCTCCAAGTTACAGAGGGGACAAATGGTTGGGAGGTATTAACATGCCTAGCTAAACGGTTTCTTTCTTGTGTGGAGCCTACCCAGAATGAGGAGCCAGCTATACACTTTTACTTTACGGGGAAGATTATGGTTCCACATTCTCTTTAAAAGATCCTTAGAATTAACATTATTGTTTGTACTATTCTGAATCCACGTTGCAGATTTAACCGAGAATTTACCATTAGCATTCAGTCTCTAACATCAAGAGTCACGTTGAGGAACCAAAGGCAACGAAATGCTACAAATCTTGCAGATTTAGTGCAATCCGTGTTTGTTTGCTCTCGCGACTAACATTAGTGGTACTAGCGAGGACTCACCTCGACTAACAACGGGGCTAGCTGGTCTTAGCGTGTCCCCTCCAAAACCATTGGGGTGCGTTTGTTACACCGGACTATCTCGGACTAGACTAACTTGAGGGATTAAGCTGGACTGGCTTAGAATAGACTAAAGCTGGACTAGCTTAATGAAGTGTTTGGTGCTCTGTCGGACTAAAAAGCAGGATAAATATTATTATATTATTTAATTAATAAATATTAATATTTAATTATTATCCTATATTTTTCTCCCTCTTTTCCTTCCTTCACCGTCATTCTCTCCCTCTTTCTCTCCCTTCTCCATCTCACCCTTCATTCTCCCAGATTAGACATCTCAATTCCAATCTCTATCTCTTCTCTTTTTTTTTTGTCCAACTCCCTCTCGATTCCAATCTATCTCTCCTTTCTCCCTCGCTCTAGCTCTATGTTATTCGACGAAACCTCACATCTCCATTTTTTTTCGACGAGTTGCAGGTTTTCCATCATGTTTTATGGCTAAACCTCGTTGAATTAAATGAGGTTAGCACCACCAACAAACTGCTCTCCATCCCTGGACACAGATCGAAGCTTTGCATGCTCGAATCTGTCATGGATTCGAAGAAACCCAAACATGCCGAGACTTCCGGGGCAATTTCCAACCACCTCTGACCACCTTTTGGCCTCGATTCAGGTAGAAACGGAATCCCCTCACTCCCAGCTTCAGTTTGGTATATTTTTTATGTGAAAATTTGTTGTGAAACGTATTTGAAAGAGATAGTCGAATTGGAAAGTTAACGGCAGTGTGTGGTCGGAGGTCACAAAGAGTGGTCGTGAGTAGTTGTCGAGCAGGACAAGGATGAGAGAGATGGTTGTCTTAGCTAGTCCCATGGTTCTCGGGGTACTCGCTAAGACCGGATAGTCCTGTCTTTAGTCGAGGCGAGTGAGAGCTAGTCTCACTAAAGCTAATCCTTGCTGGGAACAAACATAGGACTGGACTAATCTTTAATTTTGTCCAGTCCAGCAAACTTTAACGAGGGCAAACAAATGCCCCTTTGGACTACTAAGATGCCTTACTCTGCTCTCACATCCTCTATCTACTTCTCCCGTTCTCTAATGGCTGCTCGCGTCCCAGAATCACGTCATTTCTCTATCTCATCGCGTCCTTTCTTCTACCCTTTATCCTGCGAAATCACACCAGACCAAGCACAAACTGACCTGACCTGGTGATTTCTAAGCTCGAGGAGATAAGATTCTTGACTAGTCGATCCTGGTTCGCGACCCAGACATAAGTCGGGATCGGAATCAGAGCATCGCCATCGCGAATACAAGAGGACTTAGCTGCGATTTTGATTTTGATTTCAATTGAATTTTTCGTTTTGTGATTTGGAAGCTTTATTGATTGAAATGGAGGGAGAAAGTTGTGGAATTCGGATGGAAAAAAGGGAGAGGGAAGAGAGATTCTTAGTCCACAATTGTGGAATTTGGACGGAAAATAGGTAAGGAAAGAGATAGGCTTCTTAGTCCAGAGATAGTGTTCTAGAACAAGAAAAAGAAAAGAAAAAAAAAAGAATTAATTATTATTATTTTTATTATCCTGCTTTTTAGTCCGATATTAAACCAAACGTTCCCCTGAATTAGTCCAACTTACTCTATTCTAAGCTAGTCCAGCTTAATTCCTAAAGTTAGTCCAGTAAAAAATAATTTGGTGCAACAAATGCACCCTTAGTCCTCTCGTGAAATTGATTCACACGGACACATTCAAAGAAAAAAAAATCATTGACTTTGAACAAATTGATTAATTGCATAAAATTTCAATTGTGTTTTGGACATGTGAAATGAAACATACATACTCTCCGCTCTGGTTAGAAGATGTGATTACGAGACATAAGCTTACGGCCAAAGAGGTAAAGAAATATATAGGAAGACTTGGAAAGAGACTATAAGAAAAGATTTTGGGCCCTTGGAGCTAATGGAAGACATCATATGGGCGAAAGTGCAATAAAGCGGAATGAGTTACTGAAATTGAAGCAAAGAAAATAAAATAAAGCATAATGAGTTAACAAGACGACGGCTTTGCGAGATGAACAAATACAATGTAAAGATCTCTACATTCATGCCAATGCCACCCCCTATTCCGCCGGCCAATTTCCTACGCATCTCCAGCTTCACTTGTTTGAGTCCACAGCGTAGCAAACTTCACCTTCGAACCCACCAAACAAGAAGGAAACATAAGCTTTCAAATGGCCGGGAAGAATTTGAAAAAATTTACTTTTCTGTTTGTAGCAATGCAATCTTTGACACCTCTGCGCTATTCAGATATTGCACCTTGCGCCAGTCGAGGGACTGGAGTCGGCCACCATGGGATCACAATCGGGAAGAATCTGAAACAATTAAATTTTCTGTTTCCAACAATCTTTGACACCTCTCCGGTTACAATGTTGCACCTGATAATATCTTTTATCCAAACATGGAGCTTCTTCGTATCTACTATCATATACAAGGTATCCTCGTTATTTTGGTCGAAAAATACCCCCTCAATGTCTGTCCATGGACCTATCACAACCTTTGTTTCATCCACCAAATAAACCCTCTTCTTAAGTTTCACAAACAAACTCTTTGATCCTCCATGGATACTCACCCTCGGATCATCTTCTTCTTCTTCTTCTTCCTTCACCTCACAAATAGACAGATTGCCGGAATCATAGTCGTAGTTGCACATCCGCATACCCCCATCATACGGCGCTATGCACCTCATTGGAAGAGCGTCCCACTCATTCCTGAGACTGTGTCTATAACAGGTAGATAAAGTAGCACTCTTGTCGATCATGAACGGATCCAACTGAATAAGAATTTCATCGTCTTTGCCCATCCAATACAGCATTCGTTTGGAAGCAACACCAGTACAGTCACTCATTATTTCCAAAGTAAAGTTGTAAGGGGATGTTACTGTTCTCTCAGATCTTACAGTTGTCTCCTTCCATTCACCAGTCTCAGAAGAGAAGATCTGCACTTTGAATATGCAGAAATCTCTCGTGTCGATGAGTTTGAAGTTCCATAAATCTATTATTTCCTTGTCCTCGTCATCAGCATCATCAGGATCCATTAATCTCACAACCCTGCACCTATAATCCGCATTAAGCTGGATCATATCTCCTGGCTGATAATCTTCCTTCTTGTTATAGTAGGGAAGATCACAGATGAATCCCACTAGTACAAACTCGCACACTTGTGGTGGGGGAGGAAGAGGAACCCACTGGATTGTATATGGATTGCAGATGTAGTAATCGCGCTGGTTAAACTCGCTTGCGCAGCACAGAACTAAGTCATTATATGTACCTACCACAACTGGCTCTTGTTTCAAACCATGGAAACTCACAAGTCTTTGGAAAAGCTGATTCAACGGTTGAGAGGACGGCGACATTCTTCTAAGGAATTCCTCCCCTTTTGTATTTATTGCAGTAGTTATTGGCTTTTGCTTACGGTCCCTTTGGAGGTATAGAAAACGGCCCATAAAATGAGTATCCGAAATGAGAGTGCACCAACGCTTGGAAACGCACTTGCATTGTGAAACGGACTTATAGGAAGGAAGTCGACAAAAGATTTCAACCAATAAAGAGTCCGGTAGATCATCAATATTGCTGTTCATCAATTTTGATGATGGCCAACTTGATGTTGTTGCTGATGCTAAAGAATAACCTTTTCTTGAGTGACAGATATTAACCGAGGGTGGTACTGCTCTAGGGGATGACTGGCTTATTCTACTGCGGCCGCTCTTCGCACCAATAGTACTGTTATGGCCTCTCATGGCAGGATGCATAATTAAAGTCAGGCTGTCAGCTTCTGAGGGTATTCTATACCCGCAAATGCAGAAGATATACACAAAAATTAGGACTGACATAAACACCTTTTCGTTCAAGAAAACACACACACAAAATAGAAAAAAGAAAAAGAGGAAGAGATAGGTACTAGGGTACTGAAAGACTAGTGCATTGTACCTAATAAAGAAGCAAAATTTTGATCGGCTGTGCAATTCACGACCTTGCTGAGAGAATGTTGAGTGTGGATTTGGAGAGCCAACTGCACCGGCAATCTGCAACAATGTTATAAGCAAAGGAAAAACGAACACCAACAACATAAACGCACAAGAAAACGGTTGAGTGAATGTGGAGCATGAGTTTGAAATCACCAACTGCACCGAGAATACAAAGAAAAGAGAACACCAAGTGCGCCAGAGTAGTAGTAAAGCATGTTAATATGAAAAGCAAAAAACGCCAATTGTGCCAAAGACATGACAGAAGAAGAAAAACAAAAACCATGGTTTTTCTGAATCCATTAACGACTGAGGGAAGGGATATACCAGGAAACCGCTGATTTTGACACTCAAGTGGTGATAAACATGATCAAGGGGCAAAAGCAAGAGGCTTCAATGATTTCAACTGCACCCCAGAAACGAAACATGTTAGTAATAAGCAAGAACAATCCAACTAAATAAAATACGGTTTTGCGCTTGCTCAAGCATCAAAGGTAAATAATACACAAATTTCTAATCCAATTAATCCACAGAATAAACAAGGGATTCTGCTAATCAATTAATTCAATTACATCAGGTGAACACAGAATCCGACTGAAAAGCAAACAAATTTGAGCATATACCAACCATATAGATACTCCAAAAACTCTCAAACAAATCAAAGTTGAGTGCTTTTAAATTAATTTAATTCTTCCTAATTACCCATAGCCTAAAGCACACTCTGAGAGAGAGAGAGAGAGAGAGAGAGAGAGAGAGAGAGCTGAATCTGACTGCCCAAGCCCAATAATTACCCGCCGCACCCGCACCCGCACAGAGAAAGTGAAAATTGAGGGGGAGAGAGAGAAGTGAGCGGAACCCCGAACCGAACCCAACAGTTGCATCCTCGTCGTCCCAAGTAAACTTACAAATATCAATGACATGAATGAACTTTACCGGGATACCATATTTTACTACTAATACCTTCCAAACCCACGTGGCACGCATGACGGATATCAGATCTTCCCATTTCAAATTACTCATTTTCTAACCAAAATTGTATTTTGAATTCAAACGTACATATAAATAGTTTTAAACCGATGATTAGTAATTTATAGTATGCATGCATATTTGATATTACATACATAACAACTGTCTACATGTATATATTAAAAAAGCGACATATTCATTCTAGTCTTGTAAGAATTACTTGCTCATATTCATGATTGCAAAGAAAGAATATCATCAAAATCAATGTTAATATAAATACCTTATATTCACGAGTACTCCAATTCAATGTCGCCTAGAAAAAACCCTTTGCAAAAACACTCGAATATACATACATACATATATATATATATTTATATGTTATTAAAAGAAATTAAATCCTACCCAAATTAGGTCCTCCAACAAATCAAAAAAACCAAATAGATTTTTAAAAGAAAATTTCCTAATCAAACCAGAATTTGGACTGTACAGAAAACACTCATTTGACCGATCAAATGAGCAAGGATTCAAAAAGACTTTTATAATTATTATTATTTATTTTATTTTTATTTTTTAAATTTACCTCGTTCTGTTCAACTTCATGGAAGAAACTTTCTTCTAAAAACAAGAAGTCTTGACTGACTAAACGCCTAATTTATATATCCCACAACCAAAATATTATCTCAAATAGCAAATAAGTTTTAAGCAATTAGCAAAAATATAATTAATATAGGCCCATCATCAACCACTTTAGATTTGGAAAGTTTTATATTAGGGATGGCAACGGGGCAAATCGTGTCTGGAGTGCCATCCCAATACCCGACTCGGTTATTTTCTCCGAATTCAAAATCGTAGAATCTCCAAACGAGTTAAAGCAAGTTACGGTGAGTTTAGAACTTAAAGTTTGAATTTTACTCCAAAAGTTGAAGTAGATCTAATGAAGTGCTTGAGTTTATATAAAACTCATGGCACCCTTTGATAAATTGTATCTATTGGTCTTAAGCCATCTGACACGTTTTAGCAAGGGATGACACCAATTAAATACAAATGACGTAATCTTTCTAAGAAATCGATTAACATTATTAAAATTAGGGTAAACTGCCAATTTAGTCCCTGAATTATCACCTTAGTGAAAATTAGGTCCCTAAACTATTTTTTCAGAAAAATTAGTCCCTGAATTATAAAAATCTGCCAATTACATCCCTAATGTTATATTAGAAGCTACTATATTCAATTTTCCACCAATTTAAGTCATATTACTTGCATGTGATACACATTGGAGGGTAGATTGATACTTTTCATAAAGAAATAGTGTATGGAGTTAACTTTGGAGGATAAATTGGTAGTTTTTCATAAAGAAATAGTGTAAGTTAACTTTTGAGGGTAAATTAGACATTAAATTAGCAACCTATATGAAATGTTAAAGGCATATAAACAAGAAAATGATGGTATTACACTCTAAAGTGTGTCAAGTGACTTAAGTTGATGAAAAATTGGATAAAATAGCTTTGAATATAATAGTAGGGATGAAATTAGCAATTTCTAATGCATTTAGAGACTTATTTTACTGAAAAAATATTTCAGGGACCTAATTTTCACTGAGGTAATAGTTCAGGGACTAAATCAGCACTTCACCCTTAAAATTATATATTACAATATTTATATATAGTATATAATTTTCAACAATCCTTCACATGAATGAAAAATTAGAAGAATTTGAGAGTACATGCGCGGGAGAGGTGGCTTTTGGACTTGAACCTACCCTAGTGAATATTTATTGAATTTACTTGGTGACGCGGATGTGGAAGATCTTGAACTCTTTTCTGCGGCAGTAAAATGAGACAATAAGCAACACACATCACTAATCCTAATATATAGCAGTTCATACGGTTGTATTCATTTTGGTCCTGAACAAATCTCGGATTCATGAGAGCTTTAGAGAATTTAGCCATCTCATACTTATAGAAGCGACTCACTTCTATTCTCACATAGGTGACCACTGATTAAGAATAGTTTGCTCTATTCCTTTTATTTTTAAGATATTATTGTCATTAAGTATAAATATACACCCATAACTTCTACAGAACGACACACTTTTCCCGCCATAGGAATGAGGTATATAATGTGTTAACTTCTTTGAATCATGCCCAACCAGTTTGCCTATTGAACTTAGATCATGGGATCTCCAATCAACTAAGTTAGGTTTCCGCCCAGCTGATTCGTTAATTATGTTGGCTTTAGCTCATTCCCCTTGATAATCAACTTACTCTTTATTCAAACCTTTAATAATTGGTACGATGACTTAGGTTGACTATTCCATCATGCATGAAAAAAAATTCAATGGAGAGTAGTTGTTTTACAATGTCAAGTCCTCTAAACATATGTTAGGATTTACACAATAATTTGCTAAGAAGTAGACTTCCCCCACATTTAAGGTGTTTAAAGAAAGATCTCTAAAGGTTTCCATACTTTAAAATTACATATTGTCTCGTTTAGGTAGCAAATACTTCTTGTTAAGTAAATACCATTATATCTTAATGACATTTAACTCACCCCACAATTCTCTTATAATTGTGATTGTTGAAATGCATGAGATTAGTAGAAACATATGAAGCTAATCTATCTTCTTAGGCCTTAAAGCCTCACTAGTCTTTTAAGATAAGCACAAAATCATTCTTGCCATGACCAACCATGATATAACAAACTCATTGGTTGCCATGAGAAATTTTGAATGCACGTTTTTAGGCCGGCATGCAAGTGTACGTACACTTTCTATAAGGTTGAAATTCTGACTAGTCGCAACTTGCATGTAGTTAGACGTTGTTTTTTATTTTGCAAGATAATTTGAAGACATAAGCTTCCAGTATCTCAAATAAGGACCTGCTTGAAGACTTAATCTTCTGAATCTTGCAAACATGTATGTGTATAACCGTTTGACAGCTCTCTAAATCCATTGAACATAAAACTGATTCGCCATTTCTCATCCGTTTGGCACAAGTTCTTGGCCCCATAATATATATATATATATATATATATATATATATATATATATAAACGGTAGCTCTCTAAATCCATTGAACATAAAACTGATTCGCCATTTCTCATCTGTTTGGCACAAGTTCTTGGCCCCATATATATATATATATATATATATATATATATATATCAATTGAATGCATCAAATTCAAATGAAGTTTCTTCCTTAAAGAGGAACTTGTCCCAGGGTTTGATACTAATCTGCACTATGAAAAACAAATGAATCCATAAGTCGCTTTATACATACCAATTGTTCTAGGTTTTCTCATTGAATGGGTTTTCAGTAGCATACTAGCTGCAATAAAGCCTTGTCACTGCTTTGGAAATCTTGGCTGAGTATCAACATAGTCAATGGATGAAGTTGTTTTTGTGATAATAAGGCTGCTCGCAATATTGGTCACTATCCGGTGCAACATGAAAGAACTAAGCATGTAGAGATTGACATGTTCTTTATTAAAGAAAAGCTAGAAGGTAAAATAATTGAAGTGCCTCCAATTAGAACGGAAGATCAAATAGCTGACACTCTCACCAAAACAGTTTCTAGTGAAAAGTTCTCTAAGTTTCTAGACAAGTTGGGCATGTGTAACATATATGCACCAATTTGAGGAGGAGTGTTGACTTGTATAGTTTCCTATAATTTAGGATTTCCTAGTTTAGGATGGATCCCGTGTAATCTGGATGAAATATCTTTGTAATCTCCTGTAATTTTTCTTCCTTATTTGGTTAGGATTAAGATTGTATATTCTGCCTTTTTTTTTAGAAGAATAGGGGGTGTATTCAATTGAGATTTTGAGGGATTTTAATTCTTTTAATGAATCTAGGGGTATTCAATCAGGATTTTAAGTAATTCTCTGAATTCAAAGTGTATTCAATTAGAATTTTAAGATAGTTTATTAAAATCCTTAGAAATCCTGGTATATTCAATTAGGATTTTAAAGAAGTTTATAACATTCCAGGTGTATTCAATTAGAAATTGATTTTAAAGAATTTGAGAAAGTTGAGGAATTAGAGGGAATTGGAGAGATTTTGTAATGCATTTTAAGCATCTACAAATCTCACATCTCCCCAAGAGATTTTGAGGGAATTAAATCAAAATTTTATATGAAATCTCTACAAATCAATTAAACTCTCTAAAAATCCATGGATTTATAAATCCATCAAATTTTTAATTGAATACACCCCTAAACTTATCATTCAAAACATTCTCTTTTGCCATGAGTATTCGTTTTTAATACACTATTGTCTTCTTGATTTGATTTACTTTCCTTATGCTTCTATATTGCTATCTGTATGTACATGGTGTTTGATCTGAAAAATCATACAATTTTGCAATTCACGGTCTTGCTTCCGGAATTTCGTCTGTGGATTTGGACCGCCAACTGCACGAATATGCAACAAAATAAGCAAAGGAAAAACGAACACCAACAACATAAACACAACAAATCTGGAAGACGGAAACAAAAAAGCAAAGCCAAAAAGAACTGAACTGGCAACATTAAACCAAAACCTACTGTAAGTCTGTAAGTGCACCAGAAAAGAAAGCAACCCACGAGCACTACAAGTCCAATTCAATCCAAAAGTTGCAATCTTTGATACACACGTGCAAACAAGGCATCCTCCAAATCACCGGTTTCGTCAGCGTCGAATCATCTTTGACTCGGAAACGAAAAAGGGCGAGGAGGATTGCAGATATGAAGAATTTGGGTGCACAAACATGTGAAAGACGGATGAGAGAGAGAGAGAGAGATGGGTCTGCGAAATATGGGTTTCACTTAACCCGTTTCTACGCGAAACTATTTTACCTCAATCCAAAATCTCAAACCGTCCATGTTTGATCCAACGGCGAAGAAACACAGCGCATAAGGCCTAGCCCAAGAATCACCCGCCGCACAGAAAAAGAAGAAGTGAAAATTGAGCGAGAGAGAGAAAAGTGAGGGGAACCCCCGAACAGAACCCAACAATTGCAAACAAAAAAGTTGCCGACTTTCCTCCATTTTTCGATTCGATACGCCAAAGGAAATGTTGGGTTGAATCAAATGACTGAAGCAATCGCTTTCGTTTTGATTTGATTTGGAAAATTTCAGAAGCTTCGAGATGGGTTTGGAAGATGGGAACTCAGAGAACGCGCGGAGCTGGGCGAGGTTTGTAGCCACGTGTCTCGTCGGCGGGGTGGTGGTGGCGGTGGGGATCGGCGTCGGGGTTTCGCTTCTGGGCTCAGAAGAACGCGGCGGACCTCAGCTTCCTTTGGGACTTCCATGGCGGAGGAAGAAGAACAGACCCGTCCGGGTTTACATGGACGGCTGCTTCGACATGATGCACTACGGCCACTGCAACGCCCTCCGTCAGGCGCGTGCCCTCGGCGACCAATTGGTTGTGGGAGTCGTCAGCGACGCCGAAATCATCGTCAATAAAGGCCCCCCTGTGACTCCTCTCAACGAAAGGTACCAACTTTTTGTGTTAATCAGCTGATTAGCTTCGTTATTATGGGTTGTGTGAATGTGTGGTTTATGCTAATTACCATGTTAATTAGGATGATTATGGTTAATGCTGTGAAATGGGTTGACGAGGTGATTCCGGATGCACCTTATGCTATAACTGAAGAGTTCATGAAGAAGCTGTTTGATGAATACAATATAGACTATATCATTCATGGGGATGACCCATGTGTGCTTCCTGATGGGACTGATGCTTATGCTCTTGCAAAGAAGGCCGGCCGCTACAAGCAGATCAAACGGACAGAAGGCGTCTCCAGCACCGACATTGTTGGTTAGTTCCATTTCTAGGAGAGGAGCAGATTAAATACTGATGTTCTGTATAGAGTTACGGGTGTTTAGTTCTCTTATTGCGGCAGTTTGAATTTGTTAGTCTAATTTTAGTATTTGAAAATTCCGTGTATAGGGCGTATGCTTCTCTGTGTAAGAGAGAGATCAGTTAATGAGAACCAGCATCACTCTTCCTTGCAAAGACAATTTAGCCACGGTCACAGTCAGAAGTTTGAAGATGGTGGATCTGGAAGTGGAACCCGTGTGTCTCATTTCCTACCGACATCTCGGAGAATTGTTCAGTTTTCAAACGGAAAGGTAATTTTGTCTCCATAACTGTTTCCCTACTGGTTATTTGAAATAGAGCAATTTTTTTCTTCAATCCCTCACCTAGATTCCGAAGTTTGTTTCTTTATAAACAAGGGATATGAAAAAGGAAAGACAATTCATGGTTTCTGTATCACGTATACTTATTTTTACTATACTCTCTTGCTGGCCTTGAATTACTACTTTGTCACTCTTTAATGAATGCTTTATGCCTGAATGCAGGGGCCTCAGTCTGATGCCCGCATAGTTTATATAGATGGTGCATTTGATCTTTTCCATGCTGGACATGTGGAGGTAATGTGGATGAGTTTACGCACATGATATTTATCTTTTACTCGCTTACAGTACTCTTCCAAACACAAATACAAACACGAACACACAAACAAACAACACAGACACACTTGCACATCTGCACTGTTTTTCTTAGATGTGGGATTGTTTTTTGTTCATTCTAGTATTATGGTCTTCTTGTCCGTTTCTCTTGTTTTCCAAAATTTGCTTTAGATTTGATAAGCTAGTAAGGGAGAAAAAACTTACTTTTTGGTTACGTGGCCATCCTTTTCATGTAGATCTTAAGGAAAGCACGAGAGCTTGGGGATTTTCTTCTTGTTGGAATACACACTGATCAGACTGTCAGGTACCATCTCCATCTTACTCTCACTCGCACATGTTAATTTCTACAACCAATAACCCTTTAATCACTTGAATCTACTTTAGAACCATATAGAGTTTGACAATGATAAAAATCAAACCCAATAGTAAAGATGCAATTGTGGCAGAACGTCCTGCACACGCACGTGTGTGTATATTATCTCTTCACATGAAAAGCAAATGACTCCATAAGTCACTTTATACCAAGTGTTGTAGGTCTTCTCATTGAATGGGTTTTCAGTAAGCATACTACTTTGAATAGAACCTTGACGCTTGTCACTACTTTGGAAAACTTGGCTGAGCATCAGTTTATCTTTCATGAAATTTGATTTACTTAATCTACCTTTATGGTTTGCACCCGTTTCCTTGCCTTGTGTGCATTTTGGTGTCACATAAAAATGCAACTTTGCTCTCACCATATGTGTATTATTTCAATTCCTGGTTGCAATAGAACCCTAAACTCTATATATTTCACTAATACTTCAGTTCATGAACGTCCACCTCGTATATATGTGTTTGGATCCGATTTTACACTATCGGCCCGAGCAATCGAGACCGTAGAATGAGTAAAATTCTAAGCCGTTGGATTGAAAGAGAATTGAGATGGTTGTTTAATAATTTTTCTGGATATTATTATGGTTTTAATCATAATAATATTTGAGGAATTATTGAAAATTATCTCTAAAAGCGCAGATGTTTTTGGATTGGGTCTGTGCACGCGGCTTAAGTGCCGTGTGGTGATAAAGGTCTGCATGCAGAGCCACGTGAAGAATAGGATAAGATGGCATGGATAAATGGGAGATGTGAGGTAGTTTAATAATGTTGTGATTGCATGGTTCCGGCACGTGGAGACCATTGAATGTTTGGATGCATGATCTTCATGCATGCATGGGATAATGATGGAGTAAAAAATGATGTGATGTGATAATGACAAGTGAGGTGATATTGCAAACTGCTTGCAATTAGCTATAAATATTGTGGAAGTGTGTGGAATTAGATAACATGGCTGGATGAGTTGTTTTAATATTAATGGAAGGTCATATCTCGACACACGTGTTAAATTTCTATCAAGAAGTTTAAGTTCACAAGGAGATCAGAAGGGATTTGGTCACTGGTGGTATATCAAGAATATTCGGATAACATCACATGCAGGGACGGGTGCAATTGGGAAAAATATTGGCAAGTCGCAGCCAAATGGTATGAACAAAACCTCACTGCTATAAATACAAGGCTACAAACAACGAAATACCTCTCCAATTCAACACACAAATCTGCCCTGCGCAAACCCTCCCTCTACGCGAAACCTCTCAACAACCTTGAGATTTTTATTTTCCTTTCCGCCAACACATCTTCAGTTTGGATAAATAGCATTGTGAAGGCAACCGGTGATATTATCAGTTTGGATAAACAGCACTATCGCCGCAGAATCAGCCGACCGCGGAGCACCTTCGGTTTGGATAAACAGCACAGCGAAGGGGCCGACTGGTTACCTATCCAAGTCTCGGCCGAGAAGGATTTTCGAATCCTTATTGGCAGAGGTCATCTCATCAGCCTTCTTGGCGAAGTGAGGTGTTACAGTTTACTAGCGCTTGGCACATTGGACGCCGAGTTGTTTTATGATTCGATACTCACAAGTTGGCTTTAGAGTTCGGCATTCTGACGGCCGAACCACATTCACCATCAAGACATACATCCGCTTTGAGTATTTGTGCCCTTACACTTTAGTGTCAATTCGGCATGAGTTTACTCTGACGAATACCATTACTGTGACCGAATTTGACGACAACGATGTGTGAACTTCGCATATTTAGTAGCCTTGTCTTCAGGCTTTAGAATCCAAGAGCCGAGTCGAGTTCCTTCCTCGGCCGCAATCGCAAGACGCAGAAGTCAGCTGCGCGCTCAACGCAACATCAACAAATTTTACTTCTCGGCCGAGCTTGGCCGACGAGTTGCCACGCCCCGCACACAACCAAATGACGTAGTTAGCTCATAGATTACTCGGCCTGCACGCCACGTAGGCTTGGTAGTTTTTAGGGTCAACAATATGTTAATTTATTATTGCATACTCTGATTAGTTTTTTTTTTTTCCCTTCTTCCAAGTACAAATCCTTTTATTGCATTATATACTAGATTTCAAAATCCACTAGTAATAGCTGTTTCTAATATTTGCATTGCAGTGCTAATAGAGGAGCACATCGCCCAATAATGAACCTTCACGAAAGAAGCCTAAGTGTTTTGGCTTGCCGCTATGTGGATGAGGTTATAATCGGTTCTCCATGGGAAATCTCAAAAGACATGGTGAGCTTGTCAGCCTTGTTTGGTCCTGAGTTTGCTTCATTATGCTTTTAGTCAGCCTTCATTCTTCTCCTGTATTCTTCTGGTTTCCTTATGGTTATTTCTTTTCGTCACAAAATTTTCTTATTCGGGAAGTTGGGTATAGTTTCTTTTTTCTCCCCCAACATTTAATGTTACTTGAACTAGAATTTGGGTCTACCAGTAATCTCGTTTGAGTACTTTCCATATTTCTGTGAACTTCACTCGTTTAAAAAAGTGCTCACATTTATAATTATATGATTCTTTGTGGAATGTTTTATTGCTGCAGCTCACAACCTTTAACATCTCCTTAGTGGTCCACGGAACAGTAGCGGAGAATAGCAACTTTGAAAAGGTAAATTGCAAAGCAAGGTCCTAACGCTGATATATTTACTTCTGTAGCTTTAATTCTGGAGTCGCCAAGATGCATTGGTTATTTACACATTTTTATTTTGCAGGAAGAAGGCAATCCATATGAAGTCCCAATCAGTTTGGGCATATTCAAAGTTTTGGATAGCTCGCTTGATATCACCACTTCCACGATAATTAGAAGGATTGTATCCAATCACGAAGCATACCAGGTTTCCCCCTATACCTGAACTTCCTTGCATTACTCTTGTTCAAATTTGGATCCATTATATAGAATGAAAATTTCCAGCGTTATAAACATAAAGCATTCTTATGTTTAACTTTTGTTTTAGTTGGTATCGTTTTGAAATCTGCTTCAGCATGCTTCAAACGTATGGCTTATCTCTATATCTTTTCCTGCAGAAACGTAATGAGAAAAAGGCAGCAAGTGAGAAAAGGTATTACGAAGGCAAGGCTTATGTTTCCGGTGACTGATAGACATAGATCTCTGAGGCCAATACATGGCTAGCCGTTGGGTGCACCTGTTATTTTGGTACTTTCACCAAGTAGTACTAACTTCACAGATGACAAAGCTGAGTTTAGATCAATATTTTCACATGCGATTCCCGAGTCGTCTTGTCAAGCAGCAATATTTTTGTTGTTTAGATCGATATTTTCGGATTCAATCCACAACCTCTAGAACTTGAGAAAAACTAGTTTGATTTTCCTTCTGTGCCATATCTTTCCCAAAAAAGGAATAATCTTTAGACATCAAGAAGTTACGAGGTAATCTCTGAGAGTTTGGTTTACTTCTTTTCGTTGTCGAAAACTTGTCCTGTATAGACATGTTTGGCATTGTTAGTAACATGTTGTGTGGCGCTGTAACAACCAGCTGTTCCATAACATGCCATGTGCATCCTAAATAAGTCGATCAACAAACAGTTGTGTATGGCTATCCTTTGCCCTTGGGGATAAATACACTGAAACGTTTCGGCTTGGGCAAGACGGTAGTATATGTATCTTTTCTTGGGCAAGACGGTAGTATACGTATCTTCTCTCGTACGTACATATCACTTGCCGCTCACATGACGCGTATCGAAGCGAGTGACGATCTAAATTATGTCCATAATTTATGAAAATTGCGTATCGAAGTGAGCGACAATCTAAATTATGTATATAATTTACGAAAATTGCGATTTGAACAGACTGATGGGCACAATGTCATGGCCAACTGGTTTAATCCGGACTTGTGAACTCCTTGTTTACTTAGTAACAAGAAAATGGGAGTGATGGCTCCTCTACAAAATATGAGATCCAGTGGGGTACAAAAGTATCCTGTTTTACATGGGATTATTTTTGTACATCACAAGGTAAATCAAGAACACAAGATCGGGGTAAATGTCTTCCCACAAATCCGATCCAAAATAATTACAAAACCCATAATTAATTCAAGATCAAATCCAGGTTGCACCACCAAGCTGAACACGTCGTTTTCAAGCAAGACTGAATTATTTACTCGTTTTCTGGACACAGTGGCCACAAGTTCTCCACTGCAATCTCTAATTTTGCAGTTTCTTCTCCCAAAACAACCTTCAACTATGAAATCTGGTGCACTATTTGAGCTTGTGGATCCTCCCATGAACACCTCAGCTGGTGCACTAATATTTCTGCTGCCAAAAAGATTTGATCCACTTTTCATGGTGAACACTTTGCTGGATTTAGGGTTCTTTCCACATCCATCTTCTCCTCTATATGCATTCCATTGATCTTGCAAGCTCAACCTCTGTTCATTGCAAAAATGGATTTGGATAAGCTTTCATGTATCATATGATATACAGAGAAACGAGCGTATTATTCTGATCAACTTATTGAATTATATTTATTCGTATTGGTTACTAAACAGGCATAATGCAATGAAGGGGAGGATTTGATGACAAATAAGTACCTGGGGTTTGAGGGTCAGCAAGGCTCTTCCAGCTCCATCCATGAGTACAAGTCCTCCTCTAACGCAACAGTTCTTCCTCGAATAATTGTCTACTCGAAAAGTTAGAATTCCGTGATCGTCAAACACTGTAAATCCATCAGTTCCCTGGAAACTCATGCTGGATCTCTTCCACACGGTGAGCACAGACGGAGGCACATGAAAATCTTCCACCTGATGATGAACCCCTTCTTTCAACGACGCGGCCGGATGTATCCTCGACATGGTTAGCTAGATAGAGAAAATCGAAAGGTGTCGGAGAACACAGAGAGAATGATAGAGAGGAATATGAGTAGTGACAAATGGTTTAGCTTTGGTTTTGCGGTCTGAAACTTGAGAATAAAACTATGTCCGAAGATATGTGTGTATGTATAGAGGTAGGAGCCTATATATACAGTGAGAGGACGTAGGTACGTGGAAACAAAGAGGGACAAGGATTCTCTACTCTCCCACTTCCTATGCACTTCCATCATCTCTTATTTGTGCGGTGAAGGTTAAGCTACGTCAATATTTTATATTACGATTGATTTTTATCTTATTATCTCTATAAAAAAAATAATATAAAATGTTGACGTGGCTTAACCGTGACCATACAAACAAAGAAATGATGGAAGTGTATGGAAAGTGGGAGAGTAGAGAATCCTTGTCCAACAAAGAGAGAGAGCTTTGTGTCCTTCTCTGTTGTCTAGGTTACTGGTTAACACTGAATTCTTACGTAGGTCCCCAACTTTTTTCAACACTGCAATATTCTATGGAGCCTGCCTGTTTTCGAATCCGGATCATCGACCGATTCTCTTTGTAAGGATTCTGGAGATCCGTGAATCATGTCCGTTCATCGTACATCGTGCGGTCAGAAATTATTTTAAATATTTTTATTTAAAATTAAACACAAATAGTACTTGACAAAAACTAATCGCACGATGTACGTTAAACATACACAATTCACGGATTCTCAGAATCTTCACCAAATGTTTCCGGAGAAGATCCTGTTGGCCTGTTTTCCTTCTTCTAATCTTTGTCATCTTTTTTTATTTACAACTTACAATTATTTATGTACAATTTACAAGACTCTCTGACCACACCAGTGACCAGCCTACCTTCTTTACATATATTAACAGGTTGGTTGTACGTTGTAAATTTGTTTTTTGTGTCACATAATCTGGTTCTTTATGTTATCGAGACCAATGTGAATTCTTAGTCCAGTAAAATTACATACAAAATGTATAATCGTAATAAATGGTGAAATAACCTATTATGCCAAACTATCTGACGAATAATATAATTGTGTACTGCACCTTATCTTCATAAGTATAGACATCTTATAAAATGTTTTCAGGTTAGAATGTTCGATCTTTTGGTGGGCACATAAAGTGCATGGTCGAGGGTTAGGCCAAGTAATCATTTTATATCATTTGGCTTTGTGAATTCATTAGCAAACATCATCGTCATGTTTTCATGAAAACCTAAGAAATGCATCAATGGCACTAATGCCACAGACAAAGTGGGACTCTCGATCAATGACATTTTGGTTATGGAGCCGAGTAATGTTTTTTATATACCTAGAACACTGTTCACGTTATGTTATAAGACATTAATTTTGTTGTTCACTTTTATTATAATACGTAAAATAATACATCACGTAACTTGTGTCATCAATGGTGATATTAAAAATTTCTCATGAGCCAAATTGACGCATTTGCTTTACAAGTCATGATTACTATAAACCCGGATCGATCTGGCTAGGATTAATGGACTCCATGAAGTGATTTAATTCAACCAATGAGCAGCTATTAAGTACATTTGATGCTCATTAGTCAAAACTTCCTGCATTCATGTGAGTCCATTTGTTGGTTCTATTTCTAGGAGAGGAGCTGATTAATACTGATGTTCTGTATAGAGTTACGGTTGTTTAGTTCTGTTATTGTGGCAGTTTGAATTTGTTAGTCTAATTTTGTTATTTGAAAATTCCGTGTATAGGGCGTATGCTTCTGTGTAAGAGAGAGATCTGTTAATGAGAACCAACATCACTCTTCCTTGCAAAGACAATTCAGCCACGGTCAGTCAGAAGTTCGAAGATGGTGGATCTGGAAGTGGAACCCGTGTGTCCCATTTCCTACCGACATCTCGGAGAATTGTTCAGTTTAACTGTTTCCCTACTGGTTGTTTGCAATAGAGCCATTTTTTTAATTCAATCCCTCACCTGCATTCCGAAGTTTAAGTCTCTTTATAAACAAGGGATATGAAAAAGGAAAGACAATTCATGATTTATATACCACGTGTACTTATTTTAAGTACTACACTTTCTTGCTGGCCTTGCATTTCTACTTTGTCACTCTTTTATGAATGCTTTATGCCTGAATGCAGGGGCCTCAGTCTGACGCGCGCATAGTTTATATAGATGGTGCATTTGATCTTTTCCATGCTGGACATGTGGAGGTAATGTGGATGAGCTTACTCACATGATATTTATCTTTTACTCGCTTTCAGTCTCTTCCAAACACAAACACAAACACGAACACACAAACAAACAACACAGACACACTTACATATGAGCTCGTAGATCCGCGTTCACTTCTGGAGATCCATCCACTCAATTTTTGGCGAAGGTGAGGGAGAAAGAGGGGTCGGACCAGAAGGCAGAGGACGGCGCTGTCGTATAGGGGAGTGGCTGAGAGCTTGGCGATGTAGGATGCCTAGTTCTTAGGCGCAGCCCATTTCATAGAAAACTCACCCAAAACGCAGCGTTTTGGTAGCTAAGGAGAGTTTAGGTTTTCGTTCCTCCAACAATCATAAACCCTCCTTTCACAGTGAGCTTCTCTCTCCTCCCCCTCTCTCTAAAAATGCGGCCTTTACAGCCTCTGCAACTCCGGCGGCTCCTGCTCCGTTACCTCTCCACCTCCTCTTCTTCGCCGTCGTCTTCCCAAACACTCCAAACCCACATTTCATTTCTCCCCCAAAACCCCACCCATTTCCGCCATTCCCGACCCGCCATAGTCACCGGAACAAGCTCCCACTTTCTATCTCTACCCCATTTCTTTCTCTCTAAACCCTTCTCTTCCTCCGCCCCACCGACCCAAGATCCAAATCAGTCCGAATTATCTCAGTCTCTCTCCTCCGAGCTCCTACAAGATTCTAGCTCCGACCCCCCTCTCCGTAACCCAACGCCTCCAATTGAGCTTCTCCCACATCACCCCGATAGCTCCTCTGGTCCTTAACGTACTCAATCAATCCCCCGAGGCCGGCCGTACGGTTTTAGAGTTTAGCCAGTGGCTTAAGCCCAGCACAGGCTCGGCTTTGAGAAAAGGAAGAAGAAGAGAGAGTTTGGAGAAAAGGAATAAGATAACGGAAGAATTGATGAAAAATTAAAAAATAACAGTTGGGTGTAAATTGATTAATTATAAAAGTTGATGAAAGAAATTAGCCAAAATTAAAGTTAAGGGGAGAAATTGAGCAATTCTTACAAGTTCATTGGTTAAATTGATAAATACATCATTAATTAATTGGCACTAATGGTTTATGTTCCTCCTTTTACTATTTATCCGTCTGTCAGTCCAATCTTACTGTTACATTTACATTCCCTTAATCGAACACATTTCTTATGGATTATTTCCCATGGCAATTAGTTCTTTTTAAAGAGTTTTTATGGCCAATTAATCGGCTAACTACATATTATGAATGGATGGAGTTATCCACACATCCTTCTCTAATTAGTCGTCGGATCGAATAAATTAAAGAAGATCAAAGAATAAAAATTAATAAAAGGTGTGTAGACAGCGTCATCCATTATGAATCACGACACACAACATGACAACAAGAAATCCCTTGTTTTCCAACTAAAACCAGACGAAAATATATTCTTGGTTTCGAATGATATTGGTCATATAGAGTACGGTAAATACCAAATAGGATGTTTAGCTTAACTTAATTATATAATATCCCCAATTGAAATAAACAAATGGGAATGTCTGGTGCAAAGTTTCAGTATGCCGACAAATGGACTCACATGAATGCAGGAAGTTTTGACTAATGAGCATCAAATGTACTTAATTGCTGCTCATGGGTTGAATTAAATTACTACATGGAGTCCATTAATCCTAGCCAGATCGATCGAGGTTTATAGTAATCATGACTTGTAAAGAAAATGCGACAGTTTGGTTCATGAGAAATTTTTAAAATCATCATTGGTAACACAAGTTACATGATGTTACTTATCATAATAAAAGTGAAAGACAAAATTAATATCTTATAACATAATGTGGATAGTGTTCTAGGTATATCAAAAACATTACTTGGCTGCATAACCAAAATGTCATTGATCGAGAGTCCCACTTTGTCTGTGGCATTAGTGCCATTGATGCATTTCTTAGATTTTCATGAAAACATAACATTGATGATGTTTGCTAATGAATTCACGAAGCCAAATGATATAAAATGATTACTTGGCCTAACCCTCGACCATGCACTTTATGTGCCCACCAAAAGATTGAACATTCCAACCTGAAAACATTTTATAAGATGTCTATACTTATGAAGATAAGGTGCAGTACACAATTATATTATTCGTCAAATAGTTTAGCATGATAGGTTATTTCACCGTCTAGTACGATTATACGTTTGTATGTAATTTTACTGGATGAAGAATTCAAATTGGTCTCGATAACATAAAGAACCAGATTATGTGACACAAAAACAAATTTACAACGTACAACCAACCTGTTAATATATGTAAAGTAGGTAGGCTGGTCACTTCTGCGGTCAAAGAGTCTTGTAAATTGTATATAAAAAATTGTAAGTTGTATATAAAAAATGATGAAAAAGAATAGAAGAAGGAAAACAGCCAGGCTCCATAGTAGATATTGCAGAGTTGAAAAAGTTGGGGACCTACGTAAGAAGTCAGTGTTAACCAGTTAGCTAGACAACAGAGAACAACAAGCTCTCTCTCTTTGTTTTCACGTACCTACGTCCTTTCACTGTATATACCAAAATAAATATATAGGCTCCTACCTCTATATATACACACATATCTTTGGACATAGTTTTATTCTCATGTTTCAGACAGCAAATACCAAAGCTAAATCATTCGTCACTACTCATATTCCTCTCTATCATTCTCTCTGTGTTCTCCGACACCCTTCGATTTTCTCTATCTAGCTAACCATGTCAAGGATACATCCGGCCGCGTCGTTGAAAGAAAGGGTTCATCATCAGGTGGAAGATGTTCATGTGCCTCCGTCTGTGCTCACCGTGTGGAAGAGATCCAGCATGAGTTTCCAGGGAACTGATGGATTTACAGTGTTTGACGATCGCGGAATTCTAACTTTTCGAGTAGACAATTATTCGAGGAATAACAGTTGCGTTAGAGGAGGACTTGTACTCATGGATGGAGCTGGAAGAGCCTTGCTGACCATCAAACCCCAGGTAATTATTTGACATCAAATCCTCCTCTTCATTGCATTATGCATGTTTAGTAACCAATACGAATAAATATAATTCAAACTTATACGAGATAACATACATAAGTTAAATCAGTTGATCAGAATAATACATTTGTTTCTCTGTATATCAAATGACACATGAAAGCTTATCCAAATCCATTCTTACTATGAACAGATGTTGAGCTTGCAAGATCAATGGAATGCATACAGAGGAGAAGATGGATGTGGAAAGAACCCTAAATCCAGCAGAGTGTTCACCATGAAAAGTGGATCAAATCTTTTTGGCAGCAGAAATAAAAGTGCACCAGCTGAGGTGTTCATGGGAGGATCCACAAGCTCGAATAGTGCACCAGATTTCATAGTTGAAGGTTGTTTTGGGAGAAGAAACTGCAAAATTAGAGATTGCAGTGGAGAACTTGTGGCCACTGTGTCCAGAAAACGAGTAAATAATTCAGTCTTGCTTGAAAACGACGTGTTCAGCTTGGTGGTGCAACCTGGATTTGATCTTGAATTAATTATGGGTTTTGTAATTGTTTTGGATCGGATTTGTGTGAAGACATTTACCCCGATCTTGTGTTCTTGATTTACCTTGTGATGTATAAAAATAATCCCATGTAAAACAGGATACTTTTGTACCCCACTGAATCTAATATTTTGTAGAGGAGCCACCACTCCCATTTTCTTGTTACTAAGTAAACAAAGAGTTTGCAAATCTGGATTAGGCCAGTTGGCCATGACATTGTGACTGTCAGTTTATTCAAATCGTAATTTTCATAAATTATGTACCTTATTTAGATCATTGCTCACTTCGATACGCGTCATGTGAACGGTAAGTGTTATGTACGTGCAAGAGAAGATATGTATACTACTGTCTTGGCCAAGCCGAAACTTTTCGGTGTATTAATCCCGAAGGGCAAAGGATAGCCATACACATAACTGTTTGTTGATCGGCTTATACAGGATGCACATGGCATGTTATGGAACAGCTGGTCGTTACAACGCCACACAACATGTTATTAACAGTGCCAAACATATCTATACAGGACAAGTTTCGACAACGAAAAGAAGTAAACCAAACTCGGAGAGATTTTACCTCGTAACTTGTTCATGTCTAAAGATTATTCCTTTTTTGAGTAAGATATGGCACAGAAGGAAAATCATATTGCACCCGTAGACAAGCTAAATTTGTATGTATGTGATAAATAGGGGCGTGAACTTGCAAACTCCGAAAAGCTTGTCCCGTCCCACCCACCAAACTAGTTTCTCAAGTTCTAGAGGTTCTGGATTGAATCCGAAAATTAAGTAGGGGGTAGGGCAGGCGCTGTTCATTTTGTTTTTGATTTTGCTTTATTTACAACAATACTAGCCGAATGGGACTGGGTTGGGAGGGTAATTCTCAAAATTTCAGAAGGTAATTTTGTCCATATGGCTTATCAGGGAGCCACTCGATTTCACGCTATTTACAACAAAGCCGTCAGGTTTGGGCTGATATTGGGGCTGGGTTGGAAGGGCAATTTTGTCCTGTGCGTTTGAGACGGGCTGGGGTGGGTTCACTACTACAATATTAGCTTTAGGTGGCGGATGATGGTGGCGGATTTAGAAAAATAATGTCGGATAAATTATATCCGACACAATATTTAATTACTGGCGGATATTATAAAATTCATGTCGGTTATATCCGACATAAATTCCTGGCGGATAATTACTGGCGGATATTATAAAAATACTGTCGGTTATAACCGACAATATTTTTGAATTTTAAAAAAAAATATTTTTGACATATTCTGGCGGTTTTAAATTACTAGTGACGGTTTTTATGTTAATGGTGGCGGTTATAACCGACAGAAATTGATTATTTTATTATTTTAGTATTATATTTTGGGGGGAATTTAAAATTTTGGGGGAAAATTTAAAATTTTCTGGGGGGGAGTGTTGCCGCCATTTTTTTCTGTCGGTTATAACCGACAGTAATGAAAATTTTCTGTCTGTTTTTATTTTAAAAAAATATTTCTGTCGGTTTTAACCGACATGAATGAAAATTTTCCAAAATAAAACCCCTACATCCTCCTTGCGCCGGTGCTTCTCCCTTCCCTTTTCTCATGTCCTCATGTTCTTCTCCTTCTCTTCTCTTCTCTCCTCAGTTCGAACACTTGCAACCAAAGTTCATAAACCCTAGCTTTAGCTATCTCGAAGATGTTGCAGGATATGTGGAATGCTCCTCCTGGTTTCAGACCCACCAAGTTTGCTCCTTCCTCTCCGGCCAAGCCTCTCGGAGTTTGGAGGACTCGCTTTGTCGAGACGGAGTTGTTTCACGTGATTCACAAAGTCCCGGTAGGCGAAAATCCTTATGTCAAAGCCAAGAATGTTCAGGTAAATAAATCTTCTGTGTCCTTTCAAAATTTGGTTCTCAGAACTTGAATTTTTCTGGTTTTGATTTATGGTTTTTTTTTTAATTCATTATTTGATTGATGGGTTTCGAAATTTGAATAGCTAGTGGAGAAGGATCTTGAGAAAGCAATCATGCTGTTTTGGGCAGCCATTAATTCTGGGGATAGAGTGGATAGTGCTTTGAAGGACATGGCGATTGTGATCTCTCTCTCTCTTTGTGTCTCTCATATGGGGAACTGTGGAAAACGGTGCCCATTGCTCCGGCGTGATCGAGCTCCGGCGAGGTTTCGGATGGTGAATGCAGGATATGGAAAATGCAGAAAGTGATCTTTTTTTTGTTAATATATTTTCTGTCGGTTTTATCCGACAGAAAATGCTTTTATTTATTCATTATTAATTCATTCCTGTCGGTTTTATCCGACAGAAATGCGCTTATTTATTTATTATTAATATATTCTCTGTCGGTTATATCCGACACAATTTCTGTCGGTTTTTGACTATTTTCTGTCGGAAAATTCATTTCCTGACGCAGGCAATTCTGTCGCTTATTATATCTGTCACTGCAACTATTTTCTGTCGGATTTTAGGATTTTGCTTAAAATCCGACAGTAATACATGTTTTTTGTCGGTTTTCAAAACGCCACTAATAACTGGTTTCTTAGTAGTGGTTTAGGTTTGTTGTCATTCAGTGAGGGTTTCGGGGATGGGAGGCCATGCCTCCTCTGAGAGATAGAGAGAGACAGAGAGAGAGAGAGAGGGAGAGAGGGAGGAGTAGGGACGGATTGGGGTGGGTTAGGTGGAGTGATGCTGCCAAAAATGCATGGGTTGTAGAGAGAGGGCGTAGGATGGCAGGGAGGGGAAGGGAGAGAGAGGAGTGAGGCACTGAAGCTACCAAAAAGGGGTTTAGGGTTGATTTTTTCTCCTCAAATCAAGGCTGTTGTCGGTGATTGAGGGATGGGCGTTTGATTTTGTGAAAGGAACATCGACTGCATCTTCACTTCTCTCTCTCACTTCCTTTCTTCTTTACTGAAACCATAATCTTCCTCTCCTTGGCGCCCTTCCATGTCTCTTGCTGTGGAGCCCACAAACCAAGCATGTAGTGACGGTCACAAGCCTCAAACACGCCTGATGCGTACTGGAGGTACATAGACGGCTGGCAACCGCGCCCTCGCCGATGAATATAGCCGTCGGAAAGCGTCCTCGCTCCGATTACGGTATGTTGGATTCATTGAATTCCTTTTTTTGGGTTTCCTCTCTCATTTTTGCGTTTGTTTGGGGTGGGATCTGGGTTTCTCTGCATTGCTTAAATTTTGCATTTTTTTCTTCTCGATTTCAATTAAGAAATGCATAAATTTGGGGGTTTCTGATTTTATATTTTGTTGTTTATATGCTGGAATTACAGGACAAGGAGTTGGACCCTGGATCTAACGAATTTCCGGGTTAGTAATCTAATTTAACCCATATGCGCACACACAATCACAATAAGTTTGGGTTCTGGGTTAGATATTTATATTTTTGGATATTGGAAATTGTATTTTCTTTAGATTAATCCCAGAGCAGGTACCATGTGGTTTTTTTTAAAATTTATTTACTAATTTTAACTTTGTCTTTTAAGTTTGAGTTCTGGTTTTTAATATTTATATTTCTGTACAAATTTGATGCTATGAAAGGGTTTGATGATTTCTGATGATTTCACTGACAACTGTTTCTTTTCCGAAAGATGATAGCTTTTTGTTCTAAGAATTGGGAAGCAGTTGTTAAGTGATGATTCTCCGTATCCTTTTAGAAGCCTTCTTCACCTGCTATAACTTCTATGTTTTGGTTTGTTATGAAATGAATTCCCTTTTACCGTAAAAAAAAAAAAGGTGCAATGTTATCAAATTCGATTTTTCTAATCATTCCAATGCTGGGAATGCTGGGGTTTCTTACGGTTAAATCTTTTGCATATATGTTTTTTTTCTTTCTAATTTTCTAATTTTCAGATTTTCAGGTTTTTATCTTTTTTTTTTTCTTTCTCAATTCTACCAAGATATTGTTTAATGCATAGACACATAATTGGTTATTCAAATACAAACTTCTTTGCTTGATTGCTAGAATTTCAGTATAAATCAGATATTAGGTAGATGTTATAGATGATCAAACTTAAATAAGTTATTGTATTGGCATGTTGTAAAATTTTTAATTCGAATGTCTAATATTAAAATGTTTGTATTTTTTAATTTTTAATCAATTAAAACAAGTTAATTTGCTATTTTTTCACTGCAAGTTTGTAACCATTTACATATTGGAAAACATACATTTTGATGTATAGACACACTTTCTTTCTAACAATATGTATGCTTTTGCTCCAGGTTTACAAGAATGAGCATTGTACTAATATGTGACTTGAAGCCTCTTAGAAACGATATGAAGATCATAGTTGGGGTATGCCGAATTTGGAGAACAGAAATGTTTTGACGTCAGAACCAGTTCAATACTTACAATGTGTACCGGTTGATAAACTGGTGAGAAACAAAATGGTTTCAATGTCATGTAGGTACTAACACGCCTCAACATGGTACATGTGACTGTTAGAAATCCATTTAATCTTGCAGGGTTCATTTGGTGAATCTGAAAAAGGTCAAATGGCGTGGTACTTGGGTTGTTAAAACTGTTATGAAGAGACGCATATGCAACCCTAATAATGTATGTTTGATATAGGCTTTTTCGCTATGGGTTTTTAGGTGTATTATTTGTTTCATTGAATTCCTGTATGTCATGTATGTTTGAGAAAATTGGAAATGAATTTCGGGAATGATTTAATCTCCACATCAACTAATTGTAGCTCAATCTCTTTCAAACATTGTTTGGAGTTGTTCAAATGCATGTTGCAGTTTGTTCTGAGGGTGGAGAAATTTTTGAATTAATCTGTGAATTTGTGGAGTGGAATGAAACCATAGGCTTTTGTGATACAATTGGAAATGAAAATTATTTTAATTCTGTAATATGATGATCTCTTAATTTGCTTTTGCAGATCTTCTTTGCTTCCTGTGCTAGCTCTCATTATCTCCATCTCCAAATAATTCTGTGGAATGTGTCAATCTAATCTTTTTCGCGTATGGATAGGCAAAAGTTTTAGATTTTTTGAATTTCAATTTGAAGTTTGCTTTTTTTATTGGGTTAACATTAGTTGGGACAATGAGCCTAGAACTGCATTAGTTCCTTTATTGAATGGATATTACAATCAATGATATTGATATTGGTTTATTCTCTATGATCACTTTCTTGGTTGTCTAAAAATGGAGTTATATGGTTGCGTAATTGGTTATATATAGCGTCTGTTTGTTATGGGAAACAAGGCTTTATACATTCAGTCAGTCAAACTTTCCAACTCAGCTCTCTCTTTCTCCCTTGATATGCATTTCATTTGAGTAATATAATCTGCTGCAAATGCAGATGCAGGTGCAATTACAGACAAACAAACGACAACAAACTGTTGAAAATATATCCTTACACCATGAAACTCCGTTAAGTCATTCCTACTTAGTCATTCCGTTAAAAACTCCGTTAAGTGTCCCGGAGCTCTTGACCGGAAGTTTTGGCAATTTTCAAAGCTTCGTAACTCAATCGTTTCTTAACCAAATTCGATCCATAATATATCAAAATGAAGATAGGAAAGTGTAGAATAAGATTATACCAATTTGGAAGTCCAATGGTTTCCGAAGATGGTCGAAAAATAGCCTCAAAGTTGACTGGTCTGAGTGAAAACTTGAAAACTCGCCGGAAATTGGGTAAACTTTAAACTTTCATAACTTCTTCAATACTCAACAAAATCAAGTGATTCAAAAATAAAAATCATACTTCTTAACGAGACAAAGATAATGATACCTTTTTTTTTTGTGGCTAACTCGCCCTGGTTTGGCCTGAAACCGGCTCGAAAGTGGCTATCTTGGTCTTGAGTTTGCCACTTTCGAGCCATTTTCCGACCAAACCAGAGCGAGTTAGCCGTCGAAAAAGGTACCATTCTCTTTGTCTCGTCGAGAAGTATTATTTTTGTTTTTGAATCACTTGATTTCGTTGAGTATTGAAGAAGTTATGAATATTTAAAGTTTATCCAGTTTCCGGCGAGTTTTCAAGTTTTCACTCGGACCAGTCAACTTTGAGGCTATTTTCCGGCCATCTCCGGCAACCATTGGACTTTCAAATAGGTATAATCTTATTCTACACTTTCCTATCTTCATTTTGATATATTATGGGTCGAATTTGGTTAAGAAACAATTGAGTTACGAAGCTTTGAAAATTGCCCAAACTTCCGGTCAAGAGCTCCGGGACACTTAACGGAGTTTTTAACGGAATGACCAAAATGATGGATGGTGGACAATCTCAGGGACCATTTCTATTGATTTTCAATGTCAGAGACCAAAATGATGTGTTTGATCAATGTTAGAGACCATTTGTGATAAAAACCCTTTAATTAAATACAAGAAAATTGGGGTGATGGCTCCTCTACAAAGTATAAGATTCAGTGGGGTAAAAAGGTATCCTGTTTTATATGGGATTATTTCTGTACATCACAAGGTAAATCAAGAACACAAAATCGGGGTAAATGTCTTCACACAAATCCGATCCAAAACAATTACAAAACCCATAATTAATTCAAGATCAAATCCGGGTTGCACCACCAAGCTGAACACGTCGTTTTCAAGCAAGACTGAATTATTTACTCGTTTTCTAGACACAGTGGCCACAAGTTCTCCACTGCAATCTCTGATTTTGCAGTTTCTTCTCCTAAAACAACCTTCAACTATGAAATCTGGTGCACTATTTGAGCTTGTGGGCCCTCCCATGAACACCTCAGCCGCTTCACTTTTATTACTGCTGCCAAAAAGATTTGATCCACTTTTCATGGCGAAGACTCTGCTGGATTTTGGGTTCTTTCCACATCCATCTTCTCCTCTATATGCATTCCATTGATCTTGCAAGCTCAACATCTGTTCATTACAAAAATGGATTTGAATAAGCTTCCATGTTTCATATGATATAACGAGAAACAAGCGTACTGCTCTGATGATCAACTGATTTAACTCACTTATGTTATAACTCATATAAGTTTGAATTATAATTATTGATATTGGTTACTAAACATGCATACTACAATGAAGAGGAGGATTTGATCACAAATACTTACCTGGGGTTTGAGGGTTAGCAAGGCTCTTCCAGCTCCATCCATGAGGACAAGCCCTCCTCTAACGCAACAGTTCTTCCTTGAATAATTGTCTACTCGAAAAGTTAGAATTCCGCGATCGTCAAACACTGTAAATCCATCAGTTCCCTGGAAACTCATGCTAGATCTCTTCCACACGGTGAGCACAGACGGAGGCACATGAACATCTTCCACCTGATAATGAACCCTTTCTTTGAACGACGCGGCCGGATGTATCCTCGACATGGTTAGCTAGCTAGAGAGAAATGAAAGGTTTCGGAGAACACAAAGAGAATGATAGAGAGGAATATGAGTAGTGACAAATGGTTTAGCTTTGGTTTTGCTGTCTGAAACTTGAGAATAAAACTGTGTCCAAAGATGTGTATATATATAGAGGTAGGATAGGATATATATATATATATATATATATATATATATATATATATAGGGGCTTTATGCAAAGGGATTCCCACTTCTTTTTTTAAATGGGGATTAGGTGTGAGATTCACTCCACATCAAATTTATTTTAAACGTCTATTTTGTAAATCTCGATTTATAGATCATTCTTGCAAAAATTCAATTCAATTCGAAATAATTTGCCTATTTAATTATCAAGATAAAATTTCATTGTTTCTTATATAATAAAGTTTCGTTAATTTTTTTGAACCCAATTAGATGTCTTAAATATTTCTGATTTAACTAATATTTTGTAAGGATGATTTATGAGGTGTAACTTGAAAAATAAACCATTCGGATTGTTAAAGTTCAATGTGATATGAATCCCATAACTAATTCATATTTAAAAAAAAATGAGAATCTCTTTCCTTAAAAACTTCATATATATATATATATATATGGAATTGTTATTAGTACTCTAAAAATCTCATTTAGCATTCCAAACTTTCTATAATTAGAAAGAAAAATACACTTGTGAATGTAGAATGAGATTTTGAGAATGCTAATAACAATTCCTTATATATATACACACACACACACTACGAGAGGACGTATGTACGTGGAAACAGAGAGAGAGAGTTCTGTTGTCTAGCTTAGTGGTAAACACTGCAGTTTTTCGTAGGTTCCCTTTTTTGACGCTGCAATATTCTGTCAGCCTGCTGTTTTCCTTCTATTCTTTTCCGTCATTTTTCATATACAAATTACAAATATTTATATATACAATTTACAAGACTCTTTTACCTCACCAGGGACCAGCCTAGCTACTGTACATGCATTTACAGATTGTTTATATGTTGTGAATTTGTTTTTACTTTATGTTATCGGGTTAATTTGAATTTTTCGTCCAGTAGAATTACATATAATATATGATCGTAATTGATAGTAAAATAATCTATCAGGCCGAATTATCTGACAAATAATATAATTGTGTATTGTACTTTATCTTCATAAGTATAGACATTATATAAAATGTTTTTAAGTTGTAATGTTCGATCTTTTGTTGGGCACATTAAGTTCACGGTCGAGGGTTAGGCCAAGTTATAATGTTTTTGATATACTTAGAATACAGCCCATGTTACATTATAAGACATATTAATTTTATCGTTCATTTTTATTATACTACGTAAAATAATACATCACGTAATTTATGTTAATGAAGGTTATAAAAATTTCTCACGAGGCCAAACTGACTCGTTTGCTTTACAAGTCATGATTACTATAAAACCTCGATCAATCTGGCTAGGATTAATGGACGCCATGAAGAGATTTAATTCAAACAATGAGCAGCAAGTATATTTGATGCTCACTAGCCCAAACTTCCTGCATGCATGTGAGTCCAATTGTCGGCATACTGAAACTTTTGACCAAACATTCCCATTGTATATTTCAATTGGGGATATTATATAAGCTCATCCTATTTGCCAATCTATACGACCAAATTATTCGAAAGCAAGAACATTTTCGTACGGTTTAGTTGGGAAAAAAAAAAAAGGGATTTCCTTTTGACATGTTGTGTGTCGTGATTCATTATGGGGTGCTATCCACACCCATCTTTTACCTTCGACACATTTTCTATTAATTTTTGTTATTATGTTCTTTTCATTTCATTCGATTTGAGGGCTAAAAATTGAGAATGGTGTGTGAATAACACCCCCCATTTATTATAAGGAAAACTAACAAAAAGTTCAAAAAAAACTTTAGTTTTAATGAAAAATGACAAATAAAGGTTAGTGAATAGTACCAGAAAAAGGTAAAAATGTGGTTTTTCATTAAAAGTGAACAGTATCGGGAGTGTTTCATTAAAACTCTCTTTATTATATGTAGTTTTTTTTCTTTTTTTGAAAACCCCTTTATTATATGTAGTTAGGCGATTAATTGGCCATGAAAAACTCTTGAAAAAGAACTAATCACCATGGGAAATAGTCCATAAGGAATTTGTTTGATCAAGGGAATGAAAATGTAAGATTGGACTGACAGATGGATAAATAGTAAAAGGGGGAACATATACTGGGCACCGTTAGTGCCAATTAATTAATATATCATCGATGGTTTAGAGATTCTTAATTAAGCAAGTTGCTAGTGCCCATTGTTTTGAGTGACTAAAGCACTAACAAATCACTATAACGTGTTGAACGCGGGTTCATATTTTATCCATCCAAAGAATTGCCACTTTTCTAAAATTGTTAATTAATTTTGATTTTCATTATACATCATTGACACAACAGAAGTAATAGGTTAAAGTGGGATCACCGTTAGATATAGTTGGTATGCCAGAGAATTGAAAGAAATTATCATTTTGATTGGGGAGGGGCTTGGAAAACCGAAAATCGAGAAAAACCGAGTAGAATATCAAAACCGAAAAAACCCGAACCGAATCGAGAACTAGTGGTTGTTTCGATTTTGATTTTGGTGGTTTAAAACCGAACTGAATTGGATGAGATATAAAGTAATACTTTTTTTATATTTATGTTGAATATTCATTTTCCAAGTCGGCCATTAGACTAACTTCAATTCAAGCGTAGCTATCTTATATTTGATATTTCAATCCAAGCCCATTTCTTAAATCTCCACATTTTTTTCTTCATTTTCTCTCCAATTTCTAGGTTTAAAAAATAAAAATTTGAAGAAAAACGAAATCGAACAAAAAAAAAACTAAACTGAAACAATTCGGTTTCTACTTTACAAATTGCAAGAACTGAACCGAATCTAACTGAATAGTAATTTCAAGTTGGTTTTTTATTTTGGCTAAAAACCGAACCAAAATGAACTAAACCCACCCCTAATTTTGACTCACTAAATGTTATTAAATTCCCAAAATTCATCGTATGTTGTGGGAGACTAGTTTGATTCATATCTCGTCGTTCCCTTTCCGAAAAGATATCTTGATTTAGAAACAAACTTATAAACTCCAAAAACATGGTTAATAGTAAAAGACACTAGCAATCTAGAAATCATTATTCATGCCAAAACTCACCAATCTAAGATGTTGTTCCAGTTCTACATCAACTATGGTTAACAAGAACTTTTGTATTTAGAAACACAAAACTAATCACATTGTTGACATTCTTTTTGAAAAATAGACGTTATCATTATGTAGGAATATTTTGTACTAGAATATTTATAAAAAACTAATGTTTGTTAATTTTATCTCCCTTATTTTTCATCATGTACGTGTACAACAATAACAAAAAGGGAGCCTCTCAAATGGAAGCCGACATCCATTAAAACAAAAGGATCAAGTTAGGTGATAAGCAGCCATCGATCTATATGTACCCCATGCACATAAATTGGGGTTCTCTCCAATGATCCCGTCCACTAATATTTACTTTAATTTAATCAGGCATCCTTGTCATCTATATAAGAAAGCGAGAATGCTGATGAACAGTGCAGTACAGTGGAGATCAAATTTTCTTACCAATTTACCTTTGCATAATTTGAAATATGATTTTGGGCAGGTTTTGCATTTTTTTGGCTGAGGGGCAGTTTGGTCCAATTTTTTTGTCAAATTGGATGACACCAAATTTTTTTTCTCATGTGTAAAGAATAAAAAAATGAAAGGAATGAGAGAAAATAATAAACAAATGACAAAGTTGATGGTGCCCACGTGATATAAAAAAGGTCTTTCACACGCAGATAATAATATGATTAAATAAGTTGTCAAATGATTTTTTTTTTATGTAACAAACTGTATAATCTACACTAAGAGGAGGGGGTGGGCTTACTTTCACAATGGACTAGCAATAATGTGATTCGATCAGTTGTTTATTAAATATTATTTTCTCTATTTTTAAACACGTTCAAAACATTGTAAGAAGCGTGTAATGCCGGTTATAAAAAAGGTTTTTCGCACGCGGATAATAATGTGATTAAATTAATTGTCAAATGATTTTTTTTAAACAAACGATATTATTTACACTAAGGGGGAGGGGGAGGGGGTGAGTTTGGCCTCTCAATGGCTAGCAATAATGTGATTCAATCAATTGTTTATTAAATATTATTTTCTCTATTCTTAATGTAAATTCTATAGAGACTGATTTTATTATGTGAATTCAGCTATTTTAAGTGGTTTATGAGAGGTTACTTCTTATATTTAAAACGTGTAAGTCACGTTGGTGTCACCAAGCTTCAACAAAAATATTTGGACAAAAATGCCCCCAAGACAAAAAAATTCAAAGGCATCCCATGCCGGTTATAAAAAAGGTCTTTCACACGCGGATAATAATGTGATTAAATAAATTGTCAAATAATTGATTTTTTTTTTTTTTAACAAACGATATTATCTACACTAAGGGGAGGAGGTGAGCTTAACCTCACAATGGGCTAGCAATAATGTGATCCGATCAGTTGTTTATTAAATATTATTTTTTCTATTTTTAAACACGTTCAAAACATTCTAAGAAGCGTGTGATACCGGTTATAAAAAAGGTCTTTCGCATGCGAATAATAATGTGATTAAATTAATTGTCAAATGATTATTTTTTTTTTTAAACAAATGATATTATCTACACTAAAGGGGAGGAGGTGAGTTTGGCCTCACAATGACTAGCAATAATGTGATTCAATCAATTGTTTATTAAATATTATTTTCTCTATTCTTATTGTAAATTCTATAGAGACCGATTTTATTATGTGAATTCAACCCCTTTAATTGGTTTATGAGAGGTTACTTCTAGCATGATCTAAGATGATTCATTTTAAATATTTGACTTTCCTTTTGTCAATTTACGCATATAAATACATTTAAAACATGTAAGTCGCGTGTAGCACGTTGTGATTCAAAAAATATCTTCTGCACGCGCATGACCGCGTGCATGAAGGCTAGTATTGTTTTTTTATTTTTTTATTTTTTTTTGAGTACATCGATATTTTTACACTAGGGGGAGGGGGAGTTCGGCTAAGCCACACAATGGGCAACCTAATTTGGTATCGAATTTGCCATCCACGAGATTCGAACCTAAAACCTCTCACTTCCAAGTGAAGAAGAATACCACCAGATCGTATTACTGAGTGGCAAAATGGTAGTGGTGGGCTACCACTTCGAGCCGTTATATTCACTGTAATGGTAGACTTTCCTTAAGAAATTTGTTTATATGCTGAAATTCGAACTCCTAACCTTCCGAAGGCAGGCAACCATCAATGAGATAAAGAAGAAGATGATGATGTCTTTTTACTGAGTATATAGCATGTGTTTAAATAGGGTCAATTATTTCACCAACTTTTAAACGGAGTAAAGTTTTACATATTCTGAAAAAGTCAATTACAAAGCAAAAAGGTATGAATACAAAAGCTAGAATTCACAACCTCATCAAACTGTGCTATGATTTTGAAAAGTTGAGTGTACATATGTAGAGAATTGATTTTTTGCACACACATTTTCCCTCTTTTTTATACATTTATGTTTATTTTTTGTCTTCTTTTTGAATAAATAAAAAAAATTAAATAACATAAATAAATAACTAGGAATTTGCAGAAAGAGGAAAAATGTGTGCGAATATCCGTTTATGTATATATGTACCAGGCACCACATAACATACTTATGGATCATGCATTCTTTATTATATCTCTCACACAGATTTTAAAGTTTGGTATCTTGAATAAGTTTGCTACAAATTGTATATCAATCACAGCACTGAACACATCTTGGTGAGAGTGAATATCAAATCGGGAAAAGAAGAGATTTTGCATGTGCTTTACTTTTTATATTGTTAATTGGTTTTATAATTTAACTTCAACTTTCTTCATGGTATCAAAGTAGGTTGGCACACGTGTAAAGCCTAATAGCCACAAGCATTCTACGTTACCCAATTTGTATTGTCTACGTGTTAAACTTGAAAACTCGTTGCACGTGAGGGGGTGTGTGAGAATGTGAGTACAAAGTTCCACGTTGGTGAGAAACCAAACCATGCAAGAACTTATACAAAATTGAGCTACTTCACATATTGTCAATTGTTTAATGGTGAAACCTCAACTAACTTAATAGATATAATTCGAATAATTATACTTCAAATCAAATGACACTTTCCGTCATCTTTTACGTGCATGCATGGCATATTGTCGGAATTAATTTCTGTCCCGTCATGACCAGAAATCCCCGAATTCACGCTCCTGGTAATGAAATAGTGGATATATGACTATGCAGACACAGAAATTGAAAAGGGTTGGATCAATTCCTCCTCTAATTAAGATTAAAATAATATATTGTACGTGCAAACACGAAATATATGAATGTTTATATAAAATGTTGACGTGAGTGGCCTAATTAGAAATTAACATTAATATAATCCAGGAAAACTCAAAAGCTACACGACATTAGGTTGAGTTGGATCATCGTCTTCTTCAAATACGGCAACAGATTAAAGCAACAAAATAAATAAACGTGGATTAAGACTGAGGATGCAATAGTGGCTTAAGGATAACGATTAACGACGTTTCACAATTCATTAGTGGATAATATATACAAATTATTATTAAACTAAATATAACTGTTCGTGGTCTGACATAAAATATAGTACAAGAGCAGCCTTCTATCTATTTGAAGGAGGTGACTGGGGTGAGAATTTTTTTTAGTAGTGCCCCATTATGTAAATTAAACCATTATCTGACTAAGTTATAAGGATAGCTGCAGCGCAGGTTGCACAACTACTGATCGAGACATGCACCACATCGTGTTAATTTGTAAACCGAGAAGGACTTTCATGGGTACACATTATGCTAGAACTGAGGCTTTCGTGTTTATGATATAATGTCATCATCTCCTTTTAGGCTATAACTTGCAATCCCGTATGAACTTGTGTTGTTTTGCTTATCGTTTTCATTAATCGACTTTAGATCATTATTCCCACTTTGGTAGTGATGTTGATGGGAGAGTGAGAAGAGTATATATGCTAGTCATGACATTACCTAAAGTGAGAAGCGTGCAACTTTTAATTTGACTTGCTTCTCCACAACCATGCTGACATTTAGATTATTCCAGTAATTAATTAAGCAAATCCTTTTTACGGGAAATGAAAGGAGAGGAATGTCTTACGATGGATAATGTTGTTAAATCTCATGCACACACTTTCAAAAATAACTTCATAACACACAGCCACATATACATAACCCCAATATATAATTGGCATTATCCCTAATGAGAATATATACTAAACTTAATGATGAAATGAGTGGGGACAATTAAACTGGTGGCAGCAATCTCCTTTCGTTGTCCGATCTCTATATAGTATAATTACTTTGAAAGGAACCTGACTATAGTGTGATAGGGATCGGATGGACAAAGGAATCTATTACGTTTGTCAATATATTTCGTATTCTTCACTTCAAATTGAATATTTTATAATTTTTTGCACCCACTGGTGTATTTCAAAAGACTAAACGATGAGTGTTAAAATTCATAAATCTTTCTCTTGATCGATCTTTCTCGAACATACAAAGCACGACATAAGCTAGGTAGCCTAATTAATTAAGGACATCACCTAACAAAATAGTTAACTAATTAAAATTTGCAAGGGCACTCGCCACTTACTGTATATTATCAATACGGTCTTAGTCATCCCATTATTATTCATTAATTATCTTCAGATATGTAAGCATCAATAACGTCCGTTAGCACCAAGATTAGTATTGCGGTTTGTTTTTTAAAGAAATAAAAGGTACAATGTTGTTTTTTCCTATGGTCAGAGCATAAACTAATGGGGCAATACCACCTACCCTAACTTTATAAGAGGACTCTAACTTTTTTTTTATAGATAAAGTATGATATTCATTGATAGGAAATTGAATACGTACATCAAGATAGGGTGTAAATAGTGGGCCTCGATAAAAACCTTGTCGGGGCTTTCAACCCAGTCTGAGGGAAAAAGAGCGTCCTGCACCATAAGAGATTACATATGATTACTATCCTCAATTAGAAGGTCTATTATTAAATCAGGAGCTTCCTCGAACCAAACTACCGGTGTAGCAAGGGATAAACCCAACCTAGCCAATCGGTGTGCCACCTTATTCGTCGATCGTCGGCCAAAAGTAAACTTGCATTGAGGAAATCCATTTAAAATCTGTCTAGTATCTACAACAATGTGCCCATAAGAAGATGAATCCTCTAGGCCTTTATTTTGAAGTGTTGTGATCACCATATGGGCCCCCCTTCAACTTCCACGTGTGTAGTCTGCTGGTGTTGTAAGAACATCCCTGCTTCCTTTGCTGCCATAATTTCTGCCAACAATGGAGAATCGATTCCCTCAACCCTCATTGCTAAAGCAGCCATGAATTCTCCTTTGTTGTTCCGTATCACTACCCCCACTCCTCCAACTTCTAACTGTTCATCCCATGCCGCATCAAAATTACTTTTAATCCACCCTATTTCCGGTGGCTTCCATGGCTGCTCCATGACCACCTTGGTGTTCTTCCACACCTCATGCCATTTATGGAACTCATCCAGCCATGTCTACACTTTACAATGCATTTTCGGAGGCTCCAGAGCCTTTCCCTTCCACAACATTTCATTACGTTATGTCCATATGCACCAAATTAAAACCATTACCAAATCAAAACTCTCCCTCGACATCAAACCTGCAAGGGTCACTATCCATTCCATCAAACGTTGCCACCTATCCCCTTGGCTTCTGATTCCCAATGGACTAGAAAACCACATCGCCATCGCACGTGGACAAAACCTCACCACATGGTCAATCGTTTCCGCCTCCCCGTCACAAAACAAACACGTTGTCGAAATATTTAACTTCTTTTTCCTCAAATTGTCCCTTGTCGGAACTGCATTCATACAGCAACGCCAAACACAAATTTTCACCTTACCCGGCACTTAAGCTCTCCAAATCGCTTTCCACAGAAACTTGATCTTCGAAACCATAATCGAACTATTAGGTTCATTCCTACTAACTTCCCCACAAGACCATGCCAGATGGTAAGCACTCCTCGTTGTAAATTTTCCCTTTGACTCCGCAGTCCAAATTAAAACAGCATCTGTCTTGAATAAGCTAAGAGGAATGCTCTTGATCAGTGTTATCTCTTCCTCGACAAATAGATTATGTATTGCTTCCCAGTTCCACGACGGGCTTCCTTCCTCAGTAAGCAACATGCTAACCTTGGCATTGTGGTCTATTCCCAATGGTATGGGGCTAAGAACTTTAAAGAAATTCTGTATGGGCAGCCAACTATCTCCCCAAATATGAATCTTTGAACCATCACCAATCCTCCACCGCGCCCTCTTCGGATTACTGTACGGGCAACCGTAATGCTACGCCAACAAAAAGACGAATTCTGTTTAACTTGGGCATATAAGAAATATGTTTGAGGATAGTACTTAGCATTAAAGAGCCGAGCTACAAGTGACAATGGTTGTTGTAGTAGCCTCCATCCCTGTTTTGCTAGCAACGCAAGATTGAAAGCATATAGATCCTTGAAACCCAACCCACATTCACTCTTTGGCTTACATAATTTCCTCCACTGACACCAATGTATACTTCTTCGATCATGTTGTCTCCCCCACCAAAATTTAGCTACCATTTGATTTAATTCATCACAAAGGGACTTTGGTAACAGAAAGGTTTGCATGGTATACAATGGCACCGATTGAGCAACGCCCTTAATCAAAATTTCTTTTCCTGCATACTCAAAATACTCCCTCGCCAACCATTAAGCTTTTTCCAAAGTCTATCCTTAATGTAGGCAAACGCTTCTTTCTTCACCTTCCCCACAAAGACCAGAAGCCCCAAGTACCGATCATGGTATTTCACTCGGGCCATGCCCAAACAATTCGCTAGTAGCTGTCCATCATAATCAGTAAGGTTTCCACTAAACGCCACACAACTCTTCAAGTAGTTAATAGCTTGGCCGGATGCGTCTTCGTACGTTTTTAATAACTGTTTCACTTGTATACATTCATGAAGAGTGCTAAGAGCAAATATGAAGCTGTCGTCTGCAAATAATAAGTGGTGCATACTCGGTGCCTCTTTACAGACTTTAACCCCATAATTCTTCCCATTCTCTCCCAAGCATAAAAAAGTGCAGATAAACCCTCCGCACATAAAACGAACAGAAATGGCGAAAAAGGATCACCTTGTCGAATTCCCCGTTTTGGATAAACATATCCCACAGGCTGCCCATTTAATTTAAAAGAATACATCACAGTTAAGACACACATCATTATCAGATTGATCCATGCCTCGGCAAAACCCAATTATCTCATCATTTGCTCCAAGAAACTCCATTCGATACGATCATAGGCCTTACTAATATCCAGTTTGAGTGCCATAATGCCATCCCACCCACCGGACTTCTTATGCATATAACGGGCAATTTCAGATGCAACCAAACTATTATCTGAGATTAATCTGCTTGGAACAAAGGCACTTTGTGATGGAGAAATAATTTCCGACAAAATCCTTTTCAAACGGTTGGTGAGTACTTTAGAGCAAACTTTATAAATTACATTGCGCAAACTAATTGGGCGCAGTTGTGTCATCACAGTAGGGTCTTTGTTCTTCGGAATTAAAGTGACATGAGTGTAGTTTATTTTCCGCAACATAATTCCAGAAGATAATAACGATCTTACCCCATTACAAACGTCGTCTCCAACAATTTCCCAATGCTTTTGATAGAAACCTGGAGACATTCCATCCGGTCCTGGGGCTTTCGTAGGATGCATTTGAAACAAAGCAAACTTTATCTCATCATTGGAAAACGGAAGGAGAAGTTCCTCATTCATACTCTCCGATACTCTTGGTGTAACATATTCCAGTATTTCGTCACACATAATAGGTCCCTGGGAATCAAATAATTTCGAAAAGTACTGCACAATTATGTTCTCCATACCTGTTTTATCCTCCCTCCATCTACCTTCCTCGTCAAACAACCCAAATAAGCAATTAGCTCTTCGTCTTCGATTTGCTTTTTGATGAAAGAAACGAGTATTTTGGTCTCCAAGATTTAGCCAATTATCCTTCGATCTTTGTCTCCAGAACGCTTCCTCCTGTGCAAGTAAAGAGTGGAGTTTCGTATACAAATCCCGCCTCTGTGCAATTGTAGTTCCCGTAAAAGGTTGGCCAAATAAAGTATTCAATTGATCCTCCGTTGCTTTGACGTCCCTTGGAAGTGTCCCTTCGGAATTCTTTGCCCACTGGAGTAATTGGATTCTTGTGGATTTAATCTTTTCTGTAACCTGATACATGGGAGACCCGTTGAAATACATTGGAGACCCGTTGAAAAGTGCTTTAAAAGAGGATGCATATGTTTCAAATTCACATGTTCTCTTTTCAATCAAGAAAATAAAAAGAAAATCCTTTCACTTATTTATGTTTTTTGTGAGAAATTCTTTATCTCACACACTTAGTTAATCATCGTAATTAACTTTTGAGTTAAGTTTGGTTAACTACAAAACCTTTAAGAGTGATTCTAAATTTTCTGGAGTAAAAACCCTGGGGGGTGATTCCAAATTAGAACCTTTTAAAACATTCCAAAAAACTATTTAACGTTTTGAAAAGTGAACATTTGTTAGGTCTACTAACATTAAGTAATGATTAAAGCGGTTTTTACTCTCAATTCATTTATGAAGCTTTGAATTTCCAAATCGACGCAATTTAATTAGCCAAGCAAATTTACAGCTTAACTTGGCTAAAATGAGTCAATTTGGAGAATTAGAGCTCCAAAGAAGACGATTAATTAGTAGAGAACAACTTTTATATTTGTCCACCTCATCATCTGATGCTAGAAACATAATCACTTGATGTTGGTAAGATCATCACTTAACGCCAGTGACCTATCAATCGTCTAATTCATAAAACATACACTAGATAGTTATTTAAAATGTTTTAAAAGATTAAGACTATTTGGAATCACTCTAAAAGATTGGGTAGTTATCTGTACTCAACTCTTTTTAAAAAGGAAAAAAATAAAATTCCCCTGCAAGGCGATTTCATCAATTTAGAGTATATAAAGAATATATACGCTTAGCTATATATTTTTCACTTGGGATAGTGCTATTTACACTCTCATTTTTACCTTAGTTTCTGGTCATTAATCTTCTTCAATTCATTCGATCCGACAACCAAAAATTAAAGGGTACGTGAGAAATAAAATGAGATGTGGATAGCACCACCCTTTAGTTTATACTAGCAGTCTTTAAATTCATGCCCTAAACACCTTTACATTGGGGAAATTAGGGTTTCTGCATACAATCAAGTTTTACTTATGAAGCGCACATTCTATGTCACAAAACTAGTTACTTGGCGAGAAATTTTTCATTGTGCCCAGAATACGGAACGTGTCCTTATATAAGTGGAGGGCAGTTTTATTTTTTAAGTTATTAATTTTTTAACATAAGTATTCCACCACTTATATAGTGATACGTGCTGTACCGCTTTATATTTCAAGCACATTGAAGAAAAAAAAAATCTTTCTTGGCATCCGTGTTCAGCAAAAATTAATGCAGGCATGGCTACATATTATGATAAACTTGAAACGGTTCGTTTTATGTTATTGGACTAGCTCTCATAATTTTTATGTTTGGTTTTGGATGGTTTTTTAGCTATTTGTTGTAGGGGTGGGCAAACGGTCCTGGACCCGCGGGTCGGGTTGGGACGGGTACGAGACAGGTCCAAAAATTCAAAATACAAAACGGGACAGGTCTACGAAATTAGCGAGGTGGGGCGGGGCGGGGCGGGTCCAAATATAAGAAGGAACGGGCCCCCAGCCCGGCCCGTTTGTAGGATGG
This sequence comes from Heteromeles arbutifolia, assembly GCA_024362995.1. Lineage (NCBI taxonomy): Eukaryota > Viridiplantae > Streptophyta > Magnoliopsida > Rosales > Rosaceae > Heteromeles > Heteromeles arbutifolia. The sequence goes on along the minus strand of JANCRC010000017.1, from coordinate 9,410,109 downwards.
GATAAGGAATTGGATTAATATGAATTAATAAAATCCAAAACTCTCCAGCGGTGAATTGTTTTTTCCTCTCATTTGACATTCAATCTCCCATTCTCCCATTCATTCATGACTTGAGCTTCCGTCTAGTCCTCGGCAGCAGCCATCCATCACCATCTTTTTTACGAATTGCGACCACCATCAACATTCACCATCACCATCTTGTTGGCAAATTGCGATCACCATCATCATCATGTCTCCTAATAACGACCACCCCATCACGCCATTGAGAACAACACCATCATCATGCGAATCAAAACCGGCCACCATCATCTCATCGCCTCCCAATTTAAGGTAATATAGTTTCTGAACTCTTAATTGTTAATTCTTTGGTTAATTTTCTGGGTTTAGGGAATTAGGGTTATCTGCAATTTTTTATTCTCGCTGATCAATTTTCTAGATTTAGGAATTTATGGTTTTCTGCGATCTCCGACTTTATTGGGCATTTTTTAAATGTTCGAATTGGGCATTTCTTAATGTTTGAATTGGGAATTTATGTATTGTGTAAATTTGCAAACATGCTAAACGTGCAAAGGATCATGTTGGCTCAAATGTTTTTTTATTTTTTATTTTATGTATTGTGTAAATTTGTTGACATGGTGAAATCTGAAGTTTTTAACTCAAAAATTTTGTTATGGTTGTACTTTCAAATTGCTTGTGATTAAATTAATTTCCGTTGTGCCTTTTAACCCTAAAACTAGCACTAATTGTGATTAAATTAGTACCTCTTGGTTCCTATTATTATATGTTGTAGAGATGGGATATTGGTTGAGATTTTTGGTGTATGACTGAGTTTTGAATTTGGCAGCCATCTCGTAATCTGATGTTTGAGTTTCGAATTTGGTTTCCAATAATTTGTTCTAACAAAAAAAAAAAGTAATTGGACCCGTGGACCCGTCTCAAACCATTAACGGGCCGGGTTAGGTTCGGTTTCTAAGTTCAAAATTCTTACACTTGCCCTGCCCCGCCCCGTTACATTTTAGAACCGGTCCGGTCCTATCCTTCCAAAATTGGGCCCGACCCGGCCCGTGCCTGTAACAGTCCGTTCCGAAATGAAGTATCTTTTTATATGAAATGACGTTTTTACCCTTGCGGGGGTGTGAGAGTGGGTGAGTTGGAATAATGTTTTTTTTTTTATAAGGGTACCCATATTTTGGATTCTATGTGGATAGGATTGGATGAGAACTAAAAATACACACACACACACACACTCATCTACACATGTGCACCCTCCCATTTCACCAGTTTCTCTCCTTCATCTTCTCGACTCTTCTTCTTTTTTCCCTGCAACCATACGGACGATGCCATACTCCTTGATCTGGTCACGGATCAAAGCCCTAAGTGTCATATTCTTAACCCTAGTGACCTGGTGATCACAACCATACCTTTAGTTTAAGCTCAAACCCTCAAAAACCTCAGAACCCGTGAAGCACTGAGAGGATACTGTTTATGTACTTGAAAACCGTGACGTTTTAGATTATTCTGAGATCATAGGGAGGCTTAGAATGACCTTGTAAAGCTCGGAGGACAAAATTGGAGGCTTCTGGACGTCGGGATCACAAGTTCGGGGGTTGGCCGGATTTCTTGGTTTTGCTCCGGCGAGTTTCAGTCGAGTTTTGGGATTTTAACAGGTATAAACCTCTTCTCCTTGTCCTAAGGTTCATTTTGGTGTAAATTTCGTGAAATTTGGTTGAGAATTGAGCTAGAAAATAGGATTGGAAGATTTACCCAGTTTTCGGCGACGCAGCGGCACTGGCACCGGTCGCCGGCGAACTGAGGAAAAAGGTGACAGAATATTTCGTCAAAGTTGACGGAATATTCCTAACGGAAGGTAACGACATCAGTTAACCTTAACGGAATATTCTAGGGATTTAACGGAATATTCCTTAACGACGTTAAGGTTCCGTCAGCGTGCACGGCACGTGGCCGCGCATGGGCGGCGAGTGTTGCCTTGCCTTGGCCAGCGCGTAAGGGGGCGTGGGACTTCCACAAATTAATTTTAAAATATGGGGGTGTTCGTGGGATTGAGTAGAGTATGTTGGTATATTTAAACACCCCAATTGAGCAATGTATGAGAAGTTATTATCTAATTAGGTTATGTGCGTAATTAACGATTGTATAGTTGTTTCGCATATAGGTGAGACGTATCCTGAGGACGAGCGCAACCACACGAGGCTCGGGGGCTATGACCCGTCTACTTATCAGTGAGTGGGCTTTTGTTTTCAGTATATATATATATATATACACACACACTTGGTTGATTCCCAGAAATACGTTTTAAAATGATTTTATGAAATTGAATGCCATGTCGAATGCCATATATATTTATTGCTATGTTTATATGATTATATGTTGAGGCACTGCGGGCGCCAGGTAAGTCAGGTAAGTATGTACTTCTGTTATGATGATTGTGGTGATATCGATGAGATTAGTATATGGCTCATTTACCTGCACATCGGGGTTTGTGCTCCGCCAGAGTAGGGCTTAGCCTTCACGTGATCGTTCACCTCCCGCACCGTACGCTCACCTTGGATCCAAGGCAGGTGCCAGCCTGTCATACAGACCACATTAGGTGGTTACGACTCATAGGTGACCCGCGATTCGTCGCCAACCTTCACGTGATCGTAGCACAGAGCATTTTATATATATACCCAGCTTGTCGTACAGATCACTATAGGTGGTTCCAACATGGGTGCAAGTTATTGATTGGGAGATGAATTGAAGATTTGGTTGAGGAGCCATAGATTCAGCCGTACAAGTCACTAGAGGTGACTCTGGCTGACCTATATACATTGCCGGCATGATATGCATTGAGATATCACCTAATTGATTTTGATGATAATTGTTACGTGCTTGATATTGAATATGGTTCATTCAAACATGGCAATATTTGAATGATGGTTTTCCAGTGATAGTACGTGTATATATATATATATATATATATATATATATATATATATATATATATATATTTTCTGGGAAGTATACATGTTGTACAGAGAGGGTTACAACTTTTGTATCGAAGTGATTTTGGTAAAGCTTTGTTTTTGCCCACTCACACTTTTGTTTTGCGCCCCTCCAGGTATTAGATAGCGTTGGTGGCAAGTGAGGTTTCAAGGCATATCTGACAGTGCACTATCCATGTAAATATTATGGCTTTCCTGTTTATGTTTTTCTGGACTGGACCTAGGATGCTCAAACTTTGTAAATTATGCTGTTAACTTTCACACTCTTTTATGATCTTGTATCACTAGTCCTTTTTTTCTAGTGCCTATTATCTATATTTATTCTTCCGCACTGGGCACATGGCTACGTCACGCTCACGTGAAAGCCAGCACGTCCCGATATTCGAATCGGTGTGTGTCAGTTTGGTATCAGAGCCTAGGTTTGGCAATCATGTGTACTTAGTGAATATTCTAACTATTTTTGGTGTCTTCTGTCATAATTATGCCGCCTCGACGAGAGCCACGTCCAATTTCTGAGCCTAGTTTCCCTAATATAGCTCAATTAGGGGAAGGTATCGCTAATGCTATTCAGTTGACGTTTCGACCTCCCTAGATGACTCATCTGGAAACTGTTTATAATATGAAGTTGAATACTTTTGTGGGTAATGAAGGGCACGAAGGTGCTGAGAAATGGTTGAATCATGTTGATAAGACCTTTAGATTGATGCAAAGTCAGGGGAGTTTACCTGCAGACAGATGGGTTGAGATGGTCTCATGGTTTTTGGGTAAAGAACCAGCGTCTTGGTGGGAACAGTCGGCTGAGGAGTTGTCTCGAGAGGAGACTGCAGATTGGGAAATATTTAAGCAGTTGTTTCATAAGAGATTCATTACTCATGCGTACATTGACAATAAGAAACAGGAGTTTACAACTTTGAAGCAAAAGAAGATGTCTGCTAACGAGTACTATAGGAAGTTTATAGACTTGTCTAGATGTCACCATGAGGTGGCAATGAATCCAGCGGAGATGCTTCGTCGATTCAAGTTGGGTACTCGTAAGAAGTGGCGTACTTTGGCTACCGGGATTCCCTGTTCGACCTATCATGTGTTTTATGAGATTCTGCTGCAGATTGAAGATTCTGAGAACTTGCCTAGTAACAGTGATGAGGAAGAAAAAGATGATTCCAAGAAGAATGGTAAAGGCAAAGGTTTAGTGTCATAGGGGCCTAGAAAGACGCAAAGTTTTAAGAAGAGTTGGACTAGTTCGAGTTCATCCAGTGGAGGATTTAGTTCCACAGGCCAGCGCAGAGGTGGTAGATTTACTGGTGGGTCACGTTTTCAGAGGCAGCGGGATGTTGGTGGTTCTGGTGGTTCAGGAATTCCTTTTTGTCGGAGGTGTAATAGCCGACATGCCGACGAGTGTAGGCAGGGTACTCGAGGATGTTTTACCTATGGACAGTTTGGTCATCGAGCAGCTAATTGTCCATAGAGTCAACAGAGGCCACATATGCCTTCCTTCCCAGCACCAGTGCCGAGTCAGTAGGCTCCAGCATCGAGTGGTTATGGTCAGCTGAGTCGGGGGAGCACTTATCATTATTAGGGTGATGTTGTGCCATATCCAGCAGCGCCGTATCCCTATTCCCAGGATCCATATTATTTTAGTGGCTATCAAGATGGATATCCTCAGTATTCTGGAGGATATGCTCCGTATCCACCCTATTCAGCAGGTGGATCACAGTGGTATTCAGGTGTGCAGCCGTAGCAAGGTGAGGTTACCTCGAGTAGCGTGGGTACTTCAATACAGACTAGTCATTTGGGACAGAGTAGTGGTACACCTGGGCGTAGTGGCCAGTCTAGCAAAGGACGATGGGGACGTCAGCCGACCCAGGGACGTATTCATAATCTTTCAGTGCAGGACACTCAGAACAACCCTGATTTGATAATGGGTACGTTAAATGTTCTTGGACATTTTGCTAAAGTATTGATTGACTGTGGTGCTACCCATTCAATTATTTCTCATACATTTGCTCAATTGACGCAACCTAATCCCACACCTCTTAGTTATGAGATAGAGTTTTCTATGCCTAGAGGTGAGACGTGCCAGGTAGGGTGGATGTATCCAGGATGCCCTGTGTTAGTGGAAGATGTAGTTATGCCCACTAACCTTATTCCGTTAGATCTTGCTGAATTTGATGTTATTTTGGGCACTGATTGGTTATATTATAATTGAGCCAACATTGATTGTTATGAGAAGAAAGTTACGTTTCTACGACTGGGCTTACCAGTGGTTACATTTGTTGGTGAGCCTAGTAGCGTAAGGCATGGTGTCATTTCAGCTGTAAGAGCCAAGAAATTATTACAGAAGGGTTGTCGGGGGTATCTGGCACATGTGGTACTGAATGATGATGTTGCTAGCAGAGTGGAGGATCTTAGAGTGGTTAGACATTTCCCAGATGTTTTTCCTGACAATTTGCCTGGATTGCTGCTAGATCGAGACGTTGAGTTCACCATTGATTTGTTGCCAGGTACCGACCCTATATCTTTGACTCCCTATCATATGGCTCTTGCAGAATTAAAAGAATTGAAAATTCAGCTGCAAGAATTATTAGATAAAGGCTTTATTTAGCCTAGTACTTCACCCTGGGGAGCTCCAGTTTTATTTGTGCGGAAGAATGATGGTACTTTAAGGCTGTGCATAGACTATAGGCAGTTGAATCAGGTAACGGTTAAAAATCGTTGTCCATTGCCGCGTATTGATGATTTGTTTGATCAGCTGCAAGGAGCTTGTGTGTTTTCGAAGATTGACTTGAGGTCTGGGTATTATCAGCTAAAGATTAGGAATGATGATGTTCCTAAGACGGTGTTTCGAACCCGTTATGGTCACTATGAGTTTTTAGTGATGCCATTTGGGTTGACTAACGCTCCTGCTGCTTTCATGGATATGATGAACAGAGTATTTAAGTAGTACTTAGACCGATTTGTTATTGTTTTTATCGATGACATTTTGGTTTATTCTAAATCTAAAGCAGAGCATGTGCAACATCTCAGTTTGGTGCTGAAAAGGTTGAGGGAGTGTAGACTTTATGCCAAGTTCAGTAAATGCCAATTCTAGTTGAATCAGGTGGCATTTTTGGGACACGTCATTTCAGCTCAGGGTATTCAAGTGGATCCCCAGAAAGTGGCAACAATAGAGAATTGGGAGCAACCACGAACTGTCTCGGAGGTACGTAGTTTCTTAGGTTTAGCAGGGTATTACAGACGGTTTGTTCAGGATTTTTCAGAGATTGCATTGCCACTTACTAAGTTAACAAGGAAAAATGTTAAATTTGAGTGAGATGATAGTTGTGAACGGAGTTTCCAGCAGCTGAAATATTGTCTTACTCAGGCACCAGTGTTAGCACTTCTTGATGACAGTGGTAATTTCGAGATTTATAGTGATGCTTCATTAAATGGTTTGGGCTGTGTGTTGATGTAGCATGGCAAGGTGATTACATATGCTTCGAGACAATTAAAACAGCATAAAATGAACTATCCTACTCATGATTTGGAGTTAGCGGCGATTGTTTTTGCATTAAAAATCTGGAGGCATTATCTTTATGGTGAGAAATGTAAGATTTTCACAGACCATAAAAGTCTCCAGTATTTGTTTACCCAGAGGGATTTGAATCTTCGTCAGCAGAAGTGGATAGAACTGCTAAGTGATTATGATTGTACGATTGAATATCATCCAGGTCGCGCAAATGTAGTAGCTGATGCACTTAGCCGGAAATCTCAGGGCAGGATTAATGCTATTCACGCGAGCCGTGTTCCTCTTTTGGCAGAGTTGAGATCGACTGGAGTGAAGCTAGTTATGGAAGAATCAGAGAATAATGATCAAGAAGGTGTTGTACTTGCTCATTTCCAGGTTAGGCCAATCTTGATTGATCGGATACTCGAGGCACAGATGAAAGATGACGAGATTCAAGAATTAATTCAATTAAGAAATAATGGGAAAAAGAAAGATCTTCGGATTCGGGAGATCGATGGCATGCGCATGCAAGAAGGTATGATGTACATGCCGAATAATGCAGAGTTAAAGAAAGCTATTCTTGATTAGGCGCACATTTTAGCTTACGCTATGCATCCAGGAAGCACAAAGATGTATCATACCATTCGACCATTTTATTATTGGCCAGGTATGAAAAGAGAAATTGCTGAATACGTGAGTAGATGTATTGTTTGTCAGCAGGTTAAAGCCGAGAAGAAGAAACCATTTGGACGGATGCAGCCCCTTCCTATTCCACAGTGGAAGTGGAAAGATATTACCATGGATTTTGTGCATAAACTTCCTCGTACAAAGAATGGTTATGATGGAGTTTGGGTAATTGTTGATCGACTTACTAAATCAGCACATTTCATTCCAATTCGAGAGAAGTTTTCTTTAAATCGGCTAGCTGAACTTTTTATTTCAAAGATTGTTAAGTATCATGGCGTGCCAGTCAGCATTGTGTCAGATCGAGACCCGAGGTTCACTTCTAAGTTCTGGACGGCATTCCAAGAAGCTCTGGGTTCGAAATTATTGTATAGTACTGCATATCATCCTCAAACTGATGGACAGTCTGAGAGGACGATTCAGACATTAGAGGATATGTTGAGGTCTTATGTTTTGCAGTTTGGTGATGCATGGCATACGCGGTTGGATTTGATGGAATTTGCTTATAATAACAGTTATCACTCGAGTATTGATATGTCACCATTCGAGGCTTTGTATGGTAAAGCTTGCCGGACACCCTTGTGTTGGTCTGAGGTCGGAGAAAGAATTCTAGAAGGCCCAGAGATAGTGGATGAGACTACAAAGAATATTCAGGTGATTAAATCTAACCTGAAAGCGGCTCAAGATCGTCAAAAGAGTTTAGCTGATCGACATGCTACTGATCGGACTTATAATGTGGGCGATTGGGTTTTCTTGAAGTTATCACCTTGGAAAGGTGTTGTGAGATTTGGTAAGAAGGGGAAATTGAGTCCCAGGTATTTCGGACTGTATCAGATCTCTGAGCGGATTGGTGAAGTAGCTTATAGACTTGAGTTGCCTCAGGAGCTGTCTAGAGTGCATAATGTATTTCATGTGTCGATGCTTCGCCATTATATTTCAGATCCATCACATGTTTTGCCTCCGCAGCAATTAGAGATCAATCCTGATTTATCTTACGAGGAGGAGCCAATCACTATACTAGATTGGAAAGATAAGGTCTTGAGGAACAAGACAGTGCGTCTAGTGAAAGTCTTATGGAAGAATCACTCAGTAGAGGAAGCAACCTGGGAGACAGAATAGCGGATGAAAGAGTTGTACCCACGACTGTTTTATGAGTTTTAGTGGTTTGTACTTGTTGAGTAAATTTCGAGGATGAAATTTTATTAAGGTGGGTAGATTGTAACAGTCCGTTCCGAAATGAAGTATCTTTTTACATGAAATGACGTTTTTACCCTTGCGGGGGGGGGTGTGAGAGTGGGTGAGTTGGATTAATGTTTTTTTTATAAGGGTACCCATATTTTGGATTTTATGTGGATGGGATTGGATGAGAACTAAAAATACACACACACTCATCTACACATGTGCACCCTCCCATTTCGCCCATCTCTCTCCTTCATCTTCTCGACTCTTCTTCTTTTTTCCCTGCAACTGTACGGACGATGCCATACTTCTTGATTTGGTCACGGATCAAAGCCCTAAATGTCATATTCTTAACCCTAGTGACCTGGTGATCACAACCATACCTTTAGTTTAAGCTCAAACCCTCGAAAACCTCAGAACCCGTGAAGCACCGAGAGGATACTGTTCATGTACTTGAAAATCGTGACATTTTAGATTATTCTGAGATCATAGGGAGGCTTAGAATGACCTTGTGAAGCTCGGAGGACAAAATTGGAGGCTTTTGGACGTCGGGATCACAAGTTCGGGGGTTGGCCGGATTTCTTGGTTTTGCTCCGGCGAGTTTCAGTCGAGTTTTGGGATTTTAATAGGTATAAACCTCTTCTCCTTGTCCTAAGGTTCATTTTGGTGTAAATTTCGTGAAATTTGGTTGAGAATTGAGCTAGAAAATAGGATTGGAAGATTTACCCAGTTTTCGGCGACGCAGCGGCGCCGGCACTGGTCGCCGGCGAACTAAGGAAGAAGGTGACAAAATATTCCGTCAAAGTTGACGGAATATTCCTAACGGAAGGTAACGGCGTCAGTTAACCTTAATGGAATATTCTAGGGATTTAACGGAATATTCCTTAACAGTGTTAAGGTTCCATCAGTGTGCACGGCACGTGGCCGCTTGGGCGGCGCATGTTGCCGTGCCTTGGCCGGCGCGTGGGACTTCTAAAAATTAATTTTAAAATATGGGGGTGTTCGTGGGATTGAGTAAAGCATGTTGGTATATTTAAACACCCCAATTGAGCAATGTATGAGAAGTTATTATCTAATTGGGTTATGTGCGTAATTAACGGTTGTATAGTTGTTTCGCATATAGATGAGACGTATCCTGAGGACGAGCGCAGCCACGCGAGGCTCGGGGGCTATGACCCGTCTACTTATCAGTGAGTGGGCTTTTGTTTTCAGTATATATATATATATATATATATATATACACACACACACACACACACTTGGTTGATTCCCAGAAATACGTTTTAAAATGATTTTATGAAATTGAATGCCATGTCGAATGCCATATATATTTATTGCTATGTTTATATGATTATATGTTGAGGCACTGCAGGCGCCAAGTAAATCAGGTAAGTATGTACTTCTGTTATGATGATTGTGGTGATATCGATAAGATTAGTATATGGCTCATTTACCTGCACATCGGGGTTTGTGCTCCGTCAAAGTAGGGCTTAGCCTTCACGTGATCGTTTACCTCCCGCACCATACGCTCACCTTGGATCCAAGGCAGGTGCCAGCCTGTCGTACAGACCACATTAGGTGGTTCAGACTCGTAGGTGACCCGCGATTCGTCGCCAGCCTTCACATGATCGTAGCACAGAACGTTTTATATATATACCTAGCTTATTGTACAGACCACTATAGGTGGTTCCGACATGGGTGCAGGTTATTGATTGAGAGATGAATTGAGGATTTGGTTAAGGAGCCATAGATTCAGCCGTACAGGTCACTAGAGGTGACTCCGGCTGACCTATTTACATTGCCGGCATGATATGCATTGAGATATCACCTAATTGATTTTGATGATAATTGTTGCGTGCTTGATATTGAATATGGTTCATTCAAACATGGCAATATTTGAATGATGGTTTTCCAGTGATAGTACGTATATATATATATATATATATATATATATATATATATATATATATATTTTCTGGGAAGTATACATGTTTTACAGAGAGGGTTACAACTTTTGTATTGAAGTGATTTTGGTAAAGCTTTGTTTTTGCCCACTCACACTTTTGTTTTGCGCCCCTCCAGGTATTAGATAGCGTTGGTGGCAAGCGAGGTTTCAAGGCATATCTGACAGTGCACCATGTAAATATTCTGGCTTTCCTGTTTATGTCTTTCTGGACTGCACCTAGGATGCTCGAACTTTGTAAATTATGCTGTTAACTTTCGCACTCTTTTATGATCTTGTATCACTAGTCGTTTTTTTCTAGTGCCTATTATCTATATTTATTCTTCCGCACTGCGCACATGGCTACGTCACGCTCACGTGACGGCTAGCACGTCCCGATGTTCGAGTCAGGATGTGTCAGTGCCCACCCCTAATTTGTTGTACTATTCTATTTTGTTTCAATAAAACACCTTATTCCAATAATAAAAAAAAAGTACTCTAATCTCGTTTGTGTGACGCATATGAAGTACCTATGGTGGTCATAAGCATTTTTGGTAAAAGTGTGACGCATGTGACAAAAATAGTGTATCAAACGTTAACCTCAAAGAACAAGTAAACTAGCACTAGTACAAAAAAAGCCCATTGACGACCTCGTCTCGTTAGATGACAACTCTAGCACCCTAATTAAAGGTGGTTTATATAATGCCACTTAGCCTAAAACAACCTAAAATCTTTTGAATGATCATAAAACATAGTGATGAATAATAGAATTCGGCTAAAAAATATCATGTCACAAGTGACTTGAATTCGTGACACTGTTCTCTTTGAAACGGCAAGTCAAAGACTCAAATCAGGCACCCTAGCCCAAATATACAAAGCATTATTTATTCCTGTCGCAGGATTTTCTCCTTTATTGTTCCACCAGCTAATCTACATAAAAGTACTAGATGTTTATCCAAAAAAGTGTTTCAATGATCTATAAGTACTTCTAAGTTTATTTACCAAATGTCGTCACAATGCATTTTTGGTTGTCAGAAAACGCTTTTAGCTCTTCTAAAAGCAGCTCCAAACATCCCCTAAAGGCACTTTCAAGAATCTAAAAAGAGCTCCTACCATTATGGAGAAGCCTGAGATGTAATATTCTTCAGATAGGGCAAATCGCTTTTCTTTTAAGAATGCATCTGGTTCCACCTTTCTTTTCGTTAGTTAACCCACTTTTTGTCTAAAGGAGTTGTAGGATTCTGGTAAAGGGAGTTGTAGGATTTTGGTTTTACACTATTTGGAATGGGTCTCACCTATTGAGAGTTCTTTTCAATGACAGTCAATCATTGAATCCATTCGCAGCTGCATAAATGATTAGAATTTGTTTTTCAATTGAAAGTGGCGCATATATACGTTGCACCTCTATTGCATAATGCCCGAGTCTCCAAAAACACTTTTAACTAGTGCTACTCATTTCTATATAAAAATATAAATGTACCTCTAATAAAAGTGGGCTTCAAACAAAATTAAAACGATTACAAGTAGGAATTGATTCCTACGAAAACACTCAACAAACAATGGCACTATTGTTTATGAAACTTAATTATAAGGCCATTCATCTTCATTCAACCATGTACTAAAATAATATACAGAACAAGAATATATGTATGTGATGGGTGTGGAGCGATGCATGTACAAATATTCAAGCATTATATATAACAAGTTGCCCACGTGGGTGCGTGACAACATGATATATTTTTATACAAGAACTTCTTGGTTTTATGATTTCTAAACATCGAATAATAATCTGTACCCTCTGAATCCTCTGACAATGCAAGGTTGTCATCATTTGTATTTTAGCCATCGGCTCAAAACCCTAATTTCAAATCTGTGTAGTGCTGCTTCCTTTCCTCCTGTCAAGGCCTACTGCTGGAACTCAAACATCTGATCGGCCGGCGAAAGGATCTGATAGACCTAAAACATATTAGGAAAAAATAGAGCATTTCCCAAATTTCAAATTTGTTAAACTATTGTTTCCTTCACTCACTCTAGCCTGGAAATTTACCTATAATAAGCGGTATTGCGGCAGTATAAGTCAATCACGCATGATCATGTATCTTAACTTTATCATATGATAATGCTTGATTGGCTTGTGATATGGGAACTGATGTAACTCAAATATGGCCGGCCGGCTAAGATCTAATACACAAGTATACCAGACGATATATATAAATTCAATGAGAAAGATGAGGCCTATATATAGCTAGCTAGAATATATAAATATATATATATATATATATATATATATATAGGGAAAAAAATGGCATCAAGCAGGAGTTGTGCAATTGATGCAGTTGCAAGACTTGGGGACAAAAGCGCAAACTCCAAAAGGTTTGTTGGGGAGCTGGCAGTCGATGCCGAAGCAGCAAGGCATGGAGATGCAGGTGGTGGCTGAGCAGCACTTGCACGGCAAACACAGCTGATATGGCGCCAGTCGCCGCCGTTGTGTATCGTGATTAGGTTTAGTCACGCCATCAATGAAAAGCTTATACTCCGTCGGACCGGCGGGATGAAATGTCCCCGTCGTTGTTGATTGCTTTAGGTTTGGCTCATACGTCTCACCTGCATGATAAAAAGAGTAACTATATGCGATTATATATAAATTAAACTTAAATACTTGTTGCAGAAATTAAATATATAATTAACTTACCAGTTGCTGATGCAGTCTTAATGGTTAATAGCAGCCCCATGATGAAGATTAAGAAAACCACCAACTTTATGGTGTTACTGTTTGTGGAGTCGTCCATGTCTCGCAGCCAAGCAAACACCAGAGAGAGAGAGAGAGAGAGAGAGAGAGAAGGAGAGATGATTGGAGAACGAAACTTTGTGTGGTGGGAAGGAGAGGAGGAAGAGATTTGTTAAGAGGGGAGTGGGACAAGGAGAAATGGATTTTTTTTATTTTTTATTTTCTTTGGTTCTTAGACTTTTCTTGTGTATATATAGTGGAAGTTTTATGAAAAGAACAGTAATGGAATCTGGGGTTAATTGGGATGTATACTATTTAATCGTGGTGAAGATCTGACTCAATTTTTATGGGTTGGCAACAAAAGAGAAGTTTTCCAGAGAAGAAATTTTAGGGTTATTGTTATTTAACATTCAAAGAACACAAGTAAACTTAAAAATGGAAAGGTAGAATAAGGGAACTCGACGTCTAGTATTAATATACATGTGGATTAGGTCACTTTGCTAAAGTTCTTGAACTTCTCTTGCACAAATTTGAATTTCCTCCTCGTTGATAGATTTTTAGGTGTAGTTAAAATATAATCACGTGACGTTACTATTCTACCCAACTTATAACATATGAATTTGTTTGTTTATTGTTAATCTACATACGCTATAAGTGAGACATATTAACTCTGTCATCCATCTTTATTATAATACGTAAAACAATACATTACGCATGAACGGAGCTACTATAGTCTGCCACCACTCATTTCTTATTTGTAGAAAAAGTCTACATGTAATACTACATGGCTAAGTAATACAACCCATTTAAATGAAATAACATAATCTTGTTAATATTGACAATACCACGCCCAAGATTAATGACTACCCCACATACAAAGATCCGAAAGAAATTATAGAATGGTTGGGAAATCATATGGGAGATCGATATGAATGATAACATGATTACATACAAAGGTAGTCATATTTAATGATAGTGACGGGTTGTCTTCGGTAGTCTAGACTACGGAGTAATTCGAATTTTTTAACCATATTTGTTATTTTCAATGTTACTTTATTGTTTGAAGATGCATCCATTCAACTCATTTTTGCCGTCGTCTCTAACACTACGTAACTTGTGTTCCTAATACTCATAAAATATTCCCTACCCATTTTTTTTTTTTTTTTGTTTTTTTTAGTATAACGATATATTTTACACTAGAGGGAGAGAGAGTTCAACTAAGCTACACAATAGGCAACCTAATTTGGTATCGAATTCGTTATCCACAATATTCGATTCTCCCCTTGGCTGACAATCAGAAAAATTCCTAATATTAAAGGCTAAAAATAACACTTGATTTAGGCTTAATTTCCTAATATTGTTCATTATTTGGCTTATGCACCAAGAAATATTCACCTATGGCCCTTTGAACGTAATGACACATTTACACCACCTCCTTCTAGGGATTAAGGTTCCCTTCATTCCTTAGATTCAGTTCAAATGCAAGACATGCCTCTGACTGCAGACAGATTTAGGTAATTCTGCTGAGTCAAGGTGGCTAATGGCCTCACTCAACAACTAACAATTTAACTTACTAACACTATCGTTTCTAAAAAACAAAACAAAACGAAACAAAAAATTCAATGGCCTCGCTCTACTTAAAAAGCAGATCTGCAACATAAATGCAGGCGTCGAACAGAAACGATTACTGAAGGTAGAGGAAGATGGCGATACTATATATAACAAGCAAATTATGTCATAGCAAAAAAGGTTGGGGGATGATGCATACAAAGTACAAACAAGTATACAATATAGATGACACTCTCATCTAACTCTGCAAGCTGCAGGACCTCCCGGCGATAAATTTGGGTTGGGAGATCGACAAACAACACCAGGACCTACATTGTTAGAAAACCTGTGACGCATTCTGTGCTCAGGGATTCTGGTCATTGCAAATGGTCCTCCTGTTGAGTCACTTGGTTCGTTACAACTTTGTAGAGGTTCCAAAGTTTCAACTACATCACTCATTAAGGGCCTTGCTTTGGGGTTTTGGCTGAGACAGTAGTATGCCAAGCTGCAGGCTTTCTGTGCTGCCCTGACTGAGTACTGATTCTCCAACCTAGGGTCGATTATTTGTAGCAACTTTCTTTTGTCGTTCAGTTTTGGCCGCGCCCAATCTACCAAGTTCTGTTCCTTGCTTGGTCTCGTCTTGTCAACAGATCTCCTTCCTGTCAAAAGCTCAAGGAGAACAACTCCAAAGCTGTATACATCACTCCTGGCAGTCAGGTGGCCTGCTCATTTCGCATGGAATTGATTCAGAACAAAACATGCAATTAATACTCTTACATTACATGAACAAGAAAATTAAACACATTGACGGCTAATGTTGGCATTTCTTCATCTGGTCATATACACAATTTTGAAGTGGAAAAGGGAACACGAGACTTATTCAGCAAGTTACAGAGAAGAAAAAACAGGGTATGTGGACATAGCAACACTCTTGAGTCAAACCTACAAGTCCCTCATCACTTCAATAACAAAGTGCATATGAATTGGTTACTTACTGCGAGAGCTCTAATCTTAGATCTACCCGCTAAGAATTGATTACTGATTCGTATGTGTACCTTAAGGTTTGGGATTCCTATCATACTCTAATGCAATCAGTAACAGTTCTGAAAATTTTGAATCGAAAGTGCATTGAAGCTGCCAAGAATCCCTTAATTCAAGTCCAGTTCTAAGCACTTATGAAAAGATCTGGCCAGAAAATGCATTAGAGCTGCCAAGAAGGTATGAAATTAATTTTCAGTTGCTATAGGAGCCAAACTTTTATGAAAAGATCTCAACAGAAAGTGCAGTGAAGCCAAGCATCCAGTACTACGTAAAATCAGGGTTTATACTCTGAAGCAATGTTGAAACTCTATGTCAATCAAGCGCAATCGCTCATGTTCAAAGAGCTACTCAGTCTCTATATATGCGCCCCCCCCCCCCCCCCCCCCCTCCAAAAAGCCTGCTTTGGCAATACCTAACCAGGTGCATCCTTACCCCTCTACCAATGAAAGTAAAATCTGATTCCAGTGAAAGCACGAAAGTCGAAAGACAACCACTTACATAGCAAGAGTATAACTTAAATGGTACTAATGCTGGTAATACCAATCATCCCAACCCTCCCACAGCACCTAGTTTGCAGTTTTTATGTTGGAATCGATCAGACTTTCGAGTTACTAGAACTAAATGTTGTTCATTTTTAACAGAGAAAAATCTAAACTCTTTCCCACTCAACTAATTCAATTCATCATGTTCCAACAACTACATCAGCTAAATCAAGCATTTTGAACATGTAAGAACACGCCATACCAGTCATTACATACTCCGGGGCTGCATATCCATAGGTACCCATAACGCGAGTCGATACATGGGTTTCATCCCCTTGAGGTCCAGCTTTAGCAAGCCCGAAATCCGAAAGCTTAGCAGCATAATCCTGCATACACATTCAACCAGTGAGACTAATTCGAGCTTGCATGCAATCATTCAACACATTAATCTGAGCACAGAAACACAACTTACCGAGTCCAACAAGATATTCGAAGTCTTGAAATCTCGATAAATCACAGGCCTTTCGGCATTGTGAAGAAAAGCAAGCCCCTTGGCAGCTCCAAGAGCAATCATCATCCTCGTCCCCCACGATAACGGAACAGTTGCCTCTAAAAATGTGCACAAAAACCCTAATTAGCAACACCAAAATACACCCAACAAAAACCCGAAAAATCGAAAGATTAAGAGCTTAATTACTCCGGAAAAGATGATTCTCCAAGCTCCCTCGGAACATGAACTCGTAAACCAGCAATCTGTGGTCGTCCTCGCAGCAGTACCCAATCAATTTCACGAGATTGGGGTGGCGGAGCTGACCGAGGAAGTTGACCTCCGTCAGCCACTCGCGGTGGCCCTGAAGGCCCTCCTTGTTGAGGACCTTGACGGCGACTGGCAGAGATTTCAACCCGACCCGAACGTTCTCGTCAATGTAGCCCTTGTACACCGTCCCGAAGCCGCCTTCCCCCAAAATGTAGTCGGAGCGGAAGCTCTTGGTGATGGTCTCGAGCTCGAAGAGCGTGAAGGCGATGACGTGCGTGTACAGCACCGCATTCTTCCGCGCGTCCTCGAAGTTCCGTGGCGTCGAAGGATCGCTCAGATCTGAAATCGAACGGCTGTGATTCTGCTTCCTCTCACCGCCGCCGTTCTTCACGGAAGACGGCAGCGTGCTCAGCTGCTGAACTGCTCAATAAAAAAAAAGCCACAAGTCAAAAGCTGAAAAATTATAAAATCCCAAGATTTAAGCAGAAAGATCTGGACTTTTGAAGAATCTGGAGCTCGCAAAGCACCAACCTTGAGCATTGGTAACCACAGCTGATTCCTCCCTCGTCCCGCAGTTCCCCATCTTGACTTAATTTGACCGTTACAAGTAGCAGAAAAAGCACTTCCAGCAGAAGCAGTAAGTAAAAGCAGAAGCTGCTGAGTATGATGAAGTTGTTGCTTTTGTTGTGCTGCTCCGACTCTGCTGGTGGTGCAGAGTCTCATTCTTCGGTGGCTTTCGCTTTTCTCCTCCTCCTCTCGCCTTTTTCCCCCAGCTTTCTCTCTCTCTCTCTCTCTCTCTCTCTCTCTCTCTCTCTACTGTGTTTAAACACTTAATTAGTAAGTAATCACTACTTTTTAACTGACAAAAAAGCAAATTATGGGGCTTTAATTAAAAAATTACAGGGCCAAAAAGGGGAAAGAAAATCTGGGTTTGTTCTCCAAGTGGCAATGGTAGTTGAAGGTGCAAACTTTAAAATCTGGGTTTCTCCTTAAACACTGTGATGGGAGGAGCCTTGATGGTGATGGACCTGTGGCTGTGGATCTCCTCTCTCCCCTCTCTCTCTCTCTCTTCGCTGTTGTTTACAGTTTGTGGGGACCACTGTTGGTTTTTATTTCTTTCTCTCTCTCCAATTATGTATTTTTTGAAATATACAGATGGATTTCGTTTTGTTGCCAATTGGGCCTGGTTGGGGCAAAAGTTGAAAGAGGCCCAAACTGAAAGACTGAATTTTGGGCCCACAGTAAAACCCAAGCCCAACCCACTTTATCCGGAACCCACGGCTCGTAGCCTCGTAGATAAGGAGGAACAAAAGAGGAAGAGCAGAACCAGAGATTTTGTTGTATGGTTTTGAAATGGCGGTGACAATGGCATTGGCAACGGCTACCGGAGCAGCAGAATGCAGCAGATGGAGCATGGCGTCTCTGAAGGCGGCGCTTCCATCCCTGCCGGAGAGGTGCACCATTCCTACCGCTTCTTCTCCTTTGGCACCGTGCGGGCATCGGAGCCTCCGCCTCAGCGTCGGTCTCCGGAAACCCGAGTTCCAATTCGGGTCTTTCTCGGGTCTCTCTCCCCTTAACCCGCTCCTCTCCCTCGGCCTCTCCGGTACCACTCTCTTCCCCGTCACTACCGTTTCCTTTTGTTGCTGAATTTTCTCCTTTAATTATCAATGGCGGCAACTGGGTTCGTATTTTCGAGTGCAATTATGTGACTTTGTGTACTATTTCAGCTCAATTTGGTATCTTTTGTGCTTTGGTTCTGTTCAATTTGGTATATTTGTGGATTGTTTCAGTTAAATTTCGTATCTTTGTGCATTGTTTCAGTTCAGTCTTGTATCTTTGTATGAGTTCGGTTTTCATTCTCTTCACGGAACTTCCATTGCATCTGTAGCAACACATTATTTACTTTTCAAGGCCTCGTTTGGCAGCCATTTCGTTTTTGTTTTTGGTTTACGATTTTTGTGCTAGAGAATATAGAGATTGAGGGAAAGTGTATGAGAGGAATGAGGAATTGAGAAGGATGAAGGGATGTGGTGGGAGTGAAGAAGGAAAACAGTTAAAATTTTGGTTTTTGGTTTTCGGTCTTCGATTTTTGTGTCATTCCAATTCCATGCACATTGCTTTCACATTTGTTCCTTCACCAACCTTCAGTCCTCCTATCTCCCATATTTTCCCTCTATCTATAGCACAAAAATGAAAAACAGAAACGAAAAAGCGAAATGGTTATCAAAACGGGCCCTAAGTGACTTCTAGTCTTAAATTTTCGGCTAGGTGTTCAGTTTCTATGTGAACGATGGAGTTCAGTTTCTATGTGAACGATGTAGTTCAGTTTCTATATGAACGATGTAGTTCAGATGGTTTTGGAACTTCCGAAACAGGAAATCGATACTGCATTGCATTGTGGATTTTGTTTATCTGACTTTGAGCCAGAGGTTATTTACTGTCACATTTCTGTTTAGATGGTTTTGGGACTTCCGAAACTGGAAATTCATACTGCATTACATTGTGGTTTTTATTTATCTGACTTTCATCCAGAGGCTATTTACTGTCACATTTCTGTTTAGATATGTTTAGATGGTTTTGGGACTTCCTAAACGGAAAATCGATACTGCATTGCATTGTGGATTTTGTTTATCTGACTTTGAGCCAGAGGTTATTTACTGTCACATTTCTGTTTAGATGGTTTTGGGACTTCCGAAACTGGAAATTCATACTGCATTACGTTGTGGTTTTTATTTATCTGACTTTCATCCAGAGGTTATTTACCGTCACATTTCTGTTTAGATATGTTTAGATGGCTTTGGGACTTCCTAAACGGGAAATCGATACTGCATTGCATTGTGGATTTTGTTTATCTGACTTTGAGCCAGAGGTTATTTACTGTCACATTTCTGTTTAGATGGTTTTGGGACTTCCGAAACTGGAAATTCAGAGGTTATTTACCGTCACATTTCTGTTTAGATATGTTTAGATGGTTTTGGGACTTCCTAAACGGGAAATCCACACTGCATTGCATTGCATTTTGGATATCTAACCATTCCAGAGATTATTTACTGTCACGTTTTGTTTAGATGGTTTTGGGACTTGTGAAACGTGAAATCCATACTGCATTGCATTGTGGATTTTGTATGTCTTACTTTCCTGGGATTATTTACTGTCGTGGTTCTGTTTATATATGTTTTCTGTCTGGTGTCTATTTGGATGGACCCTCAAATGCTTTTTTCTGTCTTCTCGCAGAGTCCACGAGTTTTGAACACAACTTCACCCTTATTGATAATGGTGGACGTGTTTCTGCCATGAGACATGGCAGGAAAGTTCCTAAGCTCAACAGGCCTCCAGACCAGAGGAAAGCCCTTCTTCGAGGCCTCACTACTCAGCTCCTTAAACATGGACGCATCAAAACGACTCGAGCAAGGGCAAGTGCCATGAGGAAGTACGTGGACAAGATGATCACACTGGCCAAGGATGGATCTCTTCATAAGAGGAGACAGGCGCTGGGATACATCTACGAGAAACAGATTGTCCATGCTTTGTTTGCTGAGGTACCCGACAGATATGGGGAGCGGAATGGTGGCTATACAAGAATCATCAGAACTCTGCCTAGGCGAGGGGACAATGCACCCATGGCATACATTGAACTTGTATAGGTCTGAGATTCATTTCAATTTTGAACTCGTGTTGGTCCGAGTACTTGTCAATCTAATGTTTACATTGGTTCTCATCTAATGGCATTAATTCTTATGGAGGCGTGCATTTCCAGCCTATGTTGAAGCTTGTTCTCACGTTTTGCCTATATTTATATCCATAGACTTGTTCATCGATGGGTCAGTTAATTCGTATTTACAGGTCGTCGGCGCATTCTGGTATGTTTTTCGGGTGTTTATTTTTCCTCATGCTGACTTCCTTTGATCTTACTCTGCTGTGTGTATTTTTTGGGTCCTTTGATTTGTTTACATTTTGTCTCCATCACTTTGTTTGAAGCAAAATTCAGAGAAAAACAATATAAATATAGCGCAATATAACATCGAACAAAAAAAAAAAAAAATTGTTATTGGCACTCTAAATTTATGGAAAGCATGAAAGAAAATTTGTATAGGGAGAAGTTCCGAATGACAATTTTCGGATAAAAAAAAATAAGAAAGTACAATCATTCAAACGCCACAACAAAAAGAAAAACTTCCTCTCGCGGAACATTGAAGCCTTAGCCTCGTGCTACCTTCTCAAGATAAAAGAAATTCTTCCTACTCCTTCCTTCTGCTTCAAGAATGTTTCCACAATTTGTTGAAAAACTTTACGCTTCCAGTGATGTTCTTCTGATTGGACAACATTTTTCTTGAAAGTCCATTCGAACTCGCCGGATTCCAAATCAATACCGGACAACACTTGTTCTTGGTCGATCACATTGCCATAGTGTTTGAGGGAAATCAAGCTCCGAGCACAGCTGTGAATACTAGGCTCAATCGCCACCATCGGGTCTCTAGGAAATAAAATTGGATATGTCACGTTTGATGGAATGACACCTTACATCGAAAAATAATGCATTGTTGTAAGAATCTAAGAGAAAAATGTCATGCTCCCACTGACCATAACTAGCAATCCGCGGATAGTTCTTGAGAGTATGACCATGAACCCGAAGAATTATGGCGTATTCACGCGTCCACTCTTTCCTTTCATAGTTTTTCAGCACCAATATCTCAACATGCTTACCTCTGACGGCCATAAATGCCATGCATCCTCTCAGAATAAATAGGCGCATATTGCACGTTGATTGAATAGGATGTGGAGTGCAATATGCAGTAGAACTCCTCTTTCTTGAAGTCGAAAGAAACTATACAGCTTTCTCTTTTACTTGAGAATTGGTCGGCGGCCAAATGAATCAACCAATGCATGTCTCCGTTTGCAGATAATAAGCTTGTTGATGAGCTTATATGATGAGGAGGAACCGAGTGTATCTTCCGCCACGATCGAGTTTGTGCCCAAGACAAGAACTAGGGCTACCATATTCTTTTGGATATCTGCAGAAACACGAATCACTTTATGGGTGCTGGTTAAATCATCAAATCCCATACCATACTTGTCATATATACAGTGTTCTTCGGGTACTTGGACATCACTCATCAGGAGCGGTAGAACTTCTCCCTTAAAAGGATCAAATAAGATGCAGTACCTGTACGGGCTTTCACGGTTCTCAACTTTAAAGCAAAACAAGTTGCAGAAAACAAATTGTTGACTGATCCAAGTACCGAAACTCTTGAACTCAAGCTCTGAGACAACTGCATGTTGACAAATTGTCGTCAACTATGTTCTTGAAGATCTCGGATACACATCGAAAGTGATTTTACAGGCAGTCTCTTAAGGATGTTGACGAGGATGTCAAAAAAGGTAAGTCAGTTAACTTGGTGTTCTTGCGGCGTTGTCTCAGTCTAAACTTCTTCAACCAAGCAATATTGGCTGTCATGATTTCCTCGAATCCGACAGAGTCGAATATCTTTGTGTTTTTCCTTGTATATATAGCCTTCTCCTTTGCATGCTCATTGGTAAGAAAATAGGAAAACTAATGAAAATGACTTGAAAACTTTGAGTTGTAATAAAAAAGACAAAAATGTGTTGTAAGTGAATGGTACTAGAAGTGAATTTTTAGGGTAAAAATGTCATTTTCGTTAAAAATGAACAGTACCAGAAGTGTTTCGTTAAAACTCCAAGAAAATTGGACAATAGGAAATGTAAGAAAACCGTGATGGAATAGGAAAGATATAATTTCTGTCGTAGTTGAAAGAAGAGATCAAAATCCGTTTTCTAAAAGGAAAGAAAAGATTTACCAAAAGAGAGAAGGAAATAAAAAAAAAATCTGAACAAAATCAAGAAACCTTCCTTTGTTTATGTTCTTTATTTTCTTTGTGTTGGGCCCCTTTGACCGTTCTTTTGTACTCCGGCCTGGCCCAAAAACATTCATTTTCTCCCGTTGCACACTTTTGTTTGTTCATTTTTTGCCGACAAATAGAAAAATTCAAAGGAGAATCGATGGATGGGTGAAAATTATTTTTCAATTGGGCCATAACGAACTGTATGAATATTGATTTTTGCACTTTTATTTTCTCTTTAAGCACGTCTCTTCTAGTTTTCATCCCTCGACTCCTTCATTTATTCAATTTTGTCCAAGAGGTAGGAATGCATGCCAAAAAAAGAGTCCGAAAGTCTCTTTACAAAAAATCAAAATATATGCCCCAATGTCAAGATTTGGATTGTAGGAAGTGTGTTTTCACACAATTGAATTTTGAAGTAGGGATCAATACAAATTGAAGCCCAAAATGCTCCAGTTTGTTCTCCATGCTTTCTATTCATATTTCCACCTATATAATACATAACACGGACTCATGTGTGCGTGTGTATATTTTAACACAGAGTAATGCTAGCTAGGTAGATTAATTTTTTAGGCTAAATTTACAAATCATTGATGTTTCACCAATAAGAAAAAAATACATTAATCAACACTTAAATAATAATCTAATCATCAACAACCACGTCATATGGTTTACAAAATTTGGTCTAAATATTGTCGATCTAGCATTAACATTTCTACACGTCTAAGTTTCCAACGTCTAAAGGCACTTTGTGCTCAAAGTCTTGTTGCAGATGTTGACAGGATGTTTAACTTTTCAAGTGCTTATTAGTTGTTTGGTAGATGGCAATTTAGCTTGGGATTGGAATAATTAGGAAGAGTCACATCGTTTATCATTTCAGGACAATGGACTGAAACGACTAATCTAAATATGCTCTCTCGTCTCCTACACGGAACGGACTAATTAGTCCAGTAATCCTTCTCAGCACATGAAAATCTGATACTGTCTTTATTTCAAGTGACTAAATCTAAACATGCTCGCTCGTCTCCAACACGGAACGGACTAATTAGTCCAGCAGTCCTTCTCAGTGCATGAAAAGCCGATACTGTCTTAATTTCAAATTTGACTCAAACCCTAGACGTACGCGTCTCCACCGGATCATTGACAGTAGTAGTTTGGGTTCTGCACGTTGTGGTTCGAGTCGGTTGGACCCTTCAACCACATGAAACATGAGGCCATAAGTCAAAAGCTAACACACGTTTTCTTTCTATAAATTTCATGTGGTCGGTCTGATATTTTTTCAGGGTAGTGGGTGGTCATCTTCTACCTATTTTTGGGGTAGCACATAAAGTATGTATATAAATTTAGTAAGTACAACCTTGGGTACTATTTTGTTGTGAAGATAATAAGTCATTGACAAGGATAACGCGGGCTATTATTTTTTTGTGTTCTTTTGGATGATCCAAGATAGTGAGAACTTCAAAATTATGAGAGTCTGTATACTTTTACAATTGAATATGTGGCATGAGATCTAGGGTAGGAGTTGCGAATTCGAACACGACTCGAAATTGGCACAACAATATAGGAGTTTATGTAAATAACTAGCAATGTTTAAAGAAAATATTTGAAATACATGTCATGTCAATTATTGAGTTTTTCTTATTAGATGTTGATTTAATATTACTTCAGTGTTTAATATTATGAGTTGTTAACCTAAGCATGAGTTATTTTTATGCGAATAATGCTAACAAGATCAAATACTTCTATTGTTTTTCTAATGAATAGGATGAGTTATTTGTGCTAGAGAGAATGATTATTAGCACCATTATGCCCGCTTTCATTCCTTATTTATTTTATTAGGGAGGAGTGCATGTGATTTTAGTGTTAATAGCAGCTCCCATTATATCATCATTTGGTGTGCTTGTAAACTTGATTGATTGATATGAACACTACATGGATGTAAAAGGGTAAATCCGAACACAAATAATTGTCAACCCTCTAGCCATTCTCTTAAATTGGTATTTTGTAAATAGAAAAGGGAATCGAACCTTTGATCTAGTTTGATACGGACATATTTCACCTTCACCACTTCAACATCCCACAGATTTAATTGAACCTTATGTGCAAACATTATTCTTCTGCATTCCATCTTTTCCTTTTCTCTGTTAATTTTTCTTTAGTTTATTCAATTTTAAAGTTAAAAAGAAGTAGGAGAAAAACCAGAGAGTACAAAAATCATTTACTTGTGCTGCAAGCATGTCATAGAAACAAAGGAATATGCATCATGTAGAGAAGTCATCCATGTCCAAGTGCGTAATGCATATAAACACAAAGGCAATGAAAGGTAGATTTGTGTCACACAAACACAAGGCTATTGGTGGTTGAGAGGTTGATTCATGTTTTGGAAATGGAATTTAAGAATCGAATCATGATATTTTGGGAATGGAATATCAGAATTGATTTTTGAGCAAAAAAAAGAAAAAAAAGAATATCAGAGTTGATTCATGGCTATTAGGTAAAGCAATAATACTTGGTCGAAGTGGAGGAATTAGAATATTGGATCTTTGCACTCAAAAGCCCCAAGTGTCCAACCACCACCATACACACCATACTAAATGTGACGTTGTTTTCAGCGAGAGCTCGTCGTCTGTCTCCATTTCTTATTTTCATCAGTTTCAAAGTCTTTATGATTGGATTATTACTTAAGTGTTAATTAATGTGTTTATTTTATATTAATGATACGTCATATGATTTACAAATTTAATTTAAAAATTTAGTCTACCACATTACGCGGTAGGATACTGATAAGTTAAAGTTCCATTACAAAGTTTCACCAAACTTGCTAATTATTACAATCACCAACCCCAGCCGGCCAGCCATGATTATAAGCACGGTTTCTAACTTTCTACTGATCGCCAGTCCCCACAGCCATGTGTTATTGTCATCTGGTGTTGCAAATGGAATCCAATGATCTGGAGTCTTGAATGGGTGGAGTTGTTGTAGGAGACAGGCGTTCATGCAAGAGAATGTTATTGTAGTGATATTTCAAGCAAAATTTGCAGAGTAAAAGGGAGTCAATTTTTCAAATGACCTGAATGCTTACGTTTTACCTTTTACTTTTGTGGTCATATTCTAAGAAAATCATACAGTATCAAGACTCAACATTGGGAGGTTAGAAGCTTCTTGAACTAATTGTCGTGTCTCCAACTTGATAAAATTCTACCACTGCTACTGGTCATATATTGAAATATAGGAATGCTCATGATCAAGGTTCTAAAAAACGTTAGGCGCTAGTGGAACGACGGGCTGGCGTCTAACGCCTAGGCGCCTAGGTGGCCTACGCGGATTTAGGTAATTTTCTTGTATATCTTGTAAATAAGTCCATATTGACACTTACAAAAAATTATACTTGTATAAAATCTATGGATAAGATTTAGTCTCTCTAACAAAACTAACATTACCCATATATAACATATTTACTAGTGGAAAGGGTAACTATTTTTATTTTATTTTATTATAATTATAAGTTGGTTGTGGGTAATTAATTGGAAACTAAAGGGGGGTAATTACTAGTGGAAAGTAGTGGACACCAGACAAAGAGAGGGGATGGATTACTGAGGCCTTGGAAAAAGCGAAGGCCTTTATCTTTTACGTTTCCTCTTCCTCGCCTTCGATTGCTCTGCCCATCTTCTTCTTCCTTTGTAAAATTTCCCTACTCCGCCCATCTTCTTTTTCCTTTTGTAAAATTTCCCAAAACCTCAAGCACATCGAAGAAAATTGCATGCTCGATCGAAGAAATCCCAACTGTCCAGATCAATTTCTTGTTTATCCCTGCAATTGCAGATCTGTTATTCTAATTCAGCATCGCTCTCTCTTCTCCGATACTCTCTCGCTCTCTCTCTTCAATATTATGTGAACACCTCCTCTTTTAGGCGATGCTGTGAAACAACGATATGTATATTTTTTTTTAACAGAACCGCCTAGTCCGCCATCCAGGCCGCCTAGCCCACCCAATCGGCCACCTAGGCGCCGCCTAATACCCTTG
The DNA here is from genome assembly GCA_024362995.1 of Heteromeles arbutifolia. Lineage (NCBI taxonomy): Eukaryota > Viridiplantae > Streptophyta > Magnoliopsida > Rosales > Rosaceae > Heteromeles > Heteromeles arbutifolia. Next base: position 9,383,380 of record JANCRC010000017.1, on the reverse strand, counting down.
CCGATTTGTTGAACGCTTTTGGAATAATCGCGGCGGCAACCCAACACCCAGCGCCTAGGCGGCCACCTGGCCCACTTTTTAGAACACTGCTCATGATGTTTAGTTAGGTCTAGTGCTCTTTTTCTCTAAAACTAGTCATCTGTCTTACTTTTTGAATAGTTAAAACACATAACAATGCGTAATTAATTTGAAATATTATCACTATAATCGTTCGGTTATAAGGAAGTTTCTATCTTCTTGTTGGGACTTAGTTGTAGTTTTCATCATACGTATGATCTTTACATATCCTAGATAAGCTAGTAGCTAGCAGATGGTTTCGATGCTTGTTAGGTAACCTTTTTAGGAATTAGGAAGGGTTGTGATGTTGGTCTAGAAACCCCTTGCATGGGCGGCCCCCGGTCTTTGGATTGATGACGACTTGCCCTATACCTTCTATTTTTATTTGTCATTTTTTTTTATAAAACAAAATGAATTCAAAGTTTTGTGCGATTGGTTAGGACAAACTGGTGAGATATCCAATTGCGTTGCATAGTAATTATTTTTAAATTTATGAGACGGCCAGCAACAACATAGAAAGCTCAGTAATAATATAAATTATATAGCTTACGACTCTATTTTACCAGCCTAAAAGTGAATAATTAACTTACTACTTGCTCCAATTACAAACAAAGAAACTTGCTACTGGCCTAATAAAACAGGAAAACTTGCATATTGTAGGGCAAAAAATGGTTTAACTAACGTCAGTTTCTATGGAGGAGAGTAATATTTTATGGTCGTATGAATCATATCATAAACTGTTAATCTAAATCATGCATTTGAACAATTTTTTGTTGAATTAACGATTTAGTAACTAGCTAGTTGGATATTTAGGAAGAAATGTTTCTTTATATTGTGCATCTATGTTTTAGGAGTGTGAATTTTTAAATTTGTCATTGGTCAAATTGGATATCACATCATGCATGGAAGAAAATAATTGGGATGTACGGTGGGTTTCCATCCTAACCTATATAAAAATTTCGATACAGCTGCCTTATTATGATAGTTTTCACACTGAATATCTCAAACTCTTATGTATGGTCGAGTAAGACCAAAATAACAAAGTCTCGTACTTTTTTTTTTTTTTTTTTGTGAATGCAACTACATATTTCATTAGAGGGCAGAAGTTGAAACCACTTCCAAACCCAGCGAAAAGGCAAGGAGTACAAAATAGTCGAGTCTTAAAAACAAAACAACCAAATCACTAAAGATCCTCAGTGAGGAGGTCGATGATGAAAGACGGAGGACAATCAAGCCATTCGCATTGATCGCCAATACTCAAACTATACCGAGCCAGACGATTAATATCGGTTTTGGCTTGACAACGAATATGGGTACAAACAATTTCAGTGATTATAAAGAGCCAGAATACGTGCCCTGCAAATGACATGATCAGAATACATTATCTAAGTTTATCTCAAACAGAATCAAAGTAAACTTACCAAGAAGAAAACAAAATTAAATCGCAGAAGCAATCATGCAAGAAAGAAAGAAGCCACCTGGAATAATTAGGGTTTTAATTTTTTTCCTTTTTCTTATAATTTTGGGGACCATAAGCACCGGGGATATAGATGCTCCAAGTAGAACGGGAACAAATCAAACCTAGCCATGACATACGCAAAAATTAGTCTATTGAATCTCTTGATTTATTAATTTTATCTTGTTCTAATAAATAGATAATTTCTTCTAATAGAAAAAGTCAGATGCCTTCCACTTGGCTGGGAGAGTCTGCGCAAACCGCCCCAGCCAATAGCATCCTTATCACTCTGATTAACTAATTAAAACTAATTACTTCCACGATTAAGAGAATTAAGATGATAAATTTAAAAAATGACCTTCAGAAAATATCTACGCAGCAAAGGGACAGGCGTACCCCTACTCCACCACAAATCAATCGACAGCCACACGAATATATTATTTTTATTTACCAAAACTTATAAAATTAAATAATTTGGAATTATTTTATTTTATTGGCTTAGAAGTAAAGATTAGGCCTCCACTACGCTAATTATGAGAACAAGTATATTATAAAAATATATTCCTCGTCACCTTTCATCCGACGGCAGGAATACGATATATCAGCCACCTCTCTCATCCCATCCCTTCATTTTTTACTATTTTTTATTTTTTAGGCTTTTTTTCTGTTTTTTCTCCCGTCTGTTCCTAAATTGTGTGACGTCACACATCGGTGGCGCACTCGTGCTACGACTTTTTATCCCCAAAACGACTGTGCTTTACTTGGTGCGCCATCCCTATTCCTGCGAGTTCAACGCTCACGATACACTCGTTTAATTTGGACCACGCAAATTTCTCACCACACCCACCTCAACCCCATACCCCTCACCCCGGAATCTCCTTTTCTGGGTATATATATAAATCCCAACTTGTTTCTTAAACTTACTCATTCACAAAACCTCCCCAAAAAAAAAGAAAAAAAAAAATTACTTGCCTTCTGCTACTACTTGTAGCGTTCATAATTTTGGAAGGTCAGGGATGACAAAGGTGTACCCGAACACTGCAAATGCCAACACTGTCCCCGCCTGCGAGCCTCAGAGGCTCAAGAGCTCCGGCTCCGACGACGAAAACGCGACGGTCCTGACGGTGTGGAAGAAGTCCTTGCTGTTGAGCTGCAATGGGTTCACGGTGTTCGACTCCAAGGGCAATTTGGTCTTTAGGGTTGATAACTACTTGGCCGGCCATAAGGGCGAGATCGTCCTCATGGACGCCTCCGGCAAACCTCTTCTCACCATCCGTCGCAAGGTATATATGCTCACAATTTTAACTTGAGTATTTGTCGGACAATAATTAGGTTTGCGTACATTTTGTTGGTGTTATTTATTTGGTTGCTGATGGTTGTACGTGTTAAATCAGCGGCTGAGCTTGGGGGAAAACTGGGTGGTGTACGACGGAGAAACCGAGGTGAATCCGCGGTTCTGCGCGACGAAGCACGTGAACATCCTCAAGAACAAGTGCTTGGCGCACATGACCTCAGCCAACAGCTGCAAAGGTAGTGGCTCGTCGAAAAACTACGACAACAAGAACCCGGTGTTTTATCAGATGGAAGGGTCGTACGCGGAGCGGTGCTGCGCGGTGTACGACAGCAAAAGGAGGGGGGTGGCCGAGATCAAGAGGAAGGAGGCAGTGGGCGGAGTGGCGTTGGGAGTCGACGTCTTCCGCCTCATCGTGCAGCCCGATATGGACACGGCGGTGGCCATGTCCCTCGTCATCTTGCTTGACCAGATGTACGGGACGTCGAGGCGGTAAAAAGTTAAAACTCCTTTTACTTCGTCACCCACCTTTTTCCCCTTGGTGGATTCACATCTCCTCCTCCTCTATAAATTCTATGTTCCAAATCTCTCTTTTTTGGTCTGATCTCGTCGATCTCTTGTTGTCTCTCCGATATTCCCACTTGCGTTTATCTTTTTTCTTTTTCTTTCCTTTTTTTCTTCTTCTTTTAAATCGGAAAAAATCAATGAACCTTGGTTTTTTCCTTTTATATAAAAAACCAAGCTTCTTTTAGTGGGATGTAAATATGACTTGGAAACAACAAAGTTTATCGTACGTAGGTTTATGTTTTAGTTTTTAAGAATTTCAGCAGAAACATATGTAATGTGTGAGAAGTTGATACGGTTAATATATTTTTGCAGTAATTATGTTGTTGCTGTTTTGGAAGTTGATTCTGCTATATGTGTTGTTGGACGTTTTGTTTGAGTTTATATATTCTTCTTAGTTACGAAAATGTATTGTTCTCATTGAGTTCGATTCACTTTTCTCTCCTATTAGAGTAATTTAGACTATTGCTCATATTAAGATTGACTGATTTGATGGAGTAACTCAATTATTGATTAATAATTAGATTAAGTCATGTTTTGAATTTGTGGTACATCAACATCATTTCGAGGGATTTTTCAGTGTACCAGAAATACGGCATTGTATACGAAGTGTAATAATATAATTAGTTGGAAACTTGAAAAATAAAATTTAATCAATTATAATATCACACTTGGTGCATCGGACCAATTTCTGGCATACTAAAAAATTTCTCTATAAACTCTTTGATATCATTTCTAGAAGACTCTTTAAAATTGGCTCTTCAAAGTTCAAACACAACTTGGCTTCGAAATCCTAAGTTTACTTTTTCCCAATTTTCACAATATAACTTTTAAGTCTTTTATGGTATATCCAGCCATATGAATCAAATCCAATCCAAGAGTATAAAGTTACTCTACGAAAAGCATCTTCAACTCCAAAAACAAATTTTACTCTTCAAGTCGAATTTTTTTTTTTTACGATTTAGCAATTTGAAGAGTAAAATTGGTTATTTATAAAAATTTACATAGCAACAGACTCTTATAACATTTTAATTTATATTCATTGTTATAATTAATCTTTTATGTTCTTCCAATGAACTCAACGTTTTATTTTTAATCAAGAAAATTGAGTTGAATAGTAAGAAAGTTGTGATCAAATTCATAGAGAGAGAAAGTGGCCACATATTTGTAAGGTGAGTTGTTTGCTTCTTGAGTTAGAACTGATTTGGTTGATGTGGCTCACCAAATCAAAGCATTTAAAAGCCTTTGAAGAACAATGTTGGTGACCTTACGGCTCTGACGAGCTTACTGGAACTGCTCTAAATAGTTTTAGGCTTAATTGTAGCTAATAGTTTTTGAATTTTACCCTTAGTTTAATTTTACTTTGGACTCTTATATATATATATATATATATATATATATATATATTTTTTTTTTTTGGAAACTCTTATATTATTTTTTGAGTCCTTGAACTTAACAATGTGTTGTACCAACTACTTAGTAATACGATCTAGTTGTATGTCTCTTCACTTGTAAGTGAGAGGTCTTAGGTTCGATTCTCTTCAAATGCGAAGTCGAATAAATTATTATGGCTGGCCCAGTGTGAGACTTAGCACACTCGCCCACCCCCTTAGTGTAAATACTATTGTTTGTTCATTAAAAAAAAAATTGTGTTGTACTATTCACTAACATTGTGTGTGTTTTTCTTTTCCGTTTTATTTAGAAATATATTAAAACTTCAACTGAAAACTTCAAAATACAATAGAAAAAACTAAAAAAACAAATGAAAATTTATAACTAATATCTAAAACTTAAAATAAAATGATTTGGTTGGACCTTAACATTTTTTAAATATTAGGCAATACAATTTTAAAGTTGGTAAGAGATCGAACAGTGGTTGGAATTCGACAACAAATTACATATTAAACTACAAAAAAAAAAAATTCTTATGTATTCAATTTTCTTACACAAAAAAAAAAAATGGTTTTTTTTTTTCCTTTCTCATCTAAATTTATTTTGGAAGTTCCTAATATACCCTTAAATTTAATGGAAAAATAGATGGCGTTAGTAAAAAGGATCAACGGTACAACACATTGATAAGTTCAAGGATTAAAAAAACTAATATGAGAATTCAATGACTAAACTTAAATCTGGAGTAAAGTTCAAGAACCCATAATTTCTTTTTTATATTATTTTATTTTATTACAACGATATATTTTACTATAAGGGAAGTGAGAGTTTAATTAAGGCACACAATAGACAACTTACTACCGCATCGAATGCACCTCCTCCTATAAATTAAGAGTAAAATCAAAGAATCACGAGGGGAAAGAAGCAGAAAAGATTATAGAAGCATTCGACATCATCATTTTCCAAAAGCCATATTGGGCCTTGAGGCAGCATCCTTGGGTCCCCAAATTGAAGCTCCTATAGGATTGAAGGCCCGAATAAGTCCGAGAAGAAACGATTATTTGTTGATAACTCTAAATAAAGGACTTGAGCCCAAGCAAAACCACAATTTTTTGTCATGTCAAATGCCAAAAAGATGATTGAATGTTTCACAAAGTTAGGGAAAGTTTTCCCCGGTTGTCTAGTAACCTGTTGGCTTTGTGTTACATCCGAAGTGGAACAGGTATTGAGTTCTATTAGTATCAGTGATAGGGATATGCTCGAAAATTAATGGACATTATGAAATTTAGTCCACTTAAACTCGATTTGCACCACGAAGTCATCCCAATTACAAATATTGGGCTGAAGTCCTATACAACCCCAATATTAAATTGACTCATTATTTTTGTGGAGGAAGCCACGATAGGGTGCAAACAACCCAATTAAGTGGTTGTCCGGCTGCACACGTAAAACACCATGCTCACTGCATGGTATCGGATATTTTCTTCTAAGACTCTTCTTGTATTTGAGTTGACGCTTTGTTAATAATATCGTTCTCTATTCAAATTACATTGTGTTTAATGAAATTCAAAATGTGGAAGACGACCTCAACGTTATTGAAATATAGAGTATGTTTGTTAAGTAGTTGAAAAACTTGAATTAAATAGCACAAGAGCATGAAGTCGGCACACACAAGGTTCAATTTTTATATACAAAATTGGACGCATGCACCTGCACGCAGCACCAAAAGTTGAATAAATTACATCACAATATATTCACTTTTTTTGTTTGGTTGAATAAATTTGAATTCGACTTGGCTATTTATGTGAGTTGAATCTAAACTTTGCTTCATGCAACTGAAAAGGAATAAGCTCATCAACTATACTTGAGTTTCACGTATGAGTTTACAACATCCGTACGTATAGTTTTAGAGGCTGATCATTAGAGAATTGTTATTAGAACTTCAAAAATCTCATTTGACACTCCAAACTTTCTTTAATTAGAAAAAAAAAATACATTTATGAGGAGTTTAAAATGAAAATTTTGAAGTACTAATAACGATTCCTCATCATTATTAGTCACTTGTTATTGTCGATTAATGGCCGGAGAAAAATCGTATATTATATATGGTGTTGATTGTATTTGTGCTCATATTGGATATATTTTTTCATAAATTTGGAACACAAGTCGGTCTACTATGTGTCAAATACAAATAAAGACAATATATATTTTTCAGTTTATCTTCACTTGTATTTTGCATGTAGTGTACCGACTCGTTTTTTCATGCACACTGAAAATCTCTCCTATTGTCGTAGGAATAAAATCCTCTTTACTTGTAAATGAGAGGTTTTATGTTCAATTCTCGTCAAAAACAAATTTGAATCACATTATTGCTAAGTCATTATGAGGTTAAGCCCACAATTTCTTTCTTAATGTAAATAATATCGTTTCTTAAAATAAAATAAAAAACAAAATTGATTGAAGATATGTTTTGCCCGGCTAATTAAATAAATACAGTCAAATTCAGGAAATTTTCACTGATGATTTTTTTTAATCAATATCAGTCAATTACATACTTAGAACGAGATTAGGTGGTTCTAGAATATTCGTTTAATAATCCGAACCAAACTTTCTTTCTTCCAGTTAAAAAAAAACTTTCCTTCTTCCAAAGCCGCCCGAAAAGTCAAAACAGTCGGTATAAGGGGAAAAGCATCCGGTTTAGAGGATTTCGTAATTATGTTCGTTCATCGTACATCGTGCAATTAAAAATTATTTAAAATTTAAAATTTAAAATTAAATATAATTAGTAATTAACAAAAACTGATCACATGATGTACTATGAATAGAAATGATTACGGGATCCAGGAAAGTGATCCGGCGAGGATCTTTTCTGGTATTAGGTACCGCTTTGCTAAGCTATCACGTGCATTACCACGGCTCTGGTTTTCGACGTCATGTGGATTCTGATTGGCCAATGATCGCGACTTCTCCATCTCTACGCACCATGTGTAACGCCAAGATTTCGTGATCACCTTGCAACCGTGGACCGCAAATCACTGAGTCAAATACCGCGGGGCCTATTCCCCCGCGCCAAGCGGTATCCTGGAAAGGTCAAAATTACCAAAAACAAACGGCGTCAGATTTGCAATTAAGTCCCTAGCGAGGACAAGCTCCATTCCGTCTGTTGGGTTCCGTTATATATACCGGCCGCGGGGAGATCAAGCTCTCAGTTGCCTCTCGCTCTCTTCAGCTCTTCTGTTCCACAAGGTTCGATATTTTTCATAATTCCTAAGGTTTTTTATATAATTAAATTTGTTTTTATTTAATTATCGAGTGCGATTTGTTTGTATTTTTAGTGATAATTTGAGTGTGAATTATTTGTATTTTTGTGACATAAAATTGGTGGGTCATTGGGTTCTGATTGAATTTTGATTTGCGTTGGAAGCAGAAAAATCGAGAAAAAGGAAAATGGGGAGCTCAGGATTCGACTGGAAATTGCCGGATCACGCTAAGTTACCGAAGGGGAAGGTCATCGGACTCATCGTTTTGGATGGGTGGGGCGAGGCCAACGCCGACCAGTACAACTGCATCCATGTCGCCGAGACCCCCGTCATGGATTCGCTCAAGAAGGTGACTTTCGTAATTTTAAAGATCTGGTTTTTCGAATTTCGATTGCCCTGTTCGTTTAAAGTCTCAGATTTTTGTTGTTGGATTTGAATTTCGATTCGTACTGATTGCGTGTGTGTGTGGTGGTGTGGATTAGGGTGCTCCTGAAAGATGGAGGTTAGTGAGAGCTCACGGAACTGCCGTGGGACTTCCCACAGAGGATGATATGGGCAACAGTGAAGTGGGTCACAATGCCCTCGGCGCCGGGCGTATTTTTGCCCAGGGGTGAGTTCTAGGCTTTCCCTTTCGTTTGTTTTACTTCCTGTATGTTAAATTTGATGTGTGTATTGTTCGCTGTATGGTTTTCGATATGTTTTATGAATGTCAGTTAAGAGAATTGGATTCGTACTGAGTTGTGATGAGTAGTCCTGGTTGTTTTTTATGGATATAGTGCTAAGCTTGTTGATGCTGCACTTGCTTCCGGGAAAATTTTCGAGGGAGAAGGTTTTAAGTATGTTAAGGAATCATTTGCGACTAACACATTGCATCTCATTGGTTTAATGAGTGACGGTGGAGTTCATTCTCGGCTTGATCAATTGCTAGTGAGTTTTTTTAGCACTAGTCTGTTTTTTCTTTCTTTGGATTTGGTTTTCCTCCTTCAAATTTCGTCTTTATCATATGTATTCTTTTCTCCTGGTGTAGTTGTTGCTTAAAGGAGCTAGTGAACATGGTGCTAAAAAGATCCGTGTTCATATTCTCACTGATGGACGTGATGTTCTGGATGGTTCAAGTGTGGGATTTGCGGAAATCCTTGAAAATGACCTTGCGAAATTGCGTGAGAAAGGTGTGGATGCACAGGTTGCGTCTGGTGGTGGTCGTATGTATGTCACCATGGATCGTTATGAGGTATTGAATGAAGCCAACCCGTAAGCTCATTCTGCAAGCATGATTGGGTCTAATTCTTCCTTCTGTATTTTTTACCGTTGTGTGTATATTGTATATAACAGTTTGTTTAAAGTACGTCCTTATTACGAAACCTTTTGCACGTATTGCATGGATAAAAAATTATTTCTTAAGTTGGGATGTGTGAATAGTCTCTATTTACAAAGTGTTCTGAATCTGATGCTCTGCATGGTGCTGCCCTCTTATGTCTTAAGAAGGGTTTATTAGGGTTTCCATTAGCTTGTTTTATTTATGTTCTCAGAATTATCGTGCTTTTTTATTCAAACATACTACGTGCCTTCCCAAATTTTGGTAAAGTTTCCATGCCAAGAATCATAAGATTGATTTGTCTTTTTGGTTAATACTTATCTGAATTGTTGCTCTGGAACAGAATGAATAAATTTTAGATTTGGTCTGTTCAATATTATTGTCTATTTGTCAAAAATGTTAAGTTCATATGAATGATTGGGTATTTTGCAGAATGATTGGAGTGTCGTAAAACGAGGATGGGATGCCCAAGTTCTTGGTGAAGCTCCCTATAAATTTAAGAATGCAGTTGAAGCTATCAAGACGTTGAGGGCGGAACCAAATGCCAATGACCAGTATCTACCTCCTTTTGTTATTGTTGACGACAGTGGAAAGCCTGTTGGCCCAATCATGGATGGTGATGCTGTTGTTACATTCAATTTCCGTGCTGATCGTATGGTTATGATTGCCAAGGCGCTTGAGTATGCTGATTTTGACAAGTTTGATCGAGTTCGAGTCCCAAAAATCCGTTATGCTGGTATGCTTCAGTATGATGGTGAGCTGAAGCTTCCAAGCCGTTACCTTGTAGAACCCCCAGAGATTGATAGAACATCTGGTGAATATCTTACGTACAACGGTGTCCGCACTTTTGCTTGCAGGTTTGTTTTTCTCACCAAGTTGAACTATCTGTGTTGCTGTTAAGCGTTAGAATTGTGTTTTCTCCAAATCATAATGAATTTCTTTAGGATTTCTCCCCATTCCATGTAAAGGTATCCGTTTTTGTCAGTTTTAGTGCGATAATGTGATTTTGACTTTGTATTAGGGAAATCCAGATATGGGTTGGAAGTAGCAACCAGTGTCTCTTTGTTCTTCGTTCAAAATTGTTTTTGCTCGATGCCATATCTGGGGCGTGGGCGTGTGCGTGTGGGGGGGGGGGGGGGGGGAATAATTGATTTTGACCAATTTGCCCAGAATTTTCTTTTCATGGTTGAGTTTTTGGCTTCTGACCCATAAATTCTTTGCTTCCAAATCTTTGCTTTCACAGTGAGACTGTTAAGTTTGGCCATGTCACTTTCTTCTGGAACGGCAATCGCTCTGGTTATTTTAACGATAAAATGGAGGAGTATGTGGAAATTCCAAGCGATAGTGGAATCACATTCAACGTCCAGCCAAAAATGAAGGCAGTCGAGATTGCTGAAAAGGCTAGGGATGCTATTCTTAGTGGAAAGTTTGAGCAGGTAATGGATAGGCCAGTCATGCGATCTAAGAATTTCTATTATCCAAAGAAAATATTTCAGATTTGATATTTTGCTTTTGCTTAGGTACGCGTTAACCTTCCAAATGGCGACATGGTGGGGCACACAGGCGACATTGAGGCCACAATCGTTGCTTGCAAGGCAGCTGATGAAGCCGTCAAGGTACCTTGAATGCTTGATATGATCAAGAAGCTGGTGCTTGTTGCCTTGTATTCCCCTTACCCCTCACTGTAGTGAAAAAGTTCCACGTCTTCTTACTGAGTTGCAATTGTGTACTTGCAGATCATTCTTGATGCAATCGAGAAGGTTGGTGGAATTTACGTCGTCACTGCTGATCATGGTAACGCTGAGGATATGGTGAAGAGAAATAAGACTGGGCAGCCTCTTCTCGACAAGAGTGGCAACATTCAAATTCTTACTTCCCACACTCTACAGCCGGTAAGTACTCCCAAATTTTTTCTGTCAAATTTTTATTAACAAACGACAAGAGTGGCCACAGTCAATTTACCATAGATTCATGGTATGGAACATTGTCGAATTCCACAGGTTTTCAGTCATTGATTGTTTTGGTTTTTCTTGAAGGTCCCAATTGCAATTGGAGGTCCTGGACTTGCACCCGGAGTCCGTTTCCGCAAGGATCTTCCTAGCGGCGGGCTGGCCAATGTTGCTGCAACTGTGATGAACCTGCATGGATTCCAGGCTCCTAGCGACTACGAGCCATCCCTCATCGAAGTTGTTGATAACTAGGAAGGCCAGAGAAAAGAACGCACACTCTAGTTTTTCCTAAATTTTGACTTGGGTTTACGAACGCCATGGAAGCAGGGTTGTCGATTACGGTTTGTTTTATTAAATAAGTTCGAACAATGTCTGCTCACAGCAGCTTCCGTGGGCGAGTACGGTAATTGGATCATTGTCTCAGGAGAATGACAGAACAAGAAAGATACATAAAGTGGAATTTTTTTGCTATTTTATGCTCTATCAATTACCGTTGAGGTTGTGTTGTCTTGAAATATCAGTTTAAGAAGAACAATGTTTTTCGGATTGAAGGTTCAAGTCTCAATTTATAATTTTTGTCTTCCTACAGATTCGCAAAAGGAGTGTGATCGACACGCTCTTTTTAACTAAACACATCTTAATTTTTGATTGTTGAATTAAATGAATTGAACGGAGCAAGGATAAAAATTAATAGGGAGCGTGTGAAAGATAAAAAGGATAGTGTGGGCGCCGTCTACTTGGAAATTGCATACGAATTTTTAAAGAGAGTGGAAGTGGAAGGTAAAAAGGATAATGTGGGAACCGACTATTTGGAAATTGCATACGAATTTTTAAAACCAACTGAAATCTGAGTATCACTCACGTTTTTTTGTAAAAAATGCAATCTTTTTTCTTCTCGTAATAGTTTTTGTGAGCATGAAGGAAAACATTATAAGGCATTTGGAAGCGATTTTACGATTTATTGAGCAATAAACGTATATTTAACATAATATTTAAAGTCGAAAACTTAAAAGAAAGTGAAAAATATAGTAGTGAGACCCACAACAATGTCAAGATGGGGTTCTACGCTCAAGAATAACAACGGAAACTCTTACATTAATTTTCAAACTTCGTAGCGAGGTGAAGGTAAAAATAATAGATTGAACGATGATTTAAATACGAATTTTAAAAACCGACTAAAATCCGTGAGTGTTAATCCACGTTTTGGTAATCGAAATGTTAATATATTTTCAACCACCCAGGATGGTCCAGCGTTAGAGAATAATTTTAGATCTGTATTCCACACTATACAGATTGGGTTCGATCCTGGTGATGGTGACTGCCACGATGGTAGCCAACCTTTGTGAGTCTTCGGTCTTGGGAATGGTAAGCTGACGTAGTGAGAGCATCGACTGATCCCTTTTTTTTCCAAAAAATAAAAAATAAAAAATAAAAAGTCAATATAGTAAAACATTGAAAAGCGAGGAGGCAAGCGAATTCAAATTTCTAACATCACAACGGCGGGACGCGTGGCCCTCTTTCCTTTCCGTTCCGTTGGAGTCGTCCCCGCACGCTCCTTTCCTCCTCCTTTAAATTCAAAAATTTAAACCCCCAACAGAAAACGGACGGTCCGATTTCGATCCAGAAAAACGAGACACCAGAAAATTCAAATTTTTAGGGTTTCTGATTTCGCGATCTCTCAGAAATGGAGAAGTACGAGAAGCTCGAGAAGGTCGGCGAAGGCACGTACGGCAAGGTCTACAAGGCGAAAGACAAAGCCACCGGGCAGTTGGTGGCGCTGAAGAAGACGCGCCTTGAGATGGACGAGGAGGGCGTGCCGCCCACCGCCCTCCGCGAGGTCTCGCTCCTCCAGATGCTCTCTCAGTCGCTCTACATCGTCCGATTGCTCTGCGTCGAACACGTCGACAGCAAAGAGGGGAAGCCCGTCCTGTACTTGGTGTTCGAGTATTTGGACACCGATCTCAAGAAGTTCATCGATTCACACAGGAAGGGGCCGAATCCTGGGCCGATGCCGCCGTCGCTGGTGCAGAGCTTTATGTACCAGCTGTGCAAGGGGGTGGCGCACTGCCACTCCCACGGCGTCCTCCACCGCGATCTGAAGCCGCAGAATCTGCTTCTTGACAAGGAAAGGGGGATTCTGAAGATCGCTGATCTCGGACTCGGCCGCGCATTCACTGTGCCTCTCAAGAGCTACACGCACGAGATTGTTACTCTCTGGTATAGAGCGCCCGAGGTTCTGCTCGGTTCGGCTCACTACTCCACCGGCGTTGATATGTGGTCCGTAGGATGCATCTTCGGTACTCCTTTCTTACTCCCTCTCGCAAATTCTTCAATTTCATTTCGATTCAATGCTTTACTTGATTAATTAATTAACTAATTTGATTGATTATGCTAAATTGCAGCGGAGATGGCGAGGAGGCAGGCTCTTTTTCCGGGAGATTCTGAGTTCCAGCAGTTGCTTCACATTTTCAGGTGTTTGTGTTATGTTTCCCCTCATTTTTCGCGTTTCGGCTCGAATCCAATTTTTGGGACTGTGAAGAAGAAAAAGATCAAATCTTTACTTGCTACTGTTTTACTATATGTGTAGGCTGCTAGGAACACCATCTGACAAGCAGTGGCCTGGAGTTTCTTCTCTGCGAGATTGGCACGTGTATCCGCAGTGGGAGCCTCAGAACTTGGCTCGTGCTGTTCCTGCTTTGGAGCCTGAAGGAGTTGACCTCCTAGCCGTAAGTTTTCTTCGATCTTTCAATGCTTCGATTAACTTGTCGCTTAGAAACCAACGATGTGTTTAGTCTTCTCAACAGCATTCTTCAAGAACAGAGCCAGCATCCATCTATGCATCATATAAGTTTCTTGGAATGCTTAATCTCATTTCTTAACGCTGATTTCTTTTCAAGAACATGGTGTTCTCGAAGGTTATTTTCATTTTTCAACGTCAATTAGAAATCGTGGAGCTTGAATCAACGTGTAGCTTTGTTGTGTAATTGTTTGTCTGGTCCATACGCGACAGATTGTTTTCAAGTCTTGTGATGAATGAGTACCGTAAACTTGTAACGGTTACGTTGTTTAACAAAATGTGTCGTCATTGGATCAGTCTAATACTGTCTTGCTTTTGGACTATGCAGAAAATGCTTAAATACGATCCAGCTGAGCGAATCTCCGCGAAAGCTGCCCTTGACCACCCCTATTTCGACACCCTCGACAAGTCTCAGTTCTGAAGTGAAAACTTATGAACACAAAGATGCTATGAAGAGATGAATTCAGTGCTGCCTTACCGTTTTTCAACTGTTGTCGGGGGAAGTCAGCCGTCATCATCTTGGTGATTCGAAATTATCTATGATGTTTGCATCCATGTAAATCAGTGTGGTTATCCTTGTTAGACAAATCATCGTTTTTAAGTATTCTTATTTGAGTAATGCTAATCAATCAAATTCGCAACCGCGGTTGATGATAGCGAAGAAGATATAAAAATGGAAGTTTCCTGTTTATGAATCTCCTTTATCGATTCAAGAATCGTTCTAGTATTGCTGAAACATTGAAAAGAGGGGCTCTAAAAGCGATCGGGAGTGAAGATGTGTCGAAGTGAAAGCCCTTGGGATTATTGAATGTAAATATGTGAAAACGAGGTTAAAAGCGGTAGATAGCCTAGTTCCTGTAGGCCGTGATCAACATGAACTTATAATTGGGGGCCAACAAACTGGAAAAATCATAGATGATTAGGTACTTTGGATACCCTATTAATAATGTTAACCGTGTGATTAGGTACTTTGGATATCCTATTAATAGTTTTAACCATGTGATTTGGTTTTTGACCTAAGAAAGTTAATACTATGGAAAACATCTGTGTGTAGGAGAAATTTTAAGTGACGATCACACCAGGCTAACTAATCCATGTCTGATGTCTTAAAGACAACAAATTTGATATTTCATAAACCTAAGGTGTATATTAATAAATAGATATTGTTGGGTGACAGTGTGACCATCATGCTAGAATTTTCTGCGTGTCGTACCGACCAAACTAAACAAGAAAGTAGTCAATTTGGTTATGATTTGTCCCATTATCAAGATCATTTACAGCCTAATTATCCCATTTTCCATGGAAAAAAACGGCCCATCTAAGTCGGGGAAAGGTTGTGGGGTGTTTATTTTCTGGTCCTAATTGGTTGGCAACATTTGAACCTCTCCATAAAATTAAGGTTTATGTCACAACTCACAAACCTCAAAAACAGAACAAGTCTCTCAAATCCTCTGACCAAAAAACCACATCAAAATTTCCCACCAAATATAAACTCACTCCACCGATTCTCTCTCTCTCTCTCTCTCTCTCTCTCTCTCTCTCCCTCCCTCTCTCTCCCTCCCTCCCTCTCTCTCTCTCTCTCTCTCTCTCTCTCTCTCTCCCTACTTTGTATCTCATCATTTTTCTTCATTTGTTTGATCATCTTCTCTGTTTTTCCCTTATTTTTTCTCTTTTTATTTAAAATTAATACATAATTATTGTTTAGAAACTGTAGGATCAAATCATAAAACAAAGTAGGGAAAAAGATAGGGAAGTGGGGGATGGAAGGATTGGATGCGCTGATACAGAGACTGTTGGAAGGCAGGGTTAACAGAGGTAAAAAGATTCAGCTAACCGAATCCGAAATCCGGCAACTTTGCATCACTGCGAAAGAAGTCTTCCTCCGGCAGCCTAATCTTCTCGAATTGGAAGCCCCCATCAACGTTTGCGGTATGTAAAATGTTTACGATTCCGGCTTGCATTATTTGTTTGTTGTTGATCTGGTAATATGTAAACTTGTAATGCAAGCAACGAGATCATATTACAGAACGCCGATATTTGTACAACATTTATTGATCACGTTGCGGGATTTTGCAGGTGATATACACGGGCAATATCCTGACCTCTTGCGAATATTCGAGTATGGAGGCTTCCCACCGGACGCCAACTATGTGTTCCTTGGAGACTATGTAGACAGAGGAAAACAAAGCATAGAGACAATATGCCTTCTCCTTGCATACAAAATCAAATTCCCGGACAACTTTTTCCTCCTCCGAGGGAACCACGAATGTGCTTCCATCAACCGAATCTATGGATTCTACGATGAGTGTAAACGCCGCTTCAGCGTCCGGCTATGGAAGCTCTTCACAGACTGCTTTAATTGTTTACCTGTGGCTGCAGTCATAGATGACAAGATCTTCTGCATGCATGGTGGCCTGTCTCCTGAATTGAACAGCTTGGAACAACTCAGAGCCATCGAAAGGCCGGTTGACGTGCCAGATCAAGGGCTTTTGTGTGACCTACTTTGGTCGGATCCGGACAGGGACATTAAAGGGTGGGGTGAGAATGATAGGGGTGTTTCTTATACCTTTGGAGCAGATAAGGTTGCAGAGTTCTTGATGAAACATGATATGGATCTCATATGCCGGGCTCACCAGGTCTCTGTCTTTCGCTTTTTTATATTTGTATACAATTATGTCCCAACATGTTTTAGGTCACATAATGAGAGAGGTACGCCGCTTGATTGTATGCAACCAGTGATAGGAAAGAAGAATATCAAGTTTTCAAGAATTATTTTATGGAAATGATTTCCGCGGTTCCCTTTTTATCCTTCTGCAAACCTTTTTCTCTGTCATTTGAATCTCCTTTGATTTAATCCTTTGTTGACAGGTTGTCGAAGATGGGTATGAGTTCTTTGCAGAACGGCAGTTGGTGACCATATTCTCGGCGCCAAACTATTGCGGAGAGTTCAACAATGCAGGTGCATTGATGAGTGTGGATGCAAGTTTGCTTTGCTCATTTCAAATAGTGAAACCCTGGAGAGGGAAAGCTCCTCAGGTAGAATGATTCTAAAGCAATTGGGGAGCTCTGGAATTTGAATACTATTTTACAGAAGGAAAATTTGCATGCCAAAAGCACTTTTGCATATTTTCCTGCAAGCAAAAGCATTAAAAAGCTGTCTGTGTATATAAAACCGTCATATACATATAACTTTTCTGGTATCTTGCTTACATTATTTTCCCAGATTTGGCTGATTTTCTTTAAGCTCGGTTCATCTTTCTTGGAATCGAAAAAATATAACGAGTCTTCATTTGCTTCCTCTTCGAAAGAAAATGGAGTGATCAACGAGAACTAAGCCAAGATCTTCGTTTGAAATTTAAGAAAAGATGGATGAACAGCTTACAAGGTTGTTTGATATATTCAGTTTGTTCAGATAAATTCGAAGGTAACGAAGAGTCTAGCAAGAAATTAAACATTCAAATAAGGAAATACAATTAACTAAACGTTGAAATAATAACCAAAGCAACTTCCTCTATCAAACTGGTGGAAAACTAGAGTCTTGCCTTGTGCTTCAGTTACATAAATGCCAAATGTTCATAAAGGAACCACTGCGACGACTTTCTTCTGCTTCAGTCGGCTTCCCATAACGTTTTAGCGGAATCAAATTCCCATAACTTTTCAGGGAAATCAAGCTACTGGTATAACTAAAGATGCTCGTATACAACCCCTTTTGGTATATCGGACATTTTACTCGATGTATGCAAAGAGTTCTTACATCCAAAAGGACTACAGTGCTGTTGCTCTTTCTCGAACGTTTGAAAAATATCCCATGCTCCCATTCGCAACAAGTCCAAAGCCTATAACTTCTATACCGACATTCTGCATTAATCAAACTGGCTTCTATTCTGTGACCTAAAACCCACTCTTTTTCATCATAGTTTTTCAACATCCATATGTCAAGGTATTTATCTGATGAAGCATCAACGACGGACAAAGATCCTCTCAGATTAATCAAGTGAAAGCGCTGGACAGAGTGGAACTTCCGCGGCATGTTTCTTAAGGGGGGATCAGGAATATTCCAACCGAACTCCTCTTTCTTGAAATCGAAAGACAGTATGCTCATACAGTGGTGAATATTTGCTTGAGCTCTTCCAGTTGTTGTGCGACGAATTAACCAGTGCATATCGCCATATGCTGATAAATTCTTCACCGTTAAATCACAGGGAGGAACCGAGCAGATCTCTCTCCATGATCTTGACCCCAACACATAAACATGAGCAACATAATTGTTGTACTCCGAATCTGCACAAACCCGAACAACTTTGTGTGTACTAGTCGTGTTGTCAAATCCCATACCAAACCAATAATAAGAGAATACTGTTGTTTTTAGATGTTCCGGAACTTGGACGATACAAGTCGGGAGCATCACAGCTTCGCCCTTCAACGGATTTAACAACACGCACCGGCTTCCAGTGTGTCTGTCTTTCAAGCAAATCAAGTTGCAGTAAACAAAATGTACATTGAAAAAATATTCGTACCACCAAGACATGATCTTTGAGACAATCCTCGTCTTATCTCTTCTCATTTCCAAAGTATTGCCGTCGTATTCAAATGATTGCATGGCAATCAGCTCCGCCATGTACTTTTTTTTGGACTGAGAAACAATCACAAGTTGAGGTACTTCAGCTGCAGCGTTGGTAGTAACAAGAGAACTCATGTGTTGGTTAAGAAACGAGGGGCGGCTGACTATGTTGTGCAAGGCTTTCGAGACACATCGCACGGAACAAACTGATTCCGCCGGCAGTCTAGAGAAAATGTCGACCAGGTTATCGTTGTCCAGGTCCATCAAGTTTCTGTTGCTGTTGCTGCAGTGCCTCATCCTTTTAGTCCTCGGTATCTCCATTAGTCCTACTCAGTCAAACAAAATCGAAAATTTAATAATCTGACTCAACCGGATAAACAAATTCAATTAACAAAGAGAAGGAGAGGTGTAGAGTTTTAACTGACAAACACCAGTAGAGGAGGGTCTATATTTTGAGAATTAAACTTACGAGGGTTTTATGTTTTATCAAATGGGAATTGTTCATTAAATTTTATCATGCCAATAAAAATACAAGAAAGCAAGGTACTCTACATCATCTAGACAATAAGGTGTTACAACTCAAAGGGCCAAGGGACATATGGAACATAAAGTCATGCTTGGATAAACAAAACATCAACACCATTGAAGCATAATTAAAACTATTAACTTTAAAATGAGATATAGCTAATTCGCACGACAAATTCAGAATGAATTGTCACAACCAATTCAGACTCAAGATATGTCGAAAGGAACAACGACATGAAGCCATTATACCTTATTTCTCAACAAGCACTACTAATGTTGATGTTGCTCAGATCCGCCTGTCACAGATACGATCTGTCCCTCTCAGATAAGATCGGCTCGTCTCAGATCAAATCAAAATTCGATAGTCCAGAACACCACAAGCCTAGATCGCCCCGAGCCTAAATTGCCTAGTGAAGAGTCCAATGAGATAAATAAACGCAATTTAATAGAGAAGAATATACTTGATAATTTGAGAAGTATCAACAATTCATAAAAGTGTAATTTCACAATGATAATGAGAGTTGATATTGACACCCAAGAAAATCATCATGCATTACCTAATAGAAAAATCAGGATGCAGTCACTAATGTTGCTCAACTCTGTATGTCACAAATCGGATCTGCATGCCTCAAATCAGATTGCCCCCATCTCAAATCAATCAAAACTTGAGAGCCTAAAACGTCGCAAGCCTAGATCGGTGCCTAGTGAAGAGTAATAAAATAAATAAACATAACCTATTTAATAAAACATAAAAGGGTAGAATTGACAATTTGAAAATCAACAATTCATTAAAGTGTAATTTCACAATTGATAATTGTGGAGCAAAAAAAATCTGAAATTTCTTTAAGTTGACACGTGGACTTTTATTAAAGAATGACCAGAATGCTCTTATTAAAGTAGCAAGGCCCACATTTATTCCATGGCCATTTCAACTCTCTTAAAGACTTGAGCAGATGACTACGACCTCATCAAGTTCTCATGCTCATGACAAGGAGAAAATTCCTAAGTATTAAAATTATGATTAATTACTAAATCTTATATTTATGCTTTCCTAATTGAAGATCAACTCAATCAAGTAAAAAATCACAATCACATCCAATCAAGGATATTACAAGACAATGCCAAGATATTATTTAAGTAATACTATCTTCAGGATACTTCTTTCCTCCTTCATAGATATATCTTGGCCAACTGGATGATGACACATAACGCGAGAATCTCTCACCTCATTCTCCACCAAATTTGGCTAAGTTTGTGCTACGCAATTAAGCCCTCACCAACCCAACTCTTTGGATGCATGACTTTGGTCTTTGATCAAATGTGTTTATTTGTTTTGTAAATACAAAGTCATCAATACCGAAGACAACAGATTTTTACTACCACAATAATATGAGGTGTTATTGACATTCCAAACAAGTTATAATGCACTATTTGGTAGAAAAATAAAGAAAAAAAATAGCTGCATAAAGTGCAAATAACAATTTTTTTATACCAATAAATAAAACAATAACAATATTCAGATAGCCCTAAAATTTCTCAAAAATTAGAAGTTGTGGAACATAATACCTTATATATGCTCATATTTAAAAATATCCAGAGAAGTTGATTTGCTTGCCACTAGTCACTACTTGTGAGTAGTGAAGGTAGTATTTAATTATTTAATGTAGAGATTTGTCTATGACTTTCTTTTTATATTGGGAAGTGTTATTGACACTTCAAAAATCTCATTGTACATTCCTCATAAATGTATTTTTCTTTCTTAATATAGAAAGTTTGGAGTGTAGAATGAGATTTTTGGAGTGCTAATAACAATTCTCTTTATATTATGCAAAAAGCCGATGGAGGTGCCTTTGGAGTTTGGAGTTCATAATGTTTAGTTTAGTCATTTTCATTTGTCACACTGTCTTAAAAACGGTGACTAAAATTTGAGAGTCGCCAACAAAAATATACTTAATGTTTTTATTTTCTTTAAAAATAAACATATATAGCCACTTAGTATGTGAGAGGTTTTAAATTTGACTTTCGTCAAAGGCAAATTTGAATCATATATTTACTAGTCCATTGTGAGGCTTTGTCCACTCTCTCACCTCTTAGTGTAGATAAGAGTAATGGTAGGGAACCTAAATTTGTAGACAAAATTTGTAAACTAAATGATGTGTCATAAATAGGAAATGAGTACGTTTATCAAAGCTTAAGTAATAACTCAATCATCAACTTCTATATCATTTAGTTTACAAAATTTTGTTTACAAATTTAGTCTCTCTAGCATTACTCGTGTAGGTTATATCGTTTGTTAAAAAAAATAATCATGGTGGAAGGAAGGGAATATAAATTTGTAGAAACAATTAGAGTAATGATTCCTAAACTTTAGTCTAATTGGAAATCATTACTCTAATTGGAGCTTTACTTTCTGAACTGAAAGTCTGTGAGCATTGATTCCTAAACATTCGTCCCATTTTAATCCCTTTAAATCAGTAGCGGAGCCACACTGAAGTCATTCAGTTCACGTGACACCAATAACCCAAACGTTTTCTCTCTTGTTTTTTTTGTCTTGAACCCTACAAGTTCAGGAAATAAATGGCTTGAAAGTGTGAGTTTTATTTTTTTTATTTTTTCTCAGCCGGTTTCCCCTGTGCAAACTGCGTGTTGTGTTTACGTAGGAGTGGAACAGTCAGTTTTACATGTTTCCGTGACATGTCCTCTAGCCGTGGCAGTTTGGTTCACAAGCCCTTCAGAATACGATCTCGAGAAGCTGTCGATTGTTCTTTGAAGGATTGGTTGATGCGATGCGAATATTGGAGAGCAGAACAAGAAAAAATGAAAAAGAGTAGCAAGCAAAGCAGCAAGCCATGACGAGAGAGAGTAGCATGCTGTTTTCCTCCAAACGGGGAGAAAAGTTAATGTAGATGGTGCGACGGCAGCTGATTTTTGGTGGGGTGGGAATAGTGTTACGTGATGAGTATGGCAAGTTTGTTGCTGCAAAGGCAAGGTGAAGGTGTGGCTTTTGCTGTTCGTTTAGGATCTACGCAGCTCTGTTGCGACCGAGATTCATTGGGTGTGGTTAATGCTATTCAAGCTCTGAGAGAGGATAATTCTCTTTTTGGACGAGTCGTTGACGATGTGAAATGTTTGTTGAGGAGAGTTCCTGATAATATTACTGTGGATACGTTCCTCGGGAGGCCAACTTGTGAAGTTGTGAATGACAATGAATGATGTATTGGATTACTTATGTTGTAAGCCACTTGTTTATCGAGTTGTTAACGACATAAGTAATCTGATAGTCTTAGTGAAATAAGGATTATGGAGTCTTAACCCTTGCAATTGACATCAAAGAAATCTAATAGGTTTCGCTACAAAGATATAGAATCATGGTAGGACTCAATCACTTAAGTGATAGGGTTTGATTTTCACAACCAATAATAGACCGGCTGTGATTAAACCCTAATGATATAAATACTATGGTTAAATCCCTGCTTCCATACGCTTAATCTCTCAGATACGCTGAACCATATTCATATAGCAGAGAGATATTATTGAAGTACTAGAAGTAGAAGACAACCTGTGAACTCAAGCCACCATGTCTCCAATCGGTGCAGGTTAGTATCATTCATCTTCTTCTTGTAATTATCATGATGCATGTTAAATTGTGATCCTAGAATCATGTTGTATTAGTCCACCTTACACAACGGTGTAGCTCATCGTTTGGCTAGATTTTCTTTGGGTTGTGCGAGTTATTTTTAATGGTTCGAAGAGCCACCTAACATTATTAAGAATGTGCTTTTGGAAGACAAATGTACTTGGGGCCAGTTATTAAGCCCTCCCCTTGATTATCAATTAATGAATAAATTATGCTCCCCTTTTACCGTCGAGGTTCACTAAAACAAATAAATAAACATTGACCATGGTGAAAGGAATACAAATTTGTTTTGTATAAATTCAGGCCTTTATGCCATTGTTTTCTCCGTATAACTTTGGCAAGAAAAACGCTGAGAACTTTCTGTTGTCTTGCTTTTTTTTATTTTTTTATTTATTTTTATTCTGGATGGGGTTGATTTTCTTTCGGCTCATTTCATCTTTCTCGAAACCAAAAGAAATGAAAACGAATCGTTGTTCGTTTCCTCTTCAAAAGAAAAATGAAGTGAACCTAGATAAAACAAGGTCTTCCTTTTCATTCTTGGCCTTATAAGTTAAGGGAAATTTTATTTGAACTCATGTAACCTTTTTCTACACCCAACTTATTATCTTCACCCATATTGTTCTTTTATTAAAGAATTAATCTATCTTTAAACCCAAATTTATTACCTAAACTACCATCTCAAACCCAATTCAAAATGTTATATTTAAACCAATTCCCTTTATAAAATAACATCTGTAATTGATTTTTTTTTTTAAAAGAGGCGTCCTTGCCCCAACCCCCCCCCCCCTCCTCTTCTTCCCACTAGCATTTCCATGGCTACTTTTTTTTCTTTTTGCTACCAAGCCCAGACATTTGCCTCTTTTCTTTCTACTGATGTGCATAAGTAACAAATCAAACAATTCATCCCCTTGTATTTATCAACAAGCAATGAAGTTTATAATCTAAGAACATTGGTAAGAAGTTTTTCCTTCGAATTTTCCAATTGCAGAAAGTTTAACAAACCATTCGGGATTGATGAAAAAAATTGAAACCCAAATACTCATCTTCTAAACTTTAAAAAAATTAAAATCAAACTAACAAAATATTCATAAATTGAGTCATACCTTAGTTGGAGCATTCAAAACTTCAAAATCATCATCCATCAATAAAAAAAACTTGTTTTTCTCTACAAGACCTATTAGGGTTTAATGAGTTTATTGATAAATTTGAGTTTTATTATTAATTTCATTTTGTACTTAATAGTAATTATGCAATAGAGTAAAATAGACAATTAACAATTTAAATTTAAGTTAGGTGTAGAAAGAGGTTACATGGGTTCAAATAAAATTTTTCTTCAAGGAAATATGGATGAACAGATTGTTTCGGTACATTCAGTTTGATCAGAAAAATTTAAAGGAAACAAAACAACTAAGTTTATAGCAAGAAAACATTCAAAATATAAAATTGAATAAACTAAATATGCATATAAATGAGATAATAAGGAACTTCCTCTAGTCAAACTTCCAAATGTTTGTAAAGGCATTAAGATCCCTCGTACTTGTTTTCGGTTCCACCAGATTCCACAACTTCTTAGGGAAATCAAGCCGCCGGTATAGCTGAGCACGCTCGTATCCAATCCCGTTTTTGATACTGGACATTCTACACAGTTCATGGAAGCACTTCTTAGATCCAAAAAGAATATAGCGGGTTTTGCTGCAATCGGATTTTTTGGACAATATGCCGTGCTCCCATTCACAGCATGTCCACAGCCTAAAACTTTTTTATTCTATACCCTAAAATCCACCCTTTCTCATCATAATTTTTCAACATCCAGATGTCAAGATACTTATCTGATGAAGCATCAACAAGGGACAAAGATCCTCTCAGATTGATCAACTGAAAGCGCTCGATAGGTGGGAAGCTACCCGGCTTTTTTTGAAATGGGGGATTCGGAATGTTCAAACAGAACTTCTCTTTTTTGAAGTCAAAAGACAGTATGCTTATAGAGAGGCCAGAAACTGGTTGAACTCTTCTTGAGCGAAGAGTTAACCAATGCCCGTCTCCGTAAGCAAATAACTTCTTATCAATTATTATTTCACGAGAAGGAACTGAGTCTATCTCCTTCCATGAGCTTGTTCCCAAAACATAAACATGAGAAACCAAATACTCAGAATCGAGTCTTCCAAAAATATCAGCAATCTTGCATCCATAAACACGAACAATCTTGCAAGTATAGGTCATATTATCAAATCCCATACCGTGCCAATATTCGAATGATTTGGGATTCAGATTTTCCAGGACTTGGACGCTTGGGAGCATCGTTGGGAGCATCATAGCTTCTCCCTTCAGCGGATTCAGCAACAACCAGCGGCGTCCATCAGTTCCATCTTTCAAGCAAATAATGTTGAAGAAAACAAAATCTAGATGGAAAGAATATTTGTGCCGGCGAAACATAACCTGTGATACAATGGTATGTCTGCTCTTTTCCAGTGAATTGCCATCATATTGCAGTGATTGCAAGGCCATGAGCTTTTCTGTGTACTTTTTTCTGGATTGTGCAACAACCATGGTTTGAGGCACATTAGAAAAAGCGTTGGCTGCAATCAGAAAACGCATTTGTTGCTTAGCAAACAAGGGGCAGTCGACGATGTTCAATAAGGTTTTTGACACGCATCCGATACAACTAACTGACTTCACCGGCAGCCTAGAGAAAATGTTGACGAGGATATCATTGTCGAGGTCCATCAAGTTTGAGTTCCTGTTGCTGCACCTGCCTTGTCTTTGCCTCGTCCTCCTCATCCTCCTCGTCTCCATTAGTCCTCCTTAATCAAGCAAAAGAACAAAATAAAACATTATCTTTGTAAGTACAAGAGTCTAAAGATTGATTGAGAATTTATAAATCATAAACAAGAAGCATAAAAGTTAATGTTTTATATTATGTTATTTCCGTATCAAGTGAGAATTCATTTGTTTCTGTCAAAAACCAATAGTTACAAAGGGTAATTACATGAGGAGTAGATCTATATCATCTAAATATAAAATATTCCTCCAAATAAAGATCGACACATTTGCAACCTATAATTAGGCTTAGATAAGTAGGAATCTACACCATGAAATAAAATTAGAACTACGACTCTAAAAGGAGAGATAACAAATTTTCAGAAAAAACTCATAATGAATTGATGCAACTTATTATGGCGCATAACAAAAAAACTAAAATCGAAGAAAAAACAACTTGCACAAAAAATTACGAAGAGGCATTGTACCTAATTTCTCAGCAAGAACTTACTAACGTCGCTTAGATTTGTCGGTCTTATATTAGATCCAAACTTGAGAGCCTAAATCGCCGAGAGACTAGATTGCCTAAATTGCCGAGAGCTTCACCTATATCACTGCTAGCCTAGGTAGCCTACATTGCCACCAGCCTAGATCGCCTTCACTACCGCATGTCTAACCTATTTAACATAAAAGGGTAAAATTGACATTTTGAGACGTTCATTGATTAAAAATCTATAAAATATGATTTCACAAATAGATAAGGAAAGTTGCTAATGACGCGTCAAAAAAATCATCATACACTCCTCCATAATTAAAAATAAGGGAGAAAAGGAGTGCATTATGAAATTTTCAAAGTGTTGGTAACAATTTCCGTGAATTTTTTTGGAGCGTAGTAACAATTTCCTTTTTAAGTGTCAATAACATATCTTACACGCTTGTAAATCGAAAAGAAAACATACCTTACATGTGAAATTTGAAAAAAAAAATCCATGAACTCAACAAATAGAAAAAAGGGGAATTAAAAACAAGAAATATATCTTTTTGTTTTTCAATGAACTTTAGAAGATCGAGTGAAGTTAATTTACTTTTTACTGGTAGTGAAGTTACTTATTGTTATAAAAAATCTGTAGAGATTTGTTTTTAAAGGCCGGTTTTATGTCACCGGACATCTCATCCAATAACTCCACAATATGAAGTCACAATAATGATGTGATATTGCACTCGCCATCAACAGATGTTAAACTTCAAACCTCCTCACTTAAGTGGAGAAATAGTACTAAACCGCAGTACTGATGACAATGTTGATCGTTTAAGTTTGTGCACCTTTGAGTTCAAAAAATATAAGCGCTCATTTAGAAGTGCTTTTAAAATAATTGAAACTGCTTTTAGTAAAATTAATTTTAGATTCCAAAAACACTTGTTTTTGAAAGGAAAACCAGATATGTGGTTATTGCAAAAAGCACTTTAAAATGTTTTTATAGGTTCCACTGAGATTTACTAAGGATTGGTTTAAAAAATATTTCACCAAAAGCGCCGTTAGTCATTTTAAAACACTTCCAAACGAGACCGTGAAATTTTCATTTCACCATCTCAAATAATACTTCCACCACAACAATGAGAAGATGAGATACAAACCCAAAAATCAAGCTTTATGGAAAGCAACATTAGTAATTTGAAATCATTTTATGATACAAAGCAAGAGCACTTCCAAGAAATCTAATGATAAAAGCCACTGATGATATCGCACATCCACTCACTAGGCTGCCCAACTAAACTATTTCTCTAAGAGCAGCTTCACGGCCCTTAAAAGCAAAAAGATAATCTGAACTTCAGTTTGACCACACATGAACAAGACCATGCCTATTTCCGGTATATATCTCATTGCGATCTTCATCATAGAAGAGAGCAGTTACGTCTTCCAAGGCCTCAGCGACTGTGCTTCTCACCAGAGATGAGTTGCTTAGCTTCCTTGAGGAGCCAGTGTTGCCTTCTATGTCATCAACCTTGGGACCACCATTGCTCGGATTTATTTTGGCCAGGCATCTTCCGGTTAAGATATTGCTGACATGAATAGATCCAGCTGCAACAAAAACCAAATATGAGATGACAAAACTAGTTTCAGTGTTAGGTTTTTAGAAAATGAGAACGACCATCTTTTGATCTATCAGCTGTGTGCACGTGTATTTACTAGAAAGATGCCAGGAACTATTGCTCGAGCAGAAACATAAGGTAATGAAGTTCATTAAACAGTCACACGAAATATCCAAGTTACATTTCTTTTATGGCCATTTAAAAATAAACCAAATTAAGTTTCGGTTTTGAGGTTTAACCCCATGCTATATGTTACAGCCAGCATGAGCAGGAAGAGAACAAGGCTAATTGCTGTGCCCAACTTCAAAAAACTAGACACGAAAAGGATGTTCCAGTTGACCGTGTATATCTCCCACAGATTTATTACTAACCAGACAGTGGACACACTTGATCATTAGGCAAGATAATTGTTCTGAGAGCAGCCAAGAACTATAAAACCACTGGTTGTACTAAAAACTAAACAGGGAGTGGAAAGAAATACCATTTCCTTCTGGCCAATGATCATCAGAATCGGCCTTGCAGTAAGATA
Organism: Heteromeles arbutifolia; assembly: GCA_024362995.1. Lineage (NCBI taxonomy): Eukaryota > Viridiplantae > Streptophyta > Magnoliopsida > Rosales > Rosaceae > Heteromeles > Heteromeles arbutifolia. The sequence continues at coordinate 9,355,202 of JANCRC010000017.1, read as the reverse complement.
TGATAAGATCCTGATCGCTTGTTATATAAATGTTATTGGTATTGCAGTCAGGATGCCATAACAAGTGATCCTCAAACGCAGTGACAAGTTCTCCACGAAAGTTCCAGACAGACACCAATCGATTTCTGAATGTCAGGAACAGCTGGTTCTCATACAGAAAGATAAATGCTGATGGAGTTATGAAGTCTGTTCTGCTAACTTCCATCAGCTCAGCATTTCGAACCTGCAAGATAATTAAAAGTTGCTCAGGCATGGATAATCAAGGCAGCAAAAAACCAACTGCCATTAAATACTATAATTTACTTACATCCAGAATCTGAAGATTCTCATTTTCTTGCTTGACAAGAAGCTTTTCATTGAACTGTTCTATGAAGTCCACCTTCTTATTTCTATGAAGTAGATGATTGAAGTCTTTGAGAACTGTGCCATCTTCTATTGACAGAATTTTCAGAGGAACATGGCTACTAGCTCTGTTATAAATCAACAGCATGATGCCTGGACTGTTACAAACAACAGAAATCATGGAGTGCAGCGAATGCAGAAGAATTATATCAAGAACTTAAGCATCACCCATTGGTTTGTGTGAGACACTAACAACAAACTATGCGAAGTAAGCACAGCCGTTTTTCAACTAGAGATTGAGGGTAGGGAACATTACAAAGACATACCTGATTTTGATTTCTTGGACATGTTTGTCTGATATAGAGTACAGCATGGTATAGTTTTTAAGATCAAACACCTTGTATATACTGGCCCAGTACAACAAAAAGGGGATGTCCATTAGTATCCTATTGAATTTGGTAAACATATATTAGAAACGTTACACAATGAGAACCTACCTATCTTGTGCTGAGTATGTCAGCACCTTGCCATTAACATCATCAAACTCTACAAACCCAGGCCACTTCAAAGACTCAGACTCGAAAAGAGAAAAACCAGCTTCTGGCTGTCCCCTCCTTATATATCTAGCCAATGAATAAACAATAACAGAACATAAGAAACAGATAACCTATGATGGCACTGAAAAAGCTACACATAAATACTGAGTTCGATCTACCCACTCAATCCTTGTGGATCTGCATTTCAAAGAGCTGAAGTTGTCTGAAGCATACACCGAAACTGTGATGAGTGAATCGTTGTTCTTATTATAGAACAAGCTTCGAATGACTTCATCAGGACTAACATTCATGAAACAAATCCTCTCGTTTTTCTCTGCAATATGAATAGCCAACTGAGAATAGGTAACGATACAGGCATGATAGAAGTTTTTCAATTGTTTTATCAACTGACTTGCGTATAAAATTCCATTCAACCACGGTTGGGTCTTAAAGCTTGGTTCAATCCAGTCTTGTTTCTACTATTCTAGTCATTTTAAATTCAATTATACTATTTAAATTGCGTATCTCTTCCTACAAGTATTGGGATTTATCTTTCAATGATTGACTAACATAACCTATTGTAATATCTGCTACATTGGGAAAAATATACGGAATATAAATGTATAACAAATGGGTACCCATAATAAATACTGTTCTGCATATTCAATACAGTTTGGCATGTTATTACCTCTACTAAAAGCTGCGCAAACACCAGAGTGTGCAAGAGCAAAGACGATGTCACGTGCAGAAACTATCTCAATGACCTTTGTCCTTTTCATCAGAAAAGGCAATATGGCCGAAGAATGCCCCTTGGGATCATGAGTATCATATTGCTCCTGAAGCAGAAATTAACTAATTAGACACCGAAAAAAGAAACACAATATGTCATAGGATTACCGTGAATATCAACTTTACTGTTTCAACGGAAAAAGAAAAAAATGTTGGGTCATAAGTTGGAGACATTTGTTAGAGTGACCGTCATACCCCCCACGTGCTGTTACCAATCCACTTATGTTATACCACACTAATTATTTACCAACACTATGCCCTAGGTCCCTAATATATGAACCCCTTCACCCACCCATATCATAACACATGGATTAGCAACATCACGTGACTGCCACACAAAAAATTATTCCATAACTTGAGCTTCTAATGCTCCGTAATACGCGGAGTAGACAATTAATGAATTCATTTCCCATTGGAAAGTTCTCAGAGGGGCAAATTTAGTAGGTAATTAATATGACCACAAGATTTACTCTAAGGCCAACTTCAGCAGAATCTACAGAAACAAACCCTAGACAATCAAAAAGTACAGAAACCAAGACGACAGCTGACATGCCCCGACCCTGATATTCCCCGAATACCAGGATAGGTGTGTGTGTGTTGCGTGCATGTGTGTGGTGTGTGTGTAGTGCCGTGTGTGTGTAAGTTTGTTGGGTTTGGGTTTAAGCCCAAACCACCCTTTTCACTCTAAACCCTTCTAACCCAAAACCCTTAGGATCCTAAAACCCATTAGACCTTAACCCATCCAACCCAAATTCTTTTATTTTATTTAATTCAAGCCCAAATCCGTTAGAAACCCTTTTATTTATTTATTATATTTTTGTGCTTAGGTGAAGTTGCTAGTGGGGAAATTCTTAATCCTTTTCCGCACAACTCTACTGCTACGGAGTATCTGTGAGTGGACCCCCTCAAAATGCATGTCTTGATAGTAGAATTGCACATATTAATAGCATGCCTTGCAGATTTATGATTTGGATAACATTTTATAGGAAGCATGATTAATTGAATATGTTTTGAATATTATATACTGAGAATTGATTATAGCCTAAATTGAGCTTATTTTAAATATCGTATTTTTTATATAAAAACCATGTTCTGGTAGAATATCTGATGGATGACGATATGATACTTAGAACATGTTTTTCAAACACCTCTTTATAGTATAGATGATGGATGACTCTATACTATGAAGTTGAGTTTTAGAAATGTATTATGTTTTGTGCGTACCTAGTAGACACTATGCCGCCTGGGGCGAGGATCTGGTGTTGGCAGTTAGGCCAAGAGAAATAATCCCTAGCTACGGGCTGAGGGACATGGAGCAGGCATTGGGCCGGGAGTAAATAATCTCTGGCTACGGGCACAGAGACCACGGAGCAAGCATTGGGCCGGTAGTTATTATTATTCAGTGAACTCACTAGTAGCACCCTATAGATATATGATGATTTGTGAACTGCTTCCTGAGTTGACTTTGCGAGAATGATTTATGTGATGATCTTATGCAATGACTTATGAATTGTTTTATGGCATGCTAGAGTTTTCTAAAAAGCTATCACTTATTATGCTAGTAGTTTTCATTATATATAAACTTTGGGGGTTAGTATGTTCATAACTGTTTTCGTACTATGTATGTATATGAACTTGGTCCACTCACCTTTGTTTTGCGCCCCCATTCAGGTCTTAGGAATGAGGACTACAACACAACGTACGACGCATTCCCCTACCAGTAGCTGTGTACCATTCTCTTTGTGTGATATCTTGTAATAGTCTTTCCTTTTGCAATCTCTAATTAACACATGCTCTGTACACTCTAGCCACTTTCTTAACATTGTTTATTTCCTTTAGATTTCTGACGATTATTTATGCATATGTTCTCCTAATCATTACTCTTGTATTCAATAAATGGCTTTCGTCACCCTCGGGTGTCGGCCAGCACGTGCCTATCCTGGTATTCGGGGAATATCGAGATCGGGGCGTGTCAACAGCGATATGAGCCGGGTGGAAAACAGCAGATCAAAACATCTCTATAATGTCAAAAATGATCACTGAACCCCAATTCAATTCCAAGTTTCAAGTATCTTACTTTGCTTAAAAGAATTGTTCTAAGTTGAATCCCCAGCAAAATATCAAACAAAAATAAATAACCCAACAATATAAACAAATTTTCAGGTGAAAAAATTGAAAATTTTCAATTGCATTGGATTAATAATAGCAAGAGGAAATTAAATAAATGAGAAGAAAACGAACCACGAGGTGCATGTTGCGGAACCTCTCCTGGGAATTGCTCATCCCAAAAGCTCGATCACGCTTCGAAGAAATCTCACGCCTCTGAAGCTTCTTCACGCTGTTAACGAACCCATCGGAACCACCCCTCCTCTTCTTCGCCACCACTCGCCGCCCCGAGCACGGCCGAGGACTCGCCGATATCCTCCTTCCCACTTCCATTCTCAACCCTCAGATTCTGGTTCATACACCACCCAACATATATTTGAATTCAAATTCAAATTCAAATATTATATATATATATATATAGACACACACACACGCACCCAATATAGATGAAATCGAAGCCTTTTGGATCACAACAATTCCCCAAGAACCCTAATTTTGTACATCATCCGGAAAGCGCTTGTGAGAGGGGTTGAAAATTGGGAGAGTTTTGAAAAAGTGTCCGAGAACCATCAATTAGAGACAAGAGGGAGAGAATTATATATGAATATAATCAGAATAAAATAGCAGACGATAATTATCAATAAATAAATAAAAAGAGAAAAAAGATGGGCACGTTCCAGATGTGTAATTACAATTAAATAAATTATTAATTTCTTTTTCCAGATTTTCTGAAATTTTGAATGTGGCCCGCCAATCCGACACCGCCAAATGCCAAGCCCTACCATCTTTCTTTTGGGTTTTTTTTCTTTAATTTTTTTTTTACAAACAATCGATAATTTACTCTAAATGATTCTAAGTTGCGGGAAGAGTTTAAATACGGTAAGTAATAGATCTTTTTTGGTAAATTACATTTTACTTGAAGTCGATTTCAATTCCTTACAATAACTTTAAAGCATTTCAATTTCATACTTTTACTTATTATTTTATTTCAATTTCATACCTCTGTTAGAAAATCTGTTAAGTAAACCGTTAAGTGATGACGTGGCAAATATGAGGTCTCCATTTGTGCTAACGTGGCTGCCACGTGGCTACAAACTTAATAAAATATTAAAATAATTATTTAAAGAAAAGTTATAAAAAAAAAAAACAAATCCCCTTCTTCCCCAAATCCCCACCCGTGCCCACCCTCCCCCCCTCATCACCCACTCCTTCCCTATCCCCATCCCCCATCACCCGGAACAACTTCCCTCCCCACTGCCCCTCCATCTCCGACGAGAACCTCCCCGCCGAGCTCTTCCCCCAGTACACCGGCAAAGTAGCTCCGTGTCGGAGCTCGTCGAATCGATGTTTGGGGTTCGTTTTTCTCCAAACTGACGTTAGAGATGAGTTCAAGGGGAAAAACAGATTTTAATGGTTGTGTGGGTGGTCTGAAATTCGTCGGAGATGGTGGTGGTCTTCATCAATCCGATCGATCGGGGTCGAGTGAGGGAGAGTGTTGAGAGAGAATGAGATAGTTGGGGGGTGGGAGAAGGGGTGGGGGATGGGGGAAGGGGTGGGTGATGTGGGGTGGGAGGGTGGGCACGGTTGGGGATTTGCTGCTTTTTTTTTTTTAACTTTTCTTTAAATAATTATTTTAATATTTTAAATATTTTATTAAGTTTTTAGCCACGTAGCAAAAATGTGGCAGCCACGTCAGCATAAATAGGAACCTCATATTTGCCACGTCATCACTTAACGGTTTACTTAACAGATTTTCTGACAGAGGTATGAAATTTAAGTAAATGTATGAAATTGAAATGTTTTAAAGATGTTGTAAGAAATTGAAATCGACCTCAAACCTAAGGGGGTAAAATGTAATTTATCCTTTTTTTTTAATGTCAAATGACGTGTGCGCATATGCCTTATTCGACATCGAATAGTACTATTTAATAATATTTTGTGTTTGGTGTTATTCCGTATTAAATTAGCACCGGATTATTTATGAGGTCCTGCCTATTTTATATGACGCTTGTCGGACAACTTATACACTCCAAATCGTCGGTATCATTAGTCGGGTCTCTGGATACAAAATCAAGCTGACTCTTTTTCCATCTCTCCCTTGCTAATTACTCCAACGCCTTCCCGATCCATCTTCTCAACCAGTATTCCTTCTCTATCTCGACAAAGAAGGAACCAGAGTTTGGGGTGTGCGACTGTATATGGTTGATGGAGATGGGGATTAGGTGGTGAAATAAGTTGGAATTGGGGCTAATCGATGAACAGGTCATCGACCTATATTTGCAGATGCTTTTGGCGAACATCCATGGTGGCAACGTTTTCGTTTGGATCAGAGGTGGTGGTTTTTAGTTTTTTCCCATCAAATCGACGGGCTCTAATACCAAATTTGGTTTTAAATTGTGAAACTCAGTGCCTTAAATGTTCTTCAATCTTCTTTTGAGGAAGTAAATGAGCATGATAATCTTTGATTCTTTGTGCATCAGCAACTTTTATTAATAGGAGGAAGAATAACGGACAAAAATCAGTGTTCTAAAAAATGGCCTAGGCGACCGCCTAGGCGCTAGGCGGTGGTGACCCGAGGCGTTTTCTTGCAAATAGGCTGGGCTCTAGGCGGGCTGGCGGCTAGGCGATTTTTTTTTTTTTTGAAATTAAAAAAAAAATCCTATCTACATTACTATATTTCCTTATTTTCCTCCTATTTTGCATTTTATGTGGTTTTAAATTGTGAACTTATTGTACATGTGTCATTTTACAATACTCCTCACTATGTGTTTTTAAATTTTGGACTTGTTGGATACTCTTTTTGCATTTTATCATTCTTTTATTATCTTATCCATGGATTTCGTACAAATATAATTTTTTGTAAGTGTCAATATGCACTTATTTGCAAGATATACAAGAAATTTACCTAAATTCACCTAAACACCCGCCTAGACCCCACCTGGCCGCCGAGGCGCTAGGCATCAGCCCGCTGCCCGACTAGCGCCTAACATTTTTTAGAACCTTGACAAAAACAAGTCCAAGATGAATTGAGTTTTTTTTTTTTTTTTTTAACTGAGAACAGATCTGATCAGTGCTCTTTAATTTGTTTACTCTCTTAAAAAGTATATAGACATTTTTTTTTAAATTCGGTTTTTAATCTGGTACTGCACCAAACGCCCGATTAAATAGTCAGTACGCCCGACTAAATAGTAAGTACTATCGGATGACATATTATCCTATTTTACTGAAATAGTCAGTACAGTCCGAGCTGCCAAACGAAGCCTAAGTGCATGCATCTGAGACGACCACATTTTTAGTCGAAATTATTACAAGGTTTACTTTTCTCAGATTCCACTATATTAATTTTTGCATTTTGGACGTTTGACTTTTTTGGTCATTGGTTAAATTGACGACATGCCATGCATAATACTTTATAGATTGACATGAAAATCACAGTTCTTCCGGATACACCAAAAATAATCTTCATAGAGTTTCGGCTTCTCCTCAATCGATGCTTCCTACCCAAAACATAAACTAGTTGCACAATTTTATCTAATGTTGTAAGGGAAGCTTCTGGGCAGTAAAAAAAACGAGTTGCGTATCTACTACGTCATAAATTCAACGGAGAACAACTCATTTTTGAAATCACCTTGTAAAGTTGGAGCAAAATTTAGTTGGCCCTGAGCATTGGTACCATATGGGTGTCTGGTGCCCCCCAACTTAAAAGGTTTTAAGCAAACTAAGATGCAATGAACTTATAGCTCAAGGTGATTAAGATTTAAGAGTTTATCGTTGCAATCGACGTTCTATATTCGATTTTATCTTCCCACTATAGCTTGAATAAATAATACTAAAAATAAAAGAAAAAAAAGGCAGAGGACGGCGACGCCAATGATGGGACAAAATGACCGTTGCACCATGGATATTCCTCGTGTAAGAACAAAATGACCATCGGGCGGGGGGAGTTTTGGGCTCGGCTGCTGAACATGAAGTGGTGGTCGAGGGACTGGCGTCGGCCACACGTTGTCAGGTACGAATGTTGTATCTGACAACGTGCATCTCGATAAGGTCTGTCGTCATAAGCACAAATAAAATATCCTCATTGCTCGGGTCAAAAACTAGCGTACCAACAGTACCATCTATGTACCAATCACTTTCTTTAGTTTCAATAACAAATTGGCAGCTCCTCCATGGATCATGACCGTTTGATCAACTTCTTGTTCGTCGTCCAACTCCCAGATAGACAGTGTGCGGGTGGACGGGTCGTACGCACACAGCCGCGGACACCTGTTCCCGGCTAGGTACTCCATCGACTCATCACATTTACTGAAACAACATTTCTAACGAGCTCTACTGCTTGTAGTAGAGAAGCTAGTACTATCATGGCACGTTTACGTATCTATAATCGGAATCAATTTACGGAATTGGATTTCGATTACGGGATACACCTTTGTTTACGTAATCTTGGGGAATCAAAATACATGTGGGGTCCATACGCATTAAGGAATCTAACTCCTAATTTTGGAGGAATTGGACTCCCTACATGAGGGAGGTATTTCAATTCCTTGAGACTTGAGGAATCCGGAATGAATTTTTTTGACCAATTATGCCCTCACTTGTTTCTTATTATCCCAATATTACCCTTCATTTGACATTCATTATGCCATCTTTTAATAAATAAATAAAACCTATTTATATATTTTATATAGATGAATTTAATTATATAAATTTAATTAAGAATTAAATTAAATTAATTAGTATGAAAATAATTTATTTATGTAAGGGCAATTTAATAATCAACCTAGTTTTCATTCTGATTGAAGTGAATTAGTAAACAACTTATATGAACTCAATATCATTACTGCAATCTTTTAATAAATAAATAAAACCTATTTATATATTTTTATATAAATGAATTTTATTATATAAATTTAATTAAGAATTTAATTAAATTAATTAGTATGAAAATAATTTATTCATGTAAGGGCAATATAGTAATCAACTTAGTTTTCATTCCGATTGAAATGAATTAGTAAACAACTTATATGGACTCAACATCATTTCTACTCCGATTCCAGACAGTTTTAGTAAACAACTTCAACATGAATCTGATTCTGATTCCACTTCATTTCAATTCCTCCTCAATCCAATTCCTCCTCAATTCAATTCCTCTCAATTTGATTACGGATTAGTAAACGCGCTCTCAGTGTTCTCGATCATGACCGGGTCCAACCAATACAACATTCTGTTGGCGATGTTGTGATGGTACTCCGGGCTAAATCCCTATAAAAATGTTACCGAGTGAATAAAAATGTCTACATCTTGAAATGAGTTTGAATTCAGACTCAATCCAGTACATTTACTACTAATTCGGCGGCAGATCCTATGGCCAACGCCCCACCTCTTTCGAGAAGCGAAATGGCCAGTTCAGATTCACGCCACCCTCTCAATGCGCCGGCCAATTTCCTCAACGTCTCCACCTTCACTTCTCGTATCCACATCGGAGCAAAGTTCACCATCAAACCCACCAAACAAGAAACATAAGCTTTCCAAGTAGCTGGATGACAACCAAATGATATGTTCCCCTCCAATGACCCTGCCAGAAAGTCCATGTGGATCCCGACCACCCTGGCTCTTCTAGAGTGTGCCCATGATGGCAAGTTGTCTCCGATGCCCCATTCGATTGAGCCGGACAGAATCACCAGATATGCCATTGCATACCCCTCCATTACACGAGACACATCATTCGCCTCCCCGAGTCTCTCTTCCTTTGATGAGAGTAACCAGTTTGGGATGGTTTCCCGGTACAGTTCTTGAACTAGCTGGACTCCGCCTGCCACGCACAAGAGACTTGCACCAAGTGAGGCCACCTCCTTTATCTTTACAATGGCTAGGCTCTGTGATACCTGACTAGAATTCAAGCGCGGGGAATCCGTGTGTGCACATCTGGTGGCTAATTTCACAGCATACTCTGCTACTAGTCCTACAATCACATCACTCACATGTTGGACAACGTGTATTGTCCGACAAGAGCACAGGTATAGAAACCCAGGTGCCACGAAAGGACGAGCATTAATATCTGCAATGGTAAAACCCAATAGACCATTCACACCGCTTTGACTGGACAAAGACGAGGTTGAAACATGGAGCGTGCCAAGAAATGAGGAGAAGCAACTTCTCAGAAGCTGCGCAAGAGCATCTTTGTTTTGTCTAAATATGGCGCGAGAAGTTGATACAACAATGAAATTATGCCAGCGGCGGACCTTTTGAGCCCACAAACAGCCTATAATAAGCATGCTAGGCCAATCACAACCCGATGCACAGTTCTCCAAGGCCAACCCAGCAACAGCATGGATGTATTCAACGCTCTTCTCGAGTTTGAAAGTAATGGTTAAACTCACAAGAGCAGCCAGTGGAAGTGGGAGTGTTGCAGTTGAAATCTCTGCAAGGCAATAAAAGGGGTTTAGTATTGGAAATGCAAAGGATATCCTTCGGTGAGTATGACCTTACATAAGTTGAACCTGTCATTATCAATCTCTATGAGCATCTGTGTGTGAGCTATAGCACCATAATAGGATTATCAGAATGAATCCTACTAAGAATATGAAGACAAATGAAGTTTGATTACCAGAGGCACAGCTCGGAACATTGACACCAACAGCATTGAGTATTTCTTTTATTTCAGACTCAACTGATTGAAGAACCGCTGCTGGACTAGGCCAATCTATTCCATTCATAGGCACTGGTTTCCATATACCATGAGTAACTTCTGCAGAGAAGTAACTAATTATGGCAGCAAGAGAAGCGGGCAGAAACTCAACGAGGTCTCTCAGGCCTGCAAAAGCATTTAAGGGATCATTACAAGGAATTTCATCTAAAATTTTGAGAAGTAAACTAAACATCCTAATTTCCATAAAGTTACATATTCATCAGCTGTATGAAAGAAGCCAAATTTAGAAACAAAAGCTAAAACCATTTAATGAGCTTCGACTGACAAGTGCAGTAGCATCCGACTAACCTGTTGTCAGGTCCCGAGATGAAAGCCTGCCATGGGCGCAAGCAGTTAACATGGCCTCAAGGACAAAAGGAATGGCTTCCAATACCTCCCAAGCAGGAAGCACTGGTCTCTGACACGCATCCTCTCTAGTATCTGCAGGGGAGCCACTAATACTGGCGCTTGATGGTCCAGAAGAGTTACTTGATGGTGCCCCACTTCTAGTTATTTTCCAGTAAATCATACTTAGTATCTTATTAGCAACTTCATGGACAGGATTTCCACTAGAGAGACTGGAAAGTGTTGAAGCTGTACAAGATTTGTGTTGACGGTACCAGGCTTGTAATTTTGGATAAGAATCAATGTACATAGCTTCCACAGATGATGATTCAAGCTGATCCCCACTGCTGTTTGTCTCATTCCGGGCAGGTGCAATGTGGCCATTGCGCAATAACAAAAGATACTCCAACGTCAGCACACCTCCAACTGGTCCTCCTCTGTCCGTAATGTATTGCTCAAGAGGTGGTCTATAAAATTTCCATAGACGAAATAGAAAAAGAAATGCCAAAGAAAAGACCATGTAAATGGAGGACTCGTCACCCATGCTTGACTTCTTATTTGACGCAGGCTTACGTGATCCAAAGACCTCACAAAGCGGAATTAAAGAAGCTGCAACTTCAGGGACCTGTATGAATAGAGATTTTTTTGGAGCCATAAAAACGCCAGAACTTCAACTTCAGATGACTTACTTGAAATCAAATACGAAGAACGGCTTTACGAGAAGAAACACATGCCAAGTTTAAGTAATCTATGATATCAATATACAAACCATGAGACTATTTCACTCACCTTACCATGCAAAGAAAGGATGTGAACTGTATCAATATAGGAAGCTCCGAAAAGGAGGGCACTCAGCATTGACATATAATCAATTAAGTGACTTCTTGGTCCAGTATGATTTGGAGGTACAGGAGGAGAAAGAAGCTTCACCACAAAGCGCACAACATGTTCCTGAAAGCGGCAAAGTTCAGGGATCCAAACGTAATTCTCTTAATAATAATTTTCTTAAAAGCCAAACCATTGTCAAATTTGAAGAACGACATGAGTTCAAGGGCACCATTAGGCTCTTCGAGAAAAATAGGACTTGAAAAATAGTCAAATGTAAAATCTCCAGCATTACTGCATGAATTTTCAACCTGAATGTTCCATCCACTTCTGAGAGATGCACCACATAGAATTTTTGCAGCGGCTGACTTCTCCTCATCAGACCCATTCAGTGCAATATGATATAACTTCTGTATCTCTTCTAAACTTGAACAGGAGAAAGAGAAGAAAATAATCAGCTAAAGATCAGCTCGTATTATACTAATTTCAGATGTTTTTCATTTTACCTTGAAGCTGGTGTCGTGATAAGGGAGTTTATTAGGGAATCCCTCAGTGGTTCTCCTTCCATGAATGTTGACCAAGGGGATTTTTGAATTGGTGTTGTGTTTGACGGTGACATTGTGGATGCAGACACATAACCGGGCCAAAAATATGCTGATGTGTCAATTAAATTTCTTGCAATGCAAGCTTCCACAATAAGATGCCTCATGTCACCACCTGAAAAACATGGGAGGCAATTGCAAAATTATTACCGGAACCAAATTCAGAGACAGTAGAGGGATGCATATTTACACTTTTTCTTTAATATGAGATCCACGCCTAAAATAAACATCCATAAATCATGATCAAATCAAAATGAGTGGTGAGACAGATTTCTAAAATAAACCTGCTTTGATACAGACGTCACCACCACTGCTCCCTGTTGTATCCTTTTCATTCTTGGAATTACGTACAAAACGAGCTGATTTTGTTGCCGCAACATTAGCTGAATCAACCACTGATGAAGGAGGGCATAAGAGGCCAGAGAAGTTTCCAAGGGCCTGGAGAGAAGAAATCAGGCCCTGTTTCTTTGACGTATTAGCTTTACCACCCATTTTGTGTCCATATCCATTCTCCGTATTCCCAGATACAGTATCTCCCTGAATAGAAGAGGAATTCATTTTGGTCTCATCCTTCAAAATGTTAGCAACGGCCAAGGGGACAATAGACAGAAGAATACAAAGACGGGACTCAAGATGTGGTAAAGGGCCTTCAAGAGGGTCACGTTCCTGCAAAAGAAGAATGAAGGAGAAATTAACTATCTATGCTAGTTTTTATCCTTTCTAAATATATGCTGACATGGAGTAAGTCTCAACTCGTTGCACAAGTCGAAGGGCTGAGAGCCAGAGTGCTAGGAAGGTTTCTTGCCAGCTTGCCTGGTTAAATACTTGCAGCGTCGTGATTCCTTCTGCGCTGGGTCAGTGAAATTAGGAATTAATTGAATTTCTTGCAGTTTTCTTTTCTTTATTCACTCGGAACTAAAGTCAGACATGCAGGCATGCATACATATAAATTCATTTGAGACTCTTCAAAAGGACTTTACCTGCAAGTATATCAATAACTGATTTAATAGAAAGTTGCTTCCCATCCATTGCATTTTCCATGTATATATCGAAACGGACCCAACAAGTGGAATGACCAAATCCTAAGTTGCAATGGAATACTGGCTTCTGAGATCCATTATCAAGAAGCACCCCAATGAGCTGGTGCCTATTTAACTGGTATTTAAAACCCGAGACTCTTTGGATGTTGGCAGACAATCTTGCCAACGGTTCCACTGCAGACCTCAAATCTGAGGATGCATGATGACGTCCTTCGAGAAATCGTAGCCTCTGCAGGAGGCCATTGAATATTTCAGGCCTATGAATAGATGTGGATTAGACAAAAAAAGTTATTATTAGTCTCTCGACAATCAACATGCATCCTTTTTCATATGAATGTTTTTGGTTCACTGACAGAGCAATGTAAGAAAATTATTAAACAGTGTGAGTTGTCAATATTGCATGGTTGGATTCTGACAGCATCTGCAAACTGAAGGTGAGAAATATTATGAATGAGAGGCTTACATATTCAAGTGAACAAGTCGAAGCAGAACCAAAGCTTTTCTGCTTTCAGTTAGTTTTGCCAGCACCTCTATGGCCAAAAAAGAATTCATTTTCCTTATCCGTTCACGATGTTCTTTAACTTTGAGATTCTGACTTTCTCTGGAATCAATTTCCATATTTCTGTAGTCTGCACCTCCAAAATCCGATCTCAGCCTCTTTCGGGATGTCATTTTGAATCCCCAATCATCCAACGTGCTGTCAATCAAGCTACTGATTACACTGAAAAAGAACAAGACCAAGGCATGTCCAAGCTCCACAACACGAACCTTATAAGTCTGAGAAAGCTCAAGGGCAACATCAATGGATTCCGTTATCCTGAAAGATAGAAGAACGAAAATTTCAGCAGTTCATTCAATTGATTGAGTGCAAAAACCATGCTAACAATGTCGGTATTCCTTTTCCCAAACATTTTCACTTGTGCTAACGAAACCAAACTAGACCGTCTAAACCAAATTAAACCATCTAAACCAAGACAGAAAATTTTCACCTAGTTTCAAAAATGCATAGAGATTAAACCATCTAACCAACCAAGATGCAAACTTTCCACCAAAAATAAACCATCTAAACCACAGTGGCATTAGGCAAACAGAAAATTAATCAAAATACAGCATAATATAAGCTTGGCACACTCACTTTTTTTTGGAAACATCACTAGAAAGTGGACCACATGAAAATGCATATCTCCTTAGGAGTTCAAGATAAAGTCTATACGCTTCTGGTTGAGACCATCTATGAGGAATCACCCTGCAACATAAAAGCACACAAAAACAAGCAATCAAACAAAACCATGATAACAATGTCAATGTGCTAATCGGGTAGCGAATTTCACCCCATTTAGCCATATGCGCTCCAAATTGAATATTTTACAATCTTTTCTGCGCTCGAATGCGGCTAAAAGATGAGTGTCAAAATTGCTAGACGAAAATAGTAAAAAAAGGAGCGAGTGGGGGGAAGTGATGAGCGCGACCGATCCGGCAAAACAAGTCAAAAGATAAAGAAGTATCGTTAAATTCTTCATGCTCGTTCCAAGTTCGAATTACCATTTTGTGCAAATAAGAATCCCCTTCTTTACATGATTTCTTCTTCATATAGATAGATATAGGATCTATGAAGCAATTACTTAGAAGTACATTTTGTGAGTACCTGGAAGACAGCATGGAGAGGATATGGAGAGGGGAGAGGAGGCCGGAGGAGAGAGCAATGTCAAGAAACTTCCAAAGGGAAGGTCGGTTGTGTTGGAAGCAGAGTTGGGAAACCAACACTTCCCCCAACTCAATGCTCGGAGCTGCCTCAACCCATTTCCCCACTTCCACCGCCCACTCCACCGGGCTCTCCGTCTCCCTCCGCTTCCCCGCCGTCACCAGCTCCGCTACCCGACGCTGCAATTCACTCCCCATTCCAAATTGCAGTGGACCCCACCAGCAAAGTTCCGCCCTTTTCTATCCAATCTATATTGTTTTGGATTTTCTCAAATTTATAGTTAAAAAATCCCCATTTGTCCGGTCCCGCTGCTGCAGCTGCTCACGCAACATAAGTAATAATAAAATATTGGTATTTACAATTTTCTGTGCGAAGATGTAGGAGCACCAACCGCGTCCACGCCCTAATCAACTCAAACTCTCTCCACGTATGAGAAAAGCTTCTAGAACCCTTTCGGCACCGTCGAGTCGTGGGCAAAGACCTCACTTGCCCCAAGCCAGCGGAAGATTTGATGCTATTGACCAATCTCTTCAACGACCAGCGGCTGCCGCTGCCCCTTTGAATTCTTAGAGTCCTCCCAACTCTTCGTTAAAAGCACGTTAGCTTGACTGTTGAAATGTGTAGAGATAGGGTCAAAAGGACCCTAATCCAGAACTAACAATTCTCGTTGTAACATTATAAAATATTATAATAAAAATATAAAGTGGTAGAAAGTTTATAAAAAAATCTTACTTGGAACAAAAACTCCTTAACATTTTTCATTGTTTAATTCAAATGAAATAATAAGTAAAAAATCCGTGCAGACGCAGATTTTCTAAACAAAAGTGATTAATTACTCGGATTGGTTATGCTAACATCTTCAACAAAAACTCTCTATTTTAACATACATTAGTGTATTTATTATTTACAAATTTATTTTCTTTTAAATTTGATTATACTTTATCCACCGTTATATTCTCCTCCTATTCTCCCTCTCATATCTGAAGCAATTCTTTTACTCTCTCTCTCCATCTTTTTGCATTGTCCAATCCTTTGAGACTCTCTCATATCTTTCTAGAAGCAATTCTTATACCCTTCTCTTCTCCCCTTTTTCTCCACCCAACCTTTTGAGATTCTCTCCCATCTTTATCTAGAAGCAATTCTTTTGCTCTCCCTCCTCTCCATTTCTCTCTCCCATCTTTCTCTGGAAGCAATTTTTTACTCTCTCCTCTCCATTTTTTTCTCCACCCAATCCTTCGAGACTCTCCCTTCTCTCTCTAGAAGTAGAGGTGGTAAATCGATGCATTATGTTGTTAATAGGTACCAGTTAAAACCGTTTAATGTGATATTAGTATAATATAGAGGTAAGATTGGTAATGGTGATAATTGTGTAGAATGAAATCAAACTAAATCGATTTTAATTGATGCTCATTAACAACGCAATGAATTGATTTGTCACCTCTATTAAAAGCAATTCTTTTACTTTCTTTCCTCGCCATTTTTTCTCCGCCCAATCTCATCTCAGCTCTCCCTTATCTTCTCCGTCAAATCTTATCACCTCTGCTCTACATTTGCTCTCATAATCCTCATTTTTCGTCAATTATTCGTCTCTAGGGCAAAAATCAATTATTGAATAGGTGGTGCAACGGCTATAGACGCGAGCAGAACAAAAGCAAAAGTCAGTTTTAATAGTATTTTCAGTTTAACTCGTATTATTTCTCTCTCTCCATTAAAATATATAGCTCAGATTTATCTAGCTAACTGTTCATTTTGCTAATTTAGCGTTGAATAGCTTGGTTGTTGGAAGCAAAAATTTCTCATTCTTACACTAAAGTTGCCAAATGGACTAGGATAGCCAGCCGCTTGGAGATCTTCTTATAAAACTTTTCATAATATAAGGATAAAAATAAATTTAACGTTATATATCGTTGTATCATCGACATAGACGTCACAATAATATTGCATACCATTAAAGTTGCTCTGCAATGAATCATTTGATTCAAATTTCAAGCCCAAATACCAATGAATCAAATCATTTCTTACAAATCTACTGCCAATAAAAGACTTTTACAATACAACAAATGCAGCACAACTGTAATATTTTATTGGATTTTTATCACAGATGGTTTTTAGCACAACTGAAAATCAATCAATCTTGTCCCTGAAAATGGGTGTCGCAAATCAATCTAGTCCTTCCATTACAATTCTATTAAAAATTATGTTATGTGATGACATGGCACATAACTGGATCCCACAAGTCTAATTAAATATTACCACGTGGATTAAAAATATTTAAATAATTAAAAATAATTTTATTTTTTGTATAATTAAAAACTTTTAAAAAGGAAAGAAAAAAAGAAGATGTGTTCATTTTCTTCTCCCCCACCCGAACACAACCACACCCAAATCCTTTCTCATTGAATTAACTCAATTAATGGGGAAATGAAAGGAGAGAAGTAACAGGAGGTGAAGGGACCGAAGGAGGTGGTGATTGCACGTGGGTGCAGGGGGTGAGTTATCAGCTGGTGGAGGACCATATTTGGAACCAGATGGAGGAGGTGTGACGGTGGGGGATGGAGGAGATTATTCTGGTGCTAGTGGAGAATCAGACAAAGGGGACAGGACATCAGCTGGATGAGGTGGGGACTCTGTGGATTTAGGTGGCGGTGAGGCTTCTGCTGGAGGTGTTGCGGAAGATTAGGGAGAGGGAGAATCTTTTGATGGATGTGGTGGGGAAGCATCTGGTGGGGGTTCTAACGTAGCCGGATGAGAAGCAGCTGGTGTAGAAGGTGGTGGCGATGTTGCAGGAGGTAATGACGGGAGTGGAGAAGCAGTAGATGATGGGGTGGAGAAGCAGTAGTTAATTTTTTGGCTTATCATATCAATTCCATCACCAAACTTTTCAAAGTTGTTTGTTGATGCATTGGCAATTAAAATAGTGAGGAGGGATTAATGCAGGTGTGATTGTGTTCATGTGGGAGGAGGAGATGTGTTCTTTTTTTTCTTTCCTTTTGAAGTGTTTAATTATACAAAAGATAAAAATTGTTTTTTAATTATTTAAATATTATTAATCCACGTGGCAATATTTAATTAGATTTGTAGGACTCAGCTATGTGTCATGTCATCACATAACATAATTTTTAACGGAATTGTAACGGAATGACTAGATTGATTTGTGACATCCATTTTTAGGGACAACATTGATTGATTTTCAATTTCAATAATCATTTGTGATAAAAACCCTATTTTATTTAAACTACTTATAACTCTCTTTGTCAATTAAAAAATGGTAAAGAGACAATTTGGTCTTTTATTACACAATAAATCATAAGTAGTAATGTAATTTCGCATAAATTAAATTTGGCTTTTTATATTAGCACCCCACAAAATATTGAATGCACCCCACATTAAAATTTAATATTAAATGATTTATTTACTCTACTATACAATGACAATTTTGACTTGATTAGGTTTAAAAAAAAAAAAATTCTAAATACACCCCAAATCACTTTTAACATTTATCTTCTTCAACTATCAAAATTCATTTGACACTCTATTGTTGAACAAAACCCTAACCAATGAAACTACAAACATGTTGATTGAGAAAAATTATTTTTGACGAATGAAACACGAAATCGATGTTTCGGAAGCTTCACATGAGATAAGACTTCATATTCTTTATTGTTTTAATGATTTTGACGACATCGATAATTATTTAATCTTGTTTTTGCTGCGTTATTCAAGCTTCTATGTTCGTATTCATCTCTTAGGGATCACATGGATTACATGAAGAATTAAACACCTAAAATTACCACCAAATATTAAAAACAGACAACATGAGTTTTAATGGTGGAATTGAAAACAACCCACATATGCTTTAAATCCCAGGCGGCATCTTTTGTCAAAATTTCAGTCGGCATTTTTTGTCCAAATTAAAAGCTTTATAAGATTTGAGAAATGTGGGGTGACACACCCCGTCCCAAGGAGAGCGTGTTGGCCGTCACGTGAGAGTGACGTAACCATGTGCACAGTGCGGAAGCTAATAAGATAAATAGAAATACGAATAAATAAAAACCAACTGCTAGCCGTACTATCCAAATAACATGCTAGTGAGAGTCTAAGTGTATAGATGCACATTCAGAGCAATAAGAACGCCTAGTTGCAATCAAGGACAATTACTAAGATATAACACCCGAAGGTGAATCCTACTTTTGTGAATTCTGTCAGAACACCGTTGGATCCCTCGTGGCCACCAAAGCACTGCTACCTAGAACCTGGAGGGGCGAAAAACAAAACGCGTGAGTGGGCAAAACAAATCTTTTCAAAACCTTTTCTCTTTTCAAAGGTTCCAACCCCTCGTCATAAAATTTGTATAATTTCCCAGAAAAATAGCATATATACATATATACTTATCTCAACTCATAACTCAAAATCATGCCAAAAGTAGTGATATGCAAGGTATATGCCATGCCAAATATATGTCATCAAATCACCTCTCTATATCATGTGAAATAAACTCATCATAAATGATAACATGTCCACCGAGTGATCAGCTCGGCTGAACTATAACTCATAAACAATCTCATCATATCTCATCATCACATATATATATATATCCTGCACACGAGTCGGAACCACCTCACGTGGTCTGACCGACAAGACTGGGTGTAAATAAATACGCTCTAGTGCTACGATCACGTGAAGACTGTGCGCTAATCGCGGGTCACCAACGAGTCGAAACCACCTATAGTGGTCTGTACGACAGGACTATGCACCTAACTTGGATCCAAGGTGAGCGTATGGTGCGAGAAGTGAACATCACGTGAAGGACTATGCCCTGGCCCTGGGCAGGAGCACCAACACCGGGGTGCAGGTTTATGAGCTTTCAATACATCTCACATAATCATCATTTCATATTAATCATTCTCTATCATCAATATATACTCACCTGATACTTACATGTGCGTCCACAGCACCAATTACCATTATATACAGCTACTAATGCATGAATAAAATAGATATATACTTTGCATGGCATATCATATCGCATTTCATATCACATTTCACTTAATTGATTTTCTGGGAAAAATCTCATTTATATAGGTATATACAGAAAACAAAAGCCCACTCACTAATATATCGAAGGGTCACAACCCTCGAGCCTCGATTGATGGCGCTCGTCTTCTGGATAGGCCTCACCTATATGCGTAATAACCGAATAAACGTTATTTAACGCACATAACCAACAATAGGTAATAACTTCTCATACAATGCTCAAATTAGGTGTATGAATATACCACTGTGATCTACACAACCTCACGAACATCCCCATATTTTAAAAATATTTTTCTGACATCTCACGCGCCGCCACGCGTCGGCGGCCACGCGCAGGCACAGTGGACAGAATCCTTTGATGCCGTTAGGAATATTCCGTTTGTTCCTTAAATAAACTTAATGGCGTGACTTAACGTCGTTAGAATATTCCGTTAAACTTAACGGAATATCCCACTGTCTTCCTCCTTCGACTCCAGCGACCGTCGCGCGTCGCCGGAATGTGGGTAATTTTCAAAGCTCTATAACTCACTCGTTTTTCATCCATTTTCTACGAAATTACCACCAAAATGAAGCTTCGGGTTCATAGAATCACGTTATACCTATTTGAAGCTTCAAATTCCCTGAAATCACGCCGGAGCAAGCTCGAAATTCTGGTGACCTCTGCAACTCCTCGTATCTGAGCTTTCCAACGTCCAATTTTCACTAACGATGCACTCCGAGCATTGTGGGAAGGTCTTTAAGCTTGCTACGGTCCTGAAAATTAAAGAAACTCGCGGGCTTAAAAGTTGGTGAACAGTGCCACCCTCAGAGGTTCAATTTCCATGGTTTCCTTACGTCTACCCTTAGCCAAAACTCATCCAAAACACTTAGGAGGAAGAGAGGATACCTTTAGGAGTCTTGATATGGTTTGAAACCTTGAAAATCACCTCGATGGTACTGTACCTCGACGGACCTCTCGAATCTAGGGTTTTTCTATGGTTTAAATGTCAAAAATGACATGGATGAATTCGTGGACCTTCAAGGATCTCAGATATGGTCACTGCAAGTTCGATCTGAGAGAAATGGTTGGTTTTTGGGTGTGATCCGTACAATTGCAGAGAGAGAGAGTGTGAGTCCGAGAGTGAGAGAGAAAGAATACGGGAGAGTGAGAGAAAGAAGTATGTGTTGGTTTGTGTGTGTGGTCCAAATGCCACCAATCAAGACTAAGACAAGTTTTGTTCTAATTGGGTCCAATTATTTAGGACTTGATATAATTGGCCCAATTTCTTAACCTAAAACACAAACACTCACCCAACGCTCAAGGGCATTTTCGTCAATTCACGTCCTCGAGCATAAAATATTCCAATATCTCGGGATGGGCTGTTATATGGCGTGTATAGAAAATATGGGGTGCATGTAGAAAATGTAAGGTTTATATTGAGAATGTGAGGTGTGAGGGTATTATGAGAAAGTAAGTGAGGTACATTAAGATAATTTTTCATTGAAAAAGCAAATGTGGGGTGTATAAAGTATGTGAGGTTTATTCAACAATTTGTGGAGTGTTAATATAATATTTTTTTTGTTTTTTTTTTCTTTCCGATTCTTCACCTACCTGTGACAGAAAACAATTATGCCTATGCACCGTGGTGTGTGTTTGAGCTCTACTAAAACCCCTTCTCCCTAACAACTGACAATTTAACCTATTAACTATCGTTCGTAAAATAAAAAAATTCTAAACTACTTATTGATAAAACCCTCTTTGTCAACCAAAAGAGGGTGAGACGGCTAATTAGTCTTCTATCACAACTAAAAAAATTAAGGACAATAACGTAAATTAAAAAATAAATAAATTAAACCTCTCTCCCTCTCTTCCACTCCCACGTTCTCTCTCACTCTCTTCTTTTCTCCTCCAATTTTAAAAACAAAAATACATTTCATAGACACTTTGTGTAGCCATATACTAGTGTCAATGATACAATGATTTAATATATATCATTATATCGTTAATACGTACGTTTATATTATACTTGTACTATAAAAGTTGTCACCTTATCAAATTTCAAGCCCAATTGCCAATTCAATAAAAAAATATTGTTAATACGTACGTTTATATTATACTTGTACTGTAAAAGTTGTCACCTTATCAAATTTCAAGCCCAATTGCCAATTCAATAAAAAAATATTCTTACCAATTTTCTCTTTTGCTTTGCTGAATAAAATGAACCGACCTGGCGGTGCAGACTACCGCCACCAAAGCTGCGACCTTCCCTCAATGAAACTTTAGAGGATCAAGATTTTGCCTTTTACCAAACTGCACGACCATTTAATAAAAAATGAGCAAAGTACAGAGGCAAGGGCAAAGAGAGTTGGAGAGGTCGGTGTCCTTGGTTATATGAAATAACGGCTGCAATTCGCGTTGCATGCCATGTATGTGTATGTTGCTATGTGTCACCGGTCGATGTCTTTATGTGCATGTAGGGGTTGGGTACGTGTCAACAGTAAAAGATATTGGTTCTTTAGTGTTTGTTTTGTTTAATAATAAATTATTGATAAAGAGATGAGAGTTCGAAACTATTATAATAATTTAAAGGATTGGAAGTTTTGAATACGGAACACATGGGTGAAAACCCAACACCTTATTCATTAGGATATTGAATCATAAGCAAACGACCATTTGTTAATCGTTAATGTCAAATGTATATTTGTCTACAATTTATTTATTTATTTTTGTGTGCAGGAAGTGTTTTTGTTACAACTAGTGAAGCAAAACCAAATTCTTATTAAAAACCTAAAAGCATTTTAAAGTACTTCTTGAATAATAGCAAGTTATATGTTGCTAAAACAGCTAAAAATATTTTCAAAAAACCAAAAACGTTTTTACCAACATCTGTCATAAGAAGTTGTGAGTGCTTAGTTGCAACAGTGTTTCAAATTATTTTTTCAAAAAGCTTTTAGATTTTTAATAAATTTTTTATATATGTCTAATGAAAGCGCTTATATTTATAAGTGATGTTCTATATTAGAAAGGAGTATTAGTACTTTTATGATATGCTTAATTTAAGAAATGTTGATTAGGGTTTTTAGCACTTTTTAAAATAGTGCCAAAGGACACATGATTAGTCAAACCGCAGATGCAAATTTGCCATAATTCCAGGAAATTGGTATTTTAGAAGCTTCCAAAATATTGCATTGCGTGTGCATAATTGATGATTAATGAACGGAAAAAAACAAGACAAAACACAATTAGACACGTAATTTCAAGTTGAAATCTTTCATTTTACTTTTTTTTTAGAGTAAATTGTACGAATGGTCTTTCAACTTTAATCAAATTGGAGTAATGGTCTCTCAACTAAAAATCAATTACCATTGGTCCCTCAACTTATCAAAATGTGTAGCTATAGTCCTTCTCATCAATTTTGTCAAAATTTTATCAAAATAAGCTATGTTGGAATGATCATTTATACAATTAGAATCCCTCAACTCATCAAAGTGTATAATTATGGTTCTTTTCGTCAGCTATGTCAAATTTTTTGTCAAAACGAGTTATATTGGAAGGACCATTGCTACAATTGGGTTAAGGTTAAGGGACCATTTCTCCAGTTGAATTAAAGTTAATGGACCAATGGTAATGGATTTTTAGTTGAGGGACCATAGCTGCACGTTTTGAAAAGTTGAGGGACTAATGGTAATGGATTTTTAGGTGACGGACCATTGCTCCAATTGAGTTAAAGTTAAGGGACCATAGCTACAATTTACTCTTTTTTTAAAGGAACCAGTTGGTAACTTCATTAAATTAATCCTCTTTTTCGGGTTCCCAATATACATAGGCATTTCAGCCTTTTATTGAACACCATTGTGTGATTCACATGCGTCACAAATCAAACCCAAGACGTTTCATGTTAAATATGAGCATGAAATTCATCCACCGCCACTAGGCGACATCGAACAATTAACTTTTATTTCTCGTTATTGTGGAATTTGTCATCATGATTTTGGGATCTCTTGAATGGATGTGATTGGTTCTGCCAACGAAATAGACCCAAAACCCGTTTTGAACGCTTCTCCGAGCTTGTCCCCAACCGCCAGATCATCCATGGTTGTTAAATCGTTCATCTTTCTTGCAAGGCAATTTGTTTTTCTTCACATTATTTTTTTTTATTTGTCTTACTCAAGTTATTAAATATCGGTAATATCGGAAATATCGGTAGTCCGAAAACACGGAAATATCGATGGAAATATCGGGATAATATCGATATCGATAAAAATAATATGGAAACCACGGAAATTGTAAGAAAAACTTGGAAATTTTTATTGAAACTTTGCAGGATGTTTATTTAGTCAATTATCTATTAGTTTATCACAAAAAATTGGAAGGAAATGCATTGCATGATGGATTTAACTGATTTAAGTTGATTATATAGCGAGCTGGCAAACATTGTGAGTGTAGAAAATATGTAGTAATTAATGAAAGAAGTTTAAACACACCATAATCATTTATATATAATGAATTAGTACAATATTTTACACTTTACACATTGCATGGTAAGATACATGAGTGACTTATTCTTATAACGGGTACATATCAATTTTTTTATAAAAATTAATGGGTACAAACTTATTCTTATTTTATTTTTTTATATATTTGAAATGTTTGAATTGAAAATTAATTAGGAGTTTAATAAGGATGTGAGTATTAAAACTCTAAATCAATTACTAATTTTTGTTATGAAAGTTATGTAAGTTACATGTAATTCATTAATGCTAGGGACTTTGATCAAAATATAAAAACTGATAAGATCTTAGTCAATGAACATTAGAAACTAGGGATTGGATACTAATTTTTCTTTATTTTTTTAAAATAATAATAATTTGGTTAATCAAATTTTACATCATCTAGTTTCGAGAAAAAAGAAAATTGTTTGGTCAATTTTGAAAGCCATATCAAAATTTTGAGTGATATTTTTATCCAACGTGTTAATACAAAATCATATAGGCATAGTACATGATTATGTTTTGGTAATCGAAGACGCCACAATGAGATGAATGGTTCTACTTAGGTAATTATAGGTTTTTAATTAAATTGATGGTGTAGTAAATATAAGATTGACGTAGAAACGTCATAACACCATTTAGACTAAATTGTATGATTGGTTTTCCTTTCATGTTACTAATTTGAATAGAAGTCGAAGCTCTACGATGACGAGTTTTTGTTCATATGTGCTAGTTTGGTTTCCCTCGTTAGCCCACAAATAAATCGAATGCCTATCATATCATTATTCTGGCGAACAGTCAAATTAGCAAATAACCAAAAGACGTATATCAATATGATATTTTTCTAATGGTGCAATGTGAGAAAATTAGTACTCATCGTTAAACTCATTCCCCAACCTAAAATGTATAAATCGAAGTAGCCTTAAATTCTTTGGTGGGTAATTGAAAAACTAAATTGCAACTTGTATAAGTCCAAAAGATCATTACCCATAATAAAAACGCAATTTTGTTGGATAAAGCCGGTGGCTGTTGAATGGGAAAGCAAAGAATACAATACAATTGTGAGATTAGAGTTGTTGCTGTTGTCCCACATCGCCCAAGTTCTAAAGAAGAAGCTGGTGGAGGGATTATAAAAAGGGCTAGGAGTTATTGTTGTCCTACATAGCCCAAGTCCCACATCGCCCAAGTTCTAAAGAACAAGGTAGGAGAGGGATTATAAAAAGGGCTAGGAGTTATTGTTGTCCTACATTGCCCAAGTCCCACATCGCCCAAGTTCTAAAGAACAAGGTGGGAGAGGGATTATAAAAAGGGTTAGGAGTTGTTGTTGTCCTATATTGCCCAAGTCCCACATCGTCCAAGTTCTAAATAACATGTGGAAGAGGGAATTTAAAAAGGGCAAGTAGTTGTTGTTGTTTTGCATCCCAAGTCCCACATCGCCCAAGTTCTAAAGAACAAGGTGTGAGAGGGAATATAAAAAGGGCAACGAGTTGTACTTGTCCTGCAACCGAATTTGTTTTCTTACATCCCAAGTCCCACCAAGTCCCACATCGCCCCTGTTTGTTATCTTACATCCCAAGTCCCACATCGCCCAAGTTCTAAAGAACAAGGTAGGTGGCAGAGGAAATATAAAAAGGGCAAGTAGTTGTTGTTGTCCTACATCTGAAGTCCCACATTGCCCAAGTTCTAAAGAACAAGGTGGGAGAGGGAATACAAAAAGGGCAAGTAGTTGTTTTTGTTCTACATCCCGAGTCCCACATCGCCAAGTTCAAAAGAACAAGGTGGGAGAGGAAATATAAAAAGGGCAAGTAGTTGTTTTTGTTCTACATCCCCAGTCCCACATCGCCCAAGTTCTAATGAAGAAGTTGGGTGAGGGATTATAAAAGGGACCAGAAGCCCAGCTTAAGGAGCATCCTTAGGGTTGGACCTGGGGTGGAGACCCTTTATCGATTTTATCGCGATATTATCAGATATTTCGCGATAGAATCGATATTATTAATAATATCGTCGATATGTGTACGTTAATTAATTGTTATGCATGAAAATATCGTCATAGCAAAAAAGCGATAATATCGGCGATATTTCGCCGATATTATCGATATTTTGTTCCTTGGTCTTACTCATTGAGGATGCTATTTTTCTCTCATCATTTTTTTTTTTGGGTTAATATCAGTTTATTATCCTCAAGTTTCGTAATTTTCAACATTTAGTACAAGAAGTTTTTTTTATCCCAAAGTCATACCTAAGGTGTTAATTTTGGGACAGTTTAAGTTTTCCGTTAGAACTTCTGTTAACTGATGATGTGATGCCCACGTGGACAATTACTGAGCATCACGTGTCAATATGGGTCCACTTCAATAGTAAAAAAAAAAAAAAAGCATCCGTACCCACCTTCTCCCTACACCATCTCCCTCTCCCTCTCCCTCCCCCCTTTTGCAACCCGCACCCCTTCCCTCCCTTCTCTCTTATGCGCATGCACCACCCTCCCTTCTTTCCTCTGCAACCCGTACCACCCACCTTACATTTAATCCCAATAACAGTCCTGCAACACAAAAATTTCCAACTACAAAACCCTTAAACCCCAAATCAGATGGCGAAAAATCATGCAGATTGAGATTGAGAATTTGGATTGCCGCGGGGAAGAAAATAGGGTTTGGAAAGGAAAGGTAGGTACCCGGAGTTGTCAACGGCTTTGGCGGCGTACTCGATCTGGAAGACGCGGCCGTCGGGGGAGAATGTGGTGACGGAGAGAGAGAGTTGCAGAAGAGGGGAGGGAGAAGGTGGGTACGGATGCTTTTGTTTTTTTTGGGAACTTTAACGAAAAGCTTTACTTTAACGAAAAACCATATTTTTACCCTCAAAAGTCAATCATGGTATTATTCACTTTACCCTTTATTTTATCTTTATCGTTAAAATTCAAAGTTTTCGAATCATTTTCATTAATTTTTTTTTTTTTGTGTTTTTGTTTTTGTTTTTTAATTTTTCAATATTGAAGTGGACCCATATTGACATGTAAAACCCAGTAATTGTCTACGTAGACGTCACATCATCAGTTAACAGAAGTTCTAACGCAAAACTTAACAGATGTATGAGACTATCCCAAAATTAACACTTTAGGTATGACTCTGGGATGAAAAAAACTTCATGTACTAAATATTGAAAACCACGAAATTTGAGGGTAGTAAACTGATCTTAATCTTTTTTTTTTTTGCTTGGTCATTTTTCAACGATGAATAAATCCCTTCAAACGTGTGGTTTACGTTATTTAAGCTTTCATTTGAAATATGAACATCTAAGCTAAAGCCCTAGTGCTAGAGAAGACAACTGCACTGCCTATTTTGGTTCCACCAAAGCAATTAGCCATTACTAAATTTATTGTCTTTCCATTAATTGCTTGGTGGCATTGCTAGTTGGCAGGATCATTTTTAGGTGTTTTAATGTATGTTGTGTTGATATGATTTTATTGTAAGATATTAGAAACGTTTACGTCACTAGTTATGATACAAAAGAGTCACTAAATTTAACCAACTTTCAACGGTAAAGATCTTTATATCGACACAGTAGGCAAAAACAACTCTAAAGTGAGAAGTCTTAGATTCGATTTTTGTCAAATGCGAATTTGAACCAAATTGTTACTGGCCCATTGTGAGGCTTAACCAAACCACTCTCTTTTAGTGTAGATAATATTGTTTGTTAAAAATAAAAAAAATTCCCTCATGATGGCCTAATTACATACACTAAACATAAATATTAAGATTACTATTAATTTGATAAAGTTAAAGTTTGGTAAAGCATATAAATATCTTGAATAATATTCTTGCACATCGACAATCCTAGCTTGAATCGTTAAATATATAGCTTTCAAACACTCGATCTGTCACATCCCAGCCTCCGTCGTAGCAAGATATTATCCGCTTTAGGCCACGCCTTCACGAATTTGTTCTTGGGCCTCAGCCCAAAACGCATCTTGCTAGGAAGAGATGGACATGTACATATAAGGCCAGACATCCACCCTCACCCCACCGACGTGGGATCTTACACAATCCTTTTACACATTATCTTGACAAATTTTATTTCATTGAATATTGATCCTGCACTTTGAGAGCAACCTAACGTATTGCAAACCTAAACTTCTAAACTGCATATTTATGGAGCTTTGTTTGTGAACCAAAAATCAATAAAATTATTACTACACCTTTTTATATTTAATTGAAAGAAAACATTAACAAGATAAATATGGACATTATAATAATTTCGCAGAAACAAGTTTTTGTTTTCCTTTTTTGTTTTCCTTTTTGTTTTTGCTTTCCTTTTCTCACATGCACGTAACTATAGTTTTACTTATCTACTCTCTCCCACTTCCTACTTTTCCTTTTTTAAATTATTAATTTTAATTCCATTTTTTTTAATTGTCATAAATTTAAACACACACATAGATTGTGACTTTTATCAGTTTTATTTAATATAACTTTTTTTAGAGATAAAGAAATGATGAAGAACATACATCCCATGTCAAACGTGTTGACTTTTGTATTTTAGGTAGGATCCCTAATTGATATGTAATCACTTGTAATTAGTTCTCTTTTCATTTATGTCAGGGTTGTACACCTTTAAATACCTCTTATTGAGAAAAATATATCACACCAAAGCCTAGGTTAAAAAAAATTAAAAAAAAAAAGAAAGAAGGTGAAGCAGTGCTTGGCGCACACAACCAGAACCACCAGCCGTGTAGCCAGTTGTGCAACGCGCCGTCTATCCAGAGAGCGACGCCGTCGTTGCTGACCTGAGTTCACGAATAGATCCGTGCATCCATCCACCACGACTCGTTGTTGCATCACGTGCCCACGAACCAAGATCCAAACCCAGAAATCTCGTCGCTGCCTGAATCTCGCACTAGACCCGTGAACCTGTCTGCCATCCTCTTGCTACTCGACTCGCACCGGCAGAGGCAGAGCCACAATGGGGTCAATGGGGTCTCACGACCTCTTGGAAGCCATGGAAATAACCTTAGAGGTCCATTGGAGCTGCTGGTGCGACCTCTTGGAGCTGCACACCACGTGGTCGACGAAATGTCTGAAAGAAGAAGAAAGAGTTCGCTTGCAGGCAGTGGCAAAGCCACATGAGGGCGAGGAGTGGCGGCCGCCACTCCCCTCGCCGGGAAACACCACTGGACCCAGCTCTTCGCCACTCCCCTCACGCGCGCCTCGCCGGAAAACCTGGTTCAGTCCTCTGTTTTTTCTAGGCAATCTGCAATTTGCAGATTGCTGTTATATTTTTTTTTTTTAAACCAGGCCAAAACAATGTCATTTTGGGTCTGGTAAAAAAAATTTAAAAATTATAAAACAAAACAGTGCCGTTTCATCTGTTTTGGAAAAAAAAAATATGGTGCGGGGGGGACCGTGAGTCCCCCATTCAACCTTCTTTACTCTCTCTCAGCCTTCACAACCAATTACAGACAGAGAGAACAACAAAGCTGCTCCCCCAAATCCCAGCAAGAGCAGCAACGGACAGAGACAGCCAAGCCAGTCATTGAGCCGTTTCCTCTCACTCTCACTGTCTCACAATCTCACTCCAGTCCTCCAACCACTGAGCCGAGCCTCAGCCAACCTTCAAACTTCAAACTTCAAAGGTAAATTTAAAATCCCTACCTAACCCTAAATAATTATTTAATACAAATTTTATTTAATTGCTATAGAAATAGAATCATATTCATATGGAAATGCACTAAGTTGATTATTGGTTGTTGATTATTGATATGAAATTAATTAATTGAATTATTACATAATGTATACAATTATTCATTTTTTAGGGTGAAAATTAAAATTTGAATTCTTACATAATTTGTATCATATTCATATGGTAATGCACTAAGTTGGTTATTGGTTGTTGATTATCATATTCAATTAATTAATTGAATTATTACATAATGTATACAATTATTCATATGATTAGTTGAATTGAATTTTTATTTATTGAATAATTTGTATGCTAATTGGTATTGATTAATTGAATTGTTGGCTTGGTTGGATTAGTTATTATGCATATTAGTATAGTTTACTTAATGGAACGATACTATAAATTTTTTTTTTCTTTCCATTTTACAGTTTAATTTAATTGAAATCCATTCATATTTATTTTGATTATGTTGATGGTTTGTTTATATTGTGAGTATTATTTTGAATATTTTGTATATGTAGAATTATTATGGAACGGTTTTTTAAGAGAAAGTCATCATCGGGTTCGGGTAGTTCGAATAATGTTGATAGTTCAAATACTGTTGGTAGTTCAAGAACTCCAAGTTCAAGACAAAGTCAGTTAGATGGTGTTTTGGGTAATCTTCAAGTAGATCCTGGATTAAGAACTCGAATGATAGATTATGATGCTAATATGAGAGATGAGGTCCGAAGATCATATCTACAAAAAGGACCTTGTCAACCTAGAGGTCATAATTTCCCAATAACTAATATGTCAGGAATTAATCGACGCTTCATTCCCCAATGGTTTGATGAGTTTGATTGGTTGAAGTATAGTATATCTAAAGATGCGGCATTTTGTCTCTATTGCTATCTCTTTAAAACCAATTTTGAACAAGTGGGTAGTGAAGCTTTCACTAGAGATGGATTTAAGACTTGGAAGAAAGGGAGAGAAAGATTTAAGATGCATGTTGGACCGGTTGGGAGTGTTCATAATAAGGCTAGAGAAGCTGCTACAAATTTGATGAATCAAGCTACACTTATTGAAACGGCAGTGAGCAAACACTCTGACCAAGCTCGTAAGGCTTATCGCACATGCTTGAATACATCAATCAAGTGCACTAAGTTTTTATTGCATCAAGTGCACTAAGTTTTTATTGCGACAAGGTCTTGCTTTTCGTGGCCATGATGAAAGTGCCACTTCAAGCAATAGGGGAAATTACTTGGAGCTATTGCAATTCCTTGCAGATAATGATGATAAAGTTAGAGAAGTTGTGCTGGAAAATGCTCCGGGGAATCTCAAATTACTAGCTCCTTGCATTCAAAAAGAAATTGTGAATTCATGTGCCCTTGAAACACTTGATGCTATCATGGATGGTCTAAAAGATAGATTCTTTTCAATATTGGTGGATGAAGCACGTGATGTGTCGGTGAAAGAGCAAATGGCTATGGTGTTGCGTTATGCGGATGACAACGGGCATGTAATTGAAAGATTTGTGGGTATCCAACATGTTACCGACACTACTTCAAGTTCACTAAATGATGCTATTGACACATTCTTTTCTCGCAACGGTTTGAGCATTTCCAAGCTACGAGGATAAGGTTATGATGGTGCTTGCAATATGAGAGGTGAGTTGAATGGTCTTAAAACAAAGATATTGAGAGAACAACCTTGTGCATATTATGTTCATTGCTTTGCTCATCAACTTTAACTAGCTCGTGTTGCGGTAGCAAAGAAGAATATAGACATTGCCTCTTTTTTTTGCAACGGCTAATACTGTGGTTAATCATGTTGGAGCATCTTGTAAGCGGCGTGATTTACTTAGACAGCAACTTCAAGAAGAGCTTGTGATAGCTTTTGAAAATGATTGTCTTATAACGGGGCGAGGCTTAAATCAAGAAACAAGTCTCAAACGTGCCCGTGACACACGATGGAACTCACACTATGGTACCTTGATTAGCATCATCTCCATGTTTTCATCCGTGGTTCATATGCTTCAAATGGTCATTGATGATAATCCCAATGAAAGTGCGGGTGAAGCAAATAAGTTAATGAGAGAAATACGTACTTTTGAGTTTGTTTTTCACCTTTTCTTGATGAAAGTCATATTGGGACTCACAAATGATTTGTCACAAGCATTGCAAAGGAAAGATCAAGAAATTGTGAATGCAATGGCTTTAGTGAAATCATGCAAGGAAAAGCTACATTGGATGAGGAATAATTGGTTCGATGCATTGGTTGATGAAGTATCTTCTTTTTGTGAAAAACATCATATTGATGTTCCTAACATGGAAGAGGCATTTATACTTCCAGGGAGGTCAAGGCGTAATGCTCCAATAAAGACAAATCGTCATCATTATCGTGTGGAGCTCTTTATTTATGTCATTGATGAGCAAATTACGGAGTTAGAGGATCGCTTTAATGAGGTAAATACCGAGTTGCTTATTTGTTTGGCATGTTTGAGTCCGAAAGATTCATTTGTAGCTTTTGATAAACCAAAGTTACTTCGTCTTGCTCAATTTTATCCTCAAGACTTTTCGGATGAGGATCGTTTGGCACTTGAAGATCAACTTGAGATTTATATTCATTATGTGTGTTCCAGTAGTGATTTCTCTCAATTGGAAGGGATTGGTGATCTTGCAAAAAAAAAGGTGGAGACAAGGATGCATCAAGTATTCAATTATGTATATTTGCTCATTACATTGTCTTTAGTTTTACCAGTTGCAACTGCTTCAGTGGAGAGAGCATTTTTTGTCATGAATATTGTTAAGGGTCCACTTAGGAACAAAATGGGAGATCAATGGTTGAGTGATAGTTTGCTTGTTTATATTGAGAGAAATATTTTTGCTTGTATTGAAAATGAAGCTATAATGCTTCGTTTTCAAAATATGAAACCTCGTCGTGGACAATTATAGCTTGTAATATTGTTTCCGCTATGAATTATGAATGAAAGTACTATGATTTCATTTTCAATATGTTTTTCCATCCTAAATTTTTATTTGGACTTTTACACTAAGACCCCTTGTGGTAAGATTCCTGGCTCCACCATTGCGCACCGGTACCAGATTCATCTACACCAGTCTGATCTGCACTTGCTGCTGCTCGACAAGTCGCAAAGTCGCGTTTGGCTGATAACCCTCTGCTGCATACCACATCGAGTGGCTGCTGATTGGAAAAATAGAAAGGAAAAAAGGTGCAGTTGCCGCTGTTTGAAAAAAATGAGAAAGGTGTTTGTTGAAGACAAGGGGAAATCGTGTTTGACTGAAGAAAAGAAAAAAAAACAGCTTGGGAAATCGTGTTTGACTGAAGAAAATAAAAAAGAACAGAAAAAAAAAGAAAAAAGAAAAGAAAAGAAAGGGGAATCAAAAGTCCACATGAGAGAAAAGAATTGGGCGTGGTTTATTTGGCTTGGGCTTTATCAATCAGTTACTCACGTTGCACCTAGAGCAATGATAGGCCGAACTTGTAGGACCAATTGTGACCGGTTCAAGTCGCGTGCATTGGTTGCCGAAGCTAAGGTAGATTCTGATCATACAGGTAATAATGGTTTGGTTTTAAAAGTTTCTGCATCTGTTATGAATAGTAAATGGATAATTGATTCTGGTGCTACTGAACATATGACTTGTGATTCTAGACAGGTACAACCTTAAAACCATTCACCAATACTATAGTTGGTGTCGCCAATGGTAATATTGTCCCCATTATTGGGGAAGGTGATGTATCCCTCTTTGATACCCTGAATCTTGATTCAGTACTTGTTGTTCCTTCCCTTGACTATAATTTATTATTTGTTGCTCAAATAACTGTCGCCCTACAATGCCTTGTTATTTTTTAGCCTTCCTTTTGTGTTTTTAAGGACATTCGGACTCGCAAGACGATTGGTTATGGTATTAGGAGAGGAAAACTCTACTACTTGGAGCTGACATCCAACAGTTCTCAAAATTTGACTTAAGCTCTTACCGTGGAAAGATCTCATGAGGAGAGGGATAAAGCTTCGAAGGTGTGGTTGTGGCATCGTCAACTTGGACATGCTTCTTTCGACTATCTACGAAGGTTGTTTCCTAGCCTATTTGTTAAGCATGACATTTCGAACTTTAAATGTGGTGTTTGTGAAATGGCTAAGAGTCATCGTACTTCATTTCCGTCCAGTATGAATAAAAGTTCAGTTCCATTTATGATCATTCATTCTGATGTTTGGGGGCCATCTAAAACTGCTACGTTTGGTGGTGCTCATTGGTTCGTTACTTTTATTGATGATTGCACGTGTATGACTTAGGTTTGTTTGATGAAGTCCAAAAGTGAAGTTCATTCTTTGTTTTAGCGATTTTATAAAATGGTACAAGTACAATATAAGTCACATATACAGGTTCTCAGGACTGATAATGGCGGTGAATATGTTAACTCTGACCTTCGTGCCTTTCTTGATCATCATGGCATTGTTCATCAAACCACATGCCCATATACTCCACAACAAAATAGGGTTACAGAACGCAAGAACCGTCAGCTTTTGGAGGTTGTTCGTGCTTCTTTGCTCGAGGCTCGTCTCCCGTTATCCTATTGGGGATAAGCTCTCACCTCAGCTGCATATCTCATTAATCGTGTTCCATCCCGATCCATTGATTTTCAAACACCACTTCAAGCTCTCTCTTCACACGTTGATGCTCATGCTATCCCCAATCTTCCACCTCATGTGTTTGGCTGTGTGGTCTTCGTTCATCTCCATAAATAGCAACGGAGTAAGCTTGAACCTCAGGCCTTAGAGTGTATATTTGTGGGGTATGCCTCAAATCAAAAAGGATATCGTTGTTATCACCCTCCAACGAAAAAGTTGTTTGTCACTATGGATGTTGTCTTTCATGAGAACAATATGTACTTTGCCAATCCTGAGTCTTCACTTCAGGGGGAGAATCAAACAAAAGTTCAAACTCTTGATTATACTATTCAGGAGACAGATAATGTGAATGTTTTGGATTTAAGTGGTGATGTCTTGGAAATAAGTGGTGGTTATTCACAAGGAAATAATAATGTGAATGAATTGGAAGTAAGTGGTAATGTTTTGGAGACAAGTGGTGATCATTCACATGGAAATAATGTTGAAAACTTTGAAAGTAACGAGTTAACTGCACCAGATAACTCACAGTCTTCCTCTCCACCTAACAGCTCACTACCAGTTTCCTCACCAGTGGACAACCATGTGTCTCCAATTTCCTCATAATCGATCTCGCCGCCCTTGAGCCCCAATAACCATAATCAATCGTCTTCGATCCCGAATGCACCACCACCACGTCGCCTCCCTGACCGTGTAAACCAAGGTATTCCTAAACCTACTTATGAAGCTGACCCTAAATGCAAAACTAGGTATCCAATGAATAAGCCCAACCCTGAGTCCAATGTGTTATATCCATTAACTAATTATATGTCTACCAGTCACCTGTCAGAATAAAATAAGTCATTTGTGTATCAATTATCTACTGTATCTATTCCTAACAGTGTGCATGAAGCTTTAGTTGATCCACGTTGGTAAGTAGCAATGAATGAAGAGTTGAAGTCTTTGAAGAAGAATGCTACCTGGGAGATCATAGACTTGCCAGCTGATAAGAAACATGTGGGATGTAAATGGGTTTATATTGTGAAGTATAAAGCTGATGGGAGAGTGGATCACTTCAAGGCAAGACTGGTAGCAAAAGGATACACTCAAAAATATGGAATTGACTATACAGATACATTTGCTCATGTGGCCAAGATCAACACAGTTCGTGTTTTGTTGTCATTGGCTGCAAATCTTGATTGGCCTTTACAACAGTTCGACGTGAAGAATGCCTTCTTGCATGGAGATTTGACAGAAGAGATTTATATGGATCTTTCACCTAGGTGTAATGCTCCAGACAAATACAAAAGAAAGGTGTGCAAGTTGAAGAAACCATTGTATGGCTTGAAGCCGTCCCCTCGAGCGTGGTTTGGAAGATTCACAAAATCTATGAGAGCATTTGGTTACAAACAAAGTAATTCTGATCATAGTTTGTTTCTGAAAAGACAGAATGGGAAGCTTACTGCACTTATTGTGTATGTAGACGATATGGTGGTAACATGAAATGATCCAGAAGAACGTGCGGCCTTGCAAAGATACCTGTTAACAGAATTTGAAATGAAAGACCTTGGATCCCTGAAATATTTTTTAGAGATTGAGGTATCGAGAAGCAGTTTTGGAATTTTCTTGTCTCAGATGAAGTATATTATTGATTTGTTGTACGAAACTGGCATGTCAGCTTGTCAGCCAGTAGCTACACCATTAGAA
Organism: Heteromeles arbutifolia; assembly: GCA_024362995.1. Taxonomy (NCBI): domain Eukaryota; kingdom Viridiplantae; phylum Streptophyta; class Magnoliopsida; order Rosales; family Rosaceae; genus Heteromeles; species Heteromeles arbutifolia. The sequence continues at coordinate 9,318,737 of JANCRC010000017.1, read as the reverse complement.
GAATGATTGAAGCTTATTGTTGATCCTAATCAAGTACCAATTGACAAAGGAAGATACCAAAGGTTAGTAGGCCGTTTGATGTACTTGGCACACACAAGACCGAACCTTGCGTATGCCTTGAGTGTAGTGAGTCAATACATGCATAATCCTGGAGAACAACATATGAATGTCGTGATGAGAATATTGCGATATTTGAAGGGAAGTCCGGGAAAATGGATTTTGTTTAAAAGGAATAATCACCTTAGTGTTGAAGGTTATATTGATGCAGATTGGGCATGTTCGATTAATGATAGTCGCTTAACATCAGGTTACTTTACGTTTGTTGGGGGTAACTTGGTTACATGGAGAAGTAAGAAACAGAATGTGGTTGCTCGTTCCACTGCAGAAGCCGAACACAGAGGTATGACTTTGGGGATTTGTGAAATTTTGTGGCTTAAGCTTCTGCTAAGTGATTTGGGTATACAACATGATAAGCCCATGAAATTATTTTGTGATAATAAAGCTGCCCATGACATTGCGCATAATTCGGTACAACATAATAGAACAAAGCATGTTGAAGTTAACCGGTTCTTCATCAAAGAAAAATTGGAAGGGAAAATAATTGAAGTACCGGCGATAAGAATAGAAGATCAGTTGGCAGATATCCTCGCAAAAGCTGTTTCAAGTCACAAGTTTTCAAGTTTCTTACACAAGTTGGGCATGAGCGATATATATGCACCAACTTGAGAGGGATTGTTGACTTTTGTATTTTAGGTAGGATTCCTAATTGATATGCAATCACTTGTAATTAGTTCTCTTTGTATTTATGTTAGGGTTGTACACCTTTAAATACCTCTTATTCAGAAGAATATATCATAATTCAAAGCATTCTCTTCTAAACGTAACTAAGAAAAGCCAAATTCCCCTATGGCACCAGCCCTGGCTTCGGCTAGGGTTGGTAACTATGTCCTCCGATTCCTCTTCTCCTTGCTCTTACTGATGTTTCTCCCAAATTTTCCGTTTGGCCTATCCAATTCTCCTACACCTGCGAGTATAACTTTTCTCAACTCTTCCTTGCTTTGGTTTTCAGCCATGTCTTTTGTCAAGTTCGTGTGTAGAGGTCTGGTGTTTTCACTAGCTCGGGTGTTTCTACACCACCACGTTATTTTGGTTATTTGCCGTTTTCGGCAACGTTGCTTGTGGGTTTCCACGAGCTTCATACTACTAGTTGGCTTCTCGCTGAGTTGCCGACTATCTCTTACTAATGGCTGTGCTCAGGTGGCGTCGGATGAGGCGATACTCAGAGGTGGACGGAATCTCGATTGGATGGCTTGGACTTCTGTCGGTGGAGAACTCAGTGGAAGTTTCTCGGCTATGTTGTTTTTTGGGCTCTTAGGTTGTTAGGCTCATTTTCAGTTTTCCTTTGTGTTAGGCCCTTGTTTGTTTGTTTATTGGTGTATGTTGGGCCTATGTTCTGTTTGTACTTTTGGCTTTGGTGTTTAATAAACTTTTCCACTTTCCAAAAAAAAAAAAACGTAACTGAGAAAAGCCATCACAATTTCATACCTATAAGAGTTTTAACTTTTTATCACAATTGGTCTTTGAAATTGGACTTTCCAATCAAAATGATCATTGAAATTGAAAACTCATCAATTTAGTCATTGAAAATGAATCTTTTGTAAATAAATTTGGTCTTTCTGCTAATTTTTTTTGTTAGTGTGTTGAGATGCACATGAGTGAGTCTCACTGATCCAGTCACACAACCTAAAAATGTAAGGGGCTCAAAATTAATGTGAAAGTTTAGAGGACAACAAGGCTTATAATTAGATACATTTTTAAATTTCTCTCCGCTAATAAATTTTTGGGTAAATTACATAAAACTACCTCAACTATGGGGTCAGTCACAGTTTCATACCCATTCTTTAAAAAATTTCAATGTCATACCTTATCCTCGAATTTGTTGCAATGTCATACCTTCCGTCAGTTGTCTGTCAATTTCTCTGTTAAATGCTGACGTGGCTTGAGGTAGGGCCCACTTTCTATTAAAAAATTAATAAAATATTTAAAAATAATAATTTACCCTTAAAAAAAACAAAAAAACAAAAAAAACCCAAACACCCATCTTCCCCAACCCCTTCCCCTTCCCTACAACCCAAATCCAAAACCACCCCAAACCCAGATCCCACCCACACCAACATCTCCCCCTAGACCCACCTTATCATCGCCGAATTCCACCGAGGTAATTAGGATCTGGATATCCTGGGCTCCACAGATTTCTTGGAAAAACTGGTCGCAATGGCCACAGGGGGTGGCAGAGACGGTGAGGTTGGACTGCTTGGCCATTGATTCAGCCTTGGAGGCTTCGATTACGAATCTGGGTCGATCCATTTCGAGGAGAGGGGTGGGCGGCAGAGAAGGAAGAGGTGGGTCTGGGGAGGAGATGTTGGCGTGGGTGGGATCTGGGTATGGGGTGGTTTTGGATTTGGGTTGCAAGAAAGGGGAAAGGGTCGGGGAATATGGTTGTTTGGGTTTTTTTTTTTTTTAAGGGTAAATTATTATTTTTTAATATTTTATTAATTTTTTAATAGAAAGTGGGCCCCTTCTCAAGCCACGTTAGCATTTAATAGAGGAATTGACAGAAAAATGACGGAAGGTATGACATTGCAACAAATTCGAAGATAAGGTATAACATTGAAATTTTTTAAAGAAAAGGTATAAAACTATGACTGACCCAATAGTTGAGGTAGTTTTATGTAATTTACTCTAAATTTTTTTATACAACGATATTGAGAATGAGAGATTTATGCTAAAGTACACAAAAATCAACTTCACCAGTAAACCCTAATCTAACCATTTAGGTTAGTTGGCTCCGAAAACGTCTCAAAACTTCATTAATTAACGGAGTATGATTCTCTTCCCTCCTATTTCCATCTCCTTCACTTCCCTCCTCTCATATATTGCTTTTTGTCTTATTGTCTCTATAAAAAAATTAATATAAGATGTTAACGTGGCTAAACCGTAACCATTTAAATAGAAAAGAAAGGATGGGGATAGAGATTAGAAGGGGAGATAATTCTCCTCCTTAATTAACACCTCTTGGAGCTTCTGTGGGCTCAAACCCCTAGGTTAGCATACTCCCCACACTCCAGAGAGATTTTTCAGTGTGACCGTCACACAAGATAGTACACCACATGTTCCTATATAAATGGTGAGTTATGTGTGCTAAAAGGGTTAATAACTTAAAAATTAAAATTTTCCATGACTTGCATAAAAACACGTGATGTATCATCCGTATTCCGTCACAACTAAAAATTTCTCCACACTCCACCCGCTATAAAATCAAAAAATTTCTCCACACTCCACCCGCTATAAATTCAACCCACGACCGCAAGCTTCCACCATTATACAAAAGGCAGTTACAAAAAGATAATCTTTTGGCAATCGAGCATTTTCAGAGAGATCAATGAAAGCCGTGTACGGCGGAGATGACTTCCCCTCCAGCCGCTCCCGAACCTGCAGAAACGTCCGCCTGGCGGCGACATCTGTTGTGTTGGTCGCAACCATCGTACTCGTGATCCTCTGCCTGACGGTGTTCAAGGCCAAGGATCCCACCACGACGGTCAACTCCGTCGTCTTGAATGACCTCGACTTGGCACTCAACATTCCACGTCTCAGCGTGGACGTGAACCTGACTCTGGGCGTGGACCTATCCGTGAATAACCCGAATAAAGTCGGGTTCAAGTACAAAAACAGCACTGCGTTTTTGAACTACAAAGGGACCAACGTGGGCGAGGCCCAAATCGGGTAGGGCGAGATATTCGCGGACCGGACCAAGTCCATGAACGTGACACTGACAATCATGGCGGATCGGTTGCTGGGGAAGTCGGAGCTCTTTTCGGACGTGGTGGCCGGAACGCTGCCGTTCAACACTTTGACCAAAGTCTCCGGGGAAGTCAGCGTTTTGGGGATTTTTAAGATTCATGTCGTTTCGACCTCCTCCTGCAACTTCAGTGTCGATGTCGGTAACAGCACTGTCGGACAGCAACACTGCACATACAAGATAAAACTATGATTTTTGTTTTTTGCTTGCTGTCTTGGATTTTCATATTTTCTGGATTTTTACGGTCTGTCTGCTTGTGCGAGCTGAATTTACTGATTTGCCACTCTTGTAGTATATTTTGAATTATTTGCTACATGACATTTCCCAAAACATATTTATTTGGGTAAATTACAAAAAACTATCTCAACTATTGGTGTCACGACACTTTCATACCTCATTTTTTTAAATTGACAATGTCATCCCTCATCTTACGAATTTGGTCCAATATTATACCTTCCGTTAGCTTGCCGTGAATTTCTCAGTTAAATGCTGACGTGGCTTGATCCGGGACCCACTTTTTATTAAAAAATTATTAAAAACTAAAAAAAAATCATTTAATATTTTTTAAATATTAAAATAATAAAAAAAGTTAAAAAAAAAAAAAAAAAAAACACAAACTCGTGCCCTTCTCTCTCCTCCCCCATCTTCTTCTTCCCCACCTTCTGCAACCCAGAAAAAAAAAGTGGAAAAAAAAAAAAAAAAACCAATTTGTCTTCTCCCACCCTCAGTTCGTCTTCCCCACCCCCCCCACCCCCTCTTCTCCCTGCACCCACCCTTCGCACCCACCTTCGCACCACCCTCCGCACCCAACCTCGCACCCACCCTCTTCCCTCCACACCCATTCCCCCCATTTTTTGCTCGCCCAGGTTCTCCACCCTCGGAATCGGCCTGGCCAAGGTTTCCCGATTCCACCTCAACGGGATCTGGGTTTTTTTTCGGTTTTTTTTTTTTTTTTTTTTTTGGGTTGCAGGTAGTGGGTGTGAGGTTGCAGATAGTGGGTGCAGAGGGTTTAGGGAATACGGGATGGGGGAAGAAAGAAAGGGGGGTCAGGGAAAATTGTGAACCTTTTTTTTTTTTTTTTTTTCCTTCCTTCTGTGTTTTCTGGGTTGCAGGAGGGTGGGGAGAAGAAGATGGGGGAGAAGAGAGAGAAAGGGGAGGGAGAAGGGCACGGGTTTGTGTTGGTTTTTTTTTTATTTTATTTTTTATTTTCTTTATTATTTTAATATTTAAAAATATTAAATGATTTTTTTTTAGTTTTTAATAGTTTTTTTATTAATTTTTTAATAAAAAGTGGGTCCCGGATCAAGCCACGTCAGCATTTAACTGAGAAATTCACGGCAAGCTAACAGAAGGTATAACATTGGACCAAATTCGTAAGATGAGGTATGACATTGTCAAATTTAAAAAATGAGGTATGAAAGTGTCGTGACACCAATAGTTGAGATAGTTTTTTGTCATTTACCCTATTTATTTTATGAGTCTTGGATTTCTGCTGATTCCTGATGGTGTTGCGATTCAATATTTTTCATTTCATTTCTTCTGGAGAAATGTTAAGATGAGTCGTGCAGGTGCATGGACTAATCTTAGGTATTCGCATTTGTGGAGCTATAAGGTACAAGTAACTATTTACGCTTGTTGAATTCATGAAAATAAATATAAACTGACAGAATCAACCTTATACAATGTACGACTCACCCTATCAATCATTGTCATTCCTTTAATTTCTTCATGCTAAACCAAGTCTGAAAGAATGAAACAATTTGCTATAACTCATAAGAGTTGTGACCAGATATGCAACATCACTTCTCTGTTTCAAGTCATAAACTTAATTTTCCGATGTGGGATTAATATTTTGAACATAAATTGCATTTCTCAACTCAAATCCCAAACTCTTATTTTGGTTGGCCAAATAAAATCTTAAAAGGACCAAACAAGAAAATTTTTTAGATCTTCATAAAATGAGATAATTATGTGAAGCTCAATCCTTCCTGCATGACATGCAGTTGTTGCTTATAGCTAATAAGTTCACAACTTTTACACCCTGCTACATTGACACATCGGGCACGATATTTACCCGTCTCTTCAACAGTGTCTTCTAGCTCGATTGGCTTGAAATTGTTTAAGCACGCCCAGATCGATCGTCGATATAAGCATGCCGAATCCAAGATATGATGGGATTTGAGAATTTAATGACAGAGGGAGAGGTAGAGCATGCTGAATTAAGAAAGACATGCGAGCGAATTGAGAGAAGTATATAAAAGTAAAGCATTCAAACCATAGGATGCAGCTAAACCAAAGTCGCCCTGAAAATATAGCAAGAACAAGAACAAAGTATGGGGCTATCCAAGCTAAAAACGATGCTGAAACAAAAGCCGGTACTCGCCTCCCTGGCGGTGATCGTAGTTCTTGTGACCATAATTTTTTTTATAATGCTGATCCTAGGGCTTACGAATTACAAGCCAAAGGACCCCATAACCCTAGTGGATGCACTGGTCTTAAGAAACCTAGAAATTTCTCACCATGCGCCTAAACTCATCACTATGGTAATGTCTCTCTCTATCAAGAACGGCAACAAGGTGGCCTTCAAGCCCACCAAGGGCACTGCAATCTTGTTCTACAAGGGCGTGACCATCGATGAGGCTGCTATAGAGGTAGGAAAGGTAGCGCCGGGAGCCACCATAAGCACGAATGTTACGCTCACCGCTTTGGCTGATCGTTTGATGGGCAACCCCGCGGTTAGTTATGATATGTTGGCGGGTAGCATGCCTTTCAACACTTTCACCAAAGTCCCCGGTAAAGTGAAGATTTTTGGAATGGCTAAGGTTGCTGTGACCTCCACCAACTTGTGCAGTTTTGACATCGATATCCGTAGCAAGACTGTTGGGGACTATAGGTGCACATAGACACACAAAAGTTACAATCCCTTTTGTAGTTCTCGTGTCAAGACATGTTTTTATTAGTGTTCCAATTTATTCTTTTTTCTTCAAATTTGATCCTAGAAATAATTGTAGTATTGAGTTGTCGTACTTCACATCAAATAAGATTATAAGATCATTTTCTCTTATGGTAGTCTCTGCATTGTTACATCGAACACAACTTTTACGTTTCTCTTTGATTTCACCTTAAACTTTTTAAGCATATGCAACCATACTATATTTTTGGGAAGGAGCAGTTTAAACAGAATGTCAAGGTGACGAGCACCACTATTATGATCAACTGGCCTAGCCTACGTGTATGCAACAACAATGCGATTTAAGCATGCTGCTGAGTTCAAGCTACAGTTAGAGTTGAATGATTTAATAACAAATTATGGATGAAGGGCATGCAGAAGTTTAGGAAGACATGCAACGCAAAAGAGAGAAATTAAGCATTTAAGTTAATATGTCTTCTCATGAAGAGGCCCCAAAAAAAGATGTTCACAGTATGCAAGAAGTGATTGGAAAAAAAAATTGTCCGACTCGTAAACATAGCCCTGGCAGTGGCCTCCATTCTTGTTGTAATATCTGCTACAATACTGATTTTATTCATGACGGTGTACATGGAAACAGCCCCCCTAACCATGGTGGATTCCGTGGCCTTAAGACATTTAGGTTTGTCTCGAAGTGAATCTATCCGTCCTGAACCATAACAATGTGGCCTTCAAGTACGCCAACAGCACGGCATTGTTGCCGTACAGGAGTGTGGTGGTGGGAAAGTATTGAAAGTCCTTTGGGTAAATTGGTTGTTCGACTTCTTCATGCCACTTTTCCTCTGGATACTAGGTTCTATCCTTTTTGTTATCTAGGTGGTTATTAGCTTGTAGTTGTCTCTTGTGTCTAGGTCTGTCTTGTAAAGATCTTTTCTTTATGTCAACTCCTTGTTTTATGGAGCTGCACATAGTTAGGTTCCCTAAGCTCTTTTAGGCGTAAATCAAGGGTATGATCAGAGTGTTTATCACGCCTTCCTCTTTATATCTTGTTACCTTGGGGTGTTTCCCTCTTATGAATCAATACACAAAACTGACACTTAAAAGTCAACAGAAAGGCTCTTATAGCGGCAGGAGTGGTACAAAGGGGTGCGAACAAATTCATTAATTTAACTTCACTATTAATTTGGCTGATCGTTTTGCAGGGAAAATCCAAGCGAACTATAGTTCGTTCGGATATGTGTTGGCTGGTACCTTGCCGTTCAACGTGTACCTCAAAATCTCTGGCAGGTTAAACTCTTTGCTCAAATTGTTCAAAGATCTCAACCAGCTCCTGCAATTTTAACATCAACGTCTGTATCAAACCTGTTCGAAAGAAGCACTGCACAAAAAAAAAACAAAATTCTAGTTTCATGGGATTTGTTTACTCGTGCCAGTTACCTAAATCTGTAATCTTCGAGTTTCTTAAGATTCTGAATATATTTTGTGACATTGGTATTGCTTCTTTGCTGCGTTATACAAGTTACAAGGAAAAACATAATTCCAACACATAAGACAAAACAAAAAGTGCAAGTATCGCATTCCAACCAACACCGCAAGTAACACCAAACTTGTGTCATGCGCCATTTTTCACGCTCCAACAAAATTCATTAGATTGGTTCGATTTTGTTTTTTACTTCTTCTTCTTAATATCCTAGAAACCAAATGATCAATTTTATTTTGCTGTGAATTGTGGCAGGTCTAATGTACGTCAGATAGCAGAGAGTAAATTGATAATCAAATTGAAAGGCGTAAATTGGCAAAGTTTTAAGTTTTGCAAGTTTAAACTTTGGAGTATAATTTATTTCAATGAATCGCCGCTTAAAAAAAAATAGATAAGACTCGGTGTTTTTTCCTAACATATGAACACTTTCGGCCAAATTATATTGTTTACTAGCCCAAACAACATTTTAAGCTTTGAGGAGCTTTTATTCTAAACAAAATAAATACATAAGTTTGAGAATATTGCTTTTATCATTTTATAATCAATTTTGAAATATACCCAAAACTTTTCAGCGGTTTCTAGTTTTATAGGCTTTAAAGATGTCGTTTTTATTTTCTTCTCTTTGCCAAGGTTAGTTAAAATCGTCCATTCTATAAAGTATGACCACAATGTGTATTTATGTGATACAATAAACGATCTGATATCAATTGTTAAGATTCGAACAACACAATTTGTCTTACAAAACCACCTTGTTGAAGAATAGTGCATAAAAACTTTAAAACCATCAATTGTTAAGATAGGATATCCTAGGATGTGCTATTTTCGAGCATGATATATAGAAGTCTATATTGCTTTAGGTGGATTTTGTTGCAAAATGCAGTCCCTGCCCTAAAAGTCCTCATTGCTTACTTGAACTCTGTACATGTTATGCAATGTGAGTCAATGTATGCACTTGTCATTTTTTTCATATCAATTAAGATCGTGTGAACCTTGAGGTTTTCACTCTCTTTGCATTGACCACAATCTTTACCCTTGTCTTTAATCTCGCCTTAAAATTGTTTAAGATATGCTGCTGTTATAACAAATGACGGTTAGATTTCAGTAATTTAATAACAAATTAAGAGGATTGCATGCACAAATTAAGGAAAACATGCGAAGGCAATGAGAGAAATTAAAATAAAATACTAAAATTCCATCAAAAGGGGTTTGATAAAGCTGCAAAACAGAAAATTTGGTCTGTTGATCTGATATCGGTTAGCCGGTTAGGCATGTTGGTCAAGACAGAACATTGTGTTCTTATTTTCACCTGATTTTAAATCTCTCTCCGTAACTGTTGATCAAGATATAGGTGTGTTCGAAGGAGGAGGATTCTCTCCTCCTTTTTTCCCATACACTTCCATCATCCCCTGTTTGTGTGGTCACGGTTAAGCCACGTCAACATTTTATATTGATTTTTTTATAGAGATAATAAGACAAAAAGACGTAGCTTAACCGTGACCACACAATAATAGAAGTGTATGGGAAAAAAGGAGGAGAGAATCCTCCTCCGTGTTCGAATCCCTTCCTCTGTAAATTATAAAAGTGAAACATAGGTGGTGTGGGGAGCAACTAAAAGACGGTGACCCGAAGAAAGCTCAAGTTAGTTGTTCGATACAGTTCAAAGTTGTGTTAGCTGGCCGTTCTATTTGAGCATTGAATCAGAAGTCCCAATCCCCAACCACCTTGGAACCCTAAATACTCTTCTCTTTATAAGTCACTCTCCTTCTCTACCGTCTCCTGATCTCTCTCTCTCTTGCGCGCTCTCTCTCATAAAAAAATATCACACCATGCCAGAAAATAGCAACCACAACAAACGCTCATGTCTTATTGCCATTGGTGTTATCCTATTCTTGATCTTCCTACTCTTCATCATTGCCCTGATTCTTGCCCTAACCGTTTTTAAGCCCAAACAGCCAAAAACCGAAATCCTCTCTGCCTCCGTGGATGGCGTGGCTCCTCGCATCACCTTCCCAGCTGTCCGGATCGAACTCAACATTACCCTCAACCTCACGATCAACGTCGAGAATCAAAACCACGCAAGCTTCAGGCACGGCGAGGGAAAGACTTTGCTTCTTTACCAAGGCGCACAGGTTGGGGATGCAAACTTGTACCCGGGTAACATTCCGGCGAGGGGCAACGCCACGCTGCCCTGCCGGCTTACTTTACAGGCGGACAAGCTGGCGAACGACATGAGCAAATTGATCAGTGATGTGATGGGGGGTGAGATTATGGTCGAAACGAAAACGAGGATTCCAGGTAGGGTTACGTTCTTGGGGTTCATCAAGAAGCATGCAGTAGCAATATCAGAATGCCAACTGACGATTGGGTTTCCGGACATGAAGGTGAAGAGGCAAGATTGCAAGAGCAAGGCCAAGTTGTGAGTTGTGTGAGTTTTTCTTGCTTTGCTTTTGCTTCTCAATGATTCTTAAGAAGGTGCAGATTGTAGCAAAAACACGGAGAGAATAGCATGTAAATTTGTAGGGTTTTAATCAGAGGGAGTTAATTAGGATGAATTTTAGGCCACAAGTTTTACAATTTTTTTTCTTTTAATCATAGAATTTGATGTACGAAAACAGAATAAAAATATATGGAAATTCGTTTAGATTTTGGCTATATTATATTTGATGTGCCAACGTTCTGATTAGTGACTTCATGGGCACAAATTGGTTTGCTGCATACACAATCTGCTGTGCTGGAAAGCATAATACGACATAAGATCCATAAGCAGGCACAAGCCTTTCTAGTTTCTAAAGCTTACCCACCAGCCTGAACATACATCACTAGTAAAAGGAATCGGGATGCCAAAGTAGTGACGGTATTCCAAGCGTGTCACACGATGCCATGTGCTTTCATGTGGCCACATGGTATATGATTGGTTTGATATATCGTCACCTTTACGTTTCTGTTGTACGTTATTTCTCCTACTTTCAATGCTCCATCTACATTGGATTTTGAGGTGAAGATATGATTTAACCAAAATAAGATTTCCTCGGTATGTAAACAGAAAAGAAAACATACACTCAGATCTATTTCATTTGAAAGAACAAGTGTGTGTTCTTAGGAACAACACCACCCAAATATTCATGTGAAAACAATGTCTCATAGAGGTTTGTTTCTATTCAAATAGAAGTCAAAAGCTGCAAACAAAAACCATAATTTTAGTCACAGAACATTACACATGATTTCTTAAGTTACTATCCAACAACATTTAAAGTGTAAAATACGCAGACAAACATTCCCAATCATCAAATTATAACTCCAAATCGTAACGCACAGAGATTTCAAGCATACGGAATTTGATAAGAAAACCATTGAACATGAATAAGTTCAGGACACTATCAATGAGGTTGGAAGAATTTTCTGTTTCTTGATTGTTAAGAGATTTCTTCCCTGTGTCTAAAACTCTGACTTAAACCAAAAGAGCACTAGTCAATGCTAACTTAATATCAAAACGATGTCTTTCCCTGTCTCTAAACGCATAAATAATGTCAACAACTACTATACAATGCTAGCACTACTGTGTATAATCTAGGTAAGCTGTTGGAATTTGGAAAGAAGTACCAGAATTCTGGCAAATTCACCACATGTAACCCGCATGAGTCAATTGGAGTTAGAACTCAAGCTTTCTGATTAACCGCACATCGATGTTCCTTGACTTCCCTGATGGCCTCAGGGGTGCCCCAGGACAAGTTTCAGCAGCTCCAGTTTGACGCAGTTCTGGTGGAGGTGTTACGCAGTCATCAGAAACGCAACCTTTCCTCGAGATTTCAGCAATAGCTCCCTCAGTTTGCTCTGACACGATAGCTTCCAATAGGTTTTTATACACAGCTTCAAACATTTCTTCATCCGAAATGGATTCCACATCAGGCAAAACCTCATCTTCTGAAATTTGGACGGGAGAATCAAAGTTGAGCTGACGAACAACCATGCCCCTGCACTTGCTGACATATTTTTTGCACTGTGGCGCCTTAACAAGGTCTTCACGACCAGGGGCAAAAGGATCGAAGACATCATCCATCGGTGTCCTGGGGCTGCTATCATCAGAACAACCAAATGGGTCGTCCCCATTTCGGATAGCATTCGGATTCAAGCAAGTTACATTGGATGATTTCTTGCAAACAGAGGGCGGAGATTTCAAACCAACAGGTAAGTCCCCGTTCTCTCGGACTGCATTAGGAGTAACAGGCCCTAGAGAAGCCACCCCATTAGCAACCAATTCAACCGGTGGCTCTGCAGCGTCCTTATGAAGCCCCAAAACACTAGCTTTATCCGATTTTTCCAAATATTTCGGAGGTTGCAGTTTGCATTCCTCCAGTCCATTGGTACAACCTCCAGAACCCATTAATCCAAACAAAGGGTAGCAACTGAAATGGTAAATTAATTACTAAAATTAGAATTTGGGAGCAAAATTCAGATAAAACCCATGTCAAAGATTCGAATAAAACCCATGTCAAAGATTCGAACCTTACATTAAAAACTGGTGAAAAAATAACAGAAATCGATAAACTAATGGGTTGCAGAGAAGTTATTAAAGAAATTAAATCTAAAAAGATAAACCATATGCTCTGAACTTGATACACAATAACAATTATCTAACATGAAAAAGTAAAGTTTAGAACTTTGAATTAATTCCTAATGAAAACTCAAGATTTCAATCTTCCCAGCCAAAAAGTAACCGGGCAACCCTGATTTCAAGAACTAATAAACAAATAAATAAAAACCCAGAACAGCAGCCAAGCAAGACTCATCGAGTTTCCAGTTCAGAACACAAACGAGTAGAAGTAGAGAGATAAAGTTGGAGTAACCTGAGAGAGAGGAGAGAGAGAGAGAGAGAGAGAGAGAGAGAGCAGAGAGTTGGAGAACAGCAGAAGCAGTTGGAGCAGCCGCAAGCAGAAGAGAGTGGTTTGTGAAATGTGAACTGAGTCAGTGTGTCGTTTTTGTTTCGAGTTGGGGGGTTTGGTTCTTCCAGTTAGATCTGAGTGGCTCGACTCGTTCTTCTTTAAACTTACATAGGAGTCCGTACCCACTTTCCTCGCAACTCACTCCCCCCACCTTATTTTTGGCGGTTTGCAAAACGCACTCCTTGAACATTCCTTATTCGCCTAATAATAAAATGAGAAAATTGTAAGAATGGTTTAATTTTAATTTAATTAGAGAAATAATTTCTTAATTAAAAATTTGTGATTATTGGTCTTTTAACTTATCAAAACGTGCAGCTATGGTTATTTTCGTTAACTCCGTCAGAATTCCGTCAAAATGAGTTATGTTAGAATGACTATTACTACAGTTGGGTTAAAGTTGAATGATCATTGCTCGAGTTGAGTTAAAATTGAGGGACCATTTCTCTAGTTGGGTTAAAGTTGAGAGACCTTTGCTACAATTTTTCTCATTGATTTTCCATATTTTCCCCTCGATTCAGTCTCATTTGCGTGACATGCGACTCATTTTGACAGAAGTTCTAACGAAGTTGATGAAAAAGACCATAGCTACACGTTTTAAGGAATTAAGGGATCAATGGTCATGAATTTTTAGTTAAGGAACCATTATTCTAATTGAATTAAAGTTGAATGACTATTGCTACAATTTCCTCTAATAAAAGTGACATTAAATCCTCCTAAAAAAATAAATAAAAAAAAATAAAAAAAAAAACTCCAATACATGCCAAACCTCCCTTGGATCCCATTTTGTCCATGTTCTTTTGTCTTTATTTTTTCTTTGTCAGAGTTTGATTTAGGATTTTGAATTTTCACGTTAGAGTTGTTTTTATGTAATTATTTTTTTATTGAAATTTTGTTTATTTGAGACAATGTTATGATACGATCGTCATGTAAAAACGTTAAACTTTATTAAGTAGCGGCTAATATTAATTTATGATACTATAATTCACACCATTTATCATCAATCTCTTATGAATTAGACAATAGGTTTGAATACTAAAACCCATTTTGGAAAGAAACTAATGTCTTGGGAAATGTATTTTGGTGGGAAGCATATAAGGAAAATATATTTTGGAGGGGAAAATATGGTGGTAAATTAGTTTTGGAGGGAAAAATATGGCACGAAATTATATTTGGTAATATTAATAAAAAATAAGACGCGAATGAGGCCATTTCTAACCGATAACTAGTCAAATTGCTCGTTTTAGCCCTCTGGCCCTCCAAGATCTTCCAAGATATTAATATTTTAATGAACAATACAGGGTCATGTTTGCCTCCGTCTCCAACCGAGGGCCAAAGGGCTATAGGGCCAAACATAATTTATTATTTAAAAACTACAACTTAAATTCAAATCCAACGGCTAAGTGAAATAGAATTTAAAATAAAATGAAACAAATTTTGTGAAATAGAAGTTACAGGAAAAAATGGAATTTTAAAAAAATATGAAACAAATTTTGTAAAATAAAAGTTATAGGAAAAAATAGAAGTTATATGAAAAATTTTGTAAATAAAAAATAATAATAATTCAAATGCAACGGCTAGTCAGCTAGCCATTGCATTTGAATTTTTTCTTAAGAATTCATGTCGGTTATAATCGATAGGAATACATTTATATTATTTAGTATAAATGTATTACTGTCGGTTACATTTATATTAAGTAATAGAATGTATTCCTGTCGGTTATAACCGACAGGAAATCCGACACATTTAAACAAATTATGGCCAGCCTGGGGCTGGCCGGCTGGCTGGAAGTGGCCAGCCCTTTGGCCCTTTCCGATTTCGTGGGGCCCTCTCAGATTCCACAGCCCTCTGGTCTAGCCCTTGGTTGGAGACGGTTTTCGGACTATTTTCAGCCCTCTAGACCCTTAGGTTAGAGATGGCCTGAATGCTCGAAAGAATACATGGTAATACAAAAATTTTAGAAAGATAATTAGAAAAAAAAGAAAAAGATTACCATATAGGAGCACTCTTTCCTTTATTTGATTTATTCCTCAGACGGGAGCATTTTTGCTCATCACCATTTAGTGTGATGTATGTTCACCATTCTATTTATTATCGTTAGATGTGTTTGAATTTCGAGATTCGTGTAGTGGATAGGCATAAATCTCAAAATTCAAACTCATCTAATGATGATAAATAAGATGATGAGCAAAAATACACTTATCTTGTGGAATAAGTAAGGAAATGTTAATTAGTTGGTGGTCACTTGTTATCTCACCAGTTCAATATAAATGTATTTGGAAATAGATTAGCAGTGGCAGCACACAATGAATACACACATGCAAAAGATGGGAGATTAATAACTATCACACATAGCTCAGTGATTAGCTACAAATTATCGGTTCTATTTCACGCCTTCACTTCGATTCTTGATGTTGATGAATAATATGATAATGATCATAAAGTTGAAATATCATTATGAATCTTCTTGGTTCTCGAAAAAGTAAACTACCGAGTGTATAAAAAGTAAAATAATATGTGTAAGCGAGAAGACTAGTCAACTATGAAACGCGCCTGAAATAAATGCGCTGAACGTGTGCGGTATAGGCAGGGGTACGGGTCGAATCGAGTTGTCCCAATTGGGCCAAGACATGTATCTTAGACCATATCTTTCATAAATGTGCGCCACGTGGCCCATCTATTCAACTAGATTGATTGTCGACTATATTGACCGACATTTTTATTTAAACATTCTAGTTTTATTTGTAGGAGGAAATCGTAGCAAAGTCTCTTAATTTTAATTTAATTGAAGTAATTGTTTTTTAATTAAAAATTTATAATCAGTGATCCCTTAACTCATCAAAACGTACAATTATAATCATTTTCGTCAACTTCATTAAAATTTCCGTCAAAATGAGGCATGTGTCATGTATGTGAGACTGAATCAAGAGGCAAATATAAAAAACCAATTGAGAAAAATTGTAGCAATGGTCCATCAACTTTAACTCAATTGAAGAAATAGTCCATCAACTTTAGCCTAATTAGAGTAATAGTCCATCAACTCTAATCCAATTGTATCAATGGTCATTCCAACGTGACTCATTTTGATAGAATTCTAACAACGTTGATGAAAATGACCACAGCTACATATTTTGATGAGTTAAGAGATCAATAATCATGAATTTTTAGTTAATAAACCATTCTTCCAATTGAGTTAAAGTTGAGGAGTTATTGCTACAATTTCTCTATTTGTAGAGTATTCTTTGTATTTTACAATGTTACACACCTGATCTGAATAATTTATTTGTTGGATTGTTCTCCAAGATTAATTTTTTTACAATTCAAATAAATCTAAAATTGTTTAGTCTTTTATGGTTATCCAATAAATAAAATAAACAAATCATGTTATTTAATTAAATAAGATTTATTTACAATTTTAGTTGAACAGTTAAATGTTTTTTTATTGGCTTATTTTTTTAAAGAATAAATGAAAAAGTAGGCAATTTAGATTATTGTACAACACAAGGAAGAGTAGTGCCAGATTTACCATATTTTTTATACCACCTTTATACCATATATCTAATAGAAATAGGGTCTATCAATGCACGTGGGTCTATCTTTAATTAGACAAATTGGATAATGCTAGAGAGATCGAATTTACAAACGAAATTATGTGTCACCAATATAAAATAAGTACGTTAATCAATACTTAAGTAATAATTTCACTATCAACCACCATATATTTACAAAATTTAATTTAAAATGTTGATCACTTTACCATACCACACATATGACTTAGGGAACTGGATCCCCTCCGAATCCAAGGAAACTGGGCCCATTAATCAATGAATCCGGGGCGTTGAAATTTGATCCAACAGTTACAATTATTATAACTTTTAAAGGGACATCTGTTTGTACCGTTTGATCAAATTTCAACGGTCTGGATTCATTAATTAATGGGCTCAATTTATTGGGATCCGGTTCCATGACTTAGTATCATTTTTCTTATAACGAATTAAAAAAAAAACGAAAAAGTCCAATCTCAGGTCATTTTCTATCTCTCTTTCTTTTTACTTTTAAATTTTATTGGTTGTCGACCACGGACTTTTATTTTTGTTTTGGGTCAACGACGACCGACTTGTATCCGGAGAATTTGTTACGCAGTTGCTTGTTCTACCATGTAAAAGCAATGGCAAACATCTGGAAGTTGTTCCGAGAAATAGTCACTGGCAAATGCATCATGTAATAGTACAAATTTACAAAGTCTAAACAAACATACAGACTAAAATAACACGAAATTAATAACAAGGAGTCCCAAAACGCCGGCCACACGCGCATACATCCCTCTATAATAATACCACCACTTATTGATCATCCCACCATACCAAACTTCTCTTGTACATTTTATTTCTCTGCATCCTCTTGGTCGCCGTCGTTGGCGTTGTCGTCGTTATCCTACTGATTACTACATAATTAGTTAGTTACTCAATTATATATGGCCTCTACAGTTTCAGGGACTAGTGCTCCGTCGTTAAAACGGCCTTCGGGGTCGTTTCGCCTCCGCTGCACGAGTCTCAACTCCGTCCGCCTCCGCCGCATCTTTGATATGTTCGACAAGAACAAAGACGGCTTCATCACTGTCCACGAGATCAGCCAAGCCCTAGCACTTCTCGGGTTAGACACTGAAATCTCCGACCTCCATTCCACGATAAAATCCTTCATCCAACCCTCTAACGACGGCCTCAAATTCGACGACTTCCTCTCCCTCCACCAATCCCTCTATGACACCTATTTCGACAATAACAACAACGACGAAGAGGTTGTTGCTTCCGCTGCTGAGGCAGCATCAACAGCGGCATGCGACCGAAACTCAAAGGAGAATATGTTGTCGCAAGAGGAGTCGGATCTTTCGGAGGCGTTCAAGGTGTTTGATGAGGACGGCGACGGGTACATATCGGCTAAAGAGTTGCAGACGGTGCTTGCCAAGCTTGGACTCCAGGAAGGCAATGAGATTGATAGAGTTCAGAAGATGATCACCTCCGTTGACCGCAACCATGACGGCCTCGTTGACTTGTTCGAGTTTAAGCACATGATGCGCACTACCGTTCTTGTTCACTCCTGTTAAATAGAGAAATTTTTAAGTATGTTTGAAATACGGTTTCGTATATTAAATGTATTATGATATTTAGTATATTAAATGTATTATGATATTTAGTGTTCGTATTTCTCATATATTGAAAAATTTAAACTTAATTACATATTCTTAATCCCCTCGACTCGATGCATGTCATTGACATGCAACATGAATTTGCTTATGGATCCTACGTGGTTCGATCATGTAATTTTGCTAGCTTCTCAAGTTTATTCCATTTTCATGGCATTGATTATTAAGTACTCCTCTTTAATTTTTTTAGTTAGTGATTAGAGTGTATATCCCTATTGGTATTGGCTATTGTACTCAACCTCTCATGCCTTTTATTAAACTTTTCTTGTGTACATTTATGCATACATGATGAAATGTTCGCTTCCTTCTATGTTTGTCGTTTTCTTTTAAACCTTTTTATGTTTATATAGTGCGACCTTTTCTTTTAAACCTTTTTATGTTTACATAATGCAACGTGAGTTAGATTGGTTAATGTCGACGAAAGAAAGTTGTTAATTTTTAAATAAATTAAATACATAGTTTTAAGTGACATATATGATATAGCTAGTTGTCTTGCTCGAGTATTGGAGATATTTTCGATTAATTCAACAATATTTTACCGGTTATCTTCAAAAGTAATTAATCTTAAATTAAGAATGATTGAGAAATAGTATTTAATCTTACATGAACAAAAGTAATTAATCTTACATGAACAAAATTAATGTTATTGTGGTGTCTGAAATCACTAACACAAGGTCATAGGAAGTGTTTTGGAACAAGTTCACCGCCGTCACGGTGTTCCTATACAAGGCCACCTGAGAAGAGTCTCATAGCTTTATATTAGTAGCCTGAGATAGTTTTACTCTTGCTGTCTCCACCAGTTTTCGACAACTAATTCCATTGATAAATTTCCCTTGGCTGTTAACTGTCTTCTATTTTATACGCTCTCCTTGTTATTCCAGAATTTTTGCTCACTATGACAATTAGGGGTGGGTTTGGTTCGGTTTTTTGCCAAAACCGAAATTACTGTTCGGTTCGGGTTTTTTTTTTTTTTTTTCCTTCTTCTTCTTCTTATTCTTTCTTTCCGATGGCAAAAAAAAAATTCCTAAGAAAACAAAGCTTGCAGCCATTTTGTAATACATCTTCCAAAGGAATATAAATAAATTCAAAATCCCATTTCAACATAATCGATAAAATAAGCCTTCCAAATGAATTAAACAGTCACTCTGCCTTGCTTAGCTGTATCAAATGAATTAAACAGATTACTGCAACAAAAATGGCAAACAACATCGTTAGTCTTCAGAATAGTAGATAAAGATCAAATTTCATGCATATCATTGTTACATATATAATATCTATCAACAATCACAAATTTTACAAATAATCTCTCATAGAGATGCTTGAAGGACCGAATCAGTAGAGGGAGGAAAAGAGAGAAAAACAGACACAAAGATCTCCTACGCAGGTTATGATCCAAATTTTGTGAGGTTATTCAAGGAGTAATTCGTCTAATACCAACTTAAAAATCCAAATCAGAACCGTTTAGTCAACTGAATAATCACTTTAGTGTTTGTAAGAAAATACTTTGTTCATTCTTATCCTCCTTATACAGCAATATTCAAGGATCATTCATTGCAAACACAAAGCAGAAACGGCAGCAAAAATAGCTTCACAATTAATGAAAACATAACCTTATCAGTCATGATTTACAAACTCTTTCTCCAGATGCAGATCATCAGAAGTACAACGTGCAACTCATCTTTGGAGAGAGAGAGAGTCTACCTCTATATGAATACGTTGGCTAATAACGCTTATTACCGATCTTGCTATAATTTATTTTTCTTAACTAATGAAGCAAAATAAGAATGTGCAATCGAACTACAACTCCTAGAGCCCTAAAAATATATTAAAAATTGAAATATCTCATATTCTCATGACCACCCTCCCAGAAACCAAAACCCTCCCAGAAAAATCTAAAATTACAATCTATTGAAAATTGAAATATCTCAAATTCTCTTGACCACACTACACATATAGTATATTTGTCCAATCAGAACCAATTTCAACAGATAAATATAATTTGAGAGACAGAGAGATAAACACAGAGAAGTGAGAGTGTGAGACTAACCTTTTGGTCGCCGTTGGGAATGAGAGACAGAGTTTGGGAGAGAGGAGGTTGCTGCGCGACGCGAACTGCGAAAATGGGAGAGAGCAGAGAGTAATACGTGGATAGGGTTAGGGACTTAGGGTTACACGGTAGAAGTAGAAGTGTGGAACGATGCCGTTTAGAATAGGTTTATTAATTAATTAAAAAATTACAAAACGACGTCGTTTTGTAATTTTTCAGTTCGGTTCGGTTTCCGAACCCCAAAAACCAAAATCGAACCAACCAGATTTGGTTTGGTTCGATTTTTTTGTTCGGTTTGGTTTTTTCAACCTCGGTTCGGTTTTCGGTCTCTTTTTTTCGGTTTTCGATCTTTTCAACCCACCCCAAATGACAATAGAATGTCGCCTCTATTAAAAATCAATCGCAAGTTCGCAATCCCTTAAGTTGAGGAATAATATCCTGATATAATTACAAGTCCATATTCTTGATAAATTTTTTAGTGTGTCAGGAATACGGCCCAGTAAAACAAGTGTTATAATACAAGTGGTTGAATACTTAAAAAACAATTTCAGCCACTTATCTTATGATACTCATTGTACCGGACCATATTTCCGACACACTAAAAATTCTCTCCAATATTCTCTCAGGATTGTATGCCAATTGGTAGGCTCTGGAATTTGTTCCAAACATTATTTCACACACACGTACATACAAATAAATATTCAGATAAAATCCTCGAATCCAGGGGTTGGTTAATTTCATTTTAATTAGATTATGTAAATCTTTAGACTATATAATAATGTGGGGACAAATTTGTAGTTTAAATGCCATTTTCATCGTTAATATTCATTACAAAATAAACTTGATAATGCATTCAATCGTCTTCTTCATTTGTTTAATTCCTTTCCTATTTAGATTTCTAGAGTTTTTAGGGTTAAATTATATTATAAATAGGTCATCTTGATCTTAATTAGGTTTGTAATCTTTCATATTATTAATCAAATTTTGAGAGCTTATCTCAATTCTCTGGAGCTCCATAAATATATTAAAGGGTGATCGTTTGTGATCTCTTTATCCTATAACTTCTTCTATGTCCTATTCATCTTTTTGTTTTTATAATTTTTTTAGAAAATCTCGACGGTATGAAGAAACAAACAAATGCACCAGTCGGTAATCGAGCCCGATTTGTAACATCCCACATCGCTCATGGGAGTGATCCTTAAATGTATATTCTCATCCCTACCTAGCACGAGACCTTTTGGGAGCTCACTGGCTTTGGGTTTCGTAGGAACTCCGAAGTTAAACGAGAAGGGGGCTTGAGCACTACCATGATGGGTGACCCACAGGGAAGTTGCTCGTGAGTTTCCAGAAACAAAACCGTGAGGGCGTGGTCGGGGGCCCAAAGCGGACAATATCGTGCTACGGTGGTGGAGCGGGCCCTGGAAGTGATCCATCCCAGGCCGGGAGGTGACAAATTGGTATCAGAGCCAATCCCTGGCCGGAAGTGTGCTGACGAGGATGTCGGGCCCCTAAGGGGGGTGGATTGTAACATCCCACATCGTCCAGGGGAGTGATCCTTAAATGTATATTCTCATCCCTACCTAGCACGAGACCTTTTGGGAGCTCACTGGCTTTGGGTTCCGTAGGAACTCCGAAGTTAAACGAGAAGGGGGCTAGAGCACTCCCATGATGGGTGACCCACTGAGAAGTTGCTCGTGAGTTCCCAGAAACAAAACAGTGAGGGCGTGGTCGGGGCTCAAAGCGGACAATATTGTGCTACGGTGGTGGAGCGGGCCCGGAATGTGACACGATTCATCTATTATGATTAGCGTATGTTTGTTGTTTAAGTTTTATATATAACTAGGACAATTCATTTTTTTAATCATCGTTTAAAGATTATTTTAAAAAATAATAATAAAATTAAACATCGTTTTGTCATTCATGTATATTAATTAAATTGACGATTTTAGTATCAAGTAACGTAGTCATGTTGAATTTTTCATTGCTCGATATATATAAATGACTAAATAATCTCTAATTTGATAAAAAATTTTGGAGAAGCGATCAAAGAAAATATGCTAATCGCAATTAATGAACAAGATGGTGTCCCGTAGGTTGATAAATTATATATTTTCCTTTTGTATAAGGGGCAACTTAGCTCAAATTTCGGAAATTGCTTAAGATTTTATATAACCAAAGATTAGAAGCTTCCATCCAATAGGTTTCATCTTATGTCATTTATTTGACCAACCAAAAAGTGGGGTCATCATAGTTTTCATAATTTCACGTGAGCAAGAAGTTAAAGTTTCAAGAGCAATCCAAGGACGACTAAGATTTTTTTTTTTTTTGTTGACAAATGCGACGGGGAGTATCTCGAAAGAGAAACTCTTTACATATTATTTATCATCTTATATTTTTGACATAATATTTTACAATGTTGATACAAAAATTGGCATTAACTGTAAGGTATCAAAAAATTCATGAAAAATCTCACTTTAATTTGAGAGAGTCCTCTTAACATTTAACTTTAAAAATAAAAAATTGCATGAATTTGTGGATTCGATCCTCAAGTTCTGGTCGATTGATACAAGCAACCAACTTTTGGACCACTTGCCAATGGTTTTCTAGTATATGCATGGGTTTGAGTTTTCAAACATTAAACAAGAATCTGGACTGTTCACGTTATGTGACCGGCGAGTACTAGTGTACTTATTTGGACCAACCCTAGCTTCTTACTTGTAAATTTGATTTCCTAGCTTAATTTGTGGATTTCGGAATGAGACTTTCCAACCTCCTCCCTCACTCTTTGGCTTGGCCATGCACATGCAATATATCATCTCTTTATTTATAGATCTCTATGCTGATATTATTCTTCTCTCTCTCTCTCTCTCTCTCTCTCTCTCTATATATATATATATATCCGTGATCCCAATATATATAAATGATTACAGATGTATATTGTGTACGTAACGTTTGGCCTTAACTAGCAGCTACGTGCGACGGAAAGCATGAGCCATGGAGGAAGTTTCTCCTTCAGCTGCTCCGAGTCCGACATGAACTTTTCTTCCCTCTCAGATTTCACCGACGACGATGAATCGTACATCGAAATAGCGCTTGACCATCATCACCATGATCATCCTAAACCATCAAACCAAGATGATGATGAGGATGAAGGTCGTGATCGTGGAGGATTAGACCATGCGGATTACTTGCGCATATCGTTTTCGTCTAGTCTTCTCCCGGAGCTCTCCGCCACCACCCTTTCTCCCAATCACGTCTCTAATCCTGCTTCTGATCACCCAATAAACCATATTCCGTCGTCGCCGACAGTATCATATTCTTGCCCTCTCGATTATTCTTCCATGGAAGGCAGTTGTAGGGGTCCGCTAGGATCGGATGAGCCTTCAAGGCTCCACAGAAGTACTAGTACAAAAGAAAGATTGCCCAGAGTCAACCGGCTAGTCAACACGCTGCTGTTTGGTCTCCGGTCATCATCGGAATCCCCTACCCCTGCGGACGACGCTGACCTGGAACGGAGCAGGTATGCGATACTAATAAACAACTTAATTAACCCATGTCTTTATTATAATAGTTGTTCATTTCGTTGAAAATTAGCGTGAATGCACCAAAACTATAAAATATGTTATTGTGCAACAGTCATATCATATAGAACATGTCGGCATGGTGTAACGAGGACGATATCTGGCTCTATTCTTAAATTTAAGTAGGTATTTTTACATATTTAGCTCAATCACACTTTCACGTGTGCATAATTTTTTTTATCTGCATATATGTTGTCATGTAATTTGCATTAATAAAAAATAAGTCAATTCTACAAAAAGGCTAAACAATGTCCGCTTACAAATAGACTTAATACCCTTTACTAATTACCAGATGGCATGTGTTTGCTTGAAACTAATAAAGGAAAGCATCAAACAAAAGAACCTCAAGAAAAGGTGGCATCATGAAGTTGCTCTTCAAGTTCCGAGCCATGAATCTTGGAGCCCTGGTAACTTCATTTGCAAAACCCCGCCAAGCTGCTTGCGACGATGACGATCCTCACCAATCCCAAAACATTAATCGTCAACGCAAGACTAACAAATCGAAAGAGAGTGGCAGCAGTACTCTTCCATGGTCGGTTCAAAAGAAGCAAGGGAAAAGCAGCAGGACCAAGAACTCTTCAGAAGCAGTAGGAGGAGGTGACAAGTCCAGAGTATTATTGGAGATAAACTTGAGCGCAGTTAGAGGGGTTTTAGAAGCTATAGGAAATAGCATGAGCACAGGTGGTACTGGTCGGAAAGAAAGAACAAGGAGCTGCCCAAGTTCTATTAAGTCCTCTCCAATTCACCAAGGATTTACAAGTGATGACCATAGTAATAAAGTGTACCTTTATACAAGAGAAACCT
Source organism: Heteromeles arbutifolia (assembly GCA_024362995.1). Lineage (NCBI taxonomy): Eukaryota > Viridiplantae > Streptophyta > Magnoliopsida > Rosales > Rosaceae > Heteromeles > Heteromeles arbutifolia. The sequence continues at coordinate 9,293,918 of JANCRC010000017.1, read as the reverse complement.
CAATTCAGGCTGCAATTGCTCACTGTAAAACTTCATTTGAACAAACATCCATGTCCTGATTAATTTTGGCTTTTGACGTATATACATGTTTGGTGTAGTGTGGTTTTAGTTTTGGTTCACATGAATATATATTTTTTTATCTACCAACTCTTCTAACAAAATCTTGTTTTCGATGGATTTCGATTACTCACATGAACAACCAAGTAAGAAGAATATTACAAAACAACCAAAACATTTGATTACTCACACGAACAAGTAAGAAGAATATTACAAAACAGCCAAAACGCCATACGTATAAAAGGGCCCAAATACACACCAAGAATTCAAGAATTTATAATGGTTCGACGATTATGCCTACGTCCACTTTGGTGTTACTCGAGATACCTCACTATATTATGAAAAGTCTTTTTGGTTACAAGAACCTCTTTGCTCCTCTAAACCCTACTTGATATCTCACACACCCCTTCACGATCTCTCAAAGTATTTTCCTTGTGTTTCACGTACAAAGAATAAAATCATCATAAAATTCTATTTATATTTATAGGCTTAGGTTACAACGGTTCGTCCAAAACCAACGACCGATCGTCCCTGCACTTTTGGTATGTCCGATGATAACCATAAAATATTATAGAAGGGACTTATCAAGGAAAAAAAAAAATTTAGATGTCAATTTCTGGCCTAATTGGCATAATGTGAGGCCATACATATGGTAAAACCTATGTAAAATAAGGGAATGAATTTGTTGTACAAAATCTCTCCATAGATCTTGTTATCAAAATACCGAACAAAAGCAAACACAACTTAAAAAAACGATTTATAGTGCCAATTGGAAGTGGTTTTATCATTTCTTATACTTCAATAGTATGAATGCTTACAACAGCCCTCTATCGGCCTCTATGATGATGCAAACAAACCAAATCAACCACAAGAAAAATATCAAAACACCTAGCAAAGGCAAATCAACTCTATAATTACAAGTAAACCCCTTTTGTTCTAACCCTAGGTCTCAATTTCTCGCTCTCCCCGCTTACAACACTCAAAGTGTCTCTCTTGTAATTGTCAATCGTTATCTTTGCTGACAACGAAGCTAATTGGAGTTTGAGAAGATGAAAAAGCTTTAGGAAGAAGGGAAATAAACAGATGGTAGATTTTATCAAAAAAGAGAGAAGAAGAGACGGAGAGGAGAAGACAACTGTTGCTGCAGCCTACTTTATGTGTCATTCATATTCAACAAATATACCTTTAGTCTATAAATCGACTCAAATCCCTCTATAATTCTATTAACCGTGAATGCATTAACCTTCTATTTCCATTTGCGATCAGATTTTTATCTCCAGCTCTTTCTCTTACGAGCATCCTTTAGTAAAAAGTATAATACAACGTCAGATTGCCAAAGATATATTCTCAAAATTTTCTTTTGCAAAACTCTAGTCACCAAGTTTCTTTAAAATAATATGTAGACACTTATTGATAGACTTTTATTATGGATATAAACGGAAAAGATTCAACTCTATGATAGTGAAATTTTGGTGGTTGAGATGTGGCCATCTTTTTTATCTTCAATTAGCATGGAGTTTTGGGGTCTTTAAATATTTTATTGAGTCAGATTCTACTATAGGAGCTACTTAAGTTTCATACGCTTTTGTACACTTTGATTTTGGCTAGTTGAGATCTTATCTCAAACTTTGTCATTGCGAGATCAAGCATATTTATAGAAAAATGAATATGGTTGCGGATGATATGGACAACTTAGGACTCGTTTGGATGTGCTTTTAAAATGACTGAAAACGCTTTTAGAGAAAATGTTTTTTTTTTGTTCCAAAAGCACTTAAAGTGCTTTTTGCAAGAAGCATCAGTTATGTGCTTATTCCAGGAAGCACTTTAAGTGTTTTTCTAGAATTTATTTGCATTTTTACTAAGTATTGGTTCCAAAAATATTTTCATCAAAAGTGCTTTCAGTCATTTTAAAAGCACATCCAAATGAGCACTTAGTCTTTCATTGGATTTTGGCCTATGTTTTCTTTCATAGGCCTCTTCCCTCTTGCAACTGTGAAATATATTGCAAAATTATGCTAACAATTTATATAATCAAATATAACAAATTAAATGTATAATTACGATCAGCTTTATGACAAATTAAATGAGAAAAAGAGAATTAGAAAATATATCCTGTGAACCAAAGAGAGCCGTGATGTCACTGCCCTAAAGCCGTAGACGTCTCCCAACTTGTAGGTTATGATGGTTCCTACAACTCAAAGATACAACATAAAGCCTCACAGGATGTCTGATTTGCTATGCACGACAGTGACAAACGAAATTGCCAAATAGTCATCAATTGCCAAAGATAGAACAAACGAATTGTAGGTTTGAAAAATTGACGATGATAGAAATATGAAGGGTGAAGGAAATAGAGTATTTTTAATGTACGTTGTTCTCTGTCTGAGATTCCTTATTCAAGGATACCTCCTTAAAAAATAAGGGTTGTTATTACAAATGGTTCCTGAAATTGACTCATCACATTAAGATGGTTCCTAAAATTGAAAATCAATCAATGTAGTCCATGAAAATAGATCTCGTAAATCAATGTGGTCATTCAGTCACAATTTCGTCAAAAATTCTATTATGTGATGATGTGACTCATAACTAGGCCCCACAAATATAATAAAATATTATCACTTGAAATTAAAAATATTTAAATATTAAAAAAAACTATTTTTATTTTTGTATAATCGAAAACTTAAAAAAAATAAAAGAAAAGATGAACAGACATCTTCTTCTTCCCCTCCCCAATCCAAAACCTTCATTGCCTTTTAAAGCTTTCGGGATTTTAGAAATCCTTCACACTTTGGATAGATTTTCGCTGCTAGTCCACCACATGATCAACCGCCAATTTGGTTGGTTGGTTAAACAGTTAACATCAGCGTCGCCTTTTCTTGGGCTTCAGCTCCGGTGGCTTCCATTCCTTCACCACAACCATCACCTTCTCTTCCTCAACGTAACTCGCTGACAACTCACCATCCTCAACCAAGTTTGTCCCACCCAGACTCAATCCCAACTCACCGGACTCGATCCGTGGCAGAGTCGAATCCCAGACCCAACGCAACCGAGTTTTTCCATTTTTATTTTTTTTGTTTTTAATTATATAAACATAATTTTTTAATTATTTACATATTTTTAGTTTCACATGGTAATATTTAATTAGATTTGTAGGACCCACTTATGTGCCACGTCAGCACATAACAGAATTTTTTACAGAATTATGACGGAATGACCACATTGATTTGTGACACCCATTTTCAGGGACTACATTGATTGATTTTCAATTTCAGGGATCATCTTGATGGAGTGGATCAATTTCGAAGACCATTTGTGATAAAATAAAATAATTAAAGTAACCAACAACAACCCTATTAAATACGAATGTGGCTCAAATATAAAAGTGATTTTCGTCAATGACGAATGTTAACCACATTATTGTTAGCCTATTCCTTCCTTCTCCCTCCCTTTTAGTGTAAATAATATCGTTTGTTCAAAAAATAAAAAAGTGATGCAAGAGATCTCATGTACTTAGATTATATTTTGTAGATTATATGATCAGGCAATTGAGAATTGAATTCATTTTTTAAATCATTAAAAAAGATATCTAACATTCAACAACCACATCATGTAGTTTACAAAATATGGTCTAAAATCATAGTCTCCCTAGCATTTTTCAAAATATAGGCAACGGATAAATGAAAATTTAGAATGAGATACATGAAAATTAGAATGAGTTTTTTTAAGTGTATCGTTAGTCCAATGTTATCTGAGAACAAAGAGTGAAAGTGGAGGTCAGATGAATAAAAAATTCCTTAATTTCAGCTTAACTCTAGAAGCCAATGGATTCCTCCATGTCCACGTAATATATAATTACTCAAGATAATATATAATGTGTTTGGTGCTTGGGAAAAACCTAAAAGAGCAAAGAAAAAAAAAGGTGTATAATATTAATGTACAATCTCATTGGCGTCACTGATTTAATAAATGTTAAAAATATTAGAAAGATCAAATTTTTAAATCGTCTTTTGTAAATTATAAATGATGTGGCGATTGATGGTTAAGTTCCTTTTTTAATGAAAGTCATCTCGGTATGTATCTAATACAATCACTATTTAATTTATCTATATTTTATCTCTGTTTAATCTACCTATTATTTGAAACGAATATATTTTACTTACTGTTTAATTTTTATGAAAACAATGTCGCTATTGTTTAATTTTTAATAGAAACAATGTATCTAATAGTTTATTTTACACAAAAGCAAACAAGAACTTAAAAACAAATTAAATGTTGTTGACCATCAAAAACAAAATTTAATGTCTAGCAAAAAACGTAACAGACATCCCATTGTTTTGTAAAATAAAATAAAATAAAATTTATGGACATCTTTTACCTTACATGGCATTGTTGTAAGAGTTATAATAAAGTTTTAATATACATGAGTTTATGTCCAGTGTTTAAGAGTTGTGAACGGCCCTATATATATATATAAAACCATGCACTCATAACTCATAAGAAGTGAGAGATCATGGCAGAGGGTCTTCAGGTAGCAATGATATGTTGGTCACTTGTGTTGATCGGTGTTTTGAGTGTGGTGATGCGATTGTTCAAGGAGATGTGGCTAAAACCTGCAAGGATCCGGTCAGTGCTTCGGAAGCAACGCATCGGAGGGCCACCACCTTCATTCCTTGATGGGAATATGACAGAGATGCAAAAGATTCAATCCACCAACAACATCATCGAACCGTCTGATCCTAAAGATTTCCAGCACAACTGGGTTCCCTCCATCTTTCCGTATCTTCAACGGTGGGAGCAGAAGTACGGTATGAAACTAATTATACTTGCATAATACAGTAGGTACTATACGGTACAAGAAGTCAATCAGAGGAATCATATTTTCTGACCATGTTATAACTTCTATATGTATACAGCAAAGGGTTCAATTTTTACATTAATTATTAGGTTCACTTCTATACAGACATGTATGATGAGAATTAGGCGAGTATAACTGCACATTAAGAAATCATCGGATTGCTACAGCAGCGTACCCTCCTTCCACTCACAGCAACTTGATTTGGACCAAATTGATTGAGAACAAAAGTTATTAATATAATTTGATGAATGCAATTATATATATGCAGGCCCAGTATACATGTACTCAACGGGGAGCAAACAACACATGTATGTGAGTGATCCCAAGTTGTTAAAGGAGCTGAAACTGCAAAACTACATGGAATTGGGTGTACCGAAATATTTGAGTAAGCCACTCCTGCCCTTGATAGGCAACAGCATAATTCGGGCCAACGGACAAGATTTTGCCTACCAGAAGAAACTCATCGCTCCCGAATTCTTCCTTAACAAGGTCAAGGTAATATATACTCAACGAGCTTCCCAAGGTAGCACATATTGTTTACATCTATGTACTTACCTCTCCTATCATGTGAGTATCACGTGATGAAAGAGGTAGACTGTGCAGTCTAAATTCTTGTTCTTTAAAAACTATAAAAGCATGTTTTGGTAATTCAAATATTGGAGAGTATTGTAGGGCATGATGGATATGATGGAGGAATCTGCAGTGGCACTTCTTAAGACATGGGAAAGACGTTTACTAAAAAGCTAGGGAGGTGTTCTGGAGATAATAGTTGATAAAGAATTGAAGACCCTCTCTGCTGATATCATATCAAGAGCTTGTTTTGGTAGCTCTTACTCCCAAGGCAGCCAGATTTTTTCAAAGATTGCTCTCCTCCAGGAGGCCTTGTCAAATCCAATTTTGCTCTTTGGGGTTATCAATTTTGGGTTCGTTTTTTTTTTTTTTCTTTTCGACATGCATGTTTTTGTAATTTTCTTTTCATCTTTTGTTTGCTGTCTTCTTGTAGTTTAGTCTTTGAGTGCCGTGGACAAATATTTGGTTTAGGATTATACTTCCCTCATTTCTAATAACGTAGGAAAAGTCATAATCAAAATCTTTCATTATTTTTGTTATCAGCTAAAGATCATTTTTGGAAAAATTCATTTAACTTGGAGATGGTTTAATCATCCATATGGACTGAAGAAATTGACGATTCATGTGAAAGATTAAATAGTCTTCAAATTGAATTTTTTTTCAGAGACAACGTTTAAATGTTGACAAAAGAATGATTCTGATTATGACTCGCTTGTACCGTGAAATAATGTTAAATTGGGGAGGACTTTCCCTACTGGCAAGGAAGGAAGGAAGTATATGTCCTTTGTTTTTTTCATTTTTTTATTCTATTCTGTTTTTTTATCAAAATAAATGTTAAATTTGACATCTGCTGCCCTCCACGCAGCTTATTTCCCGCAGAGAATGACAAGAAGATTTGGAGTTTGAGGAAAGAGGTGGACGCTTTGTTGCTCAAATTAGTGAGGGATCGCCAAAAACAAAGCCAAGTGGGTGGCATATGTAAAAAGGACCTATTACAAATGATACTGGAAAGTGCTGCAAGTACTAGCAGTGACACGCATCAAAACACTCACAAAACAGACCAATTTATTCTAGACAATTGTAGAAGTATCTACTTTGCAGGCTCTGAGACCACTGCTCTTGCAGCTTCCTGGACATTGATGCTATTGGCATTACACCCAAAGTGGCAAGAACGTATTCGTGCCGAGATTTCTAAAGTCTGTGGAGATGATGATCAACTGCATCATTGCTTGAAAGACACGGATAAATTGAACAAATTGAAAACGGTACGTAAGTTGATTTCTCATCTTGTTTTATTTACTGTGGGAAATAGTTTTCTTGTCATACTATATGATGACATAAGATGTTTTGTTGCTGAACTGTGAATTTGGATGAACAATATTCAGTCTTGTTTGACAAGCTAACATTACCCATTTATTGTGTTATTACCATACAACGCTATTGACAATACTGCCATCACTCACTCTTTTATAGTGCTAATTACAATTCTCTAAAGTATTTGATAAATATTATTCTTTTTCCTTCACACGGTCTGGTGTGTTAAAGCAATACACATAAATCCTATATCTATGTGAAAAGGCCATTTTTGTAGTAGTGATTTAAAATTGTTGCTACAATGTTTGTGTATGTGCAGCTGACAATGGTGATTCAAGAGAGCCTGCGGTTTTATGCACCTTCAGTTTTAGTAGCAAGGGAAGCTCTAGAAAAGGTGAGGTTGGGGGACTTGGATGTGCCGAAAGGCGTCCACATATGGACATTTATTCCGACATTGCACCGTGACCCCGAAAATTGGGGTCCGGATGCTGATGAGTTCAAGCCCGAGAGGTTTGCAAATGGGGTCTCTGAAGCATGCAAATATCCCCAAGAATATATGCCATTTGGTTATGGGAGCCGATTGTGTATAGGCCAGACTTTTAGCATGGTGCAGCTCAAGATAGTACTCTCTCTTATTCTATCCAAGTTCTCCTTTGCCCTTTCCCCAAACTATCAGCACTCTCCTGTTTACAAAATGTTGTTGTTGCCTAAACATGGAATTAAACTTCTTGTTAGGCGTGTGCAATGAAGGAAGCTGGTTCAAGAAAGGTTATTGATGCCAGGAAAAAAAAAAAAAAAAGTTCCATTTAAGTTAAGTGCTTGATCGATCGGAAATGTTAAAATACCTTTGAAAGCAGCTAGCATTCCCGACTGACCAATCACTCGGTCGACCTCAGTTGAACCATTTTTTGGCATCAACAAAGGTTACAATATTAAACTATTTGTAAACAAAAGTGAAACCTATTCCCAGTTCTACAATATGCAATGTGGTCAATAAATTTTATAAATGTAATGTTAATTATAAGCTTATTTGTCTGCAGCATGATCGATAAATGCGATAAATGAACGAACTCATTACAAATCTCTTTCACATGTGATGCTTATGAAGAATCTTTATAATTCTATTTATCTCACATTTTGTATTCCACTCCTTAACAACTCGACTTCAATCTCTTAGGACTTGGAAAATTCCTCGTCCAAACATGCATGTATTCAATTTGAATACCTTATAACCTATACTTTTCGAAACTATGACGTTGTGGTTATAAAATAAAAGAAAAACCTTTGCTCCCCTGACGTTTAGGAAGCATTGAATGTGGGTGGGAGTAAGAAAAAAGCTCAAAACGGCAGAAATAAGAAAAAGGCACAAAAGTCAGAATCAAAAGCCCAAAAAGTGTGGAAAAAAAAAATAGCAAAACCATAGTTTTGTCTCAGAGATGGCAGAGGGTTTTGATCAGGTAGCAGTGATATGCTGGTCATCACTTGTTAGGTGACAATGTTCTCCGAGCGAACGGGCACGAAGGGGCTTACCAGAAAGAAACTGATTGCTCCTGAGTTCTTCCTTCACAAGGTTAAGGTATGTAGAGAATACCCTTTTCACTATATGTTGTATAGATTCTTGTTCTATAACATTTAGAGGAACTTCTAGAGATGGACTTTCAAATTGGATCTAAGCTAGCCCTACTTATCTTTTATAATGTGTCAGTTTGCCCTTTACGGTTAATTTTTTCATAAGATCAAGGTTGCTTTTTGTCCATTCAAGTAGGGATGCTAGAAAATGTGGTAACTTCAGGAAAATGACAACCACACACTATTTTTCTCCTCTTATACATTTTTTTTATTTTGAATATTGAGTTCGAACATAGCGGACTGAAGCAACAGACCATATTAAACATGAGTTTGTAGGGTAAAAGAATGATGTTATCATTTTCCTAATTTGACATTTAGAACAAATAGAGATGTTTTAAAAGATTAAAGGGGCTTGGCTCATAACCAAACTGAAAGTCCATAGGACAAATTTGCTTTCCTCCAAAAGTTTAGGCATGTGTACGTGGTGATTGAAATGGTAAAGAATTGTAGGCAATGATGAATCTGATGGAGGAATCGACAATGGCGATAATTAACAAGCGGGAGAGCTTTATACTTGAGGGAGGAGTTGTGGACAAGACAATTGATGAGGATTTGAAATGCCTTTCTGCTGATATCATATCAAGGGCTTGTTTTGGTAGCTCTTATTCCCAAGGCAACGAGATTTTTTCAAAGATTTTTCTCTTCCAGGACACCTAGTTTGCTCTTGGGGTTTCTCAATTTTAGGTTAGTTTGGAGAAAGGGGTGTGATATTCACACACCCCTTTTTAGTTCTCACACTCCTTGTCAATTTCTGTCATTTGATTTTTTTCAATTTATCCGATCCGACAGCTGAAAATTAAAAGGGTGTGTGAAAAGTAAAAAATGGTATGTGGATAATCACATCCCTCGGAGAAAACTTATAATTACCCTATCACACGTTGCATGCATACATTTGTCTCAAAAAACACCCATCTCACAAAGATAGGACATGAATAAAAGGATAAATGTTGATTGAGTACAAGATAAGACGAGTCACATGACCTTTTAAGAAATGCACGTGCCCAAACTTGACTAAGCAGAAAAAACAAGTAAAAAATCACAAAAATGCAAGCTTGTGAGGCAGATACATGAAGCAAACCTTGTTCAATGAAGATTGAGCTGAGATCTTCATCACCTTTTAATTTTCACCAATGTCCTATCACTATCCTAAGACCTAACTAGAGCTTGGTATGATAATGCAAGAATAAAAGTTACATTTTTGGTCAAGAAAAGTCAAATCTAAGTCCTACACTTAACAGCTGCCAATGGTGATTCATGAGAGCTTGTGTCTCTATGGAACTGGAGTCATAATAGCAAGGGAAGCTCTTGCGGAAATAAATTTGGGTGGACTTAGATGTGCCAGAAGGCATCCGATATGGGGCATTCGTTCCAGCATTGCACCGGGACCCCGAAAATTGAGGTTCGGATGCCAATGAGTTTAATCCGGAGAGGTTTGCAAATGGGGTCTCAGAAGCATGCAAGTATCCCCAATCATACATGCCATTTGGTTTCGGGAGTCGGTTGTGCTTGGGCCAGAAATTTGCCATGTTGAAGCTGAAGATAGTACTCAGCCTTATTCTATCAAAGTTATTTTCCCTCTCTCCAAAGTATCAACATTTCACAGTTTATAAAATATTGATGTGGCCTCAAAGTCAAACTACCTTAATCAAAACTTAATGCAGATGAACTTTATTGCAGTGGCATTGTGAGAATGTGAAGGTAAAATAATTTCACATCGGTGCAAGAAGAAACCTTATAAGGGATGATAAGAGGTTGAGCTACTTCCTATATTATCAATTAGTTTTATGATGGAATCTCAATTTTCTTTATGGTATTAGAGTAGGTTGGCCCACGTGTGAAACTCAATGGCCACACGTGCTCCACGTCACCCAATTCGTGTTGTCCATGTGTTTAGCTTCAAAATACACCAAGTAAGGGGCGTGTGAGGATATAGAGGTAAAAGAGTTGGGAGCATTTTTACTCACCACCCTAAACTTTGTTATATGTTCACCATACGCCTAAACATCTGTCACGTGTCTTTTTACTTAACATTGGTTATCTTTTTTTCAAATTGAAAAAATAATATTTAATGTGAAAGTTAACTAGAATTAGGTGAAGGGATACATGACAAATGATTAGGTATATGATGAGCATACACCATAATTATGGTGGTGAGCAAAATAATGTACCCAAAAGAGTTTCACATTGACGAAAGAAGAAACTTCACAAGGGCTTATAAAAGGTTGGTACGGTGCAATACTCTATTCTCTCTAACAACTAACTATTTAACCTACTAACGTTTTTCTTTGTAAAAAAATAAAAAAAATCAAAAGCCTACTTTCCGCTTATTCCGCTTGGCACTCACATGAACACCATTGTGTCTCCTAGGCTCCTAGATAGGTCCATTTACGTAAGCAATTACGTGTTTTCAAATTCAGATACCAATTCCAATCTTTTACATTTTTTCAAAATTTAGATACCAATTCTAATGTGTCGAAACAAGAAACAAGAAACAAGAAAATGCCAAAAACTATTAAGGTATCACAAAGATTTCTTTGAAAGTAGTAACAGTATTATATTGTGGAAAAAGAACATTTTCGAATCCTTTTTGTGGGAATTCGAATAATCAATCAATCGTGTCCGTTCATCATACATCGTGAGGTTAAAAGTTATTTTAAATTTTAAAATTCAAAATTGAATCTAAATAGTACCTAACAAAAACTGATCGTACGATTTACGATGAACGAACACGATTAATTGATCATCCGAATCCCAACAAAAAGAATCCAAAGATGATCCTTGTCCTTATATTGTCGTATCGTAGGTTTTACCAGGGACAGTAGAACCTGACCGGCAGCTGCGCTCACGCCGGCCAGTTATGTTAATGTATTGAAGGCAACATTGCAACAGCAGCCCACAAATCAACCAATCACCCCGTGACTACTATCTCGTATGTTCTTAAATTCTCAATTTCTTTTTTAGATACCAGCTGCTGCCCACTTGGTATTTCTTGGAGAAATGAATAACATTCCTACTTAGGGTACCGACGAATGAACAACCCAGCGCATGGTTTGGTCCTTGACAAAACCTTAAAGAGAAAAAATTTTTAATGATTCTTCTTAGAGTTCGATTCTCTTTCCTTTTGACATGTAACTTGTTTACTTATTTCGACTGAGAAAAATTATAAACCAAAATAGTCTTGAAACGATAAGGACATGAATAGGGCATCAATCTAATTCATGGTTTTTCAGTAATATATGTAATATTAGAAAGCCAGAAGTCAAGTTTGGTGTCTCAAGATTCCACAAAAAATAATTGGACTAAAAAACCCTTTAAACAAAAAATATCCAAAAATGAATGAAAATAATAGAAACAAATTTACAAGGGCAATTTTGTCACGAAAAATAGAAAAATCGGAATAAAAACAACAAATTATTTAAAAAGCTTAAAAAAGGAAGAAAGAAAGAAAAAAAAGACGTGAGAGAAAAAAATAAACGTGGTGTTTATCGTTTTCAACCGTATGAATCCCCCACTTTCTCAGTAACCTCCCACAACTAACCGGCTGTTCCCTCAAGTCTCTTTTTCACTCCCTTTCCAGATTTTCATTCTACCATTTCCAGGGTGTTGTGCTCCTCAAAGACTGCGTCGACACCAGTGCCGCTTTCATCCTCCACCACATTCTCAAGCACTCTCTCTCTATCAGCCTCCCCACTCCACCTCTAATGTTGTCGTTTTTGTCGCCTTCGGCTGCCCCTTCTCCCACTACGATCGCATCCTCTGAAGACTTAGACTCACTCTCTCCGTAAAGAATTACAGTGTTAATATACTTTGTTTTTTTAAATTTTTCATTGCATAAATAAAATTGGGGTTTCTGAATTTTGGATGTGTTTTTTTAAACAGTGTTGCAATTTGGCCGCACAGAGGGACAAAAATAGATATTTTTTTCTTGACATGATTATGAACAGCCCAGGTGAGAAAGGTATAAAATGGTCTAAGTTTACCGGCTCAACCCGGCTTACTCTTATTTACTCTCAGCCCGGCTTACTCTTATTTACTAATTAATTTTTCCACACAGTGCGATCCCGACATGTTCTTATTTACTAAATAATTTTCTAGCCTGCATGTTTATTAGGCACTCATCGACTCATATTCCTCAAAGGTACTGAGCTTAAATGTGTCTTTATTGTTTTGTTTTCTCTTTGGTACTCACATATTCCTCAAGGTAGACAATCATCCTTACTTCTTTATTGTGAATACTCTTCATTTCAAGTTATACATTTCTTGCCAATGTGTAAAAGAGTATATACGTAGAAAAATTAAACATTTGTCATTTGTTTTAGAACAACACTTATGACACTGTATGTTTTCTCCAGGTTACTTCTCCGAATTATAAGCGTTTGTTTTTGTTTTTTAAGTAAAAAAATCTTGCTTTTATGGATTAGGAGGATGTTCATTGATTGAAGTTGTAAAACAGCCAAACAAAGAGTACAAAGAAAAAGCACGGCAGACATCCGCAATTCTGTTGAAGAACGGTGATTCTCTCTAACCGGTTCAATTTCTTCTTCAATTAGTGCTCAATTGTTGAATATGTGTTTGTTCCTTTGGTGTTTTTCAGGTATCCATGTGTTTGTTTATCATAAATGGTGAATTTCTAAACATCTGTGTGGATTAACATCCTCAAAAGTCAACAAGCACAAAGGCATATTGGAAATTTGTAGAATTAGCCAACATTTCATATTCGTAAGGTCAATCGGTGGGTTTCGTAGTGAGTATGGACTTCCAACTCTAATGTTTTTGTTTGACTTATTCATTTTTCACTAAACAAAACAAAAATCAATGTGGTTGATATTACAATGTACTGCTATTTGTCTTACAAAATCTAATTAGTTTTTCTTCCTCAGGTGACTTTAGTCAACAACCTTCTATTGACAACCTTAAATTGGTCGAATAGGCTTTGGCAACTTTAAATTGGATTACGAAAAATATGAATTGATGTTATAACATGGGAACCATAGCCAAGCTTTTTCAAATGAAATTTGTATGCCTTTTGAAGTTTTTGTAGTAAAGATGTCTTTATGCATGCACAATTGTGGAACGGAAAAAAGAACTATGTATGCTGCGCGTAGCGCTCCGTGATGTATAAAAGGCATTTCGCACGTGCAAGATGCGTGCTGAAAGGCTAACATATTGTAATGTCACTCATACGTACCTTTTTATTTAGTAAACGCAAGATAAGAAATGAACCAAAACCATTTCAGTACCCAATCAAATATACCGTTCTAATTTCCCCTAGCAATGATATTATAAAGGTTTTGATTGAAAGTTTTCCATGCGACGTACACGTGTTTGTATTTTTGTTGTTGTAGAAAGACAAAAACATAAAATTAAAATATCAGCGGAATTATAGGTTAGAATCTGAGGAGTCGGTGTATAAAAGATAATATTTTATCGTATTTTAGTAATAATTTATTTATTATTTTGGTTCAATTTAGATAATTAGTGTTATATTTTTATTACAGAATCTACTTTGGTCATAAAGTGATGCAATGGAGGAATTTTTGAGTAATTCAAAATTGGAACTGAGTCTTCCAAAATAATTGTGTCAAAATTTTAGAATTTAATTCCAAGTCGTTTGATCATGGCAAAGAAATAAGTGTTGACTGCGTAGTTTTCCCAAATTGACGTTTCTTGACGTTTTGGGTATTTTGAAGGCCAAAATGACATATTTTGAGGAAGGTTTCTTTTGAGGATTTGAAGCGAGCGTGTAAAACTTAAAAAAAAAGAAAAAAAAGACCTATTGGGACCAAATCAGAGCTGATTTGGTCAGTTAAAAGTGTGATTTTCTCTGTAGTCCAAACTTGACTTTGAATAGAAAACTTTATTTATTATTTTATTATTTTCATTGAATTTCCTGATTTACTAGAAAGCCTTGTTTAGGTAGGATAAAGAATAAATAATTTAGTGTAGCCATGTATTAGGGTTCTCTACGCACTACTATTGTGGAAAACTCAGCTTAAAGAGTTTTTGATGATTCAACTTTATTTTACAAGGTGTTTTCAATTCTTTTCTTCTTAATGAATTTGGTTTTCAATTATAAATATGCATAACTAATTTCCCTTAACATGAATATGTAGTGTTTATTTAATTGTTCATGGTATTATGCATGCATACTTTGAATTATTAATCACTGTGTTTAAAGTGTCTTTATATTTTAATGTTTTGCGATCATTAGGATGTTTAGATAAGTAACCGGATGCAATTTCTGTTGAAATTTCATCATGGTAGGGCTTGTTGTGATTGATAGTTGTAATTTCATTTAAGGCGAATGTCTCATCTTAAGTGTTGCATGGTTTTTCACACAGCGTAATGAGCCTTACATGTTTAGATGGGCCACAAGTAGAATATGCATTAGGAAAACCTAACCTTCAAAATTTTATATGTAATTCATAAGTAATTGGTAAAATTACATAGGATTGTTAATGATGGCGGCTAACCCTCTTTTTACATTTGATTTTTCTCTATTTTATTTGTTTTTCTTTCTTCTGCCGAGTTTCTACAAAAACCAATTTCAATTATCTTGTTTTCTATTTTCATTATTTTAAATTCACAATTCCAAATCTTGTTTTAAATAGTTAGTTAAAAATTGATTCTAAATACCAATTATTTATATCAATTTATGTGGAGAATGATCTTGCATAAGTATTTATACTATAATTGCTTTATTCTCTTACAAGTATTTTTAAGTGTTTATCACTACTTTTGAAGTAGTAAAAATCCTACTTTTGCTGGAAGTCAAGAATCAATAAGAAAATGATAGAGGATGGGAAACTTCCACCTCATCCAAGGTTTGAATCCCCCCACCCCCAAATTTAACTAATGACAAAAAAAAAATGATTAGGACGTCAATCTAATTCATAGTTTTTCAATAATATATTATATTACGTATTGTAATGTAAGACACATATACTTTTTTATTTAATAAACGCAATTAAGAAATCAACTACATGCAGGGAGGCGTATTCAATTGAGATTTTTAGAGATTTTAATTCTTTTAATGAATCTAGGGGTATTCAATCAGGATTTTAAGTGATTCTCTGAAATTCAATGTGTATTCAATCAGGATTTTAAGACAGTCTATTAAAATCCTTAGAAATCAGGGTGTATTCAATTAGAATTTTAAAGAAGTTTATAACATTTCAGATGTATTCAATTAGAATTATAATTTAGAGAATTTGGAAAAGTTGAGGAATTAGAGGGAATTTGAGAGATTTGTACTGTATTTTAAGCATCCACAAATCTCACCTCTTCCCATGAGATTTCGAGAGAATTGAATCAAAATTTTACATAGAATCTTTACAAATCAGTTAAACTCTGTAAAAATCCATGGATTTATAAATCCATGGATTTATAAATCCATTAAAATATTTCAAATTCTCAATTGAATACACCCTCGTATTCAATTGGAGTATTCAAATGGAAATTTGAGAGATTTTAATGAATTTATAAATCCATGGATTTTTATAGAGTTTAATTGATTTGTAGAGATTCCATGTAAAATTTTGATTCAATTTCCTAGAAATCTCTGGGGAGATGTGAGATTTGTCAGTGCTTAAAATACACTACGAAATCTCTCCAATTCCCTCTAATTTCTCAACTTTTTCAAATTCTTTAAAATCAAATTATAATTGAATACACCTGAAATGTTATATTCTTTAAAATCCTAATTGAATACACCATGATTTCTAAGGATTTTAATAAACTATCTTAATATCCTGATTAAATACACATTAAATTTCAGAGAATCACTTAAATTTCTGATTGAATACCCCTAGATTCATGAAAAGAATTAAAATCCCTTAAAATCCCAATTGAATACACAATTTAGTTTAAAGTTTTCCATGCGGTACACGTGTTTATACTATAGTTATTGTAGAAAGACAAAAACTTAAAATTAGAATATCAGCGGAATATTTGGAGAGATTTTTCAGTGTGACCGGCACACGAGGTGGTACACTACGTGTCACTATACAAATGGTGGGATATGTGTGTTAAAAAGTTAATAACCTAAAAATAAAATTTTTCACTACTTACATAAAAACATGTTATGTATCACCTGTGTTCCCGTCCCAATAAAAAATTTCCCAATATTATGGCCAAGGAATTGTAGGTTAGAAACCTTTGAACGATGACAAGAATACGGCCACTTGTTCCAAAATGGCACCTTAAAGCCGGCCACCTGCCGAATCAAAGCCTAGAATATTGTGCTCTTTCTCCCTCGCTCTCATTGGTCAGTAGGTCACGGTGCAATTTGAAATTCTCCTCCCTATAAATCCCAGAAGTTGAGGAAGTATTAAGCTGTAATAAAAATCTAGAGAAAGCTATAGATGGCAGAGGGTTTTGATCAGGTAGTAGTGATATGTTGGTCACTTGTGTTGATCGGTGTTTTGAGTGTGGTGATGCGATGGCTTAAGGAGATGTGGCTGAAGCCTGCAAGGATTCGATCAGTGCTTTGGAACCAAGGCATCAGAGGGCCACCAACTTCCTTCATTGTTGGGAACATTCCAGAGATGAAGAAGATTCAGTCCACCATCACAATCAACCCGAAACCATCTGATGCTAAACGTGTGCACATCAACTGGATTCCCTCATGCTTTCCTTATCTTCAACGATGGGAGCAGGAGTATGGTATGCCATTAATCAAATTTCATAGTTAACTGCATACTTAATTGATTTCATGGTAGAACCCAACTGCAGAGCCATGATTTCACATTACAAGATGCATGTTACCAAATATGAAGGTTGAGCTTTTAACTTCTAATATACCCCAAAGCATTTTATACTTCCAAATATTACAAACCCAAGTATAACCAACTTATTTATGGTGATAAATTATACATACCCTTATATAGATTCGTATAAGGAGAATTATATATATGTATATATAAATATATATGGAAAAATTAGTATCCGGTCCCTAGTTAATTATAATGTTCATTAACCGAAACCTTATTAGTTTTCAGATTTTGATTCAAGTCCCTAGCATTAATGTAAATTGTAATAATGAATTTACATGTCAGTTACATAATTTTTTAAAATAAAAATTAATAATTGATTTAGGATTTTAATACTCACACATTTATTAAACCCCTAACTAATTTTCAATTGAAAACATTTCCAAAATAAATAAAAAATTAGAATAAGTTTGTACCCATTAGCTTTTTAAAAAATGTTTTTAATTTTTTAATCGTATATGCACCCATTCATGTAATTTTTTTCCAATTTTTAATCTTAAAATGTACCCGTTCATAAATATACCAATTTGTTATATGTAAAATGTACATTTTTTTATATAAAATCTATTCAATTTTTTTTCTAACTATTTTTAAATTTATATGGGTACATTCTTTTCTTTTGATTTGAAAATGTATCTATGTCAAGTTTAATCGAAGAAATTTATTAATGTTATTAAGCCTAATATCTATTACTTTTTTGTGTGGTTTTGAAGAATGTACCCAAGTTTTGGTACAATAATTTTTTTGTTAATTTTGATGAATGTACCCATGTTTATATATACATACACACAAATATTTTAATATTTTTAATCCCACAAATTATGGGTTTTTATTTAAAATCTCATTAATATAAACAACTATAAAATTCAATTTTTAATTTAAAAAATATGGTAACATATATAGAAATAAAATATCACATTAATTTCAGGGACTTCAATCAAAAATTGAAAACTAACAAGGCTTAAGTAAAAAAATATTGATAGTTCGGGACCGCATCCAAAGTTTCTCAATATATATACACATTAATGTATTTTGAAATTGCTCAAGCGGCCTAGGACTATATATCCTAGTCCATCCCTTAATGGCTCCGGTACTGATGGAATCTCAATTTATTTCATTATTGACACCCTTATCGATTAAAGAAAGGGTTTGGGAAATCGGACCTCATACGTTTGCTAATAGTGTAGCATACATGCGACTTTCTTCACTTTTTACATCAACTATAGATCCAACTCTGTGTGTGTGTGTGTAGACATGCCAAACTGCGACATACGAAGAACCTGGGACTTGTGAAGAAAGTTACTAATATATATTTTGATGAATTCAATTATGCAGGTTCAGTATACATGTACTCAACTGGGAGCAAGCAACACATGTATGTGAGCGATCCCAAGTTGATAAGGGAGCTGAAACTGCACAACTCCTTGGATTTGGGTAGACCCACCTATCTGAGTAAGCCAATGCAGCCCTTGCTAGGTGACAGCGTTATCCGGGCGAATGGGCACGAATGGGCTTACCAGAAGAAACTCATTGCTCCTGAGTTCTTCCTTGACAAGGTTAAGGTATAGAGAATGTACCCTTTTCACTCTATGATGTACGTCTAAATTATTGTCCTCTAAAATTTATGGAAGTTTAGTAATGCCTCGTCAACTTTGAACCTTACATAATTCATTTGTCATTGGACTTTCAGTTTAGTTTTGAGCCCCACTATTTTTTTTTCTTAGACCAACTCCAATGGTTAGGGTTAAAATTTAAATTTTTAACTAAGAAATAGCTTTTCTTCTCCAATGGTTTTGGCTTGAGATTTTAGACCGAAATTATTAAAGATTTATTTTAGCCTAATTTTTTCGGTAACTTTTTTAAAAATAAAATTTATGTAGATTATTCTAATTTATTTTTATGAACATTCTAACCTCAAAAAATTTAAATTCTAATAAATAACGAAAATTCACTAAACCTATCTCATTCTTACACCACCACATGAAAGAACATGGAAAACCATACAACCTATACCCCATTCTTAAACACAAATACATAGTGGGTAGAAAGAAAAAAAATGGAAGAATTGTTTGATGAAAGTGGATTTTGTGTGGATATTTGAACAAATTTTTTGCGTGAATTTTGAATTTAAATAATTTTTTTAACGTGGGTCTTTCCGCAAGTGGCCAGCAGCGTCAGCAACTTTCTAACCACTGATCTAGGCTCATTTTCTGGGTTAAATATGTCAAAAAATAACTTTTAACTCAAAACCTTTTTTTAGCCCAATGATTGAAGAAATTTGGACGAGTTTAAAGCTTAAATTTTGAGTTTTAACCCTACAATTGGAGTTGGGCTTATAGGGTTAGAGTTAATCTTTTGAAATCTGTCCATTTTTTCCCTAGCTACCATCAAATATGTAAATTTTTAAGTTCAAGGAGGGTCCCTCAAACTTGCAAGTAGGCACATTCATAGAAAATTTCATAAATCTGATTGTTAGAAGAAATCCACTTTCGATAAGACTTGATCTGAAGCATGTTTTAAAATATCAATGGAGCTCAAAACCGAATCGAAAGTCGGTAGAGGTACATTAGATGAAGTCCATAACCATAACCCATAAGTGAATTACTAAACTTTTCCCTAAAATTTAAGCATGTGCGGTAATAGAAATGGTGAAGAGTTGTAGGGTATGGTGAGTCTGATGGAGGAATCTACAATGGCAACGATCAAGAAATGGGAGAGCCATACGCGTGAAAGTGAGGAAGGCATTGCTGAAATTACAGTTGATGAGGATTTGAAAAGCCAATCTGCTGATATCATATCAAGAGCTTGTTTTGGCAGCTCTTATTCCCAAGGCAACGAGATTTTTTCAAAGATTGCTATCCTTCAGGACGCCTTGTCTCATCCAAGTTTGCTCTTTGGGTTTCTCAATTTTAGGTCTGTTCGGAGAAAACTTACCTATCACATGTTGCATACTCTTCAGAAGGCAAAATCTTAAGTGTAATGGGTTGTTATTGTTGTTTGTCCATCTCTTTCCTCATGTGACACAAGAGGATATACACCATGTTGCACTTAAGTTTCTATCCTTCAGAGAGGGAGTATGCAACATGTTTCATGGAATTGTCTCTCATTCGTGTTATGTTAGTAACTTAGAACATGATTTTATATTTCTCATCAAATTTACTCATGCTATATTTTTTTTTACCATGCATTTGAATCATCCATGCAGATTCCTTCCCACGGAGAATGACAAAAAAGTAAGGACTTTGAGAAAAGAGGTGGATTCTTTGTTGCTCAAATTAGTGAGGGATCGCCAAAAGAAAATCCAATTGGGTGGTGCATCTGAAAAGGACCTATTACATATGATACTTGAAAGTGCTGCTACTAGCACTGAAATGCCTAGCCATAAAACAGACCAATTTATTCTGGACAATTGCAAAACTATCTACTTTGCAGGATCTGAGACCACTGCTCTATCAGCATCCTGGACCCTAATGCTACTGGCATTACAACCCGAATGGCAAGAACGCGTTCGTGCTGAGATTGTTGAGGTCTGTGGGGATGCTGATCAGCTGCATCATTGCTTGCAAGACGTGGATAGATTGCGCAAGATGAAAACGGTACTCGAATTTACATACGTACTATCAAGTGTTTGATAAATATTTTCATATTTTTTTTATGTTACGTTTATCTATGTACTGCAGCTGACAATGGTGATTCAAGAGAGCCTGCGCCTTTATGGACCTGGAGTCATAATAGCAAGAGAAGCTCTTGCAGAAATGAAGTTGGGGGACTTAGATGTGCCGAAAGGTATTCACATATGGACATTCATTCCAGCATTGCACCGCGACCCTGAAAATTGGGGTTCGGATGTTAATGAGTTTAAGCCGGAGAGGTTTGCAAATGGGGTCTCAGAAGCATGCAAATATCCCCAAGCATACATGCCATTTGGTTATGGAAGTCGGTTGTGCATAGGCCAGACTTTTGCCACGCTACAGTTGAAGATAGTTCTCTCCCTGATTCTATCCAAGTTCTCCTTTTCCCTTTCTCCAAATTATCAGCACTCCCCGGTTTATAAAATGTTATTGCTGCCTGAACATGGAATCAAACTCCTTGTTCGACGCGTGAGAACATAAAATAATCACATTTTTAATAAGGGAGACTCATATTCAGTACGATATGTTATCACTGTATGTTATAAACATACATTACTCGTATCGTTATCCATCTCATACATATTTGGATTGATCAATTACAAATGTTAATTACTGGCGAGTTTGAGATTGTTGTGTTTTTTTTTAAACTGCTTCTGTTGTGCTTTAAGAATACTCATTTGTAAACTAAAGTACTTGACCGTTTGATAAACTATATTTTTAAAAATTTTGTGGGTAGGAAAAACAGTGTTAAAACATTTGTTAAGTTTCAATGTAAAAATGATATAATTGTATATAATGAAAAAATAGACATTGTAGTGAGAGTGGTGGCAACAACAGTGGTGTCGAAGGTAGTGGCGGTGATGGCAGCATTAATGGTGGGGTGTGGTGTTGATGCCAATAATAAGGTGTGGTGGTTAGAGTGTAGAGTGTAGAGGTAGTTGTGTTACAGTGGTGGCAGTTGTGGTGGTGGTGGTGGTGGTGGTGGCGATGTTGGTGGCAATTATGACGAGGGGAAAGACAATGATGGTGGTAGTAATGGTAGTTGTGGTTGTGATGCTAGTGGTGGCGGTTGTGGTTGTGGTTGTAGTGGTGGCATCGTCGGTGGTTGTGCTGGTGACGATTATGGTGGCAATGGTGGGGGCCACAATTGTGGTGGTAATGGTGGTGGTGATGTAAGATTAGTGGTTGTGGTGGTAGGTGGGCACGTTGTTTTCTAAAAGTAAAATGTATATACAAGGATAAATAATGTCATTTTTTTTAAATTAATGAGTGTATTATATGAATTAAAAATATTCATTAAACTGCTTTTTATAAAGACAACCTACATGCTGCTTTTAAAAGTTGTTGTCTAGAGATCATTGCTTTAAAAATAAGCAGCCTATTTTTTTTTCATACACTTTTTTATTGCTTAACCTTAAAGTGAAGCAGTTTTTTGTTGAAAAAAACAATACAAAATGGGGCCTTAGTCTCTCCCATTAGGAAACTGTTTTTTCTTTTCTACAAAAATCAAGAATCCCAAGGAGAAAAACTTGTATGAAGCTTGACTTGCTACTGAATTTTGCTGAGTGACACTATAATCCAATAAAAACTTGCGACATGGTGAGTCTTAAGTATAATATTTTATCATCTTTTATTATTTAAAACTCTCATAATTATTTTCCTACTAATTAAAATTAATTTAATGTTTCAATTTTTTCCTCTTCCCCTCTCTCTCTCTTTCTTTCCAAATTTTCTCTCGTGTCTCCTAAATTTCAGAATTAAGGGATATCAAACCATGTTTTACATAAGTCCCTTCAAAAGGGACTGGAACCGTTCCACATATATTTCTTTCGGAATGAGCCTCCCTCCCTCACGTTTATCTTCCTCACAATAATTTCTACACGTGAGCATCCCAAGTCCCCACCAAATGACGATGGAGACTACCCAGCTAGATCTCAAGTGCACAAAATCTCAATGCATCATGTAATTAAATTTATGCATGTCACAGTGCTGGGCAATGAAATATTGCTCAACAAATTTATGCAAGTCACATTCGGTATCAACAAATTTATTTATTTATTATTATTTGAGAATGTATGCAAGTCACAGTGCAATATTTTTCTCCACATTCTTATGAAGAAAGGAAAGACAGAGAATGGGAAAAAAGACGGTAAAGAAAATGGAGAGAGAGGAGAATGAAACATTAAATTAATTTCATGGTGTACATTAATTAGTATGAAAATTAATTATAAGAGTTTTAAATAATAGAAGATGATAAAATATTATACTTAAGACTTACCATGTGGCAAGTTTTTATTAGATTTGTACTGTCATTCAACAAAATTCAATGACAACCACGAGCTAGTGGTCCAGCGGTAAATTACGAATTACGAGGCTTCCTTAAAACTAAAAACTGGAGGTCTCGGGTTCGAAACCCACTGTTGGTGTGGAAGCCAGACTTGTGGTCAGGGGAGGCTGAAATGCCTCAATGAGTCTTCCCGGCCCCCGGAAGAGGTGGATAACCATGGCTTGCCACCAATTGTCCCCATTTTTAAAGAAGAAAAAAAATTCAATGACAAATCAAGCCCCACATAATTTTTTCTCGATCCGAAGAGGCAATGCATATTGGTATGCTTATAAGTATTAGCCTCTACTTGCGTATAATTTCCTCCCCTGAAAATGTTTAGCAAGGCTTACCAAAAACAAAATGTTTAGCAAGGCTTGGGCTAAGACCAAGCCAATTATTAACGACTACTGGGTTGGGCTTCGTTAATACCAACTTGTTCAGCACAATTAGTACTCTTTTGGGTGGGTTTGGACATAGAATCCACAGATAAGCAAAAGGCAAGAACTTTGACTAGCCCAAAAAAGGGAAAATGTATCGATTTTTACTCTATCGTGTTGTAAATCTGCACCCCAGTTATATTTTTAGAGCTCCAGATCTCTTCCACTAAATCCAGTGTCTTTTAAAATTTTATCCAACGACCCACCTGTTTTGACCTCTTAAAAGTTATAATAATTTTTTACCGTTTGATGAAATTTCAAAGGTCCGGATCACTTGATCCGGTGGCCTTGATGAAAGAGATCAGGAGAGGATCTCTTCTCCTATTTTTATGTTTTAATTCTTCTCTGATTTATTGAATATCAAAGCATAGAAACAAATAAGTGACAAAGAATGTAAATGGATAGAACGAGAGTGTGTAAATCACCACCGATAAAAAAAAGTGAGTGATGTTATTCCCTTCCCAATGTCTTATCTTCTCACCCACCTTTTAATGAATTTTTTTTAATTACAAATTTGTCCATTTGCAAAAAGATTGATAAGGACATTAATTATCTTGTTTTGCTTAATTTAAAAAAATAAAAAAAATAAAAAATAAAAAATAAAAAAAAAGGTTGGACGTGAGAGACGGTTTGTCTACCTTAAACCCTAACTCATATTTTCATCTCCTTTCATTTAGAGAAAGTAAAAAAATATCAATGGACTTAGAAGATGACTTTTTCATTGAACAGGTAGAAGATGACGCTTCTAAGAAAGAGGTAGAAGATTATGTTTCCATTGAAAATGTAGAAGAATAATTTGTGAGTAGGTCATTTGAATTTGTCCATCGTATTTTTAAATTTATCATTGTCAAATTCTTTTGAATTTGCAAACCTTAGTGATTTTCATTTACATATTATTTGTTATATTTTTTAAGAGACAATTTTATAATTTCATATGTATGTATATATTAAAGGTTATTTTGGGAATAATAGTGGGTGGGGAAATGACATTTTAATTTTTTAACATTTTAAGGTGTGTGGGATTATAACGTGGGTGTGAAAATAAGACAATGAGGTGGGTCTAGTAGCTCTCAAAAAAATTAGGTGGGCAATGACTATTGTATCCTATAATTAAAAGTTAAATCAATCAATGAGTTACAGAGAATTTCAAATAGCAAAAGAAAAGGTTATAAGAGCAGATTTGAACCCCCGAGAATAATATAAGTATTGGCCAAAGTAAGTACTTCCATATCTGAACTTGAGCGACTTCAGCTGGGGTAATGCATATTATGTAGTTAATTAAAATCATATCAATATTCCATGTACAAGCAAAGCAAAACTTTCTTGGGTTATAAACAAGGCTAAGTATAGAACATTTATTTACTCTTAATCTTTCTCCTAATCATGTAATTAGCAATAAAATTAATCCTACACAGCTTAACCATTACCGTTGTGGAAGTAAAAAGCAAAAGCTAAAAGCCGAAAAAGGAAGCTTCCAGTTGCAGAAAAGCAGTGTGGCATAACTCTCGGGTGCAGATTGTTTTGTTTGACGTCCGACCTCGGCCGGTGGCATTGTCCAGGAGCGACAGCTGTTAATTATTCCTGTTTCTTTTTGGGCAAGAATAATGTATCTTGTTCACTTTAAGCTTTGAGATTAGGATAGTGTTAATCATATTTCATTTTTACTCACATTTTATCAAGAAGTTATTGATATTCCTTAATTTATTGTTTGAATGCGTAAGAGATAAAAATAAATGTGTGAATGACACTACTTTTATTAAGGCAGCAGCCACAAACTCTTATGTCAGTACTCCCATTTCTTACGATAAAACTCGGAAGGAGACCAAGATATTTTTAGGTCTTTTGATGACAAATATATAGCACTTATTCTGGCCCCATGGAACCGTAAAGAGTAGGCCAAATCCTTCATGTACGTTTGCTGTAAGCTTATTATAGGGGGCGGTATTTGTGTAGAATGCCATGTTCACATTCATCTGCCAAGAAACAATAATATCTTAGAACTTATCCAAAAAAAAAAAAAATATTATCTAGTCTAGAGAAGAATATTAGACTCAGTCGCACTGCACATAGAACTCTACAACATTAAAATTTATATTTTTCGCCAACACTATCTAGGCAATTGACGCTCGCCGCTGGCTTTATTTACCAATTATCTTGTATTAGTTCATGAAATATATATCACCTATATATTCTCCATTCATATGATTAACAGTGTTACGTTACCGAATTCATCAACGTGATTAGTAATATTTCGTGATCGGAAGGCTGTTACACGTTTTTTTTTTTTTGGAATAAGCTTTTATACCACTGCCACAACCAAAAAAAAAAGAGGAAAAAAAGCCCTAATCATATTAGTATCTCACATAGTCAGGCATTATCATATAAGCGGTTTAGGCACAAATAATATAAACATGATAATATTGTTTTTTTTTTTTTTTGGTCAAAACATGATAATACTGTAATTAAGAAATGAGAGATGGTTCAAAATAAAAATTGACTATACTCAGACAACAAACGTATTTATATCGGAAGATGGAAAATAAACAACGAATCAAAGTGAAACTCACATGATCTCAATTAAATTAGTCATATTCCATGCCTTGATCGGTAACTTGGTGAGCTCCAGAGAACCCTACCATACGTGTCACAAGGCATGAGACATTAATTGGCTCAGTTCTCAAATAAATTGACTCTGAAAAACCCCAATTTTCACTGGCTTTGCTCAAAATTGAAGATATCTCTAAATTATGTAGACCAATTTTCACTGGCTTTGCTCAAAACTGAAAAACCCCAATTTTCACTGGCTTTTCACTGGCATGTGGAGCAATAATATTTTGGGGAGTGCTGGAAAGGAAGAGTTCTCATGTTGTTTTGGGATTTGATTGTCATCCACTTTATGTAGAAGTAACAAATCTGATTTACTGATGACAAAATTGCATGTCATGAATCCAAATGATCGTGAGCTTGCTTAAATATGATTCATGTCTTGTTTTACAGATGATATGATAAGGTTTATAAAGACTTTTTCACAAACGAGATAACACACTCCTAATAGAACTCATTATTTGCCGAGAAAACTTGTGTGAAGCTTAACTGTTATTGAATCATATTGAATGGTACTACTAATTACCTAAAACTTAGAATGTGGTAAGCTTTAATTATAATTTTTATCATCTATTTATATTTAAATTTCTCATAATTAATATTTGTCGACTTAATCAATATGTATCATTAGATTCATCTCACGGCCCATTATTTTCTTCTTTCCTTCCACTCCTTTTCTTCTTAGATTTTTCCTCCCATTTATGCTCGCGGTAGTTGACACACCCCGACCCGGAAAGTTCACTTGGACTCAGAATCGAGCTGTGCTGGCCGACACCCAAAGGTGATCCTACATTTGGTGAAATCTGTCAGCGGTAATGCAACAAGTGAAAAATCTTTAACAAATCGTCGATAATAACCAGCCAGGCCAAGAAAACTCCGTACCTGGGCCCCCACCACATCCCGGGCACGATTCTACCGTAGCACGATATTGTCCGTTTTGGGCCCCGACCACGCCCTTACGGTTTTGTTTCTGGGAACTCACACAAGAACTTCCCAGTGGGTCATCCATCATGGGAGTGCTCTCGCGCGCTACTCGCTTAACTTCGGAGTTCCGATGAACTTCGAAGCCAATGAGCTCCCAAAAGGCCTCGCGCTAGGTAGAGATGGGAAGTTCTCGTGTGAGTTCCCAGAAACAAAACCGTGAGGGCGTGGTCGGGAGCCCAAAGCGGACAATATCGTGCTACGGTGGAGTCGTGCCTAGGATGTGGTGGGGGCACGGACCGAAATGTGACAGTAGTAACAGTCATTCTTCCCTCACTTTGTTTTTAGTTTTTCTTCAAAAAATTATGCAAAAAGGAAAACCCACAACTTTTTATATCATGGGAAGCAAACAATTGCAAGTTCTCTGATATGAAGCATTTTAAAACAAAATTTTGTTCATAATTTCCAATGAAAAAAGTCCAAAGCCAAATGGAAGATGGAAGATGGAAAATATATAGATAGATGCTTTCATTAGTCATTCAAAAGAAAACTAACATCGTTGAGAAATTGGTATTTCACTAGTGCCCAATATGTTACTGAGTTAAGGGTCTTTATTTCTTTCCAGTAAAGATTACGCATGCCTATGTTTTTCCTGAAAAAGATTGCGAGTCGAATGTTGAAATGTTGTGTGGAGTTGCCATATCAATATCCTGGAACTAGGACGCCAAATGACCCTAGATGTGCAAGATTTGCAAAAATATTATGGACACAAACAAAAAACCGGGGAAGGGAAAAAACTTGAGATGAAAGAAAAAAAGAGTGGGATAAAAAGAGGAAAAAACCATGAGTCATTAGATGAATCAATGTTGTAGATTAATTAAGAGGAATAGTAATTATGAGAGTTTTAAAAATGAATAGATGTAAAAATTATAATCAAAGCTTACCACATGGCAAGTTTTAAGTGATTGATAGTGCCACTCAGCATGATTTAGTGGGAAGTTAATTAAGCTCTAAAATCAAAAATTGAACACTAAGTTAACACATATATAATTGAAAAGGTGTTAGATCAATATGTCTACAAAAATAGATTAGACCTTTAGGTTTGGTTTTAGAGGGGTTAGGTTTCATGTCCCCCCCTCCTTTCTCTTGTATTTTTGTTGTTTTTGTTTCTAGAATGGTAAGGTTTATGTCCCCCTTCTTTTTCATTTATTTTTTATTGTTCTTTCTTGTATTATGAAGGGTTAGGTTTAAGTCCCTCATGACTAGGTGTACCTTTTTTTTCATTATCAATAAAATTATCTTTGTACCGTCGAGGTTTTCTAAAAAAATAAAAAAGTCTAAAAAATAGGAATTAGATAACTGAGATGGGAAATTGATATGATTCTATTTCACTACTTTCTCATTTCCAAAATTTCAAGTTCTCCAATTCTTTCCTTCTCCGCATTAATTTATGTTAGTCACAAGAGCTGAAAATGTTGAAATACAAAAGTTGCTAGCATTCACCATACACGAAACCCTAGTTCGTTTAAATTGAGTCAACTGAGTGTGCAAGGGAACTCGGAACACGATTATCATGTGGAGGAGATTCCAGAAGCTTATTGCATGGAAACTAGTCGAGTAAAAACCCTAGTACCAAAAAAGAGTAGTTCATCTTGTTTCATTGTTTGTCCTCAACCCACGTACGTGACTTCATCTTCTATATATACTTATTGCCATTTCTCCTTCGATTTGATCTGAATCTGATATTTTTGTTGAATTTTAATTTTTTGTAAGGCTTTTTTCCCCTTATTATTAATATTTCCAGCTGACACAATACAACAACATATATATCCAACGTCCTGACATATGAATAATTGGTTGAAGGGAGGTTCATCGTCCCCCATTCCTCAACAACCATTCCAAAGCTCCCTTTTTCTTTATATTTTTTTGAAACAAGAAAATTTGGACCATTTTTCGATTTATGCGTGTCATCCTTGTGCATGAATCATGCTAATCTTTTCTGTATTGTTCCAATTTTATTTTCTTTATATTTAAGATGACATGAAATGATCAAAATTTATAAGATATCAGCACCTACTCCACAACTTCTAAACCTCTCTCTCCCCACCCTCCTCAACCAACTACCCTTCAAACGATCACCTTTTACGTCCCTAAAAATACAGCCAGGGACCAACTTTTCTACTAGTTTAGACTTCTAGGTGAAACGTTTATCCGTTCATCATTAGTTAAGGTTTTTTAGTTAACCATTAATCAAGAGGAATCCTAAAACCAATAATTAAGATTTTTTGGGTTAAAAGTTAAATGAGACAAAGCTAGGCATAAGGATTTTCAAAATCTAAGAGCATATCTATGTTGGGCAAGAATCGAAGGTTAGTTTGGCAACCCAAGGTGCCTAACCTTTAATTTGACAAAGCAAAATTTTGTTGGGCTAGAAGTTGTTTTTTTTTTTTTTTTTTTTCAATTTTAACGCAAGATTATCAATTTATTTAGGTTATAAAGCTCCCATTAGATATGCTTTAAATTACTTCTGCTAGATGATGTTACTCACATTATTGGGAAGAAATGTTGTTTATTAATTGTTGTATCCAAACAATACCAACGTGATATGTCCTCTGGTGACATAACATCTAGCTAGTGCTACCTCGAACTATCAAAAGAATGTCAATTACTTCTCTTCCTCGAATTATTTGGATGAAATTCTCTTGAATCTTATTGTTTTCCTGAGTTGAATTTCATGTTTGTCCTTGAAATTGTATTACATGCCTCTCACATAACACCATTTAATGGCAATTTAGATAAAAATCTCTAAAATCAAACGGCAGTGGATAATTGGCAGCTTTCTACTAATTTAGAGGGATCGACTATAAAAAATAGTTCAGAGGATAATTGACAATTTTGTGATAGTTAAGGGGGTATTTGGCACTTTAAAAAGAAAAGAAGATAAGCTTGACATATGAGTTAGGGCTGGTTTGGTATTGCTGTGCTTTAAAAAAAAGATGTTTCTGCTGTGCTGTGAGAATAAGCAGCTGTGAAATAAAACAGCAGAGTGTTTGGTAAACTTTTTTGTAAAAGTGCTTTTGGAAAAAAAAGCAGTCTGATAGTGTTTGGTAAACTTTGATGTAAAACAGCTGTTACTGTGTGAAATGATATAAAATGAGTTTTTTTTTAATTATTTATTTACTCTCTTTGCAATCCCTCGTTGCTTTCTATTTTCTCTCTTTAATTATTTATTTACTCTCTCTGCAATTCTTCCAACTCTCGCATTGATCAATACAAACTTGAAGAAATCTTAAGTTTTATGGCCACTCTCTTGCACGCGATCGCCCCGCCGGGACTCGTCCTCCACCGCCCGCGCTTACTACTTCCAGTGGAGTCGCCAAGAACAGCAGTCGCGTCTTCGCTCAGAGCAAGAGCCATAGCTGACAGCAAATCGATTTCAGTGATCCCGACTGGAAATCCAGTTCTTCTACCCACAACCCCGAAAACCCTCAAGGCCGGCGCTCTCACCGTCTTCAACCGCATTTCGACAGAAAACCCACAACCCAAATCCGACGTTTGCTCCGTCCTCCTCGACCCCACCACCGGCGCACTCTCCAGACTCCGCCCCGGAGGCATCCTTGTCGACATGACCACCACCGAACCCTCCCTCGTCGTCGAGATCTCCTCCCTCGCCATCGACTCGATCTTCGCCCACAAGTTCGGCATGGGTCTTTTCATTAAAGGAGCACTGTAGCTCTGTGTGCTTTGAAAAAAAAGCCAGTTTTCCAAAGCAGCAGATAACTACTTCAGCTTTTCCTTTGATTTCAGCTTATTCTCACAGCAGCTTCCAAAATAAGCCCTTTTTTTTTAGTTTACCAAACACCTAAAACCCTCACAGCTTTTCTTTTAAACATCTCACTCCCAAACCACCCCTTACTTGTTCACATCAATGAGAACACTACAAAATGCTAGTAATTTGTGTCATATCATCATACATCACACATCACACATCACACAAATCCTTCCATTATTGTAATTAATGAAAGGCAAGACTAGACCCGTAAGCAAAATTTAATCAGGGCAAAGCAAGGCAACTCTCCTAACCTTGTTAAAAAAGGACAAACTAAACGATGTGACAACTTCACAATCCATTTAGCCAACCAGGGCCTGTGAATCGGTAATAATCGTTCTCTTTACTAAACTAAAACCTATATGCAAGTTCGTTGTTGACAATCTCTCTTGGTGGACGATCTGTACAAATAAAAGAAAAAGACTAAAACCCCCACTGCAAGCCCTTAAAAAGACTTATAATATGCTCTGACCTTAAGATGGAATAACCATCGCTCCCCTAAACTTACTCTTAAAAAAACAAAAAACAAAAAACTTCATGATCCATATCAAGAAATTTACCTTCTTTAAAAATAAAAAAAATCTCCAACTCTTAATTTCATGATAAAATAGAAAATCCAACTCAAATTTGCTCTTTACCACAAAAACAAAAAACAAAAAACAAAAATTGGACGACTCCAAAAAAGAGGTCCACATGCAGGTGCGTGGAAGTTTCGTTGGTAGGGAATCCTAGAGTTCTTCACGGTCACGCGGGAAGGGTAAGTATGGAAGGGCGAGATCGGTAATACATGGAAACACCGAGGGGTGGTTTCGTCAGCCTCGCCGCACCATACAAATTGCTGAGAGAGGCGTCGACGTTTCCGAGTTTCAGAATCCCGATATTATGTTAGTAACAAAAAAATCAATCAGAACTTAATATATAAATCGGAAATTAGAGAAGCAGAAGCTTTTGAGAGGGCGGTGGCAAAGCCGCCAGCTTAACAGAGAGGGAGAGGGAGAGGGAGAGGGAGAGAGGCACAGCAAGCAAAAGAGTAGGTAAACTCAGACGACCCAAATTCTCAGTTTCTTTGTTTTGTTCTTGTTTTTATTTGATTTGTAGTTTTTTTTTTTCGATCTCGGATTCCTCATTTCTCCATTTCCTACGTTGTTCTTGACATCTTGACATCTTGACATCTTGTCTTCTGTTTATTTATTTATATTTATTTTTGGGTTGAGTTTTTGTGCTTTTTTTGTTTTTTTGGGGTTGTTTTTCCCGATTGCTAGAGGGTTTGGTTGCTGCGAATTCGCCGGGGGATCCGTGGCAGCTAGACCGCCTGATGAACACTACAATGTAGGTT
Organism: Heteromeles arbutifolia; assembly: GCA_024362995.1. Taxonomy (NCBI): domain Eukaryota; kingdom Viridiplantae; phylum Streptophyta; class Magnoliopsida; order Rosales; family Rosaceae; genus Heteromeles; species Heteromeles arbutifolia. The sequence continues at coordinate 9,261,637 of JANCRC010000017.1, read as the reverse complement.
GGGATTTTTGGGGTTCCTTGTTGCACATGGTTTTATATCTTCTAATTTGATTAGGTTTACGTTAATTCTATGTCGATTTGGATAATGTTTGTTTTGTTGCGTCCAAGGAGTTATATTTCGACAATGACTAGGATTTTATCTGGGATTTGATGTTTAAGATGGTGGGTGTTTTCTTATTTGTCTCTGTTTTTGTTGATTGAAGGAATTTGCAGTGCAAGAGAGGATTCACCGGAAAAAGGAGGGATTTTTGAAAATCCCCCTTTTTACAATCCGGAATTGTAATTTCAGGGGGTGTTGTTCTGAATCGAGAATTGAATTGTGCGAAAACCCGGTTCGGGTTTTGCATGAGAAGGAATTTGTGTGAATTGGGATTGTTGAAGACATTGCAGTAAAAGAAACTTGGGGGGAAACCATGGAGAGGATTTTGGCGGCGGTGCAAGTGGTGAATCAAGCGGGAGGGGAATCGTTACTTGGGACAATCAAGATCGCCGTGCTTCCCATAGCAAAGGTTTTTACAGTCTGCTCCTTGGGGCTTCTAATGGCTTCCAAGTATGTGAACATCTTCCCAGCCAGTGGAAGGAAATTGTTGAATGGGGTAAGAAAAAACCTCTTGTCACCTCCCAAGCTTTAGGGACTTTTTGGGATTGCGTCTGGAATGACTAAAGTTTATTTTTTTAACAACCAAAAGCGCTTTTGATTACGTTTGGGAGAAAAAGTTCGAAGTGCTTCTTGGTCGTAGCACTTGGTTTTTTAATCAAAGCTCTACATGTTTATAATAAAAGCACTTCTAGTAGAAGAACTTACAAGCAGAAGCAGTCCCAAACGAGCCCTTAGCAATTTTGCACTATAAGCCACATTTTTGTGTATATACTGTTGCATTGTATAACTGATTTTCCAACTATTTTCCGCAGTTGGTCTTCTCGCTCTTGCTTCCATGTTTGATATTCTCTCAGCTTGGACAAGCCATCACCCTACAGAAAATGCTTGAGTGGTAAGATTTAGTTCTACTGTGACGTTGCTTCTTCGGCCCAAACCAAGGAATCCTTTAGATATGATGCAAAATTGTATCTTGTTCCACGTAGCCAAAATCCCAATGCATTATTTCTGAACTGGAAATTTCTCCTTTTACAGGTGGTTTATTCCTGTGAATGTCGTGATTGGTAGCACTACAGGCTCCATAATAGGTTATATTGTTGCATCCCTTGTCCACCCACCTTACCCTTTCTTCAAGTTTACAATTGTACAAATTGGAATAGGTATGCTTTTTGACACCCCTTCTATCAATAGTTTTAACAAATTAGAAAAAATCCTTCTATACATTTTAGTATTGAGTTTTCTGTATAAGCTGCATTTTTGCTGCTTGGTCTTTGTGCATAATGTGTTGGCTTATACCATTGATTACAGGAAACATCGGGAATGTGCCACTGGTTCTAATTTCAGCTTTATGTAGAGACAAATCGAACCCTTTCGGTGATTCAATCACATGTAAAACAGATGGGACTGCCTATATTTCATTTGGCCAGTGGGTAAGTAATTTTCGTTTCACTTTTGATCCCCACAGCTTGTATACTTGAATCCAAGTTGCAATTATGCAGTGATGCAATACATAAGATTTTCGGGTGCATTAGTTAAATTATACATGATAAGGTACTAAACGTTGTAGCTTATTGCTGATGACGCTATAGGTTGGTGCAATCATTCTTTACACGTATGTATTTCAAATGCTGTCCCCCCCTCCAGAAGGTACCTTTGACATTGAGGAAAAAGAACTCCCAATCAAAAGCCCTCGAAATGGCACAACACCTGATCAAGTTCCATTGCTTACACCTGACGAAAATGAAGAAGAGACAGCACGTAAAGAAGAGGTTGCAGAAACTGAGTCGAATGCTTCAAATAAGCCTAAGGTGAGAATGAATTTAGTCATCCACATCTAATCCCAAACATCTTCCTGTCCTGATGCAAAATATTTTATCCTTCTAAAAAGAGAAAAGGGATACGTTTTATTTTGGCAAGATGGGAGGTATGTTGTCGGGAAAAAAATTGATAGCAAAGATAGGCAGCTTAAAGTTATTCAACTTTCTATATGGATCCATGAATTTTAACAGCTTCGAACTTGAAAGGGATTGTTACTTTACTTCACTGCTTTATTGTGTTGTTGTCTCTAGTATATACTATGTTCCTAATTACATGTCCTGACTCGTCACAGATTACAAAGTTCTTCATATTCATCTATGAGAAGTTGAAGCTCAAACAAGTTCTTCAACCACCTATAATAGCTTCTGTAAGTTTGATTTATCTTCCCAACTAATTTTATAACTGTATTTATTAATGAATTTATCGGTTGGAGCGTTAAGACGAGCAGATTCTAATTAGTATGCCCAATTTTTCTGCAGATCCTGGCCATGGTACTTGGAACCATACCATTTTTAAAGAAATTGATCTTTACATCTGATGGTCCACTTTTCTTCTTCACCGACAGCTGCATTATCCTTGGGTATGCTCAGTTGAATCTTATACTCCGTGTTAGCTGATAATATTTGGTGGTTGTCTTCAACACACATGTTGTTGGTTATTAATTTGCTATATTTTCCCACTAAATTTCGTTTGTATTTATCCTGTTTAAGAATGCTGACGCTGATAGATAAACCAGTGTTTTTTGATATTGATAGATGAATAAACGTTAATATAATCTACGTCGAGAAATTGCAACTTGGAATATTGATGAACTTTAGTAGTAATATAGCGGAAACATTGGACTTACAATTCCTATAACCTTTTTCTTGTCGAATATGTTTGTGATAGATGCCTATGGAAATAAAAGTTACTTTTGTGGATTCTGTTGAATTTCATGTTTTATTTGTGAGAAGAATCTCACAATATTGGTGATTATCAGGGAAGCCATGATTCCGTGCATTCTGTTGGCATTAGGTGGCAACCTTGTTGATGGTGAGTTGACATCCCTTCGTCATAAGCATCCACTAATTTGTTTGGATTTTTAGATGAATATGTCATGACGTCTCTGTGTTATTTGCAGGTCCGGGAAGTTCCAAACTTGGTCTACGAACAACTGCTGCAATTATATTCGCACGATTAGTCTTGGTGCCCCCTGTGGGACTTGGCGTTGTAATGTTAGCTGATAAGCTCGGCTTCCTCCCTGCCAATGACCAGATGTTCCGGTTTGTCCTGCTGCTCCAGCACACAATGCCTACATCTGTCCTTTCTGGTAACAAATCTTAAATTATATAGATAGCTCAACTGTGCTTCAAATCGACATCAAAGTTTCATATTAACACATCAAACCTTGTCCGCAGGTGCTGTTGCAAATTTAAGAGGCTGCGGAAGAGAGGCAGCTGCCGTCCTGTTCTGGGTGCACATATTCGCCATCTTCTCCATGGCCGGTTGGATCGTCTTGTACCTCAACATACTCTTCTGAAAAAAACTTGCAAAAGTTGTTGCTGTGCCACTCACCCCTATCTACCTGCTGCTATTGATTTTCCGGCAGTCGATGTTAATAGTTAAACTTGGAAATTGTTCGTTCGTGTACAATGCAAGGTGTCGACCTGTTTCACGGTGAACTGAGCCGGAGGAAGGAGCATCCCGCCCGGCCGTGAATTTTGTCATGACAGCTGCCCTTGCGTCCGTTAATATTTCAAGTCCGTCAAGGGTCGCTGTCGTCTACATTCAGCAGGGGCCTGTGTATTTTTACTTTTCCAAGGATTAATGGGGCCAATTTAGTCCCCGAACTGGTTGTAAAGTGGAAGCAATTATTTTTTTATAAAATTTTACAAATTAAGCAACTTAGCAAAAAGAGTAGGAATAAAAAACCGACGTTACTTTTTAGTACAAGCGATATTATAATCTAAATTAGCGGGTAAAGAATTCATACTTGCGGTGGGTGAATGCTTAGATGCCTTGCAAAGTGATTTTATTTTTTCATATTTCAAGCAAGCAACGTGGAGAGGGGAGATCGAATATCACTAAAATTTATTCAAAAATCCTCTTTAACTACTTGAGCTATAAAGTTTTCTTAAAAACTACAAGTTTTGGCGGTCATCTTAAAAAGCTAGAATTTGGTCAATGTGCGACCTTTAGCAGCTATATTAAACGTAAATCAGGTGTCAAAAAACCAACTAGAACTTCGTCTAATGATACTTCTTCTTTCAATGTTGAATCGAAACGAAGAAACCCCTCATTTGAATGCCCCTCTCTACTAAATCATCAAAAGAAAAAGAAAAAGGGTCTGTAATCAACAAGAAAACTTGCTGTTCGCATTTTGAAATTCAACCTCTATTACAAAGAAAACTAAACTCACATTTGGTCATAAAAGGTGATGAGCTACACTTACAACGGACCGAATTTTGACACGATTCTACAACAACAATTCGAAAAACTCACTGAAGATCTGCAACAGAACGACAGCTACAGGCAAATAGACAATAGTCGGGACTCGGGAAAGCAGAAATACCAAACTTAGCATAGATATTTACTAACATTTCACGAACCCTGCTCAGAAAAGTGACCACCATCTCCGGCTTCTGTTCTCCCTGTGGTTGGGTGAGGCGCCGGTGATAGGACTCTGGTGGCGGGCCTGATTGGCAAAGTTCTGGTTTCCTGCTAGACCTCTTCCTTCCAACAGCGGACTTCCTAACCACAGCACAAGAACAATACCCACAAGACTGACAATTGGAGCGGCTGCGAGAAGAAACCATCTCCCCCGACTATTTTCTCCTCTCGAGCCATTAGTGGTTGGTTCCCTATTTGCTGCACTCTGCTCATGCTCCTCATCTTCATAAGCTCTGTTGGAAGCACCGGAGGAACTGTCCACACTTGCATTCTGCTGCCGGACATTGTGGATCTCCGCTCTAGCAGTAACGTTCCGTTTCCCCTCTTCGTAGTCTCTGTCATCAGTTGGTAGCTCATATCGACAGAGTGGACAAGTATTCCGTGTACTCAACCATGGCAAAATACACATAGAGTGATAGAGGTGAGAGCAGGGAAGCTTATTCACTTCAGTACCAATTGTCAATACCTCTTTGCAAATTGCACAGGCTAAGTCATCATGTTTGTCATGTTCCTTGCTAATGACAACTAGAGGCAGATTATTCACAAAGGACGCAGAAGCTGGAGGAGCTCCTCGTCTTAAGCTATCAACCTCAGCAAGATGCTCGAGCAATTCTTCAAAGCCTCCAGCATCAAGATAATCACCAGAATTTCCATCATAAGGCAGCAACTCTGATTCGTCCACGTTAGAAAAGAGGGTACGGGTATATATTTGACTCCTCCTCCTCATTCTCCAATGAAACGTACCCTCAGAATCAGGAAAATACGTATGGTGGCGCCCAATGGATGGTCCATTACTTCTGCCTGGACGCGAAACTAAAAGATTACGAAGCCGGCCACCTGGGGTTTCTCTAGATTCAACCATGTTTACTTCAACGTCGGCTTCTTCCCACTCATCATCTTCTTCATCCCCCTCATCATCATCGTCCTCAGTGTCATCTGAGTTCCACTGGCTAAGACCAGCATGCATTGGATCAATGTCAGTATCACTATCATAAGCACTTCCATCATCTGGTGGAATAATCGTTTCAGTATCCAGTAAACCATGTAGGTCCACAGAAGCATCAGAATCCCCTCCATATGCACTTACAGAAATTGCATCACTCTCACCATGAAATACCCTGTACCGACCAAAACTGAGATTTGATTCAGTTTCTCCATAGAAAGAATCCACATTTTCGTAACCCTCACTTTCGGTATCAGAGAGCACCCGCTGCCATCTTCTAGACCCACTTGGTGTAGTACGGTTACTTGTGCGCAGCGGTATCCTAGTCGCAGAGTCATCACCCACAGGTAGTTCCTCAATCCCAGAGCCAGGGGATTGGTTCTGCCGCACCAGATTAACCATATGCGAGAACTGTTGTGAAAAAGTATTCTCAAGTGATTCGGAACTCCCAGTCCTAGCTCTTCTTCTTGTAGGTGGCGTCCTCTGATAAGAATCATGTGAGGGGGAACCAAGATCTTCAAGGTACAGAAATTTACAGTCCCCACACATAATTTCAACATCTCCAGTCGCCTCATTCTCGGGTGAAATAGCCCTTTGGCATAGAGCACACGTTGCAGGCTGCCCAGAATGTTCATTTACCACACCACTATCCCCATGATTGTCGACAGCCGACTGAAGCAACTCTTCCAAGAAACTTTGTGAGGCTGCATCCATCTGAAACTGATAAAAGACCACAAGATCATGAACAAAGAGAAGCAAAGTTCTATCCGAAAACATAGGATGATTACAAGAAAGAAAACACGCAGACGGGCAGCTAAGTGAAAGCCAAGTAGACTCAAAAACACAACGAGCTCGAATTTAAATTCCTAGCATTAATCCATCGGCCAAAAGAAAAACCAATTACACAACAGACACTAATTATTTGAGAAATTCCCCAAACTCGAAAGAGTTAGTGTTAAATGGAAAACCTAATCTCAACGCCTAGATATCATAAGAAAAACAGATGTTGAGCTGACAGTAATCTCAGCCAGCAGTCTCTAACAAAAATTTGACTATGAAAATGTAAACCCATCTCTCAATCAGTATCAATCTTCTTCCTCAACAAAAAGTTTCAGTTTTTCTTGCAAAAACATACATACCCATCTCGTCATTTGCATCTGAAACCCCATTTTTCTACTAATACACAACGCAATGGCGGCCATTTATAAAAATTCTAACAACAAATCCTCAAAAACAATGAGAAAAAGGAAAATTCCACAACAAAAACAGAAATTACAATTACAATTTGGGTTATCAGAAATTTCAAATCTTTTGGGGGTTCAGAGCAATTACCAAAGAGACGAAACCCAAAAGCAAAACTACTCCGATCTTTCGAAAACCCCAGCAACTCCGATCGTTACGTAAAGCTCCGATCTGAGAAATGCAGTGAAATTTCTGAAAACGTGAGTTTTGGGGAAGACGAAGGCCTCACTCACTCAGTCGTTGGAGAAATGAAGGAGATGAGGGAAAGAACGGGACGTTTGTGAACTCGCAAGTCGAAGCGAGGGCGTGTGAACGCACGGCGCACGTCTCATGAAATCACGGCCGTCCATCTCGTTTCATCTTTTCTACCTAACGCGAGCAGCGATACAAGGCGCGTCGAATGATTGAGTTACTGTGGCACTAAGGTTGTCGATTGGGTTTCTAGGGCCCATTGGGCCACCCAATTTCTACCTTCACGTTTGATGTGGGCCCCTAAGACTGGCCTTTTTTTGTGAAATTGGAATAATATATCTGTAGATTTTACCACTAGCAACCATAACACCATGTCACCAACCTAATCCATAGGCACTCTAATTGGAAGAAGAGATCCTCTACGGATCTCTTCCACTAAGGTCATCGGATCAAATGATCTGGGCCTTTAAAATTTCATCCAACAGTCAAAAATTATTATAGCTTTTAAGGGTCAAAACAGGTGGGTCATTGGATAAAATTTTAAAGGTCCAAATCACTTGATCTAGTGGCCTTGGTGGAAGAGATCCGGAGAAGATCTCTTCTCATTTTCCAAAGAGAAAATGTACTTTCTTTCCTTTCTTGTTAAGGGTATCCAAATTCCAAGACATTATTGCCCTCAAGCTTATATCAGTTGAATTTCAGCGGGCTTAAAAACCCATGGCGTGTGAGTGATTTTGAGTTTTTGATGCATTGTAGTACTCATAATGCATTGTGAATACTACAGTGCATCAACTTTTCATTGCTATTCACAAACGTTTGAGAAACTCTGAGTTTTTTATACATTGTAGACCTCACAATCTTCCACCACAGACTCAGTATGCATCAATCTCACTATCGTTTTTGATACATTGTTGATGCATCAAATGTCACGGAATGAGGTTTTGAGGTTCAAACACCTCATGCGGGCTTAGACTCGATCATGTAGCCTTGAACTTGAACACTCCCACGACAATAGGTTGTGGAATGCATTAATGTCTCACAACGCATACTCACAATACATTCAATTTCACCTGTGTCTATACGTGCGTGGACGAACGAGCATAGCATTACTCAACATGTGTCTATACGTGCGTGGACGAACGAGCGTAGCATTACTCAACATGTGTAGGCTTGAGCCCCAAATTTAAGTGGCAGCAATCGTGTCCTCTAAAACAACCCAGCCTTGGGCTTAGTTAGCCTGAGTGTTGCTATTTCAACCCAACCCAAAGGACAAACAGGGAAACTTTTTATTTGTTTTTTATTTATGCATTTTTTAAAGTTCAATGCTTCAATAATTTACCGTATTAGAATGTTGATACACGGTGTCTGACATGCGCGTGGGTTCAAAATTTTTACCTGAAATGCAGAGGAATCGTTTGCTTCTTGTAAGTGATGTCTCAAAGAAAAGAGCCTGACAGTGGTAAAATATGAAGAGTCAGGATCGCCGGATCCATTCTCTAGGGATCCTAGGGATCCCACAATTCTATCCGTTCATCGTATATCGTACGGTCAAAAATTATTTAAAATTTAAAATTCAAATATAAATAGTACCTAACGAAAATTGACCGCACGATATAAAATAAACAGACATGATTGCAGGATCCCTAGGGAAAGATCCGGCGAGGATCTTGATTCAATCACCTCTCCCCTCCGACGGATCCTCTTTATGAGGATTTCAGGAATCCTCACATCGTGTCTGTTCGTCGTATATTATACGGTCAATTTTTGTCATGTATTGTTCATGTTTAATTTTAAATAAAGGTATTTAAAATGATTTTTGACTGCACAATATACGATGAACAGACATGAATTAAAGATCCCTATGATCCTCATTCCTCCCCTCCCTCAATCGTGTGATGTAAAATATTTCGACGGAACCTCGTTGGGTTTGGGTTGCTACTGCGGCACTGTACAAAAATTGGTGTTTACACGGTCTCCTGAGTATTTTAATTTTTAGATTTTGATTTATTTTTTAAAACAAAGATCTAATGATTAAAACATTTGGAGTGAATACTTCGAAGCACTCAAGAAAGTCTCTGAACTGTATAGCCGCAGCAAGAATTATTGACCATATTTTTCAACTGTTATTTTTGTTTTCACTACAATAGTATATTTACAAGAAAGGGTGTGAAATTGAACTCAGCTAATAAGCAAAAATTCTTGGGGAGTACTCCGGACGTACCCCAAAAAATCATCACAATAAGCTCTTTATAATAACTTGTTAGTGAACTGTCATTCGATACTCAAACTCAAGATCTCTCATTTCTATAAGCCGTAGTGTTAAGTAGTTATTCTTATACTGTATTGACTATTGAGTTAAGATAAAATTGAAAAAATGCCCTTCTCCCTCCATCAATTAGGTATAGATTTTGACATTTTTGTTTCAGTTATCTGCACTCCAAATAAAAGACCTTACAATTTTCAAACACTCGTACTGAAAAATACAAAGAGTTTCGCGTGTCAATATAAAAACTGATGGGGTATTACTATTATCACAAAAAGCTTCAGTATAATTAGAGGTTGAACTCTTCAATATAAGTCAAATTTAATTTTGTTAATTTTCCGACATGAGGTCGTCGCATTGCCAACAAATAAGAGAGTGAAAATCACTAACTTTCAGTTATTATTACATTACAAAGAAAATCAGGAAAATAATAATTGCATCCATCGTTTTAGGATAATACTGGGAGAGCCTGGAATGGAAAAAAATAGGCACCAAATAGAAACACACATTTGGGGTTTAACAATTTTAACTTAACCGGAATATTCACATATCTCTCATACAAAGAAACAACAACCCTCTGCAAAACTGTAATCTCTCGTGATCCTCCTTCTGATCTCACATTTTTCACCTGCATTTTTCACCACCTCTTCCTTCCTCTGTTTTATAAACCAACAGGAAACACAGAAACCACCTGGTAAAAGCTAAACCCCCCGAAACCCCGGCAAAGCTGATACATTTGTTGTTTGTGAAAATGTCTAGGTGGGTTTTTGTTCCCGTGTGCAAAAACGTACGAGGATGTCCGAAAGTTCTCATCTTTGTCTTTTTTCGGTCTGAAAGTTTTCAACTTTAACAATGTGGGTTTCTTTTTTCTGTGGGTTTTGGTAATTGTTCATGAACTGTTTGCGCAGTAGAAAATTGGACAAGTTAAAATGGAAGGTGGAGGGCCACAGGAGGAGCCCCAGATTATCTGCTTTGGAAGCATGTAAGGCTGATCAGCGGCCGAGGCTTGCGGGTGCGGCAGGTCCTATTGCGACTGCTAATGCTGGTAGTCGTATTTGTACACAGCAGCGGTTGAAGAGCCAGGTGGGGAAGGATCAGGGACCTGCTTTCTGGACAAGGGACAGAAAGAAGAGAAAACTCAGACCTGTTCATGAAGTCGCTGCCACTGCACCTTCTTCCCCACTGGACCAGGAAAGTTGCTTCTTGTTTTCTGTTTCCCTTTGTGACACTATTGTATTGTCATATCTCGTTTGATGGCTCGTCCTGGACCCGATTATTTCAGTTAGATTGGACTATAGTGTACTCGTTGCTGTTCGGTGAACTTATAAATGTTGGGGTTTTCGTATATCATATCCCAATTCACATTATGTTGTTTGCACTCGGTTTCAAATTTTAGTACTGTTGTGGGATAGGATGTGACAATATTCTCGTTTGGTGACTTGTAACTATTTCAATTAAATTGGTTAGTTAGTCTGGTTTACTTGCCGTTGTTTGGTTCCAAATTCCCATTTTAAAATGTGTTGTGCAGGGTCGAGTGGAACCTGGCGATGATGGTCATCAAACGAGTACTGGTGAGTCTTTTTTGCCGATTAAATTACTTGCTCTTGTATTTCAATGAAATGCTGCTGTTGAATTTGCAGTCTATTTGTTTTTTTCTATCAGATCAACAGGTTGTGCAGGAGAAAGATAGCCTTAAGCCTGGATTTCATGCTGCCTCTACTGGTTAACCTCATTAATTTCTTCCTTGACAAGTCTCACTGTACATTTTCTGTACTGTATGATTTTGCAACAAAAATGAACTTTGTTCTGACTTTGTGCTTGTATTAGATCAACCATCGACTGAATCTGCAAAATGGTTGCCGGAAAAACGAATACTTGAGCTTATCCTTGACAAATTACAAAGGTTTAATTTTGTCATATATACATTTCAAATACCTTGCTATAAATTTTCTTCGTTATGTTGAATCGTTGATACATGTGTTTGAAAATTGCAGGAAAGATACCTATGAGATATTTGCTGAACCTGTTGACCCAAATGAGGTGCATATCTTGTTTTTACATTGTCATGTCATAAGGTGAACGTTTCCTTCTCTTTTCAGTTATGGTTTGTATTGTTTTCTACTTTTTTACAAGGTTGAGGGTTACTATGAAATCATCGAAGAGCCTATGGATTTCGGGACCATGAGGGCTAAACTTCATGAAGGAATGTATAAGAATCTTGAACAATTTGAGGTAACCTTTCTCAAAAACTATTTCTGCTTTAAATGTAGTTTACTTTTTCACCATAAGGCAGAAAAAGTTCAAATAAGAAGCTAATTTAGACAAGTTCATTACAATTTCGGGGACAACTTACCCTAAATTGGTTCAGCAATTATCAAAAGCTATACATTTGGCTATTTAGACTGTTTGGTATTTGAATATTATCTAATGTGACATCTGATTTATCATCTAACTGATAATTAATGAACTGTTTGCAGCTTGATGCATTCTTAATAACAGAAAATGCAATGCATTTTAATTCTACAGCTACCATTTATTTTAGACAGGTATGCTAATTGGACCTCTTGAAAACTTTTGGAAAGTTTACTCTGAATTCTCCAACTAGAAAATCTTACTATAGTCCACCAACAGAATAAAACCACTTGGTTTTTACAGGCTCGTGCCATTCACGAACTAGCGAAGAAGGTATTTCATGTTTTGAAAACCTCTCCCGACAACTTTGAACTAGAATTCTCAGAAACAAGACAAAGAAGTGGCAGGAAAGCTCAAGGTGAAGCTGGCAGGTCAGCTTCTAGCTCATATCTTAAAGTTGTTAAAAAAATACGAAATCCCTTGCCATGAAACTTGGGGAAACGTTGAAATCTATGCCGTGCTCACTTAGGAGTTCATGAAATTTCAGGAGAAGTCAAGTAAAGATTGGGTGTTACAGTTATATTGATGCAAGAGAGCACAGAATTCTTTCTGGTAAGATGCAAACTAGATGTAATGCTTTAATGCTAACTTTGTAATTACAAAGTCTTCAAAGTTAAAACTTGAGAACCTTAAATCTTGTGTTTGTTAATAACAGGTACTCACGATGGTAGAAGATCTAGATCGTTCGAAGGAGATCCTCGCAGCACATATAGACCTTGGACATCCTTCCTGGATGAGGATGAGTCGACAAGTCTGACAGTAATTAGTAAATTAAAACAACTTGAGCATGTAAGTATTCTTTTCTTGTGTTTGTGTTATGCACAAGTGTTATAGACAGCACATATTTCTTGCAAGGCTAAGAAAACTGAATCGGATTTTCATTTGTGTTTTCCGATGATTGATGTCATGAAATCCGCCATGAGAGCAAGTCATTTTTTGGTGTAGGTGACTCAGCAGGACATTGGTTACACTGAAAGCTTGATGTTATTTGTTAAAGATTTAGGACCAACAGCTCAGAAGATTGCTAGAAAGAAGTTACTTGGATGTTCCGAAATGCATAAAAGTCAAGCTCCTTTGGCATCCACCTCTTCCCAATTGGCACCTAGTTCTCTGAGCAATGTGTTTACTTCACCACCAAATCATAATTTCCAGGACAAACTTAATGAGCATCCTTCAACTACGAAAATCACCGGAAAAAAGGGATCTTTAGGTGATGAAATGGGCATCCAAAGTCCTACAGTTGGAGGGAAAGTCCAATGCAATGAAATTCATCCGAACTCTTCTTCCTTGAAATCTCATCATGCTGGACTTGCAGACAACAGTTGCTCAGTTTCCGGCTTCAAAAACACAGGCAACAACTCGACACCAACGATCCTGAACCAATGGAAGTCGGTTAATCAAGCACAACCCTTGAAGCAGCTTTCAGATTATAGTTCTCAGTCAAATTTCTTGGACCCAAGGTTGAGGAACATGGGATTTGCTAGTTTTAGCAAAACTAAGAACAAACTGAGTTCATTGCATTTGAGAGGAGATGATGATCAGACAAAGTCTGAGGCAACCCAAGCGTCGAAACCCGACCAAGGCAGGCCAATGCTGGCTCAACAGTTCACATTTGATCTGCCATATTTGAGAGCCCAACTTGGTAGGATAAATTCTTCAGGACAAGATAGATTAAGCTTGCAGAAAGGTTCAGGTGCAGAGCTGATGGTCTTCCCAGCCGAGATACAACTATCAGAGAGAGATGAGAAATCAGCAGCTTTATGGTGATAATCAAAACCAATCATCAATGGGTACTCAGCAGTCAGTATACTGATTTAGCTCTTCAGCTGTAACTTGTAAGAAAGCTACTTAAATTCTAAAAGTGAAAAGGTCCCCTTTCTGGCACTATTATTAATAAAAAGTCCTAAAGTTACGATTTAATAACATGACGGGTATACAGACATGAGCTTTGCCAAGTTGGCTAAAACTGTGTGCTTTTTCTCTACACCAAGTTTGAATTTCCCTCCTCATCCGTTTCAACTTTTGTTTTTAAATAATTCCAAGTGTTTGCGGAAAAGAACTTGGAAGTGCTTCTACTTCTCCAGAACGAAACTAAGCTCTAGGATAAGTAGGTTTTTTTTAAATATTATATTTTGGTTTAGGGTTTATGGTTCCGGGTTTAATTACATGAGCCGTTTTACAGAGAGTGATAGGATAAGTAAGATTAGATGCTTATAAAAAGAATTATGCATATAGGTAGAGATTTTCTGTGTTATCGGTCCGATATTTTTTTCGGTTCAATTTTAATACGAATCGGGTCGGTTTCGGATTTCGGGTTTTCGGTTTCTTTCCACCCCTAGCCCTAGCAATTACCGAGCACATCATACATACAGAGAAAGTGGGGTGGCATACAAATGGGGTTACTTGTTGATGAAGCAATTAATTAGAATATCCAATATAATCCATAGATTATATTATACCCAACAAGATCCTTTTGGTGAGGATCTTGAGGATCCGTGAATCGTGTCCGTACATCTTACATCGTGTGGTCAGGTTTTATCAGGTACTGTTTGTATTTAATTTTAAATAAAAATATTTAAAATAATTTCTGACCGCACGATGTACGATGAACAAACATGATTCATAAATCTCCGGAAAAGATCCCGCGAGGATCCGGATTCGTTACAAGCATGGGTGTCACGTCGAACAGCTGGCAAGGGTCCACTTCCAAACGTTCAAACTTCCTCTCCAACATATTCCTGAGTTGTCCCACGACAACACGAGATCAAATCTTCTGCACCCAAAATGGGTGTGGCCTCTCTGTGGCCCCAATAAGTGTCTAACACGTATTCAATATCTTAACTTTTCTTGATTTTGTTGTCATGAATTTAATAGGTGTCAAATATTTATTGGGGCCACAGAGAGACCACACTCATTTTGGGTGCAGAAGATTTGATCCCCGACAACACATTACAACATTTTACATGTTTATGCGACTCTCCCCCTCTAAACTATTAGGTTGCATCTTCTTTCCTTCTTTTTTTTCCCTTTTTTTACTCGAAATTAGGTCGATTTAGTGGGAACACAATTATTAATCTATATCAGAAAGGTAAACCTCTTAATCTTCGCTAATACTGAGTATTTTCCTATTGGAGTTCATTTTGATTTTTGAGGGCTCATAAAATGACTGAAAGCGTTTTTAGATAAATATTTTATTGGTTTCAAACGCAATTGAAGTGTTTCTTACAAGAAGTACCAGTTATATGTTTTTTACTGGAATCACTTCAACTGTTTTTTCAATATTCACTTGTATTTTTACCAGGGATTTATTCTAAAAATATTTTAACCAAAAATGATTTCAACAATTTTAAATACACTCACATACGAGCCCTAACAGTTTATATGCATACGTGTACGTGGCATTGATACTAGCCCATTAGGATATTTTTAGTTATACATCCATTACAAGTAATCATGCGCGTATTTCAATCCATGACTTCCTTTACATTAGCATTTTGATTAATCAGGGACGGTCGATCTCATATGTAATTCTGACTTTCTTGAATCATTAATTTTTCTCGTTTCAAATAAGTAAACATGTTATAAACGTGAATTTGGATTGTCGCATTTCCAAGTGTGTGACTTTTATATTAGTTAAAAATGGCTGAGTTCTAATTTTTTTTCTGTTTCTGTTTTGTGGGTGTGTTTTGCGGTATAACATTCGTTCATTTCGTATTTCGGTTTTTTATTTGCTCTGAGAAGAAAAGGCGGAAGAGTTGGTTACTTACGCCACCCAAAAATAACCAACCGCCTTCTTCCTCCTCCTCCTCCGTCGTTGTCATCGCGACGGTGACGATCGTTGAAAGGGAATAATATCCAGTCAACCCGTTAACAACTAATACGTAAAGCTCCCGCAGCGGAAATGGCGTACAGGAGAAGGCAGGGGATAACAAGGTCGTCAACCTTCAAAGAAGAGATCATTCATCGCCCCCCAGACGACAATTCTGCACCGAATTCATCTTCCCCTCTGCAGTCTTCGTCTTCCTTCTCCGGTTCTTCATCTTCGTCTCTCGCCGCGCAGGCCATTCGTGCTTCTGCGCTTTCCGTCGAACGCAACAACCGATCCAAGGTTTCCTTTTGTTCTAACTGCTGTGGATCTTTCAGTCATTCTTCTGGAATTTTTAAATTCCGTAATAATTCTATGTTTTCTGATCTGATCTGCTTATCTGGGTGGGTTTTATTTGTATTGAATTGTGATTGCGTACGTGAGTTTGGCCAGTTGGTTAGGATAGTATGCAGCCTCCGAGTTCGAATCTTTTGATGCAGATCAAAGTTGTCTAGAATATCGTCTTATTGACAAAAGTGAGGAGATTGTGATCATAGCTATATAAATAATGCAGGACTTCTCTGCCTACGACGATGCATCTGCAAAATCCGGGTTTTGGGGTGTTCTGGCTCGGAAAGCTAAGGCCATTCTTGAAGAGGATGGTGAATTTCCACAAGATGATATTGCTGGAGGGCTCAGATCACAGCCCTCCGTTGCCTCCGGTGGCGCTCAGGTGAATCTCCAACTTGATCTTTGTATGAAATTATGAAATGGGCTTCCTTCAAGTTTCCTACTTTCTCTACAAATACACACATCTCAAACACCGTTAGTTTAGCCCGTTTGATAACCATTTCGTTTTAGCTTTTGTTATTTTGATTGCTGAGTTTTGTTGTATCTTTTCCTTTTGGAGACAGTTCCAACGACAACCATATTATCAGTCATATGACAACTCTAGAAGAACGGAAAATCCTACAATCCGAAAGGGCTTGGATAGAATCACAACTTCCCTTAATCAGCTCGGGGACACGTTTGAGAAGGCTTTCGAGGTAATTAAAATTCCTTGCTTGCTAATTGTAGATAATGGATGTACGTCGAGTTTAGTACTTTGGGAAACAAGTATGTTCATAATGTGCCTTGTGTTTTTGTGTTTGGTTTTCAGGAAGGTCGAACGATAGTGGAGAATAAGACCGCCGACATCCAAAAGCAAATTAAACGAAGGGGAGACAATCCAGATGCACAAAATCAAGCTTCTTATTATGGGAACCAGAACAGTTCACCGCTGCAGCCTAAGAACCACGATACTCAACTCAAGGCATCACGCGACGTAAGGTGGCAATTATGTAATTGCGTGTGACTGGTTTGTGTAATCACAAGACGAAATGATCTGACTTGAGCTGAATTATATGTTGATAATGTGTTTTGGATGTGATTTTCGCTTTTCGTTTGCGATTCATTTAGACTTACCTTGAGCCGGATGAATGCATAAATGGTGTTTGTTTTTTGTCACAGGTTGCAATGGCAACAGCTGCCAAAGCAAAATTACTTCTTCGGGAGCTGAAAACCGTTAAGGCAGATCTGGCTTTTGCGAAGGAACGATGTTCTCAACTAGAAGAAGAAAATAAACGCCTTCGCGAGAATCGTGACAAGGGGAACCACAGAGCTGATGATGACTTGGTATGTTTCTGTTTTTCCTTTCCGTTGTCGTTGTACTTACCGACGATCCACAAGTAGAATAGTACAACTAACTGCAATTTGGCTAGGACATTGTGCCCCCATCCGCATCCAAGTTTGAATTCTCCTTCACTTAGTATAGTTTATATTAGAATATCGCTCGAATAGTGCGACTAAATGCAATTTAGAAATGTTTCTGACATATATATATATACATGTGATCATATCAGATCCGCCTTCAACTGGAGACACTTCTGGCGGAGAAGGCTCGATTAGCGAACGAGAATTCAGTTTATGCACGCGAGAATCGGTTCCTGAGGGAAATTGTTGAATACCACCAGCTGACAATGCAGGATGTTGTGTATTTAGAAGATGATGAAGAAGTCACAGAAGTTAACCCCTTAACCAGCCCCACCGGCGCCTCCAGGATGCTCTCCATTTCCCCGCCCTCATCAGCACCCCCATCCCCGCCTCCAGAGGACTCTTCATCAGCAACCTCACCAGCTACTAAAGAAATATCACCTGCCCTTACCAAGCCACAAGAAAATAAAGACGTTTTTGCGAATCAGGCCATGCCAGGCAACGATACCTTAGCTCACAAGAAAGAAGATGGTAAAACACCTTCTTCAACAGAAGCTACTACAAAAACACCTCCTACAGCAGAAAGTATAACTAAATCACCGACAACAGCAGAAGCCGCTACTAAAACACTCTCTGTAGCAGCAGAAGATACTAAAAGACCTCCTCCTACTTCTGCTTAAGCATTCGTTGTTCGTTTTCGCCAAAGATTAAAGATGTGTAGCATTTGTTAATTTTTTTTTTCTCTTCCTTTTCCTCTTGGAGAGGGGAAGAGGAAGGAAGAAGGTGGAAGGGGGCATTCTTCTTCTGCTGCAACTTTGTCAATCTGTGGATGTAATATTTTGTTTGAGGTTTGGGTTTATTTCTAGTACCCTTTTGACCTCTTAGCACAAGATAAAACCATGTCTTCCTTTTACAACCAGTGTGCACGATATTTGTTCTTGAGTTTTCACAATTCTTATTTGGTCAATTTGCATTTCTTGTTCTAAATAATATTGTTAGTTTTATGGGTTTGTTGCTCAAATTGTGTAGAGCTTCCACCACTGCACCTGAGGTTTTGTTGTCAAATTTTTTCTTCTTAATATCGCTTGCTCAAACAAAATAATTATTAAACGAGATTTTAATTATATCAAATTTGTGCAATTTGTCTAACTTCTCATGTGTTTTTTTTTTTTTTTGGCATATCTAACTTCTCATGTGTTGGAAATCCGATCATTTGCCCCGGACAAGGTTGGAAAGAGGATGGGGAAATCCTTCACGACATGAAACACCACAATGAAATGAATGGTAAGATTTAATAAAATAAAAAGAATCATGAGTAAGAGTGTCCGACCACGTTATTTGTAAAACATTTTTATATAATAGTAATCTTTTAAATTTTATTATCGCCCAATATTATACTAGTCTCATCGGTATCAGACAATTTTATCGAAATTTCTCTTTAAAATGAGAGGATTTATAATTACTCTTGTTCCTTTTAGTATAACATTGCGATTTTTCCTTTAAAAATTAATAAAACGCCTAGAAACAAATACAGTGAAACCAGTGTTTCACATAATAGATTTGTAAATTTATAGATATATCGACATTGGTTACTTTCGATGGATTATGAAAATTTCTCAAAAAAATTCAAAATTTTGAAATCTACGAGTTCCGGCAAAATTTCTGTAGTGAATCGGTAAATATTATTGGTATTCATTGATTTTCTTATATATCTCCAAAGTAGGGTAAAGTTTGCATTTCACCCCTCTTTCCGTATGGATTCTTAATTTTTCCGATATTTCAACAAAAATATCGACAATTCCGTAATATTTTAAACACTGAGTGAAACAAACTTCGGATCTAATTATTTTTCCTCTCAAAATTAAATTTCATCACATTCATGCTTGCATTTAGAAAAATGAAGGGAGAGGAAATTTCTTCCAATGAAATCAAAGTTTTTTTCATTTTTCTGTTTTTGCAAATTGCAAGATAAACAATTTCAGAAGCAATCAAAGGGCCTCACATTCCTAATCTGCCAATCTATTTTCCCCCTTCTCTACATCAAACGATCTGACGATTCAGTATAAGGTAAGAAACCAAAGAAAAGAACACCGGAAGAAGAAACACCACCCTCTTCGGCAGAATCTCGGAGCTCTCCGACCCTTCATCGGCAATCGTCTCCAGTTTCGGAAAATTCGAACATTTTTCGTGGGATATCACCTGGGGTGGTGCAACTCCCACCCAGCCGTGCACGTACCTCCCTCCCCTTGCCATCACCATATCCGGATCAAAACACCGTCGAAACTTCTCAAATCAAGCGAAAGAATGCAATCGAGAGAGATTCCGGTCGAAGATGTTACATTCAGATCGATTAAGGTTGGAGAGGGGCGAAGGCGAACCAACCTATATATACATTTAGAAGAGGGAAGGTTCTAAAGAAAGAGGAGCAAAAGTAGGTGGTGGGAAGTTAGCTTTGCCTCATAATTGACGGGCGACATGAGGCAAACATAACAATAAAATGGCAAAATAAACAGATATATATAGTAATGGTGTGTAATCAAAACAACTTCTGTTGCTTAAATTGGCGCATTACATACATTTGACATTTTCTCGATACGACGTATGAACAGTACCAAGTTCAGTTATACCCGACCGTTGTAATTTTTTTTGCGAGGGCAAGACGTGAACAAGGCAGACCAAAAATTACAATCGAATACACCAGTGTATAGTTATGAGGATATGGATTTGGGAGATGGCTGCTTCCAATATGAGCTGGAGCTCCAAAACAGAAAAACTCTTCGGGTTTCTTTTTTTTTTTTTTTACAGTGGATGGTTGCTTCAGAACAGCTGGAAAAACAAACTCGTTGATCCATCGCCGAATGATCTGATATCTGCGGGTTTAACCAAAGCTCTGCATAACGGGCACGTCCGCTCCCTCTCAAACCTGGAAAGAAAAATAAGTAGTGTGTCAGCAGCCAGAACGGGTACCGTGAGCAAAGCAGTTAATACATGTTCATTCATTCTTTCGGAGAATTACATGGATATGATCCCATTCCATGGAAATGGAAACGAATTTTAACAAGAAATCAATCTAATTTGTTTCTCAAAGATGATAAATTGGTGGCACAGGAGAAGTAAACAAACCACTCTGATACGCAGTCCTCACAAAAGATGTGTTTACATCGCAGTAGGATAGGAGCATGCATCTTCTCCTGGCAAATAGCACATAAATCACCAGCTGCATTGACCTGCATCAAACAACCGACAACTGAGAATGCATGAACCACAAGCTCTTCCATGAAAGTATCATAATCACCGACATGAAACACATAAAACCTTAAAATCCCAAGGAAAAAAAGTTATGTCAGATTTTGTTCTTAAGACCAATCCAACTAATTCTTAGCTGACAAATAGTAAAAGAAATTAAATTCAGTGCATGATTAGTTCGAATGCCATCATTGGCATTGGGATTGAACCCAAGACAAATAAAGGATGAAGCCAACTTTTAGTTCCAAAATACAGGAATACTCAAGCTCAACTTCAAGTATTCCATTCAGAGGTTTAAACACGTTTAGATTGTGTTCATAATCTAACAACTGACGACAACAATAAAAAGGAAACCCTCAATACTCAAATTGTAACAAATAGAGCTTGCAAAGGATTGAGCTCATCAATCAGATGTTGCTTATATTCTGGATGTGCTACACAAAGCTCCACACTAAGCATCCAACGATTGAGTACATTAGCACATTAGTTTTGTACATATTTGGGAAGAAACTATTATCCTACTGGAAAAGTACCGCTAACTTGCATGTAGTTTGGAACTATACAGTCCATTCAACTGCATAGCAAATTCTAGTGGCAGAACAAGAAATCCGGTTTACCTGTTCTGATGTTGCATATGCCCCATAGTGCACCTCCTTACGTGACAATGCCTTCAATGCAGCAAAGAAGGATTGTACCTAACCATAGCAAACGAGGGGAGAGGCACAAACAGTAATAACAAGTGAGAAACAACTCATTCTCAAAGACGTTCTTAATGAAGAAGGCAGAAAACTTGACAGATATCAAACGCATAAACTATATCAACATAAACTATTACCTTCTCAACAACAGATGTGAGCTTGAAAGTCAAATATAACCCTGTCATTAGTGACGAAAAGAGACTCCCATATTCTTTGTTCAAGAAGAACCGATACCACACTGGTGTTGGCAACAAGGCACGGTACAAGAGCAGTAGATACTCAACCAGAGTAAGCATTTGACCCTATAAAAGAGGCACTTCTTCAGTCAAGAGAATTTTGGAGAAAACAAAAAGGGATAAAACTGTCAATTATATGAACATATCCCCTCATTTTTGTTCTAAAAATCAAATAAAGATGAGAGGTGATTAAATAAGCTCTCTTGAGCCAGCTCCTGGCTTATTCTTTTCCAACAAAATAATTTGCCCAAATCTAGTTTTGCTTAACTACTTATTACCTCACCTGCTTACGATAGTTTCGGCCTCTACTGTTTTTGCAGTACATTAATAGAAAACACTTCAGCACCATTGCTGCCTGCCGGACCAAAGTGTCTGAAAATAACCAATGTGATGTAAGCATCGCAAGGAATTAACATAAGTTTCCCATAAAAAATTTACACAGAAATAGTAAAGAAGAAGCATCTGATAACAATAACAGTTTTCTATCTGAACCCTTGATGAAGAAACACGTGTGGAGCATTTTTTTTCTATTTTGTCTAACATGCACTGAGCGTTCAAATATGACATAAGGCAAACAAAATTCAAGGTAAAAGTAAATGGGCGTGTTCCGCCTTTCATAGTGAATAAAAAGTATCTGCAACAACAGAAAGCTAAAAAAATATTTGTAAGTGCACACCAAAAAAGTTTCACACACTACATAAAAACAATTACTTCTGAATAGTGAATCATCCTTTGTCAAAGAGATTTGAATATTTATATGAAACAAAAACTAAATGTTAACTCATCATTGCTATCATGAAAGCGCTGCCGCAGAATGCAAGTTTTGTAAAAGAGAACAGCCACGATAACAAGTTGGGAGGAAAGAAGTTCTTACCATTCACCATGATGATGAAAACAGCATGCCAGAAGGGTGGTATAACTTTAGGAGGAAGCATAATTAATGGATACAAAATATCGTCATTCTGGTACCACCAGTAAACACCAACCACATGCAACACGAATGCAAGAGAAATGCCTATTAGAACTGCGATTTTCCTCTCTCCCTGCAGCCACCAACAGCATCTATTCTTAGCAAACAAAAAATGACAATACAAAACACAAAAGCCTCTACTGAAAGTTGGAAAACAAATAAATTTATATTACTAATACCTTCAAAGCTGTCTGTTTCTTTAATATATCATTTGACTTGAACATAACGGCAGCAATCCAAATTGTAACAAAGAAACCTGTGATGATTGCAAAATGAAATGTAGTCACTAATTTGGAAGGAAGGGAGAAATGGCCTAAAAAGGTGAGCTTGAATATGCCATATGTCGTTGCAACTAATAACCATTAGTGTACAAATGCAGGCATGCACAATTAATTCATAAGAACGAAATCAGCTCCTTTTAGGTGCTCAGATATACACCAATCCTGAAAAGGCTATCACTTATGAATCCGAATGCAAACTAGGACAGCATGAAATAGAAAATTCCCAAGAGTGTCACTGTCATCAACCCCATTATCACTATGAGTAAACATTTATCCTTTGCAGTAGAAAAGCATAATCGACACTTGCAGAATACACAGGACACTGACCTTGCAAATGCTGGCGGATGAAGACCACCAATAGAAGCAAGGAAAAGGGCAGGACTTGTTCAATCCCCCTAGCAGCCTGCTGAATATCATATCTCTGGTAAGAAGAATCCCTGCCATTTGCCCCAGCTCCATCACCTCCTTCTCCAGCAGCACTTCCATTTAACGATTGGGGAATTCCCTCTCCCGAACTACGATCTGTTCTGCCATCTGTCTGACGCACCTCCTCCGTTCCCAATGCTACAGAGGCCACCCCAGCCATTGGTGGTACAGAAACATCATTTGGCGGTGCAGTAACTTCCCTCAACTGTCCAGCTACCATCCCAGGTCCTTCCCTATCATGCTCCTGTTCCCCTGCACCAATTATCCTGATGGAAACCTCCCCATCATTGCTTGTCGTTGTCGGTGACTGGTCTAGCTGACTATGATGGTGATCCCTAAACGCAGCAGCGCTACGCCCGTTAATCAAAGACTCGCCTTCTTGGTGATTAGTGCGGCCGCGGAGAATACCCGAGTACTCCAACAAGGTAGAAATTGGCGCCTGAATAATATTGGAAGCCGATAACACCCCATACCGCCTATTACTACTGCTTCCCGGAGAAGCTCTAAACGAGTCCAGATTGCCACCCGACCCTTCCATTTGCCTAATTGCCCGAACCCTAACCACCGCCATCACACGATAATAAATATTAAACAAAGCAACAAAACCACAATTCATATAAAGATTAAAAAATACAACACGAATCATTTCTTCCGTGTAAAACAAGAAATCCCAAAAGAAAACAAGACGTGTTTTGCTTATAAGCATTAACTCCAGAGAAAACTTGACGAACGCGAAACGAAGAAATTGGATAGAAAGAGAGCTAACCTGCGAAAGCGAACCGGCGAAGGAGTTGTCAGGGGAGAGATAGCATCGAACAAGCCCAAACCCTAAATCGAAACGACGGCGGAGGGAATTTCATGGGCGGCGGTGCCAAAGGCGGAATTTTGGGGATGGGGCGGAGACGGTTGATGAGTAGAGGGAATCGAGGAAATGGGTAGAGAGGGGGGTTAGGGTTTGGAGCAGATGAATGTAGATTAGGTTTGGGTGTGTGTGTGTGTGTGTGTGTGGTGGAATTTGGAAATGGAGAATTTTGGTGGATTTGTTTGTGTGTTTTGTGTTCTCTTTTCTCGCCCGACGAGGAAGAGCGCGAGAAGAGAGAAGTGGCCAATCACCCCCAACAACTATCAATGCACCCTCTCTAAACAATGAATTCAACTCTCCCTCTCTCCCTCTCTCCCTCTCTCTTTCTCTCTCTTGTTTTTTTTTTTTAAATGCGGTCATTCATTTGCTTGTTGCACCGGACTATCTCGGACTGGACTAACTTTAAGGACTAATCTGGACTGACTTAGACTAGATTAAACTTGACTGATTTAGTGAAGCATTTGGTGCAATGTCGGACTAAGGAATAAGATTCTAATATTATATTATTTAATCTATATCTATAATATTTTATTATTTACTTAATATATATTTATTAATATTCTATTATGAATTTATCTTTTTCTTATTTTCTAGAATCATTTTTTCCAGCTAACCTCTCTTTTTTTTTCCCTGCCATCTCTCTCCCCTCTCCTCTGTGTATCCAAGTTTCTTCGCTCCTTTTCTCCCTCTGTTGCACAGACTATTCAAATTAAAATCACAAAAAATGGAGACTTGCCTTCCCCCAAAAAACCCCAACCCCTCCCTCTCAAGCTTACCATCGCCAATTCAATGGCAGCCATGGTGAGTTTTCCTATTCAGCTCATTCTCTCTCTTCCCTTAGTTTTTCCGTTCAAATCCCTCTCTTTCTTCCCTTTGCCTCTTTTCCCATCCAACTTCACTTGTTCTTCCATGGGTGGGGATTGAAGTTGCATACGGCACGGGTGGGTAGGGCTGGGTATGGGCATGGGCAGGGATTGGAGTTGCAGACGGCAAAGGGTGGGTGGAGGAAGATGAGATGGATGAACCCAGCCATCGAAAATCGAGGTCGATGTCGTCGAAAATTGAAGACAGAGATGGATGAACCAGCCATGGAAATCAAGGTCGAGGTCTATGCCGTCTAAAATTGGAGACTGAGATGGATGAACCCAGCCGTAAAAAAATTTCTATCTTCCAAGTTCCAGCTTTCATTGAAGCCCATGCCGTAGAAAATCGAGGTCGATGAACCCAGGGCAGTGAAGCAGACAAAGGCTATAAAGGATGCAGCTAGAGTGGACGAAGGCGAGAGAGGATGATGGAAGGTCTTAGCTAAACCCGTGGGTGTTGGGGTATCTCGCTCAGACCGGCTAGTGAAGGCGTTTATGAAAGCGAGTCCCACCTAGTGCCATTAGGGTGCGTTTGTTGCATCGGACTGTCTCGGACTAGACTAGCTGCAGGGACTAAGCTAGACTGGTTTAGACTAGACTAAGCTGGACTAGCTTAGTGAAACGTTTGGTGCAATGCCGGACTAAAAATAAGGATAATGAAATAGCTATCAATGTTCGAAAGAAATAGGGGCTTTTGAGCTCTCAACTATGTGAAAGAAACTCAACTAATTTTCAGACATTGTAACCACAGTTGGAATCAAACATACATCCATAACCCACAATCTATGGCAAATAAAATTACGATTCTTTGTCAGTTTTCTCGGCAACCAAACAGCTTGTAAAATATCCATTGAAGAACAGCACAATCAACATTTCCAAATCTTTATCTTCAATGTAAGAACAACATAAATTCGAAGAATAAATGTAAAACAAAAAATGACCAAAACAAAAGAACCGATCTATATCATCAATTATTCAAATCTAGAAAACCCAGTTGAACCCAATTAAAAATAAACCCAAACAATCCAATTTTCCAGCAGATCTTTTAAACTAGACAAATTGTTAAAATCGCAGATGACAAGTTCACTGCTTGGATCCCAAAGATCAAAACAGAGAGTAGTGCTTGGAAAAACCCAAATTGATCCAATTTCTCCAGCAGATCTTTGCAATCTGTTTTTTCCTTCAAACCTCTGTCTTCGAACCCAGCCTTCGAACCTCAGTTTTCAAACCTATCCTTCAGTCGTCAACCCCAACCCTCAACCGATCGTAATATCAAGTAAACTTTCTCTTTTCTAATTGATCCACCGGATCGAGCCTGACCCATCGGTGGTGATAAATAAATTTTGGGATTCAGGTGGTGGGTTAAGCTGGCGGTGCACAGAGATATAGCAAGGAAAGATCCATGCGGGGAGAGAGTGAGAGGATTTGACGACGAGGTCATCCAGTAGGAAGAAAACGCGACGCGAGTAGACAAAGTAGACGAAGCAAAAGAGTGGTCTTAGCAGTCCGCTTCATTTTTGGGGGGATTATCTAACACCCTCTAGCGAGGTCGATAGTCGGGACGAGTCCCACCTAGTCCCACTAAACCTAATCCTTGTCCAGACCAAACAAGGGACTACAGTCTAGTCTAGTCCAATCCCCCCTAATCCGGTCAAACAAACACACCCTTAATGTTAGTCTCGCAAGCCACCAAACATAAGACTACAATTCAATCCAATCCAGTGAAGGCTAAGAAGGGTAAACAAACACTCCCTTATTGACCAATGTCAACCAACTGCTAATCCCCCACGCCAAAAACGATCAAGGATCCTCTAATCACATCCATTTATCGTACATCATACAATCAGTTTTCGTCAAGTACTGTTTATATTTAATTTTAAATAAAAAAATTTACAGTGATTTATGGTCGCACGATATACGATGAATGGATGTGATTGGAGGATCCCGAGATCTCCACAAAGAGGATCCGAAGAGGATCCTCATGGGCCAAAAACGAAAGAGTCAATTCACTTTTTCGGAGGCCAAGAATACTCATAGAGGCATTTTAGTTGGTTACCATCGTGCGATTCATTAGTGTCGGAAATCAAATCCAGAACGTACTGTGTGAAATACGGGCCTGCAATTCGTCTCAACCATTGAGTCATTCCCTCTAGTAACATTATAAAATAAAATGTTTCAAATTCGACTCACGTAAATAAAAAGTTCACTTTGTAATTATTATAGATGATTGATTGTGAGCCTAAATCCTCATAGTAAAATATTGTTTAAAAAACAGTAGAATATCATTGCGTAAGAAAATTCACCATTAAAGATCAATTTTGCTAAAACAAATTAAATTGCATATCTTTCATTTATCAAATAAATTTCGAGCAAAAGAATATTTATTAATAAAAGGAAAGTTCACCGTAAGAATAAGATTTTTAATTGTTATCAAGATTGTCGATTTGTTCGATACGTGTGGAGTAATAGATGATCTCCACTTATATTCAATTACGACGTGTGAATCAATGATTTGTTAGCAGATAAATGCACCTAATTATTCACAAAAAAGAGTAATTCATATGAGGTTATAAAATATTTTCAATTATAACAAGTGGTGGTGATGTTAGTTGAAGAGAAAAAATATTTTTTAACTTTAGTTGAGTAGGTAAATTATATCCATTAATTATTTTCCAAAATAATCGCCTAAAAAGAAATATCCTGCCATTCTCTCTCCTTCCGTGAGAGGGCTTCTCTCCCTCCGTGAGATTTCTTCCCTTGTGGTGAGGGTTTCAATTTTGATTCTGATATTTGGCACCAACTCTAGCTCCTGCTGGGGTCGGTTGTCGCTTTTCCCTTTCTGTTGTTCTCTCCCATTTTTCCCTTCTCTGTTGCTTTTTCCCCCTCCTCCTCATCTTGATTTGCCCTCCTATTCTTACCTTGCTAACATCCATTTTCCTCCTTCATCTAAGTTTCGGTCTTTAGCCTTACTTTTCGAGATGGTGCTTCGGGTTTCGATTTTTCGACCGACTCGGGTGTTCCCAACACCACCACCTTCTCTCTGTTGTCTGCCCTGTGTGGCAGTGTAGCTCATGGTGTTCCATGGGCTTCTTTCTCTCGATAGCCAACTGATTTCTTTCAGTTTTTGGTTATCCTTACTAAATGGATGTGCTCGGGGAGCAGATCGGTGTTGGTTGATGGGTTTGGCGAGGAGATGTTTGGTGGTGAGCATGGATTTTTGCAGGTCGAGATGCACTGTTTTGGTGGAGGCGGTAGCAGCGGACTTGTCGGTTTTATTTTTTCTGTTTTTCGGCCTTAGCTGTTTAGTTGGGCTCTTGTTCGTTTGGTGTTTGGCCCGTCCTTTTATTTGTTTATGTTTTCTTGTTTTTGGGCCTTTCGTTTGTAAATATGTTTCGTTGTAGTTAATAAAGTTTCCTTGTCCAAGAAAAAAAAATTATATCCATTAACAAGTGGAGTAATATTACAATAGAAGGTTTCAAGTTCAACTCACATGAATGACGAGTTTGATATCTAATCATTATAAATAACTCACTGCGGGCCCAAATTCCTCATGCAAAGGAAAATGTCCTTCCAAAAAAAAAAACACCGTTTTTAAACAACAAAAAATCAAAATTAAAGACCATATTTGCTAAAAAATCAATTAAACTGCATATCGTTGGTTATTTATATATATCAAATAAATTGAAGGTTCATCATAAAAATCTTAATTGTTACCAAACTTGTCCATTTGTTTTGGTACATGTGCATCACGAGATGATTTCTGTTGATAAATTTTTTAGAGATAAAATTTAATTCAAAATATGAACAGTTCTAATTATGACATGTCCATCATTGATTTGTTAATCACATGAGTTGATCATGCGGAAGCGGAAGATGTTCTTCATCTTCATGTCTTTTATTTATATGGTCTGAATTTTGTGCGCGTTTTGTGGCTGATGATTCAATCCGCCTGCTGTCATGGGTGGCTTCCAAGACCCATCAACAGTAACCTTCAGAAACAAGCTAAGCCAGAAGGAGGCTCCCATGTCTCCAATGGAGTTGTTAGGGTAGACAATATTGTTGCGCAGTGCGAAACAACGTTCCTTCTGTATCTCCCAACATGTCACACCAATCAAAACAAGAAACTTATCCCTTCCAGTACCTTTCACAGAACTAACCATTCCCTGCAGCTGCAGGAACCATGAACCATGAATCGAAAGTGGAGATGCTCTGTGGATTTTGACGGCAGTATAGAGGAGATCCAAACCACAGTGGCAGTGGGGCAGTCCACGAGAAATTTTTCATTGTGCACGGCAGACGAGGTTAGTCTTAGTTGGCAGCGCCATTGACAATGCACGCCATAGAAAATAAATCACCTTGGGCACTGCCTACATCTTCGATAAAGCTTTCCAAATCGATGCATTAGGGTACGCGACGTATAAGCACTGTATGAGCAGTTGAGATTGTTGTTGCGTGGAACCAATGGTAGCCACTCCGAACCGTGTACATCCCTTTAGTTCTCTAAGCCCTTGAACAGTAAGTTGTGGGACTCATTAAAATAATATACAGTTGTTATGGGCCTAATGATATATGAGAGAACACTAGACTACTTGAGAATGAGAAAGATCAAGACATTGGGCCTACAAGTCAACCCAAATAACTCAGTAGATAGAGCACTACCTCAGTAACGAAGACGACTGTTGTCGAACGACCGCTCTGAGCTTTAGATTGTTTGCCGGCGAGAAGGAGTGCATAACTTAAAGTACTGTCTGACCACTCAAGACAGTTGGTAAGCCAAACAAATTTCCCGCTCTAACAAAGCTCCAAGGGCAGGTTTGCCCAGACATTAACTCAGGGCCACGCGTTGGCCATCGATGAGAACAAAAGTCTCTGAAGGGACATAAATGATGTCAAAGCCTAACGCTTGACTAAAGTACTTTTTAACCACTCTTAGATGAGCGCTGCTTGTCGACCTAGAAAATCATGCAAATACCCCTGTGTAAACGCCACTTCTTCTCCATGTACCAAATGGGCAATGGAGATGTAGCTTACATGTCATCCTTACGTGTCCGGCTAGTTAATGATGGGGCGGTGGTAAAATTAAGAGCCCAAGACTTTTAGAGCTCACTCAAGACTATATATTGGGGCCGAGTGCCCCTTGTAAGTGGTTAGACCTTTTTTTTAGAAAAATTAACGAAAAGTCAAAAAAAAAATTTTACTTTTAATGAAAAATGACAAATAAAGGTGTAGTGAATAGTACCAGGAAAAGGTAAAAATGTGGTTTTTCGTTAAAAGTGAACAGTACCGGGAGTGTTTTGTTAAAACTCCCTTTTTTTTTATGCCCCCTTTAGAAGAGTGAAATTACACTACTTTATTTAGAGAGCTATTGCAATCCATATTAGATATACACTAGAAATATTGTCCGTGCGTTGCTACGGGATTAGAAAACGTAAGAAAAAAATATGTTTCAAAGCTATAAGAGATGGTTAAAGAAGGTTAATGTTATTTGCACCGAAAGATGTTTGAGCTTTTTGAAAGAATTTTTACATGAAGAGTAGAAATTGGGTGAATGAAGCTCTTGGAATTCTTTAAATCACTCTATGAATAACATGAGCTGTGAGTGATGGATAGTGTAACAAAAATTAGTAAAAGAGTGTAAGAGTGTTATATATATGAAACTATATTATTGGAACCACGTAATGTAAAGTTGTAGTGTTATGGTATACTCGGTTATAGTTTCGAAACCAATAAAAGAATGCAAGACAAAATATACACATAGAAAAGTAAAAACTATTAAGTTTGAAAGACACGGAACGATTGATCTTGCAGAAAATGTGGAGAGCGATTGAGAAAAGGGAGCACTAAATTAACTGTTTTTTCTTTCCTTCCCTTCCCTCGCTGCATAAACAGTAGAGTAGATCAAGATTTTCAGTTTTTTTTCACGCCATTCTTCATGCCAAGCCAAAATCGACAACTAAATTTATAACATGCATACTAATAATACCATGAAAAAATTCCACTTCATTATACATGCATATTATTTCTTAGTTCATATATGAATTGGACATTATCTCTTCCAAAACCACCAACCAAATTCACTTCTCAAAGAGATTATAAATAGAAGAGAGTGGAAGCTGACCCAAAGCCAATTTTGCGTAGTAGTGTTGTGCTACTCTGATCGCCAACCTGATCGCCAAAAAAGAAAAATTAGTTATCCACAGCTTGACAATTTCTTTCATGGTGTAAGGACATATTTCCAACAGTTTGTTGTCATTTGTTTATCTGCAATTGCACTTGCATCTGCATTTGCTGCAGATTATATTACTCAAATAAAATGCATATCAGGGGAGAAAGGCTGAGTTGAAAAGTTTGACTGATTGAATGTATAAAGCCTTGTTTCCCATAACAAACAGACCGCTACATATAACCAATTACGCAACCATGTAACTCCATTTCTAGACAACCAAGAAAGTGATTATAGAGAATAAACGAATATCAATATCATTGATTGTAATGTGCATTTAAACAAAAAACCATAAAATGGCAAATTAAACCAATTGCAGCACAGAAAGCAAAGAAATGATCCAAGTAAATGATCCAAATAAAATCCCAATTTCCAAAAGTAAATTTTCAATTAATTTCTCAAAAGCAATAATTTCAAAAAGCCCAGAAGTATACAAAAATATTACCAAAAAATAGAGATATATTGAATAAGTAAAGAAAAATAACTTAGAAAAGGGGATGGAGGGGAAGCTCTGATGAGGGTCGAAGGCCATGAGATTACCCAGATCGACTTGAATATGCTGCTGCCGGGTCCCCATTGCTCCTTTTCTGCAGTTGCTTTTCATCCTCTCCATTCGACAGTCCAGGTCTGCAACCCCAAAAACATACAGAAACGATTAGCTTCGGGGTCGGATTATCAAATCATGCGATGACAGGACGGACATACACGCAAATAAAAAATTCATCAATTTGTTCTTTCTGAATCCATAATTCAGATTCGAGTTCAAATTCAATGGAAAAAAAAAAACATAAATCCATCAAAAATTTTGCCCAAATGAAAATAGAAATAAAGGATGAATTAGAAGCTTTTAGCAAAGAGTTTACCTCAACAGGGAAAAATTTAAATGAAAATTGAAGCTTCAACGATGAGTAGGTATTTTGGATAAGCATGCTACAAAACCCTTGCCGCTAGAAACATGCAACACTTTCTTGTAAAGGACAGATCAAAAGAGCAGAAAAAATATTTCGAACCCAACCAAATAGAAGCATAAATTAACAATTCTAACAGATAGTCGAAGAACAGCAAAGCAAAAGCCTCAAGAATTTTTAACACTTAAAATTGAACAAAACCAAATCCACAAATTTGGAAACAGAACTGGCAGATGCAAGAATCGAATAGTGTTAGATGAAGCATCTAGTCTCAAACTAAGATTACGATATACAATAAATGTTAGTTCTTTTGATTGAATCAGCATATATATATAGACACGCACACACATACCTGATGAAGCCATGAAGAATAGTATGAATGCACTGGAAAGAATACTAACAGAAAGTCTTCTACTCACACAGCCCTTGTGTCCAATACTAGTGATAGTCTAGTGATCGAGTGAACGTGTATCTGGTGAGCAGGGACGTTCGTATTTATAGGGTATATTCCTAACGTGATCCCAGCTATCATGGGATCAGTTAATACCCATTAACTTGCACGTTCAAATGAGATTATGTATAACGTTCCCATAATCCCTTAATTCTAGGAGATCAGTTGTTGACATGATCATGACTCCTAATTGGTTTAAACCCATGTTTAGGTATCCTTATCATGATATGTGAATGTTTAAAACCTAACAAATAGCTCGCCGGAAAATGATGAAGTTGCAAAACCACTAAGATCGACAGAGAAGACAACGAGCGAGAGCAAACGATGGCAAAAGCCGAGAACAAAAAAGAGCGAAAGAACAACCGGAGAGAAAAGAGTGAAAAGCAATAAAAAAAGGCAGAAGATGCAAACACTTGGAGAGCAAGGGCAGATTCGACATTCCACTGTATCAAATACTAAACAAAGCCTTGCAAGCCAAAAATTCGGAGGGCGTTTTCGCCACTCCACTGTCCGTGAACAATAAACCCTAGTTTGGGTTTTAGTATAGAAATAATATCAGACCCCAGTAGTGGACGTACTCCACTTCTTAAGGTGAACAGCTTAAAAGTTAAATCGTGTCGTCAATTATGTAGCTTTATTGTCCCAAGCCCATCAAAAGTTCACCATACTGGCCTTTGTTGATCTCCCAGTTTTGAGCATGGGCACTTGTCTAACATTTCCTGCCAATACAATGACATCATTTTCTTCCCTAAACCAGGTGTACTTTGGGCCAGTGAACTCCACGTCAAAGAGATTATTAGCATCAACAAAATCTCTTAAAAATCTTCTTTTGTTTGGGCTCCATGGGGAGCCCCATCCTTCTCATAATACCACTCATCTCATTGAAATCAACCAAACATATCCAAGGACAAGTGATGTTGCCAAAATCTTGACTTTTCTTGAAGCCGAAGGTACGGGTGGCCATAAACAAAGACCACCTCCAAACGCATCTACTTTGCCTGACCTCCTAGTCGACAGTCGTCCCGCAATTATACGAGCATTGTGCAATGTGGAACCCAACCAGGCTAACCCGACAGCGAGTATCATGCGGATTGAGGGGGCCTTCGCTTCGTACTGGTATGATATTAGGTTGATCTTACTAATTAGGCACTCAATTGATGAACTGATAAAGTTAGTCTATGTTCAATCTCACCATGTGCTCGAGACTCGCAGCGCAAGATCGTGCTAACCTTGGTGCAATATACATCAGCCTTAATGAAAATATTTCATCGATTGTATATCAGAATCTCCGCAGTGGATGTCGAAATAAATGAATGGACACTCGAGGAACGTGGCCCCAATAGAACAACATACAACAAAGTGGCCTTTCTTTCTTTCATTATCACATTCACACACACACATATTGTTGATAGCAGCAAGACGACGTCGGCGCATCACGTGGAGCTAACCTACGCTTGGCTCCAAGCAACCAAAAGCATGTGCCATGTGGTGGTCCCTACGTGATTTGTCCGTTAGAACCTTCTAACCATGACTCTTGGTACAAAATCGCAT
The DNA here is from genome assembly GCA_024362995.1 of Heteromeles arbutifolia. Taxonomy (NCBI): domain Eukaryota; kingdom Viridiplantae; phylum Streptophyta; class Magnoliopsida; order Rosales; family Rosaceae; genus Heteromeles; species Heteromeles arbutifolia. The sequence continues at coordinate 9,227,750 of JANCRC010000017.1, read as the reverse complement.
AGGGGCTATTTAGTCAATTCAATGTTCCATACATCCCACTATTCCATTTTCCCACCACACCTTTGTCACGCGCCTTTCTTCGTCGGGTCCGGTTCGGTCCGGTCGGGTCCCATTAGGATATTGCGTGGTTGTGTCATCTGTGTGTCATCATGTGCGCGCGCTGCGTACTTAAGCATTTGGTGGACTGTGTGAGTGTGGGCCCACTTTCATCATTACACAAATGAGTCAGATCATATGAGCTGGCTCCGCTACAACAGAAGGATCCCACAAATGATCCGGAGAGGATCTGGGCTCCACAAACCACATATAGAACTTTTTATTTTGCACTTTTTGGAAGTAAAATTACTTTTTTTTTTGTGTTTAAATTTTAATGCGAATTCAAACTTGAATGCGTAAAAGAGCACATTTTTTTCTGATCAATGTCATGTATAACGTTGTATACTCGTATGATTTTCAAGCGATTTTCTGTTTGTTTGGAATTACTTTTAAAATGATTGAAATCGTATTTAATGAAAATGTTTTTAAAACTAATCTTTAATAAAATTACAAATAAATCCTAAAAAAACCATTTGAAATGCTTCCTAAGAACATTTTGACCAAAATTTTTTTCAATCATTATAAAAACATTTCCAAACGAACCATTTATTTGTTGCTACAAACCGAGTGAACAGTAATTGATTTTGAATCCCTCAGTCAACCTCAATAAGGCTCACAAATTAATTGTCCTGTTTGTTTTGTGTTTGAAGATCACAATTTTTTTTTTTTTACAAACCATAGAGAATGACGCCTCGAGACTTCCAGTGCAACAGTGAATTCTCATAATCAACTGAAGTACAATCGCCTTTTAATTGTCTATTTTAAGTTAAGAAAACAATATTTCAATTGAATTCAACTATGGGTGTAACATCCCACATCGTCCAGGGGAGTGATCCTTAAATGTATATTTTCATCCCTACCTAGCACGAGGCCTTTTGGAAGCTCACTGGCTTTGGGTTCTGTATGAACTCCAAAGTTAAGCGAGAAGGGGGCTAGAGCACTCCCATGATGGGTGATCCACTGGGAAGTTGCTCGTGAGTTTCCAGAAACAAAATCGTGAGGAAATGGTAAGCCCAAAGCGGACAATATCGTGCTACGATGGTGGAGCGGGCCCAGAAAGTGGTTCGTCCCTGGCCGGGATGTGACAATGGGCGATGATCATTAAAGCATCTCAAATGCAAGAACTTGATCATTGTAATTTAGTAAAATATCCAAATTGGGTTACATTTTTTCCCTATTTTGTTTTGTTTTAGTTTTGTAAAACACGCTTAAATGCTTTCTATTGACAAATGGAAATATGGGGTCAACACCAAATTGGTGGCTTTCATTCCAAAAAAAATACACTTAAATGCTTTTTGTTGACAAATGGAAATATGGGTCAACGCCAAATTGGTGGCTTGCACTCCAAATTAGGAGATTAATGTTCGCTAAATAAGATCACAATTCAAAAAAATACAAGATAAAGCCTAAAAATCAACGAGTAACAACATCACACGATGGACACACGGTTGATCTTAGGGTCGATTTCTAATGCTGGTAAATTACACAATGTGACCAAAATAGACTGAAATGCTTATGTCAATTTTCCCGACCTTTTCACACACAAAAAAAAAAGAAAAAAAAAAGTAACAACATCACCGAACTTAAAGAGAACGTTTGAACTTTTCAAAACACAATCTAAAATTGCAAAGTTTTGGAGCACTATTTTGCAAATTTTCTGCGAAACAGGTCACGAGCCTCTCTGTGCAAATGTATGGATTTTAATAGCAAACATGCTCTGTGTGACAGTGTGGTTCAATCAGTGTAGTTTTTTTTTTGTTTTTTTTTTTTTGTTTTTGGAAACTTCAATCAGTGTAGTTTGGCTCCTTTCTCTTCTCGTAATTAAGCCGCTTTTTATATCTTTCTCCTTCTTTGACTTAAAATGTGGGTTCATATTGTTGTTTTCTAATGCACTACGTGCCCCAGCACTCGGCAATCACAAACAAGGCAACAAATAGACAGATTGACACACTGAGAAATGTACTACCATGTCGGTCAATAAGGTGAGATTTTGAGCGTAACAATCGTACCGTCAAGTTATATTATATATTTACATGTTATAAGAACAATTCTACTAGGTGGTGAAAAGTAAGAGCAAAGGTAATAATAATGCCCTTTAGCCCTAAAATCATCTCCACCAGTCCAACAAAGTAAGGGTAAGTGGTGGACCAACCAATGCCTGCCCAAAAGTTCGTGCATCTTAGGTCTGGCCTTGTGCCAGCAGCAAACTGATGTGAATCACGATTTATTTATTTATTTATTTTATCAGACGCATATAACATCCGTGCGAATGAGAGTGGTGCCGATAATGTTGATATATTATAAAGAAATAAACCCAAGCAGATTATCTGATATCTATTCATTGTATCCCTAAACCCTATATGCTAAACGTCTAATCGAACAAACAATATGTTATGCAAAAGAGTTAAACACGCATGACAGTACTTATTAGATGAAAGTACTGCCACATCGGTGTCCCAATTATAAGAAAAAAAATTTTATAGTGTAACACAAGTGAATTTGTAAAAGTCATTTTGTCAAATGGTGAAACAAAAAGGGTAATAGTATCAACCCAAAAAAGAAAGAAACAAAAGGGCGAAGAATTTGGTAGGGTTTAATGTTAAAAGTTAAAACACACCTGTAAATGACAATAAAAAATAATTAGCATATATAATACGTATTACAAATTAATTAATTAAAAAAATAAGTAAAAAACTATCAATTTCCCACACTCGTTCTGTGTCTTTTTGTTTCGCTTCACTCCCAACCAGTACATCTCCTCGCTGGCCATCTCCAATCTCAAGCAGCTTATCTCGTATATTTCTTCCCCATTAGATTTTCTTCTATATTTTCGGGATTTTAATCTCCAAATTAATGGTGCCGTAGCTTATCTTCCACAACCATTAATCCCAAATTTTCCGCTCAAGAAACAAAATGTACTGATTACCCGGGAATCGGTTTCCTTCCTTCTTCTCTCCGATCCCCGAATCGGATTCTGCAGCCGTGAAACCGCAGCTGAATCTTTCTCTGTGTTTTTCCGTCGGATTTGGTCAAAATGCAGGCGTTTTCAGAACCCCATTAAAGCTCTGATTCTTTCGCCACCTAATTGTGTCTCGGGGTTGTTGGGAAGCCATTTACTGCTGTGATCTTTTTTGGCGAGAGAATTCAATGGCGAGATTCTTGAAGAGCGTCGGGTTCTCACGTGCTTTCCGGTTGCGAATTCTTGTGAGGGATTTGTATTTCCTCGTGGGTTTTTGAGGTGCATGCTCTTTTTACACTCAGCTGTCGAGAAACCCAGAAAGCTCCGCCGCAAACCGACGCAAATACGTCAAGATATAGGGCTTTGCGCTGAAACCCAGAAAAGCTCCGCCGCAAAGATCAGGTATTTAGCTACCCCTGTTAAAATCTTCACCTGGGTTCTTGATCTTTGTACTGAATCTACTGTTTTCTTTCTCCATTTATTGGTCTGAATTATGATAGTGTGATAATCTCACTGCTCAAATTTGACCGTCTGAAGAAGAAAGAGGGGAGAGATTCTCGGGTCGCTTTCAATTTCGATTTATTTCGTTCGTATTAAATGGGTTTATTGCGAAGAATCGGGGTTTTAATTTCTTCGAGCTGAAAAGATTCGAAAGCCAAGCCCTTTGAGTCTCTGAGAGATCTTCTTTTACAAGGATTCCAAAGGGAAAAGCAAAATCTGAAGAATTGCAATGGTTGAAACCTTCAAAGTCGCTTTATAAAAAACACTCTCTCTTCTCTGAGCCTGACAAATCATTCTTTCCTTTATCAAGTATCCGGTGTTTCTATTAGTTGGAGATATAATGGATTTAGAAGTCGAAAACCAAAGGTTTTAAAGCTTGAATTTGCAGAATTTTTTGCACATTTTCAGTTATCGTTCTTTGGATCCGAAGTGTTATAAATAGGAAGTCTTGTGGGTGCATATTGTCATCCGGGAATTGGGTTTCTACCAAATTGGATTTGAGTGGCATTGTGCTGATTTTCGAAGTTTCAAAGCATCGATGGGGCTTCTTTTCCGAAGTCTCGCGATGCTGTTTTTTGTGATATATTTCTCCCGGCTGCCTTATGTGTCTGCACAATCCTCAAGAGGCTCAGCACGCGGTCTTGATGTGCTTCTGCAAGATTATGCCTACAGGGCTTTTGTTCATCCCAAGACTGGTGTTATATTTGATGGTAGTGTTCCCTCGAATTTGACTGGAATTCAGATTGCTGCAATGAGGCTCAGGAGTGGTAGCTTGTACAGAAAAGGTTTTGACATGTACAAAGAGTTTGAGATCCCCAAGGGTGTCACTGAGAATCAGTATGTGGAGAGGCTTGTTTTGGTGTACCAAAACTTGGGTAATTGGTCAATGGTGTATTACCCGTTACCTGGTTACTCTTACTTAGCTCCAGTACTCGGTCTTCTTGCTTATGATGCTGGCAACCTATCAGCGAAAAATCTGCCCGAATTGGATATCAGGGCATCTGGTGATCCCATAACGATCGAATTCCAGGATGTGAAACCGGCCCCTGCAGGGACAATGGCAAAGTGTGTTTCGTTTGATTTGGACGGTTCAGTCAATTTCAGCAATGTGGAATCAGGCAATATATGCTCAACAGTCCAACAGGGGCACTTCTCTATTGCGGTCGAGTCCACTGCTCCTTCTCCAGCACCAGTCTCTCCAAGTCCTACCCCTCCAATGCCTAGTGGTAAACGAAAGAAGAAGAGTAATACGAAAGTGTGGATAATTGTTGGGTCTGTGGTGGGTGGATTAGCATTGTTGGCATTGTTGTCGTTCTTAGTACTATGGGCGAAAAAGTACAGGGAAAGGAAGAATTTACAACGGATGGAGAAGGCAGCAGATGTAGGAGAAGCCTTGCAAATGACCTCAGTCGGAGATGCAAAGGCACCTGCAGCAACATTCACGCGAACGCAACCGACCATCGAGACTGAATACGTTCCTTGATTCCTCCCACCATTTTGTACAAGCTTCCAGTTCTTTCCTACCACCATTCAACATTCAAAGTTCAATTCGTGCATTCACAAATTTGTCCAGTCGCACCTTTTTATGGTGGCGCCTCCATCCACACTCTACGCCTTGCTCTTCTTCGGTAGATTCTTTGTGTCACTGGGTAATCCAGGATTTTTTTTGTGTAAATCTGTTGTCACTCACTGATAGTTTACTACGATTCGTTGTTGGTGTGAAACCGTGAAATTTAGCCGAAAAGTGATTCCTATATGTCATGAATTTAGTTGTTTCGTTGAGAAGAAATCATAAGTTTCATTTGCACATCCTCTTGTTTTCTCTACTGTCTCATCTTTCCAGCATTCCTTCCTTCTAACATGTTGGCAATTTGTAAGAACTTGGTTCTGTCTTGCAAGTTTTGGGTAACTAGTTCATGAGCTGTGTGAATTGGGATTTGACTTGGAGCAACAGTTAAGATATCTGAGCAAATTCTTTTGGATGATGCTTCCACTTTCCGGGCGATTAGGGATTTGATATGGATGTAATATTTCAACCATTAGATGTGACGGGTTCAGCAATTCTCTCGGATAATACGTCTTACCTACACTCTCGGCACACCACGTTGCATATTAAATGAATAACGTCATATTATGTGTTTTTGCGCTTTAAAATGACAATGCGTTATTGGTTTGGAATGTCGGTAAGTTGCAATCAATCGTTCTCTGCTCCTTTTTATTGCGAGATTATAACTTTTGATTATCCTATGAGATTGCAGATGGCTGAGGAATCCTTACTTTATTTTCTGCCATGACTAATGACTAAACGCACCGTCCGATACTTTTGTAGTTTTGTCATTTTCTTTGTTCAGAGTGCTGGCAGCTGTAGCTTTGTCTTTGCTCTCCTCCACCTGCCATTATTTTTAATAAACATAAAAATAAAAGACTATTATATTTATTTATTTTTTTTCCAGAGAAATATTAAATAATGTAGTATACAGTTTACTTTATTTTTTATATGAATTTCAGGTCCAAAGTTTTGTAGAAAGGGATATTTTCCGGATCTCTTTCATCAAATTCATCAAATTACTCAATTCGAATCCTTAAATTTTGATTTAACAACTAAAGTTATTATAACTTTTAAAAAGGTCCCCAGTTTTTTGCCATTGAATCAAATTTTAAGGGTTCAGATTGAGTAATTGGGTGGATTTGATGGAAGGCATCCACGGAGGATCCCTTTCCAAGTTTTATGTATTAATTGGAATTCCATTTTCTTTGGCTCCTCTTTTTGTTTTAAATGCGGGTTTTAATAAAAATAAAATAATAATTAACAAAAGCTTTACTAAATAAAAGTTTCAAAAAACAATAAACAATAAGAGAGCAATAAACAAAGAATAATGGCACCCAACACCAACAGCTCAAAATTGCAAGAGTAGGTGTCAAGGAATCAAGCTCCAAACTCCAAAACAAGTAGCACCAATCCTTTCCTTCCACCTCCTCATTTCATAATTCAGATCCGATGATGGATGATTATTATTTTTTCAACTACAAACTTTTATTAATTAAAAAAACGATTACATGAAATAGAAAGTTTAAAGGCAGTCTAAATACAAGCATAGCTCATAATAAATACAACAAAAAAAGTCAAAAAAAAGGAGCCCACAACAACAAAAATTCTAAATTTGAAAGACTGTTGCCTCCACCCCAACAACTTTTTTTTTTTTTTTAGTACATCGATATTTTTACACTAAAGGGAGGAAGAGTTCAGCTAAGCCTCACAATGGGCAGTTTAATTTGGTATCGAATTCGCCATCCACGATATTCGAACTAAGACCTCTCACTTCCAAGTGAAGAGGAATACCAGTACTGAGTGGCACCACAACGGCTCTTTTAAATAATAAGAGAGCAATAAAAATAAAATAACAATTGAAAAAAGTTGAAAAGAAATAAATAAATAATAAGAGGGGAATAAACAAAAAATAATGGCACCCAACGCCTCAAATGCAAGAGTGAGTGTCTAGGAATCAAGCTCCAAACACCAAGACAAGGTAGCACCAATCATTTTCTTCCACCTCGTTTCATATCATGTAAGGGATGACTATATGATCAGTTGCTCACTAGTTGATGGCAATATTTTTGCTCGTCATCCTATTTATTACAGTTAGATGCATTTAAATGTTAAGATTTGTATAATTTAAACTAACACAATAGTAATAAGTAGAGTAGTGAAAAAAAAAATGCACCCTCATTAATGGCCATATTTCTATTTGACATTATTTTAAAATAAATACTAAAAGCGCTCTCTGACATATTTTAATTGCGTCTGGCATAAAAAGTTATAAGAACTTATAAATTATAGAAGAGCTTTGTGACGTGCTTCTAGTGAAAGCACTTTTGATAAAAGTGATCATGCGCAGAAATGCTTCTTACGGAAGCAAACCCCAAACAAACACTATGCGAAGAGGGATTCATGACGTGTTTTATTGACTTGGTATTGTGAATTGTGATAGTCATTGCTCCGAGAAAATTAGAATACGGAAGACACTAGATAGTATGTTCTCTGAATGCAAGAGCAACTCTTACTCTCCATGAGCAATTAGCAATGGATAATCAACCTTCGGCTGCATCATTATATTTCTACTGTATAATTGTATAGATATCTACAGAGTAGATACGGTCTCACCTTCGTGTGGACGATAAAAATCGCTCGCACTAAGTGTGTGATGGGAAAGACTTTCAAAGACATAACTGAATCACATCCGAAGGTTAACATTACAAATAAAATCACTCAGAGTACATAAGTTTTCCCATTACCAGTCTGACAGCTTATGCAAGTTCTTATACAACGAAAAAACTTGTGACTGGAGTTGCTCTTAGGCTCTTTCTGAATGGGGTCATGACTTTATTGCTTCTCGAAATTCCATTCACAAAGGTTCCTGCAGTTTGAACCAGTGTCATAAGATTCATAGTCGAGATATTGTAAATCATACACATGCACACACAGAGTAATGAAGGCACTGGAGTTAACACGAAAGGATCCCGTTCAGTTCAAATTTTATGTCCTAGCATATGAAAGCTGCCAAAGCCTCTAAATAAAAGGGTTCCTGAAAGGTTGAAACTATCCCTCAAGAGAGGACATTAGTACATGCATTGTATGTATCCCTTTAAACGTCTCTTAGTTTCTTTAAAGCTGGGCTCTTGTATCGTGAAATCACAATGCTCGTTCCTCTAAAGACCATCCACAAGCTAGTAACTATAAATTAGTGGAGTACTAAAAACTATTCCCACAAGATCTGCTACTGTTAGACTTGTATTTCGTGGGAGGTAAAACTTTGTCAAACTTCCAAAAATAAAATTATGTCATGGTTCTTGCAGCTCTCACATCAACTGGGATGCATACAAAAACCTGAAAAGCAACCCTCGTTGAAGCTTCCTAATTGCATTACTTTTTCAAATTCACTGTATTGAAAACATATATCAATCAACTCCTATGATCATAGTTTCAAATCCTATAAGCAAAGTTTAAAATCCCAAACTATCATCAAAAGTTATGCTGCAACAGATAGCTAAATCAAAGACTAGTGTTCCTATGCAGGAAAGAAAAAAAACAAGGCTAGTCTTTGCAAGAAGTAGCAGACAAATACAATAGAAAGTTAAGAGTCACTTATCGAGTTTCCCCATATTCCCCATATACACATTCTGACTTTGTTGGTTACGAGGGACTGTCTTGTAGTGGACTGACTTGGCTTGGACGACACAAGGCCGGTGAACCAAAACACTGGATATTTTTCCTAGCCAAGCCATACCCTCTTTTACACAGTGAAACAAAAAAGGGGCTCTAAGTTCTAACAAGGCCCCAAATCCAACCAAAGAAAATGCACCATCTGTATCACCTACAATACATGTATTTCTAACATATGTATCATGCAACTCTGTTGATGGGGTCAAGATTCCCGCACAAATTGACCTTTTTACAACCCATTGCAATTCAAAACAGCAAGCATAAGTCCCATCGTCTAATGTCAAATTCCTATGAATCTACCCAACCTGATAGGATGCATCATGTATATAGTAGCGCAACTTCTCAATCCCAAATGACACAATCCTACCCGTCATAGGTTCTCCGATGCCTCTTTAGTCGAAACACAAATATATGCACCATTGCATCTATAACTTCCAGTTTGACTCATCCTTATACCAAAATTTCCTACGATTTCCTAAAACCATTACGTCTATGCAGTCTTAAACAATTGCATCTATGAAGATACGTCACCTTAATTTGTAGATTAGCATTCAGTTCGAAAGAAACATAATTTACCCTCACAAAGTAGCAGCTGGATTTAAGTTTTAACCTCAGTAATCACTATAGCAAAGACAGAAATGAAGTATGAAAACCCCTAAATCAAAAGAAACGATCCCAAATCGAAACCCAAAATTGAAAAAGATGAGTACCGGAAAAGGCAATCTACTTCTGGATATGGGCAAACGCCTGCTCCACGAGCTTCTTGTCCCTTCTCTCCATGGCCACGTCCCACATGTCGTTCCCGATGTGCTTCGGCTGCCCAAAACATCACAAATTTCAACTTTCCCAAATCACAATCGCATAAAAAATTTCAACTTTCGAAATCAGAATCACACAAATAATTTATAGAGAGAGAGAGAGAGAGGTGGAAATGGATCTGAGAGAGGAACGAACCCGGCCGTGGGCGGCTTTGTGAATGTAATACTGAGCATTCCCCATGACGCAGAGCATTCCGGCTATGATTCCGAGAGGAAGTAGTGCTTCCATCCATACCAGCGACATCTTTCCTCCGCCTTCAGCTTCCTCGTCTTCTCTTTCTCTCTCCCCGGCTTTACCTCCACAGTCTGTGTAACAGAAACGATAGTCGATATGCCAGAGACGGAGACGGAGACTCCTTTTATTTTTATTTGTCAAAATAGCACAAATAGCACGGAAAGTTTTAGTTTTGTGCAATTACCACCTGAATAAAGTATTTTTTTACAATTAACCATCAAAACTTTATGACTTTTTAGTTAAAATGATCTTTGAAATTGACATAACTCTTTACTTTAGTCCGTGAGATTTAAAATCGACATAACTGATCCCTAAGTTTGCCCACCATCAATCATTTTGGTCTTTCGACGAAAAATTTTGTTAAAGAAGGACCAAAAGTACTTTCATTTAGTAAAATAGGCCGAAATGATTTGATAAAAATTGATTGTATTTTTGTCCTTTTATGCATATTTAATGGAGATTTTTCACAGAATAACCAAAATGATAGATAGTGAACAAATTCAACGACTAATTCTATTTATTTCAAATTTCAGGGACTAAAGTAAGGAGTTATACCAACTTCATAGACTATTTCGACTAAAAAGCCAAACTTTATATGGGTGCTAAATTGCAACACATTTTGACGGTGGGTCGATGGTTGTGTAAAATGAGAAGAGATCCTCTCCGGATCTCTTCCACCTAGGCCACCGGATCAAATGATCCGGACGTTTGAAATTTCATCCAACAGCCCATCTATTTTGACCCCTTAAAAGCTATTATAATTTTAGACCGTTGGATGAAATTTCAAAAACTCAGATCACTTGATCCAATGACCTTGGTAGAAGAGATCCGCGTGTAAAATTACTAGTTTAGATAGGGTCAAGGTAGCATTCATGCTTATTTTCTTTTTTAGTTTTCGTTTTTCTTTTTTTTCACTCTGTAACTTGTATCCAGCTGGCCTTACTCGTGAGCCCAATTCGAAAACGCTTATTGGTCAAGTGGGCCAGATTGTACTTTCCGAATGTCGGATCCTGTTTTCTTCTCATCTTCCCAATTTTAAGTGAGTTGTTCAAGTTACAAGTAAGTTTGGTTCAACAAGTTTCGAGCTAAATTTGGTTGGTGTGTGTTAAGTATAAAATTGACCAATTATAGTTTATGTTAAGAGAGTTACATCTAAGTAATAATTAAACGTTAACTATATTAATTACGAGTAATGCAAAACTCGAAAAAGTTTTTTGACATAATTGGTTGTTTATGACAGAGCGTGCACGTGTCTTATAATTTGAGGTGTGCTTGTGTTTTATAGTGTGTTGTATGATGCACACAACTCGAATATAAGAGAACTGATGACTCACACAACTCATACGTAAGTGAGTTGAGCGTGAATAGAAAACTATTACGACAGCAATTACTGAAATTATGTTCGTTACTAACGCAATGACGTAACAACGATAAGTTCTTGTACATACCTTGTCTTTTTTTGTTTTATGATAATGCTTGAAAATAATTGATTGTTTAGAATGATAATGTGACAGCCCGTCCCGAAATATTATTATCGATGGCGTGGAAGTTACTAAATTACCCTTGGATGTTGAGATATAATTGAGTTATGTGGTGGTGTGGTTTAAGTTTAAATTTATTTGGATAAATTCTAAATTTTTCCTAAGTTTTGGAACACTTAGGACTCAAAGTGTTTTCCTTGGCTTTGGTTGGTGACCCATGTGGACCACACACACACACACCAATTCTCCCTCTCGAATTTTTCAAAAAATCCGTACAAAACGTACGGACGAACCTCAAACCAACCCAAATCCTCACAGATCAAAACTTCGGAGGCCATATTTAAGTTCCTTGTGAGCCCAAGAACCCATTGATACCGTTTTTAGAACTTGGAACCTTCATTTTCCCCGAGAACCCAAATTGTGTGCACTGTTCATACACACGTAAATGTGAAGGTTTATGAGCATTCTAAGCTTGTAGGAAGCTTTAGATCATCCTCACGAAGCTCGGAGAAGAAAACCAAGTGATTTGGACGTCGGGAAGTCGAGATCGAAGAGTTTGAATTTTGACCGGAATTATCGAGCTTTCTCCGGCAAGATCCCGTGGATTTCAAGGCTTGAAAGTGGTAAGGTTTTGTTCTACCTGTCATGGGCTTCATTTTGATATAAAATTCATGAATTTTGGTTGAGAAACGAAGAAGATATAAGGTTTTGAAAATTTTCCAGAAACTGGCGAAAATTCGAAGTTCAGACAGCGGCGAACGGTGGTGACCGACGAGGTCCATCGGAGAAAAAGGGAGAATATTCCGTCAGAGTTGACGGAATATTCCTAACGGCGTCAGGTAACACCGTTAGTTTTAACGGAATATTCCTAACTGCCGTTACTGTTTCCGTCAGGGTTCCCTGCGCGTGGCCGGGCGTATGGCCGTGCACTTGGCGGCACGTGGTGGCGCGTGAGTGGTCAAAAAAATATTTTAAAAATATGGGGATGTTTCTGAGGATGAGTAGGTCTCAGTGGTATATTCATATACCCAAATTGAGCAATATATGAGAAATTATTAGCTTGTGTTGTTTATGTGCGTTAATTAACGTTATTTCAATTATTTCTCATATAGGCAAGGCCTATCCGGAGGATGAGTAGGTCTCAGTTATTTCTCATATGTACGTTAATTAACGTTATTTCATGCTTATTTTCTTTTTTAGCTTTCGTTTTTCTTTTTTTCTTTCACTCTGTAACTAGTATCCAGCTGGCCTTACTCGTGAGCCCAATTCGAAAACGCTTATTGGTCCAGTGGGCCAGATTGTACTTTCCGGCTGTCGGATCCTGTTTTCTTCTCAGCTTCCCAATTTTAAGTGAGTTGTTCAAGTTACAAGTAAGTTTGGTTCTACAAGTTTCGAGCTAAATTTGGTCGGTGTGTGTTAAGTATAAATTGACCAATTATAGTTTATGTTAAGAGAGTTGCATCTAAGTAATAATTAAACGTTAACTATATTAATTACGAGTAATGCAAAACTCGGAAAAGTTTTTTGACATAATTGGTTGTTTATGATAGAGCGTGCACGTGTCTTATAATTTGAGGTGTGCTTGTGTTTTATAGTGTGTTGTATGATGCGCACAACTCGAATATAAGACAACTGATGACTCACTCAACTCATATGTAAGTGAGTTGAGCATGAATAGAAAACTGTTACAACAACAATCATTGAAATTATGTTCGTTACTAACGCAATGACGTAACAATGATAAGTTCTTGTACATACCTTGTCTTTTTTCGTTTTATGATAATGCTTGAATATAATTGATTGTTTAGAATGATAAACCCTAAACCATATGCTGAAAGACATAAGAAGGCAATCCTTTTTTAACCTTTTATCTTCTTTCTTTTGTAAATTCTTTTTACCATATTTGTTTTGCAACATGCGCAAAGTAAATGAAAAGTTCGATGTGCAGTCAATAATCTTAAAACTAATGATCTAATACCGACAAATCTCAATGTGTAATACACGCCGATGCATATATATTAGGAGATTATGTTGTCTTTGCATCCATATAAAACAGGTGGTATACATTTCTTCTTCCTTTTGAGTTGAGTTGAGTTGAGACTTCGTTGAGTTGAGTTGGATGCAAAGACTGGTCAAAATCTTGGCCTGCATCACCATCACAATCATTTTTCATGGAGCTTTTGAGCCCCACTATAAGTTTGACAATATTTACAAATATTTATTCGTATTTGAGATTTTTCTCCCTTTTAATTTCATATTATTATTATTATGTATTTTAGGCTTAGTGACAGAGACAGTGATCAATATCGATCTAGGGTTCATGATCCTATAAAAGCAGAGCTACAAATAATCAAACACAAAAACGAGTTCAGGTTGTAATGTTCAGTGCCTGCTAAAAATTCAACGTCTTGTCAAGCAGGAAAGCAAGGCAGTAACTTAAAATCTTCACATTTATACAAATTCTTTTGCATTTTTCTTTTCTTCTTTGAGAAAATTTTGGTTAACGATAACATGGATCTGAAAGAGGATATAAACCCTAATATGAAGACGAGGTGTTACATTTGGTTGATTTTCGGTTTTTCATATTTTTCATTGTTGCGCATGATGAGTAAACAATTTTAAATTTGATTGATTTTCGTAGAATTAATCTTTACAGGGTACGTAACTTAAAATTTTAATATTATTTACAAGATGAGAATGAAAGCCGAAAATGTCTAAATGAGAATGTTGTTGACATTACTTGTACGAAAAACATTGAGCATCAAATACAAATTACTTCAATCTAACTAGCTACGAGCCAACCCTAATGACACAGAAGAGAATCTGAATCAACTTCTACAACCAGAGAACTGCTGCTCAAAAACAACAAATTGAGTCACATCAAGAACCAGGTTACCAACAGTTTTTATTTTTCAAAAAATAATAAAATTTTATGTGACATAATTGAAAGGTAAACGTTAAACGAAGAAGTGACGACACCACACACTAATCAAATCATCATCAAAACCAGATTGATTATTTAATATTGGCCAAATTAGATGATTCATTCCTATGATCATAGTAAACTTGCATGATGACCCCAATGGTGAAAAAAACTAGAAATTAAACCTTTGTGATCAAGAATGTTAGCAAATTTTGTCCAAAAGTAAAATTTATGTTAAAAGACTGTTAAAAGTATGGGTAAAACTGTATTTTCAGTTTCAATTGACATTGAAAATAAATAATTTTTTTTTATAACAATTAACAAAAAAAATAATGCTTAATTTAAAAAAAGAAGAAGCCCTAATTCAATGTCAATTGGAACTGAAAATACAGTTTTACCCCTACTTTTAACAGTCCTTTAACATAAATATTACTTTTGGACTAAATTTGCTAACATTCTAGACCACAGGGGTTTAATTCCTAGTTTTTTCACCACGGGGGTCATCATGCAAGTTTCCTATGACCACGGGGATGAACAATTCAATTTGGCCTTTAATAGTTGGATACTTCCAAAGTCCAAATACATTGACATACATATAGGAAATCTTTAAGGGAAAGAATTCCTATTTTTTTATAAAAGTGAGAATTAATTATGGAAATCATACTACATCGAACTTTAACGTCTATTTTTCAAGTTGCATCTCATAGATCATCATTGCAAAATATTAGTCAAATCGAAAATGTTTAAGACATCTAATTGGGTTCAAAAAAATTAACGAAGACTTTGTTATATAAGAAACAATGAAATTTTATCTTGATAATTAAATAGGCAAATGATTTCGGACTGAATTGAATTTTTGCAAGGATGATCTATGAATCGAGACTTACAAAATAGGCGGTTCAGATTGTTGAAGTTCGATGTGGAGTGAGCCCCACACTTAATCCCTATTTTTTGAAAAAAAATGAGGATTCCTTCGCATAAAGGGCATGTATATATATACATATGTATGTGTATTAGTTTCAATAATTTGAATTAATTGGGAGCTTTATATATATATAGGGTTGTGCTATCCACACACCCCTTTTTATTTCTCACACACTATTTGTTAATTTATGTCCATTGATCTTCTTCAATTCATCCGATCCGATGACAGAAAATCAAAAAAGTGTGAGAGAAGTAAAAATGGGTGTTTAGATATCACACCCCTATATATATATATATATATATCATTTCACAAGAGGGATCCCCATTTTTCTAAAAAAATAGAGACACTCTATTGTCCGTTGGATTTGACTTTAATGAAATTGTGTGGCCTGTGTTTTAATCTCAACCACATAATTTCATTAAAGCAAATCCAACGGTCAAGAGGATGTTCCCATTTTTTTAGAAAAATGGGAATCCCTCTTGATAAGGCCTGTGTGTGTGTATATGTAAGCTGTAGAAGTCCTGTCAAACCAAACCAGCATGCATGTGTGAGTGGGAGGTGGGTTTAAGCTTTATACTAATCGCCATTATATCACTAATAAGCTGTTGAATACAGCTGCACGTTTCTTCTTTCCTGCAACAAGTCCAACAACCACGCAGTAACCTCTGCATGCTGTAGCTGTAGGTACCACCACTCCACCACCATCACTTTTAACCCTCACCTCCACCTCCATTTTATATATCCTTTTTGCTTCCCCACCAATCATCAAAAGTGTTAAATATGGTTGTAGCAATATTACTGTGCATAAATTTGGCTGTTGGACATATTAAAACTGCTTTTCACACTCTTTTCATCTAAAAAAAGATCGTAGATTAAGTTTGTATAATTTTTGTTTTCTAGGTCGCTAATTAAAAATTAAGAGTATAAATTACCACTTTAATCCTATCAACAGTGCCTACAGGGCGATGCTATTTTTTTAATCGTTAATTAAAAATGATTACGTTTGGTGGAGCGAGAAGTATCATGATGTGAGTAAAGAACGATGAAAGAGAAACAAAGAAATAGGAAAAACAAGTTTAAACAGAAAATAGGAAAATGATTTTTATGCACTCTTTTATTTTTTAAGTACATTATGTTTAATTTTAGCCTTTAGATTGATTGAATAACAGGAAAATAAAATGGTAGAAAAAAACATATGAGTGTGTAAATAGTGTATGTAAATCATTTTCCGAAAAATTTGAGCGTTGGGGTGAAGGCTAAACAAATGCATGAGTGGGGAAAGAAATTGTGGTTGTTTAGTAAAGAGCTGTTATTTTAATCTACAACAATTTGTAATCGATAATTGAAATGATTCGATGAAATCACATATGAAGAGAGATTTTCTTTTGACAATCATTCACGTGCATGTTGTTAATAAAATTTCTTTCTATAGGAAATGCTTTGAGAGTTATTAACGTGTATGTGACCGTTTACCGTTAAAATCTCCACGAAGGGGAAATACATTAAAACTCATTTTTTATGACTCTTTAATGAGATTCATGATATTACGAGGCTGATTTCACATCGCAAAATTGAGATAACAATTTAGTTCTATAAGCTAAATATGTATCATATGAGGAAGGATAACGAATCAATTTCACCATGGTAAGAAACCCAAACAAGAAAAACGAAGGGGCAAAAATGAAAAGAAACGTTGGCTTTGTATGGATGATGATTGCCTCCATTTTTTCAAAAGCAAACACGTTTTAAATACTTGAAAGGCAAGAAGGGTAGGAAAGTCTCCGAGTAAATCAGTGTTATCTCGATCTGTCAAAAATCCTTTATTTCCTTTCTTGTCACATCCGTTTGAAATGTCATTTGTTTTGATTGAAATTATTTTTCTTAAGAGAGTTGAAAATTGAAGAGATTTTACGGCGTATTTAAAATACTACTACTGCTAATCACGTAATAAATGTTATAAGTACACGTAAGCGTGACCTTTCAAATAGAGAGTAGGAAGCAGTAAGATGAGTCATAAAAGCAGTCAAACACTCCCACAAAACATGGTAAAGTGTAGAAAAACCAAAAGGACAAACCAAAACGACGTAGTTGAACCAGCTATGCTTGCGTTGGCAGCATCATTGTTGTCATTGTCCATCGAGGCTATTTGCTTCCCTGGGACCTCTCTGTTGAAGTTCTACACAGCTTGATTCTCTGCATGGACGACACGTGTCCCTCGTTTCCATTGGTCTTCCTCCTCGTTACATATAAACATGGATTTTCCACAGAAACTTCAACTAGCAGTAAAAAATGCCTCTCTCTCTCTCTCTCTCTCTCTCAAGTCTCTGTCTTTCTCTCTCTAAACTGTCCTTCTGAGTTCATGGGTCACCGTGAGATGAAAAGTCTCCTGTGAATCTTTACCACCTTGAAAACCAAAATATAGATTCCATTTTCTTTTCAATTTTTGCACTCACTCATCAGTTTCTCACTGCCCCAAAACTCTTAATCTTTTTTTTTTTTCCATTTTATTTAATTGAATTTCCTTTTTCTGCATAGACAAAATAATTAAAGATTTTCTCTTTTCCTTTCTGCAAAATTCAGAGAGAGAGAGAGAGCTGTCTGTGACCCTTTTCTTTTTATTTTCCATCCCTTTATTTATTTATATAATTTCCTTTTCGTTTTATTCTCCCATTACAAACCCTCCTTTAGTTTGATGGCTCTTTGTCTCACCTTTTTCTTCTGCAACACCAGCACCACCAACTAAAACCCTTTTTCCATTTCTTTCAATTTCTTTGAGAAAAAGCCATGTCAGGCTTGTATAATCCCAACTTCTCACCTGCCAGAGCTGCTTCTCCTCAGATTAGAAGCACCCCGGATGTTGACAGGTTTGTTCTTCCCTTCTTCTAGAAAAACCCACCTCTCTAAATCTTTAAAAATTCAACTCCCAGAAGAAAAAGTTAGTCTTGCCAATGAAGTTTTTTGTAATTTAATTTTTGAAAGTTTTGCTTTGATCTGTTTGTTTTTGTAGTCAGTACTTGTCGGAGTTGTTGGCAGAGCATCAAAAGCTTGGACCGTTCATGCAGGTTCTTCCGATATGCAGCCGCCTCTTGAATCAAGGTTTTGCTTACAAATCTTAGTGTTTTGGATCTAGACTTTTGTGGGGCTTATTTGGTTTGTGCCCTTTTGGTTTGTTTTTGCCCCTGTGAAATGTGCTTGCTTTACTGGACAGATCGGTCTGATTGTTTTTTACTGGATGACACTTTTGGCTGCTGGTTTCCGCAGTCGAAAAGAGCTGTTTTTGAACTGATCCTGCATTAGTTTCTGCATTTCGTTGTGGAATTGTGTCTGCAGCGCTTGTTTTCTTCACATTCTAACTCTTAATTGTGGGCTCATGTGTTATTAGTGGTTTTCCAATGGGGAAGTTAGAGTTTGTGTTGAAATTAGGCTCGAAAGGTTGCGTATAATTGAGTCATTTTCGATGTTTCAAATGATTTGATGACAGTTGGATAGAGTACTACTAACCACTCTGAAATTGTGCATCCATTTTCTGGACTCATCAGTGTGCTTGCATGAAGCCAGCATATGATAACAATGTGAGGACCCATCTAAAGGTCTTTAGGCATTGCCCAATTGTCTATTTGAGTGCATTGAAGTGTGTGTACTTCAATTCGTTTGAACTGCCAATACCGGTGTATGTTGGTGACTAGTTAGAAAAAAATGGAAGGGGAATTTAAAAGTAATATATTTTGAGATATGCAGATTATAAAAGCGTTAGGAATGTTAATTTTGATGGCTATTTTAGAAGAAGAGTTGGCTAGGGGTGGATTGGCTTTGTTTCATGAGTAGATTTCCAATTTACAGTGATAACGTACTCTTTGCTTGGGTAATTGGGTAATTTGTTGATGATTGGAGTATCTGAAGTTGCAAGTGCAAGAAAGTAGTCATCCCGATGAATTATTCATGATTGCACATCTTAGTCTTATGAGGTTTCCACAATCAAGGTGTGGTGTGTGTTACATTGCAAAGACTAGGTCTAGGTTATGCTGTCACGGTTTCTTCCCGTTTTCTCTTTAAGATGGATAAAATGGCCTTTTTGCTCAGTTCACTTTAGTTTCTTATTTCTCGACCTTGGAACAACATCCTCTCTAGTATGTCCTTTCTAATAGTGTTGGCAGTTTCTCATGTGACATTTTTCTTTGTGTGCAGAGATCTTACGGGTTTCTGGAATGATGTCCAACCAAGGTTTTGGCGACTTTGACAGAATGCGACATAGAAGCCCTAGTCCAATGGCTTCTTCAAACCTTATATCAAATGTTACTGGGACAGGAATGGGTGGCTGGAATGGACTTCCTCAAGAGGTGATTGTTTATTTTTATTTTTATTTAGACATCCTGCCTTTTATATCCCTCGGGTTGCTGTGATTTTATACCCTTTCCTCGTGCTTCATTCAGTACATAACGACCCACCTCTTATGTGATGATGCCTTTCGTGTCTTCCTTTACTTGTGTCTTTGGGAACTTTCCTTGCACTGAGGGCTTATTACTGAAAGGTTATACAAAAAATTGTTGGGACCACAGCAATTAAATGATGCTGCCAATCTATTGTGCAAGAATCCCTTAGAGATTGGTCCTCAACTGATATGGCGTCTTTGTACGGATCTGGGAATGGTTAGAACACCACATTTTAAAACATTTCCTTGGGGACCCATCTGCTTTGTGTTGTCTTGTACTGACTCCGTTTTTCGTCACGAGCTGAGTTGGCGCCCAACGTCAATGTGAAATTGGGGGAGTCCATAAAAATTCTATATGTGAAATTTCAGAGAGCTGTTCTTAAGCATGAACGCGAACTGAAAGTGTTGGAATTACAGATTTTTCTTATTTTGATAAACATTTGGACTCGTAGAACGTCCCTTTCACCTAAAATTAATTCATAAAAATAACGGATCCTAAGAAGTATGCATACCTAGCAATTGAGTTTGAAGCTTCTAAGAAGTATGCATGTAATGTAAGGTGAGAAAGATAAAGAAATCAACATGATTGTCTTGGGATGTGACTTTATGACCGGCAATATGGCAAAGATAAACCATGCTTATATCCTGTAGTATGCTTTTGGTTTTGAAGCTAGAAGTTGCAGTTAGTTATTACCTAAAGTGTGAACGATAATCGTTTGTATCTTTTTTCTTATTAATCATGTATGTACTCCTATTTCTGATTCTGCCAGAGTTTCATACTTTTTCTCATTTTACTTTCAGTCATCCATCCCTATCTTTTACCTGTGGTTTGTATTACGCATGTTAAATATCTAAGATGGCAAGATCCTTCATTATATAACAGAGATTAGGTGGACCGCATGGGATGACGATGGACTGGCAAGGTGCGCCTGCGAGCCCTAGTTCCTTCACTGTGAAGAGGATTTTACGTTTGGAAATCCCTGTAGATACTTACCCCAATGTAAGTCTTTTGCATACTGTTAGCATTATTGTCGGTTTGATTGGTTGCCATGTAATAAATAACTGAACGTTTTGGTGCACAATGGATGTCAGTTCAATTTTGTTGGGCGACTTCTTGGACCGAGAGGTAATTCTTTGAAACGAGTTGAAGCTACGACAGGTTGTCGTGTTTACATTAGGGGCAAAGGATCTATTAAGGATCCTGACAAGGTATAACATATTTGTTCATTCTTTTCTAGTCTAAATACTATTGAATTGCCATCAACCAGATCTGACTTTGGAATGTAGAACATTTTCCATCTTTTGTATGTTTAAGATATTGGTTCTGGTTTACAAGCTTAATCATTTCAATTTTCGGTATCAAGGAGGAGAAGCTCCGGGGAAGACCAGGATATGAGCACCTGAACGAACCACTCCACATCTTAATTGAAGCCGATTTACCTGCCAGTGTGGTTGACTTAAGGCTGAGACAGGCGCAAGAAATTATAGAAGAATTGCTCAAACCTGTGGTAATTATCTCCAATCTTTTGGTTATCTTGCTGGATATTTATGTAAAACATCAAGAATGGCTAATCCTCCTTACATTTCTGCCCTGTTAACTTTTTCTTCGATGCAAATGTACTTGTATCTGGAGAGGAAATATGATAATATTAGAACACCTACTTTAATGCATGGGAGTCATATTCCTGCTTGATCGGAAGACTACAAAAGTAGCTGAACGAAGCTGGGATCTCTCTTTCACTGCACCGGAACTTGTTCATAGATGCTAACACTGACAATTCTATGTTTATTTTAACTACAAAACACCTTTTTCCCAATTTTGACATTAGCTCTTTATTTCTTTCTTTCTCGATATAAACCTTTCACTTGCAGGATGAGTCACAAGATTTCATTAAGAGGCAGCAGTTGCGTGAGTTGGCTTTGCTAAACTCAAATTTCAGAGAAGAGAGTCCCGGACCAAGTGGTAGTGTATCTCCTTTCAATTCAAGCGGAATGAAGCGTGCAAAAACCGGTCGATGATTGCTCATATTACTCCGTTCTAATGTTTGCTCCTCCACCTTAGTAACTCCATGGCCGAGAAGGCCTTGAAATACAGATTTCCCTCAGCATGGCTACAAGAAATTTGTCTAACAGTTCTTGCCGGTGAGCTTTTCTGTTAGTTTTTGTTTGCTTTGTTTATCTTTCTTTTTGGAACAACAGACAGACAAAGACCCGAAACAGAAAAATCTCAGAAAAAAACCGAAAAGGGATGGAATTTATATGGTTGGCTCTTGAGTAGGTTTGGTGAGGTCAGTTTTCTGTGTAAACCTAATGCATTCATTGGATTTATTCTTGTGTTAGTTACTTCTGAGATAAGTGTGAAAATATATATTAATTAATTGTTCAATCATTAGAGCTTAATTAAGACAATGGGTCCGTCGAGTTTAGTTTTCGTAGCGGATGTCGAATGCCGTTTTCATAAGCATATAAACAGGAGGGTCTGGATTCTTTACAATGTGGATCTTTATTATTTAAATTGTGTCATTTGAAGACTGCACATGTTGAACTGATTCAAGACTACGGTTGGCTTAGTCGTAAAGCAAGCGAAAGCCGATTAATTAAGCACTTAATGACTTGATTAGTATGATTAGTATATTTCTGGTAGGGCCATTGCTGGATTCTAACTATGCTATTTGCTTAGTGATCCCAAAAGAACCACCCACATGGTAAACCAAGTGGGAGGATTATTGGTTCAACTTTTCTGTGTACTATTTGTTATTTTGTTGTCTAGTTGGATAAATCCGACCGTATTCGTTTTGAAGCTAGTGCGTAAGAGTTTACAGTTCGTCGTATGCTTAACGTTGTAAAAGTACAACATTTCCCTATTGATTGATGCCTATTAATACGTCTTGTAATCGATTATGATCCGCCTAATATACTTCTTGGAGCATCTCTTAGAGACTGTTCATATAGTATTTTTAAAGGTTCTTTTATCTAAAATGGTTTCTGATATTGACCTAACTTCTGACTTTGGTCTTTGATAGTGAAAATCGATAAAAAGTTCTTGAGTTTGTTTATAGTAAATCATTTTGGCTAGTCTACGAAAAATTTGTTAATATCTTTGTTAAATTGTCACGTGAATGACCATTTGATCACTTTTTAAAGGGTACTTTTGTAAAACTAACCATTTCACTTAACAAGGATATTGACAGATATTGGACGGAATGATCAAAATGATTTATGGTGAACAAATTTAGAGATTACTTTTATCGATTTTCATTGTCATGGACCAAGTTATGTGAGTCTCAAGATCATTTTTGCTGGAATTGGATCCCATCCGGATCCATTTTGTGGGGATCTTATGGATCTTCACATTTTAGCCATTCATCGTGCAGTTAGAAATCATTTGATTTTTTTATTATTTAAAATTAAATACAAATAGTATCTAACGAAAATTGGTCGCACGAAGTATGATGAACGGTTAGAATCCCCACAAAGTGAATCTAGAGAGAATCCTCTTCCATTTTTGATAGAAAAATGACAAATGAAGGAGTAGTGAATAGTACTAGGAAAAGGTAAAAATGTGATTTTTGGTTAAAAGTGAACAGTAGCGAGAGTGTTTCGTTAAAACTCCCTTGAATTAAATGATTATTAAAAAATTAATTTGATAACTATTCTGTTTTTTATTATATTTTAGGATTAAAAACTAAAACTTGTTTGGCAATTAATTTTAGTTTTGATCTTTATAAACATGAAATTGATTTCAAATCTTGCCATTGGCCAAAGAAAAAATTATTCTCTAAAGTTCCACAAAGAAAAATTTCACGATCATATCTAGTTTAATTCTAACCGTTAAACTGCGATACTTTATAGCAAGATTAAATCTTCAGTAGAGTAGCGCGACATTGTCATTATAATCGAGCAATTTAAAAAAAAAAAAAAAAACGAGATCCTCCTTATTTAAGTCCCATTTGATCCATCCGACGTTTATCCCACCCAATGTATACTGTTTCCAACTTTCCATCTCAGTAAAAAGTTCATTATGTTTGGATTAAGAAGTTTAAGATTACTAAGGAATTTTAAAATGACATAAATTGAAATAATGAGATTTTATTTTTTAGAATTTGTGAATTTTCTTGTTTGGTTAACCTAAAAGAACAATGAAACTCAATACGAAATTTGTTATTTTTATACTCTAAATCATAGAAATTGGGAAATGACACCTATTTACATGGAATTTAAACTGGAGAATTGAAGGTCCCAAATTCCAAGTTTTTTTTCCACGTAGAAATTCTAAATTTATATGTTTATGAATCCAAATAAAGAAATTGATGTATGTCAATTTATAATTTCGACTTTTACCCAAATTTCAAATTTATTTTCCCCATCCAAACATATAGTGCTTTGTAACAATTATCCGTGAATAGTCGGGACATTGAGGAAAATTCAGAAAGGCATTTAGGGAATCAGTCGCGTCCACAACCCGACCCAGTGGGGCAAGAACCAGGGCCAGGCACCCTGTAATTACCAAAAAGCCCCTTCACCAACCAAGCCGAAAGATCTGCCAACCCAATTCGGAGCCCCGAATACCATTTGACCAGATTCCGGAATTGCGTCCAAATTCAACCATGACACTTGTCACGCGCGTCCTGAAATGGAAATTCACACGCGCGCGTCGCAGTAAAACACTAAATACTCCCTCACTATCTGTCTCTCGGACTCTCTGTAATTTCATAGGGTTTGGGATTTCGGAGGACAGGGAAGGGGCCGGCCTCAATATTCCTTTTTGTAGTTGTTCTCTTGGTATTGGGGTTTTTTTCCAAATTTCCCACTGTTAGGTTTAAGTTTCTCATTGCATCGCTGATCACTCAGTAGGTTGAGATTTAGATTCAGATCAAACATGGCCGCCGCCGCTCAGCTTCGCTGCTCTACAGTCGGCAGACACCACAACAACCCTTCCGACAACCGCAGATTCTCCGCCAACCCTAATTCTTCGATCTCCTTCCCCTACTCCAAAACCCAGAATCGCCCTCTCTCTTTCGTCCCAAAACCCATCTGGGTCCAAAAGCCAGAGCATTCGTTTTCCGGTGGAAATAGCGGTGGCGGCGCGGGAGCGGGAGGAAATAGCGGCGGATGGAGCCGAGGCGGAGATGGGAATTCCGATGACTCGTCGTCTTCGTCGTCGGTTTCGGGATTCGGAGTTCTGGGTATGTTTCTCAACGGGTGGAGATCCCGTGTCGCCGCCGATCCGCAGTTCCCGTTCAAGGTTCTGATGGAGGAGGTGGTCGGCGTCAGCTCCTGCGTCCTCGGCGACATGGCTTCACGCCCCAATTTCGGCCTCAACGAGCTCGACTTCGTCTTCTCGACGCTCGTCGTCGGCTGCATCCTCAATTTTACGCTCATGTATTTGTTAGCCCCCACTCTGTCCGCCTCCGCCGCCACTCTTCCGTCGATCTTCGCCAGCTGCCCGGCGAGCCACATGTTCGAACCGGGTTCCTATGGTTTGGTGAATCGATTGGGGACTTTCGTGTACAAAGGCACAGTCTTTGCTGCCGTTGGATTCGTCGCGGGGCTTGCTGGAACCGCATTGTCGAATGGGCTGATCAAATTGAGGAAGAAGATGGATCCGAATTTCGAGACTCCAAATAAGGCGCCGCCTACGCTGCTGAATGCGCTCACTTGGGCGGCTCACATGGGTTTGAGCAGCAATTTGAGGTACCAAACGCTGAACGGGGCGGAGTTTTTGCTGGAGAAGGGGCTTCCGCCACTGGCGTTCAAGTCGTCTGTGGTGGTTCTGAGGTGCTTGAACAATGTGCTCGGCGGGATGTCGTTTGTTGTGCTGGCGAGGTTGACGGGGTCACAGAGCGTTGCGGAGAAACCGGCTGAAGTGGAGGTGGGATCGGCGGAGGAGAAGGAGAAATTGGTGGTGGTCGAGAGTGAGGATGGGCAGAGCAATCAGTCGACTTTCAAATGAAGATTTGGTGTTGTTTTTTGTGTGGCTTGCTGTCATTTTTGTTCATAATTTTGAACTACAACTTGGGTGCTTAGTGTTTTTTTTTTTTTTTTTTTTAAGCAAAAATAAAATCTTAGGGTTGATGGAACTTTAGGTGTTCGTAGAAGTTTATCTGGAAATGCAAGTGCTGGCTCACAACTTGAATGTGCTTGCGATTTACATATGTTTGCAATCCCATTTGACATTTTCCTGTTTGCAATTCTTGTTCTTCAATCTATGTTCTAAACTACTCTCATCTGCCGAGAGCGTCGAGAGGGGATGTGAACTTGGGCTTGAGAGTGGATATGAACCTTAAACCCTCAAGAGATTTAATACTGGACTGCAAGGAGACGAGTACGCTGTTCTGGTCAATTGACCAAACTCACGTATATTTTCTTCTACGAGCGTTAAATCACACGCATTTGGGTTGTTGAGTTTGAGTTCCAAGAAAAATGGATGCATTTTGTATTTTCTTAGTTACATTTGAGACAATTTCGAATAAAATGAAACAGTGTTCTTGATGGATGGTGAAGTTTTTGTCTTTTTTTTTTATTTTTATAAATCAGCATAGATTTGTTGACTATCTTGCCGGCCAAAGGGTTTCGTTCTGAATGTGGTAGGTGTGTGTGTCCACTTCACCTAACTATTGGTAAAATACTAAACGACATGTCGACCCACATTTGGCCCCTCTTCCGTAAGATTTCCTTCCTTAGCACTTGTGTCTCTTTCCGCCGAGGTAGATTATAGCTGGGAGTTTTAACAAGAAGCCTACAGTACTGTTTATTTTAACGAAAAATCACATTTTTACACTAAAAAGTCAAACCTGATACTATTCATTTTACCCTTTATTTTGTCCTTATCGTTAAAACTCAAAGTTTTCAAACCATTTTCATTAGTTTTCCTTTATAGGAAATTAGAATATCGTTTTGTTAAAAAAAAGTTGAGAGCGATGGACACAACGGCAGCTGCCTCCGTTGTTTCAAATCAGCTGTCTGAACAAGAACTGCTTAAAGATAAAAATTCAGCTTCATCCTTTTCATTTCTTTTTTGTAACATAAATGAACATAATTTTATTTTCTAATGTTTGTACAAGACGAGACAAGCACCGCTATCACGCAAAACCTTCTCTAATCCTTCCTTTGATGTCAACCAGTATTCCGGCCTCTCAGCATCTCTCCAATTTTTCAACAGTATACTTCTCCGAAGCAGAGGTGCCGAACTTGTATGCTACAGAGCATGGATGATGTTCTTTAACCTAAGAAGTTACATTGCATGAACTGCAGCACGATCTCATCTGACGGCCTCTGGTGCAGAATTGCAATAAGGTGTGTGCAAGCACACCAACTTCGTGCAAGTCAGACACAGAGTTGCAAACCCCACACCAATCAGAATCCCACAGCTACTTTTACGTGTATCCAACTTCACCGCTCTCTTTACTACATTTGCAAAACTCGGGAGCAGTCCCCCACAAGCAAAAACCATCACATGGTCTAATCCGCTATAATCAATTCCTGCAAGTATTGCTCCTATTGCAGATATTGGACCCACGAATCCAATTAAAGCAGCCGCCACAAGGGCTGCATGCCAGTTATCAGTAGCCCCAAATATGCAGCTAGCCACAGCTGCACCCCGAGGGAGTCCATGTAGGGAGACAGGAAGGACCATGTGTCGCCCAAGTCCATAAGCTTTTGGTGCAGCAACCCCTAGTGCAAGCCCTTCGGCCAAAGCATGAAAGGCAACTGCTCCACATGACAAGAATGCCTGGAGGGTGTGAATGCTCACTGGAAAACCATTTGCTGTGGGTAAGTTATGAACCGAAGTTTTTTTGCGACCTGCAAGCTTCAGAATACTAGAGCTCAAAATATGGACGGATCCAGCTCCCATTGCAAGCAGAAATATAGCAGATAGAAATCCCATCTTTAACGAAAAAAGTAGCTGCAATGGTCTCCAGGCACCAAGGACAAAGGCAATGCCAGATGCTGCACCCATCAGAAGAGCATGCTGAAGATGGAAAGCTAATGCAAAGGCGACAAGAACAGTGCCACCGAGCAATGGTCCAAGACCAAAAAGTAATGACACAAAGAAGCCAGAAGCATCCTCTGAGCTGCAACACAGAACATGTCAAAGATAAGAGCACTTCCAAAGGTCAGGTGAAAAGTACATTCTGTATATCAAAAGAGCATGTTGAAAAAGAGGTCACAAAGTCTAAACTACAACACAAAAGTGACACAACTTCCCTCAACATTAAATGAACTCACTTGTAATCATGGGTGAAATTCTGAAAAAGAGTGCTAAGAGCTTCCATGAATGCAACAGAGAGAGTAGCTGCTGACGCAACCTGTGATGGAGAGGCTTCCTACAAGCACAACACAAAAGAAGCTAATTTGTTAAAAATGGAAAATAGAACCTTGCGGAGCTTTGATATTGTAAATAGAAAAGGTTCCAAAAGTCTACTGCAAATGATATAAGCAAGTGAAGAAACAACCAGCATAAAGAAGTCTCGTGAGGAATATTACCTTAAATGCATCAGGAAGCACCTCTGCAACAACCATCCAGATCATACAACCAGCAGCAAAGCCCGTACAGAAAGGAAGGAACTTGCTAAATGCATCAGCGCATATGAATGAAGGAACTGCTACAAGGGGCTGCAACAACAATATATATGCAGGAGACCATTAAGTTAAGAGGCACAACATGTGATTCACCTAGAGTTGGTTAGATATTCTCAAATGCCCTGAATTTTAAAAACTAACAGTTACCTGTGGTAATGATGTAATTACGCTCCATAACATGGCATTCTGCGGAGAAACACCCCTGGATGCAAGCACCATACTCACAGCTAAGCCTTCTGGTATATTGTGCACAGCAATAGCCAAAGTAACCAAAAGGCCCTGAGTGAAACCCTTTGAGCCAGCAAAGGAAACCCCAACACCAGAGCCCTCCCCAAATGAATGAAGAGTCATTATTCCAATCACAAGAACGACTTTAGTTGCATCTGCACCTTTGATGTCTAACATACTAACTTCTCCATATTGCTCAAGAAACTGAAACCAGATATAATATAACGATGTAAAACATAATGAGAGTTTGTTGATAAGCCCTTTAATTGATAAAATCCGAAAATTGAAAGCCTAGAAAACATCTTACCATTTTTCAACATGCATGTCCTCCCTCGTAAAATGATAAATAAGTGAAAGGAATGTTTATGGACTGTGACAGCTTAGGCATATTTATTCAGATTTCTTGAGATGTCGCATTTGGCACCAAAAAATCTATAATTTTTTGTTTTTTACTTTTAAATAGATAATACTACTGGTACAGAAAGTAATCACACATGTTAACACTGAGAATAAACATCTTGGCAAAATGCAATTGAAATGTGAATTCTATGAAACAGGAACCCGAACCAAATTTGGTATAAAGGGAAGAAGCAACTACATTTTCTAAAATGGAAAAGACATAAACGACGGAGGAAATAAAGGATCCAATTCAATACCTGCTTGCATAGCCAAATAAAAAGGCCCCCAGCTAAAAGCCCAGCAACAACCCAATTCCCAGCACCATGGCCTTGTGCACCATGGCCTTGTCCTTCCTGTACAAGATCAAAGCTTGCAGCCAACATTACACCAGCAGCCATCCCATTGCATAATCCCGCCCATTGTGGATCAAGCTCAACAAAGAAGAATGGAACTGCACCTAAACCTGTGGCAGCAGCCATTGCCAATGTAAATAACGCAACAGTAGAGACTGAGACTTTGCTGTTTGCGCTCTTCACCTCAACCAGTCCATTATTTGAAACCTCAAAATTTATGGTATTCTCCTGACCAGTGCCATCAATAACATTACTTCTCACATTTTTGTGTGGAGCAGATCTCAGCTTTTGTGAAACTTCATTTTCAATCTCTGATGTAGCGTACCCAAAGAGAACCAGGGAGAACAGCAAAAATAATAGAACTTTTCTAAATGTGAACTCCATTTTCAATAGCACAGATTTCACAAAAAGGTCATAACTTCATTCAGGATATTAAGAGATTCAGCCTATATTCTTCTCTTGAATGCAATCACAAATACTGGGCTCTATTGAACCATCCAATGCCACTTCTCTGCGATAGCGTAGCAATTACAAAGACACCATTACTAGCTTGATGTGTGCCTTGTGGTCAACCCTGCAGATTGCCAGAGGCATCACTACATTAGTAATGAATAAAACTTCCAGATTCCTCAGTCACACACGTAAAACACATTTTGATCCAAATCATGTGGTAAAACTATAACTCACAATTAAACAAAAAACAATCTCCTAAAATACGTAAATTACTGATTAGTTTAGCACTAAATAAGACGTAAAAGATGAACCTTCACTAATAAACACTACAAAATTCCTAATGAAACCCAAAAATTTAAGGCCTCAGTAGAGGACGTTGGCTTTGGAGACCATCACAAGGTCAGAGATATATAGCACACCACCTTCACAAACAATGTGATAATACAGAATCCAATCGATGATCGAACTTTAAAACTACAGAAATTACTAAAGGAAATTCAAACTATTCAAGCACCCTTAGTGTCAATGCCCAAAACAATAAACAAATAATAATTAAAGGCCTTAGTTTTGAAATTAAGCAATTCATCAGAGTACCCTTTTCCGAAATTTCACCAAATTCCTATCCTTTCTGACGAAATCACAGCAATCAAACAGCGCATTACCAATCAATCAAACAAAATATAAGAACCCTACATTGGAAATTGGGAATCAGATTAAGGAAATTGAGAAATCAAAAAGCTTACCGATAGAGCAAAAGAGGCCCAGGAAGGAAGGAAGGAAGAAAAGGAGCAAAGCGCGGGGGCTTGACTGAGATGTCAGTCAACCGCAATTCAGACGGCGACAGAAAAGGTTTCCCGGGAATAAACCCCTTCCATCGAGCTTGGCTTCGAAATTAAATTAAATTATTTGATTAAATAAGCAAGGCAACGTCGAATTCGGGGATACAAAAATAAATTCGAATTCAACGTCTTGAAGTTGTGGGAGTAAATTGGTGATCCTCTTTGGGTGGGATTTGGATTTAATAGCAAAAAGAAAAAATAGTGGGACTTTATTGGAATTTTATTCAATTTTGTGGGTCAACGTCAGAGGACTCAGCACGTTGGTTTTGCCCAAAACCGGGGACTCACAGCATAAACACAAAAATTTAAAATTCTTTGACTAATGATAGGGACATTATTTGAAAGTGGAATTCTGTATAAATTATCTCTCAGATCACAGTTTAATATCAATTTTGTAGTCAATAATATAAAATATTATGATAAAAAATAAAGTGACCGATAATTCATAAAAAAATTTGCTTTTAAAATAGTCGCCTTAGCTTTCTCAAATTCTTTTTGCCAAAGCATGTATTTAGAGTAGTCCATTTTGGGCTAAGTAGTAGATTTAGATTTAGTTATGTTATGGGTGTAGGTTTTAATTTTCTTACGTTGCATTTAAAGTTTTGACATTCAACAAACTTACAAATTTCGTTAAATTCACCGTCTAATCAATTTGTTAACTGCTGAAGTAGCAATGCGAGATCCATCTCGCAACTTCTATGTGGTACAGTTAGTGGATTTGGAGGAAATTAACAAGTACCCGATCCTAGCTAAGGGATACATACCATACAAAATAAAACATGTAATTGAACTTTTTTTTTTCCACTTAGTACTATGGTCGAGTGGTATTCTTCTTCATTTATAAGTGAGACATGAAACACATTATGCTCTGATACCAAACTGACACACCCCGACCCGAGAATCAGGGCGTGCTGGCCGTCACAAACGTGACGTAACCATTACGCAATGCGGAAGCAATAGGATAAAGAGTATGAATAATTAGAAACCGAATACTAGCAGTACACTCCTAATGACATGCTAGAGAGAGAGTTAAAGTATGAAATACACATAATCAGAGCATAAGGTTCAAATGCAGTCAAGTAGGACAATTACTAAGTTACAACACCCGTAGGTGAATCCTACATGAGTGAAGTCCGTCAGAACAGCCGTGGGAATCCTCGAGAGCCACCAAACACTCCTAACTACAACCTGGAGGGGCGCAAAACAAGGTGAGTGGGTCAGTAAAACAAAGCTTTCAAAATCTTTCCTTTATTAACATATATATCCCCTCGCTAGAAAAACCTGTATACTTTCCCAGAAAATAGAATATATAAATATATATAGCTTCGGAAATCTCAAACACCCTTATTCATCATTTTTCAGAGAAATATGCCATGCCATGAGCCCAAAACAATAATATGGATGCATCAACAATAATCAGGTGAAATAATAAATCAACCAGAGACCCTGCAGTGGTCCTGTACGGCTGATTCTAGAGCTCAATATCCAATCCAGCCGGAGTCACCAACTGTGACCTGTACGGCCCTGCCGGAGTCGCCAACTGCGACCTGTACGGCACTACGCTGCACATGAGTCGGAACTACCTATAGTAGTCTGTACGACTCGGATGGTGTAATAATACGCTCTAGTGCTTCTCTCATCAATCATCTGTGCACATAATCTAAGGTCACCTACTAGTCGGAACCTCCTCTAACGGTCTGTACGACTAGCATGTCGGAACCACCTCCAGTGGTCTGTACGACTAGCATCTACTTGGATCCAAGGTGAGCGTGTGATGCGGGTGAATAACATAAGCACTAACACCAGGGGTGCAGGTTATGAGCTATCAACATAAATCTCATCAAACAATTCAATGCACCAAATGTAACTCACCTGATACTCACCTGTGCGTCCGCAGCACCAATTCACATATATGCATCATATAATATCCATTCACATATTTCATGTAATTCCTATGCATGGCATTTCAATCACATGATTCATATAAATCTATGCATGGCATTTCAAAACATACTTTCATTCAAAAATCGATTTCTGGGAAAACGTTAAGTATATATATATATACTGAAATAAACTGCCCACTCACTGGTATGTCGCAGGGTCGTAACCCTCGTGACGCCTCTGACTGCGCTCGTCCTAGGGATAGATCTCACCTATATGTGAAACAACTATAAAAACGTTATTTTAAGCACATAACCAACAATTTGAAATAACTTCTCATAAAATGCTCAATTTTGGCATATGAATATACCAACGCGATCTACACAACCTCACGAACATCGTGATATTTTTAAGTTAATTTTTCTAGGGCCCACGCGCCCTCACGCGCCCCCCACACGCATCATCTTCAACCTCCCGACGCCGGAACAGTGCCACCGGCGCCGGATTCTGGGCAACCCTGCAACTGCCCTTTTCTCGCTCGTTTTTGCACCATTTTTCATAAAATTTTCACCAAAATGTCACAAATCATGAGAGGAAGAAGGCTATACCTCTTTGGAGCCTCAAAACCTTCCAAATTGCGTCGAGAAAATTTCACCAAAACTGGCCACCTTCGAACCTTGTGATCCCGACGTCCCAAACCTTCAAACGAAGCACTCCGAGCTTCGTGGGGACCTCCTTAAGCTCGTGGTAAGCTTGGATTGTCCTAAAATGCAACCATTTAAAAGTTGGTGAATAGTGACAATCACGGACCTCGTGATTTCAGCGTGAAAACGAATGAACCCTTACCTGAAATGGGTACCAATGGGTTCGTATGATCTCTAGGAATACGATGGTGGTCTCAACCACGTCGATCCGTGAAGGTTTGATGGCCTTTGGGGTTGTCCGTACCTTTCGAAAGAGAAGGGAGAGAGAGTGACCGTGAGCATGCGGGAGAGAGAGTGAGAAAATGAAGGTGTGTGTGGTCAACAAACACCCCAACCACATAAAATAATTCCAAATTAATTTCCAACAATTTTTTCCAAAACAAACTTAGGATAGGACAATAAAACCCAATGAAATGTCACATACCGTAGTAAATTCTAGGGCAATCCCGTCATTTCACATCCTCGATTAATAAATTTCGGGACGGGCTGTGACAATCTACCCTCCTTATAGAATTTCGTCCTCGAAATTCACATAACCAAACCAATACTAGTAGCCATAAAACAACCTCGGATACATCTCTCTCATTCGATCTTCAGTCTCCCAAGTAGCTTCTTCTACCGAGTGGTTCCTCCACAATACTTTCACCATGCTCACTGTCTTATTCCTTAGAACCTTGTCCTTCCAATCCAAAATAGTCACTGGTTCTTCATCATACGTCAAATCCGGATTAATCTCCAAAGGTTGAGGAGGAATCACATGCGAAGGATCCGAAACATAATGTCGAAGCATCGAGACATGAAACACATTATGCACCTTGGAAACAGTTAAAAAAATTCAATTCTTTTTCTTCATCAATTCAATGGAGCACCTGGACCCGTTCCCCCAATGAAAGATACTCCTGAAACCGGGAGTAGCTTCGAAATTCAGCGTCTTGTCGGGCGGTATGCTGTTCCCACAGATCCGTAACTCAGTTTCTTATATTTTCAGATTGTTAGTAGTACAAAAACAAGGGCAAGAGAGTGCACTTTTTGCCTATAGCTATATTTGTCTTGGTAAACACTGGCATGCAAAACAAGCAGAGAAATGACCATTCTTCTGTTACTACAACAAGATCTCGGATCCTAACTTATGTACACTACCACAAGACCATTTTGCTTTTGTTTCTACCTCCCGATAAACAGAGACAAGGGTTAAAAGAAACACCCGAAACTCGTGTGTTTTTTTTTGTTGTTGTTGTCGTCGTCGTTGGAGAAGGAGCTTTATTCAAAACGAAAGAAGCACCATACGATCAAACATATATGAGACTCTCGAGGCTCTACTTTTCTGCGTACCACCAATATGTGCAGCGTCACTTGACCAGTGTGCGAGGGGAATTTTTCTTCATCGAGGCACTATGGTTGGGACAGCACCGCTGGTTAGATCACTTCCTGCCAGGCTGGAGGACACGTGGGATCGGTCTCCAGTCAATAAGGACGATGAGGTTGGTGATTGGTCACTGTACGAGGAAGTAGGTGGTGAAAATATGGTGTCAGTTGCCGGCTTGATTTTGAGTATGTTTTCGAGCTCCCTCACCACTTCCAGCATATGAGGCCGCTTGTCTTGCTTTTCATTACAACATCTGAGGGCCAAATCTAGAAGCCTTTCAACACATTCGGATGGATAGGAACCCATTCTGCTGTCTATGATCGAGAACACCAGCCCTGCCTGATGAGCCAGATTCACCTAAAAAAATGAATATAATTTCACGATTATTAGCATCAGCTAAGATATTAGTGCTCGGTGTGCTGAGACATAATCTGTATCAGCACGCCGAACATTAGTGTTTGCGTTTGAAATTTATACAAGCAGAGGCATTTTGTTACATCAGACAAAATCTTAGCAACAGAAATCCCAAAGAAGTGATGTTTCAATGGTACCTCTCGAACTATGTTTTTGCCGTGTGAAATTGGCTGATTGCCCGTAAGGAGCTCCAGAAACACGATTCCTAGGCTATAGACATCGCTTTTGTCCGTCAACTTACTGGTCAGGAAATACTCTGGATCAAGGTAACCCTGCAACGTATGATTAAAAAAAGAAGAAGAGTTATTCATAATTCTACAGTTAGCTCATTAGCTTTGGATGATTTTAACATACCGGCGTTCCTCTCACAACTGTAGATACATGAGCAGGCCCGACCCCTTCATCATTCTGCGGAGGTGCAAGTCGCGAGAGTCCAAAATCCGCCACTTTGGCCACGAGGTTGGAGTCCAAGAGTATGTTGCTGGCTTTGATATCCCGGTGGAATATTGGAGGATTTGCCTCGGTATGGAGATAAAGGATGCCTTTAGCAGAACCTAATGCAATGCGTAACCTCATAGTGAAGTCCAGACTTCCCTTGGCTTTAACTGTCATATCATAGCGAATACAGTACTTGAGAATAGATGTTTGAAATACAGTATGCAAAAGCACACACATGAACAGGAGTAGGCATTTAAGAAACTGGGAATGCTGGAAATTTTCGTACCACAAAGCCAGTCGCGTAAGTTACCATTAGGCATGAACTCATAAACCAGCATCTGCACAAGCAACAAGAACATATAATTTGATTAAAGATATAAACAAATCATAAAAAAAAAAGAGCTGCAACTTACAGTGCAAGCAATAGCAATGAGTAATTGATCATGACTGCAAGTTTCGTACCTGCTCCTCCTCTTCATCACAATATCCCACCAAAGAGACTAAGTTTCGGTGGTGTAGCCTTGATAGCAGTTCTATCTCAGTCAAGAACTCCTTTTCGCCCTGTAAGGATCCTTCTTCTGCCCGCTTTATGGCTACAGCAGTGCCATCAGACAAAATACCTTTGTAAACTTTCCCATAGCCTCCTCGTCCAAGTTGCATTGAAGTATCGAAATTCCCAGTAGCTACTGTCATTTCTCTGAAAGTGAACGCCTTGACACCTTCAATTCTCATTGAGATCTTTGAGGCTGCAAATAGCGGTAAGGACTTCATTCTACTTTCTAGGACGATAGTCAGACCGGAATAACATCTTCAAAATTTGGTCTTAAATCAATTACAATTAAGAACTTACATGAATGTCTCCGTGAAGGTGGGTAACGGCGTTTGACACATCTTGTGGTCAGAAGCATTACTATTGCAGATATAATGACAACAGCAGCGATGCATCCTATTATAACACCTGCTAAAGCTCTCTTGCTAATGCCCGTCTTTTGCGGCTCAACAATCACTATACCAACGAAATAAATAAGTTACTCAACCAAGAATAAGAAACATGTTCTTGTCTTTATGACACGCTGCCAAGGCAATCAATTTGTCAAAGTTAGTAACACATAAAATTAAGGGAATCCAATGCCAAGGATAGCAAAATGCAGCTAAATATCCAGATGACTTTGGAGAAAAAAAAGAAGATGTTTGGGATAAAATACACACTGTTCAAATAAGGTCCCAGCAGAGTGAAGTTGAGAAGCTCATACGGTCCAAAGAAATCAACTAGAGGAACTTCCCATGATGTAAGAAGGCCTCTCACTCGCTGAACCTCACTTACATTAAATATATTCGAGTGTGAATTGATGAACATAGGAAAAAGCTTCAAATGCATCAGTAAACGAGGCCCTTCTTGCCAGACGAATGAATCAATTGATAATTGATAAAGGCGCAGGTTGAGAGAACGAGTTAAGTAGATCTCAAAACTCTGTACATGAGGAGGAAAATATGAAAAACTAGGACTTTTCAGTCGATATTCAACTCTTAAAGGTGATGCACAAAAGCATGGAACTGGGGAAGATGGGACATATTCATAAAAATAGTCTGTTGGACATGCTTGACTAGGGCAGGTCATTGGTTGAGTGGAGTTTATCAAGTTATCAGAAATCCCGTCTCCAGCTTCAGGTCGACAGAACTGCCCTATGTTTGGTATTGTTACATTCTTGCAGATAGGATTTCCTCCAAGCCTGAGAAAAGCTGCTATAAGCAAGAATCTGAGAGAAGTAAAACAAGGTGTAACCTTGCTAATAATTTTCATACCTCAAGGTGACATTTGCAGGAGGATTTAGCTCTCCCAATAAGCTAGAGAGTGAATTGTTCCGAAGATCACTGCAATATTTAGCTAACATATAAACAAATACACTAAAAATATAAATGGGAAGGCACTCCAAGAAATCAAATAAAATTAATTCAAATGGTTATGTTAGTCTTTTGCTAAAGGAACTTACAGTGCAAGTCTAGCTTTTCTACTGAAAGATATGTTCCGCCAGATAGTAGGGATAGAACCGGTCAAAAAATTGTTGTCGAGCAATCTGTAATAGAAATCATTATAAGAATCAGATCCAGAGTTCATATAACTGCACGGTAATATTCTTCCAGTAGAATCATAAGAATATCACACTTGAATGTTGAAGAGACATATCTGAAGCATCTGATACAATACCATATGCACCCGGCATTTTAAAATACGGAACAAAGATTTGGGCAAGTAAACAAAGTCTTACACTTTCTGAAGAGCAGGAAGTTCTGAGAAACTCTCAGGTATGGAGCCGTTAAGATGGTTGTCTGACAGATCGCTGTAATAAATAAAAAGTATTTTAACAGGATAAGTTCTTAAATCAAACAGATAAGTACAAATAGTAAGATTTTATAATTTTCATATGTAGCATTGATTTGAAGTTAGCATACTGATGAAGCAATGGGAAGTATGAACATAACAAGTTACAAGTTTAGTCGGGCCAGATACGTACATTGTTGTCACATTTTCAGAAAGTCTAGGCGATGGTATGCGTCCACTTAGTTGATTGTGGCTTAGATCTCTGTGGCAAGAACTCAGTAAAGGTCAGAAAATAGAAGCATAAATTGAAGGGTAAACAAATGCATTATAGCGTCGATTCAAGGTCTTTGAACCATATCTGTACTTACAGATAACTAAGGTGAGGTATCCTGCTAAAATCAGGAATTTCTCCCTGCAAACTGCAATTCCTAAGACTTCTGCCAAACCAGAAATAGGCAAAAAGAGAAGGTATCAGCAATCCTTCCGAGCAAATTTATGCATAACTAACACAAAATTAAAGCACCAAAAGCATCTCGAGAACCAGAATACTGATTCAAAGAAAGGCAAGATACTAATAACATAAACTTACATTTTCACTAATCTGGAAAGGTTTCCATAAGAAGATGGAATATCAGTCCCCGTGAAGTTGTTGTTATCGAATTGACTGAAAAATGGAAGGAATGACATACAAAGAAAGAAATGATTTCCAAAACATTACCAACGAAGATTGTATAAAAGGAAACAAGTTACTCCAAATTAAAAATCCAGACAGTGGTTGGATTAGGACGTACAGAATGCGCAGGTTTGGTAAGTTGGAGAATTCTGGTGGAAGATATCCGGACAAGTTATTATTATCAAAGAGCCTGTAAAATTTCGTGTCAAATAGACACAATGAGGAATCAGTCAACAAGTATAAATACAGAACAATTTCCAAAAACAACACAATGAAATTATACAAAAGTAAGACGATATAAAAACTCACAGGTGAAGAAGAGTGGGTGCTTCAGAAAGCTCAGGCGGAATATGACCGCTGAAGGAGTTGTTGTTCATGTGGCTGCGAAGCAAGGTACACGAAGCTGTCAAACATGAGAAACATAAAACGTAACCTGACATTATGTAGCATTTAGCTTGAACATGTGCTTACAGATGTTTTACACTGCTCATGTTAGCAAATGATTTTGGAATTGGACCAGACATATTGTTCTGGTCGACTTGTAGTCTATTTAAATTTGCAAGATAACCAAGCTCAGGAGGTAAGGAACCGGATAATTTGTTTCCACTCAAGAGCCTGCACACAAATGCATCACAATAAAAAGATAATAAATTGTGTACAGTTAAACAGTGAAATATGTTGATATTTCTTTACATGAATGCATATGCAAAAGGGCGGAATTACAAAAATATGTCAAGAAAACAACACGAACTCAGCTTACAAGAGTGTCAAGGATGTCATGTTTCCAATCTCCTCAGGTATAGTGCCGCTTAAGTCATTCCACATGAAATCTCTGACAGCAGAGCGGAAAAATGGCATCTAATTAGAAAATAACTAAAGGATAATCAGAAGAGACCTTCGCAAAATTGGAATGGGGTGATCTATTTATGAGATGACACAACTCACAATATCAGAAGTTGGGATAGTTGGCCAAGCTCAGGTGCCAAAGTTCCTGAGAGATTCATATTCAGCAGTTGGCTGCACCAAATTAAGATTACCAAGCTTCAGCGAGACAGCATTTATGTTATTTAAAAGCAATTGAACATATGAAAACAAATACATACAGTTCCTGGAGGTGCAAGTATCCATCACCCCCAACAGCATTAAAACACAAAACTCCGGTCCAATGAGATTCGCAAGGATCCCCATCTTCCCAATTCCTTAGATGATTTCTAGGATCAATTAATCTGTTCTTGACTGCTCTCAACACGTTCACTGCAAAAAGCACAAATCATAAGTTACACTCTTCAATTGCATCATATAAAGTAGCACCAATAGAACTGAAAATTCACCTTCTGAAGGATTTGTAACTTTTGCAACCGCAACGAGGAAGAAGCAAGAACACAGAAGAGCAATGACAAATCCAGGAGCTCTCAGCTTCGACATTCTAACACCCTATGGAATCAACCCAAATGAGCAATCTCCAAATAAGTAACTGCAACCTACAAATTACCTAAAAATCTCGACTTTCTTTCATAGAAGTAAACTAGAACAACATGCAACAGAACAAGATAAAAAGAGATAAGGAAACTGCTAACAGTTTCAAGCTCACAATTTCGGGTAAACGGAGACAGTAAAAGCTTTCATGTCGATTTCAAAAACAAAATCATACCTATTAAGTGTGAGTGGTGGACTTTGAGCCTCGTTTGAGACCTATGAGTTATGAGACAGGTACTTAGGGACAGGAACACGGTTCCGAAATCGAAGCCAAGTCAATGGGGAGGATTCTAAGGACGAAGTACATGAAGTCCTGATATATGTTGGTCTTCATGATAACCTTGATCATGAATTCCAACATGGCGTCGTGGATCGTCACAGTTTGTTGGAGTAAGTTTTGGAATTTTCTTTGGTTTAATGTTTTTTTAGTCCGAAGTTGTGAAAGGGATCAAATGAAGATACGAGACATGGCGTCTGCTTTGTCGTTAGGGCTGGTGGGTGTAAAGGCAAAGACAATTTCCACATTTAGGCCACGCTAAGGGAGACGCTGACTTTTGTGTACCAACATTACCTAAGATTTCCACGAACTTTTTTTTGTGTGCTGTTGGTGGTCACCACACATCCAACTGACCTGATTCAGATCATTTGTTTTATTTGTTTTATTTGTTTTATGCTTATATGCTAAGTTCAGAGAGAATCAAACGTGTGAATTCAGAGGCGGATGTAAATGCTCTAAACTACTTGAATTATAAGTTCTTTATGTCGGTGCCCATGAACATTGAAAGTTGTATCTGCTTTGGGGTTGCATAGTCTCAATATTAAGGCCCTATTTAAGATTTTTTTTGAAACAGCTAAAGGTGGCTTACGACAACCAGAAATACTTATAGTTATGTTGAATGTAAAAGTTAAAAATACTCGCAAACACTAACAAGTGATTCTTCATAAAGCACTTTCAAATACTTTTTTTTAGAATTACTTGAATTTTTAATAAAATTTTGGTGGCCTCAAAATTGTTTTAAATACCCATTTGTACTAACAACTCTAGCTATAAGTTTATAACTCCAAAGATTTTAATGCACAAAAATATAAACAGAAGATTATAGTACATTGGCAAGGTGCATGCCTCAATTGGGAGGAACTACTTCCATGTATCTTATACCGATGGTGGTTATTTCAATCCAATCATGCGTTATTGGCATGAGATACAGTTATCATGTTGTTCTGAGTATAGTGAAATTTCTCTCCTCGGTCCTTAAAATTTCATTAAATGCAGTTGAAAATTACAACCAATCCATTTGCCTTTAGAAGAAGTTTCTAATTCTTTCCTTCGAGTCACATACAAGTCCCCATTTGCCATTTAATAATGAGGTACTTGCGGATTCTCTTTGGGACCGGAACTTGTAAGAAGCTGACAATTTTATCGTTGAAATTGGGAGGAACTACTTCCATGTATCTTATACCGATGGTGGTTATTTCAATTCAATCATGCGTTATTGGTGTGAGATACAATTATCATGTTGTTATGAGTATAGTGAAATTTCTCTCCTCGATCCTTAAAATTTCATTAAATGCAGTTGAAAATTACAACCAATCCATTTGCCTTTAAAAGAAGTTTCTAATTATTTCCTTCCAGTCACAGACAAGTCCCCATTTGCCATTTAATAATGAGGTATTGGCGGATTCTCCTTGGGACCGGAACTTGTAATAAGCTGACAATTTTATCCTTGAATTTTAAGTTTAACCAATTACTCCACTGAACTTTTAAAATTGGCCAATTTCCCCATGAATTTTAATTTTAGCCGATGACCCCCTGAACTTATATAATTGATCAATTTCCTCTCTTAACCTTAATTTCCCCCATAAACCCTAAAATCCAAACAAAAATTATACAAAGTGAACTAGCGGAAGAGAATAAGAAAAAACAGATTAGGGATAAAATTACATTTTTACAATTATAAAATTAAAGTTTGGGAAAGA
The DNA here is from genome assembly GCA_024362995.1 of Heteromeles arbutifolia. NCBI lineage: Eukaryota > Viridiplantae > Streptophyta > Magnoliopsida > Rosales > Rosaceae > Heteromeles > Heteromeles arbutifolia. Next base: position 9,186,058 of record JANCRC010000017.1, on the reverse strand, counting down.
TTGGTCAATTATAAAGGTTTAGAGAGTAATCAGGGGATGAATTGACCAATTAAAAAAGCTAAGAGGGACATTGTTTAAAGTTAAAGTTCATGTCGAAAATTGATAACGCCTTACAAGTTTGGGAGGAAATCGACAAATACTTCTTTAATAATTTCATCCAATTGCATTTAGAGAGATTCCAATTGCTTTGCTTTCAGTCCACGTACATGTTTTTCAGTCAGTAGCGTTCCTAAGAGCAACTCCACCCTTGGAGCCCTCCCCCCTGGCAATCCACTATTCAATCCACTCTATTGAACAGTAACTGCCTTTAATGAATAGTAACTACCATTAATGAACAGTAATTATCTTTTGCATCTCCATCCTTGGAACCCTCCCCCCTGGCAATAGTTAATAAAATATTAATTCTTTTTGTTTGCTTAAATAATAAAAAACAAAAAAAACATGGAAATGGGGCTGCAGGCCCTCGGGCTGACACAAAAAAAATAAAAAAATGCTTGGCCCTCGGGCTGCAGGCCTGTCAACTCCCCACCCCCCTTGTGCTCGGGCCCCCACCCTCACTCGGGCTCTCCAAGGCTGGAGGGTTGTCCACCGGGCCTCGGGCCCTTTCCTCTCCCCTGTCCCCCGAGCACTGTCCAACGCTGGACTTGCTCTAAATCTAATGCTGACAGTTTGCAGGGTTTATTGACAAAATAAAATACATGAAATAAAAACCCAAAAGAAACAAAAGATGTGGATGGGACGGTTCCACTTGCACTAATTGCAAAGGCAGCCGACCTCCCCAAAAGCATCTTGAAAATTTCTGCTGTCCTTTCTTACAAGGATAACAAACTTGAAGATCTCCAAATCGTGCATTAATACATGGTGACATGAGGACCCATCCGAATCCTGCATTTATATACAACCTCCCATGGAACTTGTAGCTGTACACGGCTCGGATTGTACACTGAGAGATGCCAACTTGTTTGGGTGACCTATATGTTCGTTTGGTGTCTAAAATTGGATTGAATTGGATTGAAGAACTCATAAAATTTAAGGTATATTAATGGTGGTGGTGATTGAATTTTTGTTTTGAGGAGATTGGAAGGGATCAAACATGAAGGAAAATTCTCACTCTCGATCCCTACAAAAGTGAATTGGATTGGATACCTCATAAAGTTGAAGGTATGTTGTATGTAGAGGTCGATGATTTTTTGTTTTTGAGGAGATTAGAAGGGATTAGCCGTGAAGAAAACTTGTCCTTTCAAATCGTAACACATTTGAAGAAACTTGCCCTTTCTAATCCCTACAACATCGAATTGGATTGAATAACTCATAAAATTCAACGTATGTTCAACGTAGAGGTGAATGAATTTTTATTTTGAGGAGATTAAAAGCGATTAGACAAGTACAAAATTTATTCCTTATAATCCTACCCTTTTTGTTGGTATTGGGAGGGATAAATTCCCTTAACAATTAATCCGTCTTCTATCTTCGACATGGACAAAATATCTTTCATTTATTCTCTCGACAACCTTGAATATAGTGGTCATCCAATCTCAAGCACCAAACCAACCCTTTATACCAATTTCAAGTTTAAAGTTTATCTCTCTTTTTTCTCTCCACCAATTTATAAATCATTATATTTTCCCTTCTGATTTTTTTTTTAATATTTTATAAAATTTAGGTGGAAATTTAAACATAGATATTGAATTTTACCTTAGAAACACACTGGAATCTTGACATTGTGAAACTCACCATCCAGGCATTCAGCTACCTAGTCAAGGTTTGAAAAGAGTGTTCCAATCATAATCTGTTTATTTTCAACTTCAGTATTCAGAAAGTAAGAATGATGCAGGAAAAAACCAAGGGTCTCCAAGAGACGGGCGACAGAACCTGAGAGTCGCTCAACCAAGGGCAACAAAGCTCCCTCGACGATGCTAATCGTGGATTCGCTCACACGACCAAGCCAAACACTTGATTTTAGAAGGAGAAACAACTCACTTCAATTGTACAAAGCAAATAATATTTTTAATTCATTCAAGTCTCCTTTCTCAAAGGGTTTAGTACATGATATTTATAAGGTATATAACACGATGAAAGGGATAGAGCCACAAATTTGGAAATTATAAACTTTGACATTGGATTAACCACTTGCTCTCTAAACCAATTTAACATAGCACAATCATGTTACAAGCTTGACCTTTTTGAAGTGAGAACTAATACTTTGGGTACCAAAACATGCCTTTAATGCCCTCCGGGTCCGGTTCAAAACCCAAATTTTGATAGAACTCTACAACTGCAACGACAATGAGAAGGCCCACGTTAAGTCGTTAATACAAGTTGAAAGAGCTAAAGCAGGCAACAGCTGAAGTGGAAGTGAAAAACTCGACTAGTCATGAGAAGGAACATCGGTGTGCAGTAGGATTGGCGGAAAAAGGTTTATGACGTCACCATGAAGGTGCACATAAAGGTACTTGTATGGCAATGGCAGACAAGCTCATCAATCTTGAACTTAAATATGACACTGGCATGATATTATAATAGACTAAACGCAACAAATAACTGTTGTTTTACCCCGACTATCTGCAAAGAGTGAAATGTTTCCGATGTCCCCCTGCAGAAGAGCCTGTATAATCTTTTCAACAAGAGCCTTTCCAAGGCCTTGGCCCTGAACGATAAAGATGTCATGGGTAACAATCATGAAAACATGTTACGTGATTAGTGCTTCAAGTCCAACACACAATGTACAAGCATACCTGATAGCTGGGATCAACAAGGACATCCCAAATTGTGGCATTGAAGGCATGATCTGATGTAGCTCGAGCCATGCCAATTAACTTCTTCTGGTCATTCCCTTCTGTCAAATAATATAGACTGCAACACCAATTGTGTGAAAAAGGACTGCAACAATGCTCTATCCACTATGTACCTGATCTAGGTGATTTCCGAACTGAATGCAATGTGGCAACCAAGTAGCTATTTTTCAAAACTGCAGCTAGTTTTGTCAGCGGCCTCCGAGGCCAACCTACCTATAAGAATTACATTGAAGTTACTTGACTTTCGCAATTGGATAAATAGAGAGAGAAATAGATAGCATTATATTTCATATACAGCGAAAGAATGACAGACCAAACTTCACTAAAAGGTCAATCAGGCAAAATGCATACAACAATAAGTAGAGTCCGGACCTATGAAGAGTGACTTATACATAACTGGGAGTTCAAAGGGCATTGACTATTAGAAGAATGTGCAAAAGAAGCACCAACAACAGCATAATTACCTTATCACAAAGGGCTTGAAGATCGTACATATCAATATCTCCACCAGAAGAAAATATTATTTCTTCAACTGTTCCATCTGGTTCAGTCTTCTGAATGAGAACTAATTCTTGAGGCAGAGGTTCTTCTTCTTCCTCTTCCGGGAGGATGGAGGGCGGTTCAACTACTTGTGTGTTGTTGTTTAAAATACTGCAACAAGAAGTGAGTTAACGACCATCATAACTTTTCTCTGTCTGTGTGTGAATATATCTCATTTTTTTATGTTTTAGACTTCAATTAGTACCAATTTCAAAACTGCGGAAGTGATACGAGCATACTTCCAATAGGCAACCTTTAGATGCACCATTTTAAGCTTTGAAGCCCAACAAAACATAAACTCTCATTCTACGAAAAAGTATCATAATCCATAAAGTAACATACTTTCTAAACAAGTTTACTAATTAAGGGGCTCAAACCAATCAACGGCTTCATATTTGCCCATCTTTCAACAATCGAGCAATAAGTGACATGGCAAATCCAAGATTCTAAAACAATTCACCTGACTAAACTTCTTCAACATTCAGTGTGTGATTTGTGTGCATGACTGTCATTTTATTTTTAATCACCCGGATTTAATTGATTCCCAAAAGCCAGCCTTGAGTTGATATCCCTTATGCATCCTTCTTGCTGCAAAAGATACAGAAAAAGATCAAAGAAACTTCGATCATGGTTCACTATGCAGACATGAGCAAGTGTACATCAATCAGTACATACCTCTGGCAAGCTGCTCTCTCACATTGCAAGGAAACAACAACTTATCCGATGCTTGACGACACGATTCAAACGAAACAATCCGGCATCTGCCATAAACATAGCCGAAAAGGTACATCATTTTCCTCAATCCACCATCATCAAGTAATTAACTTTACACCCAAATGGTTACTTTTATTAACACATTCTTTTGTGCAATTAAACAGTTTTCGAACTAAGAACGCTCGTTAGAATCTTGTTTTCTTGATACATAAGCCTACCAATAAGTTATTAAGTTCAAAGCTACCAAATTTTTCAAATTTTCCAAGAGACAGTTCGATAAACAGACATGGGTCGAAGCGAAATTACAAAAAGACTGACTGATGGGTGGGAAGGGAAGAACTCACAGAGGATAGGAAGCGCAGGCAGCACTCAGCATACGCATCGTCTTCTTGCTTCTTCTTCTTGTTGCTGCTGTGGAGCTGTGTGAGTGACCGTAAGCTCTGTTGGTAGGGAATTCGGATATTTTGAAGGGATTTTCAGCGTGAGTATTACATTATTTGTTACTATATAAACGATGAAATATGTGTGCTAAAATGTTAATAATTTAAAAAATAAAATTTTCAATTACCTACATAAAACACATGATTACCACCCGTGTTCTGATTATAATGAAAAATTTCTTGGTATTTTGCGCTTTGGGAAAACTATAGCAAAAGCTATTTGGCTAATTGGCTATGGCTCACACAACTTTATGGATGATGATTCTAACCGTTAAATCCAATAACTGTGGATAACCGCCCGAATGGATTGGATTTAGGTATAAAATTTTGGGTATGGGGAAAAACAATTAATATTATTCAGTTATGGTTTTGGATATGGTTATAAGGGTCCCCAATCCATATCTGTCCGCGAATCCGAACCGAATAATATATAATATAATTATTCATAATATTAAAATATTAAAATATGCACACACATATATATATATATATATATATATATATATTCATTATTCGCCAAATCCCTTACTTTGAGTGTAAATACAAAAATTGCATTATGTGAGTTGCATTTTGTGGGAAAGTTCGTAAGTTTTGATATGAATCAAAATCTATGAGTATTTAATGGTACTTATGGGAGATATCAAAGATTAACCAACATTATCAATGTTTAACTTTAATTTTTATGCTCCACATAATCCATTCATTAAATCATTTTATACATCAAATATTTAATGACGAAGTTCATATTTACTAAATTATCATGCGTCAATTGAACGAATATATATTTTGTATTAACAAAGATGGATATAACCGCTAATTGATGGGGAATCCGTTATCCGGTGGGTATGGTTATGGATAACACCTGATGATTAATTTGCGGTTATGGATATGGTTAATTTTTGTGGTTATGGAGATGGATATAGCATTTCTGTTCCCAAACCGAACAGTTGCCATCCCTACGCAACTTTTTGTTTTCCCTTATTGGCCCTGCCTCCATCGAGTATTTCACGTATATGCCACTTTATAATAAGGCTCTAAAAACACACAATTGTCAAATATTTTTGCTTTTGCTCTTTCACCCTTTAATCTCCTTTTATCAATTTGTTTTTTATATTTTTATTCTTCCATTTGAAGTTTAGAAAAATAATAAAAATACTTTTTTTTTTTCGCTTTTTACACTCTTATTTACTAGACATTTGAAGATCACCACCAAAAAAATAAGGGTCAAGTCATATGTTAAAATGGGTTTGTTCTCAGCGCATTACAAAAGAATGGTGTGCAGTTCAAACACCCAATCTCATTTAATTAAATTTTAACAGTTTACTCATGAAAAAATTGTGCGGGAAGAAATTACAAATGCTAAAATTAGGGTCAGGGCTTTTAATGGGTATGTATCCGTGGCCCAAATTGTTTCACCAGGCCTTTAAGTTTATAAGGCCGGTTGGTTTCATTTGGGCTTTTTATCTTCAGCACTGATCCATATTAGTGTTCGAATATGGTTAACAAATAATTGATTTGGGAGAAGGAAAAGGAGGCAGATTCTCTGCTGTCATTTTCCCGTACACTTCCATCTTCTATTTGTTTGTGCGGTCACGGTTAAACCACGTCTTTTTATCTTTTTATCTTTATAAAAAAATTAATATAAAATATTAACGTTGTTTAACCGTGACCGCACAAACTGAAGGAAGATGAAAGTGTATGGGAAGTGAAAAGCAGAGAATCTGCCCTTAAAGGAAAAAGAGAAAAATGTAGTACTTGTAATAATCCATCTTTATTGAATTCCGTGCCAATTCTGTCGCACCACTACAAATATACATGTAAAATTAATTCAAAAAAGAATATTATAATACTTGTCCCAACTTTTCTTTTTATACGGTTACGATATTATCTACATGTTGAGAAAATGTGTTAAGCTTACAATGAGTTAGTCCAATATTATTTAATATGAATTTTTATTTAGTAAGAATCTAATTTAAAGTCTTTCAAAAAAATTTAAAAATTTAAAATACAATATCTTTCTTTCATCGTTTAAGAAAATTTGCTGAAAATGTCTAATAGGTCTGGATAAAAAAATTACTGTAATTCAATTTTAAAACTATAATTTCTACCCAAGAAACTACATACTCACTAGAAATTCAAAATAAGTTGCAATTTAATCCGACTTGAAACTCTCCCGAATTAAAACCAAACAACTTAATGGAAAAAAACTGCAAATGCTTTTCTTGGGTAATTTACTTTCAAATACTTTAATAAAAATTTAATTTATTTGAACAAAAAATTAATGTAATTTTGTGTACAAATTAACTTTCATGAAATCTATTTATTTGAAAATTAAATATCATGAAACTGACGCACTGTTTTCGAAATTCAACCAAGCAAAGTATTTCTTTTTGAGTAATGCTAGAGAGATCAAATTTATAGATTAAATTTACAAACTAAATAACATGTCACCAATAAGAATAAGCACGTTTATTAACGTGTAAGTAATAAATTAATCATCAATTTTCATATCCTTTGATTTTTAAAATTGTATTTATAAATTTAGTTTTCCTAACAGTACTTTTTCTTTTTTGTTTATCTTGAAAATAAAAAAATAAAAAAAAACCCTAAAAACAGAAAAAGAAGAACGCAATACAAGACAAAAGAATGATGAAGAAGCAAAAGCAAAAGGTGGCTCCTGCAGCACCAGCGAGCATGTCCCCATAAAAAGGAGTAGCGGTCCAACCGTAAATTTCTCAACGCCACCGGGTTATTTACGTAAAAAACAAGAAGAAAAAAGAGAGAAGGAATGATGAATATGATCCGAAAACACTGTTTGAGATTCAGTAGTTGGTGGTGGTGAAGATAATTAATGGGGATGGTTTCTGAAAACCCTTTTTCTTTTTCAAACCGCTCTCCAACTCCTAAGCTCTGCAGTTCCTTCACCACTCGGTAATCTATCTCTGTAACTCTACAACTCTTCTAATCTTTTCTGTTTATTTTCTTCGTTTAACAATGTGATGTTCTAAACTACTCGAATCTAGAGAAATAGAGGTTTTAAATTCGGGTGTAAGGCCCGAGTTAAACCGGCCTAACTTACGTCTGCATGCTTTCTTCTGTTTAGCTCTTAAGCTATCAACTGCATGCTAATTATGCGATGTTTTATTAAGTTTTGTTAGTGTTCATCACTTGCATAATATGATGCACGATATGTTTTTGTTTTCTTTTGATTTTCTCAACTCTGTTATGTTGTTATTTTAATTTTTCAACTGTTTTTTTGGTCTATATTTGGCTTGTTTTGTAAGTTTAATTTGGTGATGATTCTGTTTAAAATTCTTAAGTACAATTCCTGGATGTGGGGGCTCACAGAGTTCGTTAATTATTTAGCATATTAGACAGGACATAGCATTTTAAAATTAATTAATTAACATATAAACATTTGACGGAAGATTTGGCGCCAAATTGAGCGTAATGGAGTTCTATGATTCATACAGCTGACTTTAGAATTTCAATGGTTCATGTAGTATCTTTTCAGATGTTGCCGGGGACATTACAATCGTCGTCGATGGAGAGTCTTTCTTGCTGCATAAGGTACACTCTTCTGTTTTGCCAATGTGAAGTTTTTTTGTTTCCTATTATTGCTACACACTAGGTCTTAAATTAAATATAATACAAGCTGTAGCATTGCATTTTTCTGTTTTGCTAATCACACATGGTTCTATCCTGTTGAAGTTTCCACTGGTGTCTCGAAGTGGAAAGATTCGGAAAATGGTTGCAGATACCAAGGATTCATCGGCAAAATTGGAGCTCCTCGACATACCAGGAGGGGCGCAGGCATTTGAACTCGCAATGAAATTCTGTTATGGCATAAACTTTGAGATCACAACTGTAAATGTAGCCCATCTGCGTTGCGCTGCAGAGTACTTGGAAATGACTGAAGACTACAGGGATGAAAACCTTATTGCACGAACGGAGACTTATCTGAGTGAAGTTGTAGTTGAGAGTCTCGAAAAGTCAGTAGAAGTCCTTGCCACGTGTGAGACGCTACCTTCTATAGCGGAGGAGGTTGAAATTCCAAGTAGATGTGTGGAGGCTATTGCCATGAATGCTTGCAAGGAACAATTAGCATCAGGGTTGTCAATGTTAAGTTGTGGCGGTGAGTCTACAGAGCTTAAGAGTGATCGTCTTGAGTGGTGGGTTGAAGATCTCTCGATTCTGAGGATCGATTATTATCAAAGGGTTATATGTGCTATGACAAGACTAGGTGTTCGACCGGATAGCATTTTTGCATCTTTGATGCATTTTGCTCAAGCATCCTTGAAGGGAATCGGAAAATGTCAAATTTGGAATCCAGGAAAAGTGAAGCCAATTGCTGGCATGGCAGAACATGACCAGAAAACCGTTGTGGAAACCCTCGTTAGCTTAATGCCAACGGAGAAAAGTTGTTCGGTGCCACTGAGTTTTATGTTTGGAATGCTGAGAATGGCAATAATGGTGGATGCAACAATAGCCTGCAGGCTTGAGCTCGAAAGGAGGATTGCTTTACGGTTGGAAATGGTTTCGCTCGATGATCTCCTTATACCCTCGATCCAAGCTGGGGGTTCGTTGTATGATGTTGACACCGTTCATCGAGTACTGGTGAATTTTCTGCAGCGGATTGAGGAAGAAGAAAGTGAAGATTGTGGATATGAGTCCGAAGGCCTTGGTTCTCCGAGTCATGGTTCATTGTTGAAAGTTGGAAAGCTTATTGACTCGTATCTAGCTGAAATTGCTCCTGATCCTTACCTGAGCTTACCAAAATTCATTGCCATGATTGAAATACTGCCCGATTATGCACGTGTGATTGATGACGGGATTTACAGGGCGGTGGATATATATTTGAAGGTAGATTTTATTCGATTTTGTGTTGCATGATTTTGGATTGAGTTCCCTTTATATTTGAATTGATTTTGTTTCGATGTTTATTTATTAGGTTCATTCAATGATGACTGAACAAGAATGCAAGAAGCTGTGCAAGTTCATAAACTGCCAAAAGCTCTCTCAAGAAGCCTGCAATCACGCTGCACAAAACGATAGACTCCCAGTCAAGATGACAGTGCAAGTCCTGTACTTCGAGCAGCTCCGCTTGAAGAATGCATTGTCTGGAAGCTCAGGAGACGGGTTCCCCTCGCAGAGAATAAGCAGTGGTGTGCCAAGCGCAGCCATGTCCCCTCGAGACAACTACGCTTCGTTAAGGAGAGAAAACCGAGAACTGAAGCTGGAGATTTCGAGAATGAGAGTGAGGCTGAGTGAATTGGAGAAAGAGCAGTTGTTTATGAAACAAGGAATGATGGATAAAACAGGAAACGGGAAGACTTTCTTGACCTCACTCTCTAAAGGGATCGGAAGGATTGGGATTTTCAATGGCCAAGCGGGAGGCAAACCGAAGAAATCAGGTCGGAAGTCCCGGGGATCTGAGGGGAAAACTGGTAGGAGTAAAAGATATTCTGTTTCCTAGGTAGCTGCTTTGCTAACAAAAATATTGTCTTCAGAAGTAGTTCGAAGGTAGCTTAGAAGGTTTTGAAGGGATCCCGTAGTTTGTATCACTTATGCAAAGAGTAATGCTACATGTATCACATTTAGTGACCGCATTGTTTACGGAGATGGATTCTACTTGAATCCCGCCTCATGTGATCAATAATGTGGTCTAAATGTTATATAAGTAGTTCTATTGATCTTTGAAATAACAATTAGAATCTCTCAAGTCTGTTTTATTTTCCTAACACATGAATTCGGAGTTTTTAGTAAACAATGTAACATATTCGGAGTTTAAGAGTAAGCTAAGAACCGTTATTTTCTGGAAGCAAAAGATGATCATCTCAGAAGTAAACTGCTAAACCAACAAAGAACAAGTCTTCTTCTCACTTGTAAGAAGGTACTCCTCTGGTTTAACCTAAAAGGCGCTTCCGAATCTGCACAGAAAGAAAGAAAATAAGTGAACTGATCATGCAAGGTAAAGTTGAGTTTTGTTTTTTCTTCCTAGTTTTGCTTTCTTTTCGATTCTGTTGTGCTGAATGAATGTCCAGATGAAACTTCATACTTTTGCTTAATTTACCTCAGGCAGTTTCTGTCTGTACACGACATCCAACCGCGCATCAAGGGTGTTTTCGCACACAATCTTCCCGTCTTGGGAGGCCACCACCACTCCACCAGAACTTCCAAACAATCAAACCAAACAAAATGATAATGTGCATACAGCAGCCTATTGCATATATGTGCACAAATCAATGCAAGAAGAAAACTGAGGTAATGAGCAGAAAAGAATACCAATAGGGTTCATGGGAATCGCCACCCTTCGGAGGAGGTGGGAGAAACACACGATCGTCGACTGTGATTTTGGGGGCAGGAACATTGGCTTTATCAGCATAAGCTTTCTTTGCTTCCTCCAACACAGACTCAACAACCTTTTTGTCAACCTCTCTGCACCTCAGCAACACTGCTGGCTCCTTTAGCCGCAGTAAACTCTATATACATACAAGTTCAAGAACATTTTCGGCACTTTAGATTAATACGTACAAACACAACCGGTTACAAGCATTAAAGAGGTACTAAATCGTGGTTTATAAGCGACGATTTAAAGTTATTGTTCTTACGATGGTTAAGTACCTGAACAATCAAGTCTTTGAGGAGCTTCTTGTATCCCTTCTTGCCATCAGCAACTTTGAGAAGATCCTTGCCAGCAGATTCTTTCATGGAATTTACAATGTCATCTTGCGCTTGAAGAACTTTTATACGTGACGCGTTCAATTGCATCGAGTATTCGCTACGTACACCAAAATCAAACCCTTAATTAATCACTAATAATCTTTTCAAGAAAAATGGTGAAGATTAAGTGATGGATTAGCTTAGTGAGGATGAATGAAATAAATAAACTCACATTTTCTTTTTGACGTCCACCTGCTTTGCCTTGCGGTCATACTCTTGTCTGATCTTTTTCTTTTCGGCTTCAACTATTTGCAGTTTCTCAATGTTAAACTCCTGTCAACAAATTACTGAAAACAAATTAAAATCCCCATAAATATCAACTATTTATGCAATCAAATGTAAAAAAAGCAATGTTCCGATTGCTAATTTAATTTTCTAGGGACGAATCGAAGTGAAGCATGACTGCCTACTGCTCCATTACGTGTGCTTGGGTAGGAGTTTTGTATAGACGCATCACCATGCTATTAACGACTTTGAATAATAAGTTATTGTCTTTGAGGGAGATGGAATAGAATAACCCGATTGATGCGTAATGATCATAAATCTGTAATGCATATTGTATGCCCTCTTCCGGAAGTCTATTCATAGCTATTACCTTGACGGTTTGATTTGACATTATTAGTATATCGATATTTCCCCCTAATCAAATAATTCCGTAAATTTGTCGGTAGATATTGCAGATTTTTTATTCCATCAGTAGATCGTGACAACAAGACCACACTACACCACTTAGAATACCTAAATACTCAAAATTAACAACGTTATTATGATCACAGTCATGAAAATTGCAGTTGGCATGCTATGCAAATTGCAGTCGAGTGTAGAAAAAAGAAATGCATTATAAAGCACCTCCTCAGCAGAGACAGAAATCTCATTGGCTTTCTCTTCGGCCTCTTGGCGAATGAATCTGACCATCTGCTGGATCTGCTTCGACACATCTGCATCATTCATCTTGTCAAGATTAAGATTGTACGTAAACGGATACGGATACGAATACAGATACGAGGTATGTGCTTATAGTGTGTTTATAAGATTCTTGAGAAAAGCTCTCTCAGAAGGAATAATCTTGGATGCAAGTTAAGAAATGGGAGGAAAAAGGTGGAGTTGTAGTTTGTGCGACAAGCATTCCAATTAATCTGTGTTGAATGATGCCTATGTGCGAAGTTTCGTCCGAACTTTTTGGAGGTTGAATACTTCCACGTTTCCTCCTTGTTTCCCGAATATCTTTTCCATTGTTTGAGAGTTATATAACATGTACCAAAGATTCACATTGTTGGGCTGAAATTCATTTATATATTTTGTGAACATGGATTTATAAATGTGTTTACTGCTACTCACCGATCTATATATATCTATGTATGTATAATTAAAATGAGTGCCAACTGATAAGGCTAGTATGGACCGTTACCTTGTATACTTCCTTTCTAATTTCATGCGTGGATATGATATCCCACCTAGAGTACTTTTTTTCTTCTTGATTTCATGAGTGTTTTTGGAACCCTACTTTACTTTTAGTAGGTTCCATGTGGTTTTGGAACACTACTTTGTTCGGTTCCATGAGAGGTTCTAGCTAGTTGCCTACTTCATGTCAAATTCCATGGGAGGTTCTGGAATCTTGCTCTGTTTCTTTGAGAGGTTTAGGAATCCTGTGCATAACTTCTATCTGGTTCCATGACAGGCCCTACTTTGTGTATCCTTGCTATCCAGTCCCATGAGGTTATGGAACGCAAAGTTTATGACGTCGCCCGAACCCTATTATTTTATTATATGCATATGTGAAAGAAAATCACGTTGAATTCATGTGTGGATTCAATTGTGATTTGTGAGTGAGGATTATTTTATATGCAAAGGATTGTGAAATGTTTTATAAATGAGATCAATTGACTTTATTCATGTACATCGTATTATTGTCACTCACATGAACTTTATTTTTAGGGAACTTTAACGAAAAACTTCCGGTACTGTTCACTTTAATGAAAAACCACATTTTTACACTAAAAAGTCAATCATGGTACTATTCATTTTACCATTTATTTTGTCCTTATCGTTAAAACTTAAAATTTTCAAGTCTTTTTTATTAATATTCCTTTATTTTTTTTATCTCTTATTTGTAGTTGTGCAAGGAATGGCTTGCACTTTGATAACTCTTATACTGGATGGCCTAAAGATTTTTCTGTTTTATTTTATTTTTCTTCTAAAAAAATTAAATAAAGAGCAATTGAAATTAAAATTACGAAATTACCTCTCAAAAATGTAAATATCGAAATTTAGAATATGAGTAAATAACGAACGACAATAAATACGGTGACATGCATCTAATTTGAAAGTTAGGGAAAAGTAAGCTGAAGATGCAAAGTGCAAAAGTTTGAGATACTCGAAAGTATTTTTTCTTATGTGAGTCTTATTATATCATGATTTAAGGCACAACGTAAATGAGATTTTATATAATTATATTTTCCGATTATATATATAGTAAAGTAACAAGACTTCCACTAGTAACTCTGATAATTTAAGGGTTTAGGGTTTGGTAATTTAGTTAATTAAGGAACAAAGTACATGGGATTTGGAAGCTTAAAAGTGCGGTTGCCAACACAATCTCCTTGAAGATCAGTCCACTGGTCTCCTATATTTCCCCAAATTCTGTAACCTTGTTCTACCAATTGCTTCCGAACGTTTGATTTGTACACAACTGCGCTCTGCCCTTTGTAAACTGGAGTCCTGCAATTAGCACACCAAACTAAATTAGGTAGTGACACAACAATAACAAACTAACTTTAGGTAGAGACACTACAATAATACGTGCCAGTGTCCAATTATTTTCTTTAATTACTTAATCCCCAACCCATTAGAACAGGGCCGGCTCTGAGAATTTGGAGGCCCTAGGCGAACTTTCGAATTGGGGCCCTAATGTTCTATGATCTCCGGTTCTTTATACATTGATATGTATAAAAGGAATTCACTAAATACATAAAAAAAATTATATGTCCACATCAAATATCTTTAAAATTAATATCAAAATAAGATAAATATACAAATATTACACGTCTCATGTTTTTAGATGCAAATGTACTAAATGTTTGCAATCAAGAGTCTAAGATTGAGTGAAGAACAATAAAACTTGATGATCAAGAGAGTCAAGAACAATAAAACTTGATTGACGAGTATAATAACTTCAACAACGCCAATTATTTCTCTTTGTTTTTTTTTCTTTCTAAAATCAACGTCACAATAGCGAATCAAATATTAAAATAATCCATTGAATAAAAAGTTATTGAAAAGCAACATATAAATTCATAGTTTTGATTACCTTAAAGTACAATCTTCAAGACTATGTGATAGTTGATTTAAACATTCAATAAAAATGCAGAATATGGAAAGTTGAAAGAAAAAAAGATTGCAGGGGACTTGAGTAAATTGGGAGTTGGACAGATGGATTGAGAGTAAATTTGAAAAACAAGAAAAAAAAACTAGTGACTAAAAAGGCAGCTCCGTGTTTCGAACTCAACACCCAAAAAAAAAAAGCCGAACATTTCCACCACACCAACAAATAAATTATGATATTTTTTACTTTTTTTGTATTTATATATTAATTGCAAGATATAAAAAAAATTGGGGGCCCCTCCGAAGTGAGGACCCTAGCGAGCGCCTACTTGGGCTACCCTCAGGGCCGGCCCTGCATTAGAAGAATATATCAACTTATTGAAACCTAGTCAACATTTGGTAGGTGGTATTTGGTAGGTAGTGACATGTATTTATTTTGTAATTAAGCAATAGGATTACTTTAGAAGTGGAATTTTATTGTGACGGTTATACTGTCAAACAGCTATCAATTTATGCAATAATATAAGTGAATGATTTATCTGATACTTTATGGACATGCATATAACCGCATGTGTGGATTGACAACATAACGTGTATAACACTTACGCCGGATGTATTCTCAAAAGTTGACACTTCTTTGTTATTGACTCGGATAATTCCAAGGAATCCAATCATTAGGCTAAATTTGATACGGCTTGTTTGGGGTTAGTTAATTTTTTTAAAAGCAGTTTCTTATAAAAGTTGGAGC
Source organism: Heteromeles arbutifolia (assembly GCA_024362995.1). NCBI lineage: Eukaryota > Viridiplantae > Streptophyta > Magnoliopsida > Rosales > Rosaceae > Heteromeles > Heteromeles arbutifolia. The sequence continues at coordinate 9,170,777 of JANCRC010000017.1, read as the reverse complement.
TTGTATTTGGTAAATGAATTTTTTTTTTTTTTCTTTTCAAAATCATGGGTCTAAAACATCAGAAAGCAGAAGTTGCTCCACACATGCTTCTAAAAAAAACACGTTTTTCATTGGAGATATGTGAACAATACCGATTAATAAAACTTTCATATCGATAAACTTATCCCCAATTTTTTTTTTTTTTTTGGCTAAAAGCACTTTTAGCATTATAGTTTACCAAACACTTACATATTTATTTTCACATCACAATAAAAGCAAAGAAAAATCAGAGTAACCCTAAAATAGTCGTAAACATGCTTTTGACTTGGATTGCTTCTAGTACAATGAATCTTTTTGGTCTTTCAAACCCACTTATCCATTCAACATGACGGAAGATTTTGGAGAACTTTAACGAAAAGCTTCCGGTACTGTTCATTTTAAGGAAAAATCATATTTTTACACTAAAAAATTAATCTTGGTATTATTTACTTTACCCTTTATTTTATCATTATTATTAAAACTCAAAATTTTCAGGTACTTTTCATTAGTTTTCCTAAGATTTTATCATCATGAGATTTTCCTTCTCTCACTCCTTTTTCCATTGAGCCAATTAATGAACTCCTATGCGGTTTGACAAAATCATCCATCGTGACCAATGAAAGAGGGATGCATGCACATATAGTATCAGACATCATAATATTCTTACCTCAAAATTAGCCGTTCATAACCAACAAATCCCTGATCATGCAAGTTTGCGGTAGTAATTTGGCCTAGGGTCTCTTCATCTCTTCCTGTGACCATGAACACCTTAAACCCACTATTCACCAGCTTGCTAAAAAGTCCCAGCATACCAGGAACTGCTGGGCACCCTCCAGTCATTGCCCATGCCTTGAACCCAGATGAATCAAAAGGATCGCACCTGTATATTACAAAGTAGTCATGGCAAAATGAACTAGTAAATTCATAGGCTTAAATGTAAGCAGAACGCTCTCTTGACCAACAATGTGCAAATATATGATACTAATAGACTTCTGAGAATCTTAACCACGCATTTTAACAAGAAAGTTCTAAACAATATGCATAAATGAATCTCTTGTTAGAGCGTAGCAACACAAGATGCTTATGTTGTTATACTGTAAATCTGAACCATACATGGTTGATGCATTTTTACTTTATTTGACAATCTGACAATATATTTATCTGACAACATAACTAAACATTACTCTATAAGTTTTGTAATATTTTAACATATATATTACGTACCCGTATCGCTTGCTCTTGTAGTAGAAGAGATTAGATATGCAAGTGTCATCCACGTCCAAAATCCAAGCATCCATGCCGTCATCCGATAAAGCTATTCCAATCGCATAGCTAAGAATTTGGCCAACGACAAAATTGATGTCCCGTTCATACTGACCTCCGATCATGTAAGTTTCGACGTAGCGAAAGCACTGAATTGGCACCGTGCGCCACCCACGCATATTGTTGGTCTCCACCGCCAGTCTCCAACTCAAACAGAAGCTGCAGTCGGACTGCGGCAGGCTTGGCCTAGGGTAAGGCTTCACACTAGTTGCCTTGGAGAGTAAAGCGAGAAACAGAAGAACAAATGCCTCATGGGTCCGCTTCATCATTGCTCTAATATTCATGTGTGCTTAGTTTTATCTACAAAGAGAAGCAAATAAAATGGGAAACATATAACAAATTAATAAATAAATGAAAATTTCTGGTTTAGGTCAGTAAATGGGAAACATGTATACAGGAAAACCTTCTCTCGAAGACGGCGACAAGAAAGTGTGTGGTTGCCGGCCGGAGGAAATAACAAAGTAAGTTTCCCAAATCAACCCAAATGGTTTTGGAGAAATTACAATCAAAAGAGCTTAAGAAAGAGGTTAGGGTTGACGAAATCTTTTGGGTATATTGCATGTAATTTTCGTGGCTTTAACAAGGAAAGTGTGTTTTGGGCAATTTAAATATTTTGTTTCAACTTGTAAAATAAAACGGCTCAACTGGTGAATTTGTGAAGCAATTGCATGAGCCAAGTCAACTCATGAACTAAAAATCGACAGAGACCGAAGACTTACATATAAGTTGTATGGCTGAACAACCTGGAAATTTCCAGGTAAAATATCCAAATTATATATTTTTGAAGGAATATATTCATCTCCACATTGTTAAGCAAGGAGGGAACAAATGTTTTGATCGAATCACCAAAAATAGGATTTGAGGGTTGAAGAGAAGTTATACTTAAAAAACTATTAAAAAAATATTGGAGTAAGAGAGACATCGTGGAAACTTAATCACCACAAAAAATCTGACTTTAATTAGGTCTCTGCTGTTGTTATTTCAAAGGAAGGAACTTGAACTGTACGTAAATCATTTTATATAGGATGGGAATTGAAATATTTTCTTGCCAAAGTACGGTAATATATTTTAAAAAAGAAAAGGAAAAAAAAAGACTCTTGTGTCGCAGATACGGCGTCATTTGTGTATACGTACGAAAGACTACGTAATGACCAACAATTGTCATTTGTTCAAATTTTGATTACGATTGATTTGTAGAAGTACAATAGGTTTCCACTAATTAGAGCGGCTCAAAGTGTCCGTAATCTATTAATCCACATTTAATTACTTTTAATACAAGTTTATTTATAAGTGGCTTATAATTCAATTGGTTAAGAACATTCGCATATCCATTCGAGATTCCATGTTTGAATCTCCCTTTCCAGAGTTTAAATGGTTAAGTGTAGATTATTCTATATCACTTATAAAAAAAAACAAGGTTATTTAAATTTTGATTACAAATTTTAAGGACAAATACATGGAAGGAACCGAAAAACTTAGAAATAGGGAAGATGAAGGAAATGGAATCTGGAGCAACCAGATCCTCCTAATTGATTTGATTCCTGATTTTTAAATTTTGATTACAAATTTAAGGAGAAATTCATACTTTTTATATTTTTATATGTGTTAATAAATACATAGAAACAGTTGAGAAGTGAAATAATTCTCTTACTTTATTAAACACGTAAAACTCAAGAATCAAAGTAGTTCTAATTCATATTCCCTATAAGTAAACATGTATTAATTGTTAAGGACAACTAATATATAGATAATAGATGAAAATGTTGCGATCAATCTCACACAAGTCAACAATAGACAATTAAAAATTAAAGCTCATAAAATGTGATCATTAATGAGAAAGAATGTAACCTACATGTATTGAGAATAAAAAAATGGAAAATATATACATAATACTCAAATGTATGTCATGTAATTGTAACAAAAAATTACCATGGTTTTAATAAAACACAATCAATGTTGTAAAAATTGCAATTCGGAGCTTCTCCTTCAGAAGCTGCTAGCTTCCAACTCTTTAACTACTACTGCAATAGCCAATATATAGCTGCTCTTCAGCTGCCCACAAACTAGTAAACTACTACTAAGCAGGCAAGAATTTGAAGGTGAGAAATGACATCAATCATGATAGATTTAGACAAACAAAGAATGAAAGAACTGGACCCTGGTAGATCCTTAAGTAGCAAAAATGTTGGGTGGGATGGCGTCATAAACCATGAACAATTGCGATGGTGGAGAGATACGTGTAAGAAGAATGGCATGTATGGTCTAATATACTGAGATCAACCCTGGAGGTTTGTGGGGAAGGGTTAAGAGCAAAAGTGGGAATATAGTCACAGCCCACATGTCCTAACAGAACTAGTGGATCTGCCGTCAGATTACTATGCACACACACAAATATACTGCACCATAGTACACACCTATTGCATTTCTCTGTGTTGGGACAAATTATATCAGACAGTTTCAATTGGTATGTATATGCACTTCCGCAATGCACGGACCACCCAAAAGTCGGTGTGGGCAATATGTAGAAGAATGCACATGCACAGTGCAAGTTAGAAAACGATTTATATTTTTTTTAGGTCCATTTGCAACAGAAAATACTTCACTTTTTCGTTCTTGAAATGAATCAATTATTTCTTATAGACAAACTATAATTTTATATATTTGATGTATTGCATTTTTCTTAACAAACGATATTATTTTGATGTATTATATTAGAATTGAGCAAATTGGCGTTCCATCCCAATCTAATATGAGGCGGATGGATATATTTTTGGTTTGTCATGCTAAGTGTATACTTTGTAGTTGTGAAAACTTTTTTTCTTTTTTTTTTAGGAAATATCGACGGTACGAGAGGAGTTCTATTGATATCAAAAAAAAAGGGTACACCTAGTCATGGATGATATAAACATAACCCCTCATAATACAAGAAAAATGATTAAAAATACATGAAAAAGAATTGTGGTTGTGGAAACTAACGTAACGCATGCTGTAATTAAGCACATTTTCAAAGCACTACTTATGGAGCATAATTAAGAATCTTCAACTTACTTCGTGTACAAGGCATCAATAGGCCAGTGGGACGGAGTAGCCTTGGGGACGTACTTTATGAATTTCTATTGAAATGACAGGTTAGAAAAGGTCATAGCAATACTCGTGGAGCACACACCAATTAGAGGTTATGGATCAAAAAAATCAAAGGCCATTGGAAATGAAGGTCAAAAGGGGATCTAAATGAGAGATTGGTGGGAGATTGTGGAAGTTCTTCAGAGAAGGAGATCCTACGAGAGAAACTCTTGGTTACGGCCACTATATACAACATCACAGTCACAAGATAATGAAGTTAAGGAAAACATTTTTTATGGCATAACTTTGTGACAGATAATTTTGACTGTCTCAAAAGAATGATCTTTCGAAACAGAACTTATGCCGTGTCAAAAGCATTTTTCCCTAGTAATGTTACAATCTCTTGTAGCAAGCCCACTATGATTGGAGCAAACTGGATCTGAATTAAGGCATATCCTAGCTAGTTTAGGGTTAGGCCCCACAAACAATGAACCATTATATTAGCATGACACGGCTCGGGTGTTTGTCCAAACTAAGAGCAACTCCAGCGTGGGAGTTTGCTCGGGGGAAAGGCTTCAGCACAGGGCCTGATTGCCCGAGGGAGGAAGTCCAGCGTTGGTTGGCGAGGGAGCCCGAGCAAGCCCGAGCGCCTAAGGTGGTTCTGACGTCAGTTGACGTCAGACGCCTTTTTGGGAGACTTGGTTGGAGATTTTGGCTCATTTCCGACGGCTTTCTCTGATTTCTTGGGCAGGAGGACTGGGTTGATGTTTGGAAGCACACCGCCGTGAGCAATGGTCACACCAACAAGCAATTTTCCAAGCTCCTCATCGTTCCTCACAGCCAGTAGCAGATGCCTTGGGATAATCATGTTCTTCTTGTTGTCCTGAGCTGCATTTCCAGCCAACTCCAGCACTTGGATAAAAACCAAGAAACCCACATCAGAAATTTTCTCAGCAACCAAACAGAAATTTCGGGCAGAAACCTAACACAAACCCTAAACCACAAAAATTAAACACAACCTACCTGGGTTTGAGTTTCAGATCTTAAAGCTCTGAGACTTGCAAATGTTCAGACAGTGGATTTGGGAATTAGTTAGAGTTTCAGATCTAATGAAACAAGATTTGCATAGAGAACCTCACCTGGGTTTGAGTTTCAGATCTTGAAGCTCTCGGCTTTAATGGTGGTTTACACCGTGATGGTCGGATGACACATGCAATGGTATAGCTAGGATCCTTTAGTCCCAGAGATTAAGGTTTCATGGTTTTGGAGTTTGATTTGTTTAATTTTCGAAGAGGAAAGTGGGTGAGAGCTCTCGGAGCTCCAGAGAGAGTGAGAGTGTCGAGAGCTTAGAGAGAGAGAGATGAACTTCAGAAAAATGGAGAGAAGTGAGAAAGATGAGTGGAAAGAGAGGGAGTGACGTGAGCAAGTTGCAAAAAATACTAATATTTTATTGCGTATTGCCAGGGCTATTGAAGTGCAACGGTGGAGATGCAAAAGGCAGTTACTGTTCATTAAGGGTAGTTACTGTTCACTGGGTGGATAGCATAGTGTATTGCCTGGGGGGACCTTTCCCACGGTGGAACTGCTCTAACGTTGCTTTCTTATTGATTTTATCATATTGTTACAGCCTTAGAGAAAAAAGCGTCAGAGAGACTCATGCATGTGAAGAAGGTACGTAGACAAGTTTTTGAAGATGAAATAGTATTACGTTGTTGTTTGCCAATTTATAGTCGAGTAATGCTATTCATATCATGTTTTTGTACCATATTTCTATACCAACTTAGGTGGTATTTGATGTGGACAACCATATCATTTGAATTAATCAGATTTTTAAATTTAGTTCATTATTTAATAAACTAATAATTAAGAAAAACTAGTTAATTAAATGATGATTGTGGTATACGAAGATAGTATGAAACTGTGATACAAAAACATGGTCTGAATATCATTACTCTATTTATTCTTTACTTTTGGGGCACGATTCCTACCCAAACTCACATGCTTCCGAATACCACCGACATATTTTACTTTATATTATGATGATATAGCTTTGCTTCAAAGCAAAACTCCGATCTCACCAAATTTAATCCACCATAAAAACCTTGGCAGTGATAACTATATTTAATATATAACACTAAGAAGCATCATGGATTAAAAAGTAAATCAATTGTAACAACTTCCTAAGTCCTACAATCCAAATCATGTAAGTGCATATATTCATAGTGAACAACTCTTTGCGATGAACTTTACGTTTTTGCCCGAAAATTAATGTGTATGTTAAATTATTTTATGAGTGTTCATAATTGAGCTTGGGTTTGGAATTTGGGACAGATACCATAAAGTTCATGTAGCAATTTTAGCGTTAACAATTTAAACTTGAGTAAATTGTACGAATGGTTCCTCAACTTTAATCAAATTGGAGCAATGGTCCCTCAACTAAAAATCCATTACCATTGGTCCCTCAACTTATCAAAACGTGTAGCTATAGTCCTTCTCATCAATTTTGTCAAAATTTTGTCAAAATAAGCTATGTTGGAATGACCATTTATACAATTAGAATCCCTCAACTCATCAAAGTGTATAATTATGGTTCTTTTCGTCAACTATATCAAAATTTTTGTTAAAACGAGTTATATTGGAAGGACCATTGCTACAATTTGGTTAAAGTTAAGGGACCATTTCTCCAATTGAATTAAAGTTGAGGAACCAATGGTAATGGATTTTTAGTTGAGGGACCATAGCTACACATTTTGATAAGTTGAGGGACCAATGGTAATGGATTTTTAGTTGAGGGACCATTGCTCCAATTGAGTTAAAGTTAAGGGACCATAGCTACAATTTACTCTTTAAACTTAAAGAAACTGAAAGTTCACAGTAGTTTTATTTTACATTAGAGGAAATTGAACTCCATACTTATACAGACTTTCATTGGTCTAGTAATGTAGTCTAGTATTATGGATGTAGTTGATAGATTTTTCGAAAATAATATTTTAATATTTTATCACTTAATATTTCAAGGACTAAATTGACATATCACGCTACATGAATTGATAACACGTACTGAAATGATCTTTTAAGTGGTGATGTGTGATTTTAGAGCGTTTCTAATAACCTAGCTAAATGACGCTTTTTGACTTAGTACTATGGTCTAGTGGTATTCCTATTCGCTTGTAAGTGAGAAGTCTTAGGTTCGATTCTCGCCATAGGCAAATTTGAACCACATTATTGCTAGCTTATTGTGAGGCTAAGCCCACCCCCTCCCCTTTAGCGTAGATAATATCATTGGTTAAAAAAAACAAAAAAATACAGAAAAAAACAAGCTCCAACATCTTAGCTAAATGACTAGCTCACTACTACAAAAGGGCCTTATTGTGTCGGTGGTTGGTGTCGCTTTTATACAACATAGTGGCAGATAAGACATTCCGACACCTGCTGAATATGGTGTTGGAATTATTGTCGGTTCTAACCAACATAAACTGTTAATGTCGCTTATAACCGACATAGATTTTAATATTTTTAATACTGGTGTCGCATTAAAAAAAATCGTGTCGCTTTTAACCGACATAACGTTAGTGTCGGTTAAAAGACGACTGGTGTCGCTTCTGGCTGACACTAATGGTAGTTTTTAAATATTTTCAAAGACAGTGTCGGTTGTAGCCGACATAGGTTTTAATTTTTATTAAATATTTTGAAACCCGGTGTCGATTGTAACCGACATAATGTTAGCGTCAGTTAAAAGAAATATTTTCAAAGCCGATGTCAGTTGTAGCCGACATAGGTTTTAATTTTTTAAATTTTGAAATCCGGTGTCGGTTGTAGGCGCCATATCCCCATGTTTCTCGCATCTTTCTTATTTCTTCTTCCAATTTGTAAACCCTCCCCCGTTTTCTTTTTCTTCTCTCGCATATTTTAACTTTGCAAACAGTAATTAAATTTTGCTAAAAAGAGAGAGAGTTAGATTTTTACCAAACATTATTGCATTGTTTAAGGGCTTCATGAGAAAAAATGGGTTGTTAAGTTTATGAAAAAAAATATAATATCATTATATTTTAATTTAAGCTAAAATAGCTAATAATGTCCGGTAACTAGCCAAATTAATTTGAGTCAATTGGCCAACTACAACTCAAATTAATTTGGCTAGTTACCGGACATTATTAGCTATTTTAGCTTAAATTAAAATATAGTGATATTATATTTAGCTAGTATTTGAGTCAATTGGCCAACTACAATAATAAAAATTTAGCTGGTATTTGTTTCAAAAAAAAATTTAGCTAGTATTGTTTGGTGTTCTTCCATCATTGTTTCAGTCTTTCTTGGGATAAGATGTTGACTTGCTATCAAGCCTTGTGACCCATCTTTGTTGTGTACATGTACATAATTAAGAAGATAGTTAGCCAACACTTGTCATTAACCAACTGCATGTCAAGTCCTTCATTTCGAGAGATTTTTTAGTGTGACTGGAATACAGGATGGTACATCACATGTCACTATATAACTGATGGAATATGTGTGTTAAAAAGTAATAACTTAAATATTAAAATTTCCCACTACTTATATAAAAACACATGGTGTACCACTCGTGTTTCGGTCACAATGAAAACTTTCTCCTTCCTTTCACTGTTCAGAATTGACTCGCCCATGTGATGTGGATATATAATGGGAGACTTTGGATCCGGTCCTTAGCCACTAACATTTTTTGACTAAAATCTTAATAGTATTCAATTTTTTTTTTTTATCAAAGTCCCTTGACTTTGTACACTTCATTATTATTGTTATTAATATGTATTTTGATATGTTTGATATTAATTACTTGACATCGTATGGGATTTAAAATCCCATATTATAAGGCATATAAATTAAAAACTGTAACAGCCCGTCCTGAGATGTTCGTATCAGGGACGTGAAATGACATTTTTACCCTTAAGCGTTACTGATTGTGTGTGTGTGATTGGGCTACGTTTTGGGCCAATTGGATTTCTTCCCATATCTTTGGACCTAAAGGGAATTTGGGTTTGAGTTGTTGAGATTGGTTGAGAACTAAACATATGTACAAACACACACACTCACATGCACACGTGCACCATTTCTGTCTGTCTGTCTCTCTCATTCTTCTCGGGTTTTCTCCCATTATCTCTGCAAACGTATGGTCAAGCATACTTCCCATCTCTCTGAACACGGATCGTACCTGTAAACATCTTCATCATCCTCCTTGCAACCTTGTGAGTTCAATGGTACCATTGGTCTAGCGTGAGACCTTAAAAAACCCTTGGATCCGTGAAGCTCCGTAGATGGTACTGTTCATGTGCTCGCAAACCAAGGAGTTTTAGGGAATTCTAAGATCGCAGGGAGCCTTAAAATGTTCTTGTTAAGCTCGGAGAACAATTTTGGTGGATTTTGGACGTCGGGAAGCTAGTTTCGAAGTTGGTCGGATTTCGTGGAATTTCTCCAGCGAGATTCCTTCGTGTTTTGGACTTCAAAGTGGTATAATTCTCTTTTACTCATCCTAAGCTTCATTTTGATGTTAATTTCGTGAAATTTGGTTGAAAAATGAGTGAGAAATCAAGGTTGGAAGTTTTACCCAGTTTCCGGTGACGCAGCGGCGCTGGCGCTAGTCGTCGGTGAACTGGCGAAGAAGATGACGGAATATTCCGTCAACTTTGACGGAATATTCCTAACAAAGGTAACGGCGTCAGTTAATCTTAACGAAATATTTTGGAGATTTAACGGAATATTCCCTAGTGGCATTAGGGTTTCCGTCAGCATGCACGGCACGTGGCCGCGCGTGGGCAGGGCGTGTTACCGTCCCTTGGCCGGCACGTGAGGGCGCGTGGGGCTTCAAAAAAAAATTCTAAAAATATAGGGGTATTCGTGGGTTTTAGTAGAGCATGTTGGTATATTCAAACATCCCAATTAAGCAATGTATGAGAAGTTATTACCTAAGTTTGGTTATGTGCGTAATTAACGATTGTATAGTTGTTTCGCATATAGGTGAGATTTATCATGAGGACGAGCGCAACCACGCGAGGCTTGGGGGCTACGACCCGTCTACTTATCAGTGAGTGGGCTTTTGTTTTCAGTATATATATATATATATATACTTGGCTGATTCCCAGAAATACGTTTTGAATGATTTTATGAAATTGAATGCCATGTTAAATGTCATATATATTTATTGCTATATTTATGCGATTATATGTTGTGGCACTGCGGACGCCAGGTAAGTCAGGTGAGTATGTATTTTTGTTATGATGATTATGGTGATATTGGTAAGATTAGCATATGGCTCATTTACCTGCACATCGGGGTTTGTGCTCCGCCAGAGTAGGGTTTAGCTTTCACGTGATCGTTCACCTCCCGCACCGTACGCTTACCTTGGATCCAAGGCAGGTGCCAGCCTGTCGTACAGACCACTATAGGTGGTTCGGACTTGTAGGTGACCCGCGATTTGTCGCCAGCCTCCACGTGAACGTAGCACAGAGCGTCTTTATATACCCAGCTTGTCGTACAGACCACTACAGGTGGTTCCGACCTGGGTGCAGGTTATTGATTAAGAGTTTGGATTGAGGATTTATTTGAGGAGCCATAGATTCAGCCGTACAGGTCATGATAGGTGACTCCAACTGACTTATATGCATTGCCAGCATGTTATGCATTGAGATATCACCTGATTGATTTTGATGATATTTGTTGCATGCTTTGATATTGGATATGGTTTATTCGGACATGGCAATATTTGAATGTTGGTTTTCAGTATGAGTACATATATATTTTTCTGGGAAGTATATACATTTTACAGAGAAGGGTTATAACTTTTATATCGAAGTGATTTTGGAAAAGCTTTGTTTTTGCCCACTCACGCTTTTGTTTTGCGCCCCTCCAGGGATTAGATAGCATTGGTGGCAAGCGAGGTTTCAAGGCAAATCTGACAGTGCACTATCCATGTAAATATTCTGGTTATTCTGTTAAGTCATTCTGGACTGCACCTAGGATGCTCGAACCTTGTAAATTATGTTTTTGTCCTTCACACTTTACAATGATCTTTTATCGCTGGTTATGTTATTTTAGTACTTATTATCTTTATATAATTTTCCGCACTGCGCACATGGCTACGTCACGCTCACGTGATAACCAGCACGTCCCGATATTTGGGTCGAGGTGTGTCAAAAATGATTACAATAAAAAAGAAAATACTCAAAAAATTTGATTGAATAAATAAATAAAAATAGGTAACAATATACCTTTGAAATAATAACTGGCAAACGAACGTACCCATATCGTTCAAAAAATTTGAAAAAGGGTACATTTTATTATAAATATGTACACATTCTAAATAAAAAATAAATAGATTTTACACTAAAAATGGGTACATTTTACATAAAAAATAGTATATTTACAAAAACAAATTGGTACATTTTACATATAACAAAGTGGTACATTTATAAAGAAAAATGGGTACCTTATAAATAAATTATGAGTATATATAAAAATTTAAAAAATATGGGCACAAAATGAAATTAATATATGGGTACAAATTAAAATTAAAAAGAAAATTGGTAAAAATTAAAAAATGGTTGCCAATTAAAAATGGTACAAACTAAAAATAGAAATATATGATACTAAGTTTAACCATAAATAGAAATATACCAAATGTAATGTTTCTAACACTAAATGAATCTATTTTAAAAATAAATTTAATTATGTTCATATATAAATAATTTATAACTGAAATGATGCCGTTCATTAAAAGTTAGAGGTCTTGATCAAAAATTAAAAAGAAATAATGTTTTAATCAATGCAATAGAAGAAAGAAGGATGAGAACCTAATTTCTCCATATATAATCCACGATTCCTACTTTAACCAAACTTAGGGTTTGCATCTCTTCCTCCACATGATAGCCTTATTTTAGCATTGTGCTGCTCTGAGCCATGCAGCCACTTAATCGGTCGTACATGGACTACGCATCTAGTGCAAAGACTAAGGAAAGGATCCTCGCCGGATCTTTTCCAAAGGATCTCATGATCTCACCCATATAATCGTATATCGTGCGGTCAGAAATCATTTCAAAATTTAAAATTTAAAATTAAATATGAATAGTACCTAATGAAAACTGACCGCACGATATACGATCAACATGTGAGATCACGGGATCCCTAGGAAAGGGATCCGACGAGGATCCTTTTTCCAAAGGGACTACCAGAGGTTTGCAGATTCGGAGAGATGTTTTAGTGTGCGAAGTACAAGTTCACTAAATAAAATAACTTCGAAGCAGAATATTATAGAGTTAATTGACAGATTATTAGTATAAGGATTGGTTTCTAAAAAAAATATTTTAATTTTTTTTACTTATATAATAATTCAAAAACTAAGTCGACATTTCACTCTATATGTATTAATAACACATACTGAAAAATTTATGACAAACGAATAATACTTGGCTACTCAAATAATGAGTAGGAGCTTCTCTCCTACTCAAAACTCTTTGTTTCTGATTCAGACTGTCGAGTTTATGATCAAAACCGTTTACATTATAAATCAATCTATAAATGTCATGTTTGAGAAAAATCAATTAAAACTAAGGTCATCGAATGGTATAAAAACATTGGACATATAGTAAAAGCAAGGTCATCGAATTGTACAAAAACATTGGACGAATATTAAAAGCATTATGAATCGTCTATCTATTTTCTACAATTGATCAACTGTGACAGCCTGTACCGAATTCATGCATATTTGTTTTCCTTGGAATTGTGAAAGTACGAGATTACCCTTGGACGTTAATTGAGTTATATAGTGGTGTCGTTTAAGTCTAAGCTTTAATTGAACAAATTCAAATCATTCCGAAGCTCTTGGAAATACTTAGGACTTAAAGTGTTTTGTTTTGGTTTAATGGGGACAAGCTGAAACACACACACCCATACTTTAACTGTGTACCTTCTCTCTCTCCCTCTTCCTCATCTGTTCTTCTTTGTCCGTACAACCGTACGGACCACACCTAAACCTTCCCTTTTCTTCAGGGATCGAAGTCAAGGAACTTGATTTCATGTTCCTTGTAAGCTTCTAAGTTCATTCCTACCATTGGTTAAACTTGAAACCTTTGAAAACCTTAGGAAATCCGAAAACCCAGTTTTGGGTGCACAGTAACTCCGACGTGATCGTGGAACTTTCAATGGATTTGAAGGTCCTAGAGAGCTTTAGAATGACTTCACAAAGCTAAAGGAAGGAATTGAAGAAGCTTTGGACATTGGGATCGTGAAGAACCAGAGAACCCGATTTGGGGTACTATTTATGTGTTTGTAAATGAAGGATTTTCATAAGATTCTAAGCTTCTAGGAAGCTTTAGGACCTCTCCACGAAGCTCGGAGAAGAAAAATGACATGATTTGGACGTCGGGAAGTCGAGTTGCAGTTTGGCCGGATTATCGGGGCTTTTTCTGGCATGATCTCGTGAATTTTAGGTCCAAAAACTGGTAAGGCTTTATTCTACTCACTCTAAGCTTTGATTTGAGACAAATTTCAAGAGTTTTGGTTAAGAATTGAGTGAGAAATAAGAGTTTTTCGAATTTCCAAAATCCGGCAACACTTAGGTCATAGGCACCGGACTCCGGCAACTTGAGGAAGAAGAAGGAGAATATTCCGTCAAACTTGACGGAATATTCTTAACGGCAATTAACGGCGTCTGGTAAATCTAACAGAATATGCTTGTTTTTTACGGAATATTCCCTAACAGCGTCAGTGATTCCGTCCACAGTGCCAGGCACGTGCATGCGCGTGGGGGCTCATCTGGCCGTGCCTTAGCCGGCGCATGAGGGATCAAAAATTAATTCTAAAAATATGGAGATGTTCATGGTATTGTGTAGATCACGTTGGTATATTCAAACACCCCATTTGAGCATTGTATGAGAAGTTATTACCTATTGTTGGTTATGTGTGTTAAATAACGTTTGCTTAGTTATTTCGCATATAGGTGATACCTATCCAGAGGATGAGCGCCATCAATCGAGGCTCGGGGGTTATGACCTTCGATATACCTGTGAGTGGCCTTTTGTTTTCCGTATATACCTATATAAATGAGATTTTTCCCCAGAAAATCAATTTAAGTGAAATGTGATATGATATGCCATGCAAAGTATATATCTATTTTATTCATGCATTAGTAGTTGCATATAATGGTAATTGGTGATGTGGACGCACAGGTCAGTATCAGGTGAGTTATAGAATGCTTAATATGAAATGATGATAATGTGAGATGTATTGAAAGCTCATAAACCTGCACCCCGGTGTTAGTGCTCCCGCCCAGAGTTAGGAGCACAGTCTTTCACGTGGATGTTCACCTCCCGCACCACACGCTCATCTTGGATCCAAGTTAGGTGCACAATCTTGTCGTATAGACCACTTTCAGTGGGTTCGACTCGTAGGTGACCAGTGATTAGCGCACAGTCTTCACGTGATTGTAGCACTAGAGCGTACTATTTACACCCAGTCATGTCGTATAGACCACCTTGAGTGGGTTTGACTCCTATGCAGGATACATATGTGATGATGAGATATGATGAGATTGATTATGAGCTATAGTTTCAGCCGAGCTGATCACTCGGTTCACATGTTATCATCTATGATGAGTTTATTTCACCTGATATATTTATGTGATTTGATGAGATATATTTGGCATGGCATAGACCTTGCATATCACTACTTTTGGCATGATTTTGAGTTTATGAGTTGAGATGAGTATACATGTATATATGCTATTTTTCTGGGAAAATATACAGATTTTACGACGAGGGATTAGAACCTTTGAAAAGAGAAAAGGTTTTGAAAAGATTTGTTTTTGCCCACTCACGCGTTTTGTTTTTCGCCCCTCCAGTTTCTAGGTAGCAGTGCTTTGGTGGCCACGAAGGATCCAACGGTGTTCTGACAGAATTCACAAAAGTAGGATTCACCTTTGGGTGTTATATCTTAGTAATTGTCCTACTTGACTGCAACTAGACGTTCTTATTGCTCTGAATGTGTATTTATACACTTAGACTCGTACTAGCATCCTTTCTTAGCTAGTATTTACTAGCGATTTGGTTTTTATTTATTCGTATTCCTATTTATCTTCTTAGCTTCCGTACTGTGCACATGGTTACGTCACTCTCACGTGACGGCCAGCACGCCCTCCTTAGGACCATACCGCCTCGTAGAGAGCCAGATCGTTCAGATGAGCCTAGTTTCCCGATATAGCTTAGTTAGGGGAAGCTATTGCTATTGTGATCCAGTCTATTATCCAAAAGACTTCTCTTGATACTGTTTATAAGTTGAAGCTGAATTATTTTATGGGAAATGAAGAACCTGAGGGAGCATAGCGATGGCTCAATTATGTTCAAAAGACCTTTCATGTGATGCAAGTTAAGGGAATCTTATTTTTGAAAGGTGGGTCGAGACGACTACATGGTTTCTAAGTATTGAATCTACATCTTGGTGGAGACAGTAGTCTTATACGATTTCACCAGAGGAAACAACTGATTGAGAATTGTTTTAAGAGTTGTTTAAGAAAAGGTTTATTCCTTCGGCATACATTGATGGTAAGAAACAAGAGTTTACAAATTTGAGACAAGGAAAGATGACCAAGGTAAAGGTCAGTCATCTCAGGGACCTCGCAAAACTCAGAGCTTCAAAAGAAGTGAAGCTAATTCTAGTCTTTCCAGCGGAGGTTTTAGTGCCATTGGTCAGAGGCGAGGTGGTAGACACTTTGGAGAGTGTAGGTGAAAAAGCAGATGATGCTTTACATGTGGACAAATGGGACATAGAGCTGCAAATTGTCCCCATAATCAGTAGATGCCCCAACGGTCTTCTTTGCCACCACTAGCGCCGATTCAGCAAGTTCCTGGATCTAATAGTTATGGTCAGATAGGTCGTGGTGAGCAAAGGCGAGGTATTTAAACTAATAGAGGTCATGGAGGACGACAATAAGCCCAGGGACGTGTAACCATGTATCACCGCAAGATGCTCAGAATCATTCGGACTTGATTATGGGTACGCTAAACATTTTTGGTCACTTTGCTAGAGTTTATTGATTGTGATGCAGAAATTTTATGTTATGGACGATGTTCCCAAAGAAAGTATTGAATGAGCACGATTGAGGCGTGTATATGTATTTCCCAATGAGGGGCAAGATGGTAATATTGCACCCTTGGGAATTGTTACTTACTTATCGAGACAACAATGAGTTATCGGTATTGCGGGCTGCAGACCGTAATATTAATAACTTATTCATTGGATTCATTAAGCAAGTAATCAGGTAGGTCATTATATGTTAGTATTGTGTTTATTCAGGGTGTTCAGTGATGGTAGAAGATGTAGTTATGACAACGAAATTTATCCCGTTAGATATGGTGGATTTTGATGTTATTTTAGGCACAAATTGGTTGCATTATGATCGTGCCAAGATAGATTGCTACGGGAAATCAGTTACTTTCCATCATCTTGGATTACCAGAGGCTACTTTTGTGGTTAAGCAAAATAGAGTGAAGTATGCCGTTATTTCTGCTGTGAGAGCAAAGAGGTTGTTATCGAAAAGCTGCCAATGATACTTAGCTTATGTGGTGCTAAATGATGTTGCTCTGAGTAGTGTGGAAGATGTAAGGGTGATTAGACATTTTTCTGATGTGTTTCTTAATAAGTTACCTGGATTGCTGCCAGACGGAGATGTGGAGTTCACTATTGATTTGTCTACAGGTACAGATCTTATATTATAGAATGGCTCCTGCTGGGTTAAGGGAATTGAAAATTCGGTTGCAGAAATTGGTTGATAAAGGTTTCATTCAACCTAGTACGTCACCTTGGGGAGCCCTAGTTTTGTTTGTGAGGAAGAAAGACAGGACCTTAAGGTTATGCATTGATTATAGGCAATTGAATTGGGTAACGATTGAGAACTGTTATCCATTACCACGCATTGATGATTTATTTGATTAGCTTATAGGTACCTGTGTGTTTTCTAAGATTGACTTGAGGTCCGGGTATTATTAGTTGAAGATTAGCAGTGAGGATGTTCCTAAGACTGTTTTCAGGACTCGTTATGGTCTTTATGAGTTTTGGTGATGCCATTCGGATTGACGAATGCGCCTGCTGCTTTTATGGGTTTGATGAACCAAGTATTCCAACAATATCTAGACAGGTTCGTCATTGTTTTCATTGATGATATTCTGGTATACTCTAAGTCTAGAGCATAGCATGCTAGACATCTTAAATTGGTGTTGCAAAGATTGAGGGAACATCGGTTGTATGCTAAGTTTAGCAAATGCCAATTTTGGATGAATCAAGTGGCATTTATGGGATATGTTATATCTGCACAAGGTATTCAAGTGGATCCTCAGAAGGTAGCAGCGGTGGAGAATTGGGAACAACCACGAACCGTGACTGAGGTTCGGAGTTTTCTTGGCTTAGCAGACTATTATAGACGGTTTATTAAGGATTTTTCAGTCATTGTTTTGCCATTAACGAGATTGAAGAGAAAAGAGGTTAAGTTTGAGTGGGATGAAAATTGTGAGCAAATTTTTCAGCAGTTGAAGTGTTTCCTCACTCATGCACATGTTTTAGCACTTCCAGATAATAGCGGTAATTTTGAGGTCTACAATGACGTTTCTTGAATGGTTTGGAATGTGTGTTGATGCAACATGGTAGGGTGATTGTCTATGCTTCACGGCAATTGAAACCTCATGAGATGAATTACCCTACTCATGATTTGGAATCAGCAGCTATCATCTTTGCTTTGAAGTTATGGAGACATTATCTTTTTGGGGAGAAATGCAAGATTTTTACTGACCATAAGAGTCTCCATTATCTGTTTACTCAGAGGGATCTTAATCTTAGGCAACGAAAGTGGATTGAGTTGCTTAGTGATTATGATTGCATGACCTGGGTGACCGTGCAAATGTTGTGGCTAATGCACTTAGTAGGAAGACTCTAGTGAGAATTAACACTTTGGATGCTTGTCATGTTCCTCTTCTTGCAGATTTGAGATCTACTGGAGTGAAGCTTAGGGTGAAAGATCGAGAAGAAGCTTTATTGGCTAATTTTCAAGTTAGGCCAATTTTGGTTGATTGTGTGCTTGAAGCTCAGGTGAATGATGAGGAATCTCAAGAAATAATTCAAGCTATTGGGCGAGGTAAGAAGAAAGACTTCGGGATCAGAGAATCAGATGGCATGCTTATGCAAGAGAATAGAATGTATGTGCCAAATAATGAAGAATTAAAGAAAGAAATTTTGGATGAAGCACATTGTTCGGCTTATGCAATGCATCGAGGAGGAACTAAGATGTATCATATCATTCGACCATTTTATTATTGACCAGGTATGAAAAAGGAAATTGCTGAGTATGTAAGTAGGTGGATCATTTGTCAGCAGGTTAAAGCAGAAAGAAAGAAGCCTTTTGGATTGATGCAGTCACTTCCCGTTCCGCATTGGAAATGGGAAAATATTACTATGGATTTTGTTTACAAGCTTCCTCGTACACTGAATGGTTATGATGGTATTTGGGTGATAGTTGATAGGCTTACTAAATCAACTCATTTTGTTCCAGTGAGGTAGAAGTATTCTTTAAGTCGATTAACTGGAAATTGTTTATAGCAAAGATTGTTAAGTACAATGGAGTTCCAGTGAGTATAGTATCGGATCGTGATCCCAAGTTTACTCCTAAGTTTGGATAGCGTTTCATGAGGCTTTGGATACAAGATTACTTTACAGTACAGCATATCATCCTCAAACAGACAGACAGTCAGAGAGGACCATTCAGACTTTGGAGGATATGCTGAGATCTTCAGTATTACAGTTTGGTGACGCTTGGCATAAGCGGTTGGATTTGATGGAATGTGCCTACAACAACAGTTTTCATTCGAACATTGGTATAGCGCCAATTGAGACACTCTATGAGAAAGATTGTCGTACACCTTTATGTTGGTCAGAAGTTGGCGAAAGAGTTTTGTGGGCCCTGAGATTGTGGATGAGACTACTCATAATGTTCAAGTGATTAAGTCTAACTTGAAAGCGGCCCAGTATCGAGAAAAGAGCTTAGCAGACAGACATGCCATTGATAGAATGTATTATGTAGGTGATTGGGTGTGTTTGAAATTATCACCTTGGAAAAGTGTGATTCAGTTTGAAAAGAAAGACAAGTTAAGTTCTAGGTATATCAGACCTTATGTGATCACCGAGCGAGTCAGTGAAGTTGTTTACAGGCTTGAGTTGCCTCTAGAGTTGTCGAAAGTGCACAATGTGTTCCATGTTTCGATACTTCAACATTATGTCTCAGATCCTTCACATGTGATACCTCCTCAACCTTTGGAAATTAATCCGGATTTGACTTATGATGAGGAGCCAGTAACTATTTTGGATTGGAAATACAAGGTTCTGAGGAATAAGACAGTACGCTTGATGAAAGTATTGCGGATAAACCATTCAGTGGAAGAAGCTACTTGGGAGACAGAAGATTGGATAAGAGAGATGTACCCAAAGTTGTTTTATGATTATTAATGGATTGTTTTGGTTGTTTGAATTTCGAGGACAAAATTTTATAAGGTGGGTAGATTGTGACAGCCCGTCCCGAATTCGTACATATTTGTTTTCCTCAAAATTGTGAAAGTACGAGATTACCCTTAGACGTTAATTAAGTTATATAGTGGTGTGGTTTAAGTCTAAGTTTTAATTGAATAAATTCAAATAATTCCTAAGCTCTTGGAAATACTTAGGACTTAAAGTGTTTTGTTTTGGTTTGATGAGGACAAGCTGAACCACACACACCCATACTTTAACTGTGTACCTTCTCTCTCTCCCTCTACCTCATCGATTCTTCTTTGTCCGTACAACCTTACGGACCACACCTAAACATTCCCTTTTCTTCAGGGATCAAAGTCAAGGAACTTGATTTCATGTTCCTTGTAAGCTTCTGAGTTGATTCATACCATTGGTTAAACTTGAAACCTTTGAAAACCTTAGGAAATCCGAAAACCCAGTTTTGGGTGCACTGTAACTCCGACGTGATTGTGGAACTTTCAATGGATTTGAAGGTCCTAGAGAGCTTTAGAATGACTTCACAAAGCTAAAGGAAGGAATTAGAGAAGCTTTGGACGTCGGGATCGTGAAGAACCAGAAAACCCGATTTGGAGTACTATTCATGTGTTTGTAAATGAAGGATTTTCATAAGATTCTAAGCTTCTAAGAAGCTTTAGGACCTCTCCACGAAGCTCGGAGAAGAAAAATGACATGATTTGGACGACGGGAAGTCAAGTTTCGACGAGTTGCAGTTTGGCCGGATTATCGGGGCTTTTTCCTGCGTGATCTGGTGAATTTTAGGTCCAAAAACTGGTAAGGCTTTATTCTACTCACTCTAAGCTTTGATTGGAGACAAATTTCGAGAGTTTTGGTTAAGAATTGAGTGAGAAATAAGAGTTTTTCGAATTTCCAGAATCCGGCAACACAGAGGTCACCGGCGCCGGACTCCGGCGACTTGAGGAAGAAGAAGGAGAATATTCCGTCAAACTTGACGGAATATTCTTAACGGCAATTAACGGTGTCAGGTAAATCTAACAGAATATGCTTGTTTTTTACGGAATATTCCCTAACGACGTCAGTGATTCCGTCCACAGTGCCAGGCACGTGCCTGCGCGTGGGGGCGCGTCTGGCTGTGCCTTGGCCGGCGCGTGAGGGATCAAAAATTAATTCTAAAAATATGGGGATGTTTGTGGTATTGTGTAGATCACGTTGGTATATTCAAACACCTCATTTGAGCATTGTATGAGAAGTTATTACCTATTGTTGGTTATGTGCATTAAATAACGTTTACTCAGTTATTTTGCATATAGGTGATACCTATCCAGAGGACGAGCGCCATCAATCGAGGCTCGGGGGTTATGACCCTTTGATATACCTGTGAGTGGCCTTTTGTTTTCCGTATATACCTATATAAATGAGATTTTTCCCCAGAAAATCAATTTAAGTGAAATGTGATATGATATGCCATGCAAAATATATATTTATTTTATTCATGCATTAGTAGTTGCATATAATGGTAATTGGTGATATGGACACACAGGTAAGTATCAAGTGAGTTCTAGAATGCTTAATATGAAATGATGATTATGTGAGATGTATTAAAAGCTCATAAACCTGCACCCCGATGTTAGTGCTCCCGCCCAGAGTTAGGGGCACGGTCTTTCACGTGGATGTTCACCTCCCGCACCACACGTTCATCTTGGATCCAAGTTAGGTGCATAGTCATGTCGTATAGACCACTTTCAGTGGGTTCGACTCGTAGGTGACCCGCGATTAGCGCACAGTCTTCACGTGATTGTAGCACTAGAGCGTACTATTTACACCCAGTCCTGTCATATAGACCACCTTGAGTGGGTTCCACTCGTGTGCAAGATACATATGTGATGATGAGATATGATGAGATTGATTATGAGTTATAGTTTCAGCCGAGCTGATCACTCGGTTGACATGTTATCATCTATGATGAGTTTATTTCACCTAATATATTTATGTGATTTGATGAGATATATTTGGCATGGCATATACCTTGCATATCACTACTTTTGGCATGATTTTGAGTTTATGAGTTGAGATGAGTATATATGTATATATGCTATTTTTCTGGAAAAATATACAGGTTTTACGGCGAAGGGTTAAAACCTTTGAAAAGAGAAAATGTTTTGAAAAGATTTGTTTTTGCCCACTCATGCGTTTTGTTTTTCGCCCATCCAGGTTCTAAGTAGCAGTGCTTTGGTGGCCACGAGGGATCCAACGGTGTTCTGACAGAATTCACAAAAGTAGGATTCACCTTTGGGTGTTATATCTTAGTAATTGTCCTACTTGACTGCATCTAGACATTCTTATTGCTCTGAATGTGTATTTATATACTTAGACTCGTACTAGCATCCTTTCTTAGCTAGTATTTACTAGCGATTCGGTTTTTATTTATTCGTATTTCTATTTATCTTCTTAGCTTCCGCACTGTGCACATGATTACGTCACTCTTACGTGACGGCCAGCACGCCCTCCTTGGGACGGGGTGTGTCACTCTCACGTGATTTATAGTATAAACGGTTCCGATTATAAGCACAAAGTTCTGTAAATCAAACACAAAATTTTGAATAGAACTCCTACTCAGCTTTTAGTATTCAAACATTGCTCCTAAAAAATTAAATGGAGAAATCTTCAAGTTGCAAATCCTAGTAGA
Source organism: Heteromeles arbutifolia (assembly GCA_024362995.1). Lineage (NCBI taxonomy): Eukaryota > Viridiplantae > Streptophyta > Magnoliopsida > Rosales > Rosaceae > Heteromeles > Heteromeles arbutifolia. The sequence continues at coordinate 9,148,159 of JANCRC010000017.1, read as the reverse complement.
GTCAAATATATCAGCTTTCAGTATTCATACATTGCTCCTAAAAAAATTAAATGGAGAAATCTTCAAGTTGCAAATCCTAGTAGAGTCAAATATATCGGCTTATCACGTTATGTAGTCGTTGTATTTTGTCGGATTATTCGTCTCCAGTGCTTCTGCATGAGGAAGTATCACGTGGCTAAGTCATGCTGGGCTTCGTCTGTTGGCCCATAAACGTCGCACCCTTCGTTTTCTCACATGGTCCAGCACTATTGGGAGCTTCTGATGACCTGATGGGTAAGTCAGTCCCGGGACTTTTTCATTGGAGAAGCTTCGATGCCATGGGCCACTCCTGGCCCATTGGCGATTTCGGATTGCATAAATATTTAATGATTACGATATATTTGACAAAAATATTATATATGCTATGATTATGATATAGTACCATGGTTGGTACCTCCTAGAAAATATTGTGTCACGTCCCTTTTCTAAATAAATAAAGTAATTAAATAAGGTGTCACGTTACGTTGCTATTTGAACAGACCGAAAACTTTAGTACACTCATGTCTATTCTATACGCCAAGATTTGCGGTCATTAAATCTTGATCTTTAAATATAAAAAGCTATAACGATTTCACTATTAAATTGTATGGTAATTTTTTTTTTTAGTACATCAACATTTTTACATTAGGGGGAAGGGGAGTTCGGCTAAACCACACAATGGACAACCTAATTTGGTATCGAATTCGTCATCCACGATATTCAAATCTAAATCCTCTCACTTTCAAGTGAAGAAGAATACCACCAGACTGTAATATTAAGTGGCAAATTGTATGGTAATTGAATGAAAAAACATTAAATATTTCGATCATAAAAAAATTAATTCAATATGTTGAGAGGGGTTTGATTAAAAAGGGAACATATAATATGATCTTCCATGGATTAAACGTGGGGGTCCCTTTTATGAGCTAAAGTTAATCAATCACCAGAAAGTGTGTAAAAATTAATATACATCGGCAAGCACATGAATACAAAGGTAGCTAGTGACACACCCTGACTGATGAAGGTCGAAGCATGCTGGTTACGTCAGCGATATTGTCCGTTTTGGGTCACGTCCTCACATATTTGTTCCTACGCAAGAGAACCTCACTACCCAAAACGCCTCATGCTAGGAAGAGAGGGGCATGTACATAGAAAGCTAGGGACCAACCCTCACCTCACCGATGTGGGATACTACAATCCACCCCCTTTAGGGAGATCGACGTCCTCGTCGGCACATCCAAATGGACGGTGAGTCTGGCTTGATACCAAATTGTCACATCCCGACTCCGCCGCAGCACGATATTGTCATCTTTGGGCCATGCCCTCACGGATTTGTTCATGGGAAAGAGAACCTCACTACCCAAAAAGCGTCATGCTAGGAAGATAGGGGCATGTACATATAAGGCCAAGGACCAACCCTCACCCCGCCGATGTGGGATACTACAGCTAGGATTTTTCCATGCTATACGTTATTATATTTCCATCGAAAGCTTCATAAATAGTGACAAGAAACGTAACGTGTCATTCGTTTTATGGAAGATAAGATGCGTAAAACCAAGGGCGGAGCTACCATGGGCCTAGGGGGCGGATGCCCCCACTGAGAATTTTCTAATGATGGTATGCTGCTCAAATTGATCTGGTTCTGCAGCAACAAAGCCCCTACTGAGATTTTTCTGGTTCCTCCGATCTGGTTCTGCAGAAGCAGAGCTGATTCTTATTTTATTTTTTTCAAAACCAGGCCAAAATGACGTCGTTTTGGTTCTAGTAAAAAAAAAATTAAAAAAATGTAAACGAAACGGCGTCGTTTCGTATATGTTTGAAAAAAAAAAAAAATGTTATAGTGGGGGACCGCTTGTCCCCACGGTCCCAGACTCCCATTTCCATCTCTCCATTTTGCCGCACCAATCAGAGAGCAGCGTGGTGCTGCTTTGTCTTCCCTCAACACCTTGAAACGGAACGGAACGGAGCAAAGTTGCTCTTCCCAGCTAGGCTAGCAGCTAGCCACTCCAGCCAGCCACTCTCTAGCCGACATATATATATATATTTAGGTAAATTTTTTAATTCCTAAATCTATAATTCCTAACCCTAATTAATTATTTAAGACGAATTTTTGTTTAATTGGTATAGAAATATAGAATCATATGGATATGGATATGCACTAATATGGTTATTGACTTATTGATTATTGATTATTGATATGAATTATATGATTATTGATGAATGAAATTATGAAATTACGAATTCTATGAATATGGGTATACATTTATTCATATGATTAGTTCAATTAAATGTTTATTTGTTGAATAATTTGTATGCTTATCGGTATTGGTTAATTGAATTGTTGCCTTGGTTGGATATGGATTAGTTATTAGGCTTTTTTTTTTGGTTAAGAAAGCATATATATTAATACGGATAACATTGTCAACATCTCCAAGAAAACTCAATTCTACAGCTTAACAGTCTAAAAACAAATCCATTTTTCAGAAATGGAATCATAATCATCCCTTTTCGAAACCCAAAAAAGAAGAAGAAATGGATTAGTTATTAGGCATATTAGTATAGTATACTCTAGGATTAAGAGTCTAAGAATTTTATTGAGATTTTTATTCTATAAATTCTACAAATTACGTATGAACCTTATATTTTATTGGTATATGACTGACTTTGTAGGCTGAAACATCATGGAGAGGTTTTTCAAAAAAATATCAATGCCGCCATCCCCAGTTATTGAGAAAAATAATGATACTCGGGGACATGATAGTACATAATTTATTTTATCAAATCTTCCATCAGATCCTGGTAAGCGAATTCGAATTTTGGATTACAATCCTAATATTCGAGATCAAGTACGAAGAGCTTATGTGCTAGCTGGTCCTCAACAACCTAAAACCCATAATTTTCCTTACAAGAAATATGGAGACACGCAAAGACGATTCAACCCTGCTTGGTTTGATGATTTTCCTACTTGGTTGGAATATAGTGTAGAAAAAGATGCTGCCTTTTGTCTGCGTTGCTACCTTTTTAAACCAAACATTGGAGAACAAGCAGGTGGTGATTTCTTTGTTGGCGAAGGATTTTCTAACTGGAAGAAAAAGGAAAGACTTCTAACTCATATTGGAGGCGTCAATAGTGCACACAATCAAGCATGGAGTAATTTTGAAGCTTTAAGGAGTCAAAGGCAACATATCCAGTCTTTTTTCTCTAAAACTCATGATGAAGCTCGAATTCAATATAGAGCTCGGTTGAATGCATCAATCGATTGTTGTCGATTTCTTTTGAGACAAGGGCTTGCATTTCGTGGTAATGATGAATCTGAACATTCAAGCAACCATGGAAACTTTCTTGAGCTTCTACAATTTCTTGCCGACCACAATGAGGATGTGAAAGCCGTTACTTTGAAAAATGCTCCGGAGAATCACAAATTGACATCTCCAGATATTCAAAAAGACATTGTAAATGCTTGTGCAACTGAGACGATCAAGACTATTATTGAAGACGTTGGCACTTCGTTGTTCTCTATTTTGATTGATGAATCTCGTGATGTATCAACGAAGGAACAAATGGCTATTGTATTGCGTTATGTGGACAAGAATGGGCATGTCGTTGAGCGTTTTATTGGCATTGAGCATGTTACTAGTACCGCTGCTCTCTCACTCAAGGAAACCATTGATGAGGTATTTTCTAGGCATAAATTAAGCATGTCTAGGTTACGTGGGCAAGGTTACGATGGGACCAACAATATGCAAGGTGAGTTCAATGGTCTTAAAGCTCTTATTATGAAAGAAAGTGGTTGTGCCTATTATATTCATTGCTTTGCACATCAACTTCAATTAGCTCTTGTAGCTGTGGCAAAGAAGAACATCCAAATTGAGTCTCTTTTTAGTATAGTTACTATTTTGGTAAATGTTGTTGGAGCTTCATCGAAGCGTTGTGATCTTCTTCGAGAGAAGCAATCTATTGCAGTTATTGAAGCACTAAACAATGGTGAGTTTACAAGTGGGAAAGGCAAAAATCAAGAAACTACTTTGAAACGTGTTGGAGAAACACGTGGGGTTCACACGTTGGTACTTTAGTAAGTATAATGACTATGTTTTCATCCATACTTGATGTACTTGAAGTAATAGCAGATGATGGAGTAAGCTCTCAACAAAGATGTGAAGCGAATAATTTATTGGATTCCATGCAATCATTTGATTTTGTGTTTAATCTACACTTGATGAAAGATATACTTGGAATAACCAATGAATTGTCACAAGCATTGCAAAAGAAGGATCAGGATATTGTAAATGCCATGAAGTTGGTTGGAGTTTGTAAGCAAAGGTTGGAGATAATGAGGAAAAATGGTTGGGATTCTTTACTTAGTGAAGTCTCAGAATTTTGTCTTAAACATGATATTGATGTGCCTAATATGGATGATATGTTTCTTTCTCGAAGGCGAGGGCAACGAAAAGCACAAGCAGTCGCAAATATGCATCATTATTGTGTTGGGATATTTTATGTTGTTTTGGATTGGCAGCTTCAAGAACTAAATAATCGTTTCAATGAGACCAACACTGAGTTACTTCTTTGTTTGGCATGTTTATGTCAAGCCGACTCTTTCTCTGCTTTTGATAGCCAAAAGTTATTGCGTCTTGCCCAGTTTTATCCTAAAGACTTCTCTATGAATGAGCTGGTGATACTTAAGATTCAACTTGAGACTTACATTATGGATATGCGGTCTAGCATTGAGTTTTCAGGTTTAAAAGAGATTGGAGATCTTGCAAAAAAAAATGGTTCAATGCAAGAAACACAAGGTGTATTCGCTAGTTTACTTGCATGTGACATTAACACTAACTCTTCCAGTTGCTACTGCAACCGTTGAAAGAGCATTTTCGGCCATGAAAATTCTGAAGAATCGATTGAGAAATCGGATGGGAGATCAGTGGATGAATGATAACATGGTTATTTTTATAGAGAGAGAGATATTTGATGGTATTGGTAATGACGTTGTCATGCAACGCTTTCAGAACATGAAAACGCGTCTAGGGATATTGTAAGGGACTGTTGTATAAAAAACTTTATGGATTAATATATAAGTATTGTGTTTAGTAAATTCTTGAGCTTTTTAATTATGACTTTGTTGTTTGAAGATGCCCCCATTCACACAAATCTCTGGCTTCGTCCCTGCGTAAAACAATATACTTTTTTTTTGACAATCGATATTATGTATACTAAAAATGAGAAGGTGAACTCAACCTCATTTTAAACGAAGTAAATAAGATGACACCTACATATGATGTCAGTTGTCATTGCATGTGAGATCCACAAATGAAGTCTGTGTAACGATGAATACGTTGCACACGTATAGGTAGACAACTCTTGCAAAATACCAAAATGGAAACCCTACATTTCAAGTTAGCATATGTCACTTCTTTTTTTAATAATAGGTTACAAAATGCTAAAATGGAAAAATAGAAAGTTAGCAACTACCTACTCAAATAAATATAGCCTAAATAATCCAAGCCATCAATTGTTAGGTTGGGGGGTTGGCCCTTAATCTTCCTTGAAAGATATACAATTACCAAGAAAGTCTATTGAGGTGGGTCCAATGATATGATTTGATGATATGAGTACGGATCATATCAATCAAATAGATATTTAATCATAATCACAATATAGCTTCCAATTAGATAAATCAATTCGCAAAGTCATTTCAAAAGATTTCCATAAACAAGATTATAGGGTAAAGCAAAACATAATTAAGTAATTAACAAAATAATTAGCAAAAAGGCCTTTTTTTCCCACAAAAATCATGACAAAATTTGTTTTCTTTGAAAAGGAGATCAACTAGTGGCAAAAGAATGTTGATCCATTTTTAAGAGTTTAAAAGATTCACATAAGCATTTTAGTTATTTTTTTATTACATCAGATGATCCATCAGAGCCGTAACTTAAATCCCAAAAGAATTGTGTAGAATACGAATATAAAATTTGCCCCAACTTCAATGAACATGATGATATTGACGACCAATGGAGTAAAATCATGTGGCTAGTGTTGTGGTTGTTTGGTGTGTTCCTGTTGTGTGAATGACACATGAGGATTATGGTTGTTTGATGGCTTTCGCCTTTGGTCCACTCACATGCCCTGAACATTAGATTGGGACCCACACTAATGGTGAAAAGTGACTCTCCTTCTGCTTGTAATTTGTTCGTCAGTCCCTGACACACCACCATGAATGGCAATGAGCACCTATTGGCCACACTTTGTGTATTTATTATTCCACTGATCTCCTCGGGAGAAATTTATCAGTGTTTCAGTATATTAAGTGTTATTAGCCTTCATGCGTTTACTAGCATGCAGAAGATATTTTTTAAATTACGACATGTTACGCATTATTTACATGTTTTAAATGTATTTATTAATATAGATGAAAGTAAATAATAAATACATTTAATAAAGGAAAGTGTTATTGGCACACCAAAAATCTCATTCTACACTCCTCACAAGTGTATTTTTATTTCCTAATATAGAAAGTTTGAAGTGTAGAATGAGATTTTTAGAGTGCTAATAATAATTCCCTTAATAAAAGCGGTCTTTTAACTAATCAAAGCAGCTGAATCTATATTAATAAAAGATGTCTTTCAATTTTCATCTACATTTTATTGAATTTACATTAAGATTAGAAAAAATAATATTTAATAAACAACTGATTGTTAGCCCATTGTGAGGCTAAGTCCACTCCCTCCCCCTAGTGTAGATAACATCGTTTGTTAAAAAAAAAAAAAAATCATTGGACAACTAATTGAATCACATTATTATGCGCGTGCAAGAGACTTTTTTATAACTTTTTTAAATGTATTTATATGCTTAAATTGACAAAAAAAAAGTTAAATATTTGATGTAAATGAATAATTTTAGATTATGCTTGAAGGAACCCTTCATAAACCAACTAAAACAGCTGAATTCATATAATAAAATCGATTTCTATAAAATTTACATTAAGAATAGAGAAAATAATATTTAATAAACAATTGATTAAATTACATTATTGCTAGCTCATTGTAAGGCTAAGCCCACCCCCTCCTCTTTAGTGTAAATAATATCGTTTGTTAAAAAAAACAAGCATTTGACAATTAATTTAATCACATTTATTATCTACGTGCGAAATACTTTTTTTTATAAAGAAAATAATATTTAATAAATAACTTATTAAATCACATTATTGCTAACCTATTGTAAGATACTAATTTTAAAAAAAAAACTTTACTAATTTATCACCGGCACTACGCACGCTCTTAAGATGTTTTGAACACAATATTCATGATTTTCCTTATTTTTTATTATATTTTTCTTTCCCATTCACGTGGGCACCATCAACTTTCACTCATCGTTCCATTTTTTTATTCTTTTCTCTCTTCCCATTTATATTTATATTATATTTTATGAGTACCAAATTACCCATGCATTATTTGATATATTATATTGAGCTGTTTTTGGATTTTTTTTTATTGAGGGGCAATTTTGTCCTAATATTTTTTGTCAAATGCGTGATCCCAAAGTTTTTGTTGCATGCGTGACCCCAAATTGAGGCTCTCACTTTCTATTATAAAGATAAAAACGTAAATGAAATAGAGAAATTTTTCAATGTCCTAAAAATACGATTCAGTATATCAAGTATTATAAAAACGTAACTGGAACGTTTAGTAAAATCTTACAACTAACTGTTAATTCACTCGTAACAAATCATAACTTGATATGGAAATTAACGTACATCTCTTCTAAGTTAAAAAAAAAAAGAAGCAAAAAACTAGCCTTTCTACACCCATTTTTCTTTTACTCCCAAGTTAAAAGAAAATAAAAAACAGGAAGGTCACAGGTTGGAGGCTTTACGTTAGTGAGTCTACTTGACTGTGATCAGGAAAGTTAAAATGCCCATATGCATCTTTTCAACTTCAAAAGAAATGAATAATCGTGACTTAACAACCGTTATTCTCATTTTTAAAAAGAGAAAAAAATAAAATAAAAATCCCCCGGAAAAATAACACAAAAAAAGTAGTAGAAGAAGAAGCATCTTCCCATTACCCAATGCTCCAAAGACCCCCAAAATAAAAAATTCAGAGTAAAGCTTGGATCCTTAACTGCACTGTTGCAATTCCAGTTGCAATTCGACAGATCTGAAAAGCTCCAGCCTCCTCTCTCTCTCTCTCTCTCTCTCTCTCTCTCACTAATGACGTAAAGGTGATAACAAAAGAGAAGCTCGATATGCTGTCTCTCTTTGCATCTACGACACTCTCTCTCTCTTACTCTCTCTCGCTCCTCCACTGCATACAATTTGCTGAAGAAACAGAGAGATATGGTGTGAGGGGCATAGAGGAGTTGGGGAGCGATGATGAACAGGAATGTGAGGGAATCTCTGGCCGGAGGGAGGAACTTTCCGATGGGGTCGCAGCACCGGCGAGGTCAGAGCTTGAACTTGGCGCCGAAGGACTCCGACGATGGCGGCTTGGATCTCTTCTCGAAGAGCCGCCGGACTCTCTCTGTAACTTCCTCCGACGAGTCTTCCGACGGTACGTTTTATCGTGCTAGTCATTTCCGTTTTCTTTTTGGACAGAAATGTCCTTCCATGGTTCATTCAGTTATGTGTACAATTGGTCGTTGATGCGGAGGGCAGTTCGGTCATTTAAGCGAATCATAACTGCCTGAACCGACAACGAACCAATAGGATTTGTCGGCATCTTGTCCCTGAGGATATGGATTCTCGATTTTGTTGACGACTAACCGCTCAACGGCGCCGTTCCATCAAACGGCAGCGTTTTGATTGGAAGATTTATTTTTGATAATTTAGTTGAATTTTGAATTTCTTTTAATTGATTTGATTTTTTGCACAAACAGTTTCTGTGAAATTGGGGAGGCTGTCAGTTGGATCGGCCAAGGTGGGAAGAACTGGCATTGATGATCTGTTGTCATCTACAGATTGCGGAAAGCACGATTACGATTGGTAAGTCTAAAATCGTTAGATTAGATTAGAATATCACTCGAATAAAAGAAGATATCTTTATTCATTTTTGCGTTGAACCAAACTTATTCTGATTTATATGATTGTGTACATCTCTTCCACTGCATCATGATCCAGATAAAATTTTGTTAGATTTAATTTTAATTCACATTCGATCATTTTTTCGCGGCGGAGATGTTGGATTCAGAATAATTCCTTGCTTGAAATGTTAATACAGAATCAAAATCAACACTCAGACTCTTGGTTATACTTGATTAAGCATCACTCTACTCTAGAATCAACATTGATTTGATTTGATTCCTTTGAACCTACGATGCACGGACACGGTGGTTTACCCCCGTAGTGCGTACCTGACACGCCGGCAAAACGATAGATATTGCATGGGGAAGGATACGTATCGATGCGAAGTAGCTGGATTGAAAGTTTTGTACAATGTTACCTGTATGATGTCAAATATTGTTGGTTTAAATTGTTAAATTATTACCTCACGAAATTTGATAGTAATTAAATTTCGTCTCTCTGATTTTTATTACATTTTTGTGTCATCAGGCTTCTTACTCCTCCTGAAACTCCGCTTTTTCCTTCATCGGATGGAAGTGAATCTCAGCCGTCCATAGCTCCTCCAAGAAAAAGTTTAAGCAGACCAAGTTCTGCAGCTAAGCCTTCAAGGGTATGTCTTTGCCAGTTGACTTCATCCGTGTCGAGCAAGAAAACTTTATGCTTTAGGGAGTTGTATTTCATTATTTTCTTAATTTGTATTTCTCTTGCAGCTATCAGTTTCGCAATCCGAGAGTAACCATTCATCAAGACCTGCTAGAAGCAGTTCAGTGACTCGCTCTTCGACCTCTGCCTCACTATACAACAACTATTCCTCCAACAGATCCTCGAACATCCTTAACACTAGTTCAGCTTCGGTTTCTTCTTACCCTAGACCTTCATCCCCCATTACCCGCTCTCCATCTACAGCAAGGCCTTCCACTCCAACCTCTCGCCCTACGCTGTCACGGTCCACAACTCCTTCTAGAGCCCGTACAGTTTCAACCACTTCTTCCATCGAGAAACCTCGGCCAGTGCAAAGCTCATCAAGGCCCTCAACTCCTAGTAGTTCCAGGCCACAAATTCCTGCAAACTTGAATTCTTCACATGGTTCTCGACCAAACTCTCGTCCATCTACTCCCACTCATCGGCGTTCATTGCCTTCTTTGTCTCCAGCATCGAGTCCTTCACCTTCAGTTGGTCGCGGTGTTCTGTCAAATGGACGCAGTTCAGCTCCCTCATCCCGACCAAGCTCCCCTAGTCCACGTGTCCGTCCCCCACCACAACCAATTGTACCTCCTGATTTTCCTCTTGACACACCGCCAAACCTTAGAACAACATTACCAGACAGGCCAATTTCTGCTGGTAGATCCCGTCCAGGCACTGCTTCCACAATGAAGGGGAAGTCAGAACCCCCAGCTGCCACAATTGTGCCAAGAAGACAGTCATCACCCATTGTCTCAAGGGGAAGACTCACAGAGACCCCTTCCAGGGGACGTGTACATTCCAATGGTCACCTTCCTGATGTTCACGAGCCTCCTCGGAAGTCTACCAATATTCCTGATATGGGTATGCGGAAACCTGTGAAGTCTTCAACACCACCTGCAGACAGCACCGGATTTGGGAGGTCTATCTCGAAGAAATCCCTTGACATGGCTATCCGACATATGGTATAAATCTCTTTCCTTGGCATCATATGAATGAAGTTTCAGGTTGTGAAATTATTCTTCGTATTGTCTTGTTATGCATATCATTGTATTAAATTCGTATAATGGTTGCTATTGCGGTATGAACGTAGATGACAACTGTGGTCTGCCGTACACCCTGTGAGAAAAAGAACAGTAATTTGTCCAGTCTGTTTGTACTAATTGTAGCAAAAGATTTAATAATTTTTTTCAAATTCGTGAGACAAATTTTGGAACAAGTTAATAGATTCTAATGCTTGATCTCCTATCTGATGTAGGATATAAGAAATGGATCAGCAAATGCTCGCCAACTTTCAGGCAGCACCCTCTTTCCTCAGAGCATTCGATCATCCACTTCCGCTCCCAAGGCCCAGTCTGTACGCGCATTGAGCACGCCAGCATCCGCCCACATTAACGGAAGCCACCAAACCAACAGTAACGGATTCATCTCAGAGAATGGACACATTATGCATAGGCATGTAGAAAACGGAAATGAGACAGACAGCGGACGATACTCTGCAAAACTGAGTGAAGTGGACATCTACGAGAGCTCGCGTTATGATGCGATATTGCTGAAAGAAGACATGAAGAACACGAACTGGCTGCACAGTTTGGATGATAAACTTGAACAAGGACCCCTCTTCGATAACGGATTCGAGCGTCTGCCTGAACCTTTCGGTATCTTATAACAACTCCTGGTGACTAAGTGATGTTATTGTTTTTTCTTGTTTTAAGTTATCTGGTTTCTTAATATGGGATGAATCCGCTTTAAAACAGAAGAATGAAGAGCCAAGTACTTGTTTTTTTGCAGTGAAATCAATGCATTTTATTAGTGTTGGTCTTCTGTATTTGCAATTAGCCTCCTAAATTGGCTGCTCAAAAAATCTAAATTCTCGAATTCTTTGAATTGTGATGCATCATTTACCTGTCTGTCGAAAGAGCTTTGAGAATTGAAAGTCTTTCCGGCGTCATAGTTAATCGACAATGCCATTGTTGGAATTTTTTTATTTTTTTTTCTACCCTAGCTACGGTGAGGGGATTCGAATTTGGTGAAGGGAGACGGCACACTATCCTAGCCAATTCGCTTAATCCACGTCTGTTGCCATTACTTGGAACTTAAGTGGACCAAGAAATGGAGACTCAAATTTTGGGTTGAATTAAAAGCCCAAGAAGATTCAGAATTGTGGGTTCGTTTAGAGGCCCATTTGGGTTTATGGGCCAAAACATTTTTAAAAAATGTTCTTTTACCTTGATTAAGAAGAATATTCGACCAACCAATTCAAGGGATGCTTAGCGACTGCCTATGTAGAAGTACTTTTGCTCATAAGCGGTTCAGTATACATATTTTGAAATTTCAATTAGATTCAATATTTTGTGTAACCACGAGTATAACCTGATTATACATAAGAATTTTTCTCGTTTAATAGAATTTAACGTATTTCGCTTCGATGTACGTCTCTCAAACGAGAACCAAAGAGGGAAGGGGGAAGGTATGATGCAGCAGCTGATGAGTGGACTGATGAGGACCACTGAAACAGTCCAAGGTACCAAAGAAAGGAGGGGACCTCTTTTCTTTTTCCAGATTTTTCTAAATAATATGAAAGCAACTATTTGTTTTGGAATTTACCAACATATATTCATACACCACCTGATCTGAAATCAAGAGCACAGCAAAGGACTTTTCTTTGTGTCATTTATTTCTTGAAAGAAACTTCAACATTCAAAAAAATACATCGAACATGCCGTTGAATTAATATTTTCTCCTTAATTTATAAGTAGGACGATTCAAACTTGAATCCGAGAAAGCATGCACACTGAGTGACTAGTCCAACTCACGCTAACTAAGTATCGGTATATGCCTCGAGTTCTTTGTATTTATTTTCTTTTGAAATCGAAAAATGTCACTGTAGCAGTATTAAATAGATTTTAGAGTAATCATGAACTAGGGTAACAATTTTGTGAATATCACATGTCTTTGGCATTTTCAACCCACATTTGTCAATTTGTAATTAATAGCATGCATATAATTTTATTTGATATTTTTGGATTCATAATAGCGTGCATGTTCCCGTAAGTTATATTTGTGGATGAATCATTGCATTTTCTCATTTGTTCTTAAGCGAGTTCAAATCTTCTGTACTTATTTTGTGTGTGGCCTTTTGATTTTATATTTGATTGATACGTATTAAGTTTATAGATAACAGGTTAAAGAGAATTAAGTTTATGAACAAGCGTCAATTAATGATAATTGCCACAGAAATGTCACAAACAAAATAAACGTAGAAGATTTGAACTCTTTTCAAGCAATAGTGTATTTTGGGTTGGTGGCATATGACCCAGAATTTAATAACATGTTTGGTTTCTTTTAATACATATGGACCTATGATTTGTACATGTTTGGTGTATAATAAAATCGCACACAACCACCTTTACCGACGCCATAATATTATATTTTCTAATTTTCTAATTTTCTACTTGCATCCATTAGTCAACGCTATGGTGGATGCTTTCATATATGGGATTTAAATATTCGTGACGAGAAAACGATTATCAACCGTTAATACATCATGAATATGAATATGCATTGACGTTTGAGATACGTTCACTTACGCGCGAACAACTATCCAATTACGGCAGCTATTCCGGTGATCATAAACAAACGTAATGAACACATATAACATGGGCTTTGGCAAAAGTCGCTGACCAAATTATTGCTTTCAGCCAATGACCATTCACCTTTCTTCTTCTTCTTCTTCTTTTTTATTTTATTTATTTTTTATTTTTTTAATTTGGATAACATGGAAGAAGAAAAAAGAAACACTAAGGAACAACTAATCTAGCTGTAACAACTCTACAGCAGTCATCTGAAAGAGTTTGAACTAAACAAGGAGAAGGCTTCGCAAGCTCTTGAAACTCTGTCTTGCTATTTAAACCCAATTTGGCTAACTCGTCAGCTACAAAACTACGCTCTCTATGAACATGTTGCACATTACAACTCCAGTTCTCTATGATCAAACTTTTGCACTCCGAGACAAGACCATATAGAGGATGATTATTAAGGCTAGGCAAACCATGAATCAAAAAGACCACCAAAGCAGAATTAGCCTCCACAATAAGGTGAGAGAAATTTTTAGTTTTAGCTATTTTGAACCCATAAAACAAAGCCCAAAGCTCAGCATGGAGAACTTCCCCAACTCTTTTTTAGCAGTTAAACCAGTGATCCAGTTACTGTGTAATTCACTCTTTATATTTCCACTTTTTTCTTTCTTTCTGAATTTAATGAATTTATGGATAGATTTTGATGTTGTGCATGCAAATGGCCAACAAAGAAAATTAATAAGGTATGGCTTATTGTACCGACTTCAAATTTTTTGTGTCGTTTATCATTGATTGACACGTATTAAGTTTATGGACAACGGAGTTAGAAAGGTTAAGTTTATAGACACTGTCAATCAATAATAAAGACTATATAAAAATCAAACACACAAAATAAATGCAGAATATTTAAACTCGCCGCCAGATCCATCCGCCCTCGGATCCTTTTTTAGAATTTGGAAGGAGCTGCATCACGTGAATTCCTGTATACAAATAAAATAGGTGACATTTCTTTAGCTTTTTCATGACAGGGGTAACGTAGTTTTTGGACTTTGTCATAAATAGTCAAATGTAAATTTCACTATCCATTGTCCTCCACTCTCAATCCTATATTTTGGAATTGGATCATTTTCCTGGGGATTCTAGAGATCAACACATACAGACCGTTGATAAAAAATCGTGCGGTCATAATTTTTTTCTTTTTAATATTTTTTACGCAAAACGAGGTTGTTTTACTTTTAAAAATATAAAAAACATTTAATTATGGATGCACGATTTTTGATCAGCGATCCGTGTGCGTTGATCCCTAGGATCCCCAGGAAGCAGTGGTGGATCCAGAAAATAATAATAGGGGGGTTAGTAAGAATAATGTGCGTAGCGCGCAATTTTTTTTTTACCAGAAATAGCATGCATATTGTCATTTCATTAAGTCTTGGTAGGCCTGAAGTTATTTGGAAAGGCATACTGCACACCTGTTAACGCTTCATTTGCGAGAGTAACTAACATGTTCCAAGGCTGCTCCCATATGAATGCTTAACAAAGAAACACACTTATCTTGAACACACGAATAATGTTTGATATCATTGCATCTCATTAATATGTTTGTCCAACAATGATGATGTTGGAGGGCATGTATGAAGCCAACTCTAATCTTCAAAAGGGCAGCACCAAAGGTATCCATAGACATTCATCGAAGTTCGGAGGGTCAGCAACCAAGGTATCTATAGACGTTCATCGAAATTCGGAGGGTCAGCTGACCCCCTGCCTCTCAATGCATCCGCCCCTGCCAAGGAGGGGATCCGGCGAGGATCCAATTCCCTATATTTTAGAGTTGAACAGTAAAATTGTAAATAAATAAAAGCTTTAACTTGGGTCATGTTTGGAACTTGGAAGTATATTAAAACAATTTGGAGTGTTTATGGGTTGTTAAAAGCACTTAGAAAGTAGTAGAAATTCTTTAAGAAGAACTTAAAAATTAGTAGAAATTCTTTAAGAAGCACTTCAAAATATTTGTGTCCGGTTTGTAGCAAATATTTCTGATTATAGACGCTCTTGTTAAAAATATTTTTATTAGAAATACGTCACAATTTTCATTAAGATTTGAAGTTCTTTCTACAAGAGCACTTGAAAGTCATTGCTTCTCCAAAAATCTACAATTCTTAAATACTTTTAATTTTTCCTGTAAAACGTGATTAAAAACATTTTAATTGTTAAAAAAACGCTTTAAACACTTTTATCATTGATTGACACTTTTAATTTTAATAAGAATTAAACTTGTAAGCACTTATCAATCAATGATAAAAATTATAAAAATATCACATACAAAATAAATGCAGAATATTTAAACTCGCCGCGGACCATCAATCCTTGGATCCATTTAAGAATTTGGGAGGAGCTGCATCACGTGAATTCCAGTAAAAAAATAATATAGTTGACATATCTTTTGCTTTTGCATGACAGGGACGTAATTTTTGGATTTTTGTCAAAAATAGTCAAAAGTAAATTTCACTATTCACTGTTCCATTCTCAATCTTATTTTAGAATTGAACAGTAAAATTGTAGAAAATTAAAAGAAAAGCCTTAACTTGGGTCATGTTTGGAAGTATATTAAGGAACCGGATCCCCTCCTGAGCATGGGGACCGAAGCCTGCTGTGCAGCCCATCTGGGCCCTTGAAATTTGATCTAACGGTTGTAATTATTATAACTTTTAGAGGGACCCTCTGTTTGTAGCCGTTTGATCAAATTTTAAGGGCTCAGATGGGCTGCTCAGCAGGTTCTGGTCCCCATGCTCAGGAGGGGCCGGTTCCATATATTAAAACAATTAGGAGTGTTTATAGGTTGTTAAAAGTAGTTAAAAAAGTGTTAGAGATTCTTCAAGAAGCACTTCAAAATTATTGGTATTATGTTTGTACAATTTACACAACAAATATTTCTGGTTACAAACGCTCTTGTTAAAAATACGTCAAACTTTTTATTAAGATTTCAAGTTCTTTCTAGAAAAGTACTTGAAAATCCTTTCTTCTCTAGACCACTTCTACAATCCTTAAACACCTTTAATTTTTTTTCTATCAAATATATTTAAAAACACTTTCAATTGTTAGGAAAACGCTTTAAATCCTTTGCAAACGAGTTCTAAAGATTTCAATACACTCGTAGTACGTATATCGCTTTCAGTTAAAGGAAGAACTAATAAAAAGTCTCTCACAAAATAATTTTTTAATTGAAAAAAACTTAGACAACTTTATTATTGTGAAGGACTTTTTTTTATATTATAAGGACAAAAAGCAAAGTCAAATTCAATTTTAAAATATTGATATGCAAATTTATGGAAATATCTACGAATACATTAAATATCAATATCGATATTAGTTGTTTTGGATGGAAATTTAAAATGAAACCTTAAAGATTGTCAAACATTAGTTTGGACGAAATATAAGAGTTTCTCCGATATTTAACAGATATGTCAGAAATATCGACTATATCTATCGATTCTAGTCTAAACTTAAGATTTTCTCCGTTATGAGGTGAAGTTTAGACTTAACCCCCATTTCCATATGTTTTTTCTAACTTTTGGGTATTTCTATGAAAATATTGACTGACCGTATCGAATAAATTTTAAACACGGATCAATTTCATGATGGTTTTGAATTAAAAAAAATGTATTTAATAATAAAATAAAGTGACCTTAATGATGAAGAAAATTGTTTAAAAGTTTCCGAATAAAAAAAGTTTTGTGAGGGGTTTTTTTTTAATTAATTTTCTAGTAAATATACGGGATGAAACGCAACTAATTCAAAGAAATGAGAAATGTGAATTTATTGGGTGACTGGTTGAGAGTTGAGAGTTGAGAGTTGAGAGTTGAGGCCTTCATACTTCCAGGCTCCAGCTGAGGAGGAACGTTCTTCACTTTACACACAAACACAGAGAGAGAGAGGGAGAGAGAGGGAGAGAGAGAGAGAGAGAGAGAGAGAGACGCATTTTATAGCCTCTTCGATTTATAAACAAGGCATCGAGATCTGCGAGCGAGAAAACAACTACGCCTTTACCTTCACGAACAAGCATCTTCTTCAACCTCCTTCAGCTCAAACGGACGTTAGTCTCTGCGTTGCTGGCGAATCTCAGAAGTCAGAACCCACCTTCTTGTTTTTCACTCCTTTAATCTTTTAATTTTTTTTCCCTCCGTCTTTCTTGAAGGAATGCCGTTAAAGCTCACCCACCAAGAACATTGAACACACTCTCTCTCTCACTCTCTCACTTCTCCAAGCCTCCACATTTCCAGCTGCGGCTCCAATGGTGAGTCTTGTTTTCCCAGTCTTTAATTTTTCTGGGGTTTTCTTTTTAATTTGTTTAGCTCTTTCTGCTGCCATTGCTGATTTTTATGCTTTTTTGGGAGAATTTAGTGGTAAATTTGGTGTCTTTCTGGTCCAGCTGGGGTTTTGGAATCGAGGGGTTCGTCTAGAATCAAATTTTAGGTTTCGGGAAGTTAGTATTATGGAAGATTAGGACAATTTGAGCTCCATTGGCGAGAATTTCACAGATTTACTTTTTCCAGCTCTTTCTGTTTGGTTGGTGAGAAAATTTGGGAAGCCAAATTCGATTTCCAGAATGAATTAATATTGGAAGAAACTTGATTTATCTTAAGTTAAGTACTACTCGTTCTGCTCAATTAAGCGTTAAGCTCATGTATTTTACTAGGATAATCTATGGCTTAGTAGTGACTTTGATGCACTTATGTCAAACTTCACCATGAAATTCAGCAGTGGCTTCCCCCGGGGGAATCCGATGTGCATTGTTAATCTGACTAGCCAAGCTTAACTACCGTACCCTTATTTTCTTTAAGAAATAAACCGGCTTTGTAAATGTTTTGTCGAATTTGTACCAGGCTGAAAAAACAAAGGATTAAGAAGAGGACTTGTCATTAGTCGGAAAAATCTGTGTTATTGTCCAATGCCATGCGAAGTAGAATTGACTAGCTTCAGATAATTGGCATTTTAATTTCTAAGTTGTAGCAGTGTTGTGTATGTTTCAGTTTCGGCATGTGAAACTTTTCGTTTCATTGTTACGACATTAGTTTAATTAGACCTTTGCACAGTTTCTTTTTGCACGTATTTCTCATCAAGAAGGTGGTTGAACTTGAAATCCTATATTCCATTAAGCAAAAATTATAAAAGCTGAAAAGGTATTCTTTCAGCATTTTGTGTGGCATGCTTTAAGCCTTTTGCTTTCTCTTTAGTGAGAAAGATTTATGCTTTCGCTTTTTGTTTTCTATTCTTTTGTTAAATTTCTTACTGATAACTCTGTCTCTGAAATGATGTTGAGTTGAATGCTTTCTTGATGTTCTGTATGTCTTGAACTTACACATTTTACACAAATATTTGAAGGAGTGGTAGGCCGAAAATGTGGCCCTCCCGATGTCAACTCTGTATAAACAAATTATGTCTTTTCCATTTGCTATACGCTCACACTGATTGAAAGATGTGGAAGTTGATTTCTTAGAATTGTTTTTAAGAGAACACTCTCCGTATACATTCAGCCACAATCGTCAAGCTGTAGAAATCATTATCAGCACCATTCTGAAACCTTTGTGTATTTTTCAGGGGAAGAAGAAAGATTGCTGAGTGTGCTCTCATAGTCTGACTTGCTAACGGATTTCTGAGCAAACAATACTAGATGAAGCCACATTTATTTTGTGGCGCAGTAATTCTCTTCCTTTTCCTTTGCCGAACTATAGCTGACATCAATTCAGACAAACAAGCCCTTCTCGACTTTATTTCTGCTGTTCCTCATGGCCGAAAAGTTAACTGGGATCCTGCTAACCCGGTCTGCAAGTCTTGGGCAGGCATCAATTGCACCTTGGATGGCACCCGCGTGCTTACCGTCCGACTCCCAGGTGCTGGACTGTATGGTCCAATTCCAGCAAACACTCTTGGCAAGCTCGATGCCCTCATGATCCTTAGCCTTCGGTCTAACCGCCTCAGTGGGAATGTGCCATCTGATATTTTCTCCCTTCCTTCCTTACGCTACATATACCTTCAAAACAATAATCTTACAGGTAATATTCCCTCTTCCCTGCCTCCCAAACTCACCTTTCTTGATTTGTCGTCCAACTCCTTCACCGGCAACATTCCAGCCACAGTCCAAAATTTAACGCGTCTTAATGGACTGTACCTCCAAAGCAATTCCTTCACGGGATCTATACCTGATATCAACACAACAATGCTTATGCATTTGAATTTGAGCCACAACCAACTAAATGGTTCGATTCCTCCTACCCTCCAAAAATTCCCCACATCTTCCTTTGAAGGAAACTTGAAGTTATGTGGGCCCCCACTAAACCGTTGTACTTCGATCACTCCCTCGCCGTCTCCATCCCCCAATCTTCCTCCAACAGTCCCCTTCAAATCAAAAAAGGGATCAAAGAAGAAACTTAGTATAGGAGCTATCATTGCCATTGCAAGTGGTGGTTTTGCTGTGTTGTTTCTCTCAGTTCTGGTGATCGTGCTATGCTGTTTGAAGAAAAAAGACAGCGAAGGCAGTGCTGTAGTGAAAACAAAAGGCGGAAGGAACGAGCAGCCAAAGGAGGACTTTGGAAGTGGGGTACAAGAGGCAGAGAAGAACAAGCTGGTTTTCTTCGAAGGCTGTTCTTGCAATTTCGATCTTGAGGATTTACTAAGAGCTTCAGCTGAGGTTCTAGGAAAGGGGAGTTATGGGACTACTTATAAGGCCATCTTGGAGGAGGGAACAACAGTGGTGGTGAAAAGGATTAAAGAAGTGGTGGTCGGGAAAAGAGAGTTCGAACAGCAAATGGAGAATGCAGGGAGGATTAGTCAGCACCCAAATGTTGTTCCTCTTCGAGCTTATTATTACTCCAAAGATGAGAAACTACTGGTTTATGACTACATTCCAGCTGGTAGCTTCTCAGCATTATTACATGGTATGCCCCTTTTCATCTTGCTCTCTCTCTTTTTCCTTCTCTCGTATGATACTAATCTCCGAAGCAAACTTGTAATAATATCCTCAAATGAAGCTTTACAATAAACTTTGATGGAGGACATGCAACGTTTATTGTAAAGCTTTTGCATTTTAGACTAGCAACTTACTTCTCACACCATGAAGTATTGCTCCAATTGTTCTGAAACTGTAATAGTAATATGCTTTGCAGATAAACGTATGAATTTTCCCTCAGAAATGAATTCTCTCGCTTATCCAATATTACAGGAAACAGGGAAAGTGGACAGCATTCACCAGACTGGGAAACCAGATTAAAGATCTCCCTCGGATGTGCCAAGGGCCTTGCCCACATCCATTCTGCAAGTGGAGGGAAATTCATCCATGGCAACATCAAGTCCTCCAATGTCCTCCTCACCCAGGACCTCAATGGCAGCATCTCAGATTTCGGCCTAGCTCCTCTCATGAACGTCACAACTATCCCTTCCAGAAGCGTGGGCTACCGAGCTCCTGAGGTGATCGAAACTAAGAAGTCCCTTCAAAAATCGGACGTTTATAGTTTTGGTGTTATGCTCCTTGAGATGCTGACAGGCAAAGCACCAGTACAATCACCAGGGCGTGATGATGTCGTTGATCTTCCAAGGTGGGTCCAGTCTGTTGTTCGAGAGGAATGGACAGCCGAGGTGTTTGACGTGGAGCTAATGAAGTACCAAAATATCGAAGAAGAGTTGGTACAAATGCTTCAAATAGCAATGACTTGCGTAGCAAGGGTGCCGGACATGAGACCTACCATGGAGGAAGTTGTTAGGATGATTGAGGAAATCCGGCCACCAGATTCTGAGAACCGGCCATCATCAGATGACAAGAAGTCCAAGGACTCAAACATCCAGACCCCAATCACCCCGGAAGGGCCAGCCTTGCCGTAACCATCAGAAAATCAGCACGCGCCCGAATGAGCAAATACATGAATCCTTCTCTAAATGTCATATATCAGCAATTGTGTGATTCTTTGTAGTGTTCCTTTGTAAAAGCTTAGCCTTTTTTTAACATTGTTCCAAACGATTAAGTGATCCACTTATTAATTGTAAACATGATTTGCTTGTTCTGAAAATTGTTCGTTCAGGAAGACGAGCGGTTATGGTTTGTTTCTGAAATTTGCCGTTTGTCCATGATCGACGTGTTGAACCCTAGTTCATAAATCATCTACGGCGTGGATCATCATGGCAAGCGATTAAACGACGAAATTCCTGCAACTGAAAAGAGAATTCTATTGCCAAAAATGTGCAGACCTGCTGCGAAAAACAGGGTAAAGATCCATAAAAGGAGGAGCGAAGCCCTGAAATCCCACAGCTTTCAAGTATTTCTTCAACAAAAGTTACATTTTTTGATACTTTAACAATGTAAATGGCCAAAACAAAGGCCCGACCTCTAAAAGAATAGTAACGTCGACAAACATATCAGGAAGTTAAGCCGCTGCTCATGGCAACGTAGAAAACTAATAACTAGAGTCAAGTAGAACCCTTGTTAACCAAGTCAGCACCGCTAACATATCTAGCAACATATGACATTAACCGGAAAGGAGCACCAATCAGGGGAGCTTCTATAAGTGGCACAGCAGCATTTTTGTCATCCTCGAGAGACACCTCTAGATTCCCGACTTCATTCTCATCCAACGGACTTTGCACAATTTCACTAATTTCATCAGATACTGGCAACTCTGGAACTAAAGCAGCATGTTCAGAATCCACGTTACCATTACTATGCATCTCCTGTTTGATTGGAAAATCTATTGGGGAATCAAGCTTCTGGTCTGATGTTGACATATCTTCATTGGATCTGGGATCGATGACACTGACAGTTTCAGGAGGAACAACTGTTGTATTAGATTCTGCTGTTGAAGCTGTTGAAGTGAGTTCAACTGTTGGGCTCCGTCGGTCAAGTTCACCATACAACTCATTCACCTAGGATAGAGTAATAGATATATCAGACAAATAGTCAACCCATCAAAATCTTAACTTAATCACAGGTGTCTCAATGTATAACACGACTGTACACGTTACTCCTATAGAAAACCACGGGAGGGGAGCAGCCCTTCACCTTCTCAACAAGCTCTGCATTTTCTGCAACTAATTTCTCAACCAGTGAACATGCTGCTCCAACCTGAGAGTTCAATTCCTCACGTTCCGAAGCATGCTACATTAACACAGGGTCAGATATATTTTCGTCCTTTGACAAATAGTATGTCAAGATATCAATAATAGAAAAAGAGACGTTTGTCAGATTTTTTTTATTTAAAATTTTTTTTTCAGTAAAACTGATAGATATATCACTCGTAGTAGTTAATAAAAGTTCCAAACACCATTGTAAGAATTCATTCTCCGGGAAACATAAAACACTCCCACAAACATAGTACCCTAATGGTACATAAAGCTTCCCATAAAATTCTGTCATCAGGTAAGCAAATGGGAGCAAACCTTTGCAAGGTCGTCTGACGATGGAGTAGAGGAGACACTCTCAAGATTCTTAATTTGCAACTGCAAACTAGAAATGTTTTCCATCAGCTGTTGATTTTCTTGTACAAGATTATTCCTGGATTGCTCCAATTCCGATACCTGCCCAGCTTTGGTTTTAATTTCCATATCAGAAAAAAATATAAAGATGTTATGTGAACTACTTGTGAACAGGAATTAGGATGAGCATGCAACAAGGAAGACAGTCTGACTCGATTCAAACCTATCATACAGGATCTAAGAAAGCAAAGCAATAGTCAAACTCATCCGTACTCAATCAAGTAGTTATGCATGTTGACACCTTGTAGATCAAAAAACAATTTAATTGAATCCATCAAGCAGATTGGTTGGGTCAATTGAGCCACATACCTGTGCTCGTAATCTAGCAATATCATCATTCAGAGTTGCTATTGTTTCTTTAAACGAATCCTGTAAGAGCCATAAGGACAAACTAAGTCTCTGTTATAAAATGATAAAATAAAGATTAAGTAACAAAAGAGTTTCAGAAGATGAAACTACGATGATGTATATTTCAGGTGCAAATTGTCACATCCCGGCTCGGGTTCGACCACTTCCCGCACACGCCTCCACCGTAGCACGATATTGTCCGCTTTGGGCCCCAACCACGCCCTCACGGTTTTGTTTCTAGGAACTCACACGAGAACTTCCCAATGGGTCACCCATCATGGGATTGCTCTCGCTACTCGCTTAACTTCGGAGTTCCAATGGAATCCGAAGCCAGTGAGCTCCCAAAAGGCCTCACGCTAGGTAGATATGGGAATATACATATAAGGCTCACAAGATCCACTCCCCTGGGCGATGTGGGATCTCACAATCCACCCCCCTTAGGGGTCCGACGTCCTCGTCGGCACACACGCGGCCAGGGTTAGGCTCTGATACCAAATGTCACATCCCGGCCCGGGTTCGACCACTTCCCGGGCACGCCTCCACCGTAGCACGATATTGTCCGCTTTGGGCCCCGACCACGCCCTCACGGTTTTGTTTCTAGGAACTCACACGAGAACTTCCCAGTGGATCACCCATCATGGGATTGCTCTCGCGCGCTACTCGCTTAACTTCGGAGTTCCAATGGAATCTGAAGCCAGTGAGCTCCCAAAATGCCTCGCGCTAAGTAGAGATGGGAATATACATATAAGGCTCACAGGATCCACTCCCCTGGGCGATGTGGGATCTCACACAAATAACAATGAATTCAGCACAAAATTCTAAGAATTGCCCAATATTCCTCATCTACAATTTACAGTTAAGAGTTATTAGAGTATTTGAGTACCTCCTTTAGAATCCAAGTCTCTCTATCTCCGTCTAGATGTTTAATCTTTTCCTGTAAGCTTGCCTGCGGAACAATGTAGGGTAAGTTTTACACTTGCAAAGCAGGAGTGAAGGCAATCAAGGGGGGCCAACTGATTATTAGTTACGGGGATACAATAAACAAGAGCGGCTCTAACCTTTTCCAAATGCAAAGTGCCGTTTTCATCTACTAACCGACCAATTCTCTCCTCTAATCCAACCTGCAACAAACACAGCATTAACAACCAATTCCTCTAGTTTGCAATCTTGTTTATAATAATGTTGTACCAAACACTAAAAAATCATGATTATGTGCATTCTGGGGAAGTAAAAACGTAGAGGTGCACTTGCATTGAATGATGAACATAGTTTAAAAGAGCCCTATGATGCAACTCAAATCACCTCTTTCTGAAGCCACAAAACTTTTTCGCTCTGTAATTGATCATTTTCCATCTGTAGACCAGCCTGTATATCATCCGATTAAGCACAGAGTCTTGAAAATACATGCAGAATAAGCAAACAGTTGCACTATGAAGTGTGATAGAGCACAATCGTAAACACATATACGGACTAACTCTTTGTCAGCTAATCACCTCAAGTAAATTTAGGTGACATTACCTCTTTCTGTATATGTGAATCCATTTCATCCCACAATTGCTTTATTGTATCTTCTAATGTTGGCTGAATAAATCATACACAAAGCCAAAAGGAATGGTCAAAAAGAACCATACCAGACAAGAAAAGGTTTCAACCACTCTCTCGGTCCAACATCTTAAATCAAAAGTTAATCTATTACCTCTTTCTGTATACGCGAATCCTTCTCATTCTGTAATCGTTTAATAGTATCCTCTAATGTAGCCTGAAAATATGAAATAACATCAAAAGTTTAAACTTTAAATCCTGTAAATTACGATAAATGTACCCTAATATTTGGTCCAATATATCTCAAAGTTGAAATTCACATTATATTACCTCTTTCTGTATGTATACGTCCTTTTCAATTTGCAATTGTTTGATTGTTTCTTCTAATGCAGCCTGTAAAAACTGGGGTTATTTTCTGTTCAAGACGAAAACTTTCGCATCACAATTGAATATAAATTCTGTTGTGAGGTAATCAATGTTCACACTAACCTCTTTTTGGAGCCAATTTTTCTTAGATTCAGCTAATAATCTCTGCACAAAATAAAAATTAATTCAAATAACATAAATTCACAAACCACAATGTAGCTGGTGATTGATCCAATTCAAATTCGAATGAGTAATAGATAACTATCAATCGCTAATCCTGATTAGTAAATTAATGAAATTGAAGCTTACAGATTCCGTGCCATTGCTCTCATGCCTCTTCCCATTCACATCTCCGTCTCCATCTCGCTCAGCATCCGAACGAGCACCGCCACCGGCCTCTGAAACTTGGCAGTCGCCGAAGGGCGGGGCATCGTCGGTATGAACATCTCCTGCGGCCTGGGAAACTTGTCCGTTTCCGGAAACAGGAACATCGTCGGTGGCCTCGCCCTGCTTGTTCTTCTTCTTCTTGTTCCTCTTCTTCTTCTTCTTATCGTCCTCCATTGTTAGGCTCACAAAATGCTCCGCCTCTTTCCCTGCCGCCAACCGAGAATGAAATCGAATCGCACCGACAGACCCGAATCCGGACTTGTTGCTGTTGGATTTTTTCTTCACTGAGATTTTTCTCGATCGGATTTTGTTTCGTCTTTAGGGAGGATGCCAGGAAGGGCTTTCTTGCGTTATTTTTATAATTTGCGGGACGTTTTTTCGCGTTTTCTTATTATTTTGACGAAATTGCATCATGGTCCGTTTAGTTTTTTGAGATTTTCACTTTAGTTCCTAAACTCGTTTCCGTTAGTATCGTTAGTCCGATTAGTTTTTTTATTTTTTTAAATCGATATTATTTACACTAAAAAGAGGGGATGAATTTAGTGTAACAGCCCATCCCGAGAAATAATTATTGTGGATGTGAAAAGACTAAAATGCCCCTAGGACGTTGAGTTTTGTTGTGGTGTTGTGTGGTTTAAGTTTTGGATGTGGACAAATAGGTTAAGTCCCTAATATTTTGGAACCAATTAGGGACTTAGACTTGAATTATTTTGTTGTTTTGCTTTGGTTGGCTGGACCACACACGCACACACCCACACGTTGACCTTCTCTCTATCCTCTCCCTTTTGATTTTCTGCAACGTCCGTACAAACGTACAGACGAACCTCAAACCAACCCATTTTGTCATGGATCGAGCTTGTGCTTAGCATCATTGTCTTCATCTCCTCCTTACGAGTTCATCTATACCAGTTTTTGGACGTGAAAGCCTCGAAAACCCTAGAACCCGTAACCCATCAATTTAGGCATTGTTCATGCACATGTAAATGCAAGGTTTTTAGAAGATTCTAAAGTCATAGGAAGCTTTAGATCATCCTCACGAAGCTCGGAGAAGAAAAACCAAGTGATTTGGACGTCGGGAAGTGGAGATCGACAAGTTTGAAATTTGGCAGGAAAATCGAGGAATTTTCCGACGAGATTCCGTGTTTTTTGGAGCTTCAAAGTGGTAAGATCTGGTTCTACTAGTCGAGGGCTTCATTTTGGTATAAATTTCATGGATTTTGGTTGAGAAATGGCTGAGGTATGAAGATTTGAAAATTTTCCAGAAACCGGCGATAATTTGAGTTTCAGACGGCAACGGACGGTGGTCGACGGCGAGGTCCATCGGAGAAGAAGATTGAATATTCCGTCGGAGTTGACGGAATATTCTAACGGCGTCAGGTTAGTTTTAACGGAATCTGTTAGCTTTTAACGGAATATTCCCTAACGCCATTACAGTTACCATCAATGTGCCTGTCACGTGGCCGCGCGTGGCCGGTGCATCTAGCCATGCATTTGCCAGCGCGTGGGTGGTCGAAAATTTTTTCTAAAAATATGAGGATGATCCAAAGATTGTGTAGATCACTGTGGTATATTCATATACCCAATTTGAGCATTGTATGAGAAGTTATTACCTATTGTTGGTTATGTGCGTTAAATAACGTTTATTCGATTATTATGCATATAGGTGAGGCCTATCTAGAGGACGAGCGTAGCCAGGCTAGGCACAAGAGTTACAACCCGGCTACTTATCAGTGAGTGGGCTTTTGTTTTCCGTATATACCTATATACTTGCTTTTCCCAGAAAACGAATTTAAAGAATTATGTGATTTGAAATGCCATGCAAAGTATCTATTTATTTTATTTATGCATTAGTGATTGCATATAATAATGTTGGTGCTGCGGACGCACACGTAAGTGGCAGGTAAGTTTATGTACTGGTTATGATGAAAATGAATGATGTGATGTGATGTGATTAAAGCTCATAAACCTGCACCTTGATGTTAGTGCTCCCACCCAGAGATAGGGGCTCAGTCTTTCACGTGATGTTCACCTCTCGCACTGCATGCTCGCCTTGGATCCAAGTTAGGTGCTCAGTCCTATCGAATAGACCACTATAGGTGGGTTCGACTCCTAGGTGACCCACGATTCTTTCACACCATCTTCATGTGATTGTAGCACTAGAGCATATTAGTCTATATACAGTGATGTTGTGCAAACCACTAGAGGTGGTATTGATGTGTGTGCAGGATATACGATATGATTGAGTTGATTATGAGCTATATGATATGATGAGATTGTTATAAGCTATATACAGCCGATGGCTGAGTTGATTATCTAGTATTCAATCACATTCACAGAGTTATGATTTGGCATTCAGTTATGATACTTTGGCATGGCATATTTACATATTTTCCAGCAGGATTTCGAGAATTATATATGAGTATATACTTTATTTCTGGGAAATTATACAGGTTTTACGGAGAGGGGTTATAACTTTTGAGAAAAGAGAAAAGGTTTTGAAAAGATTTGTTTTTGCCCACTCACGCGTTTTGTTTTTCGCCCCTCCAAGTTCTAAGTAGCAGTGTTTTGGTGGCCACGAGGGATCCAACGGTGTTCTGACAGAATTCACAAAAGTAGGATTCACCTTCAGGTGTTATATCTTAGTAATTGTCCTTGACTGCAACTAGGCGTTCTTATTGCTCTGAATGTGTATTTATACACTTAGACTCTCACTAGCATGTTATTTGGATAGTACGGCTAGTAGTTGGTTTTTATTTATTCGTATTTCTATTTATCTTCTTAACTTCCGCACTGTGCTCATGGTTACGTCACTCTCACGTGACGCCCAGCATGCCCCACTTTCGGGTCGGGGTGTGTCATTTAGCCTCATAATGGACTAGCAATAATGTGGTTCAAATTATTTTTTGACGATAATCGAACGTAATACCTCTCATTTACCAATGAAGAGGAATATCATTAGACTGTAGTACTAAGTGGTTGCAAGTCTGATTAATTAGGCCAAAACTATTTTTAATTTGAATTTTTAAATAGAGATGTTTATCATCCCTAGCGTACTTCTTCTAGTTTGATTTTTTTTTTTTTTTGGAAGATTTGTATTGTATATTTAGTTTGCTGGTATTAATAAAACATTTTGTTTAAATGCCGTGATATTAATCGTGTTTTTTAATTAAGACGTATTTTTTGTTTCTAATATTTATGTTTGGATATCTAGAGAAAATTTACTTTGAAGCAACTATTCCCTAGATACACACATCATAATATATTATATATATACTAAAACTCAGTTTTGAAGTCACTGTTCATTAACAGTGATTTGACGGATTTGCCCTTCAGTTGTTAAGCATCTTCAACCTTTTTCCTTACGTTGTACAGTACATTTACTAATTTGCCCATGATGTACACGTGTTGGTCATTGTGGGAATGGAAAAGCTCGGCTTGTATTTTTCTATTTCACAGCTGAGTCAATTTAAAAAAGCCCTAAAGTTAAGGACTTATCAATAGGCATTGTTGCTCCAATACCCAACCAAAGGGTACTACAATACCAATAAAAAAGACGATTGTCACTACAGGACGACATAATTGATTTTGGAATTTATCAACATTCTACACAAAAAGTATTGTCAATAATCTCACAAGTATTGAAATCACTAAAAGATCACCCAATAACGTATTTGGCACTTTCCGAAATATTTGAAATACGGGAAAGAAATACCAATTTTTCTATCTTATGTATTATTCTATGATGTCTAATCAAGAATCTTATTCAATAATAAAAAAAAAGAGATGTGTATGAAATAATAAACTCAAATTTTTATTTTTTATTTGACAATGATATTGGAAGAATTTGGGCTCAGTTATATAATGAAAATATTTATATTTTAAGTATCAAGCTCGTCATTGCAAGCGACGTATTATCCTAGTTATTAGAGTTTCCTTTCTCAACTTACTGTATTTGGTTTAAACTCTTCCTCTCTTTTTAATGTGATTAGTGTATATCAATTGTACTGAGAAAATTCATTTTTTATAAAAAATTGAATTGAAAAGTTCGCATTTATAAGTAGGCAAGAATACAACCAACTGTAATTAAAATGAAAACAAAATATAACAAAACGTTATAGAGACCCAAGTGAAAATCAAGTAAAAATAGGAGGACTGCGGTATAACTTTGGGATACATCATATACCGCCCGTTTATCAAGACTTTTGATGGACCCGGGAGCACTAGAGTATTTCCCTTCCAACGTGCTGACTTGGTAGCCTATGATTGGGCGGTTAAGGGATGTGTAGTGTGAGTCGTCGTACGTTAGCATTCTAACTTTTGCGTTAAATGAAATAACGGAAGGAGGTCAGTTCGTTACGAACTTACGGCGTTAGCAATTCCAGCAAAATAACACAACAGCAATTTTCACGTTAACTTGGGACCACCAGAGAGGCACGATACAAAGCATGTGGGAGCCACGTGATTATCGACCCGGCTCCGTCCAAAAGGCAATCCATCAAACGCAAAGTCGAATCACCAAATGTTGAATAAGAGCTCGTTTAGATGTCTTTTAAAATGACTAAAAATGTTTTTAGTGAAAATATTTTTAGAACAAATTTTTATTAAAGATATAAGTAAATTCTGAAAAAGTACTTAAAGTGTATCCTAGAAGAAGCACATAACTGATGCTTCTTGCGGAAAGTAATTTAAGTGCTTTTGGAACCTAAAAATATTTTCTCTAAAAGCGCTTTTAATCATTTTAAAAGCACATCCAGACGAGCGCTAAGTGGTTGTGAACGAATTTTAGGCCCGCATTACACACGGTATTTTTTAGTTCAATTCTTGACGCATGTGAATCATACGATGATGGTCAAAGGGAGGCTGAAATGCGTTTATGAGTCTTTCCGAGCCTCAAAAAGTTAGGCTATCATGGCGAAGCCACTAGCTTTTTTTTTTTTTTTTTTTTTTTTTTTTTTGAGCAAAAGATATTATCTATACTAGAAGGTAGGGGAGTAAGTTAAGCCTCACAATATGCTCGCAATAATATGGTTCAAATTCGCATTTGATGAAAATATACATTTCATTTATAAATGAAAAAATATCATTAAATTATAATACTAAATGACAATTTCCGTCTGTTTAGATGGTTGGAACAACCCAAATTTAACCCAATTAATTATTTGGTCGCCCAAAAATATCCCAATTGGATAAGTCGATCCAAATTAGGTAAGCCGGAGTCCACACCCGCCGACGCCCCTAGTTTTTAAACCAAAATTAAAATTTTAAAATTAGAAAGCCGCCGTAAATAACGGTTACAAATATAAAAGAATTTAAAAAAAAAAGAGAGAAGGAAAAAGTAACGGATAAGAACGAAGGAGAAGAGATTCATGGACGGTGTATATAAACTGTTGAAGGGGAAATCCGCAAAGTCTCTGAGTTTTTGTTCGGGAAAATATCGGGGGGTCTCGATCGAAAAGAGCGATTGGTGGTAGCGGAAGCTTTGGGAGGCGGAGCTCCGGATCTGCTACATACCCGTTTCCCTCTGCTGCCGCTATTTCCGTCCGATCTCTCAGGTATTTGATTGATGGAACATTGGAAATTGTTTTGATTTGATTGGATGATGGTTTGTTTTCGAATTGCAAAATTGCTTTTGGGATTTGATGATTTGGGTGTAAAGATAATTGGGTTGGATTTGAATTTCTTTGATTTTACAGATTTTCCGGTCCTGGGTTGCGAGTTTTGAGTTGTGATTTGTGAGCGATTCGGTTTCGTCATGGCGTCGAAGCGCATCTTGAAAGAGCTCAAGGATTTGCAGAAGGATCCTCCAACTTCTTGCAGCGCAGGTACTTTTAATTGAGTTTTGAGTTGTAATTTGATGATTTTACACTTAAAAGTTGAAAGCTTTGTTAGTTTGTTATGGTAAATTGATGATTTATATAGAGATGTGGTCGTCGGCGCGAAATTTATATTTAAATTTTTATAATTACTGAAACTTTGTTATGATTGTATACTCAAAGTTCAAATCTTTGTTAGTTTGTCATGATAAATTGTTGTTTTTGTATGGAGATGTGGGTGTCGGTGCGTGTCAATTTCGATGATTTGTGTGTGAATGGTTGATATTATTGTGCATTATAGGTTCCCCCTATTGGATAAGTAAATTTTTGTTAATTTTGTATTAGGTCCTGTGGATGAGGACATGTTTCATTGGCAAGCAACGATTATGGGACCCCCTGATAGCCCATACGCAGGAGGTGTATTCCTGGTCACCATTCATTTCCCTCCAGATTATCCTTTCAAGCCCCCTAAGGTAAATTGTACAATCTTATGTTCAAAATTTGGTCCTGCTTTGTTGTGATGTCTGTGTGGCGATTGTTTGTTCTTGGAGAATAATGGTATTTCGTTTTTTCAGGTTGCATTTAGGACTAAGGTCTTCCACCCGAATATCAATAGCAATGGAAGCATTTGTCTTGACATCCTAAAAGAGCAATGGAGCCCAGCACTTACTATCTCGAAGGTTTGTCTTTTATTTCGGACTAAGTTTATGTTTGTTTGACTTCATTTTCTTGTAATAGTTCCTTGAATCCTGCATAACATTGGTTTGTCTTTGTACTCTCGTTTAATCTGGAATTGGTATACATATGCTGCCTTGATGCATCACAGAGTTATCATGTGTTTCCAAAATTATCGCCTAGTTTTTAAGCTAGGCAAGAGTTATCAATATATATGTGTCTCCATTACTCTCTGCATTGCTTATGCTAAAAGGTCATTAATAGTTCATTATACTCCTTGTAAAGAGTTAAGGTACTTAAAAATGTTGCATGCGATGATCGAGGACTATATCTCATTTTTGGTTTTTCCAATTCATAGTTTTCGGTATCAGCCACGACTTCCTATTCTTCCTTTATGCTTCTTATTATTTGCCTGAGATGGTTAGGATTGTATTTACTAAGCCCCATTTTGCATGTAAAACCAGGTTTTGCTCTCAATCTGCTCATTGCTGACTGACCCAAATCCTGATGACCCTCTCGTGCCAGAGATCGCCCACATGTACAAAACTGATCGAGCCAAGTACGAATCCACTGCACGTAGCTGGACTCAGAAATATGCAATGGGTTGAAGATGTTATTTCATCCAGATGTAGAGTTTGTATTTGGGGGGAGGGGGACAGGTTCGGGGCATTTCAATTGAGGAAGAACAGATCGTTGTTCTTCCTTTCCTTAATCATATAAAAAAAGAAGGGTATGAATGCGATGTAATTCTGGTTTTACCAGAACTTTAATTTCTTGTTTGATGTTGTTCCTTCCAGATTTCTAGACAGAAACTTAAATGTTCAAGCTTCAATTCCATCGACTAAGGAATCGGTGTTGATTTTTCATCTACCATTTCTTGTTGTATCTTGAAAGATTGAGAAATATAGAAATCCAATGAACTGCTATGTTTGCTGTTTACTCATCCAATAAATTGTTCTTGTATGCAGCTTTGATTTATTAATTAAATTGCCGATTGCTTCATCTTGCGTGTCGTACTTTGTGAACTGGTTTTGTATGGAGTCTTCACAGTTGGAGCCGGCTATCATTACCGTCTTCCGACCATTCTTCCGACGAAGTAAGGACTTCTGCTGCTTTTACTCAGTGTTGCGATATTGGTACTAGACATGTTTTGACATTTGTTTGCACTTTGATCGCATTTAGGGGGGTGCTATTCACTCACGCATTTTACTTTTTACACACTTCTCAATTTTTTACTCAGTGTTGCGATATTGGTAATAGACATGTTTTGACATTTGGTTGCACTTTGATCGCATTTAGGGGGTGCTATCCACTCACGCATTTTACTTTTTACACACTTCTCAATTTTCGGCTATCGAAACAACTCACATAAATTAACAGAAGGTGTGCGAGGTAAAAAAAAATGTGTGGGGATAACACCACCCTTTTTTTTTTTTTTTACATCGATATTTTTACACTATGGAGAGGGGGAGTTCGGCTAAGCCATACAATTGGCAGCCTAATTTGGTATCGAAATCGTCATTTACAAGATTCAAACATAAGACCTCTCACTTCCAAATAAAGAGGAGTACCACCGGACCGTAGTACTAAGTAGCAATAGCACCACCCTTTTAAAATTAAAGAAAATTAATGAAAATGACTTGAAAACTTTGAGTTTTAATCAAAAAGACAAAAAGGCGTTGTAAGTGAATAGTATCAGAAGTGACATTTTAGAGTAAAAATATCATTTTTCGTTAAATGAACAGTATCAAAATTGTTTCGTTAAAACTTCCTTAAAATTACTCTTTTGATCAATTTTGCATGTGAAAAGTCTATACTAACCTTAATTGATTTTTTAATTGATCACCACGTCCTTCATTGATCATAAACCACAAAAAATGCAGCAACATCCTAACACCCAACAACTCTTAGATCCATTCTCAGATCCATTCGGTTGCTTCGCCTTGACTAATCAAATTCAGAGCGGTGAAGAACATCTAGAACACCATGAAAGTAGGTAAGCTTCTGATTGCTCCACCTTTAGCTCAATTATTCGAAAAGGGTTTAGATTGTAACATCCCAACTAGGTTGGGGTGTACATATTGTATAGTGATGCGCTCCCTTACCTTTTTTTTTTTTTTTTTTTTTTTTTTGGGAGCAAAGGTAACATAGATTACCAACAACAAACATTACAACACAGAGGTCCAAAATTTACAACACAGAGGCCCAAGAACAAAAAACACAAACAACCAACAGAGGCCCAACCAAAAGTTGAGCCCAAAACAAAGAACACACGAAAACAACCAGAGCCGCTCCAACATCCGCCAAAACCGCCGCTGCAACATCCAAAATAGCAGCCGTGTATGTCGATCCAGTCGAATTCGGTCCCCAAACAAAGCCACGCCTCACCAACTCCAGCAGCCAATTCCAAGCTTCATACCCAGCACAGCTACAGACCCCAGAGAACCTGCAACCAAGTGAAAGAAGCTCATGGCAGTCCACGAGCAACACTGCCAACAAGGGCAGCCAGCAAAG
This sequence comes from Heteromeles arbutifolia, assembly GCA_024362995.1. Lineage (NCBI taxonomy): Eukaryota > Viridiplantae > Streptophyta > Magnoliopsida > Rosales > Rosaceae > Heteromeles > Heteromeles arbutifolia. The sequence goes on along the minus strand of JANCRC010000017.1, from coordinate 9,113,666 downwards.
AGAAGGTGGGGGTGCAAGGAATATCCGACCCAGTGCAAGGAACACCCGACCCAGTGCAAGCAACACTGCTCCCTTACCTAGTTTATCTTACAAATGTAGGACATGGAAAGAAACACACACACAGAGACACACATTTAAATATAAAACTACAAGGCCCGACCCAAAAATTGAAAAGCCCACTTGGACCCGCTGAGCCGAAGATTTAGGTCCGGTCCGGCCCAGCCCAATGATTAGTCCTATAAGCATTCAGAATAAAGTACACATTAAACATTCTCTCTCTTTTTTGTTCACATCATTAAACATTATCATAAGCTACTTCTTACTTGGTAACGGTCAAATACGAACATTATATCCTAATTTATTTACACATCATTAACGTGCACGATTGAGATTTGATGCAGTTGCCCAAGCATAAATGTTTGTTTAGTCAAAGATGGAATTAACCAAGTTGATGGAGGGAATTGAGGGTAATTAACCAGCAAACTTTTAGTGTATTCAATATACGACTTTGCGTTACTTTTAAGACAAGTTATAACATATGAACTTGTTCTTAATTAATATATTATAAAAAGTTAGACTATTTAACAATGTCGTTCTCTTTTATTATAAAATGAGTAATTGCGTACTCTTAGTAATAAAAAAATTCCTTGTAATTGAGAAGTAAGAAATAAGTACTACAATCTGATATTATTCTTTTTCACTTGTAAGATTGGAAAGATTATTATGGCTAGCCTATTTTAAATTTATTTTGGCTTATTATATAACACCCCATATATGTTTTTTCAATTAAAAGTTATCTTAATACACCTCGTATACTTCTCCATAATACCCTCACACCCCATATTCTCAACATACACCTCACATTTTCTATATACACCTCACATTTTCTATACATCCCCTATTTTTAAAATCTTATAACAACTCAAAATATTAAAAAAAAAAAATTGTTGATTAGTAGCGGTAGTGGCAAAATCATACACCTCAAAATCATTTAATGTCCAGCAAACTGATAATTATAATACTTCTATAAAGTAAAACATTGAAAAGGGCAAAGGGATTGGTAAGGAGGGATGGCAGATACGAAAGTGCAGTGAAGGGTTTCAACGGTGGGGTGTGTTGGATAATGAACAGGCGAGATCTAGGAAGAGAGAGGGAAGCATCAGTTCAGCGGGGTTGTCGACAAACAACAAAATTAGGCTTAAATAATTACCAAAGTCGTTGAAATCACTAGAATAATGAAAAATATAAAGTCTTACCTCATATGAAGCTTCCAAACATCAATTTCGTATTTCTTTCGTCAAAAATAATTTTTCTCAATTAACGTATTTGTAGTTTCATTAGTTATAGTTTTGTTTAACAATAGAGGGTGGGAGATGTTTTGATAGTTGAAGAAAATAAAAGTGATCTGGGATGTATTTAGAATTTTTTTATTTGTTTTTTAAACTTGATAAGGTCAAAATTGTCCTTGTACAGTAGGGCACATAAATCATTTAATATTAAATTTTGATGTGTAATACATTTATCATTATTTAACATTACGTGTGACACTAATATGAAAAGCTATTTATTTTTTTATTAATTTATTTCTTAAGTACAACATAGCAATATTATTGTGAACCGTTATTATAACACGTAAAATTTTGTACCATAAAAAAAGGGGAATTTTAACGAAAAGCTCATGGTATTGTTCACTTTAACGAAAAACCACATTTTTACGCTAAAAAGTCAATCCTGATACTATTTAATTTACCTTTTATCTTATCCTTATCGTTAAAACTCAGAGTTTTCAAGTCTTTTTCATTAGTTTTCTTAAAAAAAAAATCATTGCTTAATGAGATGGAACCAGGCAAAGCCCCACATACATTCCAACTTTTTACCTTCGAAATTTCGTCCACGTTTGAATTTGAGCATTAGAAACATGTCACAGGAAAATGACACTAAATATGTGGCATATGATCAACGTGCAAGATGGGGAGTTGATGAAGTTGACCTAGTCAAATCAATTTTTTTTTAATAAACGATATTATTTATACTAAAGGTGCGAAAAAATGTAGTGAACTAGCAATAATGTGGTTCAAATTAGTTTTTAGTAAAAATTGAACCTAAAACCTCTCGCTACAAGTAAAAAAGAATATCACTATGTCATAATGGTAGCTAAATCATCTTTTTAACTCTTTTCTTGGTCATCATGGAATTAACCAAGTTGAGGGAGGGAATTGAGGGTAATTATGAGAACTATTATGGAACTAATAAAGGCATATGATGCCATAATATAAAGTCATATACTAAAATTAATAATATTAAAATTATTTTAAAAATACGCCATAGAGTCGGGTTTATATCTAATTTCCGATAATAACTTTATAATTCTCACAAAGTACAAGAGCTCAAGATAAAATAAAATAATAAAACAAAAACTAATGAAAAGGGGTTTCAAATCTTTACATTTTAATAAAAAACCATCCATTAACTTTATTTAATAATAAGGACAAAAAACTAATTAAAAAAAAAAAAAAAAAACCTAACACATCCAACTTACGCTGGGCGAGTACCCCCCAACTTCAAACACTCCATTTTTTCTCCCATCTTTTTGTTTAATAGATTTTTTTTTCTACCCCTCGCAGTAGCCGTCGCCATCGCCTTTGGCCGACGCTTCAGACTCGCCTCTGTGCAACGAGAGGCCCGCTTCGCCTTCTGTGGCAAGGTTGAGTTATATGAGGTCAGGAGGTGCTGCTGCTGTGACTGTAAGGTTCAATCCGGTTAGCAGTAGTTATGTGGATGAGGATATTCCACTGCCCCCGCTGCCTCCTCCTCTGCAGGATAAAGATTCTTCCTGGGATTACTTTGATCATGTGGATGAGAGTGAGAGCTTTAGGTTTGTGGGAAGTAGTGGAGTGGATGTGAATTTTGATGATATCAAAGGGTGGAGACAATGGAGGAGTGAAGAAGCTAGTCATAGTGTGGAGGAGATGGGAAGATGGGCAAATGTTGGATTAGATGGAAGTAATGAACATTTTGAAGTTTCTGGTAATTCAATTAACCAAAACGATAGTAGTGTAGATATGGTAACGCGAATTCACTAAGCTCGGGAGTTGATGGGTCTCTACAAACAGGCGATGGTGAAGGGAGACAGTTAGTTGTGGGACGTAATGCCAATGGTGGAGCTACAAGTTTGACAGGCAAAGTCGATGTTGAGCAGTCTGGTTCAAAGAGGGAGAAGGATTTATGTGCAGAAAGAAATGACCCTTCAGAGTTTCATTTTAGTAAGTTTTCATAAACAGTGTCGTAAGTTTTCATAAATAGTGTAGTAAGTTTCATAAACAGTGTCCTAAGTTTCATAAACAGTATACCGTGAGTTCGCGCGTCTGATTTTTTGTCATTTTTATTAAAATTATGTCTTTTTCATTAAAATTGAAGTTCTTTTGTCATTTTTATTAAAATTTAAGGGTTTTTCATTAAAATTTAAGTCATTTTAATTAAATAAAGTTATAACATGGTTTTTTATTAAAATAAATTTAGTCCAAGCCCTTTTCATGAAAGTTCCTAATAATAAATTGAATAAATACAAATAAATAGGACAAAAAGTAGGAAAACTATATTTTATAAGGAAAACTAATGAAAATTGTTTAAAAACTTTGAGTTTTAATGATAAGGACAAAATAAAAGGTATTGTAAATAGTACCAAATTGACATTTTAATGTAAAAATGTGGTTTTTCGTTAAAGTGAACCGTACGGGGAACTTTTCGTTAAAGTTTCCTATTTTATATCATCATATTAGTGTATTAGCAAGTGACATGTGTCTGCTTTGTTAATTATGTGTATCATTTATCACGTTTCGTAGAATAAAAATATAATTTTCTTATCATTAAATAAAAAAAATTAAAGGTTATTAAAAAACTTATGTCCTAACTACAAACAAATAAATTACCAAAAATGATGAGAATTGAATTAACAAATATATTGATGGTAAGTAGGGAAAGGGATCGTCTCCGGATCTTTTCCACCAAATCCACCTAATCAATGAATCCGGATCCTTGAAATTTGATCCAACTGTTAAAAATTGGGATCATTTTTAAAAGTTATAATAACTTTAACCGTTGAATCAAATTTCAAGAACTCGAATTCATTGATTGGGTGAATTTGGTAGAAATGATCATGAGAGGATTCATTTCCGGTAAGTAGGATAATAAATAATTCGAAAACAAATAAATAAAAGTTAAAACTCCTTTTTTTTTTTTTTTTTTTTTGTCGAAGGTTAAAACTCCTTAATTAAAGGGGTCTAAATTCTATAAAAATGAAATTAACAAATTAACTTGCACCGACGGAAAAGTTAAAAAAAACACGATGCTCCTCAGTTTACTGTTAACCCTGTTTGATTGATTACCTCCTTCTTCTTCTTCTTCTTCTTCTTCTTCTAGAAAAATTCATGTTTCTCCCTGAAAAATTGTTTCAACTGTAAAACGCGCGTTTTGGTTTGTATCCGTACTCTCTTTCTCTCTGTCACAATCTCTCTCAAATTACAGCCGACTCGATTCGTATTACAATTTCAGCAATTCGATCTTCTGAAGGTAATTTCTGATTATATTGTTGCGCATATGTGTGTGTATATATATATGTATTTATGTATATCAATTTATTATTGGAATTTCTCAATTTAGAAATGTGTAAATTCTTGCAAGCCAATGCATAATAAGACGTTTATTAGCGACGAAATTGATTATTTTTTCTTTTTATGGGTTGCCAAATTTTGTTTTTAATATATGTTTTCCCTTTGAATTTCAAAATATTGGATTCCGGGTATGAATTTATACTGATAAAATGTTCCAATTTTGGTTTTTTATTTTTTTGGGTATTTAAATTTTGATACTTGCCTTATCTCTTGATATTTCAGCTGTATTTACTTGGGCATAATCACTTGGATAATGCTTGTTAAAATGATTAAGGGCTCGATTGGTTGTGCTTTCAAAATTACTAGAACCGCTTTTAGAGAAAATGTTTTTGGATTCCAAAAGCACTTGAAGTGCTTTCTACAAGAAGTACCAGTTAAGTGCTTCTTCCAAGAAGCACTTTAAGTGCTTTTTCAGTATTTGCTTACATTTTTACTAAGGATTGGTTCCAAAAACATTTTCATCAAAAGCATTTTCAGTTATTTTGAAAGCACATCCAAACGAGCTCTAAAGTATTTTTTTTCGATGCTTTCGGACTAATTGAATTAGTGGAAGCAGTACACCTTTTGTGCTAATGAGATTGATTATTTCGAACAATCAATCTGTGATGTGTTATCTTTCGATGTTCTTCTTAGCCGACGAATATTATGGCATGCATTTGCATTTGTCCTAATGAAATTGGTGGATGTTTAGGCTTTCAGCGAGCTGCTCTGTAACTAGTTTGGTGTTGGACATCAAGATGGGAGCTTGCGGGAGTAAGGTTGGCGTTTCTTTCCTTCTTTCGTTTTAATTATTTACCTTCTTAAGAATGGCTTGGTATTGAATGCGGTAATAGAATATCCTCCTAGCCGGATTAGGACAAGTCCGTATCACCTGTTCAAGCTTACGAAGTTGATAGATAACTCGTTTGATTCATGCAGTAGCAGTCTATACTCTTCCTTTTGCGTTTAGCCTTTAATGTTTTATGTCTGCAGCCTGCCAAGAAGAAATTATCACAGCATGATTGATCTTCTCAATAATTGGGTGTTTCGTTGATAATGTTGAACTTTCTTGTATTCCACTTTAGCGTTTATTTGTCGTGTGTTTTCTTCTGTAATCTGGCAAGTTATAACTTTCATGATACTTGTAGCCTAAAACTAAAGAAGACGATTCTGAAGATAAACTTGAGTTTACTGGTGCGAATGTGCACCTCATCACCACTACGGAAATTTGGGATCAAAAGATGGAAGAAGCAAAAAGGGACGGCAAAATTGTAAGTTTAATCACTCTTTCTTTTCAAGAGAAATATACTATGTTGAATAATATCTGATACGTTGTTGTCAAATTTTTAATATACTTCGGCTGAACCTAATTCAGTATTTTTCTGTTGGTAACGAGTTACTACATTTAAAATCTGGTAATCATTAAGACTTTTGTGGTTAGTGATAAAACCTAAATCGTGACTCATGAAAAAAGATACAAGTCCCATGACCTTGGGTGGGATCCTACGTAAGGCTGCACGTTTTGAGATATAAAATAGGGAAGAACAGTATGCTTATCAAATCTATATAGATTCTCTTATCTACTGAAACGTTGAGTGTCCTATCCAGGCTGTCAATTTAAGCTTTGGCGACCAAGGAAAAATAGCAAAGAATTTAAACCAACACAATGGGTGAAATAGCAAAAGACTAGTTCTTCTAATTGATAGTAAGAGATCAAGTTTTGATTCAGAAAACCTCCCAATGATTGGCGTCTTCCCCTGATGAAAAGATGCTAAGTATACAGGGACTTGTTTCATCATAATATGACCGGGAGTACAATCTGTTGCAGTAATCCTGGCTCCTTTATAACAGCCTTTAAAGAACTTTAGAAGATTGCGTTGTGTATGAGACTATGTATCCCCTGTTTGTGAGGTCGTACTGGTCTCTAGTAGTAGTAAAGCATTTGGTAAGAATGTGTTGACATAAATGCATCAGCAAACAAGTTCTCTCGGCGGCTTGTCAACAAGACATTCATCATAGGGCAATGATATTGTTACGCTATATGGTTACATATTGCTCGGAATTCAGGTTGCGTTGGATGTTGTTTCCACATTCAACGTCTTGGATTCTCATTTGGAAGCATATTATGTGCTTAGTAGGCAAGTTTCATTTGAATGACTTGTTAGCTTTCTTTTCTAGCTCTTTATCTAATTGAAATTGATATGTCCAACAGGTGATTGCAAACTTCAGTGCAACATGGTGTGGTCCTTGCAAAATGATTGCACCACTATACCGGGAGTTATCCGAGCAATACCCTTCTCTAATGTTCCTTGTGGTTGATGTTGATGAATTGACTGTAAGTTGTAACTAGTTATGTTAATGTAATCGTATTAGTGCAATTGCATGCAAGTTATCCTCTTCTGACCATATGCCTGGTAATCAAATTACTCATTAATGTACTCGGGGCTCCGCCGTAACATTATAATTGTGCGAAACAATAAGTGATGTTTCTAGTGGATTTATGCTCGTTTACACTTGTGTTTTGTATGGTGCAGGACTTCAGCACTTCATGGGACATCAAGGCCACTCCCACTTTCTTCTTCCTTCGGGATGGGCAGCAAATCGACAAGCTGGTTGGCGCCAACAAGCCAGAGTTGCAGAAGAAGATAGTTGCTGTTGTAGATTCAATTCCAATGTGTGAAAAATAACTACGATTGTGGTTTCTATGTTTTGCAAGATTATTCAGTACCTCCTTTTACATGTCGCGAGTTGGTGGATATGTTTGGCGTGAAATTGTTTTTTCGTAAGTTGGTTTTGGATTGTAAATACGAACAATCGTATGAACAATTTTCCATTTAAAATTTTTCAGTTTATTCTTTTGAGCAAAATTTTCAGTGGTTCAGGACGAAGGAGTAGATGAAGACTCAGGAAGACTTTGGAAGAGACTCTAAGAAAGGGCTTAGGGGGTGTATTCAATTGAGAATTTGAAAGACTTTAATGGATTTATAAATCCATAGATTTTTTTATGGAGTTTAATTGATTTGTGGAGATTCCACATAAAATTTTGATTCAATTCCCTCGAAATTTCATGGGAAGAGGTGAGATTTGTGGATGCTTAAAATACATTACGAAATCTCTCCAATTCCTTCTAATTCCTCAACTTTATCAAATTTTTTAAAATCAATTTCTAATTGAATACACCTAAAGTGTTATAAACTTCTTTAAAATCCGAATTGAATACACTTGGATTTCTAAGGATTTTAATAAACTATCTTAAAATTCTAATTGAATACATTTTGAATTTCAGAGAATCATTTAAAATCCTAATTGAATACCCTTCAATTCATTAAAAGAATTAAAATATCTCAAAATCCTAATTGAATACACCCCGTTTAGAGTACTTGGATCTAACGAAAGACGTAACATAAAACCGAGCATAATGGAGTTCTAGGATTCATATAGTCGGCACCACTCAATGAGAAAATGTTTTTTTGAGCAAAATTTTCGTGATTGTGTTATGCTGAAAGTGCAATGCAATAATAGGTCCAACAGCCACGAAGTTTCAAAATAATCCAAGTGGTCTAATCTCCTCTCCACAAATTTGTTTGGACCCATACGTTTTCTCTTTAACTCCGTATACCGATCGTTAACTTAAACGGAAATCATTGTCACGTAACTGAGGCATGTGGTATAATATGGCCCGATAGAAAGTTAGCATTAATGAATGAAACACGTGTCATAATATGACTGCATAAAGAAAATGTAACAACATTGTTGCATTATGATGATTTTACAATTACACTAAAGAATTTATCAATGCAAACATCAAACACCAACATACGTCATCAACAAATTCATGTAGGCAAACATTTTTGAATCTTCCTCTCACAAATTCTTTAGCATCTCAAAACATTTTCTCTCAACTCAACTTAATAATGTCGAAGACCTAAAAATGAAAATTTACAGCGTAACTAATTCATGTGCTATAAAATAAGACGAATTTAGTCTTAGCGTATTAATTGCGTGACGGTGTTAGGGTCATACCAAAGAATATGTCAAGAAGTAAACATCAAGCTTTAGGATACACCATCGAAGAATAAATTTTTCAGTGTGCCAAAGACATAGTTCGATACACTAAGTGTCATAATACAATTGGTTGAATTTTGTTTTTCAATTTTGCAACCAATTATATTATTACACTTGGCCAATGGATATTAACATTTGCCGAAGCAATCCGATAAGCGTTATTGAGAACTTTGTGAGTGTCGATGCAACTTGTTGAGTACTATCGAGATATGCTACATGCATTGCATCAAAAACTTAGTGGTCACAAAAGATAGCCGCACAAAACATTCGGAAAGTCCCCAAAGACCTTTACATTCTTGTTTGGGGCTCCGGATGGTCCTGAAACCACCTTGGTTGCAGCCCTTATATACCAAAACGTATTCCCAGCACACTCAAAAGTATCTCCCATCAAACAATCGTGACAAGATTATACATAACAGGTTAAGAAAGACACCGACTTTTGAAATCTATGATGATTTTCCGTCACAAACCAAAAAGAGCGCGTGGAAAAGAGGTCACAATCCCACTAAGGCAGGCTGGCCAGCTGTGCTGTGATGTGACAGCCAAAATATTGGAGTTTATCCTATAATTTTACCTATTCATACCTAACTAAACAAATTAAATGTCGTCTGTCTTGCATTAAATCTGAATTAAATCTGAACATGGTCCCCCACTCACATGTTATGGTCCTCGACAACGGCAGACACATACATGAATCATGAATTGATCTATTTTATAATGCGATCCGAAATGCATGAAAGCGGAAATGTGAATTAGGCTAGTTGGTCGATCGAAAGCGAAATCGACGATCCCATGGCAAAAGAAATATGAAGTAATAAAACATATTCTCAAACTCCTCATGTAATTATAGATACAAAATTACAACTAAACGCGATCAAACCATATCAGATGACTTCAAAATAATATTAACTTAATGAATGGAAAGTGGAACAAAGTAAAACAACGAACTTCATTGCCTGATTTGATTGAGAGATGAACCGTGTTTTCGATCCTAACGTCCTTTAGGGTTCATGATTTGTGAGAACACAGCACTTGGCGTCAATCCGTCAGAGTCGTCGCTGGCTAGGCTCCGGCCGCCTATGCTCATGCTCATTCCAGTGCTCCTTGAGTCTGTTACATTACCATCATAGCGGGGCATTGCTTCGGGGTCCTTCTTCCCTTTACCGTCCATGAAGGGCTCTTCCTCAATGTCCATTCCTCCACCGATACCCTCGCCACTCTCTTCTGCACTCTCCTGTAGCTGCAAGGCGAACTCGAGGTTCCAGAGCACATCTCCCATTGATGGCCTGTCGATGCTTTGGTCCGACACGCATTTCATTGCTGTCTCAGCAAACTTCTTGAAGCATTCTGGTGTTATCTTGCCCTTGAGATGAGGGTCAAGGATGTGCTCAAGAATGCCTTTCTTGTGGCAATGTGCAGCCCACTCTGCTAAGCTCACTTGCTCCTTTGGGAGCGTTGGGTTCAAGGCTGGGCGAGCACATAAGATTTCGAAGAGAACCACCCCAAAAGAGTAGACATCAGATTTTTCGGTCAGTTGTTGCCGCCTGAAGTACTCTGGATCCAAATATCCAAAGCTACCTTTCACGACAGTGCTGACATGCGTGTTGTCCAATGTAGGACCTGTTTTTGACAGCCCAAAATCTGAAACCTTTGCAACCCACTTCTCGTCTAAAAGAATATTGGTTGTCTTCACATCTCGGTGAATGATTGTGTGCTTGGCACCAGTGTGAAGATAGTGCAACCCGCGAGCAGCCCCAATACAAATCTCAAGCCTTTGCTTCCAGGGTAGAGGGGGCTTTTGAGTCTTGTACAGATGCTCACGCAGGGTTCCATAAGCCATGTAATCATAAACAAGGATCATTTCACAGTTCTCTTCACAATAGCCAATCAGAGAAACAAGATGACGATGGCGAAGTTTCGAAAGCATTTCAATCTCAGTTTGGAATTCATGCACACCTTGGTCAGAGAGTGCGCTTCCACGCTTGATTGCTACTTTGGTTGTTCCACCATCAATTTCACCCTTGTAAACCTTTCCAAAACCTCCAACCCCGAGGAGTAGAGCCTCATCAAAGTTGTTGGTGGCAGATTTGATCTCAGCAAACGAGAAATGTCGACAAAGGTTTGAAGGAAGGGAGGAAGCGTAACTTCCTGTTGTGTTTGTCTTTGCAGAACCTGCTGAGTGTGAATTTCCATATAAAGAAAGAGGAAGCCAGCCAGATGGACCATCACTTGAACTTGCGTCCTTCCCTTGTCTACGGCGGCGTGACACACAAATAGCCAAGAAACCAAGGACGAGGGCTAAGGCAATTCCACCACCAACTCCCCCAGCGATAATTGCTGTTTGACCACTCTTTTGCTTGCCATGACCTGATGATGGTCTAGCTTTGGTTGGATCAATGGTATCCTGCTTAGGAAGAGGAAGAGGATTAGGCCCTCCAAGGTTACCAGTTGTATCATTAATCTTGAATATCTCAACTCCGTTTAGAATCGCATCATAGTAATTTGGCAAATCAGAAGTGTCTGGATGCAGTTGAAGCCAAAGATCCACCTGTGGAGTCCCATTCGGAACAAACACCACGTAATCCTTGTACACTGGAATTCCATTGCCTTTGGCCCAGCCAACAACATCAGCTCCAGCCTCAGCAGTTTGATTGTTGAGAAAGATATCAAACACTCGTTGATTAATCTTGGTTATATTTTGGGCAACCTCACAGAAATGTAGCCTAACCAGGTACGAGAATCCAGAGTCGATTGAGAAAATCCAAGTCAAATTGTAATTGAGGTTGATTCTTTGATCTGGCCCCATTGATCTGGCAGTGGAATAGACATCCTCTGGTGCAATATATGTAGGCATGCCCGGAGGGTAACTAATCGTCATGTTTGGATCAGCAGTTTCGGGAACCCCATATGCTGCCCCAAAGAGATACTCAGTGTCATCGTACCAGGACCTAAACAGACCCGTATCATCTGGCGGCGAGATATCATTCCCACCCACATTTATCCGATAAACATTCTCAAGAGCAGTGCTATTATCAATGTAGAAAGGAGTCGATTGACCCACAATCATGGTAGTACCACCAGTGGCACTGTAAATATCTGGCATTGACACAATCTCAATCCCATTCACAAATGCAAATGCATTCGCAACCCCAGAAGAGGGTGTAAACGAAACGGCCAACGTCTCACCCTCGACATTGACAATAAACTCCTTAGTAATAAGAACATAATCCAGAGCCTCAGTTGTCTGAGCAACACTGAAGTTCTTCAGAATAGTATAGGACTGAGCAGTGACAGTAAAAACAGCATTGGAGGCATTACGCCCGGCATAGGAAGCAGGGTAAAAGTAAAGACGGATGAATTTTCGACCGGATGCAACTGGGAATTTGTAGGTGAATTGGGAGCGGAAGACCCTCGCAGTCATGAAGGGAACTTCAGGGACTGCAGGATCCTGAGTAGCGGCGGCAGAAGTGGTGGAGGAATTTCCACCGGATGCGAACTTAGAGCCCACATCCGATGTCCATTTCACGCCATTAGAATCGGTCGTTTCGGCAGGACCGCCGCAATTTAGGAAGATTTTATCAGATGGGACATAATTAGCAGCAAAAACAAGATGGATTGAAAGAAATCCAACGATGAACACAGCTATAAACCCAGCACTGTTCATAATCATACCCTCTTCGTATTTGAATATACCCAGCACAAAAAGTGTACCCAGCAGAAGAAAACTACTGAAACAGATCAAGATCTATGCTTTTTCGATAACCCAGATCAGGAAATCCACTGAAAATTCAGAAATCGAGCTGAAATTTATCAAAGTGACGGAATTGGACTGAACATCTTAAGCTTTTCAGCTAACAACACAGCTGGAAGAAGGTGAGAGTTTTGGTGTACCTTGTCGGAGAGAGAACGCCGGAGAAAGCCTCGGGTTTCGGGAGAGCTCTGTGGATCGGCGATTTGGGAAAGGAGCAGAAACCTAACTCAGAGAAGCTGGCTTTAATGGCTAACTTGCTACTTACTACTAACTTTTTGACTTGCTGGGTTCCGCGGTTTGGTTTGCAATGGCCCATTAGGTTGCATGGTATTTACAAGCGATGCCATCCCCGGCTCAGAGTCAGCGGCGGTTGAAAGTGCTTTTGATTTTTTTTTTGTTTTTGGAAAAAGAAAGTGCTTTTGATTGGTTACTCGAGAACAGATCAGTAAAGGAGTGGTTACAGGAGGGATACGCGTTTTAAGTGGGGCCCATTAGGGTTATAGCTTAGGGATTTGGATTCATCCATAGCTTAGTGGGTGGCTTCTGTATCAGGACCGTTGGTTGGGATTATTACAAATAATCAGGAGTAGTGTTATTCCCACACACTTTTATTTCTTACACACGTCTTTCAATTCGGTCATCAGATGAAATGAATTGAAAATTGTTAATGAAAAAAAATTAACATAAGTATTTAGGAGATAAAAATGAATATATAAATATCATTTTCCATAATTAATATATGAATGCAGAATTTTAAGTATATAAAGAAGACATTAAGCTAGGAGTGGGCACGGGCCAAAATTAAAGGGACCGAATTGGATCTGTTTGAAAATTGTACGCCTCTACATTAAGCTATAAAAATAAGACTGGAAACTCATTGGAAGGACAATGGCCAAAACTTAGGTGCATTTGGGATACATTTCTTCTGTGTCTTTCTTTCTCATCACGTGTTTGTTTAAGTTTTTCTTGACTTAATAAGACTGTTTTATGCGGGAACACACTCACATAGGTTGACACCTAAATGTAATGAATTATTCAAGTCTCTTTACCTGTTGCATTCAAGTCTTATTTCGCGCGATCAGACTTCTTATAAGGTCGTCCAATGCGCAAACACACTTATAAACTGTGATGATATTCTTAACCAATGATGCAACGACATGCTTTTTAAAATTTTACACGACTGTGTAATTAGTTTGAGACTCAAATGCTAAAGATGTCACTCTCTTGCGAGTGCACTGCAAACCACGTGTGCCTTCAACGAAGACATTCTCCACTGGCATGAGACGCATGCATGGCAAGCACTAAAAAGTGAAAGGACAAAGGAAATTTTCAAAAACACACACACACATAAACGATAAATAATAACAAAAATGATACTCTTTATCATATTTTTTTTATCTCATTGGACTGTTTTTGTAATAGAGATGAGACTCACATGTATTTGTGTGCCCTATACCTCTATTACAAAAGTGGTACAAATGTGATATGAAAAATATGATAAGAGTAAACGTGATGTTGGGATTGGCGAAAAAAAAAAGCTGAAATTTATCATAGAAACGACCAGACCAAATGATTCAATGAACGACATAATGAAAGTATTTGTACCAAAGAAAACAACTTAATCGAGACCAAAAAGGGTTGGCCACGAAGGGATCGACTGTGGCAAAGCAGGTTTTCCGTCACAAAGACAACATCATATTGTGATGAACACCGGCATGGTGACCCAAACTCTCCCAACTAAAAATGCTTGACCATTGAAAAAAACTCCCTCCTTCTATCTGTAGTCTGAATCATTCGAAAAGATTATAGTACGTTGCGTCGGCGACCATAATACGGACTGGAGATGAGAGTCGACCAACGTTTGGACACACACAGGCATTGAAAAGCGGATTTAAAAGGAAGTCGGCAAAGAATTTCAACCAACACAAGCTGGGGAAGGTCATTGATATTCACGAATTTTGAGGATGGTTTTGGTGATCTTTTAACGTCGGACTGACCATGATCAAGACCGATCTACTTTTGTAATTGTAGGAGGGAGAATTAAGACAGTATACAATTAGACTAAATAAAATAAAATAAGAGGTATACACAAAGTTACAAACGTAGATTAGACCCGTGGTCTGGAATGGGGGATCTACCATTGGCCAAGGTGGTCAGTTGAACTGTGGCGGCCGGAAAAGTTATTGATAGTGTCTCCGATGACCCTTTGGTTGTTTGGGTAATAATCACTTCGTGGGCATAAAGTGTTAAAATAAACAAGTAAGACTCGGCATTTTTCTTTGGGTTAGAAAATGGGGGCAAAAAACCGAAGCAACCGCAACACGAAAGGAAAAACTTTAACCCTAGAGCTAGAACAAACAGCGGTCTTGTGGCCAAGACACTCCAACAGCACTCCGCAATCCTTGTGGTACTGAATATTAATACGTGTAGTCAGAGTCTCTAAAGGAAAAATGAAAAGGGAAAAGAAAAGCTAATTACCTTCACGTTGCAGTGCAACCGACACAAATACATGCATTCCTTCATGAGCTCGTAAGAAAATGACCAAGTTTTGCAGAAAAAGGTAAATCATCCATCTTTCTTTCTTTCTTTCTTTCTCTCTGAACTTTGTTTTTTATGCATATATAGTACCAATCTAGTTCTAGCTTTCTACGGTTTCTCTAGATGATCAGATGCACTCTACTCCATCAGATGTAATGATGATCAAGACATCTGAGCTGAAACTGAAAGCAACACACTATCTAACTTTACATAAAAACATCGGATTATCGGTTTTACATTATCTTCTAAAAGGTCGGTTTTTCGCTCATCAGACGCATTAATCTTGTCATCTCAAATTTTCAGTTTTTATAACTATGTTAATTTTGTTACTGCTCACCCCACCTTGTCGTAGGACCCAACTGAAAGTGCCTTCGGGATTGATATTGGCTAGCTGCAACTTTACTCCTACACTTGAAACAGTATACATTGTGGAGCCAAGAAGCAATTTGTTTTGCCTTCCCTTCAAAGTTTGAAATGTGATCATGTGTAGACATCATCTGATCCATATGTATAAATACGTTGCCCGAAAGAACATGCATTGTCTTGCAAGTTCAAATCCATGTCATGGATGGCCGCAAAAGAAAAATGACGACACAGAACATTGTTTTGGTGACCATTTTTATGGTTTTCATCAGCCATTGTAGCTCTACTTTCTTTGATGCCAGTGGATTTGAGCAATTGAAAACAGTGGTGGAGAACGTCGAAGATCATTTAGCATATCCAAGCACAAATGATTGGTACCCGTAAGATTGAGTTTCTTTTTTATTTTTTACTTTTAATTTTATTTTATGTGCATAATGTTTAAGCATACATGTTCCTAATTGTGTAGGGTTGAAGAGCTGAATGATGGAATGGAAGATGATGAGTGGCAGTTGGTGCAGAAGAAAGGGAACCAATTTGTGGTGAATGATCAACCTTTCTATGTGAATGGATTCAACACTTACTGGTTGATGGTGTTTTCTGCTGATCAATCCACAAGGGGAAAAGTCACTGATTTGTTCAAACAGGCATCTTCGGTCGGACTAACTGTTTGCAGGACTTGGGCTTTCAACGATGGCCAGTGGCGAGCTCTTCAGAAATCGCCATCAGTTTATGATGAAGAAGTTTTCAAGGCAAAGTCCCTAACCACTTGTTTGTTCAATGCTTTCGAGTTACTCTCCGAATTCTAAGTGAATTTCGTACGATGAGTTGCAGGCTTTGGATTTTGTGATAAGTGAGGCAAGGAAATACAAGATCAGACTCATATTATCTTTAACCAACAACTGGGATGCATATGGTGGAAAAGCACAATACGTTAAATGGGGAAAAGCAGCTGGTCTGAATTTGACTTCTGACGATGACTTCTTCACTCATCCAACACTCAAAAGCTACTACAAGGCCCATGTTAAGGCAAGTCAAAAAGCATTATTTACAAGCCTTGATCATCTTACCATCGTCGGTATTGTGCTTAATTTACCTGTTAATTAAGTTTGTAGTGATTATATATTTTTGATATTTCCTTCAAGCGTATTTGTTGTTGTAGACGGTGCTTAACAGAGTTAATACACTCACAAACATAACTTACAAGGACGATCCCACAGTTTTCGCTTGGGAACTGATGAACGAGCCTCGATGCACCTCAGATCCTTCAGGCAATAAACTGCAGGTTTATGCTCTACAACAAATATGACCTTGTATCTTTGTTTTATCGGAATATATCATTTTCTTGTAGTTGAAGGAATGTTCTGTCTTCTAGGATTGGATACAAGAAATGGCAGTTTATGTTAAGAGCGTTGATCCGAAACACTTGGTAGAGATTGGACTGGAAGGATTTTACGGTCCCTCAGCACCTGCCCGAGTTCAGTTCAATCCAAATACATATGCTCAACAAGTTGGAACTGATTTCATAAGGAACCACCAGGTTTTGGGTGTCGATTTTGCTTCTGCCCACATTTATGCAGACTCTTGGTAACTTTCGAAACTAAATTGTCTAAGTTCCTAACAATAATTCGGGTATTCAATTCCTGATTGAAGTTTTATAAATTCATCGATGAAGGATATCACAATCAATCTCTGACGTGCATCTCCAATTTACCAAGTCATGGATGGAAGCCCACATTGAGGATGCAGAAAAGTATCTTGGAATGCCGGTGGTGTTTTCAGAGTTTGGCATATCTTCGAACGACCCCGGCTATAATTCATCATTTAGAGACACCCTTCTCAGCACAGTGTACAAGACCATCCTGAATTCTACTAGGAAAGGAGGGAGTGGAGGTGGGAGTCTTTTGTGGCAGCTCTTCCCAGATGGAACCGACTACATGGACGACGGTTATGCGATTGTTCTGTCAAAATCTCCTTCAACAGCAAACATCATAGCCCTTCACTCCTCAAGACTTGCCCTATTCAACTCTCGATGTTCTTGGAAATGCCGGTGGGGTTGTAAGAAGAAGCATCCAATAGAGGGATTCTTGCTACGTTATGATGAACTGTAAATGCTATATGCTTTGAATTGTCATTTCTTCGTTGACATGTATTATGTGATCTTTTGTGTATGAAAACAACGAAGATTGACTCGCTGAATTAAATAAATGAAAATTATGTTATCGATATGATTTGTTCGTCAAATCTTCACACCTTGTTCATGGATGAAGAAAATCAACATTTCTATGCAATCTACATGACAGACCGGAAATTGGCACCTTTTCGATGCAATCTACCAATTGAAAACTAACGAAGTAAACTAAATTAGTAGCTAACTAACTTGACAACTTATAATTTGCTGCCATCCATTAACCGTATGATGTACTAAATGTAATTGTTTACTTATATGCCATGAGTTCTTCACCCATCCAACACTCAAAAGCTACTACAAGGCCCATGTTAAGGCAAGTCAAAAGCATTATTTACAAGCCTTGATATATCTTGCAAAAGAACGAAGAATTGGATGGAGACTTCAATCATAGAATACAAGCTCAATGGCTGAAGTGGAAGAGTGCGTGTTGTGCAACCGTCGTTTGCCACTAAAGCTCAAGGTAAAATTTTATAGGAAGACAATAAGGCCAACAATGCTTTATGGCACGAAATGTTGGACGGTGAAGCATCAACACTTACACAAAATGAGAATAGCGGAGATGAGAATGCTTCATTGGATGTGTGGGTTACGAGAAAGGACAAGATTAGGAATGAGGATTTCCGAGGTAAATTAGGAGTAGCCGAAATTAAAGATAATATGAGAGAAAATTGGTTAGGGTGGTTTGGACATGTGAAACGAACACCTACAGACGCTCTGGTTAGAAGATGTGATTATGAGACAAAGGCTCATGGCCAAAGAGATATAGGAAGACCTAGAAAGACTTGGAAGTAGACTCTAAGAAAAAACTTGCATTACTTGGATCTAACGGATGACATGACACAAAACCGAATGCAGTGACGTTCTAAGATTCATATAACCAACCCCACTAGTGGGAAAAGGCTTTGTTGTTGTTGTTGTTGTTGTTGTTGTTGTTGTTTACTTATGCCATGAGTCATATCAATCAATCGTGCCGGCATAGGTTTGTTCACCTGGTAGCGACATCCGATGTTCCTCTTGTCAGTATTCTCTGCGGCCAAATTTCTTCTTAGATAACGAGTATATTCTTGAGTTTGGTGGATCATGGCAAGGTCTCTGAAAGGGAAGCTTTACGAAATAGCTCTCATCGCAGGTTGTGCAATAACGTTTCACTTTTCACAAGCCTGCCTTTGGTACCGCTTGCAGGTATGGCTAATGTTTTTCAGCTTCCACCTTAGAATTGGGATTCAAAGTGACGTCTTCCCGGCAACTGGTGTGCTTATACCACAGGAACCACAATGGCTGCTCGGATCTTCTCCATCAGCAATGCGCTACTGGTGCAAGGGACTAGCCGTTCTGGGGTCACTTGCTGCACTTATGATTCTTTGGAAGATGTTCATGTGTTTATCCATCTGCTTTCGTTTATGTTTTCGTTGTATCCAGAAGTTAGTATAACATGTTTTAAGCCCTTCATGATCACATGAAAATCATGGACATGGACTTACAAGCTGTAATTTTTGAGTTGATCATGAACAATTTATTGTTATTTACTTGTTCATGGACTAAATGAGTTTTTTCATAGGGAGAGTAGTAATAAATTTGAAGCGGATTAACAAAGTGGGGTTTGGGGGATATGTGTGTAAACCTCCTCCGCTATAGTATCATTGGTGACGGAAAACATTTATAAAACTCTAATTTGCATTCGATGGCGTGGTAAACTGGAAGCGAAGAGCTTAGCTCACTCGTCGCAAAAATGACAGCATTCATATACTGAGCAGGCAACCCCTTGCATATCTGTGAGCCTCTCCATTCTTGAGTTGCTGCAACAAAAGGAGAGGGAAAGAAAATCAGATATTGGCACGTCTCGAGAAGTAATAAACTAACTACAATTACTGAGGCAAATTCATGTACTTACATCTTGAAGTAGTTCACTATTTGGTAAAACTTAGTTTTGAAAAAACTGCAGCTGCCTGGTCACCAGCTAAAAAGAAATAAGGATGCCTCAGAGCAGCGGCCGCTGATAAACGCCCCCTTCTAAGAGAACCTCTCTCGGAAACAAGCTTTGTGGCCAGATCCCAGCCTCTACCCGAATCGAGATCAAGACGTGACAAGTCTGGTCTCAACCGAGTGTAGTCCTTCCATTTATTAAAGTCATATTTAACCATTTTAATCTCTGAATTGAAATTCTTTAAGCCTGCTGAAGACCTTAAGGATGGTATTGCCATTTGCAATAGTATAATTCCAGCAGAATATATATCAAACAGATCAGGACAGTTGAGCTGCAGCAATACTCACCACGTCGGATTCATATGGTAAACAGATTTTCTACGCTTTAAAACGGGAATTCAAGCTTTTTCCTGATCCAAATACCTCCTGCAAAGCAGCATAGTTTTTTATATGTTTGGCATCACAAATAAAGGGTTGAAAGTTTAGTACCTGCCAAAGAATCGGAGAAAGTAATGCAGCAATAGGCTCGGGAGGAGGATTCGGTGTTTCCTCTGGGAGCACATATAGTTCAGGAGGACAAAAGTCAGGGTCTAGCAGGGTGCGGTCTGGTATGTAGTTCTTTCCAATCCGGAGGTCAGTGGCTGCTCCAAAATCTATGAGCTTGATCTGTCCCTTTTTCGTCACTACGAAGTTTGCTGGCTTTACATCCCGATGAACAATGCCCGTGTCATGGATTTTCTTGAGCGAAGTAATAATTTGACGCATTATTTGCTTGATGATCAATGCACTGCGTTTGACGGAGTCTACATCTTGCAGGACACGTCCAAATGTGACAGACTCTAAGTTAAAAGGGAATTTCCTATCTTTCATGGAATCATCAAGGTTTTGGTTTCCCTGTCATGGATTCAACATCACATGTAAAACAGCACTGAGTTCTT
The DNA here is from genome assembly GCA_024362995.1 of Heteromeles arbutifolia. Lineage (NCBI taxonomy): Eukaryota > Viridiplantae > Streptophyta > Magnoliopsida > Rosales > Rosaceae > Heteromeles > Heteromeles arbutifolia. Next base: position 9,093,251 of record JANCRC010000017.1, on the reverse strand, counting down.
AATAATCATATATATCAGTCTGTCATGGATTTATGTAAATAATTTGAATATAGAGCAAAATGCTTTAGATTTTCGAACTAGTGATCCATGAATGCTTAGAGCACCTCAAATTTCCAAACGAGCCACTTTCCACCCTTTGTAAACTGTGACTTCGTTTTATCAGCAACGAAACTTCCCAAGAACGCAGCACATGTTCCAGGTGCTGCTCTAGACAACCTGTAATCGAACCACTCCTCGAATTCGCCAAATTCTTCAGCCCCTTGAACACCAATCTTCACCTGCATTTTTCCATGCCCAAAAAAGTCCGATCAATCTTTTTACACATCACAGAAAACACTGATAAACAAGTAAATGGTCAAAAGAAAACACTATGGTCAAATCTACGAAGCCACCAATCAAAGAAAACGATTAACAAAATTGTAGTACCTTAGAAACTACGCACATATAAAACCGGTTAGATTTTGACTAAAAGTCTGCAGGCGGTTCTATTTGTGCATATTTCGCAAAACCGTAAGTAGTAATATCATACCATGATAAATCACGGAATTACCTACTTGCCTTCTTGAGGATGACCTTCTCCTTAACCCTCTCATCCAACTGTGGAGCCCTCCCCCTTCCTCCTCGACATTCACATTCTTCGGAACAACTGCCCCGGAATAAACCACACCAAAAGACCCTTCTCCCAATTTTTCCCCGATCAAAAAACCCGTGCTCTTCAACCTCCTCCTCCCAGTCAAACTATCCAACCCCAACTGCAGAGGAGCAAGAAGGTATGCATCAATGGCGCCAATGAGAATCCCCGGCCTCGCGGTCAAGTATATCCAAGTAATCCCAGCAAAAACAAGGAAACCCCATCTCTGTGTTTCTGACAGCTCCTCTGTAATTCTCTCAAACTGCATGAAACCATATTGCAGAGGAGCAAATTGGTCCAAATGGAGGGTAGCTTCCAAAAGACTTTCGGGGATTTCGCCGAAGAATGCATTGCATCTGTGAGGGGAGATTCTGAGTTGGGTTGTGAAGCAGCAGAGACTGTGAAGTGAAGAGGGTTTTGAAGGAGGGAAGCATGCAGGCTTAGGGTTGTGTTTAAGTGTGGTTAGACTTGGAGAGTGCAGATAGGCCATGCTTGTAGCTTGTCATGGAGGTTATGTTGTCAAGTGTGAACTTTTTGTTTTGTTGGAGAACTAGTAGAAGTGTCAGCAAAGGCTGACATTTTGACACGTGTACTCTGATTTATCCACATGTGAAATTTGCTTCCGAAAATGCACAAAAACTTCGGAAAATAAGAGAAAACATGAGAAAAGAACATTGCTTTAAGAAAATTGGCTCTCGATGAAGATTGGCAATCGTCTATCGAGAGTTAGATGAATATTTTGGAGCGCTAATAGTAATTCTCTTCACAAATTTAAATAAACAATAAATATAATTATAATTAATTAAGAAAAAGAAATGCTAACACTCAGAATTCAGCAGATGAAATGTGTCTGCAAAGATTTCATATTTGTCTAATCTCAAGAGAGGACTGCTAAGGAATCTCTCTCCTGGATACTGTTTTCAAGCAACTTACATAAGTTCATAGTTAAGAAGATTCTACAAGGGAAAGGATAAGAAAGGTCGAAAAACTTGCATCTTGGGACAACGCATGCTAGCGAATGACGTCTACTTCTGGAGAAAAGAGGAGACCGGCCTAACATAACTGAAGCCTGTGAAGGGGTTTCCAGCAGCATTCGGGCTAGCGGCTGGGGAATCCACAACTGACATGTCGGTCCAGCACTTGTCAAAATTGGCGATGCAGTGCTTCCCGGCAACATCTGGGCGAAAGCTTGGTTGGATTTGCCGAGCCTCCAGTTTTTTCCAGTTTATTGGCTTGAACCATTTGTGGCGCTTGATGTCCTCACTCCCCAAAGGCCCACTACCGAGGCGCTTGGTTGGATCCTTCTGCAGCAGCTGAAAACATAACCAGGCAAAGTCAGTTCTCTCATAGTTAACTAAAAACATCAATTGAGAAAAGCTCAAAAGAAAGACTCGAGGATCAGCATTGACGTTCCCAACCACCGACTAAACAAAAACAAAAGGCATCTTTTCATATCCAAAGTAGCCATCATCTTCATTTTCAAACTATTGGGGTCTACTTAAAGTGATGGCTCATAATATTCTAGATTCAACACATAGATTAACATAGAAAGAAACCCCGTCATATAGTAGCAGTAAGTAATCCATACGAAGGAAGCTCCATCATATTGTTGCAGTAAGTAATCTCATACAAAAGCTGAAACTATCCAGAAAAAGGTTGATCTGGGTAAATGAATATATACCGCTTTTAACAGTGAATGTGCTTCACTTGACAAAAAGGAAGGCAACTTGATCTTTTCCTTAACTATCTTCTGCTGAATTTTCTCCCTGTTCCCAGTAAAAGGAGGCTGCAAAAGCAAGAGCAATGATAAATTAATTTCATGTTAGATGCTATTAGCTGTAGAACAAATGTTCCAACTTCTAAGATCCATATTGACATAAAAAATAAGGACACAATTCCTAAAGTGCATTTCTGTGCATGGGTTACCCAATTAACGAACAAAATATTTTTCTTCATCCTCATTTTTCGCGGAAGTTCATTCATCGTGGATGAGATGTCCAACATAAACAGTACATACATACAATATGACAATTAGCATAAGAAACAAACATGGATCCCCACCTAATAAAAACAAATTTAACAAACAATGGCCTTCCATTATAATAATTTTTGTCATATATACAAGTATATAATGAGTGTTGAATTGAAATTTAGACAGAATTTCCACCTGACCATGAAGAAATTCTCTCTATATCATCGTGATCTATAAGAGGAAAATGAATAAAATGCAAACCTTTCCAGTAAGCATCTCAGACAATAGGACTCCCACACTCCACCAGTCTGCAGCCTTATCATGTCCCTTTCCAAGAACTATTTCGGGTGGCATGTATTCTACAGTTCCACACATAGAATTAGATCTTGTGTTCTCTTCAAGTTGCTTCGCAAGACCAAAATCAGTCAACATGGCCTGTTTGATAAACCAGTGATCATGACATCAGTTAGACTTCATAGGGAGCGATTAATCAGAACAAAACATGGAGAGAGGGAGGTGGAGAGAGATATATACGTGGCCATCCGCATCCAAAAGGATATTTTCAGGTTTAAGATCCCTATGCATTATTCCATTTGCATGGAGGTGAGCAACCGCAGAAACAATCTCAGCAGCATATATTCGTCCCAGCTCCTCTCTGAAAATAAGAAAAAATAGTATTAAGTGTCTGCATATTTGAGCTTATAAATAATCAAAATATTGGAGGTCGAGACAAAAGGTACCTAAAAAGGCCATGGTGATAGAGCTGAAAGAAGAGGTGACCACCATTTACGAAATCCAGCACAAGATACAGTCTATATTTGGTCTGCATAACAAATTAAACTAAGTTAGTAGTCTAGTCATCATTAAGAAAGTCACCAAATCAGCACATTGAGTTGAAATATATCAATTAATAGTATCTTTTGAAAGATGACTTTTCTTTACCAACATGGATTCTCGTAAGTCTCATATAGAAACGCAGATCAGAAAAAGGTAAATAGGAATAAATACTTCCAGAGCCGGGCAGGAAATACCTGAAATGAGTATCTAAGTTGGATTATGAATGGATGATCAATTTTTGTTAAAATATCCCTCTCAGCTTTCATGTATTCGGCATGATTCTTCTCCATGATCTTGTCCTTTCGCATGACCTTCATTGCATATATTTCTGATGTCCCCTTCTTCCTCACCTGATATACTTTTGCAAATGCACCCTGCCCAACAACTTTCAAAACCTCAAAATCTTCAATGCCTACACTCTCGATCTTCATGGGGTTTTCGTCAATAACTTCAAGAGGCTTTTCAACGACACCAATAAAAGGTTCCTGAAATTCTTTGATGGTGTCTCCATTGACACACTCTACCAGTTCCACTGAATCTTCTGTGTCATTTATGGTCAGTTTGCTGAGCTTCAATGACTGGTTTACAAACGATGAGGGGCCAACCAAAGAATGTGATCGGTTGTGAATAACCACTGGATCGTCATAAATAAGATCAGTTGCATCTTCAATCAAGGCAGAATTAGCCAAGTTCACTTCTACTGAAGCCTGAACTGGTAGAGGGCCAAATACATCATCAAAATCAAGCTCGAGGTGATCTGAAACTGCAGCATCCACTGTTCCCATGGAAAAAAGCAACTGGGTCTGAATTGGTTTGCACATGTGGGCCTTGGTTAAACCAGGTAGCTGAGAGGAAACCATGTTTTCAAGTATAGAGCAGGGATGCAAACTTCAGTGAAGCACCCTTGAATTGATCCCTGCTATCGATTTACCTATCCAAAAGTCTCAACGGCCAGTGCTCCAGACGGACACCTGTCAATTGCCAAGTTCACAATTGCAAAAGGGGTTCCTAGGAACTTCGGCAATAAACAGAACAAAATCCAGACGAAGAAGAGGTTATTCTTGTTTCCCGATTTACAGGAAAACACGGATGCTTCAGCAGTTCTTGAATTCATGAAGAGCAGGCTGTCAAATCTGAGTTCAACACCAACACCACACACGAGGAAAAAAAAAAGTTCGTTAGTAACTTTGTACCGTGAGACCAAAAACAACTAGAAAACAAACAGGCGTCTCTAACATGATCTTCACAACAAAATAAATAGCAAAATTCAAATAGAAGAATCTGAAAGTCAAATATGACTTTACTTTAACCTGCTTTATAACATAAATCACATCAAACAAAACCCCTACTCCAGTTTTTGTATCAAAAGTTTGGTTAATAGCCTTCATGGTGAAGTCTAATTTCTCTCCAAAACTTATTGAAATTTCCCATATTATCCTAACAACATCATTAACTATTTGTTCCCTCCAAAATTTATTTCCCTCCAATATCAAATTTCGACTCGAAACATATCGAGGAATCCCAAACACTTAACTTGTTTGCCAAAATGTTTAGCGAAAATTCGAATCATTCGATATGCCATTCGGTGCATAAAAAACATACAATCAAAACCAAAACTAAACCGAAAAGAATACATAATACAAACCAAAATTAATGCGTGAATCAAAACGCATTACGATAAAAGCAGCCCAGAATTCGAAACCGCAGAAATTCCAGACTGGGAAGTCGAAATTGAACGAAGGAATCCAAAGTTTTCAGATTTCAAGCTAAGATTGTGTAATCCGCCATTCTAACGACAAAACAAAAGCAATTCATCCCAACAATTACCAGATCCCAATACAACCGCACAATTATTTAATACAACCGAAAAAACGAAACTTTGGATCTAAAAAAAGGTGGTTGTTTCAGGCCAAAAAACTCAAACTTTCTGTTACTTTCCTACCGTTTCTCGGAAACCAAACAGAAAACGGAAACCCAACTCCAACGTAAAACCCAGAAGGATTAGAGAGGAGAGAGAGAGAGAGAGAGAGAGAGAGATTTGCTTGCCTTGGGAAGGATGCAGACGGAGCAGGAGAGAGAGGGACGGAGCAGGTGAGAGAGAGGAGGGAAAGAACGGAGGTTTTTTGTAAACGTCTGTTTTCACGAATCCTGGAGCGTAGGGGACGCGTCGCCGCTTATATATTTGGTTCTCCGAATTTTGACGATGGCGACGTGGCTGGAGGGGATTGGTTGGCGGACGATTTGCCAAGTTGCACCTGATTCGCGTTTATCAAGGTGCTTTGAACCTCGTGGGAATATGCTTTTCTCCGATTGGCTGTTTGGTACGAAGGCGTGCTTTGACCATGCGTCTACGATTGGTTTTCGTTGCTTCGGATAAAATTACTATTTTTAGGGAGATTATTGACATAATCATTCAGGAAAATTAATTTTGTAAATTATGTGATTGTTGATTGTTAAGAATGAGGATCCTCTTCGGATTCTCTTTGTGAGGATCTCGGGAATCCTCCAATTACGTCCGTTCATCGTACGCTGTGCGGTTAAAAATCATTGTTAATTTTTTTATTTAAAATTGAATATAAACAGTACTTGACGAAAGTTGACCGCACGATGTACGATAGACGGATGTGATTTGAGGATCTCTGGATTCTTACAAAGAGGATTCGGAGAGGATCCTCGTTCGATTGTTAAATGTGGATTAACGTGTTTATTTTCTATTTAATTTACATAATTTAGTTTTAAAAAGGTGTATTCAATTGAGAATTTAAGCGATTTTAATGGATTTATAAATATGGCGTGTATTCAATTGAGAGTTTGAGAGATTATAATACCTAAAAACCAAGTAGTAGTCTCAACCCACCTATCTTCGGGTAGGTTTCCTTGACTGTGCATAACCAGGAACGTCTTCTCAACTTTTTGTAACCATTTTTCTGCCCCTTCAGGTCCCTCGTTACCCATAAACTGAGGCAACTTCAAATTATACACGGACTCCAGAGGAGTTCTCTGAGGAGGGCGTATTACAAACTGAAGGGCATTAGCAATAGCTTCCCCCAACTGAGAAATATTAGGAAAATTAGGCTCAACCGTACGACGTGGCTCTCTACGAGGCGGCATAGTTGTGACAGAAGACATCAAAATTAATTAGGGAAGTTCATAAAATATGCAGGACTGCAACCTAGGCTCTGATACCAAACTGACACACCATGAGTGAGATCGAGGCATGCTGGCCGTCACGTGAGCGTGACGTAAGCCATGTGCACGAAGCGGAAGCGTTAAGATAAGGAAATTTCGAATGAATAAAACCAAACATCCAGAATGGCTAGAAAGGAAATAAATGTTAATACACCTTTAGAGCATAATTAAGTCTAAGTGCAGTCAAGCATAGAAATTACTAAATCAAACAGTATCCAATATTCCTACATGGATGATGTACTGTCAGAACTTCCACCAGTATCCTCGCGAGCCACCACAAAAGCTACCTAATACCTGAAGGGGCGCAAAACAAGATGAGTGGGTCAGTAAAACAACGCTTGTATAAAAACTTTATTTTCCTTTGAATATACTAACCCCTCGTCGTAAAACAAGTATAACTTTCCCAGAAAATAGAATACGTAAATATAAGTCAAATCATGCTCAGTATATCAAGATTCATTTTGAATGTATGTCATGTATATGTTATGCCTAATATCACAACATATCAAATAATAAGCCAGGTGATGCAATTCAATATAAATCATCTGCTAGCTGAAGTCACCTAAGGTGATCTATACGGCAGAAACTAGAGCTCAATTCAATCATATCTCAATCTCGTATCTCAACATATTTATACATATCTGCACACAAGTAGGTACCACCTCACGTGGTCTGACCGACAGGCTAGGTGTATAATGAATACGCTCAAGTGCTACAATCACATGAAGGCTGTGCACTAATCGCGGGTCACCTACAAGTCGAACCCACTGAAAGTGGTATATACAACAGGCTATGCACCTATCTTGGATCCAAGGTGAGCGTGTGGTGCGAGAGGTGAACGATCATGTGAAGCTATGCCCCTAACTCTGGGCGGGAGCACTAACATCGGGGTGCAAATTAATGAGCTCAATATGCATCACAATATCACCAACTATTTCATACTCATTACCAGCATAATATACTCACATGGGCTTACCTGGGCCTCTGCAGCACCATGCAACAATATGCATAATTATGATAATGTATATGCTAAAAATGTAGGCACAACATGGCATTTAAATCACATTCCATTAAATACGTTTTCTGGGAAAAACGTCAAGTATATACATATATATATTGAAAATAACTGCCCATTCACTGGTATGTAGTCGGGTCGTAACCCCCACGTCTAGCCTGGTTACGCTCGTCCTCCGGATAGGTATCGCCTATATGAGAAATAACTATAACAACGTTATTTTAAGCACATACACAATTCTAGCTAATAACTTCTCATACTTTGCTCAATTTGGGTATATAAATATACCACAGTGATCTACACAATCTCATAATCATCCCCATATTTTTAAAATAATTTTTCCGACCTCCACGCGCCCTCAAGCGCCGGCAGGGGCACGGCACCACGCACCCCCACGCGCATCATCTTCAACCTCCAGACGCCGGAACAGTGTCACCGGCGCCGGATTCTGGGCAGACCTGCAACTGCTATTTTCTTGCTCGTTTTTGCACCATTTTCCATGAAATTTTTACCAAAATGCCACAAATCACGAGAGGAAGGAGATTATACCTCTTTGGAGCTTCAAATCTTTCGAAATCTCGTCGGGAAATTTCTACCAAAACCGGCCCCTTTCGAACCTCGTGATCCCGACGTCAAAACTGAGCCAACGAAGCACTCCGAGCTTCGTGGGGACCTCCTAGAGCTCGCTGTAAGCTTGGATTGTCCTAAAACACAACCATTCAAAAGTTCATGAATAGTGCTTAACTCGGAGCTCGAGTTTTCAACGGGTTTTCGAGAGCTTTCTTACCTGAAACGGGTACCAATGTGTTCGTAGGGACGAGATGAACACAATGGTGGTCTTCACGTCCATGATCTGTTAAGTTTAGGGAGGTTTTGAGTCTCGTCCGTACAAGAGAGAAAAGAGAGAGAGTGAGTCTGCGAGAGAGAGAGAAAAAGCATGGGAGAGGAGAGAGAATGAGGTATAAGGTTTTGGATTGGTCAATAACCCCAAAATACACAAAACCTAATCCTAATTGGTTCCACACAATTGGACTTCATTTAATTGGCCCAAACCAAGCTTAACTAATAATACAACTTAATTTCCAAGGGCATTTTCGTCAATTCACATATGTCGTGCAAAATCTCCGGGACAGGCTGTTACAATTCTCGTTCGATTGTTAAATGTGGATTAACGTGTTTATTTTCTATTTAATTTACATAATTTAGTTTTAAAAAGGTGTATTCAATTGAGAATTTAAGCGATTTTAATGGATTTATAAATATGGCGTGTATTCAATTGAGAGTTTGAGAGATTATAATAGATTTATAAATCCATAGAATTTAAGGGAATTTAATTGATTTGTAGAGACCCCATGAAATTTTTTTAATTTAATTCTCTTGAAATCTCATAAAGAGATGAGAGATTTATAAATGCTTAATCTCTTTAGCATTATTCTATTCCAAAAGTGCCTTCTCCAACTTCTTTGTGAACCTAAACAAATATGGAGGCAGATTCTCTGCCTTCCCACTTCCCATACACTCACATCCCCTCCTGTTTTGTACGGTCACGGTTAAGCCATGTCAACATTTTATATTGATTTTTTTATAGAGATAATAAGACAAAAAACAATAGTAATATAAAATGTTAACGTGGCTTAACCGTGACCGCACAAACAAGAGGAGATGGAAGTGTATGGGAGTGGGAGGGCAGAGAATCTGCCTCCAACAAATACAAAGTGAGATAAGGTTGGACAAGAGATCAACTCAACCAATTCGGTCGGTTTTGGATGACTTTAATTTATAATTTAAATTATTAGGTTTATTTAGTTGTAAATAATTGAACTTTTAATTTTTGTTGTTGGAAGTTTTAGGGGTTTTTTTATTTCTTTTATGGAAAAGATGTTTTATTCAAATACTAATAAACAGTACATATTGAACATCAAAAAAGCTATTCAAAGATCATACGTGACTACCAAAAACTAAAGCTACGTCTTTTAAAAAAAACACATTGTTTGAAAAACTATCATGGAGCAAAAAAATAAAAAACTAAATACAAACCAACGTCGTAAACCTAGTCATGTACAACTCAAACGAGGATGTTGAAGGAGGTTACAACCTTGCCATTTAATAGTTGTGCGGGAAGATGTGCATTCCCATTTGCCATCCCTTTGTGGCCAACACCAGTTACTAAACTACTATACTTCCACATATAGCTACCCTTTTCGGTAATCTCATGTTAATTTGTTTTATTTGTTACAAATTTAATCTTCCTTTGAAATAATCAATTGTTGTTTTGTATAAATCTGATTTAGCGTTTGATCAGTGTTGTTTTTTGTACTTTCATTTGTACTTACTTGGAGAATGTTGTAAAAATGTGACTGATTTGAGGTAGCAACTTGAAGATGCATACATATTTGTCCTTCTAATTTTGTTTTGTATGTTTGTTTGTCGAAAATATTCAGGTAGCGCATCTAAAAACGTTTTTGTCTCATCGTTCAATATATGTGTTACATTGTGAATCGCTTTTCGTCATATGATCTCATATTGCTTCTTTCATTTTGAATCAAGCAACTTTTGAAAAACAAAAACACACAAACCGAAGATGAGATACTAAGACCATTTGATAATCATTTCATTATCAATATTCCAAATTTTGTTTTCACGTTTTTTGAAAGACTGAAAAACTTAATAAAATCAAGTCAAAATTTGAAAATTAAGAATTGTAGCATTCTATTTTGATTTTCAGCTTCTTTTTTTTTAAAACTAAAATATGAATTATTTATCAAACAATCCCAAAATTGAAGTGTTTTAGTCTATAAATAAGTGAAGAGAAAAAATGGAAGTGAAGAACATAACAAACGACTTGGCGTTTCCTTCGCCTACAAAACGACTTCGTCTTCAGTCGCACCTTAATCCCAACTGATTCCGTTGCAGTCGACAGTTTGAGTTGACCATGTGCGATTGTCTACCCTCCAGCCCCCTATCTCTTCCGCTCACAAAATCTCCAAAATTAGGGTTTACCAGAACCAATTGGAGCCCCCAAATCCAACCGCACCCCAACTTTTACACCCCAAATTGTTCGAAGCTATCAAAATTCACGAATTCAGAAATCACAAATTCCAGAAATGGGAGGTCTTTGTTCCTCAGCAGAAGGGCCAGCGAGAATCCGAAAGCTGATTTTGGGATTCCGGCCGAATTAGGGTTTAAGGAGAAAGGGGAAAACATCTTCGACCTCGAAACAGAATCAATTGAGTCAGTAACGCGAAATGGGATTGATCCCATTGAGGAAGCCAATGCTTCATTGGGTTCAGAAAATTTATTGGAATCGGAGGGCGGTTCGGGGGAGGATAAGCGAAATCGGAAGAGCAACGAGAGCGTAAAGGAGGAGAATCGGGTTCGAATTGAGGGTACGGATGGTGATGGGTTGGAGAAGGAGGAGAATTTGAAGCACATTGATGAAAAAGTTGGGCTGAGAAAAGGGAGGCAGGTGATGAGGAGGTCCAATATTCTTGCAAAGCAAGTTATCAGTATCCGAAGTGCGCTCAGCTTGGGATTTGTCTCGCAGCTTTGGGTCAATACCAACTCTGTAAGTATCAAACTTTCTAATTTTGTATTCTGCGGTAAAAGTTGCTAGCTTGATTAATTTGCTGCCAGCTTGTGAAAAAATTTGCTTGCTTTTTTCTGCAGTGGATGGTAATGTTTGTAGAAGTAAGACGAAACTTGCTTTCCGGGGATTTCGAACGTTTTCTTCTCAATGATATTACCCAGGTACATTTTGCTTGGAACATGTATGTATTTCATGCTTGTACTCTATGAACATTATTCTCTTATGGGAAAGGTGATAGGATGTTTACCGTCTATGCAAATAGGGGCAAAATCACATGAAATACTTGCTAGAATACAAGGATGTTGTAATATAGATGCTTATGCAAGGTCGTTCTCCTCAAGGACTATTTGGGTAATTTTTGTAAAAACAATTCCTAATTAACTTCTTAATATTTAAAATTGAGAAAAAAACCACTCAGTACTATGGTCTGGTGGTATTCCTCTTCACTTGGAAGTGAGAGGTCTTAGGTTCGAATCTCGTGGATGGCGAATTCAATACCAAATTAGGTTGCCCATTGTGTGGCTTAGCCGAACTTCCCCTCCCCCTAGTGTAAAAAGCACTAGGGTTCCACCATCACCTAGCAATCCTTTGAATTTCTACCAATTACTCATGATCTACACATGCCACTTGAAGGTTGAGTTTTCCTAATATAAATTCTCCTCATGATACTCAAGCAAGAACGTATATCTAACATGCAATCCGTCTCTGATATTCAGATCAAATATGAACATGCAAGACTCATTAAGTTCTATGAAAACCTTTTGAAAAACCATGCAACCCCTAAGAGCGTGATATTCACCTTAGATGAAATTACAATTATCAATCACAAGAAGCAATACTTAATCCTCCGGTGATATTCCGACCGAATTGCATCCAATTACTTATCTAAACATCCTAATGGTGGCCAGTCATCAAGACAATTAGATAGTTTAAAACAGTGATCAATAATTCAAAGCGTGCATGCAATCAATCATAAGCAATTGAATACAAATTACATATTCATGCTAAGGCTCAAGGCTTCGCCCTAGCAAACGGAAATTAGTTATGCATATTCATAATTAAAATCATAGAAAATATCATTAACTAGAAAAAGAATGAAAACACCTTAAAGTAGAAAATCCCCAAGAACCCTAGCAAAGTTATCTGTCTCCAAAGTTGAATAATAATAAGCTCCCTTGGCCTAGGGCCGGCTAAACGTTAAATACCCACCTAAGAATCCAACGCCAACCCTAGATTGTGGTGTTTTTTTCTAATTAGGAAACTAACAATAATAAAACAACTAAGAAAATAAAGTCCTAATTAATCTAGGAGAATCTGAACAGAAACTGTCCAGCCACGTTTTAGCCTCAAATATCCTCCAAACCCGGCCCAAGATAGCTTGTTTTGAAGATCAGGACATTCCGAACACATCTCCAGAAGGCCACAAACCCATCAGAGGTCATGTTGGGCTCCAAAAACGCAATTCAAGCCCAAAAAGTCACTTTCCAGCACCGCGCACTGCTCCTTTATTCTATCGCCAGAAAATCATCGCTTGGTAGAAAAATCTGATATTTTGATACGATCAAGCCAATTGACTCACGAATGTCCTCCAACTGGAATTACTCCAAAATTCATCCATTTGACCACGTTCTGCTCCAGAAGAAGTCGAAAAGTCCTATATCGAAAATACAATTCAAAGTATCAAAATTCTTCCAAAATAATATCCAAAATATACTAAGGATAGAGTTAAATATATAATATAAAATTCACTCATCAAAAGGTGTTCAATTTGTTGTTCTTTGCAGGTTGGTGATGTTGTGCTTGTCAAGGACGAGAGTGTGATTGAAGACGAATTTAAGATTGTTGGACTGGAAACGTTGGTATGTTCTGTCTCCCTGTGACATATGTGTATATGCTTGATAAGAGCATCCACTCTTGTCTCTTTCTTTCCAAATGGGAGTGTATTCTGTGTTTGTTTTCTGCATGGTTAGCTTAGTTTTCTGCATCAGTAAAGCTTAAGTAAATGTGTTCAGGGATAGCTTATTTTGTTAAATGCTAATTCGATTACTATATGTAGGTGTTGGGTGTACCATGTGCCTTGTTCAATATCTTTTAGTATCAATGTTTACTATTTGAGTTCTTAAGTTGTGATTTTGCTAGGTAGGATACCAAGTTATAACACCAGGCCGAAGAACGATTGGAAAGGTGTGTCTCTATATTGCTCTAATGTCTTCATACTTATTTCCCTATTCCTCGATCATCTAACTTGTTTCATGTGCCATTTCTAGGTGCGGGGGTACAGTTTTAACGTCAATTCAGGGGCTGTAGAATCCCTTGAATTTGATTCATTTGGAATTTCCTATATCCCATCAAGTTTGGTAGGTGAAATGGAAATTTTATGCATTAATGCTACTAGAATTGGCTTGCATGTCTAGGGAGTTTTTTGAAAACATTCTACTTGCAAAGCTTAATTCCAGCTAATTTTAGGTGAGTACCTATGCGTTGTTTGTTGAGGACGTGCTGGAAGTTGTCTCTGATGCCGTCATTGTGCACGAAGCTGCAGCTTCGCGAATACACAGGCTGACCAAGGTGCTTCTTAGCTGCACAATAAAACCACTAGTCTTGATTTGTAGTTTGCTTTATTTGCAACTTAGTGTTATGCCTGCAAATGAAAGTTTACCTACCATCATAGTTTGCCTTTTAAGTATTACTCGCTGTCGTTTCAAGTATGGTAAATCGAAAAGGAATTGTGGCCATTGTTCATGCTAGACATTTTAATCCATTTCTTGGGCACATACATGTTTAACCACAGAGATTTGTTTCTTACTGCACTTTGGTTCCCTTTTACTTCTGTTCCATAACTGTGCCGTTCGGCCCTTTCCACGGCTCTAATATGTCAGTAGTTGAGGCTTCTATCAAATCATGAATGGATCTAGTCCAGTGAGATTGTTTACATGTAGAATAACGGAAACTGACATTTGGATTTATGTGACCATAGGGTTTCTTGGACAGCCGAAATGTTGCAACCTCCATAGATGATCTCGATGAATATTCCGACTTTGAAAGACCCGTAAGATCGGATAAGCATACAAGAAGAAGAAATTTGGGTAACCAGAAGTTCGATTCCAGGAAAAGCAAGAACAATGATGATTGGGACCTCCCAATGGATTACTTCTGAGTTCTGATCCTCATGGTTCTTTGTTGCCTTCTTGTAGATATATACATAGATTGGAGTAGGTTTCTCTATTGCAGTGCATTCATATATGAAAAATATCAACATAAAATGTGCTGTTTTAGTCATCTTAGGATCAGAGACCTCCATGCGGTACATGTTCATATTTCAATTTGAACACTGTTTATCAGCAAATCACAGTCTGATACATGGATAGCTTATTAAAAACACCAAAAGAGATATGCATACACATATCGAACCACGATTTGTCTACACGTGGAATTAGCTCGCGTATCGGAGAAACATGCTTCCTCCTTTGGCCCCTCCTCTCTCTTACAAATTGGTTAATTCAGCTCCACTCGTGACAACTTTGTTATTGGACGGCCCTGCAATCCCGACCACTTTGTTATTGGATGGCCCTGCGATCCCGACCACTTTGTTATTGGATGGCCCTGCAATCTTACAAATTGGTTAACTCAGCTCCACTCATGACAACTTTCTTATTGGACGGCCCTACAATCCCGACCACTTTGTTATTGGATGGCCCTGCGATCCCGACCACTTTGTTATTGGATGGCCCTGCAATCTTACAAATTGGTTAACTCAGCTCCACTCATGACAACTTTCTTATTGGACGGCCCTACAATCCCGACCACTTTGTTATTGGATGGCCCTGCAATCCCGACCACTTTGTTATTGGATGGCCCTGCAATCCTGACCATGTATCTTCCTTTTGATCAACTCATTAGTAAAAATTCAAATTGATCATTCAACTTTAGCAGATAATCAGTGGGAACATTTTTCAGTGTGCGGAAAACACGATCTGATACACCTACATTCATAATGTAATTGGTATACCGGACCGTGTTCCTAAAAATCTATGAACGAGTGGACCAGTCAAACTGTGAATTATTGCTCTTGAAATCCGTGACATGTACCAGTTAAAAACCTTAAATAGGGTTGAAACAGTTGAAAATTTTACCGCCTTTTATCTTTTATCCAATAAAGCTTCCAATTTAATATCGGCATCTCCATAATCTCTCGACGTTTCTGCCCAAACAAAATATTTATTATGTGTCGTTATCTGGTTGTACATAATGAGTGTGCGGGTCCCGCCATGAGCGTGTCTTTCGTAATTGATTGCCACGCAATCATATTCGGTTAAAAGAATAAAATCAGAGAAATTTTATTTGGACCTAGCTATCCTATCTTTACACTCGATTAAAAAAAATTTCTACTAAACTTTCAAGTTTGCCCTTAAATAAATAAGAATAAGAAAATAAACATTTGTGTTTTCATCTATATACCCAATAACTCAAAAAAATGGCACACATCTGCAATCCTCCATTATTTCCTGCGAGACACACCCAAATGACAACAAAATATTCTTCTGAATTCATCAATAAGTAAGCTTGCTAGAAACCCTTGTTGCATGAAACCCTTAGTGGCCCTCATTTATAATTTCAGCGAAGAAAACTTCTTACCAATTCATTGGACATGAAACAAATTCCTGCAATATGAGAAAAAAGCTTCCATGTCAGTGTCTATTTAGAAGAGATAGCAACAAGAGTTTCTAGCAAGCTGACTTGTTAGTTTTAATAATTTATGCAAGTAGCCAACTCCCAGATAATGGTTCAAACAAGCAAACTTATTAACCGAAAACCTACGCTGATATTATAAATGAGGACTTATGAGGGTTCTAGCAAGCTAACTCGTTGATGAACTCGAGAGAATATTTTGCTGTTATTTGGATGGGTTTTGCCAGAAATAATGGAGGAGTGCACTGGTGTGCCAGTTTTGAAGTTATGGGGTGTAGAGATAAAAACACCAATGTTTATTTTATTTTATTTTCTTATTCTTATTTATTTAAAGGTAAACTTGAAAGTTTAGTAGATAAAATTTGTTAGTTGAGTGTAGAGATAAGATAACTGAGTCAAAATAAAAATTCTCATAAAATAATCATCGTTGGAATCTGGAGCTTGTTTATAAATAAACTTTCTGAACGCAAATTAAAATTGTAGCCGTTAGCACTTTGCGCCTCTCCACTTTCAAATTCAAACACACTCTCTCTCTACAATTCCCTCTTCTCTCTCTCTCCTCTCAAGTATAACAACCTCAACTGGCATAGCGTATTTCACGCATCCACCAAAGCAATGCAGGCGCTTCAATCTCCTGTTGCCGGGATTGCGGGAATTGCCGGGAACCAGATTGTTCGGCCTAGAAGCGGCCGGACGCCGCTCCAGCTGAAGAACACTCCGGTGACTCCGACAAACTCCGATGTCAAAATCAAGCCGGTACAGCAATTGATTGGCGTTGGGGATGATTCGAACAAGGAGAACCGTCCGATCTATGTGACTCCGGTGAAGATTGAGGCGATGGACTCGTCGCTGGCGGAGGAGCTGAGCGCGATCAGGAAGAAGATGGAGAGGATGAAATCGGACAGAGAGAGGACGGAGAAGATGCTCAAGGAGAGGGATCTGATGATGGAAATGCAGACGAAGGAGCTCGAAAACAGAGGGCAGATTCAGAGGATGCTGGAGATCGAGCTCGATCGAATTTACCGATTGAACCAGCTCCATGTTCGATCAATCGTAAGCTCCGATTGAATTTCAAACACTTTTTCCTTCCCTTTTTTGTTCCTTCAATTTTGATTTAATTTTGAGTGTTTCGGAACAGAGAGTGTCGCCGATTCGATCGCTCAGGGAGAAGGAGAAAGAAAAGAAGGCCGCAGAATGGCCGTCGCAGGTGAACCATAATCTCGATTTTTCTTAATTTTTTATCATATTTGAAATTAATTATTGCTTTTTGTTTAATTCGTTTTCATTATTTTGTTGATCAGGAAGTGGAAGCGGAAGCGGAGGAGGAAATGGAGGAATCTGTGGATGAAAACTCACCGCGGAAGCCGGAGAGTTGTGCTGCGTCCAGTTCCGAAATCGTTACAGAGAAAACAGAGAAGTGATAATTTTATAGAGTTTTGGTTTGTGAATTTTATTCGATTTCATAATAATATAATACCTCATTATGTTTTAGAGAACTTTAACGAAAAGCTCTTGGTATTGTTTATTCTAACGAAAAACCACATTTTTATCCTGATACTATTCATTTTACCCTTTATTTTGTCTTTATCGTTAAAACTTAAAATTTTCAAGTCATTTCTATTAGTTTTCCTTATGTTTTTTTAATGTTCTTGGTATATTAGTGCTTGGAATATATACTTATAGTTCATAACTTCATATATTCATATATTTCAACTGTTTTTCAAATGTTTATGTTATCTAATTGAGCGCAATGGGCAAAACCGACCCTGTGGCGTTTTATGTTTTATACAGTCGACCTCGCTTAGTGTGATAAAATAAAAATATAAGTTGTGATGACTGTTAACAATATGTAGATTTGTTTGTATATATACTTATGTGAGATTGTAAATAAAAATATAACTGAAACTTAATCCTAATTAACAAGATGAAAATTTTCCTTTGACAAAAAAAAAAAAAAAAAAATGAAATTTTTATGTTTTGAAAACTTAATGTTTTAATGTTTTGATCTGACTAAAATGTGTGGATGTTGAGAAAATTAAAAATGTTGAATTGTTGGATGCTTTTAATTGATGTGTCGAAAACCTATCGAACCAAATCAAATTAAAATTGGTGTGATTTGGTTCAGTTTCAATTATTACTGGTCAAAATTGAACCAAATTGAATAGTTGAATGTTGGGCGATGCGGTTATATTTTTAATGTCAAATCAAACGGAACCACGTTTAACTACCCATAATTTATGGTGTGTGCTTAAAAGTAATTGGATTACACCATAAAACTAATTGGAAATATAAGAAGTAGCACAATTATTTATAAGCATATGTAACGTCCCTCCTTTCTTATACTATATTCTCAACACACCCTATACGTGTGACCAATTTTTAAGCCTAGCGCGTGGAGCACGTGTAGCCGTTGAATTTCACATATGGAATAACCTACTCTGATACCATGAAAAAAAGTTAAAATTCCACCTAAAACCATTTGATAATACGAAAAGTAACTTAATTATTTATAAACACTTGTTTCTTCTTGCGTCGTTCTTGATAATTTTATGATACAAATTGACAAGGGTATTATGGGAACCGCAATATCTTCTTCTCCAAAACGACAAGAGCAAAAGCAGCAAACATTTGCTCGAGGAAACCTCGTCCTCAAATTTGAAGGTTTCAAGACTACTACCCATTTATGTCGGTGCCTTACACAAGTGGGGATCCCACTGAATACAAGACGGACTCCCACACAAATAATTATCCCGTAGACAATCTCACCCGCACGATTTGACTCATTGAACGGAGGATCACCCATCAACGGCTGAAAATCTACACAGGGCTTTACACGTCACTGTGTCCAACGGGTAGGGGTATACTGAACAGAAATCCAAACCGTACCGGGGAAAGAGACAAACAGACATAAACTGGTCCGAGTTTCAGTTGATTAGTTCTCATGGAGAGATTTCTAAATGTGCACAGAACACGGGACGGTATGTCAAATGTTCTAAAAAAAAAAAATTATCTCCACTTATGTAAAACTTATGGTATGACGTATATGTTCGTATTATTGGCGCACTAATAAATCTCTCGTCCTCATTGAATCCAAAGTTTAAGGGGTTGGGATAAATCTGGAAGCAAATGCAGCCGTCCACACGGGAAAAGGATCCTCGTCGGATCCTTTTTCTAGGGATCCAGAGGATTCCGTAGTCATATCCGTTAATCGTACATCGTACGGTCAGAAATCATTTTAAATTTTAAATTAATATAAATAGTACGTAACGAAAACTGATCACATGATATACAATAAACGGACATAATTACAAAATTTTCCGAATCCCCAAAAAAAGAATCCAGCCAGGATCCTTTTCCTTCCACACGTACCACCGTCGTAGCTACGTCAGATGTCTTAAACTTTAACGAAAAGTTATTAGTACTGTTTATTATAACGAAAAATCATATTTTTACACTAAAAAGTTAATCTTAGTACTATTCACATTACCATTCATTTTGTTTTTATCATTAAAACTTAGAGTTTTTAAACCATTTTTATTAGTTTTTCTTAAAATAATTTGTATAGCACATGTGTACTGCCACATGTCAATCGTATAAAAACGCCTATTAGTTTTTTATGCATGTTCTTATATTTATCAATATCTAATGTTGTCGTTGCAATACATTCGTTTCACACAAGTTGTTCTTTTAAGTATTATAAAAAAAATTAGACAGAGCAACGAACGTTGTCTTATCTTTCAGTTGAGTGTGTTTGTTGCTTAACTTGCTTTCTTTCTCTGGTAGGGACTGGGGAGGTGATCAAGAAAATAGACCTTTTACTAATTATTTTATATTGCACAATATCCAACAATGATATAGTATTATTACAATTTTATTAAAGGATAATGTTTGCGTCTTATGTGAGAGATTTATTTGTTCTCTCACATTTATCATTCAAATATTATAATTAAAATTATTCATACTCTTTATTATAATCTAAAGATTATAATAATATGATTCATTTTCTTTATCATTATCTAAAGACCATATCTACAAAAAAAATCATTCAATTTGGAGATCGTTTAGTCATCTATACGTGTTAAACTAATTAACAATTTTGGTAATAAGTAGTATTTCATGGTAAACTGTCTTTTTGTTTTATGCATATAAACGGCTAAAAGATTTCGAAATTAAATAATATTTTGCATATATGATCTTTAAATAATGATAAAAAACCGATTTCAATTATTATGTTCGAATCATAAAAGTTGATGTTAATCGTACGTGTGAAGACAAACAAGTCTCCCATAAAAAGACACCAGCATTATATAAGGAAATAGAATCAGTCATTGGACAAATAAGTCTCACGTTGGCATAAACATTTTTAAGAAATATTTTTTAAAAAGCAAGGTAATTACAAATTTACTAGATTTAAGGACCAAAATACGTGTCAAATACGTCTACATGTTTAATTATAAATTCATTCAAATTATAACACGTATATAAATATAATAATGTTATAAAATATGTCAAGGTTAGAGAGATAACCTTTTAGTGAATAGAGCGAAGCAGGTGTAAAATATCACACCGTAATTAAAAACACAAGGAGATGGCAAATTAAAGAGGGAGGAATGTATACTTATGTTATTGAGATTTTCTTCTTTCTATTTGTGTATCGTTGCAAGCATACGAAGTGCTCTATTTATAGAGCAGCTCCGATCAAATCCATTAATTGTACATTTGAAATCTACAACATATACTTTGAAAATGTAATTCCTACAATTCCAAAGTCTACTGCCAATATTTTCATTAGTCTGCAATGTTGAAAATCCATTTGTGGGCATTTAATCATCAGCCAATGTTGTCAACAATGCTGATATTTTCAACAAATAATTAATATTTATTACATTATAGATTTTCACTTGCGAAAAATAAACGAAATTGTAAAAATTATTACGAGGGAAACCCATTTAGATGTGTATAATTTAGAGGGGCTTGTAGCCAAAAAGAAATGAACAACAATTTGACAATAATACCCCCAAGTAATTACTATATAATATAAAAATAATAATAAAGAAAAAAAATAATAAAGAAAAAAAATAAAGCGAGCCCAGTTAAAGAGAACGTTGGCTGGCAAAAAGCTCAGGTACGGATTGACAAGCCGAGAAAGGAAGAGTCCGTCAGTAGTGACCGGGCAACGCCCCAAGATTCGCGCTTAGCCGCTCATCTCTCTCTCTCCTCCGCCTGCGATTTTCTCGCACTTCGCACTTTTCGTGCCGCCCACCCACCAACTCCTCCTTCCTCCTCCTCCTCCCAATTTCTCCCAAACAAAACTGAATCGCTCCCCTAAGTTTTTTCTTTTGCCCAATCCGGTCCCTAAGAATTTATTGAGAAAAAATTGGAGAAGCGAAAGAAAAAACTGAGGGTGTGATCATTGCCCCTATCTGCTTTCTCACCTGCCAATTTCCCCTTTTCGTGTTTACGTTGTGACATTTCGTATTCAGTTCATTGGAGGGCATTTGGCACCTGCTCTTTCGTTCAGTCTTCTCGTTTCGCCAATTCCGAGACGATAAAGCTCCCGTCTTTTGTCTGTATTCGGATTCAGAGGTACGTTGCTTTTTCTGGGTGTTTTTTTTTTTGGGTTTTTCTTTTTTTCTATTTTTTGGTATGAGAGTCTTGCAGAATTTCTTGGTGCATTTTGGTGTATGTGGTTCTGAGTCGATTGGGAATTTTGGGTATTTCTCTGATTTGGGTTTTGATTTTTGGGATTTAGGGTTGTGGGGGCAGTGATTCAGATTGTTCATTGGCCGTGTTTTCTTGTCTATCTTTGTTTTTAGCTCTGGCATTGCTTTCTTGGGGATCTGTGGAGCTTTGTTGTTATTTGAGCAATTGGGGCTTTCTGTGGGCCTCTTGATTCTCCCTCCCTGCGATCAAAGGATGGTCTGTATCTGATCTGAATGCAATTTTTCTTCTTTTTGTTTTTCGTTACATCTCTGCATTTCTGAGATTCTGAAGTGTATCTGTAATGCATGCTCTAATCTGTAATGCATGCTCTAAGTGTACTTATAATGTGTGTTCTGGGTGGTATTACTGAGCTACATTGTCTGTTTTTTCGGTTTGCAGGAGCTTGAATCTCACATCGTGAATTTGAAAAAATTGCAAACCCATCATTAATTTTGGGATTAGAGGGAGTTTGGATACTGGGTTTGTAAGCAAGTAGTGCTTCATTTCTTTGGGTTTAATTGGTGTTCGCCTGAAGCTAGATTTGGGAAATGGGATTTCTGGATTGATTGGCTGTGTTTGTTCATGGTGGTTAGAAGTGGGGTGAAGTGTATATGTAATTCTCCAATGACCTCATTGGAGAATTATTTATGACTTCTGGGCACCCGTTGCTGTCTTCGTCTGATTCTCCATCAGCGCCACTGGTTCCCTCCTCTTCTCTTACTAAGAACCTTGCCCGTATCTCCTCCAATGCTTCATTTTCTTCTTCCAGTCTTGACAACAATGATGATGCTCAAAGTGATTTGCTTGAAGTGAAGGAGGACGTTGCTGTTTCTGGTTGCTCTGAGAAACCCTTAGAAAATTCCACTACTCTTGCAGGTCCACTCGGTTCTCGGTTATTGCCGCAGTTTCCGTTGGAAAACCCCACGCGGGATAGAAGACGCCTGGTGTCGTGGGGTGCCATGGAACTGCATAATGAAAATAGAAATTCAGGAACTCTTGAAATCTCCCAGGGTTCATCTAGGGTTCAGGAAAAGTTGTCTCAGAGGATCCGTCACAAAAGTGTGCAGTTTGATGATAACTTGCTGCATGATGACAATCCAAGGTTGATCTATATTAACGATCCGAAGAGGACAAATGACAAATATGAGTTCACTGGGAATGAGATTCGAACTAGCAAGTACACCATCATTACCTTCTTGCCCAAGAATCTCTTCATTCAGTTTCATCGGGTTGCTTATTTGTATTTTCTAGCTATTGCTGCCCTCAACCAGCTTCCACCTCTTGCAGTCTTTGGAAGAACGGTGTCTCTTTTCCCCCTTCTGTTTGTGCTCTGTGTCACAGCTATCAAAGATGGCTATGAAGATTGGCGGAGACATAGATCAGACAGGAATGAGAATAACCGGGAGGCTCTGGTGTTTCAATCTGGCCAATTTCAATCGAAGAAATGGAAACATATTCAAGTGGGCGAGGTTCTAAAGATTTGTGTCGATGACACAATTCCTTGTGATGTGGTCTTGTTAGGGACAAGCGACCCTAGTGGAATTGCATACATTCAAACAATGAATTTGGATGGTGAGTCAAACTTGAAAACAAGGTATGCACGGCAGGAAACAACTTCAGCAGTATGTGAAGGGTGTACATTTTTAGGGCTCATCAGATGTGAACAACCTAATAGGAATATCTATGAGTTCACTGCCAACATGGAGTTTAATGGGCATAAATTTCCCCTGAGTCAATCAAATATAGTTTTGCGTGGTTGCCAGCTGAAGAACACAGCCTGGACAATTGGTGTCGTGGTATATGCTGGACAGGAAACCAAGGCAATGCTGAATAGTGCAGCTTCTCCTTCCAAGAGAAGCAAACTGGAAAGCTACATGAATAGGGAAACTCTTTGGCTGTCGGTTTTCCTTTTTGTTATGTGTGCAGTTGTGGCCACTGGCATGGGCCTGTGGCTCATGCGCCATAAAGGTCAGATTGATACCTTGGCTTATTACCGGAAAAGATACTACTCTGATGGGAAAGAGAATGGAAAAACCTATAGGTTTTATGGGATACCTATGGAGATCTTTTTCTCCTTTTTGAGTTCTATCATAGTTTTCCAGATAATGATACCAATCTCTCTTTATATTACAATGGAGTTGGTTCGATTGGGCCAGTCATATTTCATGATCGAAGACAGGCATATGTTTGACAGTAGCTCTGGCTCAAGGTTCCAGTGCAGATCTTTGAATATCAATGAGGATTTGGGTCAAATACGATATATTTTTTCAGACAAAACGGGGACACTTACTGAGAACAAAATGGAATTCCGAAGAGCAAGCATATTTGGGAGGAGTTTTGGGACCTCTTTGCAGGAAGCAAATGTTGCAGGTATAACATGTCACACTTTCCTTTTTCCTTTTAATTACTGAAAACAATTTTTATTTCTAAGAAATCATAAGTGCCCTTCCTCCTTTCTGTGTAGTTATGAAAAACAGAAAACATACAGGAAAAACATTACTAATGTGCTCTTAGTTTATGCTAGTGTTTGCAATACTATTTTCCTTTTTAAAATTGCTATTCAGAGGGAAAACTGTTTCAAATTGCTTTGAATTGTCTGCTTTCTGAATATAGACGATACTTTCATTTCATAAATCATATCCAGATTTCCTTTTTGTACAAGCCCTCATTTTATATGATCTTTGACAGGAATAGGATTAGGTAGAAAGAGATGGAAGCTCAAAAGCGAAATTTCTGTAGATAATGAGCTCATGGAATTTTTGCACAAAGACTTAAGTGAAAATGACAGGATTGCTGCGCATGAGTTTTTTCTTACATTGGCTGCTTGCAATACTGTGGTTCCTATCGTCAGTAATGGTACATCTTCCAGTTGCGGAAAAAGTGAATTAGATGATGTAGAAGCTATTGACTATCAGGGGGAATCTCCTGATGAGCAAGCATTAGTTTCTGCAGCCTCTGCATATGGATATACGCTTTTTGAGCGCACATCTGGGCACATTGTTATGGATGTCAATGGTGAGAAACTAAGGTAGAGAGTCGCTCACTTCAGCTCCTATTTTCTTATTGCACCTTTCTTCGTTCAATAGCTGTCCATTCTACATCATTGAAATATAAAAGGATTGTATGTAATCATGTAAATGGCGACTTACGTTGTATTTGAGTGTGCGATAGTAGCAGTTCTTTAACATCCTTCCATGATTTTTTCTTATTGATATTTATTATTTATTTATTTTTAATTTATTTGTATGTGGTTCTAGGTTGGATGTATTGGGTCTGCATGAGTTTGATAGTGTGCGAAAAAGGATGTCCGTTGTTATCAGATTTCCAAACAGTACTGTAAAGGTTTTGGTGAAAGGTGCTGATACTACTATGTTCGGCACTTTAGCAAATGACTCTGAAAGGGATGATCATGTGACTCGTTCAACTCAAAGCCATCTGAGTGAATATTCCTCAGAAGGTTTACGTACTCTTGTAGTTGCTGCCAGGGATCTTACAGATGAACAACTTGAGCAGTGGCAAAGCATGTATGAAGATGCAAGTACCTCGTTGACTGATCGGTCCTCGAAATTACGTCAAACAGCAGCTTTCATCGAGTGCAACTTAAAGCTTCTTGGGGCGACTGCGATTGAGGATAAACTACAAGATGGTGTGCCGGAAGCTATTGAGTCTCTCCGGCAAGCAGGGATCAAGGTTTGGGTTCTTACTGGAGATAAGCAAGAGACAGCTATTTCGATTGGTCTATCATGCAAACTCTTGACAGCAGATATGCAACAAATTATTATAAATGGAACTTCTGAGGATGAATGCCGAAATCTTTTGGCTGACTCTATGGCGAAATATGGTGTAAAATCGTCCAATAAAAGAGACCCAAGTTTCAAACTGAAAAAAAATGCTGAAAATGGCTACCTTGAGATACCTGGCAATGCAAAGACATCCAGTGTGCCTGAATGGAATGGAGGGAAGGAAGAAGGAAAAATGAACGCACCATTAGCACTCATAATAGATGGGAACAGCTTGGTATACATTCTGGAGAAAGATCTGGAGTTAGAGGCAAGTCCTACTTTCCATCTATTGAACAATTAGCTTGCAGTTTGTTATGCTGTGTGTTTATACGTGGCTGATTGCTTGCTTTCGTTCTAAACAGTTTTCTAGCTGTACACATAATACTGTTGAATTGGATTCACGTTATGGTGAAGATTAACTTGGTAATTTCTTTTATTTCCACAGCTTTTCGACCTTGCCAAATCCTGTAGTGTTGTGTTATGCTGTCGTGTTGCACCTTTGCAGAAAGCTGGAATTGTTGATCTGATTAAGACTCGTACTGATGACATGACATTGGCTATAGGTGATGGTAAGTTATCCATTGATAGTTCTGCTATAATTTGCCTGATTGGGAGGGGGTGGAGTCCATATTGGCTTCGTTGTTTTCTTATGCAATCCTGCATGACAGTGGATGCAAAACCAAGTCATATTCCGAGTTTACTGTTTCTTATTTATGTGTAAACTGTGGTCCTACATTATGCTTTATTTTTGTTTTAAGTTCTCTACTTCTTTTCCTCCTCTGATCGCTGACATGTCTTTAGGGGCAAATGATGTTTCAATGATCCAAATGGCGGATGTTGGAGTTGGAATTTGTGGTCAGGAAGGGCGTCAAGCTGTGATGGCTTCAGACTTTGCTATGGGACAGTTTCGGTTTTTGAAAACATTACTTTTGGTGCATGGGCACTGGAATTATCAGCGTGTTGGCTATATGATTTTGTACAACTTCTACCGCAATGCAGTTTTTGTACTGATGCTATTTTGGTATGCCTTGTTCTTTTGGTTTATTTTCATGGAAGCTTTCTGCACGTGCATCATCTTTTTTTAAATCCGAATGTGATGCATGAACATGAAGTTGAACATTTGTTTAAACATTTGTGTAACCAAATCTTCTTAAGTTCAGTTACATAGCAAAACACTCTTTCAAGATCGAAATCTATTATAAGTTGTCACAATAAAATCTAAGATAGATCTTTCATTGTACATTCAAAGCATTGATACATTATGCGTAGGACATCAAAAGCTGTATTGAGCCAAAGAATCATTTTTTTCTCCGGGTTAACAGGTTGCAACTTTTAGCGATGCTGATTGTTTTATGCTTATCTGTTTATCTGCAGGTTTATATTATCCACTGCTTTTTCAACAACTTCTGCTTTAACAGATTGGAGTAGTGTTTTTTATTCTGTCATTTATACTTCACTCCCCACAATTGTTGTTGGTATACTGGACAAAGACTTGAGCCACAGGACACTGTTACAATATCCAAAACTCTATGGTGCTGGCCATAGACACGAGGCATACAATTTACATCTCTTCTGGATCACAATGCTTGACACCGTATGGCAGAGTCTTGTTCTCTTCTATGTACCCCTCTTCACCTATAAGGATAGTTCAATAGACATATGGAGCATGGGCAGTTTATGGACAATTGCAGTTGTTGTACTTGTCAATGTACATTTGGCAATGGACGTTCATCGTTGGGTATTCATCACTCAAATCGCAGTATGGGGTTCAATAATTATCACATATGCATGTATGGTGGTATTGGATTCTATACCTGTCTTTCCTAATTACTGGTTAGATTCATTGACTTCTGCTCTTCTTTTTCTGATTTTAAACATATATTGTTTTATAATGTTGATCTGATTTTCCCCCTCGTTTTCTTTTGGGTGCAGGACTATATACCATTTGGCAAAGTCTCCCACATACTGGATCGCCATTTTGCTTATAACTGTTGTTGCGTTGCTCCCTCGCTTTGTGTTCAAAGTTGTAAATCATATCTTTTGGCCTTCGGATATCCAGATAGCTAGGGAAGCCGAGGTTTTAAATAGGCAACGTAAACATTTGAGCTCAAGGCAAGATGACAGTTCAAGTTGACATGTATTACCGGCTTCGAGACAAATTTTCATTCTGAGATGGCTTCCCTTTTGTTTGTCCGTCGTACATCTTTCCAGCGGCATGCGGTTATAAAATATCAAAGGTGAGCTTTTTTTTTCATAGATACAAAATAATTGTACAGTAATCTTTATTCCATTATTTGCCTTCTGGGAGGAATTCGAGTTTAAGCAATTGCTATTAGCCAAGCCTATTTGGGAGCAATGAGTTGCTGTCTGTGTCCAAACCACGACTGAACGTTTTGTTCTATAATTTGTTATCGTACATGTAAAATCCAAATCATAACTTCACATTGGGTTTAATTAGATGCAACTGTCTCCTAAGTTGTGAGATTCTGCTGAACCCTACTGATGTTTCTTTCCTCTCGTTCTGCAGATGAGTTGCATTAGCTGACTACATGCAAAATAAATCGTAAGTATTTGACAACAGAGTGGAGTATCCCGTCAAAGGGTAAGAAGACCGGAAGGTGGATTGTCTAGGCCAAAGGAGTGTGCTTCGCGTGTACAGAAAACTCGTTTGGCCAACTCTAGCCGGGGAAGGGAAATCAGGTGGAAGAGAAAGAAGAAAGAAACCCGAGTTGAGGAAGAACCTCAAGCAACTTGTCGAATACTTCTTGATGTCGTCAGGCACTGACAATAGTGAAAAACTTAAGAGGGTTGTGTAATAGCTTTGTCATGATGCAGTGCATAGAGAGGGGAAGAGAGGGAGGAAAGGGAAAAAGAAAGAAAAACCAGAGTATATAATAGGTGTGTGTAGAGATCAGATCTGCCATTTTTTCTTCTTACAGCTTAACATATAAAATGAAAAAAGGAAAGACATGTTGTCATTTCTCTCAATTGTTTTTGCTGATTTGCTAGTTCTAATCTTTCTCACATGTTAGTGGGAAGATGCCTTAAAGCATCCTTTACCGTCTAATTAGGCTTTATAGATAACGAGGGTTTACTATAATGTTAAAAGAAAAACTTAAAAATACTAGTGGATGTCTATAAAAGTACTTTTGCCACACTGTAGGCACCTACTTAAGGATGGGTAGTACCACCATGAAGTGCTCTAGTAATTGGGAACGAATTTCAGACTCGTATTTTACATGACACATCTTGGGTTCGAATCTTGGTGCTAGTGAATCATGAGATGGTTTAGAAAGGGTGGACTAGGAAGGGTTCAATTCTTTGTGAGTCTTCCTGGTCCTAGGAAGGGTGGATTGTTTTCACCAGCTGGTCCCAAAAAGAATGGGTAGGAAATTTTGAGTTAAATTTCGAGAGCTTCTTCAATGTAAAGACTTAAATTTTAGACGAGTACTTTTATAGTTGGGTCCGAGGTGGTAGATTTATGTATTTTGGTTTTCTTCTCCAATGCAAAGACTCAAGTCTTAAGACTCAACTATTGGATTCAAAACTCATATTTGAGTTTTAATAATTTGGGTTTGTGCATTGGAGATGATTGAACTCAAAATTCAAATCTCATTTTTCTCAAATGAAGAACATTTTTTCTAGTTGGCATAGGCTTCACCTTGGGCTCAAATCTCGTATTGAAACTCAAATTTGGGTCTCATTTTGCCTTGAAACCAAATATGAGTTTTAAATCTCATGTGCATTAATTGTAGATGCTTTGCCTTATAACTGGACCTAAAAATAAGATTTGAAGTCCTTGCATTGGAGATGCTCTTAGTGAGGAAATTTTATTGGGAGGAATAAAGAGGCACATGGAGAAAGACTCGTGCGGCATGGCACACTGTCATGATGGTGTTTTGTGCCAACGAATAAAGACACGTGAAACTTGTTTCCACATGTCTTATATTTTATTGGCATATGAAGTCATGTAAAATCAGTGTCAAGTAAGTTATTATCATGACACATGACCTTGTTATGTAATTTCACAGAAAAAAAAAGAAAGAAAATTCACTCTTTCACTTTATTCAATAGAGATTTCCTTAGTGTGAATCAGAAAATTTCAGTTCAGTAGAATAATGCCATGATTTTGATTTCTAAAAAATAAGTACCGTACGTGTTAAACTAACCCTCTAACAAAAGCACTAAAAGTAAAAGTACTTTCTACAAAAGCATGTCTAAACGGATCTTATTTTGAAATTTGTTGACGGTGTACTTCCTGGAAAGAAAATCTACCCCAGTTCCTATGGACCTAGATAACAACTAAAGCCTAAAGGTGAGTTTGCTTAAAATTTCTAATCAAATTAGCAGACACGGTATAAAAATGATTTTATTGTATTGACCAATTTTTGGCATCATATCACAAACCATATCTTCCAAATACTAAAAAAATCAAGTGGCATGCAACCACTCGTTCCTTCTCGTTGACATGATTAAATTACTATAACTTGATTCCACAAAAACAAAAATATAAACCAGTGTGAACGTGTTCTGGGGTGACTGGAATTTTCAGCAACAAATGTGCTCACACTGCCATATCAGCAACTGGTCCAATTTTCTATTCCGTACAGGACAGCGTCACAGATAGCTGTTTTTGGTTTCGAATTCAATGATCATGCAGCCTTGTTAATGTCACACTCTACAGTCAGCATCATGCGAATGCAACCACCATCATCCATTATAATTTGTAAATGGCTTGTTGGAGTTGCCATAGAGGCGAGCCTTGACACAGTGTAAATGTTTTTTTTTTACCGAAAGATTATGGGTTCGAGCTGTGAAAACAGTTTTTTTGCAAAGTAAGATTAAAGCTGTGTACGATAAACGTTTCCTTCCTGACTCTCACCAAGTAGAGAGTCTTGTTAGCTTGAGATCGCTTGTCAGAGTTGCTTGAAATTGAATTTTGAAGGTTTTTCTTTCTATTTCTTCAGCCAAGAAAGGTAACTTTCGATCATTTATCTTTTTCATCTATACTACCATATAAAGTTAGCAGCTCCATTTGGGGTCACGGGCTTCACTAAAAATAATGGGACAAAAATGCCCTCCAAATAAAAAAGTTCAAAAGCAGTTCAAAATAATGCAAGGTATTTTCGTCATATAAACAGTGTTTTTTTATAATTAAATTTTTATGCAGTTATTTTATTTTATTTTTATAATTAGTATCTCACAATAGGCTAGCAATAAAATGATTCAATCAATTGTTTATTAAGTATTATTTTCCCTATATTTAAACACGTTCATAACATCTTAAGAGGCATAGTGCCGGTTATACAATAAGTCTTTTGCACACGCATAATAATGTGATTCAATTAGTTGTTAAATGATTGTTTTTTTTTTTGAACAAACGATATTATCTACAGTAAGAGGGAGGGGGGTTGGCTTAGCCTCACAATGGGCTAATAATAATGTGATTCAAAAAATATGTAGTCACGCGTAGCACACCGTAATTCAAAAAATGCCTTTTGATTAGAATTAATAAGTCTTTGAATCGCTATTTTGACACAATAAAAAAGTATATTCAATAATATAAAATAATGAACCATTTCTACTTATTTGCAAAATTCCACTCTAAATAGAGATAATTTTTTTGGTCAATAAAACATATATAATTTATTAAAAACAACAACAACAAAGTCTTATTCTACTAAGTGTGGTTGGCTATATGAATCCTAGAACGCCATTGCACTCGGTTTTATGTCATAACTTAGTAAAAACGCAAAAATTAAAAGTTTATATAACTCTTTATACAAGAGTTAAGTATATATGGGCTCGTTTAGAAATACTTTTAAAATGACTAAAAACGTTTTGATGAAATTGATTTTGGAAGACTTCTTGCATGAAGCACTTAAAGTGTTTTTTTTTTTAAGAATCACTTGAATTTTTACCAAAAACGCTTTTAGTTATTTTGAATTTTTAGTCATTTGACAAAGACAACGAGTTCCTGCACTGTGATGAGGTCCACTTCATTCACGAGCAGAATACATTGCAAAGGTGTGTAAGCAAGAAAACTACTTCCTTTGACAATTAAGGTCTGTAATCAAGAAAACTACATCAAACCCATTTTATGGAAACCATGTTAGCTGTCTATTGACAAATAATTGTACAATCTTTCAGTAGTGTGCTCTATGTAGCTCTACAATTCTTTTAGGATCGAATAATAATATAGTAAATTTAAAAATATATCTCGACAACTACAATTTTTATACGAAAACATGGTTGGTCTGACAACTACAAGCTTTATTTACTTGTCATACTACAATTGATTCTTGGTTGTGAATTCTTTTCTCGATTATCAAGTTAGTTGGTTGTTCCTTCTTCTTAATCATTGAATTTATAATGTTTTTCTTTACAGTGTAATGTTATAATTGATGAATAAACCATCTAACTAACACTTGTGTTGACACCTTTAGGGTTAAGTGGCAACAAATAGTGTGAACCAGTGGCGGATCCAGGATTTCAAGACAGGGGGTCCTAACATAAAAGTTCAAAAAAAAAAAAAATTACACTAATTTGGTTCCATATCACTATTTTCTATTGAATTTGGTTCATTGAATAAATCAAGATTAATCTCAAAGGTAATAATACCAACAAATTATTCTCAGAAACATTACGCAATTAGTGACTCTACAAAGATAAAATTTGTTAATGTAACATAGATATTATTAATTGGGAGTTGGGACTAGAGTCTAGGATTAAAAAACTTATATGAATTTGGAAGAAATAAACTTAGGTAGCTAAAGGCGGTAGAATGACAAATGGTGGTGGGGAATTGGGTAACTTGGGTTTAAAGTTGGAAGGTTGCGACGATTGGGGCTGAGAGTTCTTAAATATAATTTGAGGATACTGGAAAAAACCGAAGTTCTCGGGCTCTGTAGAGAAAACAGAGATATTTTAGTTTTAAATTTTTTAATAATGACCTGGCTAAAAAACGTTGCCATTTTAGCTAGGTCTTTTAAAACAAAAATTAAAAACCTCTTCTTTTTCTTCTTTGTTATAAGCACTGCTGCCTGCATATCCATGGAGGCAACAAGCCTTTCCACTGCACCTGCCCAAATTGTTGGAGGGTCCCGAAGATCGATCACAAGTGTTTCTTCGGGATTCCGAACGATCTCGGGACCCCCGGGTCCCTATATGGATCTGCCAGTGGTGTGAACGATCTTTTGACTCTTTAATATGTTAACTGCTCAGTTGCTGACTCTGAAACCAATTTCAAGTTACGTCTCGATCGATGCTGAACACATGTTTTTATCATTGTTAATATGTTGATTGCTTAGTGCAGCATTGCCATAATTTTGTTTAAATTCTTTAAATGAAAGAAGATACTTCTTTATGTTAGATGGATGCAATTAATGTGCCCCCGGGCACCCTCTTTATGGTGGATGTGAGATCTAATCATACTAATATGAGTAATATTACGGAAATCACATGTTTCTTTCATATTCTTGTTCTATTTTATGTGATAAGTGATGTGTACAATCGACATCCAATCAGATAAATTTATCAATTGATGTGACATACACCTAGATAACACAAATGGGATAACATAGAGCGTGTGTGGCCATTGGGCATCACACATGAGATAATCTATTCTGATACTATGAAGAAAGTTAAGGCTCCACTATAAAACTAATTGACAACATGGAGAGTAGCCTAATAAGCTCATCCAATGTCCATTTTTCTATTATTGTGTGATTCATTCTCAACAGTATGAAGGAGGAGCAGAAAAAAAGTGATGGGAAATAAGATATTTGAGCATGGCTTATACCAAATCACCAAACGGTAATATTTATTCACACAAAAAGAAGACATTGAACGAAAAGAAAAAATTAAAAAGAGGAGGCAGAAGGAGAGGAAGCAAAGGCACTCTACCTCCTCCTCTTCACCAGTGGTTAGAGATGTTTTTTCGTTTACAAGAAGCAATAGTGATATTGCTATTGGCAAACCCGAACAAGTACAAAGGGTACCTCTCGGATAATTTTATAGTGATCAATACGTTAACTTAGAGATAATTTGTACAAAACATTCATAAAGAATAAATTCCGACGCGACTTCTACAAGGGGATATGAATTTTCTTTTTTTTCACCAGAGATGGAGAGTTTCTTAGACCTATGAAATTAGTAACATATAATTAACTAGGCATGTTTTGTGGAGGGTGTTTTGGGGGCCAAGGAGAGTGGGTGGTGAAGAAGTGGAGGTTACACCGTAAAATTAATTGACAATATAGGGAGTAATCCAACTATTTATAAGTACATGCAATGTCTCTTGTTTCCTCGATGTGGGATTCATACTCTCAATATGCTCCTTCACGTGTGGCGAATTTTTAAGCTAAACACGTGGACAACACAAATTGGGAGACGTGGAGCAAGTGTGGCTGTTAGGCTTCACACGAGGGACAACCTACTCTGATAGCATGAAAAAGTTGAGGTTCCATCATAAAATAAATTGACAACATAAAAAGTAATTCAATTACTTATAACCACATTAAATGTCCCTTGTTTCTCCGATTTGGAATTCATTCTATTTAGTTATTTTCTATGAATAAATTCATCTGGGTCTACAATGCACGTGGTTGCATTGCCTTGATCTCAAACATTTGTTTAAAATCACATTAGTGCAATAGAGGCTAGTGCTCTAGCTATTATTATATATTTTTTATTGTTCTCTTTACATAAACGAAAACTATTAAATTGTTTGTTATTACAGTTCACAAATCTTGGTTAAGATCGATGCAATTACCCCCTAAGACCAGGGCTGCATAATACAAAGTACTTGAGCTGGTGCAGATCAAATTAGTCTAATTTACTATAAGGAGGTTTCTCTACTGAGATCATGAAAAGAATTGTCATCGAGTTTTGGTTACCACGAGACTCTGTCTTTTTGCTTAATCTGAATCTACCTATTATTTCACCCAATAAACACGTTAAGTGTAAGATTTAATTTGTGTCAAAATGCTAAAACTTCTCTAATGAGAATAGTAGTATTCACACCCATAATATGTCAACGAAAAATTGATGAAGAATTTTATAAGTAACAAATCCTATTTCAACCGAATTAAAGATGATGTAGATGTACACTTAAGAAATAGGATTGAAATTTTCAGGATAAGAAAAGTAATCAAGCCAATTCTTATTCATACTGTATTTATTGATCACATTACCACTAAGTAGAGATCCGGGTAAAGAAGGGAAGAATAATTAGTTATATAAGAAATGCATATAATTAACATTACATCATGATTTACATCTAGTACAAGCACTACCAAAGTTGAATATTGACAATATTTATATTACATATGAATAAAATACTCTATAAAAAAGTTGATGAAGTATTACCCTTTCACGCATAATTTTTTTTTAGTACAACCCTTCCATGCGTAATTGAAAGATAATATTTTAAAATAAAAATGATAGGCATCAAAGTAATTTTGCACAATTTTTTTTCTTTTTACTTATTTTTTTCTTCTCATTATTCACATTTCATCAAAACATATCTCTTATTTTAAAATAAATTCTCTTCCTACTCCCACAATTTCTCTCTTTCTCTCTCCCTTTCGTATTTCCTTCCAACTTCTCTTTCTTACGTATATACTTTTTCTTTTTAAATCTTTTATATTTATACGCACGTCTACTGAAAGTTGAATATTCCAACCAACCCATATCGTGCGGTCAGTTTTCATTAGGTACTATTCATATTTAATTTTAAATTTTAAATTTTGAAATGATTTCTGACCGCACGATATACGATGAACGGTTGAGATCACGGGTTCCCTAGGATCCCTAGGAAAAGATCCGGCGATGATCCTTTCCCAATATATGGAAAAGGATTCTCGCCGGATCCATTTCCTAGGGATCCGATGATCTCACCCGTTCATCGTATATCGTACGGTCAGTTTTCATTAGGTACTATTCATATTTAATTTTAAATTTTAAATTTTGAAATGATTTCTGACCGCACGATATTCGATGAACGGGTGAGATCACGGGATCCCTAGGAAAAGATCCGGCGAGGATCCTTTCCCTTAATATATAAGAAGTTTTGCTCCAATGATGCTTTATCCCCACGTTGAGACTTGAACAGAACAAGGACGAGAAGAGATCCTCCACCAAGGCAACCAGATTAAGTGATCCGGACCTTTGAAATTTCATCCAACGGCCCATCTATTTTGACCCCTTAAAAGCTATAATAATTTTTTACCGTTGGATGAAATTTCAAAGGCCCGAATCACTTAATCTGGTGGCCTTGGTGGAAGAGATCCAGAGAGGATCTCTTCTCAACAAGGACCTTGGAGATTTAACTACCACCTTAATGTCGACATATTTTCAATGTGTCTGGAACACGGAGTGGTACACCACGTATTATTATATCAATGATGAGACTTGTTTTAGGAAACTAACAACTTAAAATATAAAACTTCTCTCCACTTGTATAATGAGACATGGTATACCATCCGTTTCAGTGCACAATGACAAATTTCTCCTCATATCTTATCAACAAAACCCTAATGCCAATCTGTTTGCCATTTATAACGTAAAATCTACCTCAAAGGCTCCAATCACACAATCTCTTAAAGGATGCAACCGTAATTTTGGCCAACAATTTTTATATGGTTCAACTGGGGATGAGAGTATTATTTCAGTATTTGGAGATAATATGATAAAACGACTTAGATACTTTTAAATTTTTGAGGAAATTGTAATAATGTTTCCTTAATTTTAACGTAATCAGAGTAATAATTCCTCAGTTAAAAATTCATGACCAATAATCCCTTAATTCTTCAAAACGTGCGTCTATGGTCATTTTCGTCAACTCTGTTAGAATTTCTGTCAAGATGAATCACGTGCCACACATGTGAGGTTAAATCAAGGAGCAAATATGGAAAACAAAATGAGAAAAATTGTAGTAATGGTCCCTTAACTTTAACCCACTTAGAGAAATGATCCCTTAACTTTAACCTAATTAGAGCAATTATCCCTCAACTTTAACCTAATTGTAACAATGGTTATTCCCACATGACTCAATTTGACTGAATTCTGACTGAGTTGACGAAAAGAACCATATCTGTATGTTTTGATGAATTAAGGGACCAATGTGCATGCATTTATAATTGAGAGAATTGAATTAAAATTGAGGAACCATTATATAATTTTGTCTAAATTTTTGGTTTAAAAAAGTGAGCAAAAGAAAAAAAAGAGATTATATTCACACACCTCAAATTACTTCTCCCACAACCTTTTAATTTTTTAATATTTTCTACACACCACTAACCCATAGAAAAATATTAAAAAATTAAAAAAAGTAGAAGAAGTAATTTGGGATATATGAATATAATCTCCTAAGAAAAAATAGTTAAATTTCCAGAACGTCAGACAAGGACAGGTAAGAACACCACTCGCTGACGACTTTAGGGTTACCTCATGGCAATGACGTCGTACAACATTTGTAGCATTACGTGGAGGCTCATCTAGCCGTTAGTGGGACGAAACACGTTAATCGGGAGAAGCATGTCAGGTTGTGTCCCATGTCACTGTCCCGAGCACAAGAAACTAAATCTGGACCGTCTAGGAGAGAGGGATTCGGATAATAACGACCGTAAGATTTAATTTGGATGGTTGACTTTTTTACTTCTTGAGATCGGATAGTGAGATCGGAGAGGATCATAACTTGTAACATCAGGAGCTCCTCTTGACCCATATATAAGGTTACCTCCCATCAATCACTTTGGCCACAGCAAAGCACACACCAGAAACTCTCCAATATACATAATCTGGAGTTGTTCCAAATAGGGAGAGAGCGATGAAGAGTGTGATACCAAATAGGGAGAGAGCGATGGAGGAATTGATCCAAGGGAGTGAACTGGCAAGTCAACTGAGGGTTTTTGAAAATAGGTCATTTGTTGTTGATGGTGATGAGGGGGGATCGGCTGAAGGTATTGTTAATAAGATTTTGGGGTCATTTGTGAATACCCTTTTGATTATAAAGGGGATGGAGTCTGATCAGGAGTTTGTTTCTGATCAAATTCAAGGGAATAGTAGTGGTGTTAGTGGTGGTGGTACTGGTACTGGTGTTAGTGACGGTGGTAGTGGTGGTGGTGGTGGTGACGGTGCAGATTCATCATCTTGGGATGCTAATCATGATCATGCGGCTGCTAATAAGACTGCAGATTATACTGAGGAGGAGATCAGTTGTAAGAGCACTTCAACCCTCAAGGATCGTAGAGGTTCTTATAAGAGAAGGTAATTAGTTATAGGGTTCTTTAGATCCGGGTAATTAGTTATAGGGTTCTCTAAATAATTACTACCTAGGTAAAATTCATCAACATCTGCATTAACATAGTGTTCAAAGTGAATTTTTTTTTTCCAGTTAAAGACTCTTTCCATGTATGATTTGATTGTTCAGTCTTAAACGTTTGTGTATGAAACGCACTAACACTAAAGA
The DNA here is from genome assembly GCA_024362995.1 of Heteromeles arbutifolia. Taxonomy (NCBI): domain Eukaryota; kingdom Viridiplantae; phylum Streptophyta; class Magnoliopsida; order Rosales; family Rosaceae; genus Heteromeles; species Heteromeles arbutifolia. The sequence goes on along the minus strand of JANCRC010000017.1, from coordinate 9,055,375 downwards.
GTCCTTTATTTTGGGAATCAACCTCATGCGCGTATGAACAACTGTAATTAATTTGTTCACCAAAGTTGTTAAATTTATGTTAATGTGTGAACAACTATAATTATAATTAATTTACTCACAACAGCGGTTAGATTCTGGTGGATAAATATAATTATTTATTTATTTATTCAAGAATGCATAAAATTTCTATTGAGACAAAAAAAGTGAAGACCACCACTTGCTCTCATACATGTTCATGTTTTGCCAATTCTGCCAAAATTTGGATGCTTCTGTTGTTCCTTATATATAATGATCTAAATATCCAATACCTATAGCATTACCACTTAACCTCAACCTTTCATTTCAAATCAATAGATAGGAATTTTGCCTAATTCGGTAAATTAATATATTTTTAAAGTTCTAACAAAGAGTTGCAACTTCTTGTTCTTGCAGAAAGACTTCACACTCTTGGATTAGAGACACTCCTGCTTTGACTTACGATGGTCATGCATGGAGAAAGTACGGACAAAAAGTTATCCACAATGCCAAGCATTCAAGGTACATACATATATATAGTAGATTTTTCTAGTAAAATTGTTACAACTGCAATAATTAAAGTGGTAATAGTTTCAAGATTGAAGTTGACCATAGTTATATGTGTTGCATATATGCAGAAACTACTTCAGATGCACTCACAAATCCGAGTGCAAAGCAACCAAACACGTGCAACAAATTCAAGATCATCCACCAATGTTTCGGACCACATATTTTGGGAATCACACCTGCAGAGACTACCTCAACGCTTCGGAATTGGTCTTGGATTCCACAAGTCCTAAAGATTCTTCAAAGTTCATTTGTTTTGACAAGGCCAACTGTTTGACAAACAAAGAAGAGCACCCCTTTTTCTCATCCTTCACTTCATCGGTTAAAAATGAAGTGTTCGTCAAAGAAGATATGCCAACAACTGATCATATGCTAAAAAGCGACCACAACCATTCATCACCACGTGATCATCTTGTGTCGAATGATCTGACGGTGTTCGAGTCCTCTGGTCCCATGGGTGGGTTTTCATATGATTATGACAACATGTTTTCAAAGACTGTCGAGTCTTACTTTGATAATGAAGTTTTGCAATACGGATTTGAATTAAGTTTTGATGATGAGTGCGTACTTAGTAGCTAGCTACTCCGTGTAGTAAATTGGATTTTACGTTCAGTGATTTGAAGAAATTTGTTGCTTTCTTGGTGTATAAAAATCATGTAAACACATTTATTTTTGAAAAAAGAAAAAAAGAAAAAAGAAGAAGCAACCTTTTTCTATTTCTTCTTGTGAAGTGATTAATGGAAGCTTAATTATGCTCAACATATATATTTTTTTCATATACAATGCATGACAATTCTTAATCAAATTTATCTTCTAATAGAGATCTGATAAAATTTGATACGGTCTATCAATAGAAACAAAATGCACAAAATTATAAATAAAAAAAAAAGAACCACATAGTTTTAGAATTTTCCTTTTATTGTTAATATTTTTTATTGGTAAAAATAAAATTATTAAATAAGAAGTGCATAATAAAATCTTGGGTAAATGACAAAAAACTACCTCAACTATTGGTGTCACGACACTTTCATACCTCATTTTTTTAAAGTGACAATGTCATACCTCATCTTACGAATTTGTGCCAATGTCACACCTCTGTCAGTTTTTCTGTTAATTTTTCTGTTAAGTGCTGACGTGGCTACATGCAGGACCCACTCATTAATCCAACTGGATTAAAAAATTATTAAATATAATTTTTAATAATTAAAAATTAAAAAAATTAATTTTTTTTATAATATTAAAAAACTAAAAAAAAATAAAAAATGGCCTAAAGGATCCGACCTTCCATTTCCTCTACCTGCACCAACCCTTTTTTTTCTTCTTCTCTTCGACAGCCACCAAACCCTTCCCCGTCCCCCCAACCTTCCTCCACCACCCTATCTCTTTCTTCCCTCTCTCTTCTCTCTGGGATGCAGTCTCATTTCTCTGTCCCTCTCCCTACCCGCACTCGTCCTTCCCTCACCACCACCTCCCAACTCGACCCATCCCTTCACTCGTCCTTCCTTCACCACCCCACCGCCGCCTCTCTTCCTTCATCTTCACCTTCCTTCCACCTCCACCCAAGTCCTTTCTCTTCTGGAAGAAGCACGGCTCCAAAAAGCTGTCCACCAACATTCTCTTCTGCTGGGACCTCTTCGAAGCCCAGTTCGATTCTAGACCCGAACTCCAATCTGGGTTCTACATCACCGTTGTCGTCGACAACGAGATGAAGATGGGTCGGACTTGCTTGCTGCCGGCGAGAAGGGAATACCGCATTGCTTGTGGATTGTAATCGGGTCACGGAAGGAGACAGACGATGATTTGAAATGGGTATGGTGGACAGCTTCTTCCCCACCGAAGCTATTAACCAGCCTTGAAGTTCGGGTCTAAAACCCAAATTAAAGTTCGATTCTAGCCCAGTTCGGGATTTGAAATTGAAGGTGGGTTTCGGGGATTCTTCTTCGAAATCCTCTGTGAACATTTCTTGCTTGGTGACGACGACGGAAATGGCAAAAGGGGAGGTGGGTCGACGACGGTGTGGGGCGGCAGATGGGAAATGGGTATGGTGGTTTTGAGCAGGTGGAGGTTGAAGGATATGAGTATCTGGATCTGCTTGCTTGATTCAACATTGAGCAGGTCTAGAATTTGACCCATGAGCTCAGATTCATGTGGTTCATCTTTTTTCTTTGAACTCTCAAAATTCTATTTAATTTGCTTAAAGATTGTTGGTTTTGCTCTGAAATTGCAGCAATGAGGGATGGATTTTCAGTGTTATATGTAGGTGGAGAGAAGGTTGGAGGAGGGACTGGGTGGAGAGAAGGTAGGAGGGTGATGGGTGTGTAGAAGGGGAAAGGGATCTGGGTGTGTAGGAAAGGGAAAGCCGGATCCCTAGGCCATTTTTAATTTTTTAAAATTTTAAAATTTTAATATTTTTAAAATTTTAATATTTTTAAAATTTTAATTATTAAAAATTATATTTAATAATTTTTTAATCCAGTTGGATTAATGAGTGGGTCCCGCATGTAGCCACGTCAGCACTTAATAGAAAAATTAACAGAAAAACTGACGGAGGTATGATATTGGCACAAATTCGTAAGATGAGGTATGACATTGTCACTTTAAAAAAATGAGGTATGAAAGTGTCGTGACACCAATAGTTGAGGTAGTTTTTTGTAATTTACCCTAAAATCTTTAAAGTGTCAATAATACCACTCAACTATTTTTTTTTTTTTATCATTTTCAAATCTCAAAATTGTTAGTGGGAGATGCCTTAAATTATCTTTTGTCGTCTAATAATTAGGCTTTTAGATTTCAAAGGTTTATGAAAATATTAAAAGAAAATTTTAAAAATAGGATTATGAAAGTAATTTTGGCGTATAGTGAGGCACCTACTTAAGAATGGGTTGGGAATTTTGAGTTTAATTTCCAAAAAGGATTCTTTAGAGCATTTTCAATGCAAGACTCAAATTTTGAATCTATATTTTTATATTTGGGTTGTAAAAAGATAGTGAATTTATGTATTGTGGTTTTCTCATCCCATGTAAAGACTAATTAAGTCTTAAGACTCATTTAGAGTTTTAAGATTTGAGTCTTTGCATTGAAGTAGAAAATATTGGACTCAAAACTTATATTTCAGTTTTAACAATTTGAGTTTGTGCATTGGAGATGATTGACTCAAAACTCAAATCTCATTTTTCTTGAATGAATAACCTTTTCTCTAGTGGCATGGGCTCCATATTGGACTCAAATATCATATTTTGGGTCTCACTTTGCCTCAAAAGTTCAAAACTCAATATGAGTGGCATTTGAAATGCTTTGTATTTGGACCAAAATATAATATTTGAGTCCTTGCATTGGAAATGCTATTAGTGGGGAAATCTTTGTGGGAGGAACATAGAAGGGCACATGGTGAAAGACTTGTCTGACATGGGTACATCGTCATAGTGGCGTCTTGTGCCAATAAAATAAAGACATGTGAAAATTTATCCACGTGTCTTTATGTCATAGCACGTGATGCCATGTAGAATCAGTATCATGTAACTTGTTCTCATGACACATGACCTTATTATGTAATTTCACGGAAAGAAGAGAAATAATTCACTCTCTATTTAATAGAGATTTCTTAAACGTGAATCGGAAAATTTGAGTTCGGTAAAATAAGTCCAATTATCGAGTGTAATACATAGATGCGATCATTTTTATTTTTTATAAAATAAGGATCACACTTATTAAACTCACCGCTATAATAAGAGTGTTAATTGAAATTAACGCGTATAAGCTACAGTTGAATTTTAAATAAAAGTTCTATTATGCT